>BSBK01003349.1:1462500-2740000 GCA_027943335.1 Chamaecyparis obtusa | reverse complement strand
ACATCTTTGTTTCCACCATATGTTTGCATTTTGCATCCTTTCAATTAAAATCGTGCTCTGTCTTTATGCATCATGTCTGAAAATCCACTATCTGGTTCAATAAAAATTGATATTTCAATCTGTACTTTGTGACTTCAATTAGAAAAATGCATTTATATACAAAAGCACTATCATTTCCATTTATATTAGTATACTAATTTTAAATAATAGTGACATACTTATGCATTTGGAAACTAATATAAGATTGATATCTTTATGCACCACTTGATGTGCAAAACTGTACTATTTTTCCTTCTTGTTCAAAGATATTAGTATACCAAATAGTACAGATAAAGTACCTGCCTGATGCCAACAACAAAATAGAACTTATGTATATACTTTCTCAACTTGATATAATGTAATTAACACTACTGCAAATGCATACCAGGTTGAAACAACATATGATTTCTCTATTTTTTTGATGTATTCTTGCATACTTATCTCATTGTTTGATTTGCAACTCTGTTCCTTCTATGCAACCCTCTGTTCTTGGCACTTGATCATCCATTTAGCATTCTTACTTTACTATTTTAATATGAACTATCACCCATGGGGTTCGAGCTCGGGCTCGTGACTCCCATGGGTCATATTCATGATATGAAGCTCATTCCAAACATGTACTTTTCTTGCATACACTGTAATGATTGTGTGTCCCTACTTAGTCTTCAATCTGCACATGAAGCAAACAATATTAGTATAAAAATGATCACCTTTTCTATTTTCTTCCTTCTTCTTTCCATTCTTGTGAACTTTCAGCACTATGTTCCTTTCTGCATTCTACCTTTGTTTCTCTTGCTCTTGCATTGATCTTTTCATTGAAGTACACTCTGAAAGTATGATTGTAGCATGCTATTTTAGGTATCTATGTATTGCTTAGATCCAATTTGGATCTAACTATTCTCTCTCTCCATGATGCAGGGCAAAACCAGAAGAAAACTTAGGATGCATGATAAATAGAGACAAAGCTAAAGACATGAAGATACAACCAATCATCCTCAACATGTAGAAGACCTCTTAAAGGAAATGCATGGACCCCTAAACCTTCTGATGCTCCTGTCTTACTTTCAACATTGTACATCTTCTTATGTTTACAATTGAAAGATGTAACCTATGAAGGAATACTTGTTTATTACATTCACTTTGAATGTTTAATGTAATGATCATTTATGTAATTGAAAGTTTAAATCTAATCAATACTTAGAGAGCAACATCAGTGTTAATATGAATGCAAAAATAAATGTACTTTATCTTCAAAATCTGAATAGTAGTATCAAATAGGTGTACCTTGATGCAAGTTCTCTGATGCTTATAGTTGTAATGCTGCATATGTACTTTTATCTTCTTAAATTAAGTAATTCTGTACTTAGGACAACAACTATCAGATCCATAATTCAATGTAAAACAATTATCAATTTACCAATTTAGTGTGCAACTAAAATGATAACATTTTCTGGTGACCTCTTAGGGGTGTTTACCTACTGAAAAAATAGACTAGTTTCCTTTTGTAGTCCATTGGGCACAGAGTCTTGAATTTTGACAAAATTGAACCTTCTTAAACCTTAGAAAAACTTAGAAAATTCTGAAAACTTAAACACACCACTCAACTGCAAAACTGAAACTGAAACTAAAACTACTGACTAAAATCTGAAATTGATGTGAGCAACACTTAGTGGAAAATAAACTAAAACTGAAAGCCTCAGATACATCCATTAATAGACTGATTGAAATAGCTTCCTTTTCTCACCAATAATGGATGAGATGCATGCATATATGCAACTGAAAAGATATGTAATATGACTTGAAGAATCTGAAACTTCTGAAGCATATTTTTAAAATAATAGACTAGATCACATACCTCTTGGTTTTGATCAAAATTAATGTAGATTTGAGGTGAATAAATGTGTCGGTCCTTCTCTTTAATGTCTGAAATTTCAGACTCAGACTCCATTATGAAAATAGGCCTGATTGGGCAGCGCCTTGTAACACTAATTTTTGGAATACTAATAATTTCTATTACTTGTTCCATCTTTTCAACTACCATATCATTCTGACTAAAGATTTCATAATCAAGAAAATTAGGAGAAAGAATAATTGGTTCATCTACCTGGTATTGTTGATTGCAAACCTCTTGATCATTAATGATTTGCTGATTTTCTTGTACCACTTGAACCAAATCAGACTCCTGAAGCATCATTTCAACACTGTGAACACTTGTCTCCTTTTGGACTAGCATCTTATTAAGATCATTCTCATGCTTTTGCTGAGATTCAGCCACCATCATGTGTTCAACTTGCTGAACATGTTCCTCTTTGTGAGGAGGTGAATGACAATTATCTAATTCTATCATAAATACTTCCAAATCATCCCAAAAAGTATACTCATCATCCTCATTTTCATCTTTGCATGGAAGAGAATTTATATTTACCTTGTTGTCACTATCATGCATGGTCAAAACATCAATGTCTTGAGGCTCCTCTTTTTGTCTTGGGACTAGTGCTTCTACCCTCTCATTTTCAACATCTTCTTCATGCTCTTGCATGGGGATAGGCTTCAATTCTTCATCTACTTGGCTTGAACTTGATAATGGTGTTTGTTCATGCACATTGTCCTCTTCAACAAAATTAGGTAGCTCATCAAACAGATCTGCCACCATTTCATTGTTTTGATCAACAAAGGTATGAAGCTCAGATACAACCCTTTTCTCAATATCTTCTTTATACTTTTGGGCTTCTTCATAATGTATCTTACTGGCCTCTCTATAAATAATTGTTGTATTAATCAGGAGCCTTATTTTCTCTTTGTGCTCTTGTAGCTCTTTTTCATGAAACTCATCATGAGCTGCTAATTTTCTTTGGAAATCTTCCTCACATTTTACACTTGTAGAAAACATGACAGCTATTAATTCTTTATGACTCACCAACTCTTTTTCATGAACTTTCTTTTGTTCTTCCATCTTATCAGCAAGTTGATCATATTGTCTTTGTTTGGCATCAAATTTCTCTTTTGCTTGAGTCCGCATATGCTACTTTATTTTTGTTGTATCCTCATAATACTTCATCTTCTATATCAGCATGATCATTTGAAAAATTTGGTAGGCTAAATATTCTATCTGCATATCAAATCCTTGTTGCTCTTTATTTTCTTGTATCTGGAGAGCCCAACCCCGCAAAAGGAGTTGTAACTCACGATATCCAAACTCATCTTTATGTGAGGGCAGGGATGGATCTCCTTTCAAATTCACATAAAGGTCAACAAGCCTCTGACTGAGAGCCATAACCTGATCCCTAATTCTATTAATATCTATTTTATACAAGATGTGCAAAGGAATTAGAGGCTCACAGACAGGGGGAACATGTTGATAATCTGCTGTTACAAAATCATTCTGAACAAAATTGGTAGAACCCTCAAAATGATATGAATGATTAGAAATTTCATGGACATTTCTTTCATAATACGGTGGTGAGTATACTTGCTGCCCACAATAATTTGACATTTCTACTCATGTAATAAATTGGAAATCTGAATATAAAAATGATTTGAAAAAATACCAGCACTTGATCTCTTGAAACCAATATATTTTTCCTTGTAGAGTTTCCAGGTGTTGGAACCAATCCTTCTAAAAGGCTGAAATACTATTGTTCAAACCAAAACAACACTAAAAATTTGTAATTCAGGGAACTGAGAAGCTGTTCGTGTTCCACCGGGCGTGCCAAAAACTATTGTCAATTAGGAATGTGCCTCTAGCTTGATTGAAAATCTAGCCTTCCTGTTGAAACATGGAAACAAACTCTTTGTGGGAGAGAGAACGAATCTTCAGATTGTAGGCCGATTCCTATATGATTTGGTATATCACCTAATATTGATTTTTTAAACTTTGAGAAAAGGGAGAAAGATAACTAAAAAAATGATTACTAACTAAGGGGGTGATACACCAAAATGGATTCAGATCCTTCATAAAATATAAATTTGCACCTATAGGACATACATTCCAAAACTCTACAATAACATTCACTTCACAATACCTAGGATGACCTAGAATTCACTATTAGGGTTTGTGCCACTAATGGTAGTAAATCAGTCAACAGACAGGTAATTTTTGCAAAAGGTTTATTATTCAAAAATTTAGAATAGGAATTTGAAACAATTCACTAATCTATGTTTGCAAGACACAAAACACTTAAATGCAGAAAAATTGGAAGGATTGATAGCAACACTTAGAAAAATATAGGAATAATAGAGGCCAGCTTTATTATCTTCAGAATCTACAAAAATGGTTACAAAACACAAGGAAAAGATGCAAAGTAACAATATGCTCACTAATACCTCTTTTTCCTCCAATTTTGAACCCTTACAAATGAATAAGACGTTCAGTTATATAGTCTCCAAGGCCAATTTCGAAAATCAAGTTCTCTTAAAAGAGCCCCTAAACAAATAGATATTCCTAAATTTAAGGCATGAAAAATGCCAAAAACCTATCCATAAACCCCGCCCTCTAATGTTGATATTCTTTTGATTTACATCTTTTATCATACCTAATACCAATATATTCAAAACTATAACTCGAAATACCCAAACCCTAACTCCAACACATATAATATTAACTAAACCTTGAACTTCTACATCAAAGCAATATGGTCAACATGACCTATTTACAATATCTCTACTTTTTAAAATGCATGTGATAAGGATGTCATGGCCTCTTGCTTTAGTCCTTGTACACTACAGTTGCATTGTGGACTCCAAATTTTATCAAAATGAACAAAGGCTTTTATTTCTCTTCATTTGTATTTTCGTATCTTTATGGAAGAGGAAGTTTTAGGGTTTGTGCCGCCATGCCAGGTTGAGATCATCTCTGGTATTTGATCTTGAAGCTTTTTCTATGTTGATCTGGAGCTCTTCCTCTGGTGAACTCGCATTGTCATTGAAGTGTAGAAGATTTGGGCTTGATCTGGGCGTTCACAGGCTGTTAACTAGAAGATCACTGCTATTTTTATTCTTCTATGAGTTTGAATGCTAATGAGCTATTTTTGAAACACCTGGCATTATAAAGTCATGCTCATGCTAAGGAATTTGATAGGTATTTGGATTTAAAACTTTTATAACTAAGCTTTATGCTGCTGTAACTCACGGCTCTAGTTGGCGTTGAATATTGAATTTATTTTGTTGGCACTTAGATTTTCTTGAAAATAAACTCACGGTTGTATCCTTTACTTCATACTCAGGTTATCATGACTGGAACTCAAGCTTGCTTTGACCTATGTTATGCTTGGGGTTTGGAGGCACTTCTAGTACGGGCTGTGACTGGAAATATGAGTTTTATTTCATGGATTTTTTAGATAAGTAACCATTTATTACTTTTCCTTTACTTGACCTATTGTTTGAATCATTTGAAAACTAAACTGTTATTTCTTTTATGCTTAAATACTGGAGATTTCTCTATTAAGTCATAGTGTAAAATCTAGGGTTTTGTCCATTTATTTTGCACTGTCTTTTCTTACGCTTGTTAACTTACCATTTTCCTTGCTAGCATTGTATGAAATAAGCATACAATGTTTCTGGATTTGATTGTGTGAGTTTTTTTTGATGAAAAAAACTCACACAATCGAATCCAGAAACATTGTATGCTTATCTTAATGGATTGTGGAAATCTATTTGTGTTAATTGTATGAAATGCTGAGAATAACTCATATTTGTTTATGTTGCACAAAACCTTGGTTTTTCTCTTTCCTTGTGCTCTTTCCAACTAGAAGCATACCGTATATTGTCTGTATCTTTGATTCCACCATATGTTTGCATTTTGCATCTTTTTAATTAAAATCATGCTCTGTCTTTATGCATCATGTCTAAAAATTCACTGTCTGGTTCAATAAAAATTGATATTTCAATCTGTACTTTGTGACTTCAATTAGAAAAATACATTTATATACAAAAGCACTGTCATTTCCATTTTATATTAGTATACTACTTTTAAATAATAGTGACATACTTATGCATTTGGAAACTAATATAAGATTGATATCTTTATGCACTACTTGATGTACAAAACTGTGCTATTTTTCCTTCTTATTCAAAGATATTAGTATACCAAATAGTACAGATAAAGTACCTGCCTGATGCCAACAACAAAATAGAACTTATGTATATACATTTTCAAATTGATATAATGTAATTAACACTATTGTAAATGCATACCAGGTTGAAACATCATATGATTTCTCTATTTTTTGATGCATTCTTGCATACTTATCTCATTGTTTGATTTGCAACTCTGTTCCTTCTATGCAACCCTTTGTTCTTGGCACTTGATCATCCATTTAGCATTCTTACTTTACTATTTTAATATGAACTATCACCCATGGGGTTCGAGCTCGGGCTCGTGACTCCCATGGGTCATATTCATGACATGAAGCTCATTCCAAATATGTACTTTTCCTGCATACACTGTAATGATTGTGTGTCCTACTTAGTCTTCAATCTACACATGAAGCAAATAGTATTAGTATAAAAAATGATCACCTTTTCTATTTTCTTCCTTCTTCTTTGCATTCTTGTGAACTTTCAACACTATGTTCCTTTCTACATTCTACCTTTGTTTCTCTTGCTCTTGCTTGATCTTTTCATTGAAGTACAGCTCTGAAAGTATGAATGTAGCATGCCATTTTAGGTATCTATGTATTGTTTAGATCCAATTTGGATCTAACTATTCTCTCTCTCCATGATGCAAGTCAAAACCAAAAGAAAACTCAAGATGCATGATAAAGAGAGACAAAGCTAAAGACATGAAGATACAACCAATCAGCCTCAACATGCAGAAGACCTCTTAAAGGCAATGCATGGACCCCTAAACCTTTTGATGCTCCTATCTTACTTTTAGCATTGAAAATCTTCTTATGTTTACAATTGAAAGATGTAACCTATGAAGGAATACTTGTTTATTACATTCACTTTGAATGTTCAATGTAATGATCATTTATGTAATTGAAAGTTTAAATCTGATCAATACTTAGAGAACAACATCATTGTTAATATAAATGCAAAAAGCAATGTACTTTATCTTCAAAATCTGAATAGTAGTATCAAATAGGTGTACCTTGATGCAAGTTCTCTGATGCTTATAGTTGTAATGCTGCATATGTACTTTTATCTTCTCAATTTAAGCAATTTTGTAGTTAGGACAACAACTATCAGATCCATAATTCAATGTAAAACAATTATCAATTTACCAATTTAGTGTGCAACTAAAATGATAACACAATACTTAGTAATCCAATTATACCATGAATTTTCTTTTCATTATTTTGAAAAGATACTTCACAAAGAGTATTATGAGGATTTTACAATCTTCTAGCTAATCAATTAATCACAAATGCATCCAAAAATAAACACGATGGACCTAGAGACACTCAAATAAGGTTGAACCCACACTTTATATATTTTCTTCAAAGGTTACAAGGAACTTGTTCTAAAATTTGAGGAAAATTACATCCAATACAATACTAAAAATTTGAAACTTAGAACCTAAACTTGAAGTCATGTGTCTTCCTTTGAATACTTTTCTCTTTTATCTTTGTAGATTCTCTCTCTATATTTTGTGTAAATAAAAATTTGGGCCTTAAGTAGATTTCCACCAACCAAAAATGGGCATTAAGATTAGTATTAAAACTAATAGGTGCATTGTAGAGACCCCACTGTTAGAAAGTAAAGTCCACCAAGATAACTGAGAGGGGGGGGGGGGGGGGTTGAATCAGTTATCTGATTAAAACAAATCTTATCAACCTTATTAAATATGAAACATGTGATTAACATAAACATCAACCATAAAAAGATAACCATGCATAATGCCACCAAAATTGTTAACTAGGGAACCTCTTGATCCGATAGTAAATCCCGGTGGGGATGGTACGCACAAAAGATGTACTAATATGAAAGTTCCTTGTGAGAGGATGGACCCTGTTAGGAGTCTATGAAATACATTCAATACATATAGTCCCTGTGAGGAGACTTTGAATCCCTGTGAGGAGATTCCAACCCTATTAGCAGTTGTGGAAGGCAGAAGGACCCACTATCCAAACAACTTCAAGGGAAAGATCACCAAACTCACTGCCCAACTGACCTCTTTATTATCCTGAATAGAATAATACCAAATATAACTGATCTCAACAACTTTTCTTCTCTCCTTTGACCATTCCTCTACCACACCAAATACTTCCTAGATCTCAATACCAGATCTGCACACTTCACATCACATAATAATCCCTCTTATCACTTATTCGCATCCTTTCACACTTCACAACTTATTTTCTTACAAAATCTTACATAAAATTAAGGAAACGATCCTTCCTTTATACCATGCCCAATATTTCATAATTGAGTTGGCCACTTAGGCTTTATCAATTGTAAAATATAAAACAATACACGTTACATATTAATTTCATAATTACACAACATTGTCAACTCACAAACTTAATAAATATTCACACATGCAACCTCTGACTATGCTGACTTAGCCTGATCACCTTCACAATGTCTTCAACCTTTGTATAAATTCACTTGTCCAGATTTTATCCTTGTTAGGAGATATAATCCAATCATCACGAACTACTTCTCAAGAATTATATCAAAATACAATCTTCACTATATCTCTTATAACTATTACAATTATTTTACTTTCTGTACGCGCTCTTGACCATGTCATCAAGACACTATGAAAAAAATTTCCCCAACTGTGCATGACCTCATCTGCAATCCATTGTGTGTGCTAACTCAAATTATGTCTTGTACTCTATCAATCTTTATTAAACAATATGTTGACATCAATGACAAATAGAGTCATGAGTGCAACATGTGACTGCTCTAGTAATGCTAGAATACTCCCCCATAGGACATATTCAACATTCATGCTAACAATCTCCCCCTTTGGCATTGATGGAAATATAGATGAAAAACATCCAAGTTTCATGAATACCAAAATGTACCTCTGCTACTCTTGTCTTTTCAAATCCTCTTCATCAATCACTTCTTTCCCACTTTGTATGCTCACTTATCTTATACATTCCTAGGAGATATTTTCATGCATTCTTCTCCCTCATTGACATCAATGACAAAGGCATTATTATGTCAATTCAATCTTGTCGCTCAATAGTTCTAACCAGCTCAAGTGTTCAAAGACACTATTTGAAAATATATCTTACCAAGAGTCCTTCATGACTCAACTCAAACATAGATACTCCCCCATAGAGGAAGCATCGTCATGTAGTATAGATAAAACATAGTGTATGTACCACTGGACTGATGCAACTTTCCGCATCACTACTCAAAAGTAGGCTAGGGCATAACCCCAATCATACCTCTCAAATACTCAAATGCATCCTTATGTAAAGGCTTTGTAAAGATATCTACTATTTGCTCCTTTGTGATGATATACTCAAGTCTGACTTCCTTCTCTGCAACCTTATCTCTCATAACATGATACTTTATCTCTATATGTTTTATTTTTGAATGTAACAAGATATTTTTAGACATACTCACTGTACTTGTGTTATCACAATGTATGATAACAGGTTCATTAAACTCAATCCCAATATCCTTCAACATTTGTTTCATCCATATTATCTGATTATAATTATTTGTTGCTGCTACATACTCTACTTCTATTTTACTTCGTGAGATATAATTTTGTTTCTTGCTTAGCCAAGAAACCAGTCTTCCTCCAAGAAAAATGATCCACCACTTGTACTCTTTTTATTATCCATACTACCTCCCGGTCCGCATCTGTATATGCACATAGGGTAAATTCATTTAATTTGTCATGCCACAACACAAAATCATTTGTACCTTTCAAATATCTGAATATCCTCTTTACTGTTGCATAATGTGATTCCTTAGGATCAGCTTGAAATCATGCAACAATTTGAACTGCGTTAGCTATATCTAGTCTTGTATGAGTTAGATATTGAAAACCTCCAATGATAGATATGTACTTTCTTTGTTCAACTATAGGTGTCTCATCTTTGCTAGATAACTTATGACTAGTTACCATAGGTGTACCAATAGGCTTACAATTTTCCAAGCCAAATCTCTATAATAAGTCTTTCAGATACTTAGTTTGGGATAAGAAAATACCATCACTATTCTACACAATATTTAAAACCAATAAAAATTTCATTTCACCAATCATGCTCATCTCAAATTCCTTCTTCATTTCATCATCAAATTTATCACTTGCTTCATCCTCACCTCCAAAGATTATATCATCCACAAAAATAATAACAATCAATAGACCATTCTCAATTTCTTTTCGATATAAGTTACTATTTGCAGTACCTTTAGTAAATCCCAATTTTGCCAAGTATTTATCTAACCTTGCATACCAGGTTCTAGGTGCTTGCTTTAATCCATATAGTACTTATTTCAACTTGCAAACCATATCTCCTTCATGAGTCAAAGAAAAACCTTCAGGTTGCTCAATGCAGACTTCTTCTAATTCACCATTCAGAAATATTGACTTCACATCCATTTGATACACTTTGAATTTTTTATAATTTGAATAAGCTAAGAACATCCTTACTGCTTCAATTCTTGCAACAGGTGAAAATGTTTCTTCATAATCTATACCTTCTTGTTGTGAGTATCCTTTACATACCAGTCTTTCTTTGTTTCTACAACTTCACCTTGTTCATTCATCCTATTTATGAAAACCCATTTAGTTCCAATAATATTTTTGTGCTTAGGTCTAGGGATCAATTCCCAAGTGTTATTCTTCTTGATCTGATCCAATTCTTCCTTCATTGCTTGAATCCAATGATCATCCTTGCAGGCTTCATCAATATTCTTAGGTTCAATATGATAAATCAAACACAATTCTTCATGTACCTTATTTTTTTTGTCATAACTCCTTTGTCTTTACTCCCAATAATTTGATCAATAGGGTGATTCTTTATCAAATTCTTATTTGGTTTTACTGTTTCAATTCTTGCCTCAACTCTAGGTTCAGATCATGGTTCTTCTCTTTGTTCCCCATCTTGAATCTCATTTTTCAAATCATTGTTAGTTTCATAAAACAACTCAATATTCTCTTGATTAGTTTTAGGATAAGCTTCTTCATCTGAATCATAATTAAGTATTCTTTCCTGAATTCTAAACTTTTCATCCAATTTAACATTTGTGTTTTCAACAATAGTCTTAGTCCTCTAATTAAAGCATCTATAAGCTTTTCTTTTCAATGAATAACCAAGGAACATACCTTCATCACTTCTCGGATCAAACTTACCAATGTCATCATCTCTTTTAATGTAGTACTTACTTCCAAAGATTCTAAAGTATTTTACTAATGGTGCATGCCCAAATGATAATTCATAAGGAGTCTTGTTTGTATCTGCTCTGATCTAAACTCTATTCATTGTATACACTATTGTATTTACTGCTTCTCTCTAAATATCTTTGCCACATCATTCTCAAAGAATATAGCTCTTGCTGCCTCAGTTACAGACCTATTTCTTCTTTTAGCAATACCATTTTCTTGGGTGTTTTAGGGGCTGAATGTTGTCTCTTAATGTCATTCACTTCACAAAAAGTGTTAAACTCATTTGAAGTAAATTCTCCTCCTGTATTAGATCTTAGACATTTAATCTTCATTCCTGATTCATTCTTAACTCTATTCTTAAGCAATCTAAATTTTTTAAATGCTTCTAACTTTTCTTTAAGAAGTGCTACCCACATCATCCTAGTAAAATCGTCAACAAGAATCATGAAATACCTTTCACCATAGAATCCTCTTGTTCTTGTACGACCACTCAGATCTGTATGAACAATCTCCAATTTTTCTATTGCGGTCAACTTCTTGCTAGGAAAAGAACTTCTCTTATGTTTTTCCATAACACACTCCTTGCACACCATGTTAGTAGGTTTCACAATCTTAGGCATATCTCTTACTGCAAATGTAGTGCTTTCTTTCACAATGTTATCAAAGTTTATGTGACAAAACCTTTTGTGCCATAACCAATTGTCATCAACCTTAGCAATCAAACATTTCATCTCAGTAGGATTCAACTGAAAAATATTACCTTTGGTTCTTGTTCTTGTGTCAATCATCTTGCCATCATTATCCTTGATAATACAAGTCTTTTCTGTAAACCATAGCTGATATCCCTTATCAAATAACTGTCCAACACTTAAAAGATTATGTTTCAATCCATCTACAAATTAAACATCATCAGTGTTAGTCTTTCCATCAAGAGTAATAGATCCTATTCCTTTTATGCGACAAGGTGCATTATTTCCAACTCTAACAATTCCTCCATCATAGTTGTTAAACTTGACAAAATTATTCATATCACCAGTCATGTGATGTGAAAACCACTATCTATGATCCAATCCATTTTCTTTTCAACTTGTGACAACAAAGTTTTTTCTTCTTTGACTTTTTTTTTCAGGATTTTCTTCTTTTATTGTAATAAATCCTATATCATCGCTTTGATTATCACTCACTTAAGAATTTTTCCATACTAGCTTCAAATTCTTCATCATTCGCATAGTAAGATTCTTTAGGTCTTCTAGGCTTACAGTTCTTGTATTTCTTCACTCTCTTAGGACATTTAGAAGCAAAATGACCGTATTCTTGACAAGTCCAACATTTAAAGATTTTCTCACCTTCTGGTTCTCTTTTTACAAGAAAGACAATTCCTTCTTCAATCTTTCTGTCTTCTTTAGATTTAGATTTGTTGTTGCTGGCATAATCTCCATTGACACTGGCACTCCTAGATAAGGTAGGGTGAACACTAAGTGTGCTAAAAGTAGTCTCAATCATGGGAAAATCTTTAGATTTTTTCAGACTTATCTCAGTTGCTTCCAATCTTCCAAGAAGAGTCTCTCTAGTAAACTTCTCAGTATAGGGTATAACTTGTTCAATCATTTGCGATGTCTGCTTAAAAGCCAGAGTCAGGGTTTTCAAGATCTTCCATATGATCTCATCTTCATCCTTATTTCCTTCATAAGCTTTGATACCTACAACAATCTCTAATATTCTCCCAATATTACTTCTAATAGATTCACCTTCCATCATTTTAGCCTCTTGAAATAAACATATCCAATTTTGTAGTCTGATTCTCTTAGTATGTTTATCACCTTCAAAAGTAGATTCCAAACCTAACCAAATTTCATGAGATGTTTTTAAAGATTTTACCCGACTGTACTCATTCTTAGGAAGAGTTGACAAAAGTGATTCTCTAGCAAGTATGTTACACATGAATAGATCTCTTTCTTTTTCAGTGCAATCCTCAATCTTGTCTTCTCCAATGATAGTTTTTTCATTCTTAGTGATTAGCCAATATCCTGGCCCTAAACATAACAAATGTGTCTTAATCTTATCTTTCCAGTTGTCATAGTTAACTCCATCAAACTTAGGACATTCTTTTTTGAAATGACTCGCCATGGATCTCCTTAATCTGTTAAGCTTCTCCTTTAAGGACCTCACGCTTTGATACCAATTGTTAGAAAGTAAAGTCCACCAAGATAAATGATGGGGGGGGGGGGTGAATCAGTTATCTGATTAAAACAACTCTTATCAACCTTATTAAATCTGAAACATGTGATTAACATAAATATCAACCATAAAAAGTTAACCATACACAATGACACCATAATTATTAACTAGGGAACCTCTTGATCAGAGAGTAAACCCCGGTGGGGAAGGTGCCTACAAAAGATGTACTAATATGAAATTTCCTTGTGAGAGGATGGACCCTATTAGGAGTGTATGAAATACATTTAGTACATATCAGTCTTTGTGAGGAGACTTTGAATCCATGTGAGGAGATTCCAACCCTGTTAGGAGCTATGGAAGGTAGAAGGACCCATTGTCCAAACAGCTTCAAGGGAAAGATCATCGAACTCACTGTCCAACTAACCTCTATATTATCCTGAATAGAATAATACTAAATATAACCGACCTCAACAACTTTTCTTCTCTCCTATGACTATGCCTCTGCTGCACCAAATACTTCCCAGATCTCAATACTAGATTTGTACACTTCACATCACATAATAATCCCTCAGATTGCTTACTCACATTATTTCACACTTCACAACTTATTTTCTTACAAAATCTTACATACAATTAAGGAAACAATCCTTCCTTTATACCACACCCAATATTTCATAATTGATTCGGCCACTTAGGCTTTATCAATTACAAAATATAAAACAATACACACTACATATTAATTTTAAAATTACACAACACTTTTGGCTCACAAACTTCATAAATATTAACACGTGCAACCTCTAACTATGCTGACTTAGCCAAATCACCTTCACAATGTCTTCAACCTTTGTATAACTTCGCTTGTCCAGATTTTATCCCTGTTAGGAGATATAATCCAATCATCATGAATTGATTCTCAAGAATTTTGTCAGAATATAGTCTTCACTAGATCTCCTATAACTGTCATAATTATTTTACTTTCTGTACGCGCTCTTGACCATGTCATCACGACACTATGAAAAACACATCCTTAACTGCGCATGACCTCATCTACAACCCATTGTGTGCGCTAACTCAACTTCTGTCTGCTACTTTGTTAATCTTCAGTAAATAGTATGTTGACATTAATGACAAAAAAAGTCATGAGTGCAACATGTGACCGCTCCTGTAATGCTAGAATACTCCCCCATATGACCTATTCAACATTCATGCTAACACCCACATCTCTTAGGTGCTTCTCCTCTTGAGTCACACCTAAAATAATGCCCATGCATACTTGAATGCACATTAAGTACATAATATCATTTTCTCTAGGATCTACTAATGTCCTTTACTATAATAGATATTGGAACTAAAATACATGATGTGAGAAAACATGCATAACATTGTTATAAATGGCCCTAGAAGGGTACATGTTATTAATATCAGTAAATAAGAAATTACAGAGACAAATGAAGTGGGTGAAAGAATTGAATTAGGAATTTCTACTTGAAGAAGTGCCTAGAAAATATTTGGGTCTAGGAGGGAACTAAGAAGATGATTAAAGAGGTTTGGGGCTCTAGCATAGAGATAGAGTGGAGATTAATAGAGAGGAGATATTGGGGATGAAGTTTAAAGAGAGATCATGGACCAATGATGGGCTTTTGGGGTGGAGGTTTAAGGATAGAATTGGCATTGGGAGTACAAGAATAATGACAAGGGCCAATGCTTGAGATGAAATTTATAACTAAGAGCCAAAAAATGTGTTGGGTGATAGTTGGAGTCTATGTCCCGAGAGGGTTAAGGAAAAGGTCAAAGTGAGAACCAAGGACTTGAATGACCTTGGCATCGAGGACCTAATTCTAAGGTCCAAAGTAAAAATTAGGATACTAGGAAGTGGTAAAAAAATAGGGAATGGGGAGTAGATTTCATCACAACCCAATTCAAATCCATTGTAATATTTTGAACTTATAAAATATTTTTTCTTTGTGTAAACTATGACACACTTTTACAAAGTTTACAAACTCATGAATTTGGCAACTTTAAGAACCTAAAAAAATTTCTTGTTATTTTCTAATCATAGCTTCATTCATCACATTCTACTTCATCTCTATCATATTTCCTCAATTTGATAAAATGTACCACATTGTTGCACTTTTCAAGAAATTGGTTTAACTTGTATCATTATTTTTGTAAGGTTCACGAACTCATAAACCTTCTAAATTTTAGAATATCATCACCTTTTTTCTCTTTATTTTTGTTTATCTTCTTTCTTTTCACCATGTTTCACGACCAACTCCACCATCTACCAATACTCTTCTAACTTTGTGTAGGTGGACATAAACTTCTAGATGAAGGGGATCATTGTGACAAGGTTTATGTGTGGGAGAATCTTGTTCGATGAAGGTGACATGGTGAGGGGTTGCCAAGTATCCAACCATGTCTTGAAACTCATCCACATCAATTTTTGAGGGATTCACAACTCTTGTAAGGTTTTGTCTAGAACTGTTTTATGATTTGGTGATATGCGTAACAGTTCGAATATGGAAATTTGGGCAAGGGTCTTTTGAGGTGATCCAATTAGCTATACTAACTAGTTGATGAGTCGGAGGACTTGGAGGGTATTGATGGTTTGGACGGGGCCCCTTGTATTATAATTTTAGTTCTGCGAGTGGTAACAACACATTCAGAATCTGAGCCTCTAACAGTGATAACGTTTATGGTAAGATTAGGATCAAGTTTGGCGAAGGTATAGTTGGCTTTGTTGTTCTTTTTGGACAACTAAGATTTTTGTTTGTCATGATCCCCTTGTTAGAGCCCTAAATTTTGGCAAAATTTACTAGTATTTCCTAAATGAGAAAAATCAATAAAAACCCTAAAAATTACCCTTGTGAGTGTAGACATGTGAAAATGGTTGGGATCATGTTTACTTCTTACAAATAAGTGTACATGTCCACCTTCAACCTCTCAAAGTAAAAAATCAACATGATTGTGAAGCACTAACTTGTAGTGTTTTGAAACAATTTTATAGTGCATATTGTAAAATCCTCCAAGTGAGTCATTTTCATGAGTTAATATTTCAGTACCTAAAGTTTTTCTCATTAGGTCACTTGTTTCTCTAAATTGTCCTTATCATAAAATATACCTTCACCCATTTTTATAATCTTAGAACCTCGTATGATATTTTTTAAAAACCCAATCAAGTTGCAATTTATTCAATTTGTTGCCTACACGCTGCAAAATTATCAAAGTAGCCTTCTTTGAAATCAATATTTTATGTCCGGATGACTTTTGAATCAAACCAATTAATCCTTACAGTAGTCTATACTACAATGAACTCCTATGCAAGTTTTTAGAGCCTCGAAAATCCATTTGACAGTCATTTAAGCCATATGTGAATTTTCAGTTTTGTAAAATACAATGTTCACAAGTTCATAAAAGGCCAACTTTGAAAATTAATTTATCCTCACCTATTGACCATTAGGAAAAACCACTTTGCAAACCTCTTCATATTACTTCCATCTACACGCCTGCATGGTTGTCATAGATCATTTGGTATTTTTTAAGGGTTTAACTTTTTATGGTTCAAACTATTTTAGAACAGTATATTCTTGGTATATGCAGTTGCATTCATGTGCGATATCGTGAAGATCAGAGAAGTTTTGATAGATTTTTAAATTATTTTCTGATACGTGGCCTAAAAATATGTCAAAAAAGTTTCAAATTCGCACAATCAGAAGGCAACCCACCTAATATTTTGGCCTCATATGTTTCCAATTTCATTTTCATGGCCATTAGAGCTTGGTTGATATATTATTTTAAAACTTGTTTGATATATTGTTTTAAAGTTTTATGTATTGAGTGTTCTAGTTGGCATAATTAGTTTACAAAACAAGTACGAAAGATAAATGAACTATTCAAAATTCGACACAAAACCCATATTTTATTTTAATTATTATAGCTGCTTGCAAAATTTCATTGTCCCACGATGCTCAACTAGCTCGCAGTAGAATTATCCCGAAACGGCCACAAAAGAAACAAGTGCCACGTAGTGGCTAGTACTTGCCGTTAATATTATAATAAAATAAGAAATATAATAACTTAAATATAATCATTGTTAATATTGTAATAAAAGTAATAAATATAATCACATAAGCATATAATATTTTTAGTGTTAACAATAGAACAATATAACAATAGTTTGAATAAATTGATTATTTTTTATTAAGGTAAAAACAAGTTTTGAATGGACCCCGAAACCATATACTTTCACTTTTTGCAGGGAACTATAACCCTAAGCTTGATCTTAGAAGAATAGGAAGAATAAGCACAGATCTAAGTGAAACAGCTGGGGGAAGAAGATAAACCTTATAGAGCTCCCCAGCACAGAATGCCAACAGAACTACCAGAAGCTCAAATTCAACAAGACAACAATAGCCAGAAGAAAGAAATGTAGTAAAGCTCAAGTTGCTCAAACCAAATGTGTAAAGCCAAAGCTTTACATCAGCAACAAATAGCTAGGGTTTTCAGGCTCCCTAAACGAGAAATATGGGTTTTGATGGCTCCCATAACTAGACTGGGTTTTAACTTGGGACCCAAAACCATAATGGGAATAGAGAGGATTCCCTTTACAACAACCGACTGGTCTAAAAGATGGATCAATCCACCCTGTCAAAACCCAAGCAGAGAAAAAACAACAACTTAAACATATGAGCAAATAAAACTTCAGCTGCACCATGACTTTAGGGTTTTGAAAGGCTCCCCCAACCTTCAACAAGGATATGGGAATAAGGATGACTCCCCAAACCACCAAACCACAACCTGGCAGGAAAAATAAAATACCATCAAAGATCTCTGGCAAAATAGAATCCCTCCAACAAAGGCCGAGCTCACCAACAATACTCCATCCCACCTCTTTCATCCAGCAATGAGCCACTTCAATAGGTTGAGCCTCCACCTCAAAAGGAGCTTCCACCTTCTATAGGAAGCGGGAAATAGGTATAAAGAGGGAAATAAACCTTCACCTCAATAGGAAGCAGGAAGGAGGAGTAGAGAAGGGGAGATACCTTCAGCTGCCAATGAGCCCTAGAGTGAAACCCCACCTCAAAAGGGGCCTGCACCAAAAGGGGAGGGAAGAAACACTAGATACCACAGAGGCCAAGCAAGGGAGGATCAATATAACAACGAAAATTGGTCCATCTCCCTACACAAGGATAGGCTTTACCCACAACACTCTGAACAACACCAACAGAGCCATCACCTCTCTCCCACACAAAAAAAGAGAGCAGTGAAACCCGAAAAGAGGCCCACACGAGATGGTCCTAGAAAGAGGCCATCATGAAAGGATCCCAGAAGAGGATCCACTGCTGCCACCCACCATCTCTAGTCTTTGGAAGAAAGAAAGATCGTCTCCTCTCCAAAGATGAGATGAGAAGAACCCACCATAGTCCCACATCGACGAATAACACCCTAACCCTGGTCTCGACAAGCTCCAAAAAAGAATGGAGAGTGCTCCCAACGCGTGAGCAATAGCCCCCCACCAAGCTCCCAACGCAAGATCTACAACCCTCCACCGAGAGATCCTGCAAGCCCTCATGTGGGTTTCCATCATCGGCATCAGAATTACTCTCCTCTTCTTGAACGCCAGAAACCCTAGACGCTCCGCTTCCACTCCCGCTCACCATTCAAATTGAATAAATTGATTGTTAGTCTATTAGTATGAAAGGGAAATTATAAGTTTGAAGTTAATACATAATATCACTCATTAAAAGAAATAATAAAAAATAAAATAGAAAAATAAATCATCTTAAAATTAAATAATTTTCATCATATGACTTTAAAAAATAGTCATTAAAAAAACAAAAAAAACCTAAAAAATCAATATAGAAACTAATAGTTCATCCATGTACTTAAGAAGGTAAAATTAAATATGTGAATGAATAATTTTTTTAATTTTCTTTACAATATGAAAAGCTAGATTATTATACTAATTCTCAAACTACTTGTTGGTGTGTTTAGTGCCCTTTAAGGATTGAATTTCTGTCTCTAAACCTTCTTAACTTATCATAAAAATATATAAATTTTTTGGTTCTAATAAAACTTTTTTAGTTCTGTATAGTTAAAAGGGAAGTGCTATGAAATTTCTTTTAAATCATTTGAAATCACTATTGCAAAGTAACGGATCAAATACATTTCATGGCCCCGGACTGAAATAAGTGCTCATATAGGCAAGAGACTAGCAGTTGCGCGCTGTTTGCGGGCAACAGTGAGCCGATAGGGTTTTCCATAAGTGGTATGTAATCCTCGACTTAAAAAATAACTATGGTTTGTTTGATGAGACAAATATATAGTTTTAGGTTCACAAGGTGATAATATTGGTTTGACATACATGATCAGAAAACATGCTTTGACTGAACAGCAACTGTTTCTCTTTGATTCACAAAGAGAGTGATGCAATTTGCTGACCTCAAAATACATATAACAGTTTGAATTGCTATAGTTGCACTCGCAACTGAGAGTAAGATTTCGCAAGAGTTTCTCTTCTAATCAACAAAAAGTATAAAATCAACTGACAATGAAACGAGAAACAACAACTACTTTCATTGTAATTTTATCTTCTTATTATTAATTAACTAACAGAAGAGTCTGTCGCGTACACTTTTTGATTATTTCTTTGGACAATTTTAAAACTCGTTTTGGTAATAGTTTGCATGGAATAAACAATATGAAGCTGGGTCGACAACCAGATTGTGTGCTGAAAGTGAGACGACCCAAAACCAATTCACCTGTAGATGCTGACAAATGAAAAGTAAATCTGAAATCATAGCCATAGATAAAATCACACAATCTTTATTTTGAGACATTTTTTGGCACCCCGCATGTAACCAACACACAAATTGTTTGGAAAAACAACTGTTTTATTGGCAACTGTTTCAACAAATGATGCGTGCGCATTTTCAATATCGCTGCCAGCACCAAATTCTACATAGACCAAGCATGTAACAGTTTGAGAAAATGCCTCAAATAAATGTGGTCTCATGGACTGCAATGATCATAGGACATGCACAAAATGGATTTTTTGAAAGGCTCAAAAACTTCTAAACAAATGCAACTGGTAGGTGCGAAGCCAAATTCCACAAGCATGATTTTCTCCATCTCTCCTTGCTCTCTGAAACAATAAAGGAGTAATATATTATATGGAAATCAACACAATTAAAATGGAATTTAAATAAATAAAGCTTAAAATAAATTTTACCCTTCAGTGATAATGCCTTCAATAACCAAAACCCTGCGCATAGCATTTTTCCATTTATCAATAGTTTGAATGTTGTATTTTCTGGTATGTTGTTGCTCTCAGAAAGCTTTCGCGTGCACTCCATCAAACATTTAGGAGTCCCAAGCAACCTGTAGTCCTTGTGGATGACTTGTAGGTCGAAGATTATGATGGTCCTGTTTTTTGAATATTAGGGTTAGTCAAGTTCAAGGTTATACAGAGTTTTGAAAAGCACTAATGGATTGAGAAGCATTAATGATTTTGAGGTGGAAAATATGGGGGATTCAACATGGCGGACGGAAAAAATCACCTTAAAATCTCCGGTGGCTTAGCACGAATAACTCGTCAAACAGACGATGGATACTATCTTCAGTTCCTCTGAGAAGAAGAGGTCATTGTATGTTTTTGGCAGAACAGACAGTTGCATGTGTTTGCCATCGGATAACACAATTTTGTACCTCTCATGCTCATTTTTGGGTAATAGCCAACCTCTTGAAAGATTTCGTTGATAGTCAGCAATGCTTCCATCTCAGTGGCCTAGAACACAATTATTGAATGAAACAAGGAAGACTTCTGGATACATATATATACACAGGGGTATATAATTGCAGTTGTTTAACCTAATATTTATTTAGATGTATAGACCTGTGTATACTGGTTCTGGTTATTAATTACTGTTTTTAATTGTTGAAATCATAATATTTGTTTATAGGTACAGACCTGTGTATACTGCTTCCTTCTAAAGCATAATGATTATTTCCACATAAATGATAACCCCAAAACATTCAGTCTTACAATTGTCATTTTTCATTCTAAGAGTTTAATATATTGAAAACAAGTCTTGCCAAACAATAAAAGTGACAACATTCAGGAAGAAAGACCAGAATTTATGTATAGACTATAGAGGGCTTTGTGCTTGGAATCACATGCATTGTCCCTCCCTGTGTTTGGCGAATGAGGTTTTGGGATATGTTTGTTGAGAAGGCTTTCGAAGCCTTCGAGCTAATACAGTTTGCAGAATATAATTCCAAATTCCACAACCTTTCTTGGTACATGTGGAACTTCAGAGCAGACTATGGAAATTCGTCAAGCATACTTGGTAGGGGCATGATGAAATGGTTTTTGAAACTCTCAATTGAATGCAGTGACAGGGTGTAAAAACAAATTCGATAACCTCTGTCAGCATTCACTATCCACAAATAGAAACATCAAGCAGCGTATAGACAACCCTCGAAGCATAAATGGTGTAGGGATTTTTACCAATCATTACAATTGGGGATGCCTTGGCAGTACACACCCAGGACCACTTTTGCTCTAGTGGGATGAACAATTATTAACTCTATATTAATAAAAAAATTGTTGTAGGGCTTATATAGGTACCCTCTCCAACAAACCTAGAAAAATAAAAATAAAAAAGGTTTTTCTTGCAGAACCCTAATTGGAACCCAATTCATACTCCTAATAAGATTTTGCCTAAAAGTTCCTAATTGGAATCCAATTCATACTCCTAATAAAATTTTGCCTAAAAGTTCTACAGCTGAAATCAGAACAATTTTTTTTTCATGGACTTGGTGTTAGTAATTTTGTGCTCTCTGGCTTACTGAATTTTTGCAATGAGTTACTCGTTTCTGGCAGAGATACTTAGGCCTCTTCTATAGCCCACGACCTACTTCTAAATGTTCGTATATATTGCTATTTCATTTTGGATGGGTAAGCGCCCCCAATAGATTTCCTCAATCGAAGTGGCCCAAAAAATAGACAGCTGTTTTGTAAATATTTTTTTAGTGTGCAGGTTGTATATAGAAAAAAATAGTTTGTTATTTTATTCAGCTCAAATGTATAGGGTTGCCCTCTGTCAGAGACTCAGAAGCTCTTATAACTTCTCTTGGGTTTTTTTTGAAATAGGCATTAGTAGAATTGTAGCCTATGCCAATCGTATTAAACCATGCAAATGTTTTCTAATCTCTATATTGAGTAATGTCTACAAATGATTGTAATAGGTCAATAGGACTGTTAACTGTAGGGCTTCAAAAGCTGTCCAACGAACTGTTTGAAATAAGCTCCAAGATATTAATCAGAATAGTTCAAGTGAAAGTAAGGCATTAGGACAATTGTAGGCTATGCAAAATCGTATTACACTAATAATACAACCTAATGAATATACCTCTCAAAGCTAACGATAGCCTTTCTGCTAATATTGATAAAAGTAGCAGAAACGATGAACAGAATCTCCTAATCAGCAATGAACACACCAAATGTAGGAAACCGCAGAGAGATAAATTACCTCGCCACTAGCGGCGTACATATACTTTTTTTCAGGCGGTTTGGTCTGAGGCGGTTTGGTTGAAGGCAACCCTGTGGTGTTTGCTAGAGCATTGCAGTGGTTTTTTTCATGGAATGGGAGTCCCTGATAACCCCAAACCCTGGCAAAGCTTCTCGGTGGACAAGCATTCACGTAGCTGCCTAACACGGGAGCAGACACCTGGTGCGTTGTGTACCTAACATGGAAGTGCCGGAACAAGAAAGCACACAGACCAGGAGGTTAAGGCTTGTCCTGCTCCGGGAAAAAGGTATTCTGTCAGCATTACCAGGCAAGATATATGCCATCGATGGAAAACATAAAAATTCTCTCCGATTTCCATTTCTCACCGATAATAATGACAGTAACCAATGGAGAAGCATTGAAATTATTTTATAATAATGATCTAAGAGATGAAGCAATATTCAATGGAGGGTTCCATTTGTTTTGATATGGCAAAAGGGCTTTACAGTATAGTTTTCTCACAGATGTGCAGGCATTATTAGTCCCTGCCTAGGGAATTAATATTTTCATGTGGCTCCTTTATCTATTAGTTCTGCTTTGAATTTTGTGTAAGAGGAAATTTTTTAACTATTCCTAAGTTTAAAGTCCAAACCTTTTAATATTTCTAATTTTTTCATTTTCTTAATTTTAATTTTCTCAAATGCAATTGGTTGGATGGAATTTTCCTGTTATTTTTTAATTTTCAATTTGTAAAAAATATTATTAATATTGATTTAAACAATTCACGTGCCTTACATTTTTAACAGTCCAGGAGCGTCAATTATTTGCAGAAAAACCCTCTAGTTGCTTTGGCCTCTTTGAGGTGATGACAAGCAAGCTCTGGTTAACATAGAAGTTGAAACTTGAGACTACCAGAAAAGGTATAATTAGCATCTGCAAGTCCCTTACTGCTGGTGGCATTGGTAGAGCAGTGCAAGTCGTCGTAGCATTCTTTATTTCATTTCATTTAAATCGATTTCTTTAAATTTTTAGATTATTTCAACACGTCCTCAGTCTGCAATTGTGTTTAATCAACCTGTTTATATCCATATAGCACAGTTTCTTCCTTGAAATTGCTTTCTTTTCAACACACTTTAGATCCTTAAAATTGCAGGGTGGGTGCAAGGACAGGCGGTTTGCATTAGCTACTACTACCGTTGGGCACATTGTCTATTCCTATAGCGCTTGGAAGTTTAATATTCACTGCCCTAATTTTTCTATCACTCGCTAAATGGTCAAATACCCTAGGTTTTCACGCCAACAATATACAAATTGAAAACTATATATATGAGATGAGACCCTGTTTCTGAAGCTAAAACCTTGCCAAACCTGATGATCATAAGGGAATATTACCCGCAATCTGATTCATGGAGAAAAAGATCCCCTTACAGATTTTATATTTTTGTATTTTTGCAGATAGGGTTTGAGTCTGTGATACCAGATTTATGGCATAGATCCATGATACCTAGACTATCAAAATCTGTCAAGATTAGAAGATTTTAGCATGAAAATTAGAAAAAATAGTTTACCAAAATGGAGAGTTTAGGGATAATTAGAATATGTTGTCCCGTCAGGGAAAGGAAAATAGAAAACCTCGTCCATGTTTTCTGTGGTGTGTTCTAGGTAGCTGCATCACACAATTTGTGCAAAATGATGAAAGAAATCTAAATTAACGGGCAAGAGGATTTCTTTTTACATGTATTCACATCCTAGTTGCTGTAATGTCCTATGCTACTTCTTTGATAGGAATTATACTGAAATACATTTGGTATGCTTTCTAAACTATCATGTACACTTAATATATTCTTCATCACATTGACATTAATCCTTCTTCAAGTAATGACTAGCATCTCTTTACACTCAAATGTAAGTTCAATTCTTTTCCAAAATTACAAGTTTTCATATGTTTTTTAGTTTGCCAAAAGTTAACTGAGATTCAGGAGGTGCATTAGTTCTCTCACAAAACATGTCAATATGTTGGGATTCTTCAGTTCACCTGTATTGCAAAATGCAGCTTAATGAGGGCCTTATGAAAGTAGGACAAATTTGGCATATCTCAGCTATACACATGTTGATTACTACATATATGAGTGGTATTTCTATTCATTTGTTTAATTTCCATGTACCTGGGATTCTGTTTATATGCCATCTTTTAATTTTAGATATCTTTTTCCAATGTTTATGAACTAGTAACAGAGAAATGTAATACAATGCCACTTGTTTTAAGTTTGAGAGTTCATTCCAACTTCCATAGGTGTAGATGTCAAGTGGCTCTTCTACTAGTGATGGAAAGCTCACATGCCATTCATTGTCATCACCACCGATTTTGAAATAGATACTGTCATATTGACTTATTCTAAACTCCAGATCTCTAAGACGTTGATCAATTTTAATATACCAATTTTACAACCTTGCACAAGTCCATACAGAGACTCAACCAATCTGCAAACCAAATGTTCTCTAGGGAATAGAGACTTGGAATTTTTAGAATTTCAAAATTATCCTCGATTAGCGATTATGCATGCTTTGATCTGTTTACTTGTTTATTTATCCACCAAATCTTTGAATGTTAAAAACTAAGAAAACTACTTGATTGTTTATTTTAAGAAATAGACTCACATAGAAATCACTATTTTCAAAATATTTGTTCAGATCTTTATTTTTTGTCTTTTCTATCTTGCTATTCACATATTCTAATTTATATTTTTCTAAAGAAAACTCCTTTTCAATTAAAGAATCCAAATAAGATTCTAACTGAACCAGAGAGACTCAGTCAGAGATCCTGCTCATGTTTCACCAGACATAGTAATTATTCTTAGCAGGTCTCCTCTTAGTCTGGTTCTCGATTTTTTAATAAGTAGTTCATATTATCATTGAAACATAGCGTCAAATCAACTGGGCCTTAATAGACTAGATTTCAGCTTAACAAAACATTAATTTGTTCATTATCTCCACTCTAAAAGTGCAAACAAAACATTAAAATGAAGAACTAGATGAAACAGGGAGCTACAGACCCTAATAAATGACTAGGATTTTACAAAAAGTACTCAAAATGAGTTATAGCAGTTGGGACAATAATGATCTCGTTCAAAGTAGTATAAATAATAGTAACAGGTGCTTCCAAGTGGAAAGAAATTGACAACTACGCATTTGGAGCATTGATACCATCCACAGCTGCAACCTTATGACCTTGAACGTGAAAGGGGATGAGAAGAATTACCCCAAAAATCCAAGTAGTGATATTTAAATAGAAAAATGACATGGAGAAATATTTGAATCGGGAAACAACACAAGGAAGGGAATTCACGACAGAAGGATGCAGGTACATCTGCATAATACATAGCAGCTAGAATAATGAATTCTAGTGTTTTGGGGCCATTGCATGCTACTAATATTTCAGTTAAGTGCTAGAACAACCATCTTCTGTTCTTTCCAACTGGTAGACATGACTATATTCAATTTGGAGGCAACACGTATGCTACATCAACCCCTCCAAGTCAACTGCCCTTGACTCAGACTTTCACTTGAGTGTTTAACCTATCTCCATTCGTATTGTGGTTCACCTCACAATACTTCCACTTGTCTATGCTGAAAAGTTTTAACAAAAAATTACGCTTGTAGAAAAGGACGATAAAATCACCGCAGCCTATTTTGTCTCAGTTATTTGATTTTTATCAAACCCTAAAAAAATTCTAGATGCAGTCGGATCCCATGTAAGCTAGGGCTTTTGGCATTATGCTTCCGTTCCACAGGTTTGCAGGTTTCAAAGATTTTTGTGTGAACTTTAAAGAGGTTGCAGAATATTCAAAGGGCATAATAATAATTTGATTTGCTTAGTGTGTTTTCAACTTATTATTTTTCGTTCTTGCAGAGTTAAATCGACAAAGTCTCCAGGTTAAACATTCGAAAACTCTAGCCAAATAGAATCAATGTCTTTGTGTTTTATTCAACTCTTCATAGCAACAACTTCACAGGTTTGTATATTTTTTTTAAGGTTTCGTATGTTAAAAGCATTGTGTTAGATTTTTTTGAGATTTAGATTGTGCAAATATCTATGATTTTAAGCAAGACTTGAATTGTGCTAGAATGGATTGAAAACTACAAGTGCAGAAGGTCCTGATTTAGTCTTTTTTTGTGAAATTTACATTTATAAGAGAAATGATTTGAGTTTGAATTGCATGTTGCCTTTTACTATGCCAATTGAACTTAAAAGTTGTGCTTGAGAAAGGCTACAAGAATTTGCAAAGTTATCTATGCTTTAGTGAAAACATTGTACTGCCTTGTTCTATGCTAACTGAACTTAAAAGCTTTGGTTGAGAAAGGTTACAAGAGTTTGAAAAATTGTCTGCGCTTTAGTGAAAATCCCATGCTACCCTGTTCTACCCTAACCGAACTTAAAAGAAAAATTTAACAAAGGCTACAAGAATATGAAATGTTGTCTGTGCTTTAGTGAAAACGGGCTGCTCTAGCATGGATTTAAGTACTGTAAAGTAAAATAGCTTGGCTACATCCGCAATGCACTTATTTTTACTTTACAGTGCAATATTATTTTTGACATACTTGGTTACATCTATAATTTAAAGTTATTTCTGACTTGAACCAAAATTATATGTCGAATAAGTCCTTATACCATGTCAAGGTACTGAATAGAACTCATGTTACAAACCGGGGTTTTTACTGAGCCATTTACTTTCATTTGACTTTGTAGTGCATAACTTGAGGTCTAACCTATCTATTTGTGTTGTGTCAACATATATTACAAGGGGAGCATTCACCTATTGGTTTTTACTATTATGGTTGAAGTTGGTGCATCCCTTCTCTTCTCTTCTATTTTTTCCCTCATAGATAGCAAGGAGAGCATTCATCCTTGCTTGACATCAAGTTTAATTATGTTGAAGAACTACACATCTTTGCTAGGGATTCATGCAAAGTGGTACTTGAGTTTTACTACGGTAAAGAAGAAAAGTGACAAAATGAGGGGGAAAAAGGCATATTTAAGCCACAACAAAGAGTCCCAAATACATCTGAATTTTGAAGTGAGTAAGTTGAGTCCTCACCAGTCAATTGTGGCTCATGAGCTTTGTGCAAGTTTTAGATTTATGGCATACAATATTGTATCATTATTGTGCTCATTTTGCTTATAAATGTAAATATTAATACGTAGCAATGAACAAAACTAGAGTTTTGATGAGGCACAAAGTTTCATTTGATTTTGTAATGTATTTTGCACAGTGGTTATATATGTTTCTTCATAGTCTCTCTTAAGAAGAGTTTAAATGTACGTGTCATAGTAAATTATAAATGTAGTTATTTATGTCGAGCTAATTTATAATATTAGCATACAGTATGGAATGGAATCAATGTCATTTTCTTGTAAATGTAAATTTAAACCCTTCAAGAAATCAAACAAAGGTTTTTTGGTGCGATAACTTATTTTATTTGGCTTTGTGTCTCTCAATTGTGCAAGTGTGGGTATGATTTCATGTCAATGACAAATACATATGTTCTCAATATAGAATATCGTTTAGATTTTTTTAGTTGGTGTTATTTATAATTTTATTTTTTAAAACAAAGCATTATCTATCTGACTATAAAATATTTAATCTACATTATGTCTGTTTATTCTGCAGTAGTCTATAAATTATTGGGAAGGATTAACATTGGGAAGGTAGACTATTGAATCAATGTTTGTGGTTGGGTCTTGTGACCCACTATATTTGTAGCAGTAAAAGAAAAGCTTTCTAGAGTTTGATACCATACCTCAAACTTGAAAGTTGAAATCCTTTCAAAATAGAATGTCTATATAATCTTTGGGGCTATGCCAAAACCTAATGCTGTTGTAAACTGGATTTGTTAGAAGTTGAATTTCCTTTCCTTTCTCCATTACTTTTTCTAATTAAATTATTTTCCTCTATTTTAATATTTTTGTCTGATGGTTTTTTTGAACTGTATTGCTTCGTGGCCATTTTTTATAATTATTTTTATTTCTTTTTCGAATTCATATGGCAAACCACCAATGATGCTCTTCAAGTAGAAGCATACTTTGGCAGAGCAGTGAAAGCGGCCTCTAAAGACTGGTAAGCAAATCTTATGCATCTTTATCATTTTCTGTTCGAAATGGATTGTAGGTCCTTTGATTTTATGTTAATGATATATCAAAACCATTCTAGAACCTGTTGTTCAGTCTATGCTTTGACTCTTTGAGCACCAAAAACTGAAAATTCAATTCTTGAGGCGTGACTTTTCATTTCAGTTATTCTGCAAACTTGAATGTGGTATTGGCATTGGAAAAAATTTCTACACGGCATGGATGTTCAACAAGTCATGACTAATTTTTTTCTGCCACTAAATATGTCTAGTTGTATGCGATTTTTTTTTACATTTTAAATTTCTCGGTTTAATTTACTTTTACTAGATTTCGCAGTATCTTATGCTTGAATGAATATTTTTCGGGTTTAGTGACAACTAAATTTATAATAACAACTTAAATTCTGCACATTATTCTGATGGCACTTGGCTTTGCAACTTGGATATCTTTTACAAGTTTATATAAATCAATATTCTATTTTACAGCAATTGTTTTTCTTGTTCTTTTAGATAAGTCGATAGTTGGATAGGGGCAGCTCCCTTTGTATTGCTTGAAAATAGAAGTTACAAAATGTTTACAAAATTTTGTATTGGCTAGCCAACCTTAGATTATATAGCCACCCCCTGCTACTAAAATCTAAAAGTAGCTCCCAAATACTACTACATATAGTAACAAAAATGTTGACTATCTATACAAATGTCAGCTATACAGACACTAAACCATAAGACCATAGAGAAAACACAAAACATAGGGAACCAAGAAGAAAACTCCATTGCCACCTTGACACCAATGCATAGCCTAGGAGAGCCTGACCCGCCTCTTTGGCCTTGGACCACTGATATCCCTAAAGAGAAAATTGCACCGGCTGATAGGGATTCTCTTCTCCTGCGTTTCCTTCTTCATTTGCTTTGCATGCACCGCTTTGACCTTCACCATGCAATCTCCTTTGCATCGTTTGTGGGAAAGACAAAAAGCTATCTCCTCCACCTCCCTAACATCATAGCACTCCAGTCTTCCCCACAATCTAGTAGCGTGGGGAAGTCTAGATTAGCTAGGGACACGTTTTCTCCTTCAGGAACCTAGAAGACTTCACACTTCTTGTAGCCCTGAAGCCACTCTACCATGGGTGGTGGCATAAGGGAGGAAGAATTTTGCAGGAAGATGAGATTCCTGTCAAGACTTGTGGTTCACCCCTTCAAATCCTCTATCTCCACTGAAATTACAAGTGGAAATCAATGAACAACCCCCACAAATCCTCTCTCCGGTCTCAGATAATATTTTTGTGCCACTGCAATCATGCTCTGAGTGTCCACATTATCTAACACCGCATCAATGTTTCCAAGATACTTGTGCTTGAAGACCCTCTGGCACAAGTTCTTCACCTTACTCTTCAGAACTCTAGAGAGAGCTAGGGCTAAGAAAATTGTTGTGATGTCCATGTTCACACGATACCTATGGTAGGTATACAAACATTCTTGCCCCACCACGACCTTTACTACATACAGGATCAATAGATGCCTTAGATTGAGCATCCACAAAATCCTCTTGTATGTGATCTCTCCCAAAACATCCACCATGCTATTGTAGGACTCCAAGCAGATTAGCGTGTCCATATTCTCTAGGTGTATTCTATGCTATTTCTCATACAATGATTCACCTTTCAAAAGTTTTGTGTCTAAATAGGTGAACCCCACATCTCAGAGTTAATTCAAAATCTCAAATATTTCCACACATTCTTTCTTTAAATGATCGGCAGATGTGGCATACCTCCCAATCCTATCAAACATTTAATATCTGTGACATGTTCTTGCATCGAGCATGTCCATCTGCCACTTGGCCCACTACGCATCCTTATTGAGGGAAGGAGAAAGTACGTGTGAGGCCTCATCATCTTCGTTAACTATTTGCACATCACCGCCAAACCATTGTTCCCTATAATGTTAGGAATGGAATTAAATGGACATAAAGGTTTCATACGAGGAAATGTGCTTCCAGCTGAGCCCCATCCTACATTCCCTCCATAGAGGTCTGTTTGGCGAGCCCATTAGTGATGTCATTACCATCCCAGTAAATATGATCTATTTTGAATTCTTCACATTTCTCCATTAAGTCCAGTATATGCCTTACCCATTTCTATAATCTTCATTCCTGCGCTTCCTTTGTTCTTATTGCATTTACCACGATCATAGAGTCCCCTTCCAAATGAATCTTTTGAGCTCCTATTTTCAGAGCTAGTTCCAACCCTTTAGCCACTGCACAAAATTTAGCCCTATTATTCAAGCTCACCCCAATAAACTCCATGTGTGTCAAAATGGTGTCCCCAAGGCTATCTCTGATGAAAACCCCAATTTTTCTTGGACCTGGATTTCCTCATGTAGCTCCATCAAAATTTACTTTAACCCAGCCCTCCTTAGGAACCGTCCATTGAGTGTTCAAGCAAGCTTTCCATTTTTCATCGACCGAAGATGCTCTTGCTAGTTTGGGGATGACCAGAGAAGGAAAAACCTTCAAAATCTTGTCATCTGATGTCATAAATGAGCATCCTTTATTAGACCTGGCTGTCGTGTTCACGAGTTCTATGATCGACCTTTCAATTTTCCTCACCAACTGCTCTTTGGGTAAGGCTCATTTCTGAAGATTCTCCCATTCTGCTCCTTCTAAAGCTCCTAGACAATCATTGATGGAGTCGCTTGCCATAAGATGGAAAAGAGACTCTTACGCATCCAAAATGGCCACATACAAAACCAAGTTTCTAAAGATTGCGGTTTAGGTGAGTACCAATCCAATTTTTGAAGAAAAGAATTCCAATAGAATTCTGCATAAGGTCACAATAGGAGAATATGATTAACATTTCTTCATACTATTTGCATAAGGGGCATTTACCCGGGCCCAGGATCCCTAATCTATTTAGGCGATCCTGGGTAAGGACTCATTCTTAAATCGCTAACCAGACATATGCCCCTACTCTTGGCGAGCATTTCTTACCCTAGATAAAATCTGTAGGCCAATTCTGATGGATGTTGGTCAACTCCAGTGATTTGTAACCAATCTTCACTTTGTACTCTCTATCCTAGGATGCCCCCCACTTAATGGTGTCTAGCTTATCTTCCCATAAATTATGTGAGAGTTGAAGATTTCTCTCAATCTTTCCTTTTGTTTCTCCAGGGCGTGAATGTGTTCTAAAGAATTCCATTCCCAAGTTTGAATTCCATTAATCAAGCTTACCTTGCCAGAATCTACAATCTTCTTTCCCCACTTCTTGCACATCTCCCTTTTGATTATCTCCACGCCTTCCATATTTTCTAAGCCAAGATTCCCTTCCCATGAGTCTTCCCAGAATTGGGCGTTTTGTCCTATTGTTCACTTCCCATGTGATGAATCATTTAATTATGTGCCTGCACTCCAAAATGAAGTTCCAAATGACCGATCCTGGCAGAGGGTTCTATATAATTAGAATCCTGATGGGGTCATCAGAGTCCAAATATTTTTTTTGGATTATCTGAACCCATCTCCCATTTCCCTCTTTATAGATGCTCCAGACAAGCTTCACACACATCGCAAGATTCATGTTATGCAATTCCCTGATGCCTGCCCCTTTGGCCTTGAATGGATGACATACTTTGTCCCAGGCCAACAAAGGGATCTTATGTTGATCCTCTGACCCATTTCACATAAAACTTCTTAGTACTTGGTAGAGACCATCTTCAACGACTTTTGGGAGTTTTAGACATGACATAGAATAAATTGGGATCACATATAAAACTATCTTGATTAAGAGTATCCTACTTGCTGAGGAAAGCCATTTTCCTTTCCATAAATCCATCCTCTTTCTACAATTGCTAACCAAGTTGTTCCAATAATTGGTTTTATTAATACCTCCTAACAGTGGCATACACAAAAACTTACTAGGGAAAGAGGCTATTTTTTAAGTCCAAAATTATGCCAAATCTACTTGAAGCCCTGGTTGCACATTAAGGAAGAAGACTTCCAACTTTCTCTAGTTGATGCTCTAACTTGATTCTTTTTCATATGAATCAAGTGTCCTCTTGATACATTTTGCCTCCACCCTACAAGCTTTTCCAAACAAAATTGTATTATCAACAAATTGAAGATGGGTAGAGTTTTCCACCCTCGAGAAAACTTCCATTCCTATCCATTGGTCTATCTCTCTTTGGTGTTAAATTTCCCTCCATAATGATTCTGCCATGATGATGAATAAGAAAGGAGAAAGAGGGTCTCCCTGATGAATTCCTTATGAGGATGGGAAGAATCCTTGCACCACCCCATTCACCAATACCGAATATCTTGAATTCTCAATGCAACATCTTAACCCAATTCACCCAGTCTTCACTAAAGCCAAAACTTCTTAAAACCCTCAACTAAAATTGCCTGTCCACTAAATCATATCCCTTTAAAACATCTAAATTTATGATCATAATAGGTGCTCCCATTTTCCTAGAGAGTGAATGGCCTCATATGCTATTATAATTCCTTCCACAATTGACCTTCCAAGGGAAAATCCACTTTGTTCATTCAAGATTATTTTATGGAGGAACTTTTTTAGTCCGTTGGACATGATTTTGGTGATGATTTTGTAGATGGTATTGCTGAGGACAATTGGTTTGTAGTTTCCCATACTTTGGACCTCTTTCTTTTTGGGAATCAGAGCTAAAAAAGTGTGTTTGAAGGATCCCAACATGAATTTGTTCCTCCTACATTCTTCAACTAATCTATGAAGATCCTTTCCCACAATCTCCCAAAACTCCTAATAAAATTTTGTCGGGAGGTCATCCGAGCTAGGTGCCTTGGATGCCCCCATTTAAAATACCGCCCTTCTGCTTTCCTCCAAACTTATTTCTTGGCATAATGCCTGGTTATCCTCATCATTAATTAGGGGGGGGGGGGATATGGCCTATGATTACATTCCCATCATTGTCATTACCCGGTTGACTTCCTTTGCCGTAGTTACTTTGGTGCCATCCTCTTTTGAGATTTCATGAATCTAATTTCTGTTCCTATTTGCCATGGTCATTTGTGGAAATATTTAGTGTTTTTGTCTCCCTCCTAAACCATTCTTTCTTGGATTTTTTCTTCCAAAAGATCTCTTCCCATTTAAGAAACTCCTCTAATTCTTCTTTGAAGTCCTTCTCTTTGCTGAATTATATTTCACTCATCCCGTGGGCTATAACTCTCTTATTTAATATCACAAGCTCACCTTCCACTCTTTCCTTCTCTTTGAATATGTTCTTGAAGGAGTTATGATTCCAATCCCTTAGACATTCTTTGATATGTTTCACCTTTTCCTTGAATTGAACCATCTTCAGCTTATCCCTACAACTGACCTCCTTCCACCATTTTGTAGCTAAATCAGAGAGGCCTGGATCTCTTAGCCACATGTTTTCAAAGCGGAACGAAGTTCCCCCTATTTTTTGCACTTGGCATACTGAGAGCTAAATAGGGAAGTGGTCTGATATAGTGTAGAGAAAGATGTGAGAAGTGAAATTATCCACCTCTTCAGCCCATTTGTCATTAATGAAGATCCGGTCCAGTTTTTTGGCAATACTGGTGAAACCTTTCCTTGTATTTGTCCATATATTCGATCGTAGTTTATAATTAATAGAGATAGCTTTCGTACTAATTACAACATTTTTTATAAAAAATGTGGAATCAAAAGCAAAAGATTTGAATTCTTGAGATGCAAATTCTCAATATTGCATTAACAAGCGGAGCAATATTATATTAAGTTCTATTCCTAGCTGCAATTTCATTTAGGTTACACAAGTGAACCTAATCTTGGAAGTCACTTCGTACTCTGGTCATCCCTTGAAAGCCTCCTTTTCTTTCTGAATTATTTAGAGTAGAATTGAAGTCTCCTCCCACAATAGAAGGTAGCTCAGTAGGCTAGTCTAGCCAGATCTTCAGTTCCCCCCACAGAGTTCTTTTGGCCATCATAGAGATTGGGCCATAAACATTAGCTAGCTAGAACTCCTTATTGGAACTTAGAATTATACACTTTGACGCCATCCACAATTGTTTGTGGGAAATGAGGGCACATGTACACACCATATGATTCCAAAAAATACCTAGTCCTCCAGAAGCTCCTTTCGCTTCCACAAACAATCCTTCCAATTTTTTTCAACCATGCATATGCTTCTTTCTCTCTTCCTTGCTCCATTTTGTTTCTTGAATCATAAAAATACCTACTTTACTTTGATCTATATGGCATCTAATAAGATGCCACTTTCTATGGGCATTTATGCCCCTAGCATTCCAAGTTAGGACCTTCATTTTCCTGTGGGAAGGTTATATTTCTTCTTGTTTCTCAATTTTCTTTGGCCTTTTGTGCTGGCAGCCATTACCAATTTCTCAGCATTGGATCTTTAACCTCTTCTTCTTGGGGTTGTGAAGTTGGGTTATCTATTTTTTTGACTGGGTTTTCTCAATGCCTAATTCAACCTTGGTGAGCTCCTTCTCATTGTTTGACTCTACTTCTTCCTCCAAGTCAAAATCACTAGTGTCCACCGCTTCCACCAAATCCTCTTCTTCCATTTCCTCCTCTAGGTTTCCTTCATCTCCTTCCGCAGAAGAGGATCCTTCTGGATATGTCTTCTCTTATGCGACAAAGGGTATCAAGTCTGCTACTAGAAGCAAACTAGACTCTTCCTTCCCATCACTAGGAAATTTCTCTTGAGCACCTTTCTCTCGCAAGGTTTTAGTCATTGGGGAAAGATTTTGCTGCAATAGGGTTTTACTATCCTATACTAGAGGGTCTAGATCCTTTCCCTCCTCCATTAGTTGGCTCTCCTTTATTTTTAATTGCTCAATAGCCTAGTTTCCTTCCACTTCTATAGTATCCATCGATGTAATTTTTTCTGCCTCCACATTGCTTGTTTGAGGAATTGGTGGCTTTTCTTGATAGATTTTATGTGTCCATATTCCCTAGTTAGACAATATTTCAATTTCGCTAGGAATATGGCTGAAAGGGGAAACTTTAATGCAAAGCCTAGCATAGCTGCCCTAGTTATCATCTAATACTATTCTTGTAATATATTGGATCTCTCCTAGACCTTTAGCAATATGTTTCAACACTTCCAGGTATCAATTTTCTATTGGTAGTTCATATAGTTTGATCCAGACTAGATTTTTGCTGAATTCAAATTTCTATGGATTGAAGTTTGGGATCCATTTGTCCATCAACACACTAAAGTTGTCCAACAATAAGTTACCTTTTTTTAGAATCTCTTCCCTCCTTCCTGCCGAAGGAAGGGTTGCCAGGAAAAAGTTGTTCAGGAGTTCATGTAGATCAAAACCCAATCCCCATTTTGATTTCAACCAGTCCTTGAGTTTGAGTGAACCAATGACCCCACCCTTCCACTTCAGAATGATGCCCTTCTCCTTATTTTTGAATATTGAATTCTCAATATGTTCCTCCCTAATTTTGATCGAGTCTCGATTTGGGCAGCCTGGGATTTTCATCTTATCTTCACCCTATATAGCATATCCCGCCAGGGAGATAACATTATTCTGAGGCCGGTCAGGGTTTTCGAATGCTTTTTCCAACTAGTTGGAGGAGGAATCTTTTTTTAAGCCCATATTTATTATTTCATCTTTGATTGTGAAACCTCTTTTTTTGGTAGTGCTCATGATATGTTCGTTGGTCAAAATGATTAGGGTTTCTTCTATTCCTGAAGTTCCAGAACGGTTTTCATGCTTTATCAATCCACTTACCGGATTTCAAAAACCCACTATGGCCTATTAGTTGCCTCCATGTTTTGGGGTTCGTATACATTCCACCTGTTGGAGATCCTATTTTTGAAATCTTGCATGGGTAATTCCCGATCCACTTCATCTCCCCAATTTTCCTGTCTCCCCTGCTCTTGCCTTGTGTTGACATTATCTTGCCACTGCTCTCTCCTTGCCTCTAGAGTATGCTCTACGCCTCTGTCACGATTCCCCTCTCGCTCCATCCTTCCTATGTCTGATTATTATTATTACATATATATATATTTATTATATCTATATCTTTTAATATATAAATCTCTCTTAATAGCAATTATTTTTTCTTGCCTTAGCCTATTAGTTAGAGATTTATTATGGCCAAACCTTTGTCACAGATGTCATAGATACCAATTAGCATATAGTTTAGTTTGTTTTTGTTCAACACAATCTAATTCATTGACCTTTGGGGCAGGACATTGCATTTTCCACATGGTCTCTTCTTTCATAGTACCCAACCCACATCAAAAGCAATAGATTTCACCAAGTTGGGTGCAGTGGTTGAGATATGGTGTTGTTGTGCAAACCATATAGATTCATTATGAATTGATCAGGTTCTACATTTGATTGTTTAATTTCAAATGTTCGTTGCAATTGAACATTTGAGATACAATCATTTTCTTTCAAGTTTTAAAACTTTGGTCCAATGGTTATATTTGTTGCCCATCAAGTTTTCTCTATTGTGATCAGAGTCTTTTTACAATACGATTGTGTGCATATGTAGAGTTACTAGTTTGTTTTAAGTTTGGTAATCTATCTTCTGAGTGGTTGATTTATTAAATTATTTTTTATATTTGTAGTTATGGCCCCACAATTTGTACTTAAGAAATTACAATGCTTTATGTACCCAGGAAAGCTATATTTTGCTTGGACACCCATGAACCTTGTTTTCTTTCTACAACTCTTGCATTTATTTTTTAAAAGCTATAATACCTGATATGGTAGAAGTTTTCTAGAAAATCATGTTTTGGCATTTAATGAACATGTAGGTATTGTAAGTATAATTTTTCCAATTTAGTTTCTCTGATCTAAACAATTCATTTAATTTGAATTATGCTTTTGACAGCTTGCGTTTTCTAAATGTGTCCTTTTCATGTAGAGGCACATTGACATTGCAACTGATATACCAATTTCTTGTGTCCCTGTGGATGATAGATAGGCTTGGGGTCTATAACAAGGATAATTCATAGAATAATTTATATGACACCCAATAAAGATTGTTATGTGAAGTTGTGTTGACAATTGCACATTTGATTATGGATTGATAAAAATTAATGTTAGAGACCGAGTGCTTTATTTTAGTGAGAAGCCCAAGGGAGATAATTTGAGGGAAATGATAACTTGTAAATTCTTCTTTACATGATATGGATGGGTCTGCATCTGATATTTTCTATAATAACATTGCTTCATGGGCATATATGTCTTCCAGAATGACATTATTCTCAAGCTTAACAAATAATCCAATTTTAATGCTCTTTTATTTGAATAATACTTGATTTGAATTATATTGCTATGGACCCTTATATATCATGGTCGAGTTCTCCTAAGAGTGAGGGAATTCGATTTATTTTTTCAATTGTTAGATGGAAAAAAAATATATTATGGTTAAACCTATGCACTTATGTTGCTTGTGTTCGACCAACAATTTTGAAAATCCTAAATATTTAGCATTTTACCAATGTTATTGTGTGTAGTATCTTTTTCTCACACTTCTCCTTTCACATTGCCATATACTTTTATTGTTTATCCTTCATTTTTGTAGTTTGTGGGATTGAGATTGTTCACTACCACTTGCATTTATTAAACCTAAAAATAAAACACTTTCTCACATGGTCAATCAGTTATTGGATTTGATTTTCTTTATAGATTAGTATGTTGTTCTTTTCTTAATTTCTTTATTCTTCTTTGCCCAACAAAAATATGACAGGTCAAAATAATGCAGTCAATAGATTAGAGAAAGTTTTGTTATTATAAATTTTCTTCTACACTAGAGTCCTATAGGTAGTTTCATTGTAGTCATATACATCTCCTAGATACATTTACTTTCTTTTCTTCAATAGCTAATTGCACAATTGCAATTGTATCTAGTGCACTAATATCTTTACATTTGTTTTCAATAGTTGTCTTATTGACTATCTAAATACAAACCTATGTCATCATGTTCTCACTTCGTATCATCATCTTGCCTACTGACCATAACTATAAAATTTACTTCTATAGTGGAGGGCATACATCAAATTGTTACCAAGGATTATTCTGCCCACAACTAGCATGGTAATGGTGGACCCAAAGTTCATACTTTTGAATTCACCATAAGCAATGGAGAACAAACTCTAACTTTCTCCATGTACAACGTTTTTAAATATTTTACTGTTTGTGTTTGTGGTGGGATGTCAATCTTTTTTATGTATTTTTCTAAGTATCCATGTCTAATTTGTGCTTCCTTGTTTATGCTTTATAGATTTTCGATGTGAAATTTTATTACCTTGTATTTTGTTAATCTATCCAATATTAAAATAGTTCTATTATGTTACACGTAGTCAAATTGGCAAACCATGTTAAATCTTGTATTTGTTTGTGTGTTCCCAATTTTGTCTATTAGTTTTAACAATTAGTATCAGAGCATTTAAGATCGAGAGAGAGTAGGTAGACAATAATGAGGCCAAGCCAAGAAGAAGTTGGTAGGGTAATGTTCTATAGAAGATGAAATGGTTGTCCAAGTTCATTCCCACTTGGGTCTGGTAGCATACATAATATGTTTTTCTCAACAGAAGATTGTGAGGTCTTACATTTGTTAATGGTCGATAATTTTGAGAATTCTTGGGCCGTTTTAGACCTTGTCAATATGTGTCACTTAATAAATACAAAGTTGTAGGTTATTGGAGGAAGATGATGATGTAACACCTACCCTTATAGAAGAGATTTGGACTACACTAAATCGTGCCAAATTTGGAGATTCATGAAATCGCGCAGAAACTTTGCATCGTTTACTGCTGAATCAGGCATTGTGGAAAAGATTACAAGTCTATCATGTGTAACCTCCAAAAAGATAAACATTGATAATTTAAATTCAATAAATTCCAGCTATTTGAATTCAATTATACTACTCCAATAATGAGCCCTGTTTATAGGCACCCATACCCTGCATACTATTAGGCTCCAACAAATATAGAAGATCAACCAAAATGGGAGGATCCTTATTGTTACCGAGAACCAAGAGTCGATGAATGGGGTTATGGTAAGTGTGAAGGACCTTATTGGTATTATGAATTATCCTCAGGCTGTGAAAGATGTATAATATTCTAACTGGCCCAAGTATGGAGATTGGGATCCTAGATTTTATGAACGAAATGCCAAAGATTTTAGAAGGGGTTTTGGCAGAGATTTAAGGCCCATCTACATTTATCATCTTCCTGATGCTTCCAGTGGGTCTTTTGTGTTTAGGCCTTTTCATCCACACAACCTGTTTCGGCACCATAATGCGTATCCAATGTGGCTTGTACATGTGGCCTATAGATTAGCATTAGATCCCTGGGAAAAATGATAGGTGAAACCCCACTAGTGTGGATGCCCGAATCAGTTGTGCAAAACTAAGACAAGGGCTATGAAGGGAGATAAGAAAAGAGAACTAATCAATAGATCTACTAAGGAGGATGTGAAGACAGACACAAAATACAAAGGAATTGGCTAGGCCTATTGTTTGTTTTAATCCTTTGCAATGACATGGTAAAGCTCTTGATAATAGAAATATAAATCAACAAAAAATAGAGCATTATGTTTACTAGGTTCCTATGAATTGGAATAAAAATGAGGTGGATAAGGACCAAGGGAGGCAAGAAAGGATAAAAGGGTAAGATACGATCATGTGGTGATCTGAATTATAAAATCAGATTACAATATTTGGTGTGATGCCTGCAGTATTGTTAAGTTCAATGTAAAAACCACAAATATTAACAACAAGATAGCAAACCAAAAAGTGATCCACTCCATTTGAAATTGGAGTTTATACAAATCTAATGGATCACAAGGGTCACTAGATCCCCTTGGAAATGAAATGAAGAGTCATCATAATGTTTATTATAAATAAACTATTAAAACTATCAAAAATTATAAAAAATCTATATATTGTGAACCGTTTACTCCATTGGAAGAAAGATGACCCTCGATAAGAGGCAACTTCTGCTGCTTAGGACAAGACAAGTTCAGAAAATGTGGTAGAGAAAGAGAAATATGAAAGTGGAAGTAAAAAGAATAGAAGAGAAAGAAGTCAGAGAATGGGATTTGATATTACCTATGTAGATTATGGAGCATTTGCAGCTTCAGGTATAATTGTTTAGTGTGATGTTTGGTATCATTTTTCAAATTTTAGTGTTGATACCATGAATAGTTCAATGTCACACTGCAATGTGAGTTTTGATTTGGTACTAAGAAACTTTTTGTCATGAGATGGTTCCCTCCATGTGATTGGATATGTTTGTTATTGTGCTGTGGTAGCCTCTTGATTCTAGATTAGAGCGTTGGAATGATACTAGTTCTCTTGACATGTTTTCCTCTTTGGAGCATGAGGTTTTGATTTGTGGAGATCAAGTTGTCATGTTGTGTTTCCAAGTTATGCAGATGTGCAATGAGAGCTTTGACAATTAGTCCGGTTAGTGCTCTTGGTATCGAGTACATCGGTGGATTGACCATAGAGATGCTCTTGAAAACTAAGTGTCTTGGGTGAGGCTATAGATCTCTTAGGTTTAGAGAACATTTGTTGAGATGATTTCTCTTTGGAGGTTTCAACATGATGACTAAGGTACCTACACTTGTGGATGGACACAATTTTATTATGGGCCTAGAGAAGATTGTTCTTAGAGAAGAGTTACTATGACTTGGAGCATCTTGGAGGAGCATTCTCACTCCCCAGTCATGGTTTACTTGGCAAATTTATCTCCTTGTGCTTTGACTTTAGGAGATGGTTCCTAGTTTTGAATTTTTTTTTTGAATTTTATCTTCTTGTTTACAAGGGCTTACATCCATAGTGGTATTGTTGTAAATTCTCTTAATTAGGGAGGTAGAGGAAATCATACTTGGCACAGGTGAGTACTTGGTGGTGTTGGTAGAAGGATTAGTTATGGTTTGCATTAGGGTCCCTTCCAAGAGTTTTTTGAGGTGATCTATTATTGTTATACTTCATTGCTTTTTAACTACAATATGTGGTCTTTTCATGAGGGCTTGGAAGATGTCATGTGAGATTTTGTAGCAAGTTGGTTGCAGTTTGTAAATCATTTCAAGTTATTACCACACCTTTTTTGTGTAGATCGGTAGGTTTGAGTCAATTTTTGGTTGACATTGCTCATGCAATATGTAGATTGCTCTATAATGGTCTTCTAGTTTTTTGCACATCAATGGTTTTTAGGTGTGTTTTTTTGGAAGATGGTATTTTTTACATGGCGAGTTTTTGTATGGGCTGGTTATGTGGGCATAAATCTACTAATGTTGTATGGTTAGTTGGATGTGATTAGCAACTGGTTGTGGTTGCTATTCCAGCTATGGTGATTGTCTATTGATAATTTATTACTAGTGATTTGGTAAGGGAAAGCACAATTTAAGTGGGAGGTTGTCCAGATGTGAGGTTGCAGCATGAGTTGAACTTCAAGTGGGATATTGTTGGATGTGAAGTCCAACTATGCATTTCATATTTGTGTTTTTTGACTCTTCGTCTTCTCTCGAAGACTATTGTATATATATGAGGCGAAAATATGATGTATGTAAGATGTAATGATGAATAACAATTTATGCTCTGCTCTCTGGTGGACGTAGCCAAATTGGCAAACCACGTTAAATCTTGTCTCTTTGTTTTGTGTTCCAAATTCATCTATTAGTTATAACAATGCCTATGCCATAATGTGAATGGCAAATAACCTAGAACAAGAAATGGAGAAATAAAGTATATGGGGAAGTAAAATTACTGTAACCAAATAATTTATTGAAGTATTTAATAAAATATTTTCACATGAAAATAATTAAATAAGGGTGCAAATTTGTGAAGGATCACTATAAATATTATTTTTATTTGATACAAAAATAGTTTCAATGTCAATATAACATAAATTGAGATGGTGAATAAGATTAGTTGAAGGTGGAGTAAAATTATGAAGTGATTGTTTTAGTAAACAGGACAATTGAAGATTTTTCTTTTATGGAAGTGAAAATATCTAATACTGGTGAATAATGCAGATTTTTTTTATTGGAGGTTCAAAACCTTTTCGGCTAAGAGCCAAGGATTAAGGGGTATCCATTTCGCCAAAATATTCTTGGGGCACAACCCTTGCCTCATCCCTTATGATGTTAGAGCCTTTGCACTCAACAGGACTTGACCCCTGGTGGGCTCATTCAGAACCATTCAACTTCATCAGTAAACCAAGGCCGATTGACAAATGCAAAGATTTTGTTTTCACCCCCGAGTAAGAAATTTTCACATGGAAGGATGCAAGTGGAATTAAAACAAAATGTAATTAAGGGGAGAAAAATGGTGATCCAAATGTCAAGAAATATTGAATTACTTAAGGACATGATAAGCCTCAAAGGAATTTATTTTACATGAAGTTAAATGGGAAGTTTTAATTTCATGGAGTGAAACATTTTTTCATACACAAGAAGGATACTTTGTCAAATTAAGGGAAAATAATTGAATCATGAACAAGGTAGAAATGCCTCTCCAGGTTTTGTGAAAGGGGAAGAAGTAATATGAACATATCCTTTGAGAATATTATCAAATGGAAAGATTAAGTGGAATATTCTTAAAAATATATATTTTAAAGAGGATAAGTTATTTTTGGTCTTTAAATATTTATGCAAGTAATCAAATAGTTTTTGTGTTAATAAACATTGTGACAGTCTAAAGCACTCCATTGACATTAGAAAAGAGAAATCTTGACCGAAAAGTGAAAAAAGATTCATCAATTGTAATATAATAGCATAAAAATACCTATATATAAGTTTTATCTTCCTTCTATTGTGTAATGGAATACAATTTAATATTCTCAATATTGGTTTCACTTTTCATATTCGCTCAAGTAGCTGAGATTATTTTATTTTTCTTATGAATTCTTGTTTTCCTATTTATATCAATTTGGGTATCAAGGGTATTCTAGATTGGTCAGAGATATCTTGGTATCTTTGTATGATTTTCTTGCTTGGTTCTCTTAAGAAGAGATTAAACTTATGTGGATATGCCATAGTAATTAGGGTATAGGTCATAGTAATTAGGGTAAACCAGTTGATGTATAAGGATTCAAATAATTGATAGATTCACACAAGTTGTGAATTTAAATATTATCTAATAGGGTTATCCAAAACTGTTGAAGGGATATGTGATTGACTCTGTTTCACAATATAGGGAAGGAATTGATCAAATTTTATTTCAATACCAATCGAGTTATTTTGTATTTTATTTTGAGTTACAGAGATAGAAGTAGGAGGTAGTTTTGTATATAATTACCTACAGTAAACACATATGTCAACTCGAGGTAGAGGAAAATTCAAAAGGAGATTAATCTACTTAAGTTGTCAAAAGGTATACTCACCTTGGTCTAGAAAAACTAGAAGTGCAGGGAATTAAAACCATATTGGTTTATTCCATTAGTTGGCCAAAATTGATTGTTGAACCTGATTATAAAGTGTGGCAAACTTTTAGGGTTTATAAAACCTACAATGTTGAGAACCAACACCCCTAACGGGATCTTTAATATAGCGTGATCTTTATTAGTTGTACCCAAGTTATTAACAACTTTGATTTCATTGCATTCAATGAAATCTTGGACTATGTTCTTTAGTTGGAGATAGTTAGTAGTTTTGTGTCATTTAGTATAGTGGTAATTGCAAAAATTATTATCATTCCACCATGTTGGATTAAAGGGACCTCACTTGTAATGCCAAATTTCTTGTAGGTTTATGACATTTGATTGGATGAGTCTTCTCAAAACTATCTTAAGAGGTTTTGCAAGTGGAGTATAATTTCTTCTTGGGTTTGACCATCTTGAAAAATGTTGTTGGTCATTGGTATTGTTTGATGATGGATTATCTCTTTAGGGACAATGTTGTTGGTATTTGGGATATTGGACATTTCTTGGAGGCCCAACATTGGTTGTGCAACCTTGGCATCAATTATTCCATCATTGTGATGTTTTTTTTAGACCAATACTTTGATTTGTCATACGATGTAGTGGTATTGGTTTCTTTCTTAATTACACCTTTCAATGTAAGGGATGACTAACTTTCAGTCCCTTCTTAGCATGATCCTCAAATGTCTCCATGTGTTGTGAGTTTAGGGCACACATCATGTCTAGTTGGTAACTCTTGAAAAATATTTGGATCTTTTCTTTGGTTGGTATGCGAAAGGTGGCCTTAGAGACTATGTTCCTCTAATGTTGTAGGAAAAAGATGAAGCTTTCACTATTATTTTGTTTGGTGTTACATAGATCCATTAAAGTGACTTCAATGATAATGTTGTGAGAGTAGTGGTAAATGAACTTCTTTGCTAGTTCACTCCAAGATCTTATACCTAGAGGTAGTGGAGAGAACCACTCCATGGAAGACCCACTAAGACTTCATGGAAATAGTTTCATTAAATAAGTGTCATCATGGTATACCTCTACACATGTGGTAAAAAAATTATAATATGATCACAAGGGTTACCCTTTTCCTTATACTTGTAGAATTTAGGTGTTTCAAAGTTGGCCAGAAAATGTGGCATGTATAATGTCTTATCAAAGGAATAAGGAAAAATATCTTCCAAAGTGTATGTCCTTTTAGTGCTCCAGTCTAAAGGTTTGTTACTTATTTTTTGAGGGTCTATACTTGTTGTATTAGGACTTCAACAGGTGTAAGTGGGTTTGCATTGCATTTGGATCAATAAAGGGACTCCCACTATGATAAAATGGTGTGTGAGTATATGTAGGTCAATATCCAAGGTTTTCATTGTAAACACACACATAGGATGGTTTTGCAACTTGGGGTGGTGCAAAATAGTTGAAAGGATTGTGTCCAGTTTCTAGGTGTTGAGCTAGAAGGTTGGACAATGTCCCTTGATTTCTAGGATTTTATTTGACCAGAGGTGGTGGGAGGGAACTTCTTGAAGAATTAAGTGGTCCTTGATTAGGGGGTACATGTTTCTTAATGCTACTAGGGTTTTGTGTAGTACCTTGGGAAATTGTGTTGCTTGGTGCCATAGTTGTTTGACTAGGTGGTGCAACTATGGTAGGTGAACTTGGGGTGAACCCACAATAGTGGGTTACACTTTTTTGCTTGAACAGACACTGCACTCTACATTTTGAATTTTTTTAAAAGATTTGGATGCATATTATCGTTAAACCAATTGAAATCAGAAGATGAAGTAAATTATAGTCTTTTATAATTTTTTGTCTAGATTCTAAATATATTTTTTATTTTTATTTTTGAATTGATTTGAATTGTTTTTTCTTTCTCCCACGAAAACTAGTATGTTGCTGAAAATGTCATTTTCAAAGAGTTACATTGTTTTCATAGAGCATAATGTTTTTTCTAAAATAGATATCAATGTGATTCTTTCGAATTTAGTTTTTTAACATCCATGTGAAGGGCATGCAACTAGTTTGACAACATTATCATGATTATTTTATATTTTATTAACCTTTGAAGTTGACTAAACTGTAATTTTGATATACCTTGACTACATAGCTTTTAACTTGTGTATTTGTCCTATTTCATTTTTATTTTTTTTGATAGAAAGACGAATTCAATACCTAGGGAATAGATATTTTTTAGAATTTTTTTTTCTCTCATTTACTATTTTTCCATAAGCGTCAAACATAGAGTTAGATATACGGTGAAATATCTATGTTTAGTAAAACTAAAAATACAAAGTCATAATAAAATTAATTTATATTAACATTATAATCATTGGAAAGATTTTTCTCAGTAGTACCTTACTACATAGATATTTTTTTCAAATGGATTCATTTGATTTTCCAAAAGATAAATTCGAAGTGATTTTTTGTTAGCATTTTAATAGGTGCGAAGGAGACTCCATTATAGGTATGAATGAGGAGTATAGATGTTATATCAATATTTTTTTATCCTTCAAATGGAACCTCTCAAGTCTTAAATCATCATATTTTATTAAAAATGTGTTATTTCAGCAAAAATCAACATCTCTAAAAAAGTGTAACCCACTATTGTGGGGTCACCCCTTGACGTGATAGTTTGAGGATTGATCTCTTATTTTTTTTATGACGTGGAATATACATTTGCATTTGTGGTAGCACTAGTTGTTAGGGGATTGTTGGTAAAGAGGAATTTATTGTACTGTATTCTAAATGAAGGGGAGGATGTTGTGACCTAGGTGGTGTTATGAGACGTGTTGTCAGAAGGTATGGTCGAGGAAACTTGTGTGCATGAAAATGTTTGGGAAATTCTTGTTGACAATGTGGTACATTTTTCACAATGGTAGACTTATCAAATCTTGTGGGAAGTTTAGCTCCATTTTAAGAAAGAAAGTAAAACTATTTGTTAGGGTTAGTAGATAGTAGTATTTCTATAATATCCATAATCCTAAGGTCTGAAGGGTGTTATCAATTTATGGTTGTGTACACTATGACCAAATGTTTTTAACTAAAAATTCATCTCTTGGTGGAGGTATAGGGGGCAATGGTGGCAATGCAATTTTTTCCCTATAGTTGTGTCGTAATGTCCTTGGTGTGTTAAATCAATCTCACTGGTTGGGTTGAACATTGGGTTGTTGTGGTAGTCCATTTGGCCTTTTTTTTCCGTGACCTTGTGATTGTCATGTACAAAATAACTCTAAGGGAATATAACTTAAGAATGAGGCTCATCTAAGATAACAATGACAACTGGGTATGCTTTTAATATTTTTTTGTATTGTTGGATTTTAGGATGCAATATGCAAAAAGGTAAAAATGATAACTATATGAGACTAATTCTTGTGGATTTTTGGATTTTTGGGATGCAGTGTGCAGTAAGGTAAATAAAAACTATATGAGACTATTTTCTAAAATAATTTCTAAGGTGTGAACTAGGTAACCCTAAGTGAACTTTTGGAAATTTTGAAAGCAATATTTTTAGGAAAAACCTAAGTGATTGGAGTAATTCTCTTGACCTCAAATTTAGGAATGAAAGGACAAATTGATAGGATGTTCTTTGTGACAAGACAATAATTGATTTGGAGGAGGTCAAGATTGTTTTTCTAGGATCACTTATAGAGATGCCAAAAAGGTATGCTTTCTAATTTCAAAAGGTGACTCTAAAGGTGGAATGTTCAACCTTAGGGAATGGAATCTATTTTTTTGCATTTTTCTTGGTTTTCAGAAATGAAAAATTCAATACAAAATGAATACCCTAAATGTGAGGATAATGCAAGGATATGGTAACTATGAAAGGGTTTGATTTCCTATGTGCAAGGGTAAGCTAAGAATGCAATCATATGACTTCCTATATGCAAGTATACGCTATGCATATAAGGATATGCCTAGCTAAATGTAAGGATATGACTACCTAAATGAATATGCAGTCTTAGATGCCAATCAAAAGAATAGAGAAATCTGGATAAGGGTCAATGACTGATCTGGAAACCCTAATTTCAATCCAAAATAGTTTTCAAATTTATCAGGCAAGTGTGTTGAATGGTTACAATATTTGAGTATTAAAATTTTGTAATTGCAATACAGGATTATAGCAGTTGAAATATAGGATTATGAAAGATGTGGCTAACTAATAGAGATTACATAGTGTAGAAAATATATTTTCTTAGCGGGTGGTCCCACAATAGTGAGTCCCACTTTTTGGCCAACTTTGACACGGAGTTCAACATTCTGAGAAAAAACTTCACTTTCGAACATTTGTTGCTGCAAAACTATTAGGAATTTGAAGATGATGTAAACTAGAGTCTTTTAGAATTTTCTTTCTAGTTTCTAAATATATTTTTTTATTAAAAAAAAATCATTTAAATTCATTTTTCCTTCTCCTTCGAAAAGTGGTTTGCGTGAAAAAACTATGTTTTTAAGGAGTTACTGTCACTTGGATCAGCATAATTTTTTTTTAAAATATGATAACGATGTAATTCTTTCAAGATTATATTTTTAACTTCAATATCTAAAGGATGTAATTGGTTTTATTCATTTTGGATCAATATTTCATAGTTTATTAAGTTTATTAAGTTTTAAAGTGACAGTAACTATAATTTAGACATAAGGTCACTTGGATCGCTCTAACTTGATTTGTGTATATCGAAATTCATTTTTTCTTTTTTTCATAGAAAGGTAACACAAATACACTTTTCCTACATATTTTTTATAATTTTTTTTTTAATAATTTACTATTTTTCCCGAAGTCTTGAAGAGACAGGTTGTTGAATGACCAAACAACCTATGTTTAGTTAAAGTAATATTTAAAAGTGATAATGAACTCAATATGTATTAAAATTATATTCATTAGAAAGCTTGCTCCGAATAGCATCATTTGACATCATCTATTTGAAAAAATAATCTTGTTTAGTCCTTGTTTCAGGCCTCGAAAGACCATTTTTATGAAGTTTAGTTATTTTCAGAGGGCAAAATTTTAGTTTTGGGGTCTTCGTGCAAAGACCCCTTCACACGAAGACACTTGAGGGTCTGCATGTGAAGACCCTTCACACAAAGCCTCTCAAGTGAAAATCCTAGCAAAAAGACACCTGCCAAAATTTTTTCTTGGGTACTTCGCACGAAGTATCTACTTCGAGCGAAGATGACTAGTAAAATTATTTTGTAAAAAAAAATTAGAATGGTATAAAAGTAAATTTGCATTTTCTATTATTGAAGGCATTTTTTGAAGGAGGATTGGTATTCTATTTTTTCAAAGGCATAATTTTGGAGAGGAAAAATATTAGATTAAAGTATTTTTTGAAGAAGAAAATTTTTGTTGACGATCTTGTGGAAGACATTTTTTGGAGCTCGAAGAAATGGGGAACAAGAAGGGAAGACAAAGGAAATCTTCTATAAAAAGGTCACCTGATACTGAACAAAGAAATCGTGAAGCTGCATTGACATATTATCATAAAACTAAAGAAGCTAAAAGATAAGCTAAAGTAGGAAGGTCAAGTCAAGTCAAATAATTGCACATTGAAGAAGGGTCAGGATTACTCCCTATAGAAGCTCAAACAATTGATGTTGGAGAAGGGTCAACATCACGTGCTCCTACTGGTATGGATGAACTTTTAAATTTAGCTCAAACTGTAAAGAAAAATATTAATTATAGAAACTTAGATCATTTAATTACAATGAATGTGAACAATTTGAGATCACTTGCTAATGTTCAACACTTAAGTCTTGCTAAGAAGAGATCAATGAATATGATAGCAAGATAAATATTGGGTAAATTTGATAATTTTGAAACACTTGAACAAGCTCAATTGCTTTCACTTATACTTATAAACAAAAATTTGGAAGGGGCATTAAAATTATTGGGTATAGACACATCATCAAAGAAGAGAAAAGTTGTTGACATGCAAACTGATATGATTGAAAATGTTAAGAAAGGTTTGAACCAGCTAGGGAAGTGATCTCGAACTATAGATAAGTCCTTTACAAGAAAAGTTATGTTGACATCCATTGTAGGTAACACTATGGGACGAAAAAGATAAATATCTTCAGTTTCATCTCAGTTTGGTTTTAATAGGAAAACAATATCACGATATGTTAATAGGAGAATACTTTTGGATGATAGCACATTGGAAGGCATTTGGGCAATCATGTGTAGAGCTCCTCGTTCTGATAGGATTGATGAAGGAACACAATTTTTGGTCACATCATTTTGGAATGATAATACATGTCCTTCATCAACCACTAGAGATGTTATCAGACATAGAATTTCAGCTAATCAATATGAATATCATACGAAACATTGGTTGGACAACACAACATGAAATGCATGTGTCATTTTGTAGTTCAAATCCTAATATAAAGATTGGGAAAACATTGTTTGAAAGATTGAAGCCATATTATATCAGGACAAACAAAGTGTTTGAAACTTGTTGTTGTTGTTATCATATTGAATTTGATCTCCACTATCAAGTTTTTTGAAAGTTTGTAGAAGACACTTATGGTTTTGAAAAGGCTCCTCCTACTAGACGAAGTGAGTTCATCTCATCCATTTTATGTGACAAAAGAGATGATGTAGTTGGACAAATAAATTGCATAAAAGGAATATGCCAAACATGTGCCAATTTGTCTCTTTTTCTTTTGAAAAATGAAAATATTGATGTAACAAAGATGGTAAATTGCAAGAGTTACAAATATGTAAAGAATGAAATAAAATTTGGGAAAGAATCCAAAAGGTTAGAATATGTTGAAGAGGAGATAAATGTTGGAGTATTTATGGAAAAATTTAAAAAATTGATTCAACCCTACATTCATCATGCTTTTTTTGCAAAGTGGCAAGCACAACAATTTCAAACACTAAGAGACAATTTCCCACTTGGAACTATTGTATTAGTTGTTGATTTTGCAAAAAATTATTCTTTTGTTCATCAAAAGGCAATTCAGTCAGAATACTATTTTTCAGAGAAAATTACTATTATGGTACATGTGTGTTATCGACACACACAATTATATTTGAATGGTATTCAAAGCACATTTGAAGCACGGGTCATCAAGAAGGAATATCATTTTTATATAAGTGATGATAGAGAACATGACATTCATTATGTGGAACACTGCTTCAAGATGTTTTTGCAAATTTGAAAGAAAGAGGTATAAAAATTGATAAACATTATGTTTGGTCAGATGGATGTGCTACACAATTCAAATCATCGAGATCATTTTATGCACTATGTAGATATCATCATAATGAAAATATACCACATGTCTAGAGTTTCTTTGAGAGTGGACATGGAAAAGGTGAACATGATGGTGCTAGAGCTTGTATCAAACATGCTATACGAAAGTATCAAATGAATTATAAGGGAGCGCATATAAAAAATACACATGATGTGGTTGAATGGTGCAAGACACATTTCACACCAAATGAGAATGACACGTCATGAGGATTGACTCAGGCGGTGCCATATAGAAAATTTTGGCAGATAAAAGGTATGCACACATTTTTAAATTATTTGAAAGTGTTTAAAATTTTTATGATATTTTTTATTCAAATTATATTTATATAGAATGTATTATATATGCATTTGTTCAGGTGTGGATAGAAAAATTATGCATGGTTGCAATAGGATAGAAAAGACGTGATCTTTGCATTCAATTATGAGTACAAATTGTTGCAATTGGATGTTGAATACTAGGGACTACTCATGCTTTTGTTGTCACTACATTGCTGACAATTATGAGGAATGTATCAATCAAGATCGTGGATATGTAGGCACATGGAATCTAGTGCCACTAGTTGTTACTGATACATTTGATAGAGATGAAGATGAAAACTTCGATGATGTTCCTTTGATTTCTACTGATTACGATCATATCTCAGGATTGGTCAAAATTGGTAAGTATATATATTTCACATTATATGGTACATTGAGTTGTATGTATAGATAGATAGATAGATCTATAGATTGAACTAAGTATCTATTTTAAGATCTCACACATGTATATATAAATTTACTGTGCAGGAGATGTCTTTACAGTGATTGCTGAGCGTGGAAATGTAGGAGTTGGTTATTATTTATTGTGTTGTACTACAAAGAGGATGAAGTTACTTGAACCTGAAGAAAGTGATGGAATGTCGTTCCCCATAGGTTTGTATATGGTTTACATCAATATATTGAACTCAATTTGTAAATTTTAAATTTCAACCTTTTAACAAATTTCAAATTGAGTTTGTTTAAATTTATATATTGTTAAAATTTGTGACCTGTAGGTCAATTGTTTTAGAGGGAGCATATTTCAAGCAAATCAAAGTAATTCAACATGGTATTCACTTTGTTGATTACGAACCAGACAATAAGGTGTTTCAATATAGTCACCTAGTAGTTGCCACATCCATTTGTCTTCATATAGTTAAATCTCAATGTGGACGTCATAAGTGGAGACTAGATAGTGAGGATCATGAGAGAATATTACATGTTCTCCATGAAAGGTCTAAACCACTTGAGTTGGTCTAAAAAGTATAATATGTATACTTATTTCTTGTGTTAGGACCTACTTGATATCTCTGGATTAAATTTCATTATACTTTGTTTATTTATTTAAACATATGATGGACTATAATTTGTTGATATATGATGAACCTATTTGATGGTTCAATGGTTTTAATATATAGAATTTCATATGTATACTTTGATTATTCAATAATTTTTATAGATTGCATATTAGTTAAATATTTTATGTATGCTTTGATGAAATTAGTTATATTATTTATGACATGTGTTATTTCTAGAATTAGTTAGAATAGTTATTATCCATTAGTTACATGTATTAACTAGTTATCTTTTATGATATTAATTCTAGATCCCCTTAAGACACTAAAAAATGATGAAATTAGTTATATTACTTATGACATGTGTTAGTTCTAGAATTAGTTAGAATAGTTATTATCCATTAGTTACATGTATTAACTAGTTATATTTTATGATATTAATTCTAGATCCCCTTAAGACCTCCCCTTAAGACACTAAAGAATGATGAAATTAGTTATATTACTTATCATATCTAAACAAATCATATCATCTAATCAAATAAAACCATGTAATCAAATCATCTAATCAAATTATATATCATCAAATAAAATCATCTATTCAAATCAAATCAAATCATATCATCTAATCAAATAAAACCATTTAATCAAATCATATATCATCAAATGAAATTCTCTAATCAAATTATCTAATCAAATAATTTATCATCAAATAAAATCATCAAATAAAATAAAATAAAATAAAATCATCAAATAAAATAAAATAAAATCATATTATCTAATCATATCATCTAATCAAATATACATCTCTAATCAAATATATGTCTCTAATCAAATATATGTCTCGAATCAAATATAAGTACATCTAATCAAATATATGTCTCGAATCATAAACTAAGTCTCAAATAAAAGATGTGTTCAACATGTCCTAAACAAGGGAGTCATCTAGGTGCATGCGAACAGAGCGACCCTTTGAGCGACTGCCACGAGCATCCTCTAGCTGTGAGACAACAAATGATCCCTACGAATATAAATGCATGTATATATGATAATAATCTAAAATAATTAAAATATTATAAATGCATGTTTAAACTTACATATTTTTAAAACTTACCCGACCACTACTAGGTGTCACATCTACTGCATTGCTCCTATGGAAAGCATCATCTGGCTATAAAGCAGCGACTGACCCCTACAAATTTAGTGTACAATAGTTGGTTATATACATGTGCATAGTATATATATATTATGTAAAGTACTTGAAATATATAAATACATATGTACACATGCATGCTTAAACATACATATATCTAAAACTTACTTGACCACTAGTAGGTGTCACATCATGTGGATCTCTCATAAGAAGATGCTCTGAGCCCACACTAGAGGTAACATGCTTTGCTAACCGTGCCTACAAAATATTATGCATTGAACAAACATTAATACACATGTCTACAATTAATTGTTCACTAAAACTCCTAATAAAAAAGAAAAGAAAATTTTATATGTACCTGGGTCTCAGGAGTAGAAGGATCATCAACATGCTATACCATCGTATCATCAACTAAAACTACATCACCCACACCACCTAAGGTTCTGAACCTCTATAGTAATGAGAAGTGTAGGGGTGAAACTAGCTGGGAGGGGAGTGATGTAGAACCTGAACCATCTGGATGTAATAACATATCCATAAATGACTTGACATCAGTGCCAACATCCACCTGACCCAACCCACACAACTGCTCATCGAAAGTGTCTAGGCCCTCAGTGGTGATGCGTACATCTCCAATCTGTATACCTAGCTCTGTAGCTGTAGAGTGATCTTTGGGTGCATGATGCTCTGCACTATGTTGTACCTGACTAGTAGATGGTGCATCTTGTGTCAGTGGAACTACAGGACCCCGTGCAAGTGCAATGAAATCCTTGACTGAATGTATTGGGATCCTATGCGTGTCGGCAATATGAGAATAGGCCTGTAGGAGATCCTCCAAAAAGTAAAGGGCCATATCTAAAGTACTCTGATGACCCGATAGTGCTCATATCTCTCTAGGTACAGGAAGAATTGTAGCTCTATATGTCTCCTCACTCACACCTACAATAGTACTAGACCAATCCTTAGAAGATGATCTAGCTTTACTTGGTCTAGTCAGAATGTATCTGCCCACTGAATCTAAAGTGATGGATGTGGTTGTAGAAGTAATCTATCCTATACCATCCACAACTCCCCTCTGAGAAGCAATGATGACTCTATCTGCAGTAGCAGCCATTGTCGGTGCCACTGTCAGAGTCCTGTCCCCAACTCGCTGTCTACGAGGCTGCACAACTTGATCAACCCTACAATATTGAGTGCGGTCTGCAACCCTATCGAGCCCCTAACCATAATATGATGGGAGATCTAAATAGTTGACCTTGAGTCCCAAACGAAACTCAACATATAACTACTATGCAAAATATAATGAAATCTGGTCATTATTTGGATAACGACCATGTGCTGCAAGAAATCGAGGGTAAATCATTCATGTGATCTGAGGTATCACACACCATGTGACTTGATATTACCTCACCACGACCATCCCCTCATAATGTGGGAAAACCTCTTGTTTGATGGTTTCCTTAGGGATGAGGCTCTGAACTGTTGCAAAGGAAACATCACCCTAGACCTCCTCCCTCAACTCTTGAAAAATGGTCTCAACTACCTAAGGTGTGAAGGAGGAGTGAGACCTCAATCTGGCAGTCATAGTCTCCAAACTAGTCAATATAGTAGCACATGTATCTCTATATATACCATCCCCTACAGATGTATGGAGAGACTCTCTAAGCTGAGCTATCTCCGTATCAACAATATATAAAATTATAGGTCTTATTACGTAAGTAGTCTTATTAGGTCTTAAGGGTCCTAAGATGTACTAATTAGGTCTTAAGGGGTTGTAGATAACATAAGAGGTCCTAAGGGGTCCTAAGGGATCTAGATAAGAGTCCTAGAATGTTAATGCATCACAGGTGCAATAAGTGGTCCTAGAGTGTCTTAAGGGGTCGTGGGTAACATAAGAGGTCATAAGCTATAGATAAGGGTCTTAGAGTGTCTTAAGGGGTCGTGGGTAACATAAGAGGTCCTAAGGTATAGATAAGAGTCCTAGAATTTACATATATCTAAAACTTACATACATAGTCATGGGTAACATAAGATGTCATAAGCTATAGATAAGGGTCCTAGAGTGTCTTAAGGCATCGCTACTACATTTGGGGCCAAATTTTGACAAAAGTTTCTAACGGGTAACTTTTTATTACGAATTTGGTGTTTTTTTTTGTAATAGGCCCTGATGATGTCAGTATTCTGATGGGTGTTTAATTGACCATCAGAATTTTGACAGATTCGGGGTATACATAAAAAAAAGGTGAAACGGCCTCATCATTTTTATTTTGATTGGATAGAGAAGGAGCGGGAGAAAAGGAGCGAAAGCTGAGCGCAGGAGAAGGTATGTGATTTCTTCATCTTTCAAGCCTCTGGCTCTGGCATCATATTCAAATGCATTTCATTTTATTTGATCATGAATGTTTTCTGAAATGACCGCATTCTACTGGTGTTGTGCCCTAGCCAGTGCTTTATCTCTATTATTTGATGTTATTGGTGCTTGTGCTCAAGGATATCGATTCACTGTATTCAAATGTTTGGATTCACGTTTGTTGATATTACTAGCATATATGTTTAATGATGCCATTGTATATTGTTGTCACTAAAATGATCACATTCTACTGGTGTCGTGCCCTAGCCCGTGCTTTAACTCCATTATTTGATGTTATTGGTGCTTGTGCTCAAGGATATCCATTTTTTTGAAATGTTGACTATGGTTATCAAATGGACAGTCTGTGAGTTTCTAGCTAGGCACCATTTATATTGATAGCTTAGGGCATCAAATGTATTGTATCATTGATAGTTGAGACTTTGTTAAAAGGAAATAGGACAAAGAACGATTTTTATTTAGTTTCTCTATTTTGATCTCTAAGTAGCTTACAACCCTAGAGAAGTATATGCAAATTTACAGATGTAGTTGTAGGATACATAGTAGCTGATAATTCACAAGAAATCCATGCATCCAATTTGAATAGCAATTAATACAAAGAACCAGGGTCCTCCAATGGCCCAATCATCCGGACCTTGACTGTTCCCTCAATCAGTGACCCTTCAAAACTGGGTTATCATGCAATCAGTGAGTGATCCTTCATTCTCCTGGTCTGCCCTACATCCAAACATATTGGAAATACACAATACAATGATAAAAAGTCTTTCACAATCCCCCTTCCCCCAAGGAACACTATCAACCATCCCTTCCACATAGCATTTTACTATTTTATGAGTGGATTGTGTAGGAATAATTAACATTAAACAAGGAGAAAACTCCTCAACACATCTTGGAAACCATTGAATTTAATAATAAATGAAACCTAACACCAACACTATTCCTTCCATAGTTGCAGGATACATAGCAGTCGATAACTCACAAGAAATCCATGCATCAAATTTTTATAAGGATATCCTACTAATCAATATGAATTTTCTTGATATGACCAATGATTATGCATTTTGATGGCAGTGTGCTAGTTCAAAAGGATAATATAAATCTAAAACAATTTTTTCTGATTTTCTCAAACTATAAATGTGGTTAAAGGGAAAATATTATGTGGAAAACCCACAAACCAAGCTAGCAAATGATTGTACATCAAATTATTCCTATATTCATTCAAGTATTTCTATGCTTCAGCTACCTGACCTTTGAGCTTCATCTAGAGGAATGTGAAGCTTTAAGATAGAGTTACTTCTTGGGCCTTACAATAGGGTGGAATATGATCAAGATTTGTTTAGGATATATCTTTGTTAGTCCCATTGTTAGGTTCTTATGGTTCATGGTTTGAATCTATTATGGTTGTGTAAGGGATTTGTAGATGCTTTTTCTAACATAATTATTGGACACCATGATTGGAACAATTGGTTGTTGGCTATTGTACACATGAATCATAACTGTCAATGGTTCTTTGTGTTCAAGAATTCATTGATCAATCTTTGAGATTTATTGTCCCAGCTTTAAAAGAGTGATAAAAGATATAGTGAGTGCTATCTTTTCCAAGTGTTTTGTGGGTGCCATTATCTTCTAGGAGTAATTGCTGGAACCAAATTATGTTCTTTGCCTCTAGTAAATATTGCAGACATAATCATCTTCTTGGTGAAGGGTTACTTCCATCCCCATGAGGCACTATTGCATGGTTTCCATTCCCTTGTAGTATAGTGAACCTAATTTAATACAAGTGTGCACTATTTTGGGATCCATAATTTATGGCCCCTACACTGTGGTTGTTAGCCTAAGACAGGCCTACCTTTGCATATAATAAGAGGCCAACATGAAACAAACATCCAGAAGTTAGGGGGTTGTTCCCTGTCCGTAATTTATTATTTAAGTGCTAAGTGATGATGGGTATATCATGTAATTCATACCTAGTGTGTATCTTTCTTTCTCTCCACATTTCACATTAGGAGTATATGCTATAAAATACCAATGAAATCAACTATTGGTCAAATCTAATCAAAATTGCAGTATAAAGATTAAAATAGATCTTGAAGGAATATGGGAACCATTTTTTACAGATATTTTACAAATGAAGAGAATACTCCCAAGAGGAAATGCTTCAATGTGGAACAATTGAAGGACAATATTTTACTTTTATATGCACATCTACAATGTTTTTGATATATTTTTGAGATAACAAAACCATAGAAAGAATAGCATATAGAAGAAAGTAAATAATAATGATCATATTTTGAGATATTGTGAAAACTTAAAGGAAAGAATGCTTGGTGGGGTTATCATGCAATCAGTGAGTGATCCTTCATTCCCCCCTCTTCCAGTGACCCTTCAAAACTGGGTTATCATGCAATCAGTGAATGATCCTTCATTCTCCTGGTTTGCCCTGCATCCAAACATATTGGAAATACACAATACAATGATAACAAGTCTTTTAAAATCCCCCTTCCCTCAATGAATTACTATCAACATCTAGACCTTGATTGTCCTCTAAACTAATGACCCTTCAAAACTGGGTTATCATGCAATCAGTGAGTGATCCTTCATTCTCCTGGTCTGCCCTGTATCCAAACATATTGGAAATACACAATACAATGATAACAAGTCTTTCACAATCCTGTTGGAATTAGGAGAGATAGTTACTGAGAGGGGAGGGGTGAATCAGTGCCCTCAAAACTTAACTTGTAACACCTTTCTAATCTATAACTGAATACTGTAATAACCGATCAAAATAACTTGAACATAATTGCATAAATCAATCATCTAGTTAACTTCAGAAAGTAAATGACATGAAATCACATAACACAAGTATTTTGGTAACGCAGAAACCCTTGTTAGAAGGTAAAAACTGTGGTGGGGATGACACCCACAAATTCTTCACTACTATAGATAGAAAAGGTTTACCTGTTAAGGCTACAAGTTTTGATCACTTCTGGTGATCTTACCCTGTTAGGAGTAACATATTAGATCAGCTAGGTCTACCTAGTTATAGGATTTAACAAAACTAAATGAAGTGTGTACTCGGTTAAGAGATTTATACAAAGACTATTAAGTCTACTCTGTTAAGAGATTTATACAAAAACTCTATCACAATTGTCAGAAAGTAATAGGTAATTATCTGCTAGTTGACAACTCAATTGTCTGAAACAGATCTATAATGCTCATCAAAATATCACCTTAACTGTGATGATTCTCTACTTTGTTCTGCTCGGTAAACTGATTGTCTTGAATATAGGCAATTTCTTCAAGTGCTCCGTGATTCATATATATTAGTTCAACAACCTCTTAAAATGGTGCGAACATATATAATATACAGTGTTCTATTTTGCCGCTTAAGCAAAAATTAGGTTACAAAGAATAATCATAACCCTAAGATCTACAGTGCAAAATAACCTAGATCAGCTATTACAAATAAGATAATCATTGCATTTAATGAATATCTTTTACAATAAATGCTCCTTGATCTTGGTAAACCATTTTACGATCTGTTATAACCATCTGCATAGAATAATGTGCCATTTCTAATTACTATGCCATTTTCTATGATCATTGGTAAACACTGTATAATCTGCTTGGTGTATACTATGATGCTCAGTGTTTACTGACCGTCGGTGGTGGTGTCTCTGGTGCTTGGTTAACTATGTGATGCTCGGTGTAAAGACTTTACTGACTGCTCTATCTTGGTTCTAGTTACCGACTGTCTCAATATAAGTGATTGACCGACCTATTTACTATCTTTTGATACTAATGACAACCTTAAATGCTCAATAGAGATTAACAATCTCCCCCTTTGGCATTAGTATCAAAACTTCAAATGTATATAGACAAAATGTTTCTATATATTCCTTATGTCTCCGCCATATACATATCCTCAACAAAAATTTCTAAGTACAAAAGTACTCCCCCTCGGTGCATGCTCCCGGTAGTATGTAATGTACATATCAAAAATATACTATTTGGCATATACATGTTTTCCCCCTTTTTGATAATAATGCCAAATGCAAAAAAAAATATAATGTATACTTACGTCTTGTAAAAAATGTGTGGATGGGTTTTCTTCACAGACTCCAAGAGGTTGTCCCATTCCTCTTTCAAGTTGGTAAGAGCAATATGCTCAAGACCGACTTGTGCATGCATGTCAAAGATATTATCCAACACTGAAATCTCTGGTGTTGCAACAAGTTGCTCAGCTTTGACAATATGTGTTTCAAAAATCTTCAGGTAAGGAATGAGTTCTTTCTGTAACTCTATAACTTGATTAGTGATGTGCTCGGCTTGTTTCCTTAAGTCTGCTATCAACCGCCAAAGATCCTGAACTTAGTTAATATGCCTTAAGAAAGCAGTTGGCTCGGTGATAGATGCTTTTGTACTTGAATTTATCTCTGCTTTGAAACTTTTTATCTTTTCACTGACTTCTACAATGAACGTGTCTGAAGTACAAAGCTTGATGAGAAATTGATAGATTATTTGGGTGATAGATTTTACCTCAGTAATGACCTCAGATAATTTTACCTTGTTTAGTGCTACTTCGGTAGTAATCTTTTCTTCCAATTTATTTTGAATCTTTGACTCTGCCCTTTCTTCTGTTCTTTTGTCTGCATCTATGTCCGGGGCATTGATCTTGTTGGTGAGTGTGGCAAGTTGATCTAGGATGGGAATATTCTCATCAATATTTGTTTCCAGTACTATCTGTTGCAGAATATCCCTCACATCATTTAATACTTCTTTAAGTTTTTGTTCTTGCCTTAACTTCTCTTGTGCCGCTTTCCTTGAGCATAATTCCCCATATCTACTTAGTTCCTTGGGGCTTAGGGTTCTCGGGTCACAATCTAGTATAATGATAACTTCATCAATGGTGACTAGCCCTTTGGCTTTCTTCTTCTTCTTCTTCTGGGCAAGAGGTGACTTCTTCTCACTTATGACAATAGCTTTTTCTTCACTTTTCAGAGTATCTTTCTTAGTTGACATTGTATCATCCTTTTTCTGCTCCTCGGTAGATGGTGTATGGGTCTCGTTTGTAGTGTTAGGTGGGTTCACCTTGGTTGACTTTGTTTCTGCTGGGTCCTTTGTTTCTGTAGACTATGCCTCTGGTTGGTTAGGCTCATTTGTATCTACAGGTTGCTCGGGTGCTTGAATCTCAGTTGTATCTTTGGTTGGCTCAGGATGAGAGACATTGGGTTGTACTTGTGAAATGATTTCAACTTCCTTTGCAAGTACATGTAGTTCACTCGGTAGAGATGTACACACATTGTCAGTGTTTAATGCTTCATCTTTGTATTGTCTAATTATTACATCTTCATCATCCTTATCATCAGGATCACCGTTAGTGATGTCCTCAATGAGTGCATCATCATTGGTTTTCTTTTGCAAGTGGATCTTGACTTGATCTGGTGCATCCTGTGAAATTCTTGTTTCTTCCTTTTGCTCGGTGATATCAATTACCTCAGTAATTGATATACCGGTGTCCTCTATTTTCTTGCCTTTACTATCATCAATGAAAATACTTTTACCTTTTGAACTGTGTCTCTTTTTAGACAGTTTCAGGAATGCTTCCTATTTAGCTTTCTCTTCTTCTTTCAAAATTGATGTCCATAAAGAGTCACATATGACATCCATGTCATCCACATTCTCATCCATGATCTGCATAGGTCTATTATTGACTAAAAATCTAGGCTGATACCTTGTCATGTATTCACTTACCACAACATAGCTAAAGTGGGTGGCTACACGGCTTAGTGACCATTCTCTTTTCCTTTTCTCTGTATCTAGTGCAATAGCCCATCTCTCACTTATTTTTTCATCAAGTTCTTTTGGCAATTGACATGAAAATTCCATTGGTACTCTCTTGAGTTTAATCATCATTTGAACAATAGCATGTTCGACCTTTGTTTTGTCCTCAATTGACATGTTGTTAAATTTGCCTATGCCTGGATCATTAAGATTTCCATTCTCAATAATATCTTCAATTATTTCTTCTATAGTACTGTCCCTATTACGAACTAATTTCAATTGATCAGGATCATTTTCAGTATCCTCTAGATCTTCCTTATTTCTTATGTATTTCCTCTTTTTCTTCGGTGTCTCAGCTACATTCTTGTTCTTTCTCTTGATGTATTTCTTCATCGGTGTAGCTACCCTTCTTTTTGCAACTTTTACAGCTTCTTCTTGTTCAGTGGATTGTATAGTAGTTGATGAACAGGTCTTCATCCTTTCAGGTTCTTGTGGCTGTATATCTTGTTCATCATTGGTGGGTAGCTGAATTTCTTCTACATCATTGGTGGGAGGAACTGGTGTGTGACCCTTTTCTTTATCTGACTCAATCTCCTCGCTATCATAGGGCTTGTCAGCCAACTGTAACTGACCTTTGGTTGTCTCATCAATTGGTGACTCCTTAGGTGAGTCAGATGTAGTTCCATATTTTGCTGTGAGATCCTTTTTCATTTTCTTTGCCCTTCTTGACATTTTACCGATCTCAATGTCTGTTGTGATTTTGGACTTAGCTTCCTCATATACTCCAAACCTACTGGCAGTGATGTCTATTGGTAATGCCAGCAATGCATTGATAGATTTCAAAGAGAAATCATGATTCATTTCATAACCCATTGGTGCTAACCATTTTGTTCTCGGTTCTACTACCTTTATCATTGAGTGGTCTGTGCTTACCACAAAACATATGTCATCTTCAAATTTGCTTACTAATTCCTTTAGAATTCTACTCCTTTGTTGCATCTTTGATTGAAATTCCTTGAAATATGCATTGAACTCCTTATTCAGATTGTCTCCTAGACTTGTCATCATTTCACCGATTTGAGCAGTTATCAGTTTGTCTGTTTGCCAGTTTACTTTACCAATAACTGATACATATTTTTGTAGATAGAGAAATGTACATACAAGTAGTGATCCATAATTACATGTATTGGACTTCTTTGCTTTGATTGTCTTCATATTATCATGTAGTTGGTGTAGTAGCAGTTCTGCAAGATCAACTTGGTGATCTTTCTTCACAATTTTGTAAGCCATGTCCACGGTGCTGCAGGGTACACTATTGGGTCTACTGGATTGAAATATCTTGTACCTGATGACATGAGCTGCGAATTTCACCACTGGATCTTTGATTGTTGAAATCTTCAGTGCCCTACCATCCCATTGAGCTCCAATGTTCTTTTCTATGTCGGGATGAGATGAACTTTGAAAGGCTTTGGCTTTGTCAGTTGTAGGGTACCCAGTAACCCTACTAATAATCTTCTTCATGACCTCAACAGGTTTATCTAGCCAAAATTTACCATCATGAAATCTGCTCAACACAATTCTTATCCAGTCATTGTGAAATGATTGCAGAAAGTATGTAAAACACTGTAACCCTGATTCTTCAATCTTTTTATATTCAAGTTTAATCTTTCCATCTGGTCCAAAAATTTGCTGAAAAGTAGCAATAGTCTCAAAATCACATACTTCACTGATCTTGCAGTGAATGTAGGACCTAACATCTTCTGTCAACAAAACCCTATCCGGAATACTAGAAAATGTGCCCATATCATTTGTTTGTGCTGTAACCTTGGGATGAGGTTTGAATTTATCCTTGGCGAAGTGGGCCCTAACAATAAGTTTTAATTCCTCCTCAATGTTCTGTGATTTGCTTGCCATTGATGTTGATGCCATAAATTGTTTCTAGGGTTTCGGCAAATAATAGATAACTAGTGTTCGGTAGGCAGATGGACTTACTCGTTATCGTCGAAGAATTGTCATCGGTTTGATCTACAGTAGCTTTGAATCTGTTCTGAAAATATTTATTTCAAACTCTTCTCTATAAAATCTCCTTTCTTCGAAACTGCAATGTAACAATGAACTCCGTTTCCATGTATTTATAGGTTTTTTTGATATTCCCGCTCAAACTTTGATGTATTAAATGTGTGACCTAACTTTTGGCACGAAATGGCTATCAGCTCGGTAATGTCTATAATTTCTTTTGCTCGGTTAACATAGAATTTCTTCATCGATTTGTACTGTTGTCGGTTAACTTTGTATAGTGATTACCGACGGGTAACCAACTCACTTTTCTTCTTTTACCGACTATATGACATTAGTAAACTTATAACATGTAAACCATAGTGCATCTTTATTCATGCAGATTTGGTATTTATACATCATATATAAGGAATTGTATGAAAAATATGATCATTTAAAATGTCATTTCCATACATACCTTTGTCATCTTAAGTGGAGGTACCGATGTCACCCAATCCAGTGGATGAGGTTTCACCGACAGTGTTACTTGACTCAACATTCTCATTAGATGCCTTCTTCCAAATTGTATTCCTTAACTTCATAATTTCTACAATGTTATATCCACTTTCAAATATATGGTTTTCATTAGGTGCTCGGTCTCTGCAGTTCTTGCTTACATGACCGACCTTGTGATAGTGCAAACATGCCATTCCTACATTTGTCCAGTTTCTTGATTGTCCAATCCAACTCTTTCTGAAATAGTTTGCTGCAATATGTCCATACCAACCACATGCAGTACAACTAGTCTGTGTATTATAATCCCAAACATATGAGTTACCTTGTCTCTTCCGTTGATATGGCTTTCATTGTAGTTTCTATTTAGGTGTCCAGACTTGTTTCATTTTTGCCTTGCACTCCCTTGCAGTGTGTCCATGCTTATTACAAGTATAGCATACTTTCTCCTCAATGGTATTATTAGCAATGTCATTCTTCTTAGCTTTGCATTCATAAGCTAGATGTCCAAACTTATGTCCTATTTTTCCACAGTGGTAACATGTCATCACTTTAGGTTTCTGAGTTTGATTGTTGTTGACTTTTTCATCTTGTTGTGATGATTCTCCTTCACCGGTGTAGCCTATACCAGCTCTACTTTCGAATCTCGTCTGATTAGTCAGAAAATCATCAATCTTTCTAGAACTGTCCTCAGCTATCTTCATCATTTCATTGTGTTGCTTTTGTGTCTTTATTTCATTTCTCAAATTTTCATTTTCTTCTCTAAGTATTGCAACATCTTCAAGTCTTCTTGATAATTCTCCATTTACTCGGTTCATTTCTTGATTAACTGTCATCATCTGATTTGATACTTGGAAGTGTCGATCAGTGAGTCTTTGTATTTCACTTTCTTTTGCTTGAAGTTGTTCTATCATCAGTCTTCGGTCTTCAATAGCCAAATTCTGATCTTGTTCAGCTTTCTACCATTGTTCATGATTTCCACCATTCTCACCATTTGAGATTCATGACCGATTTGAAGTGCTTTCACTTGCTCAGATAGATGCTGATTCTTTTCAGATAACTCAGAGATTATGCTTTCAGATCCGTCAGAGATGCTTCTAGAGCTTGATCCAATATGATCAAATATGTCATCAATAGGTTCTTCATGATAACTAATTTCATTCAGCTAAATTGCAAGATTCTTCCTTTCAACCAGTAATTTCTTCAGTTCTTCCTTGGCCTATTTATACTGTTCCACAAACATCTGCATTTGTATCTTTTGATTCTCAATAGTCTTGTCAAGCTTGTATCTCTCCATGACTTAGATCTTTACCCTTCAGTGGTTAGACTATTTAATAAGAGAACTGAGCTCTGATACCAATTGTTGGAATTAGGAGAGATAGTTACTGAGAGGGGAGGGGTGAATCAGTGCCCTCAAAACTTAACTTGTAACACCTTTCTAATCTATAACTAAATACTATAATAGCCGATCAAAATAACTTGAACATAATTGCATAAATCAATCATCTAGTTAACTTCAGAAAGTAAACAACATGAAATCACATAACACAAGTATTTTGGTAATGCAAAAACCCTTGTTAGAAGGTAAAAACTGCGGTGGGGATGACACCCACAAATTCTTCACTATTGCAGATAGAAAAGGTTTGCCTGTTAAGGCTACAAGTTTTGATCACTTCTGGTGATCTTATCCTATTAGGAGTAACATATTAGATCAGCTAGATCTACCTAGTTATAGGATTTAACAAAACTAAATGAAGTGTGTACTCAGTTAAGAGATTTATACAAAGATTGTTAAGTCTACTCTATTAAGAGATTTATACAAAAACTCTATCACAATTGTCAGAAAGTAATAGGTAATTATTTGCTAGTTGACAACTCAATTGTCTGAAACAGATCTATAAGTGCTCATCAAAATATCACCTTAACTGTGATGATTCTCCGCTCTATTCTGCTCGGTAAACTGATTGTCTTGAAGATAGGCAATTTCTTCAAGTGCTCCGTGATTCATATATATCAGTTCAACAACCCCTTAAAATGGTGCGAATATATACAATATATAGTGTTTTGTTTTGCCGCTTAAGCAAAAATTAGGTTACAAAGAATAATCACAACCCTAAGATCTACAGTGCAAAATAACCTAGATCAGCTATTACAAATAAGATAATCATTGCATTTAATGAATATCTTTTACAATAAATGCTCCTCGATCTTGATAAAATATTTTACGATATGTTGTAACTATCTACATAGAATAATGTACCATTTCTGATTACTATGCCATTTTTTGTGATCATCGGTAAACACTGTATAATTTTCTCGGTGTATACTGCGATGCTCAGTGTTTACTTACCGTCAGTGTCAGTGTCTCTGGTGCTCAGTTAACTGTGTGATGCTCGGTGTAAAGACTTTACCGACTGCTCTGTCTTGGTTCTAGTTACCGAATGTCTCAATATAAGTGACCGATTGACCTGTTTACTATCCTTTGATACTAATGAAAACCTTAAATGCTCAATAGAGATTAACAAATCCCACTTCCCTCAAGGAACACTATCAACAAGTGATCCTCCTTATCGGCCATATCCAATGTTTCATTAAAGTCACAACCAAGAATGAAGGTCACCTTACCCATACCATTCATGGATTTTGAAATGTTGTTCCAAACTCCTGAAAACTTTTCTATTGCTTCTTGTTGCTTCTTTAAATACTTCTTCTACCACAATGTCCTCTTGCCCCATCTTCTTGATCTTCCTTGCTAAAGTGGATGAATCCACACACAATAACTCAAAATGAAGGGTTTTGTATCCTTTAATGAATCTCAGTCACTAGTAGCGCATAGACAGTCAAACCAGTAGTCTCCAAAGCATTCAATAAGTAAATATGAATGTTTGAAAACTTTCCTCTCAACTTCCCCAAGCACTCCTAATCAACTAGAGGAATATTTCTAGAATCTCCACTATTCCTATCCTTACCAACAATTCTTAAAAATACTTTATCTGATATGATAATAACATGCTAAACTAAACTAATGGCATGTTCTTCATGTGGTACAAGGAAGATTTGGCTATCAAATCTTCCTTCATGCAAGCTGAGCGTGAGAGAAGGTATGTGATTTCTTCATCTTTGATTGGTATCTTTGACAGGCAACATCTTTCGAGCCTCTGGCATCATATTCGACCACAAATTTCAAATGCATTGCATTTTATTTGATCATGAATGCTTACTAAAATGACCACATTCTACTAGTGTCATGCCCTAGCCCGTGCTTTATCTCCATTATTTGATGTTATTGGTGCTTGTGCTCAAGGATATCGATTCACTATTTTCAAATGTTTGGATTCACGTTTGTTGATATTACAATTCATCATATCAGATAAAGTATGTTTAAGAAGTTTTAGTGTCTAAACAGTTGACTAATCCCTCTAACCGATTAGGAGTGGTTGGGGAAGTTGAGAGGAAAGTTTTCAAACATTCATATTCACTTATTGAATGCTTTGGAGACTACTAGTTTGACTATGCATGCATTAATGTTTAGAAGAGATCAATAAAGTATTTAAAGACATTCTTACATGTTTGGAGAGGTTTAAGAGGCACTTATCATGACTGTACCCTCACAAACAATGGCATAGACTGGTTTTACTAAGTTTCCTTTCTCTATTTTGAGGTTTCCTTTCTCTGCCATAGGGGTAAAGTCAGAGGCTTCATTGACAAAATGATCCTTTGAATGGTTACTATGAATATGAATGATTTGATATAGCATATTGTTCATTTTGCTTGAAGTTTGGAATAGCTTATGCAAGGGTGAAAGTAGTTAGAAAATGTAACTGTCTAATGACTATATGTAATGTTGAATGGATTAAATAATTTATTCTTGGTAGAAGTGAATGGAAGGAATAGTGTTGGTGTTAGGTTTCATTTATTATTGAATTCAATGGTTTCCAAGATGTGTTGAGGATTTTTCTCCTTGTTTATTGTTAACTGTTCCTGCACAATCCACTCATACAACAGTGAAATACTATGTGATTGACAATTTCATACAACTGGTCCTTTGGTGTATATTAAATAAAATCCAGTCACTTATTGAATGCTTTGGAGACTACTGGTTTGACTGTCCATGCATTACCAGTGTTTGAGATTCATTAAAGGATACAAAACCCTTCATTTTGGGGTTATTGTGTGTGGATTCAAATGCAGGTTTGATTTGGTTAATGTTTAGAAGAGATCAATAAAGTATTTAAAGACAATCTTACATGTTTGGAGAGGTTTGAGAGGCACTTATCATGACTGTACCCTCACAAACAATGACATAGACTAGTTTTACTAAGTTTCCTTTCTCTATTTTGAGGTTTCCTTTCTCTGCCGCGAGGGTACAGTTAGAGGGTTCATTGACAAAATGATCCTTTGAATGGTTACTATAAATATGAATGATTTGATATAGCATATTTCTCATTTTACTTGAAGTTTGGAATCACTTGTACTTGAAGTTTGGAATAGCTTGTGCTTGTGTTGGAATTCTTGGTAGAAGTGAATGGAAGGAATAGTGTTGGTGTTAGGTTTCATTTATTATTGAATTCAATGGTTTCCAAGATGTGTTGAGGAGTTTTCTCCTTGTTTAATGTTAAATGTTCCTGCACAATCCACTCATACAACAGTGAAATGCTATGTGATTGACAATTTCATACAACTGGTCCTTTGGTGTGTATTAAACAAAATAGAATTTCCAGCATATTATTATCATTCTATTTCTTTGTTGTAAACATGCCATTAGTTCAGTTTTGTAAATTTTTTTTCATGTACAATTTTTTTTTTCTATTTTTTCCATTTGATAACCACAGTCAACATTTCAAAACTACTTCTCAAGATGATGGTACTCAGATGTCATCTATGGAGGCTGAAATTACTTCTCAGGATGCCCCTGTGGAAGAAAAAATGATGAATTTTAAACCAGATACAGGGGATGGTAAAATCAGAGAGAAGGAAGGTAATGATGATGAAGGGTTTTCTATGGGAATTATGGCTGGACAAGAGAATGAAGGTAAGGAGACTAGTAAAACCCCTTCTTCAATTGATACTAATGAGGACACCTGGAAAAATAAGAAGGATGGTATGGATAAGTCGACCATGCTGGAGAACAACAACAACAAAGAGGAACCTGTTATCCTCTTGAGGGAAGCTTCTTTTTGTACACACTAAATAGTGCACTTCTCTAAGTCATTACCTTCAAGGGAATCCATGAATGGGAAACCTTGAGAAAGTGACCTAGAGCTCCCTAGGCATGGAGTCACAAGGGTGTTGATGGTGCTCTCAACTAGAGCTATTGAAGCATGCAACTTTGCTAGTAAACCACACAATGGGAGATTCAAAGAGACAAGGGAAAGAATACCAATATCCTCAAGAATCAATGGAGATGCAATGCAATGCAACTATGCTAAGAATGAAGATGCAAGCTAAGCTATGAAAGGAAATTATTACAAACCCTTGCTAATTAAGCTATGTGAGCTAATCTAGAGCATAAAGGAAACTAAGCTAAATGCCATGAAAGCTATGATGTAAGAAATAAACTAGAATGCAAGAAATGATCTCCAAAAGCGCCAAAGTCTCCAAGAAATCATGCAGCATAAGATTAGCATAAAAAGTTGGGATCTAAGAATGAGAAAAGAGCTCTCCTTTTAAAGGAATTGAAAAGGAATGGACCATGGAGATTAAGAGGCAAAAGATTTAATCAAGGGTGGAGCTTGAAAGAGGAGCAATCCATGTGCACAAATATCCTCCAATGAGAAAATAAGAGTTGACTTTTGTGTCCATATGAGACAAAAAGTGCTTTTCTTCTTTTTATAAAATAAGAATAATGCTTTATTTGTGCAACTTAGGATAAGAGGAAAAGTGGGGGCTTTTTATTTAATAAAAGGGGAGGAAATTCCTTTTAAATAAATAAAGACTTAGGATAAAATGGTTTAGCCCATGGGAAAATAATAAAAAATGATAAAAATAGGATTTGATCAAGGAAATTGATATAATTGAAAAATGTTGATTTTTTAAAATATTGATTCGGGGATTTGATAAATTGCTGAATGGGGGCCCAAAGTCTAGGCGACCATTTTAGGGTGCATACACTTTGCAGGAGGAGAAGAATAATGATGAGAATCAGGATAAGAACATGGATTGGAAAAAGGAAATTCAGGAAATGAAAATCCAGATCCAAGAAATGGAAAAAACTATGAAAAAAATGACTACTAAGCTGGGAAAGATGGAAAATAAGGTTCTTGATAAGGTAAAAAATAAAAATAAAAATGAGGATGGCATTGCTGAGATGAGCAAGATAGTTAAAGACAAGATGAAAGAATTAGAAGCCAAAATTAGCAACCATGACATAATGATAAAAGGTGTTCTGAGCCACAACAATGATGGTGTGAAGGTGACCATTATGAATTTGAATATGTTGCATAACTATCTGGAAAGGAATCTACTGGAAAGAACCACAATCACCATCGATGAGGAAGCTGACAATACTAGGCCAAGGACGAGAACTAGAGGGCGCATCTAGAGGAAAGTCCCCAAAAAACTAAAAGAACTGAAGGAGCTGCAAGATACTATCTAGAAGATGGAAGAAATGATAACAGATAATTAGCTAGTTCTTGCTAGTAGTTGTTTTGTAGTTTGTTTTTTCTTTTAGTATCTACTGTTGAACTATTCGGTTGTTGGTCCTTGCTTTTGTTTTCTAGCAGGTGATTCTTTTTGTTAACTTTAATGCTCTATCTTTATGCTGTTTTGTACTCTAGTTTTGGGTCCATGTAAAACTTTCTTTTACCTTAATCAAAAACATTTCAAAATAGTGAATAACATCAAATAATGGAGATAAAGCATGGGCTAGGGCACGACACTAGTAGATTAAAACTGAACCAATGACATGTTTACAACAAAGAAATAGAATGATAATAATATGCTGAAAATTCTATTATGTTTAATACATGCCAAAGGACCAGTTGTATGAAATTGTCAATCACATGGCATTTCACTGTTGTATTAGTGGATTGTGCAGGAATAGTTAACATTAAACATAGCCAATGTTCTCTTTACTTTCTCAAATCTCTGCAAGTCAAGAACATTAGAGTTGTATAATACATTTTTAGTATCCTTTTTCCATGGGTCCTAGGTCTTTGGGTCCATGGAAAGGAAATAGATTACAAAATACACTTCAAAACAAAGGAAAAAATTAGAAAATTTAGTCTAACTCATTGTAGATGAAGGAACAGTCATGCTAATAGTTCCTCTAAGTCTTCCAAAACATTTATTGAACTCCCCTAAAGTCCTATTGGATCCCCAAATTTCTTAATCCAATCAACTTACATCAGGATCATGAGAAACTTCAAAGGATTAAAAACATTACTTGGAATAGTCAAATCATTATGCTTTCAAATCAATTACCTATCGACATATCCCTTGCGAGGGAGAGAAGCCAAACACATAAAGAACATGCACATAAACATGGTAGCTGATAAACTTAAATGGAATACACCAAGAAGTACCAAATGATGAATGCTCAATTGTTGTAATGGCAAAGCATCAGAACCGTCCATTTGTAGAACTTGATTTTATAGTCTAAATGATTTTTCTATAGTCATAATGATTTTTCTAGAACTTGATTTTCTAGTCTTAATGATTTTTCTATAGTACTCTTAATGATTTTTCTAGAACTTGATTTTCTAGTCTTAATGTTTTTTCTATAGTCCTAATGATTTTTCTATACTCTTAATGATTTTTCTTTCATCCTAATGTTTGTTGCTCTTGATAAATTAGGCCTTGAATTTGAATTTTTGTTCACTGTTTTATTTCAGCTTGATATTTCATTCATTTTTCATATACACAGAGACTACACATGCTGATAAAAAAATGAGCTATTTGATTAAGGTTAACTATTCATGATTGTAAATAGTCAATATTTCTGATGGTACTCCTTGGTGTATTTCATTTTAAAATAATCATGTTTCTATGGCTATGATAAATGCCGCTTTGTGTTGAGAAAATTAGAGTTGAAAAAATGGTTGCAAACAAATCATCCTTCTTCCACCAACATTCTAGTTAATGTACAAGTAACGAGTCATTCCATTCAAGAAAGACCATGTCTGACAATATCAACGCAGAACAAAATAAGGAGTATGCGGAATTTAGTGATTGTATCTTCCATTAGAGCCACTTCATATGCACAGGTGATGAACATGCATATTTGCCTGAGCTCTACTGGGAGCTTACCCAACAACACATGTACTATTGTGAAAATCACCACAAATCTATTTGCTGCTAGGTCTAGCATATACCTTCTATGATCAACTCTTATATGCACAGGTGATGAACATTCAGATTTGCCTAAGCAGTAATTTGAGTAGTCCTCCTACACATGTACTATTGTGAAAATAATCACAAGTCCATTTGTTGGAGGGTTACTCAAAGTACACATGTTTGGAGGTCTGAAGGAAACAAGAGAATTTGAAGAGTCACGAGTCTTAAGATTGTACTTAATATAGCCAAGCTTCATTCAATGGTACATTCAAACATGAAACAAACCATTCTTAAACCAGATTAAACTTGTAAACCAAAGGACATGCTTTTACTACTAAACCAGATTAAACTTGTAAACCAAAGGACATGCTTTTACTACTAATTCTCTATTTTTTGGGCATACTGATTATAAGTACTTGATATATATCACAAATGTTGCTAATTAAGGTTGGCGGGATGTTTACACCTATCTTGAAAAAAGATTGTCAAATCATTATGCTTTCAAATCAATTACCTATCGACGTATCCCTTGCGAGGGAGAGAAGCCAAACAAATAAAGAACATGCACATAAACACGACAAATGAAAAAATTAAATGGAATACACCAAGAAGTACCAAATGATGAATGCTCAATTGTTGTAATGACAAAACAATATCAGAACTGTCCATTTCTAGAACTTGATTTTTCTATAGTCCTAATGATTTTTCTTATTTCTTGCCTGTGCTTGCTGACAGGATTTTGAACATTGTTGACATACTTAAATGGAATACACAATACCAAATGATGAATGCTCAATTGTTGTAATGGCAAAGCATCAGAACCGTCCATTTCTAAAATTTGATTTTGTATAGTCTTAATTGTTTTTCTATAGTCCTAATGATTTTGAAAATTGTTGACAAAGAGTGTTTTTTTTTTTTATTATAGTATAAATGATTTTTTTATAGTCGTAATGATTTTTCTTATTTCTTGTCTTTTGTCCCTTTTTTATTTCCTATGTTTGTGCTTCGTGACAGGATTTTGTCACCTTCTTTTGATGGTATATTTCATTCAGTCTATGTGGAATACTATTTTGTTCACTATTTTATTTCAGCTTCATATTTCTTTCATTTTTCATAGACACAGAGACTACACATGCTGATAAAAAAATAAGCTATTTGATTTAGGTTTACTTTTCATTATTGTAAATGGTTAATATTTCTAATGGTACTCCTTGGTGTATTTCATATAAAAATAATAAATGTAGTAACGATGGTGCGGTGCATTGTTGATATATAGGCTCGCTGACTCTTGTCAATGTGCCAAACTGTCAATGTGGTGGTGGGCAGTGTGTGTTGAAGACTTCATAGACACCAAACAACCTTGGACGACAATTTTGGTGCTGCCCAAATAGAAAAAAGGTTGCTAATGTGTATATATTTAATGTTTCTAATGTAAATACTATTCATTATAATATAAGAACTAATGTAGACTGGGCATCATAGGGAAATAATGGATGCGGATAATTTAGTTGGGTTGATGACAACTCATCTGCATCTATCCGCCCATCTCCACTTATCTGCGATGAAGGATTTGAGTGCAAAACATGTTAGGATAGGGCAAATTCTGAAATTATATTTTTACGATGACTTTTCTATATTGTAATCGCATATCTTTGTTGCGACCATATGCAGAGATGAACTCAAGAATTAGTTAGTTTAGTATTTTCATATTGTAACTAATATTTTAATATGGATATGATGTAAATTCTCTTTGCCTCAAGTGGGCATATATATGGTTTACATCTTTTTTTAGAATAATTATTCATGTTTATGGCTCAGGTGAGCCCCAATTTGCTATCAATCACATGATTTAATGTATATTATGTTCTTGGTTATTCCATTTGTTCCTTGAACTTGAGTATGGATTGACTATCATTTTCAAGCTTGATCGTGGCTTCGTACCATGCACCATTTGTAGATTTGTACGCAATGTTGATTTACGAATGTAATAACGCATTGAACGTAATCTATGAATGTTGCATGGTATGAATTCTTGCTGAAGTTTGAGCGTCCTCCCTTTATTCCAGTTAGGGATTGGAATGAGTTCATCTTGGATGCAAAGGAGAAAGGGGATACTCAAAGAGGAATTACACCAGAAAATGGGAGAAGAAGGTATAAACATTTTAATAAATTTTTATTATTAAATAATGAAATTTGCATATACTAGTGTTCTAAGCATCCTCATTACATGATTTAAGGTCTTAGTCCACAGACAAATTAAATTAGACTTACTATCCAAAACACATAAAAAACATGCACATAAAAATGAAAACTGAGAAACATAAATGTAGATTTCACAATAGCTGAGAAACATAATTGTAGGCATCATAATCACAATCTTTTGGAGACAATGTAATTCAGTTGTGTACCCAAGCGATGGAGAGCAACTTATGCACCCCCGATTCCAAGTTGAATACATCTATTGGAGGACCTTGTATTCATGAGCAACAGATGTAGTCATCTTGGAATCAGAGGTGCAAGAGTTGCTCTCCATCATCTAGGTATACAACTCAATTACGTTGTCTCAAAAAAATTGTGACCACGATGCCTACAATTATGTTTCTCAGCTATTGTGTCCCAAGACCCCTTATGACCCTTTACGACCATTTACGATCCCTAAGAATACATCTTAGAGGTCTTAAAATGGTGTAAAGGGTCATAAGAGGCTCCTAGGAGGGGCCAGATGAGCTTCCAACTTCATGTGGTTGGCCCTATTAAATAGAGAATGTTAAACTATTCTTGAAACAAAGAGAAGCTCAATAATTTAAGGTCTCAGTCCATGGAGATGTTGAAAAATGATGGGAATCATTGATGGAGAGTTTTTAGATTCTGAGAAGACATATATGGAGTGGAGGCCAGATTGAGTACCAGTGTAGAGATGATGATTCAGTAACCTACATCTATAAAACCTTCACAATTATCCCTTCTTTGGCCTCCACTCATTCCTCTTCAAAAAAATGGTTATCTAGAAACTTTGAATACTGTTTCTCATCTATGCACGAAATGTGCTAGTGATCGTATAAAATTACTTTAGGCCTCTAGTATTGATGAGATGTACAAGTGTAAAATGTTTTTGCAAGATTGGGATCAATTTGTACAGTGTACATAAATGCAAGGTGGTGATTATTCTTGACGATCGACAGGTATAAGTCTTCCAGGCCTTACCCAGTAGCTAGGACTAAAGATAACACAACTCAAGAGACCATCATAGGTTGTCTCTTTCTTCAGTCTATATTATTGACAAAATGTTTTACCTTTCATTAACTCATCAAGTTTAGGGATTTAAAAAAATTTAATAGAATATTTTCATGACAACGTATATTATTTAAGTTGATGTTGCACGAATTTATCTACTTTGTGCACTTGTAGACTTTTAGGATGATGATAAAGAAGCATTTGATGTTATGTTCCAACATAAAGTGAGTAAATTATTTTTAAGTAACTAAACAATGATAACATAAATGCGTATGAAATTGAAATGCACCCTACCGATTCTTGTCATACACAACTTGTGTGTGTTGATGACAATGAGGATGTGCATCACAGTAATACAAGTAAACATCTTAAATTGATTGGTGTAGTAATACAAATTTAATTGCAATTGGTGTTTGGATTAATGTAACATTTTGTATTGCAGCTGTAGAGAGTGTAGAGGCCATTGTTAATGAGCAGGTTGAGGTTGAGGCCAAGGCCAGACAAACTGACCTCGATGTTGATGATGTGACTAGATCAGGTAAAGAGCTATACGATTATGGCCTGTAAAGTACTGAAATACTTTAAAATGTTTTTAATTATAATAAAATGTTTTTAATTTAACCCTTTTATATGTTATTGTCGATGACCCCCCTTTTCATCAATAGAGAACTAGGTGTGCATTGATATCTAATGAGAGGGTAGATGATCATCATGATGATATCGATACTCCTCTTAATGATTACTTCTTAAAAACTAGAAATCAAAAGAAAAAAAAAGAAATGATTGTCATCTATGCACCTTAATTGATAATCACTAATTTTTATATGCCAATGAATTTAATTATGTTGTATTGAATGTTCATAAATTTTATAATGTGTTAATGAATGTTATTGTGTGATAATTAATGAATGTCACATTTTATTAATGTGTGAATGAATGTTAATGAATTTTATTGTATGGAATATAAAACTATTTTTGAAACAAAGTGAAGCTCAATAAGTTTGTTCCTTATATAGGGTCTCAAGTGTAGCCTTTATCCCACTCTCAACATTGCAAGGCTTCAAGTGGTGTTCTGAGATTGGTTTCTCCATCTCCCACTGACATCTTTTCTTTCTCCTAAGAACTCTCACTGAGCTTTGATACATGGATGAGCAGAAGATTTCCCTTATAGGCTACACATATATAATATGGTAGATCTAGGGAACAAATATACTACAACATAGAATGAGTCAACTTGAATCAATAGTTTCTTCATTCACAGTAAAAATTCAAAACAAACCATATTTTAGATTTAATATTCATCTTCATCATCATCATGATCATAGCCATCACGGTCAGCATTTGGTTCAACTTCATTTGAACCGCACTCCATGTCGGGTACCATTATAAGGCATGGAGTGTGGTCATACCCATGTTACCATAATAATGGGTTAGCCTATAAAATTATGAATAAAATACTGCAGGTGCACCCGGGCTTGGCCCAGGCACCCAAGTTCCTACCAAAGGAAACCAAGTCAAACCCAGAGGAGAACAAAAGTAGAACTGAAACCCAGCCTCAAACAAAGAACCAGATAACTTGGTTTTTTTCTAATTCAATTTTATTTCTGAATTCTTCTCTAATTCCAACATGATTATTCCATATTTTGTTTTCCAATTTTCCTTCTTCCTCACTCCAAATTATGTTATGTTGTTATTTCCTTTTACTAATTGTGCTATTTCAAGGATCACCACCCATGACTTGATTAAGATGATGAATGTTGTCAATGCCTTTATTACCAAGGAATCACCGCCCGCCATTAATGAATATTAATGATCATTATTTCCTAAGGGTAATCATTGTTTGTGTATGCTAATCACCCAATTCTTTGGCTATGATTTGCATGCGGTGAGGTTTGTCAAAAGTGGGGGTATGACATGCTGGTTGGATTATAACATATTAACACTTACACCATGAAGAAGACAAATGATTAAATAGAAAGAGAGGACCAACTAAAGCATCTTGTGGTCAGTCTATATCACATTGAGAAACAATGTCAAGACTCGAGAATCAAAACAATCAAAAGTTTCTTCATGTAATGCCCCGCCAAGGAACCCAGAAGAACTTAACCTAAACAAGCGACTAAGTTTGCAGAATATTTTTTAAAAAAAGTTAACAATCAATAACAACAAAGTTTACAATGCAGAAGCAAAGCATAGCAACAAACAACTAACATAGGTTACAACTCTCAAGGGTTCCTTGACGAAGATCATGAAAGAGTTAATTAATTAATATAAGATAAAGATATGAATCCCAAGATTACATCTGAAAGATAAATACAACATCATAAACATGATTACATAAATATAATTGGTACCATAAGGTGACCATAATAATAAGCATCCACTGCACATGTTGCAGGGTATGTGAATACAATAACTGAAAAGAAATACAACATGATAACTTTGAATATCTGAAATAGTGATACAAGATCACAAGAAGAAAGAAGAACAAGAAAGAACAATTGCAACATGGATCATCTAGCCTTGGTGCACGAACATCAGAATCTCAAATGGTAAAAGAATCACTACCACCCAACCTTGTGAACCTAAACGGTCCACTCCCACCATGCTGAGGAGATAAGATCAGATCCCACTTGGATAACAAACAACAACAACAACAACCAAGGAAGAAGGTCCTAAAAGCTTTTAACTCAAAGGTACAAAAAGTACAACAAGGTATAATAAACTCTACTAGAGGCAAACAGAACATGTAGGAAACCTAAGATGCATACAAGAAGTGTCATCACATAAGTCAACTCTAAGGTTATCCTGGTAGTCCCTTTAGACCCCGGTGCCCTAGTGACTCTATGTGGTTATAGTAACCTCTCGTGTAGACAAGGTACTACCTATGCCATATCCAGTCCATATAGGTGGCAAGCATCATCTCAACTCCCATCCTAGTCAAACTCAATTAGGAACTCAGGCATGGGTGAGGCACACAATATCTTATTAGGTTCATTTTAGATTCCCAATGTTTATTAATTATCACTTATTAAACTACTTGTAATGGGATCTCCTGGTAGCCACTTTCGGGCTTCGACACCAATTCACAAGCCACTTCTTGATATACACTTAGATGACCTACTCTAGGGTTTCACATGAACATTAAGAACTCTGAGTTATCACAACTCATGAATCTCTACAACTAGATTCCACATGCAGGACCATAAACATGGAACCAGATACATAATAAAACAAGTTCACCGACACAACAGAATATGCATGGCAACCAAACAAGATAGATTAAACATCTAAAACCCCACCTCTAGGATTACATCTCCTAAAAGCTAAATTAATGCTACCCATACCAGTAATCATGAAAAGAAACCAAACACTCCAATAATAAACACATCATTATGAAATTCTCATAAAAATAATATTTAATTATATAGCATTATTCTTCTTCTTATTTTTCTTATTCTAAAAGAATTCTCATGTAAAAATTTTATTTGTTTCTAAAAATAGAATTTCTAAAAATAGAAGTTTCTAAAAATAGACGTTTCTAAAAATAGAATACCACTACATGCAACTGAACATGCAACTGAATATATCTTCCTTAAATAACATGCACTAAATATATCTTTCCTAAATAACATACAACTGAATATATCTTTCATAAATAACATGCAACTGAATATATCTTCATTAAATAACATGCAACTAAATATATCTTCATTAAATAACATGCAACTGAAAAATATCTTTTCTAAATAACATGCAATTGAATATATCTTTCATAAATAACACGCAACTGAATATATCTTCATTAAATAACATGCAACTGAATATATCTTCATTAAATAACATGCAACTGAAAATATCTTTCCTAAATAACATGCAACTGAATATATCTTTCATAAATAACATGCAACTGAATATATCTTTTCTAAATAACATGCAACTGAATATATCTTTCATAAATAACATGCAACTGAATATATCTTTTCTAAATAACATGCAACTAAATATATCTTTTCTAAATAACATGCAACTGAATATATCTTTCATAAATAACATGCAACTGAATATATCTTCATTAAATAATATGCAACTGAAAATATCTTTCATAAATAACATGCAACTGAATATATCTTTCATAAATAACATGCAATTGATAACCACAACGCTATGCTACTCAAACAATCAAAACCAACAAGCACGAGGAAGACACTTTCTACAATTTTCTATAAAGATCTGAAATAGAATAACCATGATAAAATCAAAACCTACCTCAAATCAAAATTATACAGATTCGATGATGTCCAGAACAAAGAAAATAGAATCCAAGCTTTTCGAAGAATTCTCCCAAATCTGTCCCAAATCTATCTCCAAAATTCCTCCTCCAAAACCTGTGTCCTCCAATAATGGCCAAAACCCCCAATACTTAAAGGAATCTCCTTTCTCATGCATAAAATACAAACTCAACTCCAAGAGGGCCTTGCATGAAGATGAACTTTAGTTCACAGTTCAATCTCAGTTGAACTGAAGTCTCCTCTTCACTTTGACTTTAGTTGAAAAGCTCTTAACCAAACTTTAACTTAAATCATCAATTCAATTTCATTCAATTATGAATGTGCAACATAATGCATTCAATTAAATAAAAATTAGAACATTTAGTTAACATAATTAACACATGCCAAAATAACTTTCAATTTAATAAATATATTTTAATTAAACAAAAGTTAATTCATGATTTTAAATAAATCAAAAGTGAGGATATTTAATTAATTCACATTAATTAAATAATTCAACTACACTCAAATTAGCATGTAATCAATTCCCAATTAATTTATGCATCAACTATATAATATAAATAATAATTAAACTAAAATAAATACATTTATTTAATTACCATTTAAATACTATGCCACAGCTAAAAATAGAATGATCTAAAAATAGAAATCACACCAAACGCCACAAATCAAAGAATCAAAAAGACCTAAGAACCCACATTCATGCTCAAGACATAAGTGTAAACTCTTGCCAGTTGGACGAGTTTAGAAAGGTGGAAACACAGAATCTTGTCCCCTACTTTAGGACAATAATTGGCTTAGGTTAGGATTTGGAACTGAATATTATCTCCCCTCTTTTACCATTGAGATTAGCGATAGGGCATGCTCATCCTGACAATTCAGGGAAGTTGATGCCCGGTACCTACAAACCTGCATAAAAGACAAGCATGTACATATATATAGATATAACAGACAATGGTGGGGATCAGCTGATCATGTGGATCTCGCAAGGAAGTAACTACGATTCCGTCCCTCAACCACATCAAGCATGTCAAACAGAAATGTAAAACAAACACATCAACCATACACATGCAAATATAGGGTCAGTAAAATCATAAGTTTTAATGATTCCCTAACATATATTCTATCATCCTAAAGTAATTATATCATTTATAAAATCAGACCAGGGGTGAGGTACTACACTTCAAGACCATGAATGATTAACAACACTCCATTAGAAAACAAAACACTAATCTATGTTATCATTAAGCCATAAAATATGTCTTTAAAGTTTAGAAGCATCACAAAAACTTTCAAGAAATATAGTACTTTCCAAAATATGTCTTTAAAGTTTATTTCTAATGATTATGATGATGTTGATGTTGATGTCTATAATTTATTTCACTTACTGATGCTTGCCTAGATTGAATTTTGAATTGCCAAGATGGAGAACGCTTTCAAAGTTTAGGGTATGTTCCACATGATACTCTTAGTTATAGCTCAAATGCAACTCAACATATTTTTGATGCTGGGCAACCCACTTCAGAAACTCATCCGCAGGTGAAATTTAATGTTGTGAATCTTGGCATTGTTAATGTTATTACTTTTCCTCATGTTTCATATTTTTGAAAATGTTTCTTGGCACTATCTTCTTTTTCAATTCCTATATTTGCAGCTTTTTAGATCATTAACTTAAGCATTACATGTCTTTGTTCAAAGTTTATTCTAACACTATATTATATCTTATTCTTATTACAATGTTCTTTGTTGTGGAGTAGGAGGTCAATCTTCATTGTGGGGGATAGTGAAGAATTTCTTTGACAAATAGCAGGTCTTCTTTAGTATCTTATAATAACATGCTAAACTGATAAAGGTGTTATGGGCATTTAATCTACAATTACTAATAGATTAAGTATATTATTACTATGCTTAATGTTCTATTTAAATGCATTTAACACAAAAAACAAATTTACAAAACTGAACCAATGGCATGTTTACAAAAAAGATGTGTTGAGGAGTTTGCTCCTTGTTTAATGTTAATTGTTCCTACACAATCCACTCATAGAACAATGAAATTCTATGTGGAAGGGATGGTTGATAGCGTTCCTTGAGAGAACGGGGATTGTGAAAGACTTGTTATCATTGTATTGTGTATTTCCAATATGTTTGGATGTAGGGCAGACCAGAAGAATGAAGGATCACTCACTGATTGCATGATAACCTAGTTTTGAAGGGTCACTGGTTGAGGGGACAGTCAAGGTTCGGATGATTGGGCCATTGGAGGACCCTATTTCTTTGTATTAATTGCTATTCAAATTAGATTCATGGATTTCTTATGAATTATTGGCTGCTATGTATCCTACAACTGCATCTGTAAATCTGCATATACTTCTCTAGGGTTGTAAGCCACTTAGAAATCAAAATAGAGAAACTAAATCAAAATCATTCTTTGTCCTATTTCCTTTTAACAAAGTTTCAACTATCAATGATACAATACATTTGATGCCCTAATCTATCAATAAAAATGACGCCTAGCTAGAAGCTCACAGGCTATCCATTTGATAACCACAGTCAACATTTCAAAAAAATGGATATCCTTGAGCACAAGCACCAATAACATCAAATAATGGAGTTAAAGCATGGGCTAGGGCACAAAACTAGTAGAATGCGGTCATTTCAGTGACAACAAGATACAATGGCATCATTAAATGTGTCAGTAATATCAACAAACGTGAATCCAAACATTTGAAAACCAATGGCATGTTTACAATAAAGGTCTAATAGAACTCCCAACAATTCTTAAACATACTTTATCTGATATGATAAATTCTTAAATAATTAAGGTTGGAGTAGACGTAGTTATCACACATTTTTTTTGTGTGGTACAAGGAAGATTTGGCTAGGTCAAATCTTCCTTCGTGCTAGAAGTCTACAAAATTAGACCTTTATTAACAATTGATCATATCAGATAACTAGTATGTTTAAGAATTGTTGGGACTGGTCCTTTGGCATGTATTAAACATAATAGAATTTTCAGCATATTATTATCATTCTATTTTTTTGTTGTAAACATGCCATTGGCTCAGTTTTGTAACTTCACTATTGTATGAGTGGATTGTCCAGGAATAGTTAACATTAAACAAGGAGCAAACTCCTCAACACATCTTGGAAACCATTGAATTCAATAATAAATAAAACCCAACACCAACACTATTCCTTCCATTCACTTCTACCAAGAATAAAGCATTTAATCCATTCAACATTACATATAATCATTAGACAGTTACATTTTCTAACTGTGTAGAGGAATAGTCACGACCAAAATGATCAAAACTAATTTCACCCTTGCACAAGCTATTCCAAACTTCAAGTAAAATGAGAAATATGCTATATCAAATCATTCATATTCATGGTAACCATTCAAAGGATCATTTTGTCAATGAACCCTTTGTCTGTACCCCTGTGGCAGAGAAAGGAAACCTCAAAATAGAGAAAGGAAACTTAGTAAAACCAGTCTATGCTATTGTTTGTGAGGGTACAGTCATGATAAGTGCCTCTTAAACCTCTCCAAACATGTAAGATTTTCTTTAAATACTTTATTGATCTCTTCTAAACATTAACCAAATCAAACCTACATTTGAATCCACACACAATAACCCCAAAATGAAGGGTTTTGTATCCTTTAATGAATCTCAGTCACTGGTAACGCATGGAAAGTCAAACCAGTAGTCTCCAAAGCATTCAATAAGTGACTGGGTTGTATTTAATACATGCCAAAGGACCAGTTGTATGAAATTGTCAATCACATAGCATTTCACTGTTGTATGAGTGGATTGTGTAGGAACAATTAACATTAAACAAGGAGCAAACTCCTCAACACATCTTGGAAACCATTGAATTCAATAATAAATGAAACCTAACACCAACACTATTCCTTCCATTCAATTCTACCAAGAATAAAGCATTTAATCCATTCAACATTACATATAATCATTAGATAATTACATTTCCTGACTGTGTACTAGAGTAACAGTCACGACCAAAATGATACAAATATTTGAAAATAGTGAATCGATATCCTTGAGCACAAGCACCAATAACATCAAATAATGGAGATAAAGCATGGGCTAGGGCATGACACCAGTAGAATGCAGTCATTTCAGAGAGCATTCATGATCAAATAAAATGCAATGCATTTGAAATTTGCGATCGAATATGATGCCAAATGCTCGAAAGATGAAGAAATCACATTAGAAGAACATGCCATTGGTTCAGTTTTGTAAATTTTTTTTTGGTGTAATTAGTAATTGGAAGATTAAATGTAGATAACACCTTTATTAGTTTAATTAGCATGTTATTATCATATAAGATAAAGTATGTTTAAGAATTTTTGGGACTGGTCCTTTTGCGTGTATTAAACATAATAGAATTTTCAGCATATTATTATCAATCTATTTCTTTGTTCTAAACATGCCATTGCTTCAATTTTGTAGTTTTTTTGTTGTGTTAAATGCATTTTTCATGAGGAGGGGTCTTGTTCTACGGAGATTGATGAAGATTGTGCACCTCAAAAACCAATTCATAAAGTACCAATCATGTTTCCTATTTGCTTATATTTTTGGATTGGTAAATATCCTTATAAGTTTCATGTCCTTTCTTTTGATTACTATGGATGAGATATATATCTTACATTTAACATTCAACTTCTTTACATTTTAGAACATGTAGTGTGTTTTTTGAGGATTTTACCAAATCAACTTTTAACATAAACTGAAAACACCAAACTGATATCTTGCCCTTTCAACTTGACAAAATATTTGCATTTGACCAATAACTGCAAGCAACTGAATGATAAATCCACATACCTGTATCTTTGTAAAATACCTGGAACATCAAAAAGATGGCTAAGTGGTTGCCGCCATGATTTTTATCTACTTAGTATGGGAAAAAAAAGCACCAAAAAGAATCGAATAGAAAACATGATTGGTCATTTCAGAGAGCATTCATGATCAAATAAAATGCAATGCGTTCTCTCACCCTCGATCAGCTTTCACCCACTTATTTTCTCCCACTGCTTTTCTCCCACTCCTTTTCTCTACAATTGAAATAAAAATGATTTTCCCATTTCAAAATAGTGAATCGATATCCTTGAGCACAAGAACCAATAACATCAACTATTTTGATCTGTGGGTTCCCTAATGTTGGCAAGAGTTCTTTTATTAATAAGACTACTCTGCAAGCTTGAAGAAGTGGTATATTTTGGCAAATGAAGAGTGGAAAGATGATGATGTTCCTGAGATCATGGATGGACACAATGTTGCAGATAGAATGGGAAGACATATTTCTAGCCTGGCCTTGGATCCTTCAACAATTGGGGTAGGATCCAGACCTAGGCTAAAAAGATGTCTTCCTTTTTGTTGTGGAATATAGGCTCTACTCCTGCAACAATGACATACTACGATGTAGATATCACAATAGCTGAGAAACATAAATGTAGGCATCATGGTCACAATTTTTTGGAGACACAACATAATTGAGTGCTATTTCTGGATGATGCAAAGCAACCACTAATTTGCATCATCTGGGAAAACCACTCAATTATGTTGTGTCTCTAAAAAATTGTGACCATGATGCCTACATTTATGTTTCTCAACTGTTGTGTCCCAGAACCCCTTATGACCCTTGATGATCCCTAAGAATACATCTTAGAGGTCTTAAAATGTCATAAAGGGTCATAAGAGGCTCCTAGGAGGGGCTAGGTGAGCTTCCACCTTCACGTGGTTGGCCCTGTTAAGTAGAGAATGCTAAACTATTCTCGAAACAAAGAGAAGCTCAATAATTTAAGGTCTCAGTCCACAAAGATGCTGAAAATATGACAGGAATCAATGATGGAGAGTTTTTAGATTCTGAGAAGACATATATGGAGTGGAGGCTAGATTGAGTACCAGTGTAGAGATGATGATTCAGTAACCTACATATCTAAAACCTTCACAATTATCCCTTCTTTGGCGTCCACTCATTCCTCTTCTAAAAAATGGTTATCTAGAAACTTTGGATATTGGTTCTCATCCATGCACAAAATGTGCTAGTGAACATAGAAAATTACTTTAGGCCTCCAGTATTGATGAGATGTACAAGTGTAAAATGTTTTTGTGAGACTAGGATCAATTTGTGCAGTGTACATAAATGCAAGGCAGTGATTATTCTCGATGATTGATAGGTATAAGTCTTCCAGGCCTTACCCAATAGCTAGGACTAAAGATAACATAGCTCAAGAGACCATCATAGGTTGTCTCTTTCTTCAGTCTATATTATTGACAGAATATTTTACCTTTCATTAGCTCATCGAATCCAGGGATTTGAAAGAATTTAATAGAATATTTTCATGACAACGTATATTATTTAAGTTGACATTGCACAAATTTATCTACTTTGTGCACTTGTAGACTATTAGGATGATGATAAAGAAGCATCTCCTCCCATGGCCATGCTTCTTTATCTCCATTCTCATAGTCTACAAGTGCACGGAGTAGATAAATTTGTGCAACATCAACTTAAATAATATACGTTTTCATGAAAATATTCTATTAAATTCTTTCAAATCCCTGGATTTGATGAGCTAATGAAAGGTAAAACATTCTGTCAATAATATAGACTGAAGAAAGAGACAACCTATGATGGTCTCTTGAGCTGTGTTATTTTTAATGTGCATATCCATCAATTTTTTGACACTTTATAATTCATTCTAACGGTAGTGCTATACATCTGACATCATTTCCCATTGGAATATAGGCCAACACGTTGCCTATCTGATAGATAAAATGTCAGAGAAAATACTTTACGATAATTATTGTGACATTAATGCTATACGTCCAACAGGGAAACCTATCGGAGATATGCTGCACTACCATCGCTATTCTGACAGTTAAAATGTCGTAGATATGCAATTTTTGACAAACAGTTTTGAAACTAATGCTATGTCACCGACGGGTTTATCTATTGGAAATTGGTTGCATATCTGTCGCTATACCAATAGTTCCAATGTTGGAAAGGATATCTTTTCGACAGTTAGTTCTGATAGAGATTGTGTATTTTTGATAGGTCCTTGTGTCAGAATTCCAATAGATGGACCGTAGGAAATTCCATAACAAAGTTGTTATCATGTTCAAGTTTTTGACATAATGGGGTGTCAGTAAATTGACAGATATCTCTTTCGTCACAATTTCCAACACAAAAAATGTGACAGACACATGTGTCAAAATGCCAACAAATGACCGTTGCAAATCTGACAAATAGCCATCAGAATTTGACCTCAAATGTACTAGTGCGTTGCGGGTAACATAAGAGGTCCTAAGGTATAGATAAGAATCCTAGAGTGTCTTAAGGGGTCGTGGGTAACATAAGAGGTCCTAATTAGTGGACTAATTGGTCATAATTGGTCATATAGGTCCTAATTGGTTCTAATTGAGTCTAATTAGGTCATAATTGGTTCTAATTGAGTCTAATTAGGTCCTAATTAGTTCTAATTGGTCATAATTGGTTCTAATTAGTCCTAATAGGTCTAATTGGCTCTAATTAGGTAGATAATTGGGTCCTAAATTTTATTCCTAATAGGTCATAATTGGTCTTGGTATAGTTAGGTCTAGTTAAGTCTAATAGGTCCTAAATTTTGTTCCTAATAGGTCCTAATTGGTCTAGTTACCTATCTAATTGGTCCTAATAGGTCTAGCTAGGTTTAGTTAGGTCTATTTGGACCTAATAGGTCCTAATACATCTAATTGGTCAGACTAATGTTGGTTAAAGACCTAATAGGTCCTAGTTAGGTCTACTTGGTCCTAATAGGTCTAGTTAGGTCTTTAAGTAGAGAAAAAACTTAGACATACCTTGTTTCCTAATATGACCTAATATGACCTATTAGGACCTAATATGACCTAGAGTGTCTTAAGGGGTTGTGGGTAATATAAGAGGTCCTAACATATAGATAAGAGTCATAGAGTGTCTTAAGGGGTCGTGGGTAACATAAGAGGTCCTAAGGTATAGATAAGAGTCCTAGAGTGTCTTAAGGGGTTGTGGGTAACATAATATTAATGAGTTGTAGATGTGATAAGTGGTCTAAGTGGTCCTAGGACATCCTAAGATTCTTTAATGGGTCTTGGGGGTCCTAAGGTTCCATATTTGTTTTAAGATTTCATAAGGGATCTAGATAAGATGTCATAAGCTAGAGTGTCTTAAGGGGTCATGGGTAATATAAGATGTCATAAGCTATAGATAAGGGTCCTAGAGTGTCTTAAGGGGTCGTGGGTAACATAAGAGGTCCTAAGGTATAGATAAGAGTCATAGAGTGTCTTAAGGGGTCATGGGTAACATAAAAGGTCCTAAGGGGTCCTAGGTTACATTAGTGGATCCTTGTATGTATTAATTGAATCTAAGATACATAAATGTGTCATAGGACAACCTAAGATATGTTAATGGGTCTTCAAGATCTGAATGGGTCATATATGTCTTAAAATATCGTAAGGGATGTATAATGGTCAAATAATATTAATGGGTCATAGATGTGATAAGTGGTCTAAGTGGTCCTAGGACATCCTAAGATTCTTTAATGGGTCTTGGGGGTCTTAAGGTTTCATATTTGTTTTAATATTTCATAAGGGATCCAAATAAGAGTCCTAGAATGTTAATGAGTTGTAGGTGCAATAAGTGGTCCTAGAGTGCCTTAAGGGGTTGTGGGTAACATAAGAGGTCCTAAGGTATAGATAAGTGTCCTAGAGTGTCTTAAGGGGTCGTATGTAACATAAGAGGTCTTAAGGGATCTAGATAAGAGTCCTAGAATGTTAATGGGTCATAGGTGCAATAAGTGGTCCTAGAGTGTCTTAAGGGGTCGTGGGTAACAATGAGTCCTAGATGTGTCTTAAGATAATGTAAGGGATGGATAAGGGTCAGGTAGAGTGTCTTAAGGGGTCGGGGGTAACATAAGAGGTCCTAAGGGGTCCTACATTTCATTAGTGGATCCTTGTATGATATTAATTGAATCTAAGATACATAAATGTGTCCTAAGACAACCTAAGATATGTTAATAGATCTTGATGATCTGAATGGGTCGTATATGTCTTAAAATGTTGTAAGGGATGTATAATGGTCCAACAATGTTAATGGGCCATAGATGTGATAAGTGGTCTAAGGGATCTTAGGTTACATTAATTGATACTAGTATGTCTTAAGGGTTCTTGCGGGCAATGGTGGGTTCACATATGTATTAACAGAAGCTAAGATAGATGAATGTGTCCTAGGACATTTTAAGATATAATAATGGGTCATATGGGTCCTAAGGGGTCCTATGTGTCAAGTAAGATGTCATAAGCGATACGCAATGGTCCTAGAATGTTTTAAGGGGTTAATGTAGGCCTCATAATAGGTACTAAGAGATCATAGGTTACATTAATTCATCCTAGAATGTCTTAAGGAGCCTTGAGGGAAACAATGAGTCCTTGTATGTATTAATGGAACCTAACATGTACATCAATGGGTCATAGGATATCCTAATATGTATTATAAGATCCCAAGATTCCTAAGGGATCCTAAGTTTCTTAATATGTTGTAAGGGAGGAATAAGGGTCCTAGGAACTTACTGTACTACAATTTAATAACATTTTCTAACATACTACTAGATCATTTAAAAAAAATTAACTACAATTTTCTAAGTTTTTTACAAACTAAAAATTATTTAAAACAAATAACTAACTTTAATATTTACTAAAAATGCATTTACATGTGTGAGAGAGAGATTCCTAATATTTACAACTTTAAACTTAAAATTTAACATTTTCTAACATTTCTAACTTAAAACTTAAAATTTAACATTTTCTAACTTTAATCTTAATGTTTTCTAACATTTTCTAACATTTCTACTATGGTTTCTAATGTTTTGTAAATATTTTCTAATAGTTGCTAACAAACTACTATGATTTTCTACCATTTTCTAACATATTCTAACATATTCTAACACTTATACTACAATTTTTAATATTTCTATCATTTTCTAATATTTAATTACGATTTTCTAACATTCTACTATTAATTTCTAACATATTAGATAATATTTAACTACAAATTTCTAACATTTGTACAAATAAAAAATTATTTAAAATAAATTACTAACTAAAATAAATATAAAACATATTATTTACAATAAAAAATGAGAAAAATGTGTGTACCTGATACTGCTAACAATCTGAAGACATCGAAGAAGCTCGGGAGGTGCTGGCGTGTTGAGGTACTTCGCTCCAAGGCCTGGGGTCCACAAACAGTGACAGTGATAATGATATTAAAAAACAAAAAATGTTGTAAATTTATAAAAAATCTGGTCCAAAGGGGCTTCGTGTGAAGCCCCTCTTCGCATGAAGACCCCCTTGGGGCTTCGCACGAAGACCCTTGTTTGGGGTACTTTGTGCGAAGTGGGTCCACCCCTTCGTGGAAGTATTTACTTTGTACGAAGGTGCCAAATTTTTTTTTTCCACAACTTCATGATTTTGTTCGTCCCTAAAAGTGGGACACAACTTCGTGGGATCACCCTAGCATGAATGGGTTAGTTGTGTCATAGGATTTTTAATTAAATCATATAGTTCTGTCAAATGGTCTGTGTAATTGTCAAATTTGTGTTATAACAGAAACATAATAGATAGTATGGTTGATGTGATAAAAAAATAGACAAGCACAACCTATGGAAAAGGTGAGGACACTCCTTGTTGAGTCCCCTTATAATAAAATATCACATCCAATTTAGAAAAATAGAAGCTTGGTAGCACTGGCTCCTGTCAATGGCACTCACTTCTTGGGCATACCAAGTGATAGGCCAACACTAGGGTAAATAATAAGAAAGATTTAATATAAATTAAGATGATTTCCAACTTGGTCTATTCATGTCAATTCGGGGGTGTAAGCTTGTGAAAGATGTCCGGGTAATATACCATCAAGGGGTGTCGGTTGTGAGAGGAGCGATTATGAATGCATCTAGAACACACGAGAATAAATTTGCAGCAAACTAAAATAATTCTGGCGATAGGAACTATAATTTTCTAGCAATAACAATTTCAATAGATCTAATAATCTAAAAAACAAAACTCTCAAATACAAATCAAACTAATCTATAGGCCATAAACGTGCATAAGATATGGATGGTTAATCTGATAAAATAATTTCTTAATGCACAATACTTTCTCTTCTAATCCTGTGATTAAAATTCTACAGGAACTACAATATAGAAATGCGACAAGAACTATAGTACATAAATTAAGACAAATTATAATAGAAATCAAATTTGAAAGCCATATCAACTAGATCTGCAACATAGAGATAAAAATAGATTATTAACACTCATTGAATATAGAAATATAATATTAACTAACAAAAATTATTAAACTATCAAACATAACAATATAAAACATAATAAACAAATGTCAAAACACACTAGAATAAATTATTTACAGTCTATTAGCTGCTGGAGAGTGGGCACCCTTCCTCCCATCAGATGACAGAGATAAAGCTTACAAAACTATGATGGAAAGAATCAGCACAATGATTTTAGTTCTTAACAATTTGATACCAAGGAATTACATTCAATGTTTACATATGCTGCTTATATTATTGTAGCTTGTAACAAATAATATTAAAATAGATAATTTGTTTTTGAACGTGGCCAACAAGTTGAAAATAATTGGTTTACATAATATATTATTTGTTGGCCACATAATAAAACAAATTTGTTATAACTGTGGCTATAAATAAGAAAAGATATGTCATAATAATATGTACAACATCTTGGATACCAGCCACCTGTTAAAGAAACTAATAATAGGATACTATAATATTTGGAGATCCTCCTTAAAGCCAATAAATGCATTCTTTTTCGTAATCCTCAACAAAGCTGTTGAAATAATTGAGTAATCAAACAACATGCATGAAAATATACGAAATGCTGAAGTGGATAATGAAATAAATCCATGTGGAAAATGACAGGAACAATTGTTTAGATAGTAGATTCTGGTGAAGAAGGCGACATGAAGATCATATTGTTCCTGTAGCAGAACGTTCATAGATTATGGTGAAGAAGGCGATAGGAAGACCAGAAAGCTCCTGTAGCAGAAAGTTCCTATAATTTGTATGCTGCAAGCTTGGTTTTCTAAAGGCTTAGGATTATAATTTTTATTAGTAAAAATAATCAATAATATATTTTCTATATTTTAATCCCAAAACTATAATAAATACTACTTATATATATTAAATCATATGCAACGTAAAATAGGAAAATGGAACGAAATGGGATGGAAATGGAATAGGGAAGTAAGTATGAAACTCAATGAAATGGATTAAAATATGCCATAGAATGGGTCGTAAATGGCTCTCATCACCAAGCTTCGAATTTTTCAAGACCCAAAGATCTTGATAAAAATTTTGTCTCAAAAAGGGGGATATATGAGGGGTGTCTTCGGGTATCTTGTCTCACATATCCTACATCAACAAGTATGAAGGATTTGGGCTTCTAAATACAAGTAGTATTTAGTAAGGTTTGTGGCACCAAGCCAATCAGATAACATGTGTAAGACACTTAAGTCTCTAGTTGTTCATGTTGACTCCTTAGGCACATTCGCCCTATTTGAGCTATCACCAACATACTTTCCCGAGCTTAGTTAGGTATAAAACTTGAGTTAACTCACATTATTATTTGTATACCGACTGGGGGTATTTACCGATTTGAGGTCATCCCCTAGGGTGATGAAATTGCCTAGCAGGCCTCTTGAATAAAAAAAGGGTAACTAGCCTAAATAAAGCATGCAAGCACACAAGACATACTAGATAGGAGGTTCAATTAATTAACCCAAATCAAAATTTTATCTAATCTAAAAACATACAGAAAATGAAAAGGTTCATTTTAGTGCTAGTCCAAAATGAAATGTGAATTATTTGTTTGTTAAAATACATAAGAGATTCTTCCTTACCACAAGATACAAACCAAATATTACTAACCAAATATCCCTAGATCTAGAAATAAAAAATCATCAGTATGGAGAGCACTCACTTTAATGGCCAAATTATACTTATTGCAATAATCAAGTACCCTTCAAAAATAATTGTTGAATACCTCTTTAAATTCAATGTCTTTTTGGTCTTCTTCATCTTTTACTACACATATGAAGGTTTGATTGGCCTTGAATTCTTGCTTTCTTCTCCTGTATTCAAGAGGGTATCTTGATTTGGCCTTTTTACGTTTCTAATTTTTGGCCATGTGTCTCATGCAATTGTTATCAGATGTGTCAAGTGATCTTGCATAAACATAAATAAAATAAATCATAATAGAGAAAATTGGGGCATCAATGAAAAATAGTTGCATATGAAAAACATGCAATTGCATATGTTAATCAATGATTGTTGATAATAATCATGTAATTAAAAAATATAGCAACCTATAAATTATTAAAAATGATAGTGCAAGTAAATAGAAAGTAGTTGTGACTTTGTAATATATGATTGCATCGAATAGGAAGAAGATGTGTCTTATGCCCCTATGTATGTACATAAACTATAATAAAAAAATTAGAATGATTAGGCATATTCACATTGGTTTCACCATTTTGTAGATAGGGGATAAAATATATGGAAACTTGCAACAACCAAGTTAGATCCAACCACTGATGAGCCCAATTAATGGCTCAATTTGGTCTATATTTTATGTTTTTACTAGTTATGTCAAGGGTTTAGATACTGTTATAAGGTTTAAAGACTTTGTGAATGATGGTTCTATGTTGTTTTCTTGAACTTGGCAAAAGTAGGCATGAACTTATCCTTATACTTCCTTTTTTATTAAATAGTGAAAGATGGTATGTGACCTTTCTATGTGATTGACTCATATTAATTTTGCATCTAGCTAGATAAATGTATTCTAATGTGAAATGAATATGCCTTTGTTTTATACACACTAATGTCATGATGCATGAATAAATAAAGTTGGAGCAATGGTCAAAACCTCACAATGTGGGACTTCATGTTAATTAATTGGTTAAAGACAAAGTCATAGCAAGATTAACATTGAAAAAGTTAGCAACCAATTACCTACAACTCATGAGATGTAATAATGAGACTTTAGTGTTCATGCTTGTAGTAGAGTAGATCTAGGGAGATCAGTTATGCTAGATTTCCTCTATAGCAGAAATAGTTTGACTATTTCTTATTCAGAGCATAACTCCCTTCCTTTTCTTATGTTGTAATAAATTTCATCCTCCTAATATATTGGGAGCAAAATTACTATTACTTAGAGTTAGTTAGGATTCTTCTTACTATAAATAAAGTTCAGATCCCCTTCTCAGGAGGTTAGAACTTTAGATATTGTAATTCTATTTTTAATTTTATTGAGAATATTTTTAGCTCTGTTATGATGCAATGGCATTTTTGGATAAATAAGATGATATTATAGTTTGCAGTATCTAGTTGAGATTTGGGAAGACTCGCTAAGGGGGCCCACTTAGTGAAAAACACAATCTTTGTGTTTAGTAGTTATTTTTCATTTAGTATTTAGTTTTTGTCCTGACAGTTGATTGTTCTTGTAGCCAAATAAGATAAATAAATTTTCTATTTATTTGTCATCGATTTCATTTTTGTTATTCATTTAAGTTCATTTTAGATGATAGTTTCTGTTGAGAATTTAATTTTTTTCCTTTCCATGCACTTTAATTTTATAGTACAATTTTCTTTTCATTCATAGATAGCATGGATATTATTGAGTTCCTAGTGCATCTACCTTGCTGACCCATTTCAAGTATATGCTCCCCAAGTTGATAGAAAATGAGCCTTCACAATGATCATATAACTACTTAGCATGGATATCTAATCTCCAAGTTATGCTTCTAGGGCCTAGTTGTTCAAACCATTAAAGGAGACCAACAACCAAAAACTACAATCAAATACTCCTAATAACAAGATAAAATGAATAACTGAATGCAAAATAATAATAAAATTAATCAATCATAATGCAAACAAACCAAAATCCTCTCTTGGATATCTTATTCTCAATGCAAATATGTGTCTCAAAATTTCTCAATTATGAAAACATGAGAATTCAAGATTGTGGTTGTCAAATTAGGAGAATTAAGTCTCATTATATAGAATTCTAGACTTCAATTAGGGTTGTGTGATTGATCAGATAGCTAGAATTGATTGATCAGATGACTAGGCTTGATTGAATAGATGACAAATTGATTGACCATAAAAGAAAGACTAATTGACAACTAAGGGGTTACATAACCAAATATATTTGACAATTAAATTGTTTGATTGTGACTGGATTGGATAGTTTGGGCAGTGAACTATAATTGATTGATCATAGACTAAATTGATTGGTTAGTCAGAAAAGTTGATTAGACAAATGACAAAATAGATTGATTAGTTAGACTGAAATTCAATATTAGTCATGGAGGTGGAACTAGAAGAATAATTGGAATTAAATAATTCTAAATTTATTTAATTGTGCATGTGGGGAATAAATAAATTAATTAAATTTATTTATTTTTGGAAGAATTAGTTTACCTTGGAGAAATGAAAAATTAAATAAATTGATAATTATTTAATTTTAGAAGATTGAGTTAAGTGATTGAAATTATCAATTAATTGTGATGATAATAACAATGAGAAATATTTTAATTAAATAATACAATTATTTAAAATTATAAAATAGAAAAATTAAATGTAAATAAAATATGTACATAAAATAAGATGGCTCTGCTCTTAGATGCAAAATCATGAATGTTCACGATTACCTCCCTGGACTCTCAATTATGATTTTTCTCCATCACCAAGTATGCCGCTTCATCTAATATGCATCCTGTGCTTCCATTAAACAAATCATCCTGGGCAAATCAGCTTTCTTCCCCTAGATTTGCTTCTAGGGAACCACCACGGGAATTGCTTGATTCTGCTCAGAACAGTCATTGGATACTACCACACAAGCAAAATGCTAGAAGGGCTAAGCAGCATGATTTGCACCACAAGAAGTATTATTATCCCCCCAAATAGGTGCCCTTTGCCTTGCCTATCAAGAATAGGTTTGATGACTTCAACTCTCTGAACAATCACTTATATTCTCCACCTCACAAGCGTAAATCAAGCCCTAATTCTTTCTGGCTAAATTTGGGGGAGAGCAGAATAGATAATTGCCCTAAATCCAGCAATCCTCCCAATATTGATAAACAGACCCAATAGGCAGCAAAGGCATACATGCCTCCTCATCACAGCTACAAAGGTAAGTATAATTTCCTTCCCTCTGTTTCAACGAACAATTCTTTTGATAAGCATCTAGCAATTAAAGGTACAGATAGATCTAAGGTCTCATGCCAAAAATCCATAGCTAAGTAAGATAAGGTTTATTCCCCCCATAGGAGATCCAATCCAGTAGGATCTGGCAATCGCCAATGTGCAATGGACCCCTCATGCCCCAATCAGATAAGCCCTAATATGACCACCATTAATTTAGAACTAAAAGATGACTGTATAGAAAGTATGTAGAGTGTATGTGCAGGATCTGGAATTATTTGCAGATGGAACAGAGTCGAAGCTTCTATTGGTGAAATAGCAGCATGGTTGAAATTGAAATGGAAAAAAAAGGTAGCTATTTTAATCCTTATAGAATTCTTTATTTATTTAGACTTTAGTAACAAAACACTTAAGAAACAAATACTTTCACAGGGCTGCCCCAAGTACAGAAATATAGATTTTACTATTTTTGATTGGACACCCTTTTTTAACCCTGAAAATCTTACTGAATTTATGGTGGAAAAAGCCATTCTCCTCAAAAACCTCCCTCTAGAGTGTACTTGGTAGGAAACTCTCAGAAAAATAGGTAATAGCATTGGCAAGTATGTAGGGTTGGTAACAACAGAGCAAAACCAAGATGAAAAGATTATTATTGTTAAAATGAATCTCCATAAAAAGACTATCCCCCTTGTCAAACTATGTTGCAAATCGAGCTCGGTGGTCATTAATCCCACAATAGTTGAAAATTTTTTAGAGGAATTTGAAGATATCCCTGATAATTCTCCCAACCTTCAGGAAAACTAGTCACCCCCAAAACTTAATACGACTAATGTAGATATTAAGATTGCTTTCCTTGAGAACAAGGGAGGGTTTTCTCTTAAAAATAATTGTGGCATAAATGAGGATAATATATTTATTCCTCTTATGCCTAGAAACACTCAGGACACTATAGGGAATACTTCCCCCAGTCCAAGCAATAAATCTATTTACTCTCAACCCCAATCCATAGGAATTTTGGAGGATGATCAATTTAAGGGCCAGCTTGTAGAACACAACCCCAGCAAAGCTTTTGTCCCCACTCCATCAGAAGTTAGAATACTAGTTAGTAAAAATAAAGATAGAACGATTGGTGATGTTTTGGGAGAAATTAAGGAAATACAGACAAAAATCAGTGAGGATTTAACACAGTGGTACAATGATGGCATAACTAAGTGTAATAATAAGATATCTAACCTCAATAGTAAAAATTTGCTTCCAGTTAACCCTTCAGAAGTTGAATTTGGTAGTACTGACTTAAAATTGGGTAATATTCATAAAATTTTAGGTGAAAATAATCATGAACAACAACAGGCAGCAAAGATATCTATGGAGAAAATCCTCAAGATTAGCAGTGACTCAAGCCATGATCTATCCACAACAATAGAAAATAAGATAGTGAATAGCCCTCTAAGTACAAGTAATCAGAAGGAGGACTTATTATCGGATATAGAAATTGAAGAAGAGAAATGCGATCGAGAGGTTAATGTGATTTCAGAATATCTAGGTGAAAAAGTTACAAATGAATTGATGGATTTATTTGTGGATGAGATATGTGAAAGAGAGGAATTGACCCTTCAAAGAGAGCTCCTAATAAAAAATATCATGTTAAATAAGAATGTTAAGGCAGATAGATTAGAAGATTTGGTCTTGGAACAACAGGATATAGAATCTCAGTTTAACTCTATTCCTCCCATATCAATGTCTATAGAACTAGAATCCCTCAATAAAGAGTTGGGAACTAACCCAAAAATATGGAAAAGATATTATAGATCATGAAGACTCTCTTATTAATTTAATGAAAGGGTAGGAAGAATGTGAATAGAATGACATTGCAGAGAAGATTCCTTTAAGCAATGATCTAGCAGAGGATGAACACGAGCTTATCAGATGTATGAATGGAATAACAAATAAGGATAGACAGTTAGGTATTGCTATGAATAGGGAAGGTCTTTCATGCCCAATTACCCTCAAGACTAAGAAAAAGAGAGGTAAGAAATCCATTAATCAATTGAGAACTATAGCCGATAATGCCGACAATGAACAAAAATTATCTGACATCCTGAATGCTGGGAAGGGGAAGAGCCTTCCCCAAGGACAATAAAAATAACAACCTGGAATGTTAGGGGATTGAACACCCCTAACAAACAAAGATTAATTAAAAGATATCTTAATACATTTGAATAAAAAATTATAATATTACAGGAAACTAAATTAAATAAGGAAGAAAGTTTAAAGTTTAGTCTTAAATTAGGTATATGGAAATCAGAGATAGTCCTATCAGCAGGAGCCTCTGGTGGTTTGGCTGCCTTATGGGACCCTAGAAAAATTACGATTGAGGTAGTATCTAAAAATAATAACTGGATGGTATTAGCTGCTAATAGTTTAAAGATGAAATTAAAATTTAAACTCATTAATATATATGGACCTGTTCAGAATGAAGAAAAAAGGAAAGTATGGTTAGAAGTGAAAAATCAACTATCATCTAATAATGAAGACATACACATATTAGGAGTGACTTTAATGCAATTTTAGATATTAAGGAAAAATTTGGTGGTTCACAATATATCTCGCAATCACAAAAAGACTTTAGTCAATGGGTCTTGGACAATAACTTAATCGATATTAACACTAACAATGACGTATTTACTTGGAACAATAGAAGATTAGGTTTCAGCCACATTGTAGAAAGATTGGATAGATTTCTGATTAGCAGAGATACTAGGAATTTTAACCATCTTTTAAATGCATAAATCCTTTCCAATGCTGGGTTTGATCATTTCCTAGTAAGGCTCTCTATTACGGAAAATTGTAAACCACCTAGAAACCCATTCAAATTTGAATTCACGTGGTTCCAAGATGAGGAATTTATGCTGCTCTTGGAACAATGGTAGAAACAGATAAAAGTCTCTGGATCTAAGATGTACTGCTTAGTAGCTAAACTAAAGGTTATTAAGCACAAGATCTTGGACTGGAAAAAAAACAAATTTAATAACATTTTTGAACAGAAAAATAAAGTCGAGCATGAAATAGACGGCCTAAATAAATTAGTCATAGAACAAGAGATGAATGAAATAAGTTATATTAAAGAAAAAGAATTTATGGCTGAATATGCTGAGATTTTATTAAAGGAAGAAATATTCAAGAAACAAAAGTCCAAAGAAACATGGTTGAAAGAAGGGGACTGTAAAACAAATTTTTTTCACAATAGTACCAATAATAAAAGAAGTATAAATAGAATTTTAAATATTCGAGATGACAATGGACATCTCATAGATGACCCCAAACTTATTTATGAACAATTCACTCATTTCTATCATTCTCTTCTTAACAATCAGGAGGCTGCTAACCTCAAAGCACAAAGTGAAATGTTGACGTCTATTCCATAATTAATTTTTGATGCAGATAATAAATGGATTAATAGTAAATTTACCTTGGAAGAAGTTAAAAAAGCTTTATTTTAGCTACACTCAGAGAAAGCTCCAGGACCGGATGGTTTCCAGGCAGGTTTTTTCCAAAAATGTTGGCATTTTTTAGGGGAGGATATATGGCAAGCAGTGGAAGCTACCAGAAACTCTGGTTCACTATTAACTGAAATCAATAATACCTTTTTCACACTTATCCCTAAGAAAAATGAATGTACGGAACCAGGGGATTTTTGCCCTATTTTCCTTTGTAATACCATTTATAAAATCCTCTCCAAATGCTTAGCAAATAGACTTAAAACCTTCCTTCTTGCAATTGTCTCAGAAGAACAAACCGGTTTTGTCCCCAACCGGTCAATCCTAGATGGAATTATTATAGCCCAAGAAATAGTACATACAACCCAATATAATAAAGAATCATGTATGCTTATAAAAATTGACATTCAAAAAGCTTATGATAAAGTAGACTGGAGGTTTTTATGTAAATGCCTGGAAGCATTTGGTTTCTCTAAACAATGGATTAACTTAATTTTCAATTGTATCTCTACACCCAAAATATCATTACTAATCAACGGTACCCCAGAAGGTTTCTTTGAAATCTCACACGGTATTAGACAAGGTGATCCACTCTCTCCCTTTCTTTATGTAATCATGGCTGAAGCTTTAGGTAGAGCCATAACTAAGGCCCACCAAGAAGGTAAAATCTTAGGAGTCAAAGTTACAAATCACATCTCGAATATAACTCACCGATAATTTGCTGATGACACTATACTCCCAGGAGCTTCCAATTGTAGGGAAGCTAAGGCATTCAAAGCTATTTTGGATATATATATGAAGGCATCAGGTTAGAAAGTGAATCCTATTAAATCTGAAATTTTCTTCATCAATACACATCCAATCAAAGCACGAGAAATATGCAAAACTCTAGGTTATAAAATTGGCAAGTTTCCTTGTAAATACCTAGGGATTCCCCTTGACAAGGGTCTACATAGCTCTAAGTTATGGAAAAAAGTGTTGTCCAAAATTCAAACTAAAAAAGGTAATTGGAAAGGTAAATGGCTTACTAAAGCTGGTAGAGCCACAATGATTAAATCCATATTGACTGCTATCCCCATGTACCAAATGTTGGTACTCCCTCTTCCAATCAATGTCAAAGCCAGTTTAGACAAACTCCTTAGGGATTTCTATTGGCAAGGCATGACAAAAGAAAAAAAGTTAGCTCTTATAAGATGGGAGAACATATGTAAACCAATATCCCAGGGTGGATTAGGTATTAAAAATCTCTAATGGTAGAATAAAGCATTGGGTGCCAAACTCATTTGGAGATTATACAAGGAATCAAATAGTAAATGGGCTACAATCCTATTGCATAAATATATCCCAAATGCAGACCCCATCAATATTTTCAGATCATGAACCCATGTTAAAGGCTCTCATATTTGGAATTTTATTAAAGAATCTAGGGGAGTCATTAATAAATTACTCACATGAGATATAGGAAGCGGGGACAAGGCCCTTTTTTGGGAAGACTCCTGGGGTGCGTTCACACCTCTCACTGAGTTGGGCTTTTCACAAAGTTTTATTGAAAAATGCAAAAACATCAAGGGCATATCTAAAGAATTATATCTCTCATGAAGAGGATTTAGTATGGAAATTAGTTAATGATATTCCAATAGAGTAAAAAGAAAGACAAAAACTCATGGATATCCTCAAAGATAGAGTAATCACTATTAAAAATAGGGCAGATAATCTAATTTGGGTTGGTTCCAATAATGGATCTTATAATGTGAAGGATGGATACAAAACTATTGTGCAGGAACATAACATGGATACCCTAGATATCCCTTTGAGCCTATGTTGGAATAAGGCATGCCTTCCTAAGGCAGGAATTTTTCTCTAGACAACACTGCAAAAGAAAATTTTAACTACAGATAGACTTAGTAAGCTAGGTTTTGAAGGCCCCTCAAGATGCCCCCTATGTGAATGTCAAGAAGAGGATGCCAACCATTTGCTTTTAAACTACACTTATACCAAAAATAGTTGGAAATGGTTATGCTACTACCTAAATTGGAGCTCAGCTATGCCTTTCGATTTGGTAGATAACCTTAAAGCATGGCCCGCTCCTAATAAAGATAGCTTGTACAAGGATATTTGGACAATCTCTCCCTCTATTCTAGTATGGGAAATCTGGAAAGAATGAAACAAAAGGATATTTACAAACCAAAAGCTTGATTGGAGATTGATAACTAACAAAATAGAAGCGTTAATTATTGAAGTAACCAATAATAGACTTCGAGATAAAATTAGTTTTGAAAATTCCTTTAAACAATGGGATAATAATATCAGATTCTTCTGACCTAGATTGGCCATTCCACCACTATATGGTAGAGGAGGAAACAAATCAAAATTAGATAGAAGCACATGTAAATGGACACCTCCTAGAGAAGGATGGTATAAATTAAATTTTGACGGGGCTTCATGTGGTAATCTAGGTATAGCAAGTATTTGTGGGATTATTCAGAATTGGAATGGAGAAATAGTCTCTAAATATTCCTGACCCATCAAACCCACAACTAATAATATGGAAGAATGTAAGGCAGTCTTAAAAGGACTCAAATTATGTAAATAACTAGGCCTCTCTAAATTAGTAATTGAAGGAGATTCTGAAATAGTAATCAATGCAATCAGAACTAGAAAGACCCCAAACTGGAAATTTAACTCAAAAATTGAAGATATCAGTGCAATCTTGGATACTATTCCTCAAATCAAAATTAAGCACATCTATAGAGAAGGTAATACAGATGTAGATCATCTTGCTAATCATGGCGCTAATGGTGAAACAGTGTAGGAGTTAGTTTAATAGAATGATTTAGTCTACATTCCCTCCTCATTACCTAACTATTTTTAAAATTTGACTCTAAAATGTAATAGTGAATGCCATCACCTAGAATGATATTACACATCCTTTATCGTTAACTAAAGTTTAATAGAAAATTCTAAAATGTGTAATATTTAGAGCCAAGGCCTATTTAAATCTTAATAAAACTTTATTTCTCCCTAAACATGGATACTTATTAACTAACCAGAATTATGAAATTCATTCAGAGTTTAGGTCACCAAGACATTAGACACATTGAGGTAAATTATTTTTTTCACCATCCTTTGGATCTAGGATGCCACAGTCTATATAGTAAGTTATAACTTATATAGCAATTTAAACTAGGTTTCACCGCATATTTAGATACACTATCTATTAATGAAACATGCAGATTTGGCTCTAACTATCGTATATGTTTCTCCTTGTATAGAGATACTTTTAGAGAGGCTCGATACAAGATATATTTACTCTATTAGATAGGTGTATCCAGTTAGCAATATTCCTGATATCTATGAGAACTTGACCTTCTTTTAGTAGATCTCTATATTTTCTGCCTTTTCTTCATTATTGAAACCATACCTCTTTTTTTTTTGAGACTTGGTATACCATTCCTTTACACCTATAGGAGACTTTTTAAAGTTGTATCTCCTTTGTATACTATCTAGATTAATTTAAATCTTTATACATAAGGAACCATATGGATTAATTTAGAGGGAGTTAACTATAGTCTTAGTTATTCCACTTTAGTTAAGCCTTATTTAAACTTTTGAGATCTTCCTAATGTATCTATAATATTAGATCTCTGCATGAATCCTCTAATCATTCTTCTAAATACTATGTCTATCTGGCACTAACCGTGTATTATTAGGCATAGTCTCATGCGGGATACCCCCTAGTATAAGATAGATCTCCCACCACCCATAGATAAATATATAATTTTGGCAGAATTTAGGCAAATCATCGAAGCAATATAAATTGAATCATTTCAGGGCAACCCATGATAGACTTTAGTACCAATGAGTTACCCATGGAACTATTAAATAATGCCCTAAACTCTCAATAATGGGAAATACTCACATGTTATAAGATAAACAATGTACACGTAACTAATCAATGATTTTTATTAAGGAGTGAACATTCTAGATTATCTACAAAAGTCCTATTTCTTTGAAGGAGTGATCGATTATGATGAAATGATAGATCGTGCAGGAGTCTTTCAATCATGTATCAACACTAGTCTTCATAGGTGACATGAGGATAGGTGGTATAGCTGCAAATATAGGGATTATAAACTCATGTCTTTAGATTGTCTTCCTAGCAATCCCCTAGAATTCATATCCTATAAGATTTAACCTCCTGTAGAGATGGAAATGAAAATGATGACTTTTGCAACCAAGGGCAATCGAGCTATGGCATTCAGAGGTTGTATCTTGCCGAAACATTGGAATCAAGTCCCTAAACCTTTTTTGAATTCAACCAAGAGGGCGGTTGAGAGAGCTTTGGGAGACCAAAATTTTGACAATGCATTCACATTCAGGACCAATGGCGCGGTCATTGGATAGTTTATAGCTCTCTCAGTCTTTGTAGGTAAGCATAAAGAGGATATTATCCAGATTGCTAGGTCCATATTCAACGAAGATCTTCTTGAAGGGCTAGATAATATGGTTTTAGGCATAGATAACCAACTCACCATCCCTTACCTTGAAATCACCATGAAAAATGAAGCGTCCAAACTTGAAGCAATCCTTCAATCCCAATGCATACCCATGATTTCATTCAAAGATGAAGAACATTTTGACAAGCACTGGCCTGAGATGCTTAGGAACTTAGATTTCCTTTATAACGAAGTCCTCTTTGGAGAGTTGGATTCAACTAGAGTAATCAACTACTGGAGACAGGAGGGCTTCCCCATCCCAGGAGACCTGGACAAAGTAGATGCTGCAAATTTTCACATTATGGCCCCTGAGATACCCAGATGCACACACTAATCAAAAAAGATGGTAGTTGAAGAAGAATTCATTTTCCTAATGGAGAAGGACGAGAACAATTGGAATTGTAAGATAATACAAAAGGAGGAAAACATATGATTTGCGGTTTTCAATTATCCTTTTGAGAACTTATATTATATAGTTTAGTTATAAAACATGATACAGTGAACATATGTTTAACAATACTAAATAGGAGTTTATTCTACAGACTTATAATAGACAAGGAAGATAATGCTAAAGTAAGTAAAAATAGTATTATACTTGTTCCTACCTTTCAATTCAGTATCAATATAGTATTGTATATCCTATTAACATCTTAGATAGTTTTCTTTAATCTCCATGGATTGTGGAAAATTTTACTTCAAATTTCTCTTCTGACTAGTTTGGTCTAATTCAGATTTGTATTTTCACTATGTCTTCTTTTCAATCGATGAATTGAAATGAAGGTGCCTACTTTAGCTCATGCGTGCTCCCTTAATAGAATATCAAACGTTTAGAGAAACTATGGAAAATACTTACTAATTAAGGATAGATAATATATGATTAACATTTATCGATAAGATTTTATAAGGTAGGCCAATTCTTCCTTATCATAACTATTTTACTATAAATTACTAATTATAGCAGTGTCTCTCTTTAAATAGGTAATATTTTCTCATAAATCTTAGCTTAATTTTCTATATTACCTTTTAGGAGCATGGTTAATATGATTATGATATATTGGTTCAAATCAACAGATTTACACTAATCTGGTTGTCCTCTTCTTTCAGTATTCTATTAAGAAGCTTTGTCTCTTCACCTTATCTGACTATATAATGGCATGCATATCTTCATAGATATAGGAAGTGCCTCATCTCCCCTTAAGAAGATAAAGTAGCATTTTTGAGTGTAGACCCGGAACTCGAACAGTCATTAGTATCCAATAGCCAGGGCATTTAATTTTTTATTTTTCATTATAAATAACCTATGCTCCTATAATGACTCTCATCCCAACCCTACATAACCATATATGTAGGCTAACATGGAAACTTCAGTTAAGCTCACCTGTAGCAGGGGCCAATTGGCTTTTGAAGGCAAGATTTTGTCAAAACATGTCAAAAAGGTGCTAATAAATAAGCATCCCCTCATTATCAAAGTTATCTTCCGTATCTTAGGCACGAAGTTTATCAACTTAGAAGTAAGTCATAGGGTCCTCACCAATATCACTACCATGTTTGTTGCCGTCATTTCCTTTTGGGGTTTCCATGGACAGGAAATATGGAAACTTTGTCACAAAATTTTCAAATGGAGATTTTTGGGCAACCTAGATACAACCCTTAAGTATATTAAAGGGACCCTACTATCATCAGGCTGAGAGACCTTGATATGGCTCCCTTCCCCCTATCTCCACCCATCATTGCCACCAAGGACTTGGAGGACTACAAAGAGAGTGAAGACATAGCTAAGAGAAACACAATATTCCTGCTATACTACTTGCGTATACATAAGCCTGAGAAGGAAGATTGGTTTTACGCATATTGGCACTTAGATGAAGTTGGAATTATAGATATGGAGTGCCTTGCAGAATTTGAAGAAGAAAATCTAATTGACCTCTAGATGGAAGAAGGTATGTTCCACAATTAGAAGAAAATTTGACCCCCCGTTACAGATAGCTCCGACTCAAGATAAGGAACAATGTAGAGGATCTATGAATGTAAGTTCATGATACCCTTTCTTAAAAAAGAGTATGTTGATATAAATAAAATTCTATTGTGTTCCTCCATCAAATTGTGACATGTGCTTTTAGTAATCCTCTGTACCTATGTAGCTAGATCCTATTAACCCCCAATGAACAGTGAAAGTTATACTCATCTATTTCCTAATGAGATTATAATTTTTTCATAAACTAGTATATCGTTATCATCATACTAACAACCCAAGCAAGGCAAGCATAATGTCCCCTTCTAGTTAAATTGTTTTTACCTTCTTATAACTATCCCTCTAATCGGATCGGATTTTATATGGAATTAGAACTGACTACTCAAGAATCGAAGATGCCTTTCAATCCCTATCTCCTACATACTTTCCACATAAATATGGTCATCCATTAAATATTGATAGCAATGTCCCAAAGTAGTTGTTCCTAGATAAATGCTAGACAACAATTAAACTGTAATTTAAATTAGGAAGGATATATTTGATACCTAGCTTACCAACCGATGGTTCATCACCTATATAGGATTAAGGATTAAATATTATCTCATGGTAAATTGATTCATTGTGCCTAAAACAATTCTAGAAATGAACACGAGCTAATGTCTCTAATCTAGGATTTGGTCATTTCCTTATTATAGAAGCACTGTCTAAGATAACCTGTCACCTTACAGCATACTTACATATACACTAGTGAATGCACTTATCAGATCTTATTGTTCACATGGGCTAAATGACTTTATTATAATAACTGGTAGTTTAAGTATACTATGGATTATTATAGTGCATAGAAGATGTTTCGATTAATGGATAGAATAATTAAATATCTATTAAGATATGTCTAGAATCTCTTCTAGTTAGATGTATGGATGTCCTTCTATAACTATAATACGTTTGGAATAAAACTATATATTTGAATATGAATTAGAAATTTGCAAAGATGTTACAAAACTTTTAGACAACCGAAAAGCTCACATTTATTAAGAATAATTGGATAAATCAATTATGACCAGAGATTAGCATATCTCCTTAGCATAAGCTTATAAATTAGTATTGTTTTAAAAGGAGACATATTCTGCCATGTGCATAGACCTTTTCTCTAGATCTTGTACAGGAACTATGGCTACTAACCCAACTTCTATGCTGAAATAGATGGAACAATGAAAGGTAAAAGTATACCCTCTCTAGAAAGTTTTTTCTCTCTAAATTAGTAATCCTCGTTAAATAGCTTTTAGAATTTTGGATATACTAACAAAGATTGTAGCTAAGCTCTGATTTTTAGGTTCAAGAATAATCTCATGGAAACACCTCCCAGATGAATTAATTAGGGTAATCATGCCTAATTTTGATTTAGGCTCCCTCTCTGAAGTAAGCTCATAAGAGAAGATAGTCCCTAAGGAAGGCCTACAAGGAATCTGCAAACTTCTGCATAGTAGCATGTTTTAGTATAATTTTGTATTAAGCACAAACTTTTGTATCTTTTATTTGATAATGGTGGGTATGCCTACATAAAACTCTTGTGTATCAAACTTCGGACTACGGTCCCAGGTAAGGCTGGAGGTTTTCTCAACCCCGCTCTTTCCTACCAGCGCCTGCACAGAGCGGAGCTCCTTTTTCATTACTAGTAACATTGATTTAATAATTAATTTACTATTGGCTTCGGCCTTTTATCGATAAAAAATAAAATAAAATAATAATAATACAATTATTTAATTAAACTAGAGATAAGAGATTAATTAGAAACTAATTAATCAAACAATTAATTAAAATTATTCAATTATGCAATTGGATGGAAATGATGAATTTGAAATTTTAATTAGAAAGAATGACATTTATTAATTAAATAATGAAGATTGTTTAATTAATTTAGATGAATGTTAGTAAAATTGTCACTTGCACACGTGAGACAATTTTAGGTGTCTACACTATGTAAGTTTACTAATTTCAAGCTTTGAGAACAAACATTTTCAAATCGGGAGATAATGTTTTTTTTATTAAAGGTAAACTAGTTTTACAGGGACCAGAAACCCAAATCCAAGAGAACAAAAAAACCAACAATGAACAGTCTGCAACTATAGTGAAACAAATGCTAACCAACCAACAAACCAAAGATACAAAAATAGGGGCACACAACCCCAAAAAATACATAGAATTTACTAGTTCAACATTCTTCCTAAGAAAATCTTCATGAATACTCCTACCTTATTGATAATACTATTAATAGTGTGTGTGAAAATTGTACCTAGCTGTGGACACAACATCTCAGTGAAACATTATTGGTTAATGGGTCAGAAAATCTGCAATAATGATAAACCACATTAACCAAGTAGTTTACTACCTTCTAGTAGATGTGAGTATGGTATTCTCAGAATATGACCGAGATCAGTGACAATGCAACACCTAAATGAAGGATTTAAATGATGAAAGCAATGAAGATATGGATGCAGATTAATCTATATTTTTGGATTTTTCTATGCAATATGGATGAAAAACTATATAAAAATGATCTAAGATGAATGTAAATGAATTGCAATCTATTCTAACAATGATATTGAATACTATGAAAATGAATTGAAAACAATGAATTCAAAATTGCAAAATCTCACAAATCGCCTGATCGCAAGAGCAAGATTCTCCAAGTATGCAAGAGGTAGGATCATTTGTGAAGGACTGAGCCTTGTTTATATAGAAATCTAGGATTTCAAGAGCTCATGGAAAGCCAAAAGTCTCTCCTTGATCAATTCAAATTGATTGTTGAGTTATCAGAAAATCAGAAAGAGTTAACTCACAAAATCATGCAAAATCATCTTTTTAACTCAAATCATAAGTTTAGATCACTTTTGAACTTGAAATTAGATGTTGAGCTCAAAAAGTTAACAAATTAAATTGATTTATTGATTGGAGTCTAATTGCTTTTCAAAATGTGCATGGATAATTATGAATTAATATTATTTTTCACATGTGTTTCTCTCAACTTAACTGATTTTTGAATTAAAATAACTGATTTATGGGTTAATCAGTTATTAAATCAAACTTTATTCCAAAACTATATCATTAAATATTTGACAACTTGATTTAATCAATTAAATAAGAATTTAATCAATTGTTTATAGAAATTTGATTTATTGTCAAATATAAATAAATTTAATTAGGAATAAATATAATTAAATCTAATTAAATTAATTAAGTGGCATAATTAAGTCTAATTAATTAAATATTTAACATATTCAATTAATGGAATTTAGGATAAATAAAAGAATATCATTTATGGCCAAATGATATTTAATTAGGATAATTAAGATAAATTTAGGAATATTTAGGGATATTTCCCGATGCAGAATTATGATGAAATCGATTAGGGTTTCGATGATTTGATGTACAGATGTTCCTTAGGTTAGGACTTTAGAGTTGATTTTGATCAATTTGTCAATGTAGGAGGTTAATGGAATTGAAGCCCATTTTTGGGGTATTACATTTTTCCCCGCTTTGAATTATTGTGTGAAGCATAGTGGTTCAAAGATTAATCTGTTATTTGATGATGTCCAGATCTAGTCATATGGTGGAGAAACTGATCCTGAAAGATTAATCGATTATGAGACAGAAACTGATTGAAAAATTTGAAGATGTTGATTTAGGTCCTGATTGACCAAGAATTGAGATGATGTTAACTATAGTAACAATGAATCGGTGATTACAAAGAAGTGATAAAACACTTGATTCTGAACCTATGATTATGAGGAAGTGACTGTCTTGACTCCAGACTTGATTGTCCAAAGGAATCAAAAGGATGTCAAACTGAACCCTTCAGTTACGAAGAATCAAGGAAATAACACTAATGAACCATGGTTACAAAGAGATGATATAATTTACAAGATTAAGAGAATAACAGATTAAAATGGATCTCGATGAATTTGATATGCCTTGAGTGATGTGCCCCAAGTGACAAGGACTTTTGATGAATCAGGAACTAGACGTGGTTGTTGTCTTAATTACTGAAGAAAAATTTAAATTGATAGAATTAGTTAATGATGTATAATACCATACCCCCTTCGGGATGAAAATTGAAATCTGGCAAGAAAGCCAACATTGAATGATCAAAAACAAGTTAATCGATTGTAGGAGTGGCTATACACATCTGGAGATGTGTTCTGCATCATTTAGAGGTCCTAGAGACCAAGTTTGACTAGGTTTCACCATGAATTGACCATGGTTGACCAAGTTGAAATTCAAATAGCTTGATGTTTAGATAATCAGCCATGTTGAATCTAGATTCTTTTGATGTATAGAAGGTCGATTATGTAAGCAGTCGACCGTCTTAGGTCTGAAAATTTTAAATCACATTTTTTGACAATATAAATGATCTCATATTTTGATTTTGATCTTGAAAATGGGTTCAGAAAGTTGAAATTAGCTAGGGGTGCAATTTTCACGCAAAATGGAGCACTTTGAAAAATTAGGTCAAAACCTATATAAGGCCCAAAAGGGTCATTTTCAAATCATTTCAACATTTTGTCTTTTGTGAGTGTTATGGAGCCCTTTGAGTGAAGATGCAAGTACCCGTGTCTTCTCACCATTTCAAGCACAGCTGACAATACCAATGACCTCACCAGTATGGCAACTTGGTAAGTGGACCTATGTGCCTCTTCTGCATTCAAATTTTCCTCATTTTTATGCTATTTAGGATTTTTTAGCACGTTTATAAGTTTTTCAATTTTTGCTTCACAAAAAGTCATACGAGAATCCACTGGGACTCGTATGACTTTTCAAGTCCATTTTTAGAGTCGTATGGGTAGTATGTGTAACTTGTATGGAGGGTACCCAAATGTCGTACGACATTTCGTCGGGTCCCTCAAGTCTCATACAGAATCTTGCCAAAACTCATATGACCATGAATTATTGTATGAAATCTTGTAGAAACTCGTATGAGTTTTCACACCAGTCTAAATTTTTGTATGCAAAATAGTGACTTAATTTGATGTCCTTAGGTCAAATTTTTGATTTCATAGCCATTTTTCTTAGCCTTTAAGGCATTTTTTGAAGTATTCAATTTCTCATTTTCTGTGCTTATAGCCTAATTTTTTACCAAGTTATAGACAAGTTGTCCCATTTTTGTGTTGTGTAGGTCATCTTTCCAAATTTTCATGTTCAAATATCTCTTTTAGCTACCTAGAGACTATGTGTATCATTTCTAGATCCATTGGGAGTACACCTAGCTGCATGTGGCTTTGAGTTCCTGATCCAGTTGCCTGATATTCAAGTGAAACATGGGCTGATTACAACATTAGTAGAGCATTTTTACTCAGAGACATAGATGTTCCACCTCCCTATAGGGGAGATTTCTATGACCCCAGAGGATGTATATAGGATCCTTTGCATTCCCTTCCACGGACCATGCCTGGACTACATGAGTTTGGGTAATACAAGATTAGTTGCTTTCTGATCTTTATTTGGTGCTAATGAGTAGATAGCCCAATAGATCTCTTGGGTGACCCTGGTGCAGAGATATGGTCAGATGCACCATCTTCAGTGTATTATTGTTGGGATGATCGATAGAATCATCATGTCAAACTATCAACATAACGGTCTCCTAATGGGCTGGGCCCCTATGGTCCAATGACTTATGGCCTAGCTTGGTTGGGGTCAGTGCCTCCTAGCACATATGTTTTCTAAGATGCATGAGATCATCTACCATGGGGTGAAGAGTTTTTCATTAGGAGATTTGGTATTGTAGATCTGGGCTTGGGAGCATATTCCAATATGTAAGCCTATATGCAACGATGAGTGGAAGCCACGAGAGCCCTTAATATATAGATATTCAAGCTTCATTACACAGGTCCGTATGGGATGTACTGAGTACTAGTGCAAGGTGCTCGATGACATGACAGTCGTTACCTAGGGACCATACTTGCAGATAGAGGCTTAGCCTACCTTGTGTATTTAGTTTGGCTTCTTCTTTTAGAGAAGGATTTTGATTGGACATTCCACGACTATTTTGGAGAGGTTTTTGATCACCCATGTTTGGAGATAGTATGAGATTATATAGGATGCCCCACAAGACTTCACATCTTATGCACATATGGTGCATGAGATCGGATTAGGATGGTTACCCAGATTATCCTATGCAGTGTGAAGCCTAGAGTACAGTGGGCTCATGAGTAAAGATTAGGACTACAAAGCATAGGTGGTAGATTCTGAGGTTACAAATGCTTTTATTGCTCACTTAGCTGAGCATCTGATGAGGCGGTTCTCAGATCTAATTGAGTGCATTCCCACCATGGAGGATGTTGAGGATGTTATAGGTGCCCCTATGGGAAGAGACCAGAGATGTTGTGAGGTATATTTTCTTGCAGCATAATCAATTCCTCCCAGGCCATGAGTAGTTATGACACCACCTAGGCCAGCAGGTCAAATGAGGCCTCCCGGAGCACATACAGCTCCAGTTGCTAGACCGATAGTTTTGTAGTGTCAGTATATTAGAGGTGAGGGTGGGATGCTAGGTGGATTGGGCAAAGTAGAGGAGGTTCTAGGTGCTCACTAGGATGTCAGTATGGAGGAGGCTCAGGATGCAGCCAATTTTTATTTGGGAGCTGAGATTCATCACCGTAAGGTGAGGATGGATGCAAGAGAAGGAATAGGTGGGGGTGGCGATGAGGTTATGGAGGAGGTGGAGGAAGTAGCTGAGGTAGATATTGGTCTTAGATCGACACCACACGATGTCATCGGGTAGCTTAGGCACTAGCTAAGGGATTAGAAGATGCACAACCTGACCTTAGAGATTTGTGAGAGAGGGATGCAGAGGTGAGATGCCTAGAGGCTAAGGTGATCCATCAGATAGGGTGAGCAACCTATTATGTGTTAGCTTATTTCTCTAGGGTGCCTCCTGACTAGAGAGTCACTTCTTACTCAGAGTATATTCTTGCATTTGAGGGAGCTAGGGCACCACAAGCTAAGCCACCACCAGATGCACCTACTAGAGGAGGAGGAGCACCTAATGTAGAGGATCAAGTAGACACCTGATGTGTTATACTGTTCCCATTTTTGAAATTTTGTTATACTATGATCATATCTGATAGCTTCCTTGAGCTCATTCTTTTGTATATTGGGCCAGTAGTGCACCCGTGTACTATTTTGATATTTTTGATATATATATATATATATATATATATGAGATCGATTTTGGTTATGACTTGATATACACTTGTCATTTTATTTATGATAATTATATCATGTGAAACAAATGCTTTATGAAATGCTTATGTGTTAGCATAGAATGTATGGATTATGCAATGTAATGATAAATGGATAGATGGATTATGTAAACATATGATTTATTTATGCTTTAATGAATGCACATGTATGTATGCAATGGATGTATGAAATGATTATGATATGATAATGTAATGTAAATGCAGCGATACACATGACATATTTTGTAGGTACATGATGAAGACAAGTGCTTAGTCATTGTCAAAATGGATGTTTAACCTAGGATGGTGACTTTTTGCAGATCAGTTAAGTAGACCTTCATGCGATACTCAATCCTTATGTCATGTTTAGCATAGTTCTGGAGAATTATCAAGAATCAAGTTGAATTGAAATCATGAGATAAATACAACCATGCAAAGTGCAAAATGCAAAATGAAATACAGACCTAGGACCTAGGACTTAGTCACTGATCATGTTTTAGTCTTTTTCATCACTAAATCTATTAGGTAATCAGATAGTCAATACAATGTCCACTGGCAAGACAAACATGGACATATGAATATTGACTTTGAGTCTGAAATGTTAGATTAGATATAAGCACCAAGGTAGAAAAGCCAAGATGACCTGAATATCATGTCCATTTTGATTTTGCAATTTGTATAAGCCTCATAACATAAATGTTGTGATGACCTGAATATGCCTTATGTACAAGCACACCAAGAAGAGGAGAGATCTTTCTCATTCTCATGTGAATTTACCCACAGTGACCCTTTAGCATACACATTGTTGGTAAACAGATTATTCTTCTTTTTATACTCCTTTTGTTTGCCCAATTTATATCAAAGAACAACTTTACTCAACAGTTGGGAAACTATTTTTGAGAATATCTAGTTTCCCTCTGAATTGAGGTATAGCTCCCTATGTGAAAAATATTCAATGAATTTTGTTTCAATTCTAATCCCTACTACAAGTATGTTCTTAACTAGAGAACAATAGAGGAAACCGAGTTCCACCCAGGCAAGTGAAATCTCAGGCAGGATTTAAATGCAAAGATGCTATGCTGATGATCTTCACAATCTTATGAATTTCCCAACACAGCAATATGAAAAAAATGCAAACTATGAAATGCAATTGAAGAATGATCATGCAAATTATGAAATGCAAATGAAGTAGCTAATGCAATTCCATAACCAGTTATAATTCTCTGATTATCCTACTGATTGGCTAACTTGAAAACAACAAAACAAAACCCTGTTTATTTCCCCATCTTCAATTCAACACAATGAAACCAACATCAGATACAGATAATGAAAGTGGACAGTAAAATAATGGCACTAAACTTGATTGACTCTGCAACCAGCTTCACACCAAAAATTTTCCAACCCTTGTATTAACTTCTTTAACAGTATATATAGAGTTTTACAATACATAGCATTCATGAGAATACAAAGTGTTTCAAATTCTAGAATTTGAAAAGACTAAAAATAGGTGTTTCAACATCACAACAAGGAGGAACTAATAAGACTTTGTCCTTTTATCTGATTTGGCTTGAGAGACCCGATCCACTATATCAAATTTCTCCTCTACCATCATTTGGGAGAAGCCAAACTGTTCACACCATAGCAGTAATCTTTTGATCGAACCCGCCGATACTATGTAATTTCCTTATAAAATCAGTCACCTTTTCTAAGCTTTCTGCTCTTTGTTATTCATGCTAAACTGGAGTGCACAAAACATGCAAGTTGAATTCATTTTATAGCAGGGCAAGCAGAACCAATTGCCTTTGATATTGCAATGAGCCATAACTTACGTTGTCGCATGATCGCATGGCATTTTTCTTAGTCATGTGATCATGCGACCACACACCTACCGCATTGCCTCTATGACTTTTCCGCACCATAACGGAAAAGTGGGGACCATTGATTTTCCTTTAGAAAGCTGCACGGTATGGATGCCTTTGGACCCACCACTTTACACCTGTCACGATCCCGCTATCCCTCTAAGAATCTTCGACTCCATATAGGCTAAGTGGAAGCCATCGATTCGGTATCTTATAATTGTAGAGAAACTTTTCTTGGCCCCACCGTGAGACACATGTTCACATCTCGCATGATCACATAGCATGTTTTAAACTCTTGTGATCATGCGACCGCTTTGCCACTTAGAATCTTCCCTATCATCCTGGCAAAATGGGAATCGTCGATCGAGGATCTTTAAACCTTTCTGCTGCAAACAATTCTTCTAGACCCACCAAGAGACACGTGTTCGTATCTCGCATGATCGCATAGCATGTTTTAAACTCTTGTGATCATGCGACCGCTCAAAATGAACTTGCCCAGCTTACGTTGTCTCTTAACTATTTATTAGTCGCGAAACCATGTGGTCATCTTCCCTAACCACCAAATTTACTTTATTCCTTCTTCAACCTAATGACTACGAGAAACTTACCGGGCCCACCATTGAAAGATCAACGGTCGTCACTTCTTCACATAGACCTCCAAGATTCTTTGCGAACATACACCCTCCGTCAGATGTAGGATCTTTCCCTACTCAGCTTATGTTGTCGCATTTGCATTGTTGGCGTATGTGGGTCCTAGCAGAGCATATTCACCAGCCCGAGGTCCCATTGTCGCATGATCGCATAAAATTTTTTAACCTCTTGAGATCATGCGACCACTCTGTCTTAGTATATGAGTTCATCTTCCAACAAAGAAGACACCTACCATGAACTCTCTGTTTCCATTCTTCACGGAACTAAGTCTTCATGCTCAGGACTTGCAATTTTGACTTCCCCTGTTTCTTTCTGTATCATCCATTCAGTAGTGTTGGTCTGTGCCACTTTATTCTTATTGATAAAGGTTGGATTACCCTTGATAGTAGAATCATATCCAATATACTTCACTGAGAAGTGCCATATCTTTTTCATTTCAACACCAGATTGAGTGTCATTTTCACCATTAGGATCGTGAAGTATCAGAGAAATGACCCATGCCTCTAAATTGTGCAAAACATAATCTTTAATTAACTCTGTCATCATTGAAGGTTAGAAACATTGTAACAGTCCTGGACTATGATTTGCAAAGATTACTTATACAGAGAGATGGATTCTCTGCTTATTGACATATGAGATGAACTTCTCCGAATAGCCAATACTAGCTCTGTCACTGCATTATCCAAATGAAGAATCTTTCCTGATTCCTTATGAGTGTCTAAAAATCATGGCCTCTAATTGCCATTCTTCCTAAGAAAGATCACCAGTAAGAGCACATTATCCTTGTTGGGTTGGGGTCTATCACCTACCCATCATGACAAGACTTTGAAAACACCCACCCAGTTTAGAGATGAGAGGGAAAGAGAAAGGGAACCCGACAAGAATAACCTACCTATGAAAGACTTAGACCTAGACTCAACCATGACGAGACTTGACTGTGACATCAAAATATTCTACTTTGATAGCATGGGTACAGGATGAAAAGTGGGGCAACACACATCCTTGGGTAACAACATGTTTCACAGTAGAGAAGAAGAAATCACTCAAAAAGACATAGTTAGATCAAACCTCCTTGAATTTTCTAGGTATTAATGGTCGAGGTACATGTGGCCATCTAATCGTGATGGATACACTTATAGTGGAAACCAATTCAATCTAGAATTTCCAAAGTTAGTAGATTTTCACTCAAAGTAGAAAACAAATAAAAGATTATGCCCCCAGTCATCACTCTCTAAATTCTATAAAGGACATCATCGATGAGCTCTAAAGGACATAATATGCAAAAATCTCAATGTGAATCAGTTAACATACAAAGAAGATTAAAGCACACAACAAAGATTGTTTCCATTTGATGTTGATGTTTATTTGTGTTGTTTTAGGTGCAAAATCCATTTTTGGTGAGGAGACTGACTGACTGACTCAGATGTAGCTTCAAAGGACTTTGACTGGGTATGACTCATCTGAGGTATTGAGGACTGTAGGATATGACACTAATTTCCCCCAAGTTGGAACATTGATAGGATACAGATGCTCTTGTTGATTGGTGTACAAATTGACTTATTGAAAATAGGATACATACAAACTAAAGTAGACTAAAAGCTAGGAAATACCAAGATTGCACTGATAGATGGAGCATTTTGAACAAGTGGCACCCATTTGCTGAGTTTTCACCATCTTGGCAGAGATTCTATTTTTGCTACCAAGGCGCCTATTTACCAGGTTTTCACTAAGGTACTTTTTTTTTTCCTCCTTTTTTGTATTTTTCATTTTTCAATTTTTTTTTGTATTTTTCCATTTTTTTCAATTTTTTTGTTTGATTCACCAAGGCACCTATTGCTAGATTTTCACCAAGATGATAATTTTTTTAGGACTTTTTATGATTTTTATGATTTTTTCAAGACATTTTCACAAGCTGAATGCCTTAGACATAGAATTTCTTTAGATGGAGAATGTTGATTGGTTCCTGGAGTTGTTCCCCATCAGTTGTTGAGAGTTGGTAGGCTCCAGAGCCAAAAGTAGTAGTGATAACAAAGTGACCCAGCTAATTGGGTTCAAATTTCCCCTTGCATTCTCGATGTGATTGATTTTTTGGATTTTCTCTCAAGACTAGATCACCAACCTAAAATTCTCGATATCTAACTTTCTTGTTGTATCCTCTAGATATTCACTTATGATATACTCTAAGATGATAATACACCACTTGTCTATGCTCATCTAGTAGTTCAAGTTCTTGTAACCTAGACACTCTGTAATCATCATCAGTTATGAGACCATGCATTCTGATTCTTAGTGATGGGATTTTAACCTCAATAGGTAGTACCGCTTCAACACCATATACTAAAGTGAATGATGTATCCCTAGTGGGCATTTTGATACTTTTTATGTAGGCCCAAAGAGCTGGATTGATCATGAGATACTAGTCTCTTCCTGTCTTGTTAACTATTTGATGTATAATTTTTAATAGGTTCTTGTTTGATGCCTCTACTTGTCCATTCCCTTGTGGATAGTAGATGGATGACCAATGTTGTATGATTCTAAATTTAGAGCACAAGGAATCTAAGTCCTTATTATTGCAATTGCCACCATTATCTATGACTATTGAATGTGGGATTCCATACTGACAAATGATGTAGTTTAGGATGAACATTGAAATTTGCTTTTCGGTTGCTTGAGTCAAAGGAACTGCTTCTACCCATTTTGTGAAATAGTTTGTAGCTATAATAATATGGGTATGTCCATTAGAAGAATGAGGATATATAGCCCCTATGAGATCAAATGCCCATTGTTTAAAATGCCATTGTGTAGTAAAGGGGATCAGATCTCTCCCTAGCGCATGAATTAAGTTACCATGTACTTGGCACTTTTGACAGTTCTTAGCATATTTGATAGCCTCTTTTTCCATTTCAGGCCAATAGTACCTAGCCCTAATAAGTTTTTGATCTAGCGTTAAGCCATTGGAATGTGATCCACAAATACCTTCATGGACTTCCTCTAATGCATGTTGAGAATCCTCATGTTCTAAACACCTAAGGAGTGTACCATCTAGACTCCGTTTGTACATGACATTACCTATGATGAGTTATCATGATGCATTTTGGATAAGGTAGCATTTCTCATGGTAGTTGAAGGTATCATGAATGATTTGGTCTTGAAGGTAGGAGAAAAGGTGTTTATATCGGGAAGAATCATGACCAACAATAGTGCAGATCATGCGGGTTTCTAGGAAATCATATGCAGGGAATGATAGTGCTTCCACCAAGAACTTGTAATGTAGCTCATGTTCAGGCTACTATAGTAGAGATGGTAGTGTTTCCATAGCATCAACGACCTTATTCTTCATTCTAGGAATTTTCTCAAAAGTGACTGAGATGAAATACTTCTTTAGTTCATCGACCATGCATTTTTATGGAACTAGCTTTTCATCTTTCATTTGATACACATCATTAAATTGGTGTATGATTAGTTGTGAGTCTCCATGAATGTGTAATTCTGTCACTCGCCACTCAATTTCTATCTTCATGTCATTAAGTAGAGCTTCATATTCAGTTATATTATTTGTGCAAGGAAATTTGATTTTGAATGCTTTAGGTATGGAGTAACCTTGTGGTGTTATGAACAATATGTCTTCTCTCAATCAATTCTGTGTATAAGATCCATCAAAGAAAAGATGCTAGGTCCTAGAAGATATGTGCATGATGGATGAATTAGGAAATTCCATATGTAATGGTGTATCATTGAACATAGATGCTTCAGCCAACTGATCTACAATAACTTGGCCTTTGATAGCTTTCCTTTCAACATATTCTATGTCAAATTCACTCAATAGCATCACCCATGTCGCTAGTCTACCTATGAGGGAAGCTTTTCTCAATAAGTATTTCAATGGATCTATCTTAGCTATCAATTGTGTTGTATGAGCCAACATGTAATGTCTCAGTTTTTGTGATGTGAAGATCACAACTAGACATGCTTTCTCTATCATGGAATAGTTTTTCTCATATGCTACCAATGTTCTACTAATGTAGTAAATAGATCCCTCTTTCTTGTTTTCATCATGTTGTGCTAGTAATGCCCCCAGTGATGTATCTATGGCAAAGACATATAGTATCAATGGCTTCCCTTGTATAGGAGGCATCAGAATAGGAGGATTTGATAGATATTTCTTGATGTGGTTGAAATTCTTCTCACATTCCTCATTCCATACAAAAGTCACACCTTTATGTAATTTCTTTGTAAAAGGTTGTGATATATCCACTAGTTGAGATACGAAATGTTTGATCGATTGCACCCTTCCTTGAAAGGTTCTCATTTGACTGATATTTTTGGGAGGTTGCATCTCTATGATAGCCTTGAATTTAGTTGGATCTAATTCAATGCCATTCTTTGAAACAATATAGCCTAGGATCTTTCTAGAAGTGACACCAAAAGCACATTTCTTGGGGTTCAGTCAGAGACTAAACTTCTCCATTCTATCTAGTATTTTGCTCTAATAAGCTATATGTTCTGATCTTGTCATAGACTTAGCTAAGGTGTCATCAACATAGTCTTCCATAGTTTGATGCATCATATCATAAAAGATAGATGCCATAGCTTGTTGATAAGTAGCTCTGACATTCTTAAGACCAAAAGGCATAACATTCCAACAAAAAGTACCCCATGCATAGGTGAAAGTCATTTTCTCTTGATCCTCTAGAGCAATTTTTATTTGGTTGTACCCAGAGAAACCATCCATGAGAGTGTACATCTCAAAACCTACAGTCATATCCACTATCATGTCGATGTTTGGTAGTGGAAAGTCATCCTTAGGGCATGCTTTGTTTACATCTTTGAAGTCTATGCACACTCTAATAGATTTGTTAGGTTTTGATACTGGAACTATATTGGAGATCCATTCAACATAATCAATTACTTAGATAAATCTAGCTTTTAATAGCTTCTCCAGTTTAGCTTTTACAAGAAGCGCCACATGAGGATGCATTTTACGTAACTTTTTTTTTTATAGGTTTGACTTCTAGAGCTATGGAAATATGATGCATGATTAGATTTGGATCTAATCCTAGCATATCAAAATACTTCCATGCAAATTTGATCTTCTTTTCTGTTAGGAATGTAGTGAATTCTTGTTTCTCTTCCTTTGATAGGGATTGTGCTACATGAATCAGCTGTGGTTCTTTTGTTGTTCCCAAGTTGATAGGTTGAGTTGGTTCTATCAGTACTAGAGATCTGTCATGTAAGTGACTCAGAAGGACATCAAATATATCATCCTTAGGCACCTCAGAGAGGTTTTCACCTTTGGATATGTCATTTATTTTTACTATTCTAGGTTCTGAGACTTCCACATAGTGGTTTTTACCCTCATAACTCTTTTTCTTTTTGCTTTTTATTTTTCTGACTGAGATATTTGATATTCAACTCTGTTATGCTAGTGCTAGGTTTGCCGATGGAAGTTGTCATAGGTTCCACTTCATTGAGGTAGCAAACAAGAGCATAGTCAGTCCCAAAGGTATGGATATCTTGGTTTGGATCGGTGGATGTTTGGTCAATAAGGTCAGGCTATTGGATAGTCAATGTTGGAGAGGATTGGGAAATAGTGTTCATGCATATGGTGTTGTCATCATTCATCCTAACCTGACTCTTGAACTCAAAGGTGATATTAATACTCAAAATATTCAATTCTTGAAGTGTTTCAACGTCATTATTGGATTCCACATTAGTAGTAGGTAGATCAGACTCGTGAAGTTTTTCATTTTTCTCTAGACTTATGTCAAATTTAGGTGCATATCAGTGAATGACATCCACATGTTTTTCAGTGATAAGCTCATCTTCTTTTGGAATTACTCCCCATTCATAGTCATTTGATTCTTCATCTGGATCTCTGGGAAAATTAAGAATATGTGTGAAGTCAGGACAAATCCCCCAAGTAGGATTACCTTTAGAATCTAAGTGGAATTCATATTCGTGGGAATCTATTTCAGAACTACTAGAATGTCCCAAATGTTCAAATATTGTAAGAGGTTCACCTTCTTCTTGTTGATTGATGTGATCAATTGGTTCTTGTGTTGTGACCATCTCTTGTTCATTAGTAGGTTCTTGTGTGTCTACCACATTGATATTCTCCTTAGGTTTCTCTTCATCCTTAAGAAGATCTAATATGTGTTGAGGTATATGCTCATAAGGAAAAATATTAGTTGTGTATGAATCATCACTGTCTGATTGTTGTGTTTCTTCCTTTCGATGAGTTTTCATTGTTGGACTTATCTATTATAAGACATGTGTTGAGCTACCACTGAGGTGGAAGGGTTTCTTGTGATATCCAATTCCTTTAGTTTCCTTGTTTGTTCACCCATAGTTCTCATGGGTTGGATGATTCCTTTACCTCTTGTTCCTAGAGGCCCCTTCCCAGTGTATTCCATTTTAGACATGCACTTGTGACCTGGTCCATATGATTTTGAGGGAATTTTGTTTGACTTGGATTCACATTTCTGAACCATTTGGGATTGAGATTCATCTTTGTACAGCCATGCAAGCACAACTTCTTCCTCTTCAAATTCTTTCTTGGACACTTTCTCTGTGACAAAACTTCCTTTATAGATAACCTGTGGTTCTTTAGATGTTTGTTTTGTCTATTTTGAAGGCTTCCCATAGGCTTTTGGCAAGATCAGGAGAGATTTCAGAGACAAGACTGGTTCCATAGTATATTCTCCCTTGCTTGTATCCTTGATTTTGACCTCTTTTTCTATGTGTTCCATTTTGGAGGTAGATGCTATGTCTTTTTGTTTAGTGGAAGATTCCCTGTTATGTGGAACCAGTTTGTCAGCACTTTATTTCAAGGCATTTCAAGATGTTGATATGTCTGCTGGGATAGTTACCTCTACTCCATCACATAGAAATTTTACACATTGATAGTACATTGATGGAATAGCTTGCATTTAATGTATCCAGGGTCTCCTTAGAAGAATGTTGTAGGCCAATGCAAGATCCAGAACTTGACAAGTGATGTCTCTGATGACTGGTCCTATTTTGATAGATAGTACAATTGTTCCTTTAGAGGATCTTTCTTGTTCATCATATGCTTTTATAGTTATCTTCTTTTTAGGATCAATAGCATCTTCTGACAATCCCAGTTATGTAACCGATTTGTAGGAACATATATTTAGACTGGCGCCTGCATCTATCAACACATGTTTGACACGATGGTTTTGGATCAAGACTTCAATATACATAAGGGCTTGTTATGCAGATGACTTAGTGAATTTTCATCCTCCTTTGAAAAGGAAATATACTAGGATGACGTCAAATGACCAACCATAGTCTAAAATATGTCAAGATCAAGATTGTCAGGAACATTAGAGCCGAGCAGAGCTTTATCCAGAATAGCCCTATGAGCAGGAGAGATTTGAAGCAACTCAAACATGGATATTTTTGCATTGGTATGCTAGAGTTGTTTTATGATACTGTATGATGTCACCCTAGTGTCTTTTGGGTTTGATGATTTTGAGGTAGCCCTCTATTTAGAAGCAGATGAAAGATTGAATGGTACTTTGGGGGCATTTTATGAACTTGAGTTTTATCCTTGTAGAGTTACCTAAGCTTGTGATTGAGTTACTGCATTAGCCAATTGATTATCTCTATATTTTCTTACAATGGTGATGACATTGCAATGTTCAGATAGGCATGGTTCAACCATGTTTATGACATCGTTGTTGCCAGAGTAGGCGTAATTGACTTTAGCACCCATATTAGATATAGAAGATGAATCTCCTTGATTATGCTTTGGAAATGGTTCTGTGAATGTTGTATGATCATTGTTGGTTTTATGGTTGTCAATTACAATTTCTCCATCATTAATTTTGTCTTGTATGAGATGCTTTAAGTTCATGCAGTTATTGGTTTTATGACCCTTGTTTCGATGGAAATCACATAAATCGATCTCTTTCCACCACTTAGGTTTGACTTCAAGATCATATGGTTTGATCTCAGGTAATGTGATGATTTTATTTTCCAATAGTGTCTTCATGGTAGATTTGAGGGACTCACCCATAGGAGTGAACTCACACTTTGGTTTGGTAACCCATGGTTTATACTCATTAGACTTTTTAGCAGATTCAGATGCCTTCAATTCTAAAGCTTTTATGGCTTGGGTGCCAATGTGAGATTAAATGATGGTGCCTTTTGTTAGGAATAAGGTGTCTCAATCTTGGATAATTCCTATTCTTATTATTTGTTTTGTAAATGTATTTTTTGCAAATAATGTAATTAAGTGTGAGTGTACATGTCTAGTTGGCATGTTGATGTGTCACTCCACTTGATGTGTTGACATCTTGTGCGTAAGGAGATCATGACTGAAATGGTCATGACGGATTCCTATGATGCGTAAGAACTATTTAAGGAATGTGCTATGACAGGTGTAAGAGCATCTTATGACTTGGGCCTATTTGGGCACCCAAGAAGAAGTGGTTGGTGTGTGTAAGAGAATATGCCAAAAATAGGATGGTATGACAAATTCTCTTACACTTCTCTTGTGACCGTTATTTTTGGTGGATTCTATGACAAGCTGTCATAGTCTATTCTAGGGATGGATGCCTATTCTTGGGATTGCATGTAACAACTCTGTACATGTGGCTTTGTGCATGGGTCGTGGTGGTTGTGCCTATTTTTGGGTCTAGAGGAGTCTATATATATGATGCTACTCCTATGGGAGAGATATAACAAAAGTTTAAGTCTTGTTGGCTTTGTCTCTCATTTCCTGAAAGAACTTGCATTGCAAGTGTATTGTAATCTTTATGTTGAAGATAATACATTGTGCAGGTTTTGGAGTGCTGGGGTTTTTTACCGAAAGATTTTCCCCAGGGTATATCATTGTGTCATTCTCTATTTTTCTATATGCATTGTATGTGGTTGCAATATCTTTGTTAAAGTAGTTAACGAATTTGAAATTGTAAGGATTTATAAGAATTTGCACAATACTCTCCTATAGAGATTAGCGTAGGAAGCTGTTTCCGCACTTGAGTTTCCTTTCAAGTGGTATCAGAGCTTGATCAACTTTTGATCCTAGTTGTTGGGTAGGGTTTTTTGAGCTAATCTCAAGTTTGAGTGGGAGTTTTTTGCAGAGCATTCTGAATCTTATTTGCAGATTGAGATGGCAAGTTCATCATATGGAAGAATGGAGGTGGAGAAATTTAATGGCACTAATTTTGAGTTGTGGAAACTCAAGATGGAAGACATGTTGGAAGATCGTGACCTATGGGAAGTGACTTCAAATGCTACAAGACAAGAAACTATAGCTCAAGCAGATTGGGATATCAAAGACTGTAAAGCTAAGGGTCTCATAAGACTCTGTTTAACCGATGCAGTCCTTCTGAATGTTCTAGATGAGAAAACTGCAAATAGTTTGTGGGAAAGACTTGCGACCGTGTATCAGGCCAAATCTCTAGTGAACAAGTTGTTCCTAAGGAAGAAGTTGTACTATCTGCGAATGGAGGAAGGTGGATCCTTAATGGATCATTTAAATGCATTTAATCTGCTGGCTGCACAATTGACATCAGCTGGTGTCAAGTTAGAGGAGGAGGATCATTGCTACACACTTTTGTGTTCTTTATCGGATTCATGGGACCATCTTATGATGGCTCTCAGAAGCACTTTAGTCACCTTCAAAATGGATGATGTGGTGTCTTCGCTGCTATCAGAGGAGATGCGAAGAAAGGCTTCCATTTCAGAAAAAGAAGCCCTTGCTGTTCGTGGGAGATCCACTGAAAGAGGGAAGAAAAATGATAATAAGTCTGAAAATAAGGGTAGATCCAAATCCCGTGGGAAGTCAAAGACTTCCAATAAGTCCAAGGCAAAATGTTGGAACTGTGATAAATCTGGGCACTTCCATAAAGAGTGCAAAGAGCTGAAGAAGAAGAAGAAAGGTTCAGATTCAGCTTCAGAAAGATCTCAAGAAGATGGTGATGCATTCATTGCAGCTTTGGTAGCACATGCATCTGATGATGTGTGGTTGGTTGACTTGGTTGCATCTTTTCACATGACCTCTCATCAAAATTGGTTCTTAAAATATGAAGAGTTTGATGGTGGAAAGGTGTACTTGGGTGATGATTCTCACCTAAAGATAGTTGGACATGAAAGGGTCACTATCAAATTTCCTGATGGACAAGTAAAGGGAATCAATGGAGTTATGCACATTCCAGGTTTGGCATGAAACCTATTATCTGTAAATATGCTGAATGATGTAGGTGTGCAAGTTGTTTTTTCGAAAGAAGGATGCAAGATGATAAGAGGATCGATAGTGCTTGCAAGGGGTACTAGGAGAGGTACCTTATTTCAGCTAGATGCATGTATTCCTCTATGTAATAGTTCTTCAGCCTCACCATCTGAACAAGCAGTGAAGAAGTCTGTGGCTATTGGTTCCGATGGTAGTACAAACACTTTGGAAGCTACGCTTCTTGCAGAAAAGACAATGTTGTGGCATATGAGATTTGGCCACATTGGTGAAAAGGGTCTCAGAACCCTGAAAAATAAAAATCTCGTTGAGGGGTTAAATGATTGAAATCTTGAGTTTGACTTCTGTGAACATTGTGTCTATGGTAAACAAAATCATGTTAAGTTTTACTCTAGTTCTCACAAATCTTCTGATGTTTTGGATCTTATTCATTCTGATGTATTTGGTCCTGTAAAAGTTCCTTCAATCTCCAAGTCTATATTTTTTGTATCTTTCATAGATGATTACAGTAGAAGGACGTGGATTTATTTCCTTAAAAGTAAGACACAATTCTTTAGTCAGTTCAAGGAATTTAAAGCTCTTGTAGAGAATCAGACTAGTAAGAAGATTAAGTGTGTGAGAACTGACAATGGTGGTGAGTTTTGCTTAGCAGAGTTTGAACAGTTCTTTAAAGAACAAGGTATCAAGAGGCATAAGACAACTCCTTATACCCCACTGAAAAATGGAGTTGCAAAGATAATGAACAGGACACTGATGGAGAAGGCTAGGAGGATGCTTAGTGGAGCTAGTTTAGAACAAAGGTTTTGGGCCGAAGCTGTGGCCACTGCTTGCTATCTAGTTAACAGATCTCCTACATCAACCCTTGTTGGTAAGATACCCATGGAGGTGTGGTCTGGTAAGAAGCCTTCAATTAGACATCTTCATGTTTTTGGTTGTGAAGCTTATGCACATGTTCCAAAGGAGAAAAGATCTAAGTTGGAAAACAAAGCTGTTAAACGTATTTTCGTCGAATATAGTGCTGGTGTGAAAGGATACAAGCTTTGGGATCCCGTGACTGGTAAGGTGTTGTATAGTAGAAATGTTATTTTGAGAGAGCTAACATCTTCTCCTATTGTGCTACAACTAGATGAAAAAGAAAAGGAAAAAGATGTTGTTCAGTTGCCTCCTACCCCTGAGAAGACTAAACAGAGAGACCATGTTGGGTCTAATGATGAGGAGAGCTCTAGCAGCTCTGATAGTTCAGAAGAAGAGGAAGAACAACCTCAACCGCAGCCCTTGAGGAGATCCATGAGAGAAAGAAAGAAACCAAAAAGGTTTGGTTATTCTATGTTAGATTCCAGTTGTGCCTTTGCTTTGATTACTAACACTGATGAGCCTAGATCCGTGAAAGAGGCTTTGGGCATGGAAGATAAAGGTTCCTAGATTAAGGCTATGGATGATGAGATGGCTTCATTGGAGAAAAACAAAACTTGGGACCTTGTACCTTTGCCTAAAGGGAGAAAATCTATTGGCTGTAGATGGGTGTTCAAGAAGAAATTATGTGCAGATCACAGTGTTGAAAGGTACAAAGCTAGATTGGTTGCAAAGGGGTATTCACAAGTAGAGGGAATAGAATATGGTGAAATATTCTCTCCTGTTGCAAAGTTGACATCCATTAGATTTTTGTTATCTCTTGCTACATCATATGATTTAGAGATAGAACAGATGGATGTGAAGACAACTTTCCTTCATGGTGATTTGGAGGAAGAGATTTATATGTCACAGCTTGAGCACTACATTGTTAAAGGTAAAGAATCCTTAGTTTGTAGATTAAAGAAATCTCTATATGGTTTGAAGTAATCTCCTAGGATGTGGTACCTTAAGTTTGATGCCTTTATGTTGTCAATTGGATTTGTAAGATCAAAATCAGATCATTGTGTTTATTTCAGAGTTGAAAATGATCGCCTTCTTATTGTTGCATTATATGTTGATGATATGTTGCTATTTGGGAAGGGTAAGGGAATGATTTCTGATTTTAAATCTCAGTTGTCAGCACAGTTTGAGATGAAAGATCTTGGGGCAGCTAGGAACATCTTGGGTATGGAAATCAGTAGAGACAGGTCTAACAGAAAACTTTGGTTGAGTCAGAGTAAGTATGTGAAGTCTATGTTGGACAAGTTCAGCATGGCAGATTGTAGACCACTATGTGTTCCTATTTCTGTGGGAACAAAGTTATCTGTAGATGATTGTCCAAAATCTCCTAGTGAGGTGGAGGACATGAGTAGAGTACCTTATGCTAGTGCAGTTGGTAGTCTTATGTACGCTATGGTCTGTACTAGACCAGACATTGCCCAAGCAGTGGGAGTCCTGAGTCAGTTTATGGCTAACCCTGGATGGGTACATTGGGATACAGTTAAGCAAGTATTCAGATATTTGAGGGGTACATCAGATTACTCCATATGTTATCATGGTAACTCTTTTGGATCTCTGCATTCAGTTTGTATTCATGGGTTTGTGGATTTAGATTGGGAAAGTGATATTGATAGCAGGAGATCCACTAGTGCTTATGTGTTCACTATGTTTGGTGGTGGCATTAGTTGGATGAGTAAGCGACAACCTGTGGTTGTTTTGTCCACTATAGAAGCTGAGTACATGGTTGCTACTCATGCTTGTAAAGAAGCCATTTGGCTTAGAAGATTGTGTTCTGATGTTGGTGTTGATGCAGAATAGATTACTATTTGGTGTGACAGTCAGAGCGCTATTTGCCTTGCAAAGAATCCAACTTTCCATGCCAGAACGAAGCACATTGATGTGCAGTTTCACTTTGTGAGAGATATGGTGGAAGATGGAAAGGTAAATTTGGAGAAGGTAGATACTATGATGAATGTTGCAGATGCATTAACAAAACCAGTGGGCACTGAGAAGTTCAGATGGTGTTCAGAGTCTATGGGCCTTTTGGCCTATAGCGGTTAAAGTTCCTGTTATGTTCCTATTACTCTTACAAGGTGTTCGACAAGTGGGAGAATGTTAGGAATAAGGTGTCTCAACCTTGGATAATTCCTATTCTTATTATTTGTTTTGTAAATGTATTTTTTGAAAATAATGTAATTAAGTGTGAGTGTACATGTCTAGTTGGCATGCTGATGTGTCACTCCACTTGATGTGTCGGCATCTTGTGCGTAAGGAGATCATGACTGAAATGGTCATGATGGATTCCTATGATGCGTAAGAACTATTTAAGGAATGTGCTATGACAGGTGTAAGAGCATCTTATGACTTGGACCTATTTGGGTGCCCAAGAAGAAGTGGTTGGTGTGTGTAAGAGAATATGCCAAAAATAGGTTGGTATGACAGATTCTCTTACACTTCTCTTGTGACCATTATTTTTGGTGGATTCTATGACAAGCTGTCATAGTCTATTCTAGGGATGGATGCCTATTCTTGGGATTGCATGTAACAACTATGTACATGTGGCTTTGTGCATGGGTCTTGGTGGTTGTGCCTATTTTTGGATCCAGAGGAGTCTATATATATGATGCTGCTCCTATGGGAGAGATATAACAAAAGTTTAAGTCTTGTTGGCTTTGTCTCTCATTTCCTGAAAGAACTTGCATTGCAAGTGTATTGTAATCTTTGTGTTGAAGATAATACATTGTGCAAGTTTTGGAGTGCTGGGGTTTTTTACCAAAAGGTTTTCTCTAGGGTATATCATTGTGTCATTCTCTATTTTTCTGTATGCATTGTATGTGGTTGCAATATCTTTGTTAAAGTAGTTAATGAATCTAAAATTGTAAGGATTTATAAGAATTTGCACAATACTCTCCTATAGAGATTAGCGTAGGAAGCTGTTTCCACACCTGAGTTTCCTTACACCTTTGAGGGAGTTGTGATGTGATTGACAAAACCATCAGTAACAAAATTTTTGTTCTTGTTCCATAATTTGACTTTATCTTTGTTGTTGGAACTAGAACCTGATTTGTACTTGTTTTCCCTGTTAAGTGATATATCTCCCTTACGAACAAGCACATTCTCGATCTTTATGATGTTTTCTACCATTTTATCAAAAGAAGTATGATTTTGTATTTGAAGATAATAATTGATTTCCAGAATTAGATTATTGATAAAGATTTCTAGTTTCTCATTTTCCAGAATCTGTCGAGCATAAAGTGAAAACTTCTTCCTCCAGTGTTTGAGGAAGGTCAAGAAGGATTCTCCTGACTTTTGTTTTAGATTACAGATGTCAATCATGGTGACCAGATGTTAAATATTGTAGGAGTATCATTGATAAAATGGTTTGATTAAATCCTCAAATTTTTTGACGGTTGGAGGCATTTTAGACAACCAATTGATTGCTGCTCCTCCTAGAGATTGTGGAAAAAGATGCATTAATTAGGTTGGTTCATGCATAAACTCCATGGATTGAGTACAAAATTCTCTGACATGATCTTGAGGGTCAGAGTTTCCATTGTATTTGTCATATTTAGGTATCTCCACTATTTTCAAGAATGGTGGCATGTACAAGGTTTTATCAAACGGAAAGGGGCATAGAGCCTCCATAGAGAATTCTTTGGGTTCTTTCTCTTTTTCTAGCTTGTTAAGCTTGGCTTGCATGGCATGCATTTGTTTCATCATAGATGTGATGGGAGTTTCTTCCTCTTGTGTGATGATATTGTCAACATTAAATTCTTGAGGAAGTTTGGCTCCTTATTGAGCTAGTTGCAAGAAATAAGCCTCTTTCTCTTCTTGTAAGAAGTGTTTCATCATTTTTTGAAAGAGATCATCATTTTGATATTGTTCAACTTCAGACAGGGTTGGTTCAGGATCTCCACATGATTGGATTGGTGACCTTGGGAGCCTTGGTTGGCTCCTCCTTGAGACATCATGGTGTTTTGATAACTTCCTGGGATTGACTGACTACCTCTTGGAATTGATAGATTACTTGCTTGGATTGATTGAGGAGGATTAGAGTAACCTTCTTTCAGATGTAGATTACCTAGGGTGTCTTCATAAAGATTTGTATCGTAGGGTTGATGAAAAGTTTGAATAATGAAAGATGAAGAAGGTGAGACCTTTGGTTCTTCTCCAAGTTTTTTGTGTGAGGAAGCTCTAGTTTCCACCATTAACCTTAGGTGAATCTAAAGAGCAAGATGAGACAATTGATAGATGATCTGATTCAGGAAAAATTAAATGACACAACCTTGTCAAGATTTGATGGGTTTGTTGATGAAAATATTGATTAGATGTAAGTGTAGGATAATGTGCCCTAGACGTATGGATAGATGCCCAAAAGGTGACAGACATGAGCTCACAACACTTAGTCATTTTGAGGATTGAATTTGAGGTGATTTTGACACAAGATGAAATAGGATTCAAATCAATAAATCAGAAGACTAGATCAAGCTCAAGAGACCACTTTGGGAAAATGAACTAGATTTCTTTGGTTCTCTTCTCTATTCCTGACATAGGGAATATTTTGACAGAATCTGGTTGATGACTACAAATGATTGGATTTCTGACAAAATTTAGGGCTTTCTGGCAGTTTTGAGACAACTCTCATACAAATTTATCCAGGCTTGTACGAGTCAGGATTGGGTCTGGCACAACAATTGAAAGGGCTCGTACAAAAAATGACTCCAGAGTTTTCTTTTTGCTTGGGATTCCTAAAAATACTCATACGACACAAGATAGGTTCCAGTATGAGTTTCTAGGGGTTCTAATACGACAATTGAATTTCCACGACGACAGGTTACACTAGAAAAGGATTTTATTTCAAATTTGGCAAATTTTTGAGTTGTTTGGTGTTTTTAGTATCAAGTTGTTTGCAAATTTCTTTGTCCAAGTTTTTGTAGATCTGTGAATTGGATTGTCTGAGGTTGTTTAACATAGCAATAGGATCACAATCACAAAAAATAAAGGGAACTGACTCAATGAATCAATCACACCTATCTTACCCTAGCTAGGAGAAGATATGTATTACTTGCTCGTTGACTTAGGAACACACTCATGGAATCTTTAGAATATGGTGAGAAAAAAACACGCAATGGATGTTGAAGCCCATATTAGCCAAGTTCAAGCATTGAAGATGGCTCGATATGATGAATTTCTTGGGGTGATTACTATTCACCTCACACAAGCACTACAAATCCTTTGGGGGTGGATCAGTAGAAAACTAGCTTAGGCTTTTAATCAAGGCATCCATTCACAATTGTCTCTCATAGTCCCATAAGCAGGATTGAGGCTGTTAACCCTATGAGCACTCTGACAAGTGTAGTCTCACAAGCAAGATTGAAGTGGCTCTGCTCTACACAATATCAAAGCATGTTCATGGCACAAGTCCAAGGAACAAACACAACTATATCTTTCGAGGCTTTAACCTCAAGGAAGCTTCAAATTTTATAGTGGGGTGGAAGAGTCGGCTTAAGACTTATCCCCACTTGGGTCATTCTTGGGAGCTTTTTACCTCTCTGGCAAGCTCTCTAAAGGATTAATTAAAATGTAAGGTTGGGGACCACAAGATCTGGGTTTCTAATTCTCTGTAAGAGAAGAGAATAATCCCCTAACATTTTCCTTTTCCCTATCCAAGACATGCCAAGTAGAATTAATCCAGAGATAGTACATAAACTGGCACCGGGGAAGACACTTTATGGGTTTTTGATTCTCCTAAGAAGGAGAAGAGCATAATCCCCTAAGTATTTTCCTCAATGGAAATAGACGCACATACCTATTTAGCTAGATGCCTATGAAAATGAAATGAAATTCTAAGCACACAAAATATTTGCTTGATGAAGATTAGGCAACTTGCAAAACCACTTACCAAAATTTTTTGTTGAATAGCTTTCTTTGACCAATGAATTCTCTGAAAATAGGGTTATCTGCAAAAGATGGGCTTAGAAGTCAAGACAAGAAAGGCCAAAGAATGGGGTTTTTATGCTCAATCTTCATCTTTCATCCTGCACAGATATTTTAGGCTGCAAAAATGATCATAAACTAGCAAGCATCAATCATTAGGGTTAGCTATCAGTAGAAAACTAAAACTCAAATCTCCAAAACTACCAAAAATTATGATACAACAATGCTAAATTGGAATAAAAACTCGTACGATAATTTAGCTCCCATATGACAATACGTAACAACACATACAATAATGCAGAATGTCATTTGTCGTACGATAGAAAAAGTGTTTTGGTACAACTTTCTATAGAATGTCATATGAAATTTTATGGAAAAAATAAAAAATCAAAGCTTGGAATGAAATTGTCATAAAAATGAAATTTTGATAATGGAAACCCACTATCCGGCCCCACGGTGGGTACCAGAAATGTGTGTGTGAAAATTGTACCTAGTTGTGGACACAACACCTCAGTGAAACATTATTGGTTAATGGGTCAAAAAATCTACAATAATGATAAACAACATTAACTAGGTAGTTTACTGCCTTCTAGTAGATGTGAGTATGGTATTCTCAGAATATGACTGAGATCAGTGACAATGCAACACCTAAACGAAGGATTTAAATGAAGAAAGCAATGAATATATGGATGCAAATTAATATATATTTTTGGATTTTTCTATGCAATATGGATGAAAAACTATATGAAAATGATCTAAGATGAATGTAAATAAATTGCAATCTATTCTAACAATGATATTGAATGCTATGAAAATGAATTCAAAATTGCAAAATCTCACAAATCGCCTGATCGCAAGAGCAAGATTCTCCAAGTATGCAAGAGGTAGGATCATTTGTGAAGGACTGGGCCTTGTTTATATAGAAATCTAGGATTTTGAGAGCTCATGAAAAGCCAAAAATCTCTCCCTGATCAACTTAGATTGATTGTTGAGTTATCAACAAATCAGAAAGAGTTAACTCACAAAATCATGCAAAATCAACTTTTTAACTCAAATCAGAAGTTTAGATCACTTTTTAAATCGAAATTAGATGTTGAGTTCAAAAAGTTAACAAATTGAATTGATTTATTGATTTGGAGTCTAACTAATTTTTAGAATGTGCATGGATAATTATGAGTTAATATTATTTTTCATAGGTGTTGCTCTCAACTTAACTGATTTTTGAATTAAAATAACTGATTTATGGGTTAATCAATTATTAAATCAAACTTTATTCTAAAACTAATCATTAAATATTTGACAACTTGATTTAATCAATTAAATAAGAATTTAATCAATTATTTGTAGAAATTTGATTTATTGTCAAATATAAATAATATTAATTAGGAATAAATATAATTAAATTAATTAAGTGGCAAAATTAAGTCTAATTAATTAAATATTTAACATATTCAATCAATGGACTTTAGGATAAATAAAATAATATCATTTATCGCCAAATAATATTTAATTAGGATAATTAAGATAAATTTAGGAATATTTAGGGATATTCCCCGATGCAGAATTAGGATGAAATTGATTAGGGTTTCAATGATTTGATGTGCAGATGTGCCTTAGGTTAGGACTTTAGGGTCAATTTTGATCAATTTGTCGATGTAGGAGGTTAATGGAACTGAAGCCCATTTTTGGGGTATTACAAATACATGTAGCATTCTTATCTTTTCTTCAGAGTCTCGTCACTAGACCAAGAGCATAATTTTGTCCAAATCAACATTAGAAGTAAATGTGACCTCATTGGAACGAGTCTCTCTATGAAGACCACCTCTAGAAGATTTGATGCTCATAGAATGAGAAGTGGGAGCACCTTTAGAAAGATCTCAAAGCAGCTCCTCTTGTTCATTCATTTTCATAATCCCCTCCATCAAATTATCCATAGTTGTTTTACTAATGCAAACCACAACTTTGATTCTATCTTGCAACTTATTAAGAGAAACTTTTACTCCATTTATACATTTTTCATGGTTGTCCTTGATCTCACTAATGTCTTTAGCAAGTGATTGAGTAATGACCATTATTCTATCCAACTTAGGGTTACTCTGGGAAGGGTTTTCCTTTAGAGTCATAATTTCCTCAATAATCCAATTCAACATGGCATGTTGGCTATCCATAAAATTCTTCACAGGGCTCAAAATAATAACAATCTTAGGAAAAAATGACTATTTTTTGATAGGCATATCGTTCATTGTCTCTAAGGTTAATTCAACATGAATATCCATAGGACCCTTATCATTGGTGTTATCCTAGGGATTATGAGGGAAAGAAAGGGAATTGTTCTTAGGATAATTTCTCATCTTCCAACAATTTGATTTCCTCAATGTGGTTGAAGGAGGGGATCCATCAGGGTCCCTCTTGATTCTCACCTTCCTAGCTGAAAATGTTTCCTTCCCTTTGGACTTCTTGAATAGGCTAGGATCAAGTGAATTAATAAAAAAGTCCCTATAGGGGGTATATTCAGACCCATCATCATCAAAAAGGAAAATCCTTTTACGAGTAGGAGCCACATGCCTTTTTTGAGTATTCAAATGAAAATCATATCCCCATTAGAATTAAATTCATGATCACATGAGCCCTCATCCCCATAATGAACTCTAACATTATTTTGGAATTCATTCCCTATTTTATAAGGAGAGATTCTTTCAATGTGCAAATTTCAAGCATATTCTATAATCGATAAAATGAGACCCTCATGTAGAATAGGGGAGGAATTATTTTTCTTATGGGATCTGAGGCTATGGTTTGAAGAAGAAAAAAGATAATACATGAATTAAATACATTTTTTGTGTCAAAAGAAATCAAGAATAAAAAAAGGATAACTAAATAGATTGGTAAAATTACCATCCAAAGTCAGATATCTCATTGTCACCTTCACAATATCATCCCAAGGAAAATCAAGAGAGATGTGTTCATAGCCACCATATGAAACTCTTCCCACTTGATCCCTTTCCCTAGGAAAAATGAAGATATATAATACCTCAGAATTTTATTTTTTGTCTCTAAACAAATTTCTATCCTCAATCATAGTATCTAAAACCTTAGCTATCAAATCCTCTTTCACTTCCAGCTCCAACCCATACACATTCAAAATCCCTTCATTCTAACCCTTGACAAATTCCTTTGTAACTTGTTTATCAACACTATGCCAATTACCCATGTAAGAGGTAAGACCTCCCTCTAAAATCTTTGACCAGATAACTTCTTCCTTTTTCCACTTCTCAAACCCCACTGGTTCAATCCTATTTCTATCAACCCCATGATAATCTTAAACCAACTCTCTCCACTCTTGGAAACAAGGCATAAATAAGAAAACCCAATGCTGAACACGAAGACCAAAAAAAGGTTTAGAAATATAAAAGAAGCACTAAAATGGAAATAAATTGTTTTATACAAATCTATCAAATCTGATGCAAGGGTTATTGTTACACTTCTCAGCATCAATGTGAAGTAACATTTTAATATAAATGGGGATCTGGAAATTATTATTCCAAGATGCCAATTGCTTATATCTCACTCCAAGATTATCCAGGCTATCTATAACATGATTGCCTTCACAAAACACGTGCAATATTTTAAAATCTTGGAAATGGAGAAGAAAATCCTTTCTCTCTTTTACGAGCGAGTGTATTGTCCATGAAGGAGGGGAAGACCCATTTAAATAATTAATTATGTTTAAATAATCACACTCCAACCATAATTTATCAACACCCTAGTCATAAGACATTTTTGTTAGGATTAACAAGGCAGAAATAACAATTATGTGCAAATATAACTAATATCAGAAAATAATAAACCACACAGAATAGAACACAAGACACATAGATTTAACGTGGTTCACCCAATCCCTGGGCTACGTCCACCAACAGCGAGTCCAATATTATTATTATCCAGTGATTACAACCTGATTACAATCTGTAATCCCTTACAGCCCAATTCTGTCGCAAGTACTAAAATCATACATAATGAAAATCCCTAACCCTAAGCCATATTATACAATATTTTCCCGCTTTAGGGTTAGAATGAGTTATAAGTAGTCAGCCCAAATAATTGAAAAAGTAGTCAGGAGGAAAATTGTACAGTACTTTCCTAGATAGTACTTTCCTGATTAGTCACCACAAGCTAACAATCTCCCACTTGGTGACTGATCAGTATCCACACTATACTAAAAAACCTCCCACTTGGAGACTGATCCTGTAGCAATACTGCTACCCACATGAGGCTCCCACTAGATTGAACCACCTTGGACTCAGTTGTTCCTTTATTTTGTTCAGTCTAGAAGACCAACTGAAGCTAAACATGAGTTCAACTTCTCCCTTGTTACTACCTTTGTAAACATATCTGCTAGATTATCATCAGTATGAATCTTTTCCAACCTTAACTGTCCATCATCCAAAACTGATCGAATGAAATGGTACCGCAACTGTATGTGTTTTGTCTTTGAGTGCAAAGCACAATTCTTTGCAAGATGAATGGCACTTTGGCTATCTGTATGTAGAAAATTATCCTTTTGTGGATGTCCCAATTCTTCCATGAAGAATTGAAGCCATATCATCTCCTTGGCTGCCTCTGTAGCAGCAACATACTCTGCCTCTGTAGTGGATAAAGCAACCACCTTTTGTAGTCGAGAAATCCAACTCACTACTGTCCCACCAACAGTAAATATATAACCTGTAGTACTCCGCCTGTTATCTATATCTCCTGCCAAATCTGAGTCAACATAGCCTTGTACAGTAGTAGTAGAACCCCCAAAGTGTAAACACTTACTGGATGTGCCTCTCAAATATCTGAGAATCCATTTGACTGCATTCCAATGCTCAATACCAGGGTTACTCATATAATGGCTAATGACTCCCACTGCGTGTGCAATATCTGGCCTAGTACATACCATAGCATACATTAAGCTCCCTACAGCTGAAGCATAAGGTACCTTAGACATTTTAGTCTCTTCTTCTGGTGTCTTCGGACACATATCCTTAGTCAATTTCAAATGACCAGGCAAAGGTGTGCTGACAGCTTTGGCATTTTCCATAGAGAAACGTTGCAACACCTTCTCAATATAATTAGCCTGAGATAGAGACAATTTCCTATTTTTCCTATCTCTACAAATTTTCATACCAAGGATTTCTTTTGCTGCCCCCAAATCCTTCATAGCAAAAGATTTTTCTAACTGTTGTTTCAACCCCTTAATGTGATCCATGTTAGACCCAGCTACAAGCATATCATCAACATATAAACATAAAATAATGTAGCTGTCATCATCCAACCTCTTAAAATAAACACAATGGTCAGAATCACACCGACTATATCCATGCCCATGCATAAAAGTGTCAAATTTAATATACCATTGCCGAGGTGCTTGCTTCAAGCCATATAAACTTTTCTGCAATCTGCACACCAAATTCTCCTGACCCTTGACCTCAAATCCTTGTGGCTAAACCATATATATTTCTTCATCCAAATCACCATGAAGAAAGGTTGTTTTAACATCAAGCTGCTCTAAATGAAAATCTTCAGTAGCCACAATACTTAAAACAGTACGAATAGAAGTCATTTTAACAACTGGAGAAAATATCTCATCAAAATCAATACCATGTTTCTGTGCAAATCCTTTTATGACTAATCTGGCTTTAAATCTTTTTGTACCTCCATCCTCTTCTTTTATCCTGTAAACCCATTTATTCTATAAAGCCCTTTTACCTGCAGGTAACTTACATAAATCCCATGTCTGATTTTTTAGCAAAGAGTCCATTTCATCTGTCATTGTAGACTCCCACTGAAGCTTTGTATCCACCTGCACAGCTTCATTATAACATTCAGGTTCACCAACATCTGTTAACAAAATAGAATACAAAGATGGAGAAAATCTTTCTGGAGGTCTACTTAGCCTTGTTGACTGTCTAACACTCACTGGGGTGTGTGGTATTTGTTGTTGCGGAGCATAAGGAACTACTAGAACATGAACTTGTGGAGTATCATCCAGTACTACATAGTCATTTTCTTTCTTCTCATGCTGTAGCAGCAGATCTTTGTACAATACTTTCTCATTGAATATGACGTCCACGCTTCTTACAATTTTATGATTTTCAAAATCCCAAAGCCTATAACCAAATTCATCAATGCCATACCCCAAAAAATACACATTTCTTTGACTTAGCTTCCAGCTTGGTTCTATTTTCAGAATCTATAAGTGCAAAAGCTTCACAACCAAAGGTTTTGAGAAAAGAATAACTCACCTTCTTACCACTCCATGCTTCCTCTGGAATACCATAGTCCAAAGGAGTAGAGGGGCCTCTATTGATTAAATAAATAGTAGTGTTCACTGCCTCTGCCCACATATTTTTGGGCAGCCTAGCATGCAACCTCATACTCCTTGCATGCTCCATTATTGTCCCGTTCATGCGTTCAGCCACTCCATTTTCTTGTGGAGTCCTTGGTATAGTTTTTTGCCTACGAATACCATTAGAGGAACAATATTCTTCAAATTCTGTGCTGCAATACTCACCACCATTATTAGATCTGAGACATTTTAACTTTTTACCAGTCTCATTCTCAACCAAGCATTTCCATTTCTTAAAAGTTTGAAATACATCAGATTTCTGTCTAAGGAAATAAATCCATACTTTTCTTGTTGCATCATCTATAAATGTAACATAATACAGAGAGCCACCAAGGGAAGATACCTGAGCTGGTCCCCATACATCTGTATACACAAGCTCTAATCTCTCATTTTTCTTTTCCTTCCCACTCTTCACAAAACTAACTCTCTTTTGTTTTCCATAAACACAACTTTCACAGAAATCCATATTGACACATTTCAGACCAGGTAAAACTTTCTTTGAATGAAGTAATTTCATACCTTTTTCACTCATGTGCCTGAGTCTATTGTGCCACAGTGCTATGTCAGAATCTACAGCAACAGTTTGATGTTCTTCCTACTCAACTGCAACCACTGTTCCTGAACATTCATTATCTTTTGAAACAATTAAAGTAGAAGGAACAGTATGACCTGTACAAAGATATAAGGTGCCTACTTTCACACCTTTTGCTACTACTAAGGAACCTTTTGAAACCTTCCAATTTTTATCATTAAAAGTAACTGTGCAACCCTCATCACCTAGTTGCCCTGCTGAAATTAAATTCCTACTCAGCCTTGGAACATGTCTTACCTCTTGTAGTAGCCAATGATTCCCATTCTGCAACTTAATCTTAATTTTTCCCTTTCCAACAATCTGACAGGGTTCATTATCTCCCAAATAAACTAGCCCAAAATCCCCTTGGACATTATCAACAAAATAACTTCTATGGGGTGTAGCATGAAATGAAGCCCCAGAATCTAAAACCCATGAATCATCAATACTTTCTAAGGACAAGAGCAAAGCATCCTCCTCAGATTTGTTGCTTACCATATTTGCCTCCTTGTTTCCATCATTTTTGTCTCCTTGATCTTTCTTCCGAGACCAACAATCTTTCTTCTTATGACCTGGTTTTCCACAGTACCAGCAATCATTTGGCCCTTTAGATTCGGATCTCTTTCCCTTTGATTTTCCTCTTGATTTCCCATGATTTCCAGAGTTGTTTCCTCTATCTCTTGTTCTGCCTCTGCTTTCTGTGTTCAATACACTACCCGATGTGGATGCCCCTGGGCTTTTCCTATGAATTTCCTCACTCAATATAACACCAATAACATCATCATACTTTAGGGTATTAGAACCAGAAATAGAATTACTAACAGCCATTACCAAGCCATTCCAGCTTTCTGGCAAAGAACACAAAATCAAGAGAGCCCTAACCTCTTCATCAAAAGTAATTTTAACTGAGATTAATTGACTTGTAACTATATTAAACTCATTCAAATGATCAGTAACTGATCCACCTTCTACCATTTTCATATTAAATAAACGCTTCATAAGAAATACCTTGTTTGAAGCTAAAGGCTTTTCATACAACTTTGCTAGGGTTTCCATCAGATCTTTAGCTGTCTTTGCTTCTGTAATATTGAATGCCACCGATTGTGCCAGGCATAGATGAATACTCCCCAGTGCCTTCCTATCCAAAATATCCCAATCCTCCTGAGACATTGATTGCTCTTTCTTGGCTACTCCCTCTAATGGCCGCCATAGATCCTTCTGATAGAGATAATCCTCCATTTGCATCTTCCATAACTGGAAGTTCTGCCCATTAAACTTATCAACCTTCAGCCTACCCTTGTCTGCCATTTCTCCCACTTAACCGAGAGACTCTCCCACTAACTCGTGAGACCTGCTTCAGAGAATAGATGAAAGAACGAATGAAATAACCTCGCTCTGATACCACTTGTTAGGATTAACAAGGCAGAAATAACAATTATGTGCAAATATAACTAATATCAGAAAATAATAAACCACGCAGAATAGAACACAAGACACATAGATTTAACGTGGTTCACCCAATCCTTGGGCTATGTCCACCAACAGCGAGTCCAATATTATTATTATTATTAGTATCTGGTATCAGAGCAGTTTCATCAATGACTCTGATACTTGTCTTTTTGGTAAGTCGATATTAGAGGAGCGATCAGATGAATGGTTTTGGTGACTATTTGGTATACGACTTTGTCGTGTTGTTATTTCAATGAAGGTTTGGTGCCCAACTTGGGGTAAAGTTGATTTCAGTGAGCTAGTCTTGGTAAGCGAAAGTGAGTTGCACCAGGATCATGTCTTATCTAGGTTTCCTCAGATTCTTGGCAATGCTAAGGGTGAGGAAGTCCTCTTTAATGCAGTGTTATAGCCTATGATTAGAGTCAAGCTACTTTCCTAAGTTGAAGTTGGAAACTTTGAGGGTGGTTCCTTAGGTATCCACGACCGGAGATCGAAGTGCGGTATTAAGCTCATTCAGTGCTCAGATGGATTTGGGTATTGAAACCGCGAGATGGGGATGTCTTTGTTTGGATTGCATTTGGTTAGTATTCCTTGTTGGAAGGTATGCCTACCCTTGTTCTTGATAAAGTTTCATAAGTGAGCACAACGTGCTTGATCTTATCTTGATGCAAGTTCGAGTTATTTTTCGTTGAAAGTGCATTTCCCTTATGAGTTGCAGTTGTGTTGCATAGATTGGTTTTGTGTGACTTGACATGGTATGTCCTATTTTGTTATGTAGCCATGATTGCAAGTCGTCATGTTTGTTGTAACTTGGTACATCAAGTCATGTGTTAAGAGCTTTGTTGTGTTGAGTTGATTGAGTAAGTGGAAGGTGAACGCGGAGCGTGAGACTGGAACTACTCGGCTATCTTTTGATGGCTAAACCAGGATGGGTTACATTAAGGCCAAAGTCTTGTGGATTACTTGGAGCTACTACTTGTGATCCTGAGGCATTGCAAAATTGGTGTCTTGATGGGTTTTGGACATGGCATTATGATTTTGGTTTCGCAAGAAGCTGGGAGCAGCTCTTGGATTTCATTGAATGAGACGATGTCTGATTAAGTGGATTGGTAATCTATGACCCTAGGATCGCCTTGATTGTAGAATCAATTTTAATAAGAGCTTGAAGGGAAGATAGCTTCATAAATTAGACTTGGTAAAGGATCTGGACCTGAGCTAATTCAGATCAACTTGGATGGAATCTTGAGTCGGATGTTCGTTATGGACTAAATCTGGATGGTGCCATTTTGTGTGATTCGAGTTGAAGTGGAGATGTGGCTTTTGCAAAGATTTTGTAACCCAAAAGTTTAGATGTGCAGGCGCCGAGGGTGTCACCACTAGTTTAGTGGGGGAGGGTGTAACGGTCTTTGAGATTTGACCCAAGCTAGATGGATTCTAGAGCGTGTTGTCTGCCCCTGGCATGTCTCTTCGTCTTCCGATCCTCATGGGCACAATGACTTTAGGATGCATTTACTTGTGAATATTGGTTACGAATGATTTGTGAGCTCTTCAGGGATATGTTGGATGCATGTCTTGATACCGTGTCGGATTATTTTCTATGCATTGGGTTCTTGCATAGTTATTTCATGACGGGCTGTTCTTGAATGTGGATCGGGTAAGCTTGTCAGATAAGTAAGTCATTGTTCTGATGTATGGCTTAAGTGCAATGCGGACTAGATCAGAACTAATGATGGACTTAGAATGAGGTTAGTTAACATGTGTGTCAGATTGGATCTCAAGTCAATCTAGGCGGGTGTGACATTGAGTTGCTATGGCTCGATCGAAAAGGATTTAGATCTATGAAGATGCATTGTTATTTGACTTGATGAATTTAGGGCTATGTTGTGCATTGGGCCAACATAGTTGTGGTGTAGGATTTTGTCAGGGAGGGATCCGAGGTGCATTCTTGGGGCTGTGAGATGTTCTAGGCGTACAGGGTTGTTGGGACTTTGTCATGGGCTAGTTACTCATAGTTGTGGCATAGGCAAGGCTTGGAGCCATGCTGAGGTGAAATCATCTAGGTCTAGGAATGGGAAGTCGGGGACTTGGCCAGGATAGATTTAGGTTTATTTGCGATCTGGTGGCATAGAAAGCTGATTTAGAACTACGTGTGACTTTGAGCTGCATTGGTTGCGGGTACGTAGGAGGTTTTCATGAGATTGGCTCGTGCAGGCCACAAGTCCATCCCAGGACACAGGTCCACGGTTTTGGAGAAGTCTCATAGGTTGGGAAGTTCTCTAGCTTGGTTCCTTAGGCATCTTGTTGATGAAGAAGTCTTTGAGTTGAGTCCGTTAGAATACCGTGTATCTGGCGAGGTCGGGAGGAAAAGTGTACAGTACTTTCCTGATTAGTCACCACAAGCTAACAATTTTGATTCTCATGTAGGCTCCAAATGCCTCAGCATAGTGCTTTTTTTGGACACCCAAAGGGAGGGCCACCACTGAGAAAAACCTACCATGATGATCACATGCCACTCATCCACAACCATCTGCTCCAAGATTTAATTTAGCTACTCCATAAGTATTAACTTTTAGCCACCCAAGAGGTGATAATTTCCACTAAACCCCATTCCTTGGAGACTTCATCTTCACAAGAGGTATGGAGATATCCCCATTGATCCTCAATCTCTAAGAGGTTTCCAAATCTTGTTGGCTAGTGAAAATAACAAGCCCAGTGACCATTGAATTATCATAGGCCGCATAGAAGTTTTCAAAGATAGAAAGCTAAGCCTTGCGATAAAATTTTCAACCGAGAAGGTAGTATCTCTAAACACCCTATTATTTCTCTTTTTCCAAAGACTCAAAGAAATATGTAGCATCATTAGGGACCAAATAAGGGATAAGAAATGGTTAAGAGAAGGAGGAACCCATTGAATCCAACAATCTATGAAGGAACTATGAAAGACTCAAGAAAGCGACCATAAATCCAAAAACTAAGCCCACACTTCTCTAGAAAATGAATAATTGAAGAGAATATGGAAAGCCTCCTCCTCATACTACATTTAGAGATAACTATTTGGGATAGCCTTGCCCCTTCTTTGTAAATTATTAATAGTGCTAATTTTATTTTGAACCTGCAACCAAAAAAATGTTAATTTTAGGAATAAGCTGAGGATTCCAAATAAGTGCCCAAAATGGGTGAGGCAAAAACTCTCTATTGATCATCTTGAAAGCTCCAACCATTGAAAATTTTCCATCAACATAAGTTTCCCAATCAAAATTATCAGGGGGAGAAGATCTCAAGATATGGACAAAAGAAAGTAGAGCCCGGAGGCCAGAAAGATTCAAATCTACAATACATAAATCACACCAGGAAGATTTTACAATATAATCAACCACCCACACACTAAACTATTAGATACAAGTGTCCTTATAAGAACCTCAAGGAGAGTGAACCATAGGGGATTCCCCAATCCACCAATCACCCCAAAATATTATTAATTTGTCATCTCTTAAAAGCCATTTCAAACCATCAATGATTATATCCTTCAAATTAGAGATATGGTTCCAAAGGGCAGAGCATTGAAAAATAGGAATTATCACACATGTCCCTAGTATTCTCAAACATTTACCATATTTTATCATGGATTATAGTAATCCATTCATTCTCCTCAAAGATAATCCTCCATGTTTTCTTAGCCAGGAGAACATTTTTGAATTCCTTGATTTTTATAATGGCCAAACCACTGTGGTTTCATGCTCTACAAACATGTTCCCAAGAAACAAGATGAAGTCTAGTTTTAGATTTGATCCCTAACCAATTTGAATTTGTCTGAATCTTCTCCATTTTTAAAGAGATTTTCTTTGGTAATTTGAAAAGACTCATAGCATACATCGAAAGGTTATGCAAGGAAGCCTTAATAAGTTGAAGCTTAAACGCATGACTCAAGAGATTTCCTTTCTATAAAGAAAGTTTTGACTGTAATATCTCAACAAGATTAATCCAAAAAGAGATATGAGCATCATTCACAAAAAGATGCATTTCTAACTAATTAGAAGGAAAGGGTTTAATATTACATTCCAAAATACAAGAAATTCTTAGTTGTCTCCTCTCTGGGGTGTTAAGAAAGAAGATTGAACTCTTAGGAAGACTTATCAGCTAACTAGTTGCTTGTTCATAAAGTATGAGAGATTTCTTCAAAGAGGTATATTCTACTATAGAACTTTCCCCCATCATCAATGCATCATCCACAATTTTTTGGTGAGAACAAACTTGATCAATTGAAGAAGGAAATATACCCTTTAAACTCCCAATCCCCATCTTCTTCTAAATGAATCTTTTAAAGGAGTCATCCATCAAAATGAAGAGTAAGGGGGAGATGGGATCCCCCTTTATAAGGCCCCTGGTGGAGGCAAAGAAACCATAAGGAGAACCATTAACAATAATTGAATTCTTGAGAGTAGTAACCAAATGCATCAATATTTTCAAGCACAAAGAATTAAAACCATAGGCTGATAAAACTTTAAACAATAAATTCCAATTTACTTTTTCATAAGCTTTAACAAGATCCAAGTTTAAGAGGAAATCCACCTTTTTATTAACAGCTAGAGAATGAATATTCTCATAAACAATTATAATTGAATCCAACTATCTTCTAGGGACAAAACCATCCTTCTTTTTGGATATCAAAAGTGGAAGAAAATATTTCATCTAAATAACAAAGATTTTAGGTAAAATCTTATAAATGGAGTTTCAAAGACTAATAGGTTTGAAATATTGAAAAGAGTCACGTCCAAGATTCTTAGGAACAAGGAAAATAAATGTGGTGTCATCTCTTTAAGAAGGCACTTTGCTCCAAAAATTCCTTGGCAATAACTATAACATAAGGGTCACCAATATCCCAATACATCTTTAAAAAAAACATAGGAAACCCATCAGGCCCCGAGGCCTTGTTACCTTAAAAAGAAGCCACTTCCACCCAAACCTCCTTATTAGAGTGTATTTTAGATAGAAAAAAGTTCATCTTAGGCATGAGAATACAAGGGATCTCATCCAAAAGGCTTTGTTGGCTATCCATATCAAGAGGATGATCATTAGAAAGAAAAGTAGAGAAATAACTCACAACCGCATTCATGATATTTTCTTCTTTCTAAGGAGTTTTTCCATTAACCTTAATAGAATGTATTTTATTAGAGGCCCTATGCTTTAGGGTAGTTAAATGGAAAAAAAATGTATTTGTATCTCCACTCTTCAACCAAATAGATCTCGATCTTTGTTTCCAGGACTCCTCTTCTTTCCCAATAAGCTCATGCACCATAGTCAGAATAAAAATCTCTTGATCAATCAGATCCCTACGAGCCTCCAAAGATTGGATATGACCCTGAACCTAATCCAAGTCTTTTCTAAACTTTTCTTTATTATCAAAGATATGGCCAAAAGAAGTTTTGTTCCATTTTTGCACATTATATTCAACAATGACCAACTTTTTAGTGACCCTAAATATAGTGGCTCCATGAATATCAACTGCCCTCCAATTTCTTAATTTAGAATGAAGATCTGAACTTACTGCCCACATTTTTTAAATCTAAAGGGAAATTTTTTCTTCCTACATAAATTTTCAATGACCATAGACATGGGAAAATGGTCATAACCAATATGAGATAGGGAAGAAAGTCTAAAGTCATAAATATTTAACCAATCAGGTGAAACAAGAACCCTATCTAGATGCTCTTAAATCCATGTTGGATTATTGAGAGGGGGTGAATTAGTAATAAGTGATTCTTTAAACCTTAAAAATTTAACTCTGATTCAACTTGTAATACCCCAAAAATGGGCTATAGGTTCATTAACCTCTTACATCAACAAATTGAACAAAATTGACATCAAAGTCCTAACCTAAGACCCATCTGCACATCAAATCATCGAAACCTAATTGATTATCCTAATTTTGCATTGGAGAATATTCCTTGAATATTCCTATTTTATCCTAATTTAATTATCTTTAATTTAATAATTATTTAGCAATAAATCCTATTTATCCTAAAGTTTGATTAATTGAATATTCTGAATATTTAATTAATCAGATTTAATATTGCCACTTAATCGTTTAATTAAATTTAATTAAATTTATTCCTAAATTGTATTATTTAATTTTGACAATAAATCAAAAATCTTATGACTAATTGATTAAATTCTTATTTAATCAATTAATGTCAATTGTCAATATTTAATAATATAGTTTTTGAATAAAAGTTTGATTTAATAATTGATTAACCCATAAATCAATTATTTTAATTCAAAAATTAGTTAAGTTGAAGATAAATCACTTTATTTATTTAATTAATTCATAATTATTATGCACATTCAAAGAGCAATTAAACTTCAAATCATAAAATCAATTCAAGTTGTTATCTTTTTTGGAAACTCAACATCTATTTTGAGTTGAAAGTTGATCTAAACTTCTGATTTGAGTTAAAAACTTGTTCTTGCATGATTTTGTGAGTTGACGTGTTTCTAATTTCTTGTTAACTCAAAAATCAACCTGTGCTTATCAAGAGTGATTTATGGATTTTCTCAATGCATCCTCAAGCCCTGGATTTCTATAAAAACAAGGCTCAGCTCTTCACAATTAACCACTCTCAAATTTGCACAATTACTCTAGCGAATTTGCATATGAAGGATTGAGCAGTTGCGACAGGCAATTTGTGAGATTTTTCATTGTTGGTCATAAGCATTCATAGTTTTTCATAGCATATCATAGCATTCATTCATTCATATCATTCTTAGTTTAAATTTGCATATCATTTCAATTTCATCTAGATTAGTTTCATACAAATTGCACAGAAAATACAAAAAAATAGATTAATCTGCATTCATACAGTTTTTCATTCTTTTGCATTCAAATCCTTCGTTTAGGTGTTGCACTATCACTGATCTTGATTTCAATATGAGAACATCATACTCGCACCTACTATAAGGCAATAAATTGCCTGGTTAGCATAGTTTCATTTACTTACAGATTTTGATTTTGCTAACCTCTAATGTTTTACTGAAGTGTTTTGTCCGTAGCTAGGTACAATTTTCACACACACATTTCTGTCACCCACCGTGGGGCCCTAAAATGGGTTTCCATTTCTATTCTAATCATTTCATTCCATTTTTTTGTCATTTTCTGCCATTTCTACCATTTTCATATTCTGTCCGTACATTTTTCATACGACTTTTGTCAGAAAATCATATCAGGACCCCGTGACTGTCGTACGACAGTTGAGATTTTTGAGGTTCATATCAGAACTTACACATTGTCATTTGGGAGCTACTCTATCGTGTGGGAAGACACCCACTATCGTATGAGTTTCCAGATTGTCATACGAGAGGTAACTGACTGTTGTACTAGTTTTTCCATCAGAATTCAATTGTTGTTCCAGATTTTCATGCAGTTTTCCAGATTTGATTTTTGGATTTGGACTAACAACTAACCCTAACAATTGAGATCTTCTACTTTTGATGGGTATTTGCTGATTCTGATTGGAAAATCACAAGAAACATTTCTAAAACAGGTAAAATCTACTAAACGCGTTGTGAAGAATTTAGGTATTTGGTTCAATTTGATAACACTTCATTTGGGATATAAAAATAAACTCTCACATGTCAAGCTTGTGTGCCTTTCCTGCTTTCATGTCAGAGACTTTAGTTTTTGGGCTATAAAATGAACATAGATTTTCTTTTTGCACATCTGTTACACATAGTAAATAGGCCCTATGAACACTATTTGTGGATGATCTTGAGAGAGTGGGCTTCATTCACTTGTTCACATATGTGAAGCTCTTCTTGATGAAGGGTCCCCTTGTAGGTAGGGAGGATACTGAGATTATCTTGCGTTCTACTAGGTTTGGTCCTCAGCTTTTGATTGATACATTCTCTCTCCGGAGAGATCGATAGAGCATAGTTGTTGACATCACAAATCTTGGTGAGATAATTTCAGTCTTAGTGTGTCGGATTAATCCATTTTCTATGTTTGGGTAAAAGTGATAAGGCTAGAGGACTATGCTCTACTCCCTTTTTGGGTAGTATCAAAAACTCAAATCCTTGGATTTGGACCAAGTCCCCATGTGGTATCTTTTGTGAGTCACTTTTATAGAGGGTTAACCATAGTGGACATTCCCTTTATTGGGTCAACCACATGGATAGAAGCTCAAGCGGTAATAGCCATTTTCACCGTGGTAGCAATAGCCACTATATAAATGTCCTTATGGAGGAAATCTTCATAGGTGTGGTCTCTTGTTGGGTTGTCAGATCTCCCTAGCAGCTCCTGATTGATTAAATTCTCAGACTATGTCAAAACCCCAGTGCGCTTGGATTGGAGTTCGCCCTCTTGAGATCACAAAAGTTGCAGAGTCAGGCCATTATTACAAACCCTAGTGAGGCCAAATTTTTCATTTTCTAGGACTATGTGCATTATTGAAAAACTTTTTGGAACATACACAACTAGCATTCCTAGGGATTAGCACATTAAGTCACTTAATTGTTCATGCACAGGGTTTCTTTGTCCCCTATTCATTGTTTTTAGACATGCTTGAAATCACTTGCTTGCCATTCTACGTGCTTTCTTACTTACTTGGTTATCGAAAATGAACAATCCTGAAATGAACTTCAAATCTGGACAGAAAAACTTGCAAAAAAATTGATTCTGAAAACTGAGAAATTGTAAATTTGACCAAAATTCCTTTCTGGAGTTAAAAGTCATCCCACATGGTAAGAAAGCCGTACGATTTTTTACCCTTTGTCATATCAAAATCCCTAGATTTTCGTATGAGAGCTTGTATATTATCGTATGATTTTTGTCAGAAAGCACAAGAAATAATTCAAAATCTGCTATCAACTGTCGTGCAAGCTTTGCAATTATCATACGAGTCTTATCAATTGTCATGCCAGAGCTTACCCACTATCATACGAGCCTGTAGAAAGTCATATGAGAATTTTGAAAATTTGCCAAAAACTTGCCAAAATTTCCAGAAATCCAGTTTTTACAGCCTACTTCCAAATTCTGTCAAACAAATTATTATGTCAAGAATAGAGCAAAAACTAGAAAGAATTCAATCATTTTCCTAAAGTGGTCTCTTGAGTCTGATCTAGCCTTCTAATTTACCTATTTGAGTCTTTTTCATCTTGTGTCAAAACCTTGTCAAAATTATCTTCAATTCAATCTTCATCTAAAAATGGCTAAGTGTTGCAAGCTCGTGTCTGCCATCTTTTGGGTGTCTACCCATACTACTAGGGCATATTATCCTTCATTTACGTCCAATATAATCTTCAATCAATCCAATCTTGACAAGGTTGCATCATTTGATCTTCTTGAATCAAGTCATTCTTCAATTGTCTTCATCTTGCTCTTTTGTTTCACCCAAGGTTAATGGTGGAAACTAGAGCTTCATCACAGTGAAAACAAGGAGAAAAACCCAGATTCTCTTCAGTTGCATCTTTTGTGATTGCTGAGACATTTCATCAACCTTTTGACATGACTAAATTTGTAGAAGATGCTCTTGGAAATCTTTACTTGATAGGTGGTTACATCACTCCTCCTACATCAATCCACGCAAGTCATCAAATAACTCCTCCTGCATCAACCCATGCAGGTCATCAAGCAACTCCTCATCAATCAATCCTTGGTAGTTCTCTTAACAACACTATGTATCAAGGAGGAGGCACAAGCCAAGGGTCCCAAGGACATCAATCCCAACATCATGCGGATCAAGAACCCACACCTTCTGAAATTGCTTGATATCAAAATGATGATGACTTCAAGAAAATGATGAGGCATTTCTTGAAAGAAGATAGAGAAACATACTTCCTAGAGTTGGCTCGTCAAGGGGCTAAACTTCCTCCCAAGTTTAATGTTGAAGACATCATTATGCATGAGGAAGAAACTCCAATCACCGCTATGGTGAAACAGATGCATGTCATGCAAGTCAAACTTAACAAACTTGAAAAAGAGAAGGAACCTAAGGAGTTCTCCATGGAGGCTCTATGTCCCTTTCCATTTGATAAAGACTTGTACATGCTGCCATTCCCAAAAGGAGTGGAAATGCCTAAGTATGACAAATACGATGGAAACTCTGATCCTCAAGATCATGTCAGAGAATTTTGTAATCAATCCATAGAGTTCATGCATGAACCAACCTACCTAATGTGTCTTTTCCCTCGATCTCTGGGAGGGTCGGCTATTCATTGGTTCTCAAAAATTCCAACCATCAAATTTTTTGAGGAGTTAATCAAACTATTCTATCAACAATACTCCTACAACATCTAGCATCCGATCACCATGATCGACATTTACAATTTGAAACAGAACTCAGGAGAACCATTCCTAAATTTTCTCAAAAGATGGAGGAATAAATTTTCTCTATATGCTAGACCCATTCTAGAAACTAAGAAGCTAGAAATTTTCATCAACAATCTTGTTCCAGAAATCAACTACCATTTGCAAATGAAAAATCATACATCCTTTGATAAAATGATGGAAAATGCAATCAAAATTGAGAAAGTACTTGTACAAAAAGGAGACATATCATTTCAAAAGGACAAGTATGAATCTAGATCTAGTTCCAAAGACAAATGCAAAAACTAGAACAAGAATAAAGGTGTTGTCACAGATGGTGTTGTTGATACTATACGTTCCCGATCTAAGGCACCCACTTTCAATCTCACTGTTGGTACATAAGCCATCAAAACCTCAGAAGAAAAAGCAAAAAAATCAAACAAGAAGCCATCTGAATACAAACCTTGGGCTACAGATCCTAAATGCAAGTTTACTCCTCTTGGAGAGTCCTTGGAATCTGCCATGAAAACTTTGTTGGCCAATAATATCATCACCTTGCCTAAGATAAAAGTCTTTGATCCTGAATCTAAACCGAAATGGTGGAGAGAGAATGATTTCTATGACTTCCATCACAGAAAGGGTCATAAAAATAATAACTTCATACGCTTGAAACACATCATACAAGAAAAAATCAATAATGGAGAAATCGTAATTGAAAATCATAAAAGCAATAATGATCATACAACATTCACGGAACCATTTTTCAAACATGGTCAAGGGGATTCATCTTCTTAGCCTAATGTGGGTGCTAAAGTCAATTATTCTTACTTTGGAAATAATGTTTTCATAAATATGGTTGAACCATGCCTATCTGAGCATTGCAATGTCATCACAATTGTAAGAAAAGATAGAGATAATCAATAAAAAAATGCAATTACTCGATCACAAGCTCAGGGGCATCTACAAGGACAAATCCCAGATTCATCAAATGTCCCTACAATGCCTTTCAATCTCTCATCTAATTCTAAACATAAGGCTACCTCTAAATCATCAAATCCTAAAGACACAAGGCCAACATCATATAGTATTGTCCAACAACTCTAGCATACTAATGCAAAAATCTCCATGTTTGAGTTGCTTCAGATATCTCCAACTCATAGAGCCATTCTAGAAAAAGCTCTGCTCATATCTAATGTTCTTGATAACCTTGATTTGGATAGATTCCAGACTGTGGTTGGTCATCTTATGTCTCCCCAGTATATCTCCTTTTTCAGAGGAAGATGATAACTCCTTGAGTCATCCGCATAACCAGCCTTTGCACATTGAAGTCTTGATCCAAAACCATCATGTCAACTACGTGTTGATAGATGGAGGTGCTAGTCTCAACATTTGTTCTTATAGCTTGATCACACAATTGGGATTATCAGAAGCTTCCATGGATCCTAAAAAGAAGATAACTATCAAGGCATATGATGAACAAGAAAGATCTTCCAAAGGAACAATTGTACTACCAATCAGAACAGGGCCAATTATCAGAGATATCACATGTCAAGTTCTTGATCTACCTTTGGCTTAAAACATCCTCCTAGGGAGACCCTGGATACATGAAATGTGAGTTATTCCTTCCACATACCATCAATGTGTGAAATTTCCTTATGAAGGAGTAGAGGTGATGATTCCAGCTGATCTATCTACAACTTGCAATGCATTGAAGGAAAGTGCTGATAAACTTGTTCCTAATAATAGAGAATCTTCCACTAAGTGGCTAGACATTGCATCAACTTCCAAGATAGAAAAACTTGCTAAAGAAGTCAAAATTAAAGACAATGGTATGGGAGAATACACAATGGAATTGGTTTTATCTCTCACATCTCTCCCATTGTCCCCAAAATCTTATGGACAACCTTCTGACAAAGTGAAACCTACAACTAAAGAATCCTAGGTCATATTCAATGGAAGCTTTGTTACAGAGCAAATATATAAAAAAGAGTTTGAGGAAGATCAAGTCATGCTTGCATGGCTATACAAGGATGAGTCTCAATCCCAATCAGTCTAGAAATGTGACTCCACTTCAAGAAAAATTCCTCAGAAGTCATATGGACTAGGGGATAAATTAATCACAAAGATGGGATACACTAGAAAAGGACCTCTAGGAATACAAGGTAAAGGTCTTCTATCACCTCTCAACCATCATGGCCAAATAAACAAGAATACAACAAGTCTAGGATATAAGAAGAAGCCTTTCTATCTTAGCAAAAACTCTCCATATGTCTTAGAACAGATTGAACCAAAGGAAGAAACAACACAACAATTTGACAGTGATGATTCAGACACCACTGATGAGCTCATTCCTTATGAGTGTTTTCCTAAAGAAATAAAAGACCTTCTTGAAGTGGAGGATGATCCAATCAAAAGAATCAATGTGGTAGACACACAAGAACCTACTATAGAACAAGAGGTAGTTGCACCAAAAGAACCAGCTGATCTCGAAGATAATCAAACAAAAAAAGAAGAAGGTGGTAACTAATTTGAGATAGATTCTCATGAGTATGAATTCAAGTCATAATTTGAAGGTAACCATTCCTGGGGTATCCATCCCAATTTTACTCATGTTCTCAATATTCCTAGAGGCATAGATGAGGAATTAAATGACTATGACTGGGGAGTCATTCCTGAGGAAGATAAGCTTATCATAGAAAAACATGTTGATGCTATTCACCAATATGCACCTAAACCCAATGTAAGTCTAGAGAAAAATAATGAACTTAATAAGTCTGATCCACCTATGGCTGAATTGGACTCCCACAATGACATTGAGCCTATTAAAAAATTGAATGTTTTGAGTTGTAATATCACCTTCAAACTTGAGAGTTAGGTTAGGACCAATGATGATAGATCCATATCCGTAAACACTATTTTCCAATCTTTCACCACTTTGACTATCCAACATCCTAAACTTCTTAACCAAACTACCACAAATCCGAGCCAAGGTATCTATACCTTTCCAAATGACTATGCCCTTTCTTGCTACCTCAATGCAATTGAGCCTATGATGACTTCCATCAGTGAACTGAGCATTAGCATGACAAAGTCAGACATCAAGTTTCTTAGTCAAAAGAATAGAAATAAAAATAAAAGGAGTTCTAAGGGTGAAAACCACTTTGTGGTAGTCTCATAACCTACAAAAGTAAAAATAAAAGATGTATTCAAAGGTGAAAACCTCTCTAAGGTGCATAAGGATGAGATATTTGATTCTTTCAAGTCATTTATAGGTTAGATCTCCGGTACTAATTGAGCCCCCTCAATCTATCAACTTGGGAATAGAAGAGGAACCATAGTTGATCCATGTAGCACAATCCTTATCAAAAGAAGAAAAAAAAAAATTTACCACATTCCTAATAGGAAAGAAGATCAACTTTGCATGGAAATATTCAGATATACCAAGGTTGGATCCTGATCTTATAATGCACCATTTATCTATAGCTCCATGGGTCAAACTTGTTAAGCAAAAATTGAGAAAGATGCATCCACATGTCACACTCTTGGTCAAAGCTGAATTAGAGAAACTACTAAAAGCCAGATTCATCTGTGTTATTGATTATGCTGAATGGATCTCAAATATTGTACCTATATCAAAACCAGACAAGTCTATAAGAGTATGCACATATTTTAGAGATTTAAATAAAGCATGCCCTAAGGATGATTTTCCATTACCTAACATTGATATGATAGTAGACATGACTGTGAGCTTTGAGATGTATTCTTTAATGGATAGTTTTTCTGGATATAATCAAATAAAAATTGCTCCAGAGGATCAAGAGAAAATTGCTTTCACATGTGCATGGGATACCTTCTGTTGGAATGTCATGCCATTTGTCTAATATAATGCAGGTGCTACATATCAGAGAGCAATGACGTTTATTTTTCATGACATGATGCATCGAACTATGGAGGATTATGTTGATGATACTTTAGCAAAATCTATGATAAGATTTGAAAATCTAAATGATTTGAGAAAAATACTAGATCGAATGGAGAAGTTTAGTCTCAGACTGAACCCTAAGAAGTGTGCTTTTGGTGTCACTTCTAGAAAGCTCTTAGGCTACATTATTTCAAAGAAAGGAATTGAAGTAGATCTAGCTAAAGTTAAAGCTATCATGGAGATGCAACCTCCCAAGAATATCAGTCAAATGAGAACATTACAAGGGAGAGTACAATCTATTAGACGCTTCATATCTTAGCTAGAAGACATATCACAACCTTTCACAAAGATATTACATAAAGGTGTGACCTTTGCATGGAACAAGGAATGTGAAAATAACTTTAATCATATCAAGAAATATCTATCAAATCCTCCTATTTTGATGCCTCCTATTCAAGGAAAACCATTGATTCTTTATGTCTTTGCTATAGATACATCACTGGGGGCATTACTAGCACAACATGATGAGAACACGAAGGAAAGAACTATATACTATATCAGTAGAACATTGGTAGCATATGAGAAGAAATATTCAATGATTGAGAAAGCTTTTCTAGCTATGATCTTTGCATTGTAGAAACTGAGACATTATATGTTGGCTCATACCACACATTTGGTAGCTAAGATTGATCCACTAAAGTACCTACTAAGAAAAGCTAACCTCACAGGTAGATTAGCTAAATGGGTGATGTTATTAAGTGAATTTGACATTGAATATGTTGAAAGAAAAGCTATCAAGGGCCAAGTTATTGTTGATCAACTGGTTGATGCACCTTTGTTTGATGATACACCAATGTAGATGGAATTCCTAGATTCCTATATCATGAATCTTTGTTCTAGAGCATGGAAGTTATTCTTTGATGGCTCCTATACATAGAATGGATCTGGAGTAGGCATATTGTTCATCACACCTCAAGGATACTCAATCCCTAAAGCATTCAGAATAAAATTTCCTTGCACAAACAATATTGCTGAATATGAAGCTCTTCTTAATGGTATGAAAATAGCAATTGAGTGGAGATTGATAGAACTACACATTCATGGAGACTCACAACTTGTAATACACCAAGTCAATGATGTGTATCAAATGAAAGATGGAAAGCTAATCCCATAAAAGAGAATGGTAGATGATCTAAAGAAATATTTCATATCTATCACCTTTGAGAAAATTTCTAGAATAGAGAAAAAAGTTGATGATGTGGAAACACTATCTACTTTATTACAGCAGCCCGAACATGAGCTATGCTACGAGTTCCTGGTGAAAGCACTATCTTATCCTGCATATGATTCCCCTAAAACCCGCATGATCTACACTATTGTTGGTCATTATTCATCTTGATACAAAAACCTTTCCTCCTATCTCCAAGACCAAATCATTCCCGATACCTTCAACCGCCATGAGAAATGATACCTTATATGCAATGTGTCCTGCTATGTCATCATTGGTAATGATTTATACAAACAAGGTCTAGATGGTATGATCCTTAGATGTTTAGAATGGGAAGAGTCTCAATGTGCATTAGAGGAAGTCCATGAAGGTATATGTGGATCACATTCCAATGGTTTAACACTAGCTCAAAAACTTATTAGGGATGGGTACTATTGGCCTGAAATGGAAAAAGAGGCTATCAAGTTTGCTAAGAACTGTCAAAAGTGCCAAGTACATGGTAACTTAATTCATGCACCAGGGAGAGATCTAATTCACTTTACTACACAATGGCCTTTTCACCAATGGGAATTTGATCTTATAGGAGCCATACATCCTCATTCTTCTAATGGACATACCCATATTATTACAGCTATAGACTATTTCACAAAATGGGTAGAAGCGGTCCCTTTGACTCAAGCAACTGACAAGAAAATATCAATGTTCATTCAAAACTACATCATATTTCAGTATGGTATTCCACATTCTATAGTCACATATAATGGTGGTCAATTCAAGAATAGAGACTTAGATGATTTATGTGCTAAATTCAAGATTACACAACATTGGTCATCAATCTACTATCCTCAAGGGAATGTACAAACAGAGGCTTCAAACAAGAATCTATTGAAAATCTTGCATCGCACAATTAATAAAATAGGAAGAGACTTGCATCTCATGATCAATATAACTCTCTGGGCCTATAGAACAAGTATCAGAACACCCACTAGGGCTACACCATTTGCTTTAGTTTATGGGTCTAAAGTGGTACTGCCTATTGAGGTTGAAAGCCCATCACTAAGAATTAGAATGCATGGTCTAGTAACTGATGATGACTACAGAGTGTCTAGGTTGCAAGAACTTGAACTACTAGATGAATGTAGACAAGAAGTGTATGATCATCTCAGATTATATTAGAAAAGAATATCTAGAGGCTACAACAAGAAAGTCAAACACAAAGAATTTCAGGTTGGCGATCTAGTCTTGAGAGAGAATCCTAAAAATCAATCACATCGAGAATGCAAGGGGAAGTTTGAACCCAACTGGCTGGGTCCCTTTTTAATCACTGCTACTTTTGGCTCTAGAGCCTATCAACTCTCAATGACTGAAGGAGAATAGCTTTGAGAACCAATCAACATTCTCCATCTAAAGAAATTCTCCACCTAAGGCATTCAGTATTCAAAAATGTCCTGAAAAAACTATAAAAATAAAAAAAGTCCTAAAAAAATGATCATCCTGGTGAAAACCTAGCAATAGGCACCTTGATGTATCACAAAAAAATCAAAATATATCAAAAGTACAACAAAATTGAAAAAAATGAAAAATACAAAAAAATGAGAAAAAGAAAAAGTGCTTTGGTGAAAACCTAGAAACAAGTGCCTTGGTAGAAAAAATAGAATCTCTACCAAGATGGTGAAAACCATACAAACGGGTGCCATTTGTTCAAAATGCTCCATCTATCAGTGCAATCTTGGTTTTTCCTAGCTTTCAGTCTTGCTTTAGTTTGTACATACCTCCTGTAATACCCCAAAATTGGCACCTATTTAATTTCATCAATTTTGGTGCATTATCTCAATTTTACATCACCAAAGTCCTAGTTCCCTAGGCAATTTTCTCTCTCATATCTGACTTAATTTGACTTGATGTCAATTGCAAAGACCATAAATTGCAATAATCAAATGCTAAAATAATTCCTAAGTCCTAGACTTTATTTGGCTAAATAATCTCTATGATAAGTTAATTTAATTATGAAGTCCTAAGTACTTTTAATTAAATTAAACTCCACCCCCTTTAGCTAAATACCCTTGAAAGGAATTAATAAATATTTAGTTAAATTGAATGGACATCTCTTTATTTGAATTTAATAATTCAAATTACTCGAAAGGTCACTCCCCACATGTGGAAAATTCCATTCTTTTAATTAAATAATTCATTGTCTTTTTGTCTCAATTAGGAATGAAGAGTCCACCGTTTCAAATCAAGAAACTCTTCATTCCTCTTCTGGCTTGGTCTATTTAATGAACCTCTTTTTCTCATTCAAGAGAGCAATTTTTGAGAGCATCCTTACTATAGCATTTTTTTTAGTCTCATATCTCATTATTTTCAAAGCTCTTTTATTGCATTATCTAGTTTAATTTCTCATATTAGTGTAATTGCATTTCACATTTAGATTAAATTTTCTTACTTGTTCTTAGTCTAATATCATCTTTATTTCAAAATCAAATAAAAATCTGCATTTCATATTTCTTTCAAAGTTTTCTAGATTAATTGCATTCATTCTTATCTTAGTTTCATTTTGCTCATATTTTCTTTCAAATCCTCCATTGTTGTATTGGTCTCCCGGCTGTTGGCTCTCGTTCTGAGAGTATTCAAACACCCCATTCACATAGGAGGCAACAGGTCGCCTCACCATGGAATTTGGATTGAGTTCTTCATACTCTCTCCAAAATTCTATCAAGTGAATAATGACCATGTTATGTTGTGTCTGATTTAGAGGTCACATTCAGTCACATACATTTTGGCGCACACCGTGGGGCAGAAAAGATCAATTTCTGGCCTCATTCTTCATTGGTTTTTCAGCTTTAGTGTTGGTTTCATGCGTTGTACGGCCATTTAAAGCTTTAAAAACTTTTAATATAGTAATTTATGGATAGAATGATGAATCCTCTTTCTTATGCTTTTGGTTTGGTTTATTTTTATTGAGAAATGAATAAGTTATGATCATTTTGGTGAAATTGGGTATTTGCAGATTTGAGATTCTCTGAATACAGTTAGATTGAAATGTCTGGTGCGGACAAATTATGAACAATCAAGATCTCTAATAATATTAATTGGAAAGATACGTGAATCATATTTTATTTCCTTTTGGTTTAAGTTATTTTTATGCAGATTTGTGAAAGTTATGGGCATTTGAGTGAAAACTGGTTTTTAACAATCTGCATTGGAGTTGCAGGTAATGATTTATTCTTAGAAAATGATTTATGAATGAGAAAAATAAATGGCTTACATATTTGGAAACTAGATTCATTAATAGTTACTGTGAAATTGGTTTGGTTTCATTTTAATTCATTTTGAGAAAGATATGTGATTTCCTAGGCAGAGTTTGGTGTTTTAAATCTGATTTATGACAGAAAAATTACAGTCTGAAAACATTATTGGTTGAGGAACCAAATGAAATCATAAGACCTTGTAACTTTGGGAAATGATAGTTCTTGGTGTTAGATAAAAATTTCATTCTTTCCAGAAATTTTAATATTATAATTTTATGGGTCAAATAAATCAATCTTTAAAGACTGTCTTGAAGACAGCAATGTTACATATCTTACGGTTTGTCATTGATTTGTCTTGATTCTATACTTTTGGATGTGTGCTAAATGCTGGACTGCAGATCTTTGGACCTAAGGTGAGTTCTTAAAATCTCTAAAACATTTGGACTTTGGAATTAAAATTAATCTCTCATGTGTTTGGCTTGAGTATTTACATGCTTTCATAGAACACATTTTTTATGCTCTTAATGGGAAATAAAGGAACATAGATTTGCTTTCATACAAGTTTGTGTTTAAGTGCATGCTTGTCTTTTACACCTTAAGTAATTCTTGGTTTCAAATATCAAAATATCTCATTGAGTAATTGAGGGCATGGATTCATTCCTTGTTTACATGAAGAGTTAAATGCACCACTTTGTGGACTCACTTCATGTTTACTTGGAAAGTTAAATATTCCATGATTCAAACCCTCTTGCACTTATGAGTAGTATTGATTAGCAGTCTTAGATTACTTGTGATTGATCTAGATTGCTATCTTGGGTTATTGGACTCGCTAATCCACCGGCCCCTCATTTTCGCCCTGTGGTTGCAATCCCAGCGCCACATTAAAGGGGAGGGGTCTATAGGAAAGAAGCGTAAATTGTTCCACTTGGCAACCCTTTTGTGCTTTTTGGAACTCACTTGTTTTCTAGGGTGTGGACTCACTTTGAGTTTGTGTGAGGAGTTAAATGCACAACTTTTTGGACTCACTTCACATTTACTTGAAGCATTAAGTGTTCCACCTTTAGTGCTTTTCAATACTTTTTGATAGAGAATTACTTATTTTTCATTTTTTTAGAAGGCCTGCTTGGGGATTTCATCACCTCAAGGGATGACCTTAACTCCCATGTTCTGGCGGAGTATAAATATCGGGAGGTGAATCCAAAGACACCTCTCTTTGGAATGAGTTAGATTTCACTCTTGGCTAAGCCTCAAAGAACTTTATACCTTTGAGAAGTGAAGGAGGAGATTTGGGTTACCATCTCCCCCCGGCTATGTGATTTCAAATTCTTCTCATCTACGGATTTGGGCCTCACGTACCTTGTGTATATCGAGGACTCCCTTTAGAAAAGCCATGTATATCCTTATAGACAACTTGCTAGGATGTTGTTGTGTTTTAAGTGCCTGCTAAAACATTCTCAAGAACATACACAAGTAGATTCCTTAGGGAGTAGAAATACTAAGTCACTATTCCTGTTCGTGCGCAAGGTTGCTTTGTCCCTTGCCCATTTCTTGAAGATTGTTTGCTTGAACTCCTTGATTGCTATCTTATGTGCTTGATTAATGACATAAATCTGATCTACCTTTTTGTCTGTGATTTGTTTTTCTATTTTCCTGTCGTTCACCGTCAGAAACTAGTTGTCTTGAGTTAGGAATCGATCGATCTTTGCTTTGACTCATATTGTCTCTCATTAGTCTACCTTATCTCATTGTGCTCTTGTACCTTGCGTTGCGATTGTCTTATCTCGGCTGTTCTAGCCATCTCTTTTTGACAATTCATACCAGGTTCATCTTGCATCTTGGCTGTTCTAGCCATTTATCTCTTTTTTGTTATCTTAGAGACAGAGTCTAGCTTTATCCCGAATCTTTTCTCATTACACCTTCGTCTATGACTGTCACGAATCGAAGTGGAAAGACTTATCCCATTCAGAATACTGATCAAGATCAAAGTAAACCTTGTAATCAAGACATAGGTCATCCTGAATTTTTTATGAAATCTGAACTTCGTGAGGAATTCTCACATTCTTCGTCATTCCAAGAGTATTACAATCCATTGTTTCAGATACAGTCTGACTTATTATTTCAAGAATATTATAACCCATTGTTTGAAGACTAGCAAGACTTTGAAGGGTCACTTTCTAAAATTAAACCTATTGATCCTTTTGAACCTATCAACTCTTTCACGATCTCTCATAATACTACCAACAAGATGGGAGATCCAAAACCTTCAAAGTTGGTTTTCAATCTCAGCTCTAACATGCCAAAACCTTCAAAGTTGGTTTTCAATCTCAGCTCTAACATGCCAAAACCCTCAAAGTCTATCTTTAATCTTAGCTCTAGCATGCAAACAGTCAATGCCACTGAGAAGGCTACAACAGAAGCTCAACCGCCTTCTAGATTTGCTAGAAACAAACCTTGGATCCCTCACTGTGACATGATCATTGCTCCAGGGAGCAAGGATACTCCTAAACCCAAAACTCCCTTTGTCTTGCGGGGCCTTGCACCTCCCTCTTATAACTACACAAAATCTCCAGCTTGTGCGAATGCTATCCCTCGATCTCATGCAAAGATTGTTCTCAAAGGTCCTGAACCTTCGACATCCAAACCAAAACTATCTATGGATAAAGCCCTCACTGAGGAAAACATCCCTAAAGATCTCAATCTCAACCAGTTTCAATCTATGGTGGGTCATTTGACCTCACCTCATTATTTACCATTCTCTAAGGAAGATGATCACTTGCTGAGCCACCCGCATAATCCTCTCCTGCACACTGAAGTTATGATAGGCCCCAAGAGTATCCCTCGCATCCTCATTGACAATAGTGCTAGCCTAAATACTTGCTCTGCTAAGATGCTTACCCAAACAACAGACAGCTTTGTTCCTGCCAATAGAGAGTCCACTGAGTTTTATGAGGCCAAGCTAAAAGAAATAGAAAAGACCCTGAAGATCAAAGATATTGGCATGGGGGAATATCAGATTGAGTCCGTCTTGTCATTGACAACTCTCCCTCCATCTCCACATTCCTATGAGGAACCTTCTAAAGATAGATTTGGTATTAGCTATCAGAGCAATGAGCTTGACCAACCTAGCTACAGCTTTCACTCATGCAAGGATTCAGATAATGAAGAAACACAGATTCAGCCTATGACACATGAAAGATCTTTGAATGTTCAAAATTCTGATTCAGACTACCAGAAAGAGTCTTATCTACCTTCTCAAGTGCTTCAAGAACATGATCTTGGTCCTCACCAGGAGGATTTTATACACTCTACTGAACAGATTTCTACTACTGCAGCTACTACTGAATATGTCACTACCTCCAATGATACACATACTGATTGGGAGCAACTGCTGGATGCTTCCCTTATCTTGGGTATGCCCTGGGGTATGCCTATTCTAGATTGTTCTACCACTTCTACTGTTGAACAAAATCCTACTATTGCCAACTCCAATGATACACATACTGATTGGGAGCAACTGTTGGATGCTTCTCTTCTCTTGGGTATGCCTCAAGGTATGCCTATTCCAGATTACTCTGTTGCTTCTACTGTTGAACAAAATCCTACTGTTGATGACTACAATGTCACACATACTGATTGGGAACAATTATTGGATGCTTCCCTCCTCTTGGGTATGCCTCAAGGTATGCCTATTCCAGATTACTTTGCTACTTCTACTACTGAACAAGATCCTACTGTTGAAGAAACATTTCCTTTGTTAGATGATAGTGATGAAGAAAGTCTACCTCCGACTATGTCTCTAGCTGAATGGGACTCCATATCAGATGCTACTACAGAGATACCAGTTGATGCTATGCACTTATATGCTAGTCTTAACAACTCAGAAAGAGGAGAAAGTTATGATCCTCCAGATCAAGCTATTGATGATGATCCTTTCCACCCTCCTATGGAGATAATTCCTATGGCTCCTAGGCCATCTGCTCCAAGTTATACTTCTACTACTCCAACAAATCATGGGTATCCGAGACCCCATCTTGTTACAATCTCATGGAATCTTGGTAGATCTACAATTGAAATGGTTCTTATTCGTGCACTCTTACCACCTGAAAGGGGACCTGACTCTTGGAATAGGTTATCTTGGTTAGGCTCACATAATATTCCTCCAAACTTATCTGACTCTTCTAAGATGACTCACAATCAACAACACTCTATGGAAGATTACTTTCTTGATCTATCTGATGCATTCATGAATGATGAGGATGATACTGATATATTTGCACTTGAGCCCATCCCATTGACTTTTCTTCCCCCTTCATCTCCCAGAAAAGTGGCCAATCCACTTCCATCTCCACCTCTCCACCTGAACCAGTCATATAAGCCTCTTTCATCCATCATTCCTGAGTCTTTTGGAAGTAACTTGGATGTGCAACATAAAAATAAAAATAATGAGAATCCACTTATATCTCGAGGTCACCATGTCCCATCTAATCGACATGTGACTATGAAGAAAGGAAAGAAACAAAGGTGTTCAAAAGACCGCAAAGGTCCTCAAAAAGAAGAAGACAATCAAAAGCCAGAAAATAAAATAAAAAATGGATCTCGAAATCCATTCTATAGGCATTGTCATCAAAAGCACCTCAAAGTAAAGAAGAAAAAATTCAAAAGCTATGTGGATTCCAAAGAAAGAAAAAATCAAAGTTGTCATTTGAGCTTCCAAAATTCTCATGCTTCCCTCCATTCCATCACCCTTACCTCTCATACTTTACCCTCTTCACTCCATCTTGCCTTTTCCCAAAGTGCATATCAGTATCTCCTTATTACTAATGACATGATTAAGAGAAATCCAGAATGTACTCCTCCTAAGCGTTTAGAGTGTGGGAAATCTGATGAAGAGTTAAGGTGTGTCCATGAGGATATTTGTGGGTCTCACTTAAGTGATCTTTCCTTGACTATGGATCTCTTGACTGTTGGACACTACTGGTTGGCTCTCCTGTTACTGCTACAACATCTGGTTCTGATTCTGCAACTTCTCAGCTGGCTACTGCTACAAATGACTGTGTTCTCAGAGATTCCTACTAAAGGAGAGAAACTCAAAGAGCCCATCAACGCTCTTCATCTAAGAAGTTCTACATCTGACATTCTCAGTATGCTCATGTACATACTTATTGATCCTAAAAAAATCCTAAAAATTGATATATTGCAAAAAATCCTAAAAATTGCAAAATGTCCTGAAAAAATGATCATCTTAGTGAAAACCTGGCAAACAGGCGCTTTGATGTATCTATTATCCTGGTGAAAACCTGGTAAACAGGCACCTTGATAATACCAAAAAAAATAGAAAATTTCAAAAAAATACAAAAAAAAATAGAAAATTTCAAAAAATACAAAAAAAATAGAAAATGTGAAAAATACAAAAAAAAATGAAAAGATCAAAAATACAAAAAAATGAGATATTCAAAAAATACAAAAAAAGCAAAAAAAGAGAAAAGTACAAAAAAATTGAAAAAGAGAAAAATGTGCCATTGATGAAAACCTGGTAAACAGGCGTCATGGTAGCAAAAATAGAATCTCTGCCAAGATGGTGAAAACCTGGTAAACAGGCGCCTCTTGTTTTCCTGAAGTAACATCTCATCTCAGCGTCGCTTGGCTCTTAGTTTCCTGCTTTAGTTTCCTTCCTTTCCTGCTTTAGTTTGTTTTCCCGCTTTCCTGCTTTAGTTTGTTTCCTACTTTGGTTTGCTAGCTCATGCCTTGCTTTCAGTGTCTTCAAGATTTTGCCTCAACTCTTCATGGATTGGAACTGGTTCACACTTGGGGGCACCTGCCTGGTCTAGGGGGCATTGTCCTATCACTTTCAGAAACTCTTTTTTGGGCATTGGTCGCCAGTGGTTCCCACTATGCCTGCCTGCGGATACCTAGCTTTCGTTCGATCTCTCTTCTTCGGGATTTCTCCCTTTTATCAATCACCAGTGATTCTCACTACGTCTGCCTACTGTCATTATCTCATTGAGACTTTGAACGTTATCTTTCTGAATTGACTTCAATCTGCTTGAACATGAACTTAAACTGAAACTAAAACTAAATGTGTGTTCCTTTGAGGCATGTTGAGCTTTGTTTTCTTTGAGTGCTTGTTTGTTTGCTTTTCTTTTTTTTTTTTTTTTGCTTTCTGTTTGTTGGTTTAGTTCAAACGATCCAAAGAATTCATTTAAGAGGGGTGTCCATCTGTAAGAGCCTCTATCTCGTATTGGATGGCCATGCGTACCTCGACTCCTTTTATATGAACACTTGGTAAGGTTGGTTCTTCTCCTTGTCTTTTGAGTGACTTCTTTCTGCTACTGATGAAATTGTAAACGCTCGTCTTGCTAAGTGAACGTAAGGGTCACTGCGAGCAATCTTTGGCAAAAGAAGGAACTCCTGCATGCTTGGTGTGTTTGTTCGCAAGAGACATTCAGGTCATTCTAGCAAATGTGCTTTGATGCTTATGTTAACTTGCTAAATTAAAAGGAATAGGTGTTCAGGTCATTCTAGCTTCTTGTGCCTTAATGCTTACACCTCATTCCGACAAAATTTAAGACTTATGTCATATTCATATTCTCATGTTGGGGAGAATTGTATGGCATCTTGTGATTGTCCCGTGCTTAAATGAACTCAATGATGATAAATACAATGAGTCCAACAGCCGAGTTCGGAGGATTGCATTTGTTCATCCTAGGCCTGCATTTAGATTTGCATCTTTCATTCTAGGCTTGCATTTGGAGCGCTTTCTTGTTTCTCTCTTGATTGCTTTCTTCTAGATCTGCTCATCAAAGGTTCTCATCTTTTGTCCTAGTCTCATCTTGGTTGCATCCTTTTTCGGGATCGAAATCAAAATCTGACATCTCTAAGTGGCTCAAAATTGCATTTTAAATATTGGACTCCTTCTGGATCGGATGCTTGTGCAGTCAGCCTTCTGGTGTCATCTTCCTGCCAGCTCCTCATCTTTGCATCATGTTCTTGAGATCTTTGTTTCTTTTCATCAAGTCAATTCAAGTCAAATTTGGTCAACTATGGTCAAACTTGGTCAATAGGACCTCTGCTTTGCTCCGTTTCACTTCTGTAGCTTTGCGAATCTAGTCTAATTGATTTTGCTCTTCCATCTCTTGTTGTTTATCATCCTTCTCACATGTCATCTTTTGATTTCGCTCCCGAGGGGGCAGGATGATTACATCATTTGAATCTTGTCGAATCTATTCTTGAATCAGTCTGATTTGAATCATCAGTTTTCATTGCTAGGGGCATCTTCATGCCTCACATCTTGTCATCTGGAAATCTATCTCTTAGGTATCTGAGCAATCTAACTCAGATCCTCAAGGGCCAAACTTCATTCTGGAGATGGTTCTTGAAATCTTTTGGGTATTGGGGAAATCTAACCCTAATTCCTGGGAGTCAAGCTTTGCTCTGGAGATGACTCTCAAAATCTCTTTTAGACCGTTATCTGGGCAATCTAACCTGGGTCTCAGAGGACTAAGCTTCGTATTGGGGCAATCTAACCCTGATTCGGAGATAGTCCTAAATCTGCATCTTCATCAATTGGTATTGGGGCAATCTAACCCCGATTCCGGTTCTCTTTTAAGATCGTTGTCTTCGCAATCTAACTTAGACTTCAGAAAATTCATGCTTTGATCTGCTCTCATCTGTCACTTCAGACTATTCTTTGAATCAACGCGCTATTCGCACATCAATTCAAAGAGGGGCAAATGTAATACCCCAAAATTGGCACCTATTTAATTTCATCAATTTTGGTGCATTATCTCGATTTTACATCACCAAAGTCCTAGTTCCCTAGGCAATTTTCTCTCTCATATCTGACTTAATTTGACTTGATGTCAATTGCAAAGACCATAAATTGCAATAATCAAATGCTAAAATAATTCCTAAGTCCTAGACTTTATTTGGCTAAATAATCTCTATGATAAGTTAATTTAATTATGAAGTCCTAAGTACTTTTAATTAAATTAAACTCCACCCCCTTTAGCTAAATACCCTTGAAAGGAATTAATAAATATTTAGTTAAATTGAATGGACATCTCTTTATTTGAATTTAATAATTCAAATTACTCGAAAGGTCACTCCCCACATGTGGCAAATTCCATTCTTTTAATTAAATAATTCATTGTCTTTTTGTCTCAATTAGGAATGAAGAGTCCACCGTTTCAAATCAAGAAACTCTTCATTCCTCTTCTGGGTTGGTCTATTTAATGAACCTCTTTTTCTCATTCAAGAGAGCAATTTTTGAGAGCATCCTTACTATAGCATTTTTTTTAGTCTCATATCTCATTATTTTCAAAGCTCTTTTATTGCATTATCTAGTTTAATTTCTCATATTAGTGTAATTGCATTTCACATTTAGATTAAATTTGCTTACTTGTTCTTAGTCTAATATCATCTTTATTTCAAAATCAAATAAAAATCTGCATTTCATATTTCTTTCAAAGTTTTCTAGATTAATTGCATTCATTCTTAGCTTAGTTTCATTTTGCTCATATTTGCTTTCAAATCCTCCATTGTTGTATTGGTCTCCCGGCTGTTGGCTCTCGTTCTGAGAGTATTCAAACACCCCATTCACATAGGAGGCAACAGGTCACCTCACCATGGAATTTGGATTGAGTTCTTCATACTCTCTCCCAAATTCTATCAAGTGAATAATGACCATGTTGTGTTGTGTCTGATTTAGAGGTCACATTCAGTCACATACACCTCCCAGTTTGTTTTCACATTCCTATTTTCAATAAAGTCAGTTTGTGCACCAATCAACTCAAGTGTCCGTCTCCTATCAATGTTCAAACTTGGAGGAAATCAAAGTCATATCCTATAGTCCTTAGTATCTCAGATGTTTCATATCCAGTCAGGGTCCTTTGAAGCTACATCCAAATCAATCAGTCAGTCTCCTCTCCAAAAAGGATTTTGCGTCTACAACAACGCAATCAAATAACAACAAATTGAAAACAATCTATGCTTCACATGCTTATATGTCCTTGTATGCTTATTGATTCGCATTGATATTTTTGCATATTATGTCCTTTTGAGCTTTTCGATGATGTCCTTTATAGAATTTAGAGAGTAATGACTAGGGGCACAATCTTTTTTTTGTTTTCTATTTGTATGTGAAAATCTAACAACTTTGGAAATTCTAGATTGAAATGGTGTCTGTCTGTAAGAGCCTCTATCTCGTATTGGATGGCCATGAGTACCTCGACCATTGATACCCAAAAAATTAAAGGAAGTTTGATCTAACTATTGTCTTTTGAGTGAGTTCTTTCTCCTACTATGAAACACAATCTTACCTAAGGATGTGAATGATAAAGGATTACTACGGGTAATTCACACTAGATTTAGAATGATCTCTTGACTGTTTGATGTGTTTGTATCACAAGGCATATTTAGGTCATGATGACATCTATGTTTTGATTCTTATATAAATTGCTATATCAAAATGGACATGATATTTAGGTCATCCTGGTGTTTGTGCCTTGGTGCTTATATCTAATCCGACATTTTGAAAACAAAATCAATATTCATATGTCCATGGCTGCCTAACCAGTGGGCGTTGTATTGATTCTTGCACATACAAATCAATATTCATATGTCTATAGTTTCCTAACTAGTGGGCATTGTATTGATTTATCCGGTTACCTACTAAAAGTTCAATGATGAAAACAAATCAACACATGATCAGTGAATAGGTCCTAGGTCTTAGGTTTGCATTTCATTCTGCATGTCATTTTGCACTTTTCATGATTGCATGATCTCCCAAATTGTTGAATACACTTAAAATGCTTAAATGATTCTTCAAAACTAAACTTAAACTTGACATGAAGAGCTGAATCTCACATGAAGGTTTCCTCCTAGAACCACAAGCAATCACCATCCTGGGTTAAACATCATTTTTGACATAAGACCAAGTACTTGTCTTCATCAATCCCTGCAAAATATGTCATGTGTATCGTTGCATTTACATTGCATTTTATGATCATTCCATCTATTACATTACATACATGTGCATTTCACATTGGATAGCATAATCAAAATTATACCTTTCCATACATTTTCCATAATCATTACATTGCATAAATCCATACATACATTCTACACTACTCCTAGTATTTACATCACATGATATCATCATAAATCAAAACATGACAAGTACAAATGATGTCATAACCAAAATCTCAATCTCATATATATCATATAACTTGAACTAGTCAAGGGTGCACTACTGGCACAAGGTACAAAAAGAATGAGATCATGTGAGCTATCAGAAGTCGGATCAGTGTATATGAACAAAATGTCAAAAATAGAATATCAAGACATATCAGTTGTCGGCATGATCCTCTACATTTGGTGGAGGTGGTGGTGGTGCATGTGGCACTGCCTCAGCTTGTGGTGCCCTTGCTCCCTTTGAAGCTATCATGTACTATGAATATGTGGGAACTCTCTAAGCTGTTGGAACAATAGAATAATATGTTGAGACATAATATGAGGCCCTAGCTATCTGGTGTGTCACCTCTGCCTGTAATCTCCTGACATCTGCCTCCCTCAAAAAAAGTTGCCTCTCTATCTCCTTTTGCTGTATTTCATGGGTGGCACTTGGTAAATTCAGGTACCTAACCTGTAGCCTAAGCCATCTAATGGTCTCCTAGGTAGTCAATGCCTATCCTAGACCGGCATATGCAGTGGGAATCTCTAAATCCTCAACTGGCTGATCAACAACCTCTACTCTCTGCACCTGACGACATCTCACCTCGGCACCTAGATCAAAATCAATATCACCCTATGTAGGATCAGGACCAACACCTATGTCCTACTGTGCACCCAGTAACTCATCTGCGCTATCAATACTACCCAAAGTGCTGCTCTCTCCTCTAGTGGATCTCTATTGTAAAAATACAGGCCTACCTACTGTAGAACTAGTAGGACAAGGTGGTCTCATGTGACTAGATGGTCTCTGTGGTGTCACCACTACTCTCAACCTTAGAGGTGTAGGTTGGGGCATCGAAATCTTCACATCACGCCGTCTCTAGCCTTGACCCATCAGTGCACCTATCACATCCATATCCTCCTCCATACTGGGGATCAACTCAGTAGGATCTAAAAATCTATATATGGGATGCTCTGTGAGCCAAGCAATGTATCCATCTGTAACTCCAGCATCTGCAACATCTGGATGGTATTGCCAGTCTCTACCAACATATCCACTATACTCCTGAGTACTCAGAGCATAAGACAATTGTGTTGTCCATCCTAAGCCAATCTCTCAGACTATCCATGCATATGTGGTGTAGTCCTATGGGGTATCCTGAATGATACCATACTACCACCACACTCTCATAATAATGAATCTCTCAATCACTGTGGTAGATCACCCAATCAACACTTAGCTTTGAAAGAAATAACTAAACTACTCTCGGGCAGTAGGCCATGCCTCTATCTGCAAGTATGGATGCCAGAGCACATATGTCATGTCATCGAGGACATGCCTCCAATACTTAATATGGCCCATGCACACTTGTGTGACATATCCTGAATAAATATAAATAACCGGCTCCTTTGGCTGGCGCTGACTCTGACATATGGGTTTGCATACTAGGATGTGTTCCCATGCCCAAATTTGAAGTACTAGAGCACCTAAAGAAAATGACTTGCTCTCCTAATACACTATCTCATGCATCTTAGAGCACATATGGGCTAGCATACACTGTCCCCAACCCAACTCATAAGGAGTGGCCATCAAACAAGCAACCATAGGGGGCCAGCCCACCAAGAGACTGTTTTGCTGACGGTTGGACATAATGATACCTCCTATCATACCAGCTAGTATGCACTCTAATCTATAGGTCTGCCCATTTCACTGAACTAAGGACTCCCATGATATGGACTGGGTTAGCTAGGTATCATCTCTAAAGAGTCTCTTGAAAGTAAGTGAACTTGAGTTCCCTGAACTCACATAGTCAGGACGAGGACAGTGAAATGGAATGCGGAGTATCTGATATACGTCCTCTGGTGTAACTATTAGCTCTCCAGTAGGCAGGTGGAAAGTTTGAGTCTCAAAATGGAAGCGCTCAATCAACATAGTCAGTAGCCCATGGTTTACCTGAATCTCAGGTAAACAGATCAAGTACTCAAAACCACAGGAAGCCAAATGTACTCTCATAGGGTCTGGTAGTGACACGCAGAGTCTCTGAGTGGTCAGATGTGAAATACATACATGTACATTAGGATAGATGACCTACACAGCACAGAAATAGGGAATCTTATCAGTCACTTGGTTGAAAAATAGGCTAAAAGTACAAAAATATGAAAGTTGAACATTTCAAAAGGTACATTAAATGCTATGAAATTGGCCTATAAAATCAGAAAATTCAAAAATTTGACCTAAAAGGGTGATTTTAGCTCACTATTTTCCATGTGACAATATAGTCTGATATCAAAACTCGTACGAGTTTCAGCAAGGTCCCATACAACAAACCATGGTTATACGACAATGCATATTTTCTCATATGAAAATTGAGGGACCCGATGAAATATAGTACGACTCTTGGGTCCCACTCATACAAGTTTACAAGGGTTCCGAGATGACACTCTACAGGAAATTCAAAAGTCGTACAAGTCCTAGGGGACTGTCGTACAAGTTTCTATGCTAACGAAATTCAAAAATTCCTAACGTATGAAAAATGATCTAAAAAGCTTGAAATATGCAAAATTTTGAACTTACAAAGAGGCACAGAGGTCCACTTACCGGATGTCCATACTGCAGAGGTCGATGATGTCTCCAACTGCGCTTAAAATGATGTGAGGATACAAGAACCTTCATCTCAGCCCTTTTTCACTTAGAGGGCTCTATGGAAGTTTCTAAAGTCAAAAGTGAATAATGAATTGAAATGACCCTTTTGGCCCTTATATAGGTTTTGACCTAATTTTTCAAAGTGCTCCATTTTCCACAAAAATTGCACCCCTGGCTATTTTCAACGTTCTGAACCCATTTTCGAGATCAAAATCAAAATCTGAGATCGTTTACTATGTCAAAATTGTGATTTAAAATTTTTAGACCCGGGACGGGCGACCGCTTGCATATTCAACCTTCAATCATCACAAAAATCCATAATTCAACTTAACTGATTATCTTACATCAAACTATCAAAATTTCAACTTGGTCAACCATGGTCAACTCATGGTCAAACCTAGTCAAACTTGGTCTCCAAGACCTCCAAATGATGCAGAATGCGTTCTCAAATGTGTATAATCACTTCTTAAATCAATTAACATGCTTCTAAACCATTTAACACTAAATCTTCTTGTCAGATTTCAATTTTCATCCCGAAGGGGGCATGGTATTACACATCAATCAAATTTGTAAATCAAATCTTCTCTTAGTAATCAAGACAACAACCACATCTAGTTGTTGATTCATCAAAAGACCTCGTCACTAGGGGCATATCAGGTTCATCAAGATCCATATCAATATGGTATTCTCTTAATCTTGTAAACTGTATCAGCTTTTTGTAACCATTGGTTCATTAGTGTTATTTCCTTGGTTCTTCGTAACTGAAGGGTTCAGATGTGATACCATTTCGATTCCTTTGGACAATCAGGTCTGGAATCAGGTCACTCACTTCTTCGTAATCATAAGTTTAGAATCAAGCATTTTGATACTTTTTCGTAATCATCAGTTCATTGTTGCTATAGTTAACATCATCTTTGGTCAATCAGGACCTAACATCTTCAAATCTTTTAAATTGGTTTCTGTCTCGGAATCGGTTAATCTCTCAGAATCTTTCATCATCATCAAACACAGATTATTCTTTGAACCACTACGCTTCACACAATGATTCAAAGAGGGGCAAAATGTAATACCCCAAAAATGGGCTATAGGTTCATTAACCTCTTACATCAACAAATCGAACGAAATCAACATCAAAGTCCTAACCTAAGGCACATTTGCACATCAAATCATTGAAACCTAATTGATTATCCTAATTCTGTAGCAGGGAATATTCCTTGAATATTCCTATTTTATCCTAATTTAATTATCTTTAATTTAATAATTATTTGGCGATAAATCCTATTTATCTTAAAGTTTGATTAATTGAATATTCTGAATATTTAATTATATTTAATTATATTTATTCCTAAATTGTATTATTTAATTTTGACAATAAATCAAAAATCTTATGACTAATTGATTAAATTCTTATTTAATTAATTAATATCAATTGTCAATATTTAATAATATATTTTTTGAATAAAAGTTAGATTTAATAATTGATTAACCCATAAATAAATTGTTTTAATTCAAAAATCAGTTAAGTTGAAGATAAATCATTTTATTTATTTGATTAATTCATAATTATTATGCACATTCAAAGAGTAGTTAAAATTCAAATCAGAAAATCAATTCAAGTTGTTATCTTTTGGAAACTCAACATCTATTTTGAGTTGAAAGTTGATCTAAACTTCTGATTTGAGTTAAAAACTTGTTCTTGCATGATTTTGCATGATTTTGTGAGTTGATCTGTTTCTAATTTCTTGTTAACTCAAAAATCAACTTGAGTTTATCAAGAGTGATTTATGGATTTTCTCAATGCATCTTCAAGCCCTGGATTTCTATAAAAACAAGGCCCAACTCTTTACAATTAACCACTCTTGAATTTGCACAATTACTCTGGCAAATTTGCATCTGAAGGATCAAGCACTTGCGACAGGTGATTTGTGAGATTTTTCATTGTTGGTCATAAGCATTCATAGTTTTTCATAGCATATCATCGCATTCATTCATTCATATCATTCTTAGTTTAAATCTGCATATCATTTCAATTTCATCTAGATTAGTTTCATACAATTTTTTTATTCAAATTGCACAGAAAATACAAAAAAATAGATTAATCTGCATTCATACAGTTTTTCATTCTTTTGCATTCAAATCCTTCGTTTAGGTGTTGCATTGTCACTGATCTCAATTTCAATCTGAGAACATCATACTCACACCTACTAGAAGGCAGTAAATCACCTAGTTAGCTTAGTTTCATTTACTTATAGATTTTGATTTTGCTAACCTTTAATGTTTTATTGAAGTGTTGTGTCCACAGCTAGGTACAATTTTCACACACACACAACTCGGTAAGACAAACTTCAATATTAATCGACAATAGTAAATTAACTTATCAATCAACAATAACATGCAAAATAAAAATTTTACACATATAACACCAGTATTTAACGTGGAAACCCAATTTGGGAAAAACCACTATGGGAATTGTCACCCACCAAAGAAATACTCTTCTGAAGTATGCTTGATTAAAATCAAATCTTGTTAAATATTACAATGTACATTGTTAAATGTGACCCTGTTAGGGGATTTACCTCAGATTTGTTAAGATCTTCAACCTATTAGGTGTGGATTGTTTAAAGGTCTTCAAACACTCTTCTTGAATGTCACCTCTCTCAAGGTTTTACAATAAGACAATTAAGTCGACTCGGTTAAGATATTTTTCTGCTACAAATGTTAATAAGAAGCAATATAGAAATTCATATGTAAATCTGTATCTACCTCTTGCTTAATCAGATCCCTTGTTCGCTCTTTGTCTTCACTTCCTTCCTTCACTTTCCACTAGCCTCAACACTTCATCAATATCTGCTCTAGAATCAGATTTAAACCTTTCCTTCTTCATTGCATCACTCAGTTACAAATCCACCTCTCAACTTTGCCAGCTTATTTTCCATGTAATTTCATCCTTTATATAGACTTTGTTTTTCCTCTTAATCTCCTTTATTACATTTTCCTCTATTTATTCTTAACCATTAGATCAACCTCTTGAACTAATACAATGATTTTGGAGCTCGGTAAAAAAAATTATCATCACCTTGGAGCTTGAATTTTCTTGGAACTTGTACCTTCACTTTTTTTTGTTTCTTGCCTTTCTTCACTAAATCCTTCTACTCAATGTCTTGACTTTCTTTCTCTTTACTGAATCTTATTTTCCCTTTATCGAATGACTCTTTTGTGCAGGAGCACCTAGGGTTTGGATTCAAACCTATTCTAATTTTGGCTTTTAATGACTCTAGCCAAGTCTTGTATAAATAAGGACTCCAAGAGGGTCCAATAGGTGTGTTAGGATAGCCTAGTTTTGGTTTGGCACTAGGGTGTCACTAGTTGGCCAAGAATTGCCAAGCTGGCCAAATGGGGCCTAGTGAGTCCAATGACTCTAAAATTATTGTAAAAGATGAATTTGATGTGTATTTAGGTCAAGGAAGTGGTTTGAGACCTTGTGGAACCCATTCACTGGGTCAGAGTTTTGGAAAATGACAAAAATATAAAAGTTGTTCAACTTTTGGACATTGTGGTCATTTTCCCTAATGGAAATTATGGGTTGGCTTATGTGGTTGTTCTATGAAAAAATAACTATTTAAGGGTTTTTGAGGCATTGTACGGAGGTTGGACAATTTATGGATGCAATTCCCAAGGAGGATTGAATGATAGTTTTTTTGTTCCTATACATAGTCTTTGTGTTTCTCTTGTGTGGAATTGTACATGGATTGAAATACTTGATCCTTTGTGTAGTTTAATTTCCTCTTCTTGTATCTTTACTCTATATATAATTTTGGTGTGGGTTCATATAGTTATTTGTGCTCAGACAAAATCCAACCTTCCTAAACCGTTCCCTACCAGTGAAAGGGTCTGGTTTGTAAATATGACTCTATAGTGAGCTTGCTCCATTGGATCCTTATGGGTCATGGAGGATGGAAATTAGAGCCCTTGTATATTTATTTCCTTTTTGTACAGGTCCCAAAGGTGAAGTTTTCTATTTTTACAAGCTTTCCCTAGGCGAGACTGCTTGACCTTGGATAGGAGCAAGAAAGTATCAGTTAGTGTTTGGATGTAGGGTTGGATTGAATAGAGGGAATTAATGAGTGGAGAGTGGTTTTTGGGAGTTGGAAAGACCCTAGAACCAATGGTGATAGTTTATGAATTCATCTCATCAACCTTTCAATGATTTTGAAACAATTATCCCTATTAGCCCTATTTTTAAGGACATTGTCACATAGTGTTTTGAGGTATTGTATGAAAAGTTTGGGAAACCCTAACCCTTGAAATATTTAATCTTGTCAAAAAGGGTATTTGGAACAGTGACCATTTTAGGTGTTCTTTGGGAATGTTGGGAGTTATTTAGGTTTAGGATCCTTATTAGGGATACAAGGGATGGCTAGCCCTTCCCATATTAATTTTTGAACTTGATGGAGAAATGGATAAATTATGAACCAATAACTTCAAGAATGGATTTAATATGATACAATTGGAGTGATTCCAATCTCGCAAAGTGACTGGTGAGATTTTATGATCATTTGTGGAATCTATCTTAGTAGGTTCAGAGAAGTGTTGATCCACCTTTGGTAGAGAGGCCCTTCGGAGTTGGGGGAAAAAAACTAAGTGTTTACCCCTAGGTTAGGCTTGTCAAAAAAACCCTTAGTAGCTATAGAAAAGGGACCTAAGGTTGAGTCAAGATGACTGAAGATAGGATCCTCCCTATTAGATTGGTATCAGAGCCTTGAAATATTTGGGCTAGGAATTATGTCTGAATTGGAATCAGTGGGACATTCAAGGATGGTCACTAATGAAGAGTTGGAAAAGAAGGTTGATGACCAAGAAGAGGAGAATAGACTCTTAATGGAAAGATTGGTAGAGATGAATAATAATCTTGGTGAAGTTGAGGACAAGATAGAAGTAGTTATTGAAAAAGTGAGAGAGACAAAGGGTAAAGGAAAATCAATGGCAGTGGAAGATGAAGTGCCAGAGCCCGATCCAATATTACAAGAAGAGCCCTTTCTTAGAGCTTTGAAAGCTATGGGTGGAAAATCCCCATAGGTTGTACCTTTGTTTAGTGGAAAAATGGAGCAAGATGTAGTTTTGGAGTGGATAGAAGGATTAGTAAACCATTTTGAGCATGAAAATGTGACTGAGGAACCAAAAGTGAAGGTGGAAAAGACTAGGTTGAGGGGAACTTCCCTCACATGGTGGAAATTTTTACAAGATGAGAGACTAAAAGAAGGAAAGAATCCCATTTCTAGTTGGAAGGTTATGGTGGCTAAAATTAGCAAGACCTATATCCCTAATGATTTCAAGATACAACTCCATAAAAAAAGATGTAATTTCAGACAAAGAGAGACATATGTGAGTACCTACACTAAGGAGTTCTACAAATGGTGTTCAAGGTCCAAGGTGGTAGAGGATGAGAGGGTTAAGGTTGAACTCTATTTAAATGGGATAAGATGGAGTATACAAGAGGATATAAGTTTTTTGACACCTACCACACTGCAAAATATTACCAATTGGCCCTTAAGGTTGAAAAAAAGAGAAAAAAGAAGCATAAAGCCACTAGTAGGGGTAGAGGAAGAGGAAGAGACTCTAGAGTTTATAGAGGCAATTTTGGTGGTAGAGAGAGTAACTCTATACCACAAAGAGAGTCAATATTGACAAAGAAGAGTAGTGAATCTAGTGGTAGAGGTAATCACAATAGAGGAAGAGTTCCTAGCAGTAGTGGTAGAAGAAGATTTGGAGGTTCTAGAATAGGATCCTCTTTTGTAAACATGAACTATTACAACTACCACCAATTTGGTCATCTTGCATATAGATTCCTTGACAAAGAAACATCTTCTCAATCAGAGAGAAAGGTAAATTATGTGTAAGAAGAAACCAATAGTGTTAAATCTCCTAAGATCAATCTTGATTCAGAGAGTGGGGATAATTTGATGATAAGGAGAGTCATGATTAAAGAGCCAGTGAGAGAAGAGCCTAAGAAGAGGAGATCACTTTTCAAGGTGAAGTGTAAGATCCTTGGAAAATTATGCAAGGTTATTATTGACTTAGGGTCAATTGATAATATTATCTCAAATGAAGTAGTGAACAAACTTGGAGTACCTAGGATTCCTTATGATCATCCTTATAGGGTGACATGGTTGAACAAAGGACAACATGTCTTGGTCAATGAAAAAGAATGGTTGAATTTACAATTGGAGGATATAAAGATAAAATTATCTGTGATGTACTACCTAGGCATATATGTCATCTCTTGTTGGGAAGACCATGGTAGTTTGATAGGAAATCCATGCACAATGGGGAGAGGAACTCTTATTCATTTCAGAAGAATGGAGTGACATATAAAATCTAGTCTTTGGTGGAGGAAGAAGGGGTGAAGGATACTACTAATGTGTTGGTATTTGGGGGAAATAATTTCTACAAGACCTCAAAAGAGAAGTTGAAGAAATCTCTACTACTATGATGAAGCCTAAAGAAGAGAAGAGAAAGGAATCAAAACCTATACGTAAGGAGATAAAACAACTTTTGGAGAAGTTCAAAGATATTGTGAGTGATGGATCACCTAAATTCCTACCACCATAGAGGAAAGTAAGTCATCAAATTGACTTCATTCCAGGATCTTCTTTGCCCAATAAAGCAGCTTATAAAATGACCCTTGAACAAAACAAGGAGTCAAGACAAGTCCAAGAACTACTTGACCAAGGTCTAGTGAGAAAGAGTACTAGTCCTTGTGTAGTACCAGTGGTGTTGGAATAAAAAAGGAGGTAAGTGGAGGTTGTGCACCAATTCAAGGGAAATCAACTGAATCACAATAAGATATAGGTTCCCAATTCCCATAATAGAGGACCTAATAGAATGTCTCAAAGGAGCTCAGTATTTCACTAAGTTGGATTTGAAGAGTGGTTACCACCAAAATGAAATTAAGGAGTGGGGTGAATGGAAGACAACCTTCAAAACCACAAAAGGTTTGTATGAATGGCTTGTCATGCCATTTGGGCTAAATGCCCCTAGGACATTCATGAGATTGATGAATGAAGTGCTTTAGGACTATAATGGGAGATTTTTGGTGGTGTATCTTGATGATATACTTATTTTCAGTAAAACCATGGTAGAACACCTTGAGAACTTGGAGATTATGCTAAGAAAGTTGCATGAAGAACAATTAGCCATGAACTTGGAGAAGTGTGAATTATTGAAGCAAGAATTGGTATACCTTGGATTTTTGGTCTCACAAGGGATGAAAATGGATTATAGAAAAGTGAAGGCTATACTCAACAGTCCTACTCCTACATTTGGTATTGAGGTAAGAAGTTTCCATGGGCTTGCCCAATTTTATAGGAAGTTTATTAGGGGATTTAGTGCCATACATGCCCTAGTCTTAGATACCATTAAAGGTCAATTGAAAACTAAATTTAGGTGGACTGAAGAAGCCAACAAAGAGTTTGAGTTGTTAAAATAGAAAGTATACACCCAACCTATTCTTGTATTACCAAATTTTGATAGATTATTTACTTTGTAGTGTGATGCTAGTAGTATAGCAGTGGGTGTTGTATTAACTCAAGAGAGTAGACCAATATATTTCTATAGTGAAAAGTTAAATGAGGATAAGAAATGGTATTCCTCATATGATCTAGAGCTCTATGCATTAGTTTAGGCCCTTAGAAATTGGAGACATTATCTCCCACCTAAAGATTTTGTAGTGTTTACTGAAAACCAAGCTTTAAGATTTATCAAATCCCAAGACAAACTCAGTAATAGACAAATCAAATAGATGGAATTTATATAATCCTATACCTTTACTATCAAGCGCAAGAAGGGTAAAATGAACAAGGTTGTTGATGCTTTAAGCATGAGGCTTCTTACTATCCAGGAAGTATAGTTGCACAGTATAGGGGTAAAAAGTTTTAAGGATATTTACAAGGAGGATGAAGACTTCTTAGAGGCCTACAAGGTATGTTTAGAGTTAAAGAAGAATTTCCATAGTCAATTTGTAGATTACACATTATAGAATGGGTTATTGTTCAAAGGAGGAAAGTTGTGTGTGCCTAAGGGATCTATGAGGAAAAATCTTATACAAGAGAATAATAATGGTAGTCTTAGAGGGAATTTTGGTCTCAACAAGACACTTGAGTTAGTTCAAAGATTCTACTACTGGCCTAGGATGTGTAAATATGTCAAACATTATGTAGAACAATGCATTGTGTGTCAAAAAGATAAAGGTAGTGCTACCCACTAGTACATTTGAGGTTAAATTTTGATGACCATTTGTCAGATTTGCAATGCTCATTTGTCAGCATTTTGACACATGTTTCTATTGCCATTTTTGCATTGGAAATTGTGACGAAAGAGACCTCTGTCAATTTACCAACACCCCATTACGTTGGAAACTTGCACATCATAAAAACTTTGTTACAGCATTTCCTACAATCCATCTATCAGAATTCTGACACAAAGACCTATCGGAAATATACAATCGCTGTCAGAACTAACTATTGAAAAGATATCCTTTCTGACATTAGAACTATTGGAATAGTGATAGATCTACAACCAAATTTTGATAGGTAAACCCATCAGTGACATATCATTACTGTTGGAACAGCCTATGGAAAATTGCATATCTGTGACATTTTAACTGTCGAAAGAGTGGTGGTAAGGCAGTATATCTCTGACAGGTTGCCCTGTTGGACGTATAACATTACTGTCATAATAATTGTCATAAAGAATATTTATCCAAAATTTTATTTATCAGATAGGTGATGTGTTGGCCTATATTCCGATGGGAAGTGATGTCGGATGTATATCACTTCTATCAGAATGAATTATAAAGTGTCAAAAAATTGATGGATATGCACATTAAAGATAACATAGCTCAAGAGACCATCATAGGTTGTCTCTTTCTTCAGTCTATATTATTGACAAAATGTTTTACCTTTCATTAGCTCATCAAATCTGGGGATTTGAAAGAATTTAATAGAATATTTTCATGACAACGTATATTATTTAAGTTGACATTGCATGAATTTATCTACTTTGCACACTTGTAGACTATGGGGATGGTGATAAAGAAGCATGGTCATGGGAGGAGATGCTTCTTTATCACCATCCTAATAGTCTACAAGTGCATGAAGTAGATAAATTCATGCAACGTCAACTTAAATAATATATGCTATCATGGAAATATTCTATGAAATTCTTTCAAATCCCCAAATTTGATGAGCTAATTAAAGGTAAAACATTTTGTCAATAATATAGACCGAAGAAAGAGACAACCTATGATGGTCTCTTGAGCTATATTATCTTTAGTCCTAGCTACTGGGTAAGGCCTGGAAGACTTATACCTGTCGATCGTCGAGAATAATCACCACCTTGCATTTATGTACACTGCACAAATTGATCCCAGTCTCACAAAAACATTTTACACTTGTACATCTCATCAATACTAGAGGCCTAAAGTAATTTTATACGATCACTAGCACATTTTGTGCATGGATGAGAAACAGTATCCAAAGTTTCTAGATAGCTATTTTTTAGAAGAGGAATGAGTGGAGGCCAAAGAAGGGATAATTGTGAAGGTTTTATAGATGTAGGTTACTGAATCATCATCTCTACACTGGTACTCAATCTGGCCTCCACTCAATAGTACATTTGAGGTCTAGAGATCATCATAGGTTGTCTCTTTCTTTGGTCTATATTATTGACAGAATGTTTTACGTTTCATTAGCTCATCAAATCCAAAAATTTGAAAGAATTTAATAAAATATTTTCATGACAACGTATATTATTTAAGTTGACATTGCAAAAATTTATCTACTTTGCGCACTTGTAGACTATGAGGACAGTGATAAAGAAGCATGGCCATGGGAGGAGATGCTTCTTTATCACCGTCCTAATAGTCTACAAGTGTGCGAAGTAGATAAATTCATGCAACGTCAACTTAAATAATATACGTTGTCATGAAAATATTATATTAAATTCTTTCAAATCCCTGGATTTGATGAGCGAATGAAAGGTAAAACATTCTATCAATAATATAGATCAAAGAAAGAGACAACCTATGATGGTCTCTCAAGTTGTGTTATCTTTAGTCCTAGCTACTGGGTAAGGCGTGGAAGACTTATACTTGTTGATCGTCGAGAATAATCACTGCCGTGCATTTATGTACACTACACAAATTGATCCTAGTCTCGCAAAAACATTTTACACTTGTACATCTCATCAATACTGGAGGCCTAAAGTAATTTTATACGATCACTAGCACATTTCATGTATGGATGAGAAACAATATCCAAAGTTTCTAGATAACCATTTTTTAGAAGAGGAATGAGTGGAGGCCAAAGAAGGGATAATTGTGAAGGTTTTATAGATGTAGGTTACTGAATCATCATCTCTGTACTAGTACTCAATTTGGCCTCCACTCCATATACATCTTCTCAGAATCTAAAAACTCTCCATTATTGATTCCCATCATTTTTTCAGCATCTCCATGGACTAAGACCTTAAATTATTGAGCTTCTCTTTGTTTCGAGAATAGTTTAATATTCTCTACTTAATAGGGCCAACCACGTGAAGGTGGAAGCTCACCTAGCCCCTCCTAGGAGCCTCTTATGACCCTTTGCGACATTTTAAGACCTCTAAGATGTATTCTTAGGGATCCTAAAGGGTCATAAGGGGTCCTGGGACACAACAGCTAAGAAACATAAATGTAGGCATCATGGTCACAATTTTTTGGAGACACAACATAATTGATTGGTTTTCCCAAATGATGCAAAGTAGTGGTTTCTTTGCATCATTTGGGAATAGCACTCAATTATGTTGTGTCTCCAAAAAATTGTGACCATGATGCCTACATTTATGTTTCTTAGCTATTGTGATATCTACATCGCAGTCTGTCGTTGTTGCAGTAGCAAAGCCTATATTCCACAACAAAAAGGAAGACATCTTTTTAGCCAGGGTCTAGATCCTACCCCAATTGTCAAAGGATCCAGGGCCAGGCTAGAAAGATGTCTTCCCATTCTGTCTGCAACATTATGTCCATCCATGATCTCAGTAATATCATCATCTTTCCACTCTTCATTTTCCAAAATATAGCGCTTCTTCAAGCTTGCAGAGTAATCTTATTAATAAAAGAACTCTTGTCAACATTAGGGTACCCACAGATCAAAATAGTTGATGTTATTGGTGCTTGTGCTCAAGGATATCAATTCACTATTTTGAAATGGCAAATCATTTTTATTTCGATTGTAGAGAAAAGAAGTGGGAGAAAAGGAGTGGGTGAAAGCTAATCGAGCACGAGAGAAGGCATTGCATTTTATTTAATCATGAATGCTCTCTGAAATGACCAATCATGTTTTCTATTCGATTCTTTTCAGTGCTTTATTTCCCATATTCAATAGATAAAAATCATGGCGGCAGCCACTTAGCCATCTTTTTGATGTTCCATGTACTTTACAAAGATACAGGTATGTGGATTTATCATTCAGTTGCTTGCAGTTATTGGTCAAATGCAAATATTTTGTCAAGTTGAAAGGGCAAGATATCCATTTGGTGTTTTCAGTTTATGTTAAAAGTTGATTTGGTAAAATCCTCAAAAAACACACTACATGTTCTAAAATGTAAAGAAGTTGAATGATAAATGTAAGACATATATCTCATCCATAGTAATCAAAAGAAAGGACATGAAACTTCTAAGGAGATTTATCAATCCAAAAATATAAGCAAATAGGAAACATGATTGGTACCTTATGAATTGGTTTTTGAGGTGCACAATCTTCATCAATCTCCTCAAAAGAAGACCCCTTCTCACGAAAAATGCATTTAACACAAAAAACAAATCTACAAAACTGAACCAATGGCATGTTTAGAACAAACAAATAGAATGATAATAATATGTTGGAAATTCTATTATGTTTAATACACACAAAAGGACCAGTCCCAACACTTCTTAAACATAATTTATTTGATATGATAATAACATGCTAATTAAACTAATAAAGGTGTTATCTACATTTAATTTTCCCATTACTAATTACACAAACAACAAATTTACAAAACTGAACCAATGGCATGTTCTTCATATGTGATTTCTTCATCTTTTGAGCATATGGCATCATATTCGACTGCAAATTTCAAAGGCATTGCATTTTATTTGATCATGAATGCTCTTTGAAATGACCACATTCTACTGGTGTCATTCCCTAGCCCGTGCTTTATCTCTATTATTTGATGTTATTGGTGCTTGTGCTCAAGGATATCGATTCACTATTTTCAAATGTTTGGATCACTTTGGTCGTGACTGGTCCTCTAGTACACAGTCAAAAAAATGTAACTGTCTAATGATTATATGTAATGTTGAATGGATTAAATGCTTTATTCTTGGTAGAAGTGAATGGAAGGAATAGTGTTGGTGTTAGGTTTTATTTATTATTGAATTCAATGGTTTCCAAGATGTGTTGAGGAGTTTGCTCCTTGTTTAATGTTAACTATTCCTGCACAATCCACTCATACAATAGTGAAATGCTATGTGATTGAAAATTTCATACAACTGGTCCTTTGGCATGTATTAAATACAATCTAGTCACTTATTGAATGCTTTGGAGACTATTGGTTTGATTGTCCATGCATTACCAGTGACTTAGATTCATTAAAGGATACAAAACCCTTCATTTTGGGGTTATTGTGTGTGGATTCAAATGTAGGTTTGATTTGGTTAATGTTTAGAAGAGATCAATAAAGTATTTAAAGACAATCTTACATGTTTGGAGAGGTTTGAGAGGCACTTATCATGATTGTACCCTCACAAAAAGTGGCATAGACTGGTTTTACTAAGTTTCCTTTCTCTATTTTGAGGTTTCCTTTATCTGATGCAGGGGTACAATCAGAGGGTTCATTGACAAAATGATGCTTTGAATGGTTACTATGAATATGAATGATTTGATATAGCATATTGCTCATTTTACTTGAAGTTTGGAATAGCTTGTGCAAGGGTGAAAGTAGTTTTGATCATTTTGGTTGTGACTGTTCCTCTACATAGTCAGAAAATGTAACTGTCTAATGATTATAGTAATGTTGAATGGATTAAATGCTTTATTCTTGGTAGAAGTGAATGGAAGGAATAGTGTTGGTGTTAGGTTTCATTTATTATTGAATTCAATGGTTTCCAAGATATGTTGAGTAGTTTGCTCCTTGTTTAATGTTAATTGTTCCTACACAATCCACTCATACAACAGTGAAGTTACAAAACTGAACCAATGGTATGTTTACAACAAAGAAATAGAATAATAATAATATGCTGAAAATTCTATTATGTTTAATACACGCCAAAGGACTAGTCCCAACAATTCTTAAACAGACTAGTTATCTGACATGATCAATTGTTAATAAAGGTATAATTCTATAGACTGCTAGCACGAAGGAAGATTTGACCTAGCCAAATCTTCCTTGTACCACACAAAAAAGTGTGTGATAACTATGGCTACTCCAACCTTAATTGTTTAAGAATTCATCATATCAGATAAAGTATGTTTAAGAATTGTTGGGAGTTCTATTAGACCTTTTTTGTAAACATGTCATTAGTTTTCAAATGTTTGGATTCACGTTTGTTGATTTACTGGCATGTTTAAGGATGCCATTCTATATTGCTGTCACTAAAATGACCGCATTTTACTGGTGTCATGCTCTAGCCCATGCTTTAACTCCATTATTTGATGTTATTGGTGCTTGTGCCCAAGGATATCCATTTTTTTGAAATGTTGACTGTGGTTATCAAATGGACAACCCGTGAGCTTCTAGCTAGGCATCATTTGTATTGATAGCTTAGGGAATCAAATGTATTGTATCATTGATAGTTGAGACTTTTTAAAAAGGAAATAGGACAAAGAATGATTTTTATTTAGTGTCTCTATTTTGATCTTTAAGTGGCTTACAACCCTAGAGAAGCATATGCAGATTTACAGATGTAGTTGCAGGATACATAGCAGCCAATAATTCACAAGAAATACATGCATCCAATTTGAATATCAATTAATAAAAAGAAATAGGGTCCTCCAATGGCCCAATCATCTGGACCTTGACTGTCCCCTCAACCAGTGACCCTTCAAAACCGGGTTATCATGCAATTAATGAGTGATCCTTCATTCTCCTAGTCTACCCTGCATCCAAACATATTGGAAATACATAATACAATGATAACAAGTCTTTCACAATCCCCCTTCCCTCAAGGAACACTATCAACCATCCCGTCCACATAACATTTCACTGTTGTATGAGTGGATTGTGCAAGAATAGTTTACATTAAACAAGGAGAAAACTCCTCAACACATCTTTGTTGTAAACATGCCATTGGTTTAGTTTTGTAAATTTGTTTTTTTTGTTAAATGAATTTAAATAGAACATTAAGCATATTAATAATATGCTTAATCTATTAGTAATTGCAGATTAAATGCCCATAACACCATTATCAGTTTAGCATGTTATTAGAAGATACTAAAGAGGACCTGCTATTTGTCAGAGAAATCTTCATTGTCCCCCACAATGAAGACAATGAAGATTGACCTCCTGCCCCACAACAAAGAACATTTTAATAAGAATAAGATATAATATAGTGTTAGAATAAACTTTGAACAAAGACATGTAATGCTTAAGTTAATGATCTAAAAAGCTGCAAATATAAGAATTGAAAAAGAAGATAGTGCCAAGAAACATTTTCACAAATATGAAACGTGAGGAAAAGTAATAACATTAACAATGCCAAGATTCATAGCATTAAATTTCACCTACGGATGAGTTTCTTCAGTGGGTTTCCCAACATCAAAAATATGTTGAGTTGCATTTGAGTTGTAACTAAGAGTATAATGTGGAACAGACCCTAAACTTTGAAAGCGTTCTCCATCTTGGTAATTCAAAATTCAATCTAGGCAAGCATCAGTAAGTGAAATAAATTATAGACATCAACATCAACATCATCATAATCATTAGAAATAAAATTTAAAGACATATTTTGGATAGTACTATGTTTCTTCAAAGTTTTTGTGATGCTTCTAAACTTTAAAGACATATTTTATGGCTTAATGATAACATAGATTAGTGTTTTGTTTTTTGATGGAATGTTGTTGATCATTCATGGTCTTGAAGAAACTTTTGATTGTTTTGATTCTTGAGTCTTGACATTGTTTCTCAATGTGATATAGACTGACCACAAGATGGTTCGGTTGGTCCTCTCTTTTTGTTTAATCATTTATCTTCTTCATGGTGTAAGTGTCAATATGTTATAATCCAACCAGCATGTCATACCCCCACTTCTGACAAACCTCACAGCATGAAAATCACAGCCAACGACTTGGATGATCAGCATACACAAACACTAATTACCCTTAGGAAACAATGATCATTAATATTCATTAATGGTGGGCGGTGATTCCTTGGTAATAAAGGCATTGACAACATTCATCATCTTAACCAAGTCATGGGTGGTGATCCTTGAAATAGCACAATTAGTAAAAGGAAATAACAACATAACATAATTTGGAGTGAGGAAGAAGGAAAATTGGAAAATAAAATATGGAATAATCAGGTTGGAATTAGAGAAGAATTTATAAATAAACTTGAATTAGAAAAAAACTAAGTTATCCAGTTCTTTGTTTGACACTGGGTTTCAGTTCTACTTTTTTTCTCCTCTGGGTTCAACTTGGGTTCCTTTGGTAGGAACTTGGGTGTCTGGGCCAATCCCAGGTGCACCTGTAGTATTTTATTCATAATTTTATAGGCTAACTCATTATTATGGTAACATTGGTATGACCACACTCCATGCGTTATAATGGTACCTGACATGGAGTGTGGTTCAAATGAAGTTGAACCAAATGTTGACCGTGATGTCTATGATCATGATGAAGATGAATATGAATATTAAATCTAAAATATGGCTTGTAATTTGAATTTTCATTGTGAATGAAGAAACTATAGATTCAAGTTGACTCATTCTATGTTGTAGCATATTTGTTCCCTAGATCTACCATATTACATATGTGTAGCCTATAAGGGACATCTTCTGCTCATCCATGTATCAGAGCTTAGTGAGAGTTCTTAGGAGAAAGATAAGATGTCAGTGGGAGATGGAGAAACCAATCTCAGAACACCACTTGAAGCCTTGCAATGTTGAGAGTGGGATAAAGGCTACACTTGAGACCCTATATAAGGAACAAACTTATTGAGCCTCACTTTGTTTTGAGAATAGTTTTATATTCTGTACTAAATAGGGCCAACCACATGAAGGTGGAAGCTCATTTGCGCCCCCCCCCCCAACATCACTCTAAATTCCCCATTAACATCTAACATTCATTCATTATTTCATCCATTAATAAAATGTAACATTCATTAATTATCACATGATAAAATTCATTAACATTCATTCACACATTAATAAAATGTGACATTCATTAATTATCACATGATAACATTCATTAACACATTATAAAATTTATGAACATTCAATACAACATAATTAAATTCATTGGCATATAAAAATCAGTCATTATCAACTAAGGTGCATAGATGACAATCATTTCTTTTTTTCTTTTGATTTCTAGTTTTTAAGAAGTAATCATTAAGAGGAGTATCGATATCATCATCATGATCATCTACCCTCTCATTAGATCTCAATGCATGGCTAGTTCTCTGTTGATGCAAAGGGGGGTCATCTGCAATAACATATAAAAGGGTTAAATTAAAAACATTTTATTATAATTAAAAACATTAAAAACATTTTAAAGTATTTCAATACTTTACAGGCCATAATCGTATAGCTCTTTACCTGATCTAGTCACATCATCAACATCGAGGTTAGTTTGTCTAGCCTCGGCCTCAACCTCAACCTGCTCATTAACAACGGCCTCTACACTCTCTACAGTTGCAATACAAATTGTTACATTAATCCAAACACCAATTGAAATTAAATTTTTATTACTACACCAATCAATTTAAGATGTTTACTTGTATTACTATGATGCACATCCTCATTTTCATCAACACGCACAGGGTGTGTATGACAAGAATCGGCAGGCTGCATTTCAATTTCATACGCATTCATGTTATCATTGTTTTCTTACTTAAAACAAATTTACTCACTTTATGTTGGAACCTAACATCAAATAAACTAATTGGTAAATAATTAAATTTGAGGTAGTGTTCTTGAGCATTGAAAAAGGTTGAAAGTAGACACTTTTGCATTTCACACATTAGATGAGAAATTCTTCTCTTCCATTATTTTATATTTTCTCTATGGATTTCCACTGCATATACGTCTTCTCAGAATCTAAAAACTTCGGCCCATCATTGATTCTCATGAATGTACCAATTTGGATAGTAAGTCTAATTTAATTTGTCGGTGGACTGAGACCTTAAATTATTGAGCTTCTCTTTGTTTCAAGAAGAGTATAACATTCTCTACTTAATAGGGCCAACCATGTGAAGGTGGAAGCTCATATGGCCCCTCTTAGGAGCCTCTTATGACCCTTTACAACATTTTAAGACCTCTAAGATGTATTCTTAGGGATTGTAAATGGTCGTAAAGGGTCATAAGGGGTCCTGGGACACAATAGCTGAGAAACATAATTGTAAGCATTGTGGTCACAATTTTTTGGAGACAACGTAATTGAGTTGTATACCCAGACAATGGAGAGCAACTCTTGCACCTCTGATTCCAAGTTGACTACATCTATTGCTCATGAATACAAGGTCCTCCAATAGATGTATTCAACTTGGAATCAGGGGTGCATAAGTTGCTCTCCATCGCTTGGCTACACAGCTCAATTACATTGTCTCCAAAAGATTGTGACTATGATGCCTACAATTATGTTTCTCAACTATTGTGAAATCTACATTTATGTTTCTCAGTTGTCGTGTTTATGTGCATGTTTTTTATGTGTTTTGGATAGTAAGTCTAATTTAATTTGTCCATGGAATAAGACCTGAAATCATGTAATGAGGAGGCTTAGAACACTAGTATATGCAAATTTCATTATTTAATAACAAAAATCTATTAAAATGTTTATACCTTCTTCTCTCATTTGCTGGTGTAATTCCTCTTTGAGTATCCCCTTTCTCCTTTGCATCCAAAATGAACTCATTCCAATCCCTCACTGGAATAAAGGGAGGACGCTCAAACTTCAGCAAGACTTCATACCATGTAATGTTCATAGATTACGATCAATGCGTTATTTACGTTCGTAAATCAGCATTGCGTACAAATCTAAGGATGGTGTATGGTACGAAGCCATGCTCAAGCTTGAAAATGATAGTCAATCCATAGTCAAGGTCAAGGAACAAATGGATAACCAAGAAAACACTATATGTTAAATCATGTGATTGATAGCAGATTGGGGCTCACTTGAGCCATAAACATGAAGAATTATTCTAAAAAAAGATGTAAACCATATATATGTGCATTTGAGGCAAAGAGAAGTTACGTCATATCCATATTAAAATATTAGTTACAATATGAAAATACTAAACTAACTAATTACTAAGTTCATCTCTGCATATGGTCGCAACAGAGATATGCAATTACAATATAGAGAAGGCATCGTAAAAATATAATTTCAGAATTTTCCCTAGCCTGACATGTTTTGCACTTAAATCCTTCATCGCAGATAAGTGGAGATGGGTGGATAGATGCAGTTGAGTTGTCATCAACCCAACTAAAGTATCTGTAGCCATTATTTCCCTGTGATGCCCAATCTACATTAGTTCTTATATTATAATGAATAGTATTTACATCAGAAACATTAAATATATACACATTAGCAACCTTTTTTCTATTTGGGCAATACCAAAATTGTCATCCAAGGTTGTTACCATTGTTAGTACATTTATTATTTTTATATGATTATTTTTATATGAAATACACCAAGGAGTACCATCAAAAATATTAACCATTTACAATAATGAAAAGTAAACCTAAATCAAATAGCTCATTTTTTTATCAGCATGTGTAGTCTTTGTGTATATGAAAAATGAAAGAAATATGAAGCTGAAATAAAATAGTGAACAAAATAGTATTCCACATAGACTAAATGAAATATACCATCAAAAGAAGGTGACAAAATCCTCTCACAAAGCACAGACATAGGAAATCAAAAAGGGACAAAAGACAAGAAATAAGAAAAATCATTACGACTATAGAAAAATCATTTATACTATAATAAAAAAAAGAAACACTCTTTGTCAACAATTTTCAAAATCATTAGGACTATAGAAAAATAAGTAAGGCTATACAAAATCAAATTTTAGAAATGGACGGTTCTAATGCTTTTCCATTACAACAATTGAGCATTCATAATTTGGTATTGTGTATTCCATTTAAGTATGTCAACAATGTTCAAAATCCTGTCACCAAGCATAGATAAGAAATAAGAAAAATCATTAGGACTATAGAAAAATCAAGTTCTAGAAATGGACGGTTCTGATATTGCTTTACCATTACAACAATTGAGCATTCATCATTTGGTACTTCTTGGTGTATTCCATTTAAGTTTTTCAGTTGTCATGTTTATGTGCATGTTCTTTATGTGTTTGGCTTCTCTCCCTTGCAAGGGATATGTCGATAGGTAATTGATTTGAAAGCATAATGATTTGATAGTCTTTTTTCAGGATAGGCATAATCATCCCGTCAACCTTAATTAGCAACATTTGTGATATATGTCAAGTACTTATAATCAGTATGCCCAACAAACAGAGACTTAGTAGTAAAAGCATGTCCTTTGGTTTACTAGTTTACTTATAATCAGTATGTCCTTTGGTTTACTAGTTTAATCTAGTTTAAGAATGGTTTGTTTCATGTTTGAATGTACCATTGAATGAAGCTTGGCTATATTAAGTACAATCTTAAGACTCGTGACTTTAAATTCTCGTGTTTCCTTCAGACCTCCAAACATGTGTACTTTGAGTAGCCCTCCAACAAATGGACTTGTGATGATTTTCACAATAGTACATGTGTAGGAGGACTACTCAAAGTACTGCTTAGGAAAATTTGAATGTTCATCACATGTGCATATAAGAGTTGATCATAGAAGGTATATGCTAGACCCAGCAACAAATAGATTTGTGGTGATTTTCACAATAGTACATGTGTTGCTGGGTAAGCTCCCAATAGAGCTCAGGCAAATATGCATGTTCATCACCTGTGCATATGAAGTGGCTCTAATGGAAGATACAATCACTAAATTATGCATACTCCTTATTTTGTTTTGTGTTGATATTGTCATACATGGTCTTTCTTGAATGGAATGACTCATTACTTGTACATTGACTAGAATGTTGGTGGAAGAAGGATGATTTGTTTGCAACCATTTTTTCAACTCTAATTTTCTCAACACAAAGGGACATTTATCATAGCCATAGAAACATGATTATTTTAAAATGAAATACACCAAGGAGTATCATTAGAAATATTGAATATTTACAATCATGAATAGTTAACCTTAATCAAATAGCTCATTTTTTTATCAGCATGTGTAGTCTCGGTGTATATGAAAAATGAATGAAATATCAAGCTGAAATAAAATAGTGAACACAAATTCAAATTCAAGGCCTAATTTATCAAAAGCAACAAACATTAGGATAAAAGAAAAATCATTAAGAGTATAGAAAAATCATTAGGACTATAGAAAAATCATTAAGAGTAGAAAATCAAGTTCTAGAAAAATCATTAAGAGTACTATAGAAAAATCATTAGGACTATAGAAAAATCATTAAGACTAGAAAATCAAGTTCTATAAAAATCATTAAGAGTACTATAGAAAAATCATTAGGACTATATAAAAATCATTAAGACTAGAAAATCAAGTTTTAGAAAAATCATTACGACTATAGAAAAATCATTTAGACTATAAAATCAAGTTCTATAAATGGACGGTTCTGATGCTTTGCCATTACAACAATTAAGCATTCATCATTTGGTACTTCTTGGTGTATTCCATTTAAGTTTTTTAGTTGTCATGTTTATGTGCATGTTCTTTATGTGTTTGGCTTATCTCCCTTGCAAGGGATATGTTGATAGGTAATTGATTTGAAAGCATAATGATTTGACTATTCCAAGTAATGTTTTTAATCCTTTGAAGTTTCTCATGATCATGATGTAAGTTGATTGGATTAAGTAATTTGGGGATCCAATGAAACTTTAGGGGAGTTCAATAAATGTTTTGGAAGACTTAGAGGAACTATTAGCATGATTGTTCCTTCATCTACAGCAAGTTAGACTGAATTTGCTAAGTTTTTCCTTTGTTTTGAAGTGTATTTTGTAATCTATTTCCTTTCCATAGACCCAAAGACCTAGGACCATAGAAAAAGGATACTAACAATGTATTATACAACTCTAATGTTCTTGACTTGCAGAGATTTGAGAAAGTAAAGAGAACACTGGCTATGTTTAATGTTAATTTTTCCTGCGCAATCCACTCATACAATAGTGAAATGCTATGTGATTGACAATTTCATACAACTGGTCCTTTGGCATGTATTAAACTGAATAGAATTTTCATCATATTATTATCATTCTATTTCTTTTTTGTAAACATGTCATTGGTTCATTTTTTATCTACTGGTGTTGTGCCCTAGCCCATGCTTTATCTCCATTATTTGATGTTATTCACTATTTTGAAATGTTGACTGTGGTTATCAAATGGAAAAAATAGAAAAAAAAATTGTACATGAATTTTTTTTTACAAAACTAAACCAATGGCATGTTTACAACAAAGAAATAGAATGATAATAATATGCTGAAAATTTTATTTTGTTTAATACACGCCAAAGGACCAGTTGTATGAAATTCTCAATCACATAGCATTTCACTATTGTATGAGTGGATTGTGGAGGAATAGTTAACTTTAAACAAGGAGAAAACTCCTCAACACATCTTGGAAACCATTGAATTCAATAATAAATGAAACCTAACACCAACACTATTCCTTCCATTCACTTCTACCAAAAATTCTAGCACAAACACAAGCTATTCCAAACTTCAAGTAAAATGAGAAATATGCTATATCAAATCATTCATATTTATAGTAACCATTCAAAGGATCATTTTGTCAATGAACCCTATGACTGTACCCTTGTGATAGAGAAAGGAAACTTAGTAAAACCAGTCTATGCCACTGTTTGTGAGGGTACAGTTATGATAAGTGCCTCTCAAACCTCTCCAAACATGTAAGATTGTCTTTAAATACTGTATTGATCTCTTCTAAACATTAACCAAATCAAACCTGCATTTGAATCCACACACAATAACCCCAAAATGAAGGGTTTTGTATCCTTTAATGAATCTCAGACATTGGTAATGCATGGACAGTCAAACCAGTAGTCTCCAAAGCATTCAATAAGTGACTGGATTGTATTTAATACATGCCAAAGGACCAATTGTATGAAATTGTCAATCACATAGCATTTTATTGTTGTATGAGTGGATTGTGCAAGAACAATTAACATTAAACAAGGAGAAAACTCCTCAACACATCTTGGAAACCATTGAGTTCAATAATAAATGAAACCTAACACCAACACCATTCCTTCCATTCATTTCTACCAAGAATAAAGCATTTAATCCATTCAACATTACATATAATCATTAGACAGTTACATTTTCTGACTATGTAGAGGAACAGTCACAACCAAAATGATCTAAACTACTTTCACCCTTGCACAAGCTATTCCAAACTTCAAGTAAAATGAGCAATATGCTATATCAAATCATTTATATTCATAGTAACCATTCAAAGGATCATTTTGTCAATGAACCCTCTAATTGTACCCCTACGACAAAGAAAGGAAACCTCAAAATAGAGAAAGGAAACTTAGTAAAACCAATCTATGCCACTATTTGTGAGGGTACAGTCATGATAAGTTCCTCTTAAACCTCTCCAAATATGTAAGAATGTCTTTAAATACTCTATTGATCTCTTCTAAACATTAACGCATGGACAATCAAACCAGTACTCTCCAAAGCATTCAATAAGTGAATATGAATGTTTGAAAACTTTCCTCTCAACTTCCCCAACCACTCCTTATCAGTTAGAGAGATTAGTTGAGTGTTTAGACACTAAAAATTCTTAAACATACTTTATCTGATATGATGAATTGTAATATCAACAAATGTGAATCCAAACATTTGAAAATAGTGAATCGATATCCTTGAGCACAAGCACCAATAACATCAAATAATGGAGATAAAGCATGGGCTAGGGCACAACACCAGTAGAATGTGGTCATTTCAATGAGCATTCATGATTAAATAAAATGCAATGCATTTAAAATTTGTGGTCGAATATGATGCCAGAGGCTCAAAAGATGTTTCCCATCAAAGATACTGATGTAGGAGCATCCTGGGTGTAAGAGCAATCTTGCATCACCCAAAAATATTTATGTTTTTGTATTCAATAAGGGCTATCTTATGTAGAGCTGCTATTTATGGGAACTTGCTATTTTTAGTAAGTTGGTCATTTGATCTCAGAATGTTCTAATTTCTTCCCTGGAGGTTCATTTTGGTCATATCAGCCTGCCAGTAAAGTTTCATTGATAGATCAAGTCTAGCTTTGTAGATATTGAAGATTTTCAGTATTGGCAACAAGGTACATAAACTTTCAACTTAGTTTTGAAGGCTTTAGAGGCTCCGGATGAGGTCAAAAATTTGGGAGATAGGCACTTGTGTGAGTTAGGCCTGTAGAGAACTTTATGGCCTTTTCAAAATGGGGTCATAATAGTCAATCGGGTCAACTGGCGATGACTTATTGTCTTTGAAAGTTAGGTCACCTGAAATGGCGAAAAATGATCTTCCTTCAAAAATTTTGTTTGGGATTCAAAAGTTATTTTAAGCCGACTTTGATGTAATAAATTATAAAATAAAATAATTCTAAGTTTGCTTGGCATTGTTGGCTAAAATTCTGGAACCTTCCCAGGCAGTGGAAATTGCCTATATAAGGAAGGTTGTAGTGTTGTCTTAGGCAATTCGGGATAGTTCTGGGTAGTAGATGTGGGTATTGATTCAAGGCTTTGTCTACAAAATATTGTAAGGGAATGCCCATGTGGCTTTGCATATTGTAATTCTAAAATTTTGTAATTCCACATTTGTGGAGATAATAAGAAGCCCATTTGTTTTGATTATGTAAAAATAGGTTTTGAAAGGACCCAAACCTTTTACAAACTAGTTCTTAAACAAAAGGAATAGCCAAAAGACAAAGGACAGCAAAAGGAAAGCAAGACAACAAGTTGCTATCTAAACACAGTTCATCAGTTCTATTGCCTGATCAGCAAGAATCTGCATGTTTACAGTAGACCAAATTGTTATCCATCAACTTTAGTATACAACCGATCAAAAACATGGAGCAGGCGGGCGGAACAAGGAGTGGGAAAGGAGGAATTCAAATTTCAAATGTGGTGAGCATGGGGAATGGTAAATCTGATGTTGGTCCCTAGGGGAGTGATGGTCAACTAGAGGACACAGATGAAAATGAGACTCAAGGTAAGATTCCTGATGTTAGACTTGGGATAGGGGACCCGGGAGGGGGACCCATGAAGGGGCCATGTGATCAGAATAGGATGAAATTTGATGTTTCTGGAAAAAGTTGGTCAAGCCTTTTTGGTGTTAAACCAACGGGTAAGTCCTCTCTCCCACCTGTGAAAATCTTATCCAATATTGTGGAGGGAACTTTTTCTATCTCCATTCCAGATCAAATAATAGATGTTAATATATCTTGAATGACTAACTCTCTTGTGGGGAGATTCTTGGGATCTCGTCCTAATGTTGAGGTGGTTAGGGATTTTGTTAAAAAGAAATGGGTTTTGAAAGGCCAAGTGGAGGTGGTTTCTCTTCCCAAAGGTTGTCTAGCTTTTTCCTTTTCATGTGAGGAGGATTTAAGGTTTATTCTGTGTAATGGACCATGGATGATAGGAAAGCATTCTATGATTCTGCATAAATGGTGTCCTAATCTTGATATGCAAGAAGATCTTAATGTGCAGGCACTAGTATGGGTGACTCTTTCAGGCCTACCTCTTGAGTTCTAGATGGAAGATATCTTTAAGGGCATTGCTAATGTCTTTGGGGAACTCCTTTCAATGGATCCTGTTACGGTCTCTAGAAGGCACCTTACGTATGCCAGGATCTGTGTTGGGGTGCAGCAGGGAGTGCATATGCTGGAATCTATCACTCTTGAATCCAAACTTGGATCATGGATCTAGAAGATAGAGTATGAATCAACCCCCTTTGCTTGTTCTCATTGCAAGAAAATAGGCCACTGGGCGAAACAATGCCCAAAGCAATTACCCCAAAAGAAAAAAATGAAAAAGATACGGGTAAAGAAGGGTGTGGTTGGAATGAACTCTATTGGGGGTAGTATTAATGGGAAGAAAGAAGGAAAGATGGATTGGAAGGATATGCCTATTGAAGGATGTGACACTTCTCACTCAGATACTGAACAAAAATTAGGGGGTAGTACCAAAGTTTTAAAGGAATCCATTACTAAAAGCTTTGATGAATCCTTTGCTGAAGATATCCAAAGTAGGCCTTTGGGGACAAAAGAGGGTAATGATAACTTTGATGCTTTCTTGTTTGAAAAAGAGATTTCAGGAGGTTATGGCTTCTCACTACCCTCTCAAAGTATGGTAATCTAGCAAGATGCCCAAGTCTATCTGATTTTGGGCTACTCAAAGGATAAGAATTAGAAGATCTTTGATACTCTGGGGGGTCCTGACAAGCAATCACCATGCCCATCTAAATCTGCTAAGTGGGGTGATGAGGTGGATATAGCAGAGGCCCTTTTTGGATCTCAAGAACCGAATGAAGAGGGATGGTCCAAAGTGGAGAAGAAAAAAATAGTTTAAAATGTTAAGAAATTTAAAGATGGAGGGCAGATGAAGCATGTTTCATGAACCCTTAGAAGCACTCGAATCACTAAGACTGGAGATGTGGGGGCTCCCCATGTTTCCCTAGGAAGACCCTCAAACCAAAAAAAGTGAGATTTTCAGACCAGCAAGAGCTTAGCGGATGGCAATCAAAAAACCATCCTAGAGTTTGGCCCATTCCTTAAAAAATAAAGTTTATCTCCTTGAATGTGAGAGGATTAAATAATCCTCATAAGCAAGCCATGGTCAAAAACATGATCAGAGATAATAAGCCTGATATTGTTCTTTTACAAGAGACTAAGATGTCTAAGGATAAAGTTGAGAAAATCCAATTTTTTAGTAATGGCCTATCCCATGGAAGTGATGCGGGAGGGAACTCTGGAGGTATTGTGACTAGCTGGAACTATAATTTCATTAAAGAGGAAGTTTTATCTTATGGTAACAATGTGACTAACATTAGATTCTAGCATATTAAAGATGACACCTCTTGGGTTTTGACTAATATTTATGCTCCGAATACCAGGTGGGGGAGGAAATCTTTCTGGAGAGAAGTTTCTAGTTTTAGGAGAGATTTTGCTAATGATGGTTGGATCATTATGAGGGACTCCAATACTCCTTTGAAGGAGAATGAGAAATTTGTGGGTGGCCAAACCAATCTGGAAAGTAGAACTGATCTTATGGAGTTTATTGATAGTCAAGAGTTACATGACTTAGATTTGCAGGGAATTAACTATACTTGGACCAACTAGAGAGAGGGAAATGAACTTATTCAGGTTAGACTTGACAGAGCTCTTGTTAGTGGCAATTGGTTCGATCATTATTCTTTCTCCTTATCTGCCTCTATCAAAGCTGGTTCTGACCACTACCCGATAACCATAAGAGCTGATTTCAATGGCCTAAAAATGAACTTTCCTTTTCACTTTGAGAAAATGTGGACAATCCAACCTAACCTAGAAAAATTGATTGAGGATTGGTGGAGTATCAGGATTGAAGGAATGACAATGTTCAAAGTAGCTAGGAAAATGAAAAATGTGAAGGACAACATAAAGAAATGGAATAAAGAAACTCATTTGTTGTTGTTTCTTTATTTCTGTTATGTGTTTGTGGTATTAAGGGGAGCACCCTTCATCAAGTGGTATCAGAGCAGGAGTTCCTAAGTGTGTAAAGAGATCACCAATTGTGAGGTAGTTTGCACCAGGACTATGGGTTAGGGTTTCTATGTAAATAGATCATCGACTATGAGGTAGTTTTCCCTAGGACCATGGTTAGGCTTTTAGTGAGAAGTGCAAAAATGCCTCCATGAAGGGAATGTGGTAGAAGAGCTGGTGTTGTAACACCTAAGGTTAGAGTGCTCCAGAGACAAGTGCAAGCATTGCAAGAAGAGATTGATAGAAGAATGAATCTTAATGTCAGAGATGAAAGCGAGGATGAAGCCGAAGAAGAAGATCAAGTAGGAGAAGTCAAAATTGTGAAGCAGGAGGAAGAAAGACTTTTTTGGGCCATTTCAAAGATCCGGAAAAGACCTAAGATTGAGGTTCCTGCATTTTTAGGAAATCTTAACCCAGAGGAGTTGACCAACTAGATCAATGAATGTGAAGAATATTTTGAGTATGAAGATATTGAGGATCTTGATAGGGTCAAATTCGTGAAGGCCAGACTGAAAGGTCATGCGAAGATATTGTGGCAAGAGATTCAATTGGAGAGAAATAGAAGAGGGAAAGATAAACTCACAAGATGGGATCAGATAGTGGATAAATTGAAGTGACAGTTCATTCATGTTGATTATGAGCTTGACCTAGTGAAGAAAATGCAAACTTTGAAGTAAGTGGGATGATTTGTTTAGGAGTATATAGAGGAGTTCTATCGAATCCTCATTAGAACAGGCCATGTCGAAACTGATAAAGAGAAATTTTCCCATTACCTTAATGGGTTGAGGCCAAGCATTTAGGAGGAGCTTAATCTGGTTCAAATGAATAGTATTGAAGAGGCATACCAATTTGCCCTAAAAGTAGAGGAAAAGATGAACAAGAAGTTTGAGAGCAGAAAAAATGATAGAGGTCATAGTGGATGATCTAGTGGATGGTCATATGGAGGTAGAATGAAGATCTGAAAAAGAAGGATGAGGCCAGTAGTAGTCAAAATTAGAGAGGAAACAACTCCAATCGTTTCCAAGATTAGAACAATAGAGATCAGAGAGGAAGAGGAAGAGAACAAGGTTTAGGAAGAGGAGGCTTCCGTGGAACATGTTTTCACTATGGAGAAGAAGGTCATAGGGCATTTTAATGTCCTCAATGCCAAGGAAGGATGAATAGGAGGAATGAAGGCCAGGCTAGAGTTGCACATGTAGATGAAGATGTGAGATCATCAAATTCTAAAGATGTTGAGAGAGGAGAAACGCTGATTAACAGAAGAGTCTTGTTGAGTGGTGAGAATGAACCTAAGAAAAGGAGGAGCACTGACAATTTGGTGTCAAAAAAGATGGTAACAAAGTTGAAGCTCAAGAGATAGAAACACCCACATCCATATGAAATTAAATAGGTGCCAATTTTGGGGTATTACATTTGCCCCTCTTTGAATTGATGTGCGAATAGCGCGTTGATTCAAAGAATAGTCTGAAGTGACAGATGAAAGTAGATCAAAGCATGAATTTTCTAAAGTCTAAGTTAGATTGCGAAGACAACAGTCTTAGAAGAGAACCAGAATCGGGGTTAGATTGCCCCAATACCAATTGATGAAGATGCAGATTTAGGACTATCTTCGAATCAGGGTTAGATTGCCCCAATACGAAGCTTAGTCCTCCGAGACCCAGGTTAGATTGCCTAGATAACGGTCTAAAAAAGATTTTGAGAGCTATCTCCAGAATGAAGCTTGACTCCCAAGAATTAGGGTTAGATTGCCCCAATACCTAAGAGATAGATTTCCAGATGACAAGATGTGAGGCATGAAGATGCCCTTAGCAATGAGAACTGATGATTCAAATCAGACTGATTCAAGAATAGATTCGACAAGATTCAAATGATGTAATCATCCTGCCCCCTCGGGAGCGAAATTGAAAGATGACATGTCAGAAGGATGATAAAATCCTTCTTTAATTTCATCAATGTAATACCCCAAAATTGGCACCTATTTAATTTCATCAATTTTGGTGCATTATCCAAAGTCCTAGTTCCCTAGGCAATTTTCTCTCTCATATCTGACTTAATTTGACTTGATGTCAATTGCAAAGACCATAAATTGCAATAATCAAACGCTAAATTAATTCCTAAAGTCTTTGACTTAATTGGCTAAATTACCCCTATGATAAATTAATTTAATTGTAAAGTCCTAAGTGCTTTCTAATTAAATTAAATCTACCCCCTTTAGCTAATTACACATCAAAAAGGAATTAATAAATATTTAGTTAATTGAATGGACACCTCTTTATTTGAATTTAATAATTCAAATTACTCGAAAGGTCACCTCCCCACATGTGGCAAATTCCATTCTTTTAATTAAATAATTCATTGTCTTTTTGTCTCAATTAGGAATGAAGAGTCCACCATTTCGAATCAAGAAACTCTTCATTCCTCTTCTGGCTTGGTCTATTTAATGAACCTCTTTTTCTCATTCAAAAGGGAGCAATTTTTGAGAGCATCCTTACTATAGCATTTTTTAATCTCATATCTCATTATTTTCAAAGCTCTTTTATTGCATTATCTAGTTTAATTTCTCATATTAGTGTAATTGCATTTCACATTTAGATTAAATTTGCTTACTTGTTCTTAGTCTAATATCATCTTTATTTCAAAATCAACTAAAAATCTGCATTTCATATTTCCTTTCAAGTACTTTAGATTAATTGCATATTTCTCTCAAAGTTTTCTAGATTAATTGCATTCATTCTTAGCTTAGTTTCATCTTGCTCATCTTTATTGCTTCTTGAAAATCCTCCATTTTTGAATTGGTCTCCCGGCTGTTGGCTCTCGTTCTGAGAGTATTCAAACACCCCATTCACATAGGAGGCAACAGGTCGCCTCACCATGGAATTTGGATTGAGTTCTTCATACTCTCTCCCAAATTCTATCAAGTGAATAATGACCATGTTGTGTTGTCCCTGATTTATAGGTCACATTCAGTCACATACATTTTGGCGCCCACCGTGGGGCAGAAAAGATCAATTTCTAGCCTCATTCTTGATTGGTTTTTCAGATTTAGTGTTGGTTTCATGCCTTGTATGGCCATTTACAGCTTGAAAACCTAGTAATATAGTAATGGATGGATAGAATGATGAATCCTCTTTCTCATACTTTTGGTTTGGCTCATTTTTATAAAGAAATGAATAATTTATGATCATTTTTGTGAAATTGGGTATTTGCAGATTTGAGATTCTCTGAATACAGTCAGATTGAAATGTTTGGTGTGGACAAATTATGAACAATAAAGATCTTTAATAATATTCATTGGAAAGATACATGAATTATATTTCATTTATTTTTGATTTGAGTTATTTTTATGAAGATTTGTGAAAGTTATGGGCATTTGAGTGAAAACTGGTTTTTAACAATCTGCATTGGAGTTGCAGGCAATGATTTGCTCTTAGAAAATGATTTATGAATGGAAAAAATAAATGGCTTACATATTTGGAAACTAGATTAATTAATAGTTAATTTGAAATTGGTTTTTTTTCATTTGGATTCTTTTTGAGAAAGATATGTGATTCCCTAGGCAGGGTTTGGTGTTTTAAATCTGATTTATGATAGAAAAATTGCAATCTGAAAAAGTTATTCGTTGAGGAAGAAAATTGAATCATAAGACCTTGTAACTTTGGGAAATGGTAGTTTTTGATATTAGCTAATAAATTCATTCTTTCCAGAAATTTTAATATTGTGATTTTATGGGTCAAATAAATCAATCTTTAAAGACTATCTTGAAGACAGCAATGTTACATATCTTATGGTTTGCCATTGATTTGTCTTGATTCTATACTTTCGAATGTGTGCTAAATGCTGGATTGCAGATCTTTGGACCTAAGGTGAGTTCTTAAAATCTATAAAACATTTGGACTTTGGGATTAAAATTGAACCTCTCATGTGTTTGGCTTGAGTGTTTACATGCTTTCATAGAACACATTTTAATTGATGCTCTTAATGGGAAATAAATGAACATAGATTTTCTTTCATACAAGTTTTTGTTTAAGTGCATGCTTGTCTTTTAAACATTAAGTAATTCTTGGTTTCAAATATCAAAACATCTCATTGAGTAATCTAGGGCATGGATTCATTCTTAGTTTACATGAAGAGTTAAATGCACCACTTTGTGGACTCACTTCATGTTTACTTGGAAAGTTAAATATTCCATGATTCAAACCCTCTTGCACTTATGAGTAGTATTGATTAGCAGTCTTAGATTACTTGTGATTGATCTAGATTGCTATCTTGGGTTATTGGACTCGCTAATCCACCAGCCCCTCATTTCCACCCTGTGGTTTCAATCTCAGCACCACATTAAAGGGGAGGGGTCTATAGGAAAGAAGCGTTAATTGTTCCACTTGGCAACCCTTTTGTGCTTTTTGGAACTCACTTGTTTTCTAGGTTGTGGACTCATTTGTAGCTTATGTGGGGTGTTAAGTGTTCTACCTTTTGGACTCATCTCATATTTTCTTTAAGCGTTAAGTGTTCCACCTTTAGTGCTTTTCAATACTTTTTGATAGAGAATTACTTACTTTTCATTTTTTCTAGAAGGCCTGCTTGGAGATTTCATCACCTCAAGGGACGACCTTAACTCCCGTGTTTCGGCGGAGTATAAATATCGGGAGGTGAATCCAAAGACACCTCTCTTGGGAATGAGTTAGATTTCACTCTTGGCTAAGCCTCAAAGAACTTTATACCTTTGAGAAGTGAAGGAGGAGATTTGGGTTACCGTCTCCCCCCGGCTGTGTGATTTCAAATTCTTCTCATCTACGGATTTGGGCCTCACGTACCTTGTGTATATCGAGGACTCCCTTTAGAAAAGCCATATATATCCTTGTAGACAACTTTCTAGGATGTTGTTGTGTTTTAAGTGTCTGCTAAAACATTCTCAAGAACATACACAAGTAGAGTCCTTAGGGAGTAGAAATACTAAGTCACTATTCTTGTTCATGCGCAAGGTTACTTTGTCCCTTGCCCATTGCTTGAAGACTGTTTGCTTGAACTCTTTGATTGCTGTCTTATGTGCTTGATCAATGACATAAATCTGATCTGCCTTCTGTCTGTGATCTATTTTTCTATTTTCCTATCGTTCACCATCAAAAACTGGTTGTCTTGAGTTAGGAATCAATCGATCTTTGCTTTGACTCGCGTTGTCTCTCATCTATTCATCTTATCTCTTTATGCCTCTTGTACCTTGCATTGCAATTGTCTTATCTCGGCTGTTCTAGCCATCTCTTTTTGACAATTCGTACCAGGTCCATCTTGCATCTTGGCTGTTCTAGCCATTTATCTCCTTTTCGTTATCTTAGAGACAGAGTCTAGCTTTATCCTGAATCTTTGCTCATTACATCTTCGTCTATGACTGTCATGACTCAAAGTGGCAAGACTTATCCCATTCAGAATGCTGATCAAGATCAAAGTAAACCTCATAATCAAGACATCGATCATTCTGAATCTATTGCAAAATCTGAACTTCGTGAGGAATCCTCACATTCTTTGTCATTCCAAGAGTATTACAATCCACTATTTCAGATACAGTCTGACTTACTATTTCAAGAATATTATAACCCATTGTTTGAAGACCAGCAAGACTCTGAAGAGTCACTTTCTAAAATTAAACCTGTTGATCCTTTTGAACCTATCAACTCTTTCACGATCTATCATAATACTACCAACAAGATGGGAGATCCAAAACCTTCAAAGTTGGTTTTCAATCTCAGCTCTAACATGCCAAAACCTTCAAAGTTGGTTTTCAATCTCAGCTCTAACATGCCAAAACCCTCAAAGTCTGTCTTTAATCTTAGCTCTAGCATGCAAATAGTCAATGCCACTAAGAAGGCTACGACAGAAGCTCAATCGTCTTCCCGATTTGCTAGAAACAAACCTTGGATCTCTCACTGTGACATGATCATTTCTCCAGGGAGCGAGGATACTCCTAAACCCAAAACTCCCTTTGTCTTGCGAGGCCCTGTGCCTCCCTCTTATGAATCCACACAATCTCCAGCTTGTGCGAATGCTATCCCTCGATCTCGTGCAAAGATTGTTCTCAAAGGTCCCGAACCTTCAACATCCAGACCAAAACTATCTATGGATAAAGCCCTCACCAAGGCAGATGTCCCCAAAGATCTCAATCTTGACCAGTTCCAATCTATGGTCGGTCATTTAACTTCGCCTCACTATTTGTGCTTTTCCAAAGAAGATGATCATTCCTTAAGCCATCCGCATGATGCTCCCCTGCACACTGAAGTTATGATAGGCCCCAAGAGTATCCCTCACGTCCTCATTAACAATAGTGCTAGCCAAAATACTTGCTCTGCTAAGATGCTTACCCAAACAACAGACAGCTTTGTTCCTGCCAATAGAGAGTCCATTGAGTTCTATCAGGCTAAGCTAAAAGAAATAGAAAAGACCTTGAAGATCAAAGATATTGGCATGGGGGAATATCAGATTGAGTCCATCTTGTCACTGAAAGCTCTCCCTCCATCTCCACATTCCTATGAGGAACCTTCTAAAGATGGATTTGGTATTGGCTATCAGGGCCATAAGCTTGACAAACCTAGCTACACCTTGCACTCACATGTAGATTTAGATGATGAAGAAACACAGATTCAGCCTATGACATATGAAAGATCTTTGAATGATCAAAATTCTGATTTAGACTACCAGAAAGAGTCTTATCTACCTTCTCAAGTGCTTCAAGAACATGATCTTGGTCCTCACCAAGAGGATTTTATACACTCTACTGAAAAGATTTCTACTACTGCAGCTACTACTAAATATGTCACTACCTCTAATGGCACACATACTGATTGGGAGCAACTATTGGATGCTTCACTTATCTTGGGTATGCCTCAAGGTATGCCTATTCTAGATTGTTCCACCACTTCTGCTATTGAACAAACTCCTACTGTTGCCAACTCCAATGGCACACATACTGATTGGGAGCAACTACTGGATGCTTCCCTTATCTTGGGTATGCCTCAAGGTATGCCTATTCTAGATTGTTCCACCACTTCTGCTATTGAACAGACTCCTACTGCTGCCAACTCTAATGGCACACATATTAATTGGGAGCAACTGTTGGATGCTTCACTTATCTTGGGTATGCCTATTCTAGATTATTCTACCACATCTACTATTGAACAAAATCCTACTACTGCCGATTCCAATGATACACATACTGACTGGGAGAAACTATTAGATGCTTCCCACCTCTTGGGTATGCCTCAAGGTGTGCCTATTCTAGATTACTCTGCTACTTCTACCACTGAACAAGATCCTGCTATTGAAGAAACATTTCCTTTGACAGATGATAGTGATGAAGAAAGTCTACCTCCGACTATGTCTCTAGCTGAATCGGACTTCATATCAGATGCTACTATAGAAATACCAGTTGATGCTATGCACTTATATGCTAGTCTTAACAACTCAGAAAGAGGAGAAAGTTATGATCCTCCAGATCAAGCTATTGATGACAATCCTTACCACCCTCCTATGGAGATCATTCCTATGGCTCCTAGGCCATCTGCTCCAAGTTATACTTCTACTGCTCCAACAAATCATGGGTATGTAAGACCCCATTTTGTTACAGCTTCATGGAATATTGGAAGATCCAAAATTGAAATGGTTCCTATTCGTGCACTCTTACCACCTGAAAGGGGACCTAACTCTTGGAATAGACCATCTTGGTTAGGCTCACATAATATTCCTCCAAACTTATCTGACTCTTCTAAGATGACTCACAATCAACAACGCTCTATGGAAGATTACTTTCTTGATCTATCTGATGCATTCATGAATGATGACGATGATACTAATATATTTGCACTTGAGCCCATCCCATTGATTTCTCTTCCCTCTTCATCTCCCAAAAAAGTGGCCCGTCCACTTCCATTTCCACCTCTCCACCTGAACCAGTCATATAAGCCTCTTTCATCCATCATTCCCGAGTCTTTTGGAAGTAACTTGGATGTGCAACATAAAAATAAAAATAATGAGAATCCACTTATATCTCAAGGTCACCATGTCCCATCTAATCGACATGTGACTATGAAGAAATGAAAGAAACAAAGGTGTTCAAAAGACCGCAAAGGTCCTCAAAAAGAAGAAGACAATCAAAAGCCAAAAAATAAAATAAAAAATGGATCTCAAAATCCATTCTATAGGCATTGTCATCAAAAGCACCTCAAAGTAAAGAAGAAAAAATTCAAAAGCTATGTGGATTCCAAAGAAAGAAAAAATCAAAGTTGTCATTCGAGCTTCCAAAATTCTCATGCTTCCCTCCATTCCATCACCCTTGCCTCTCATACTTTATCCTCTTCACTCCATCTTGCCTTTTCCCAAAGTGCATATCAGTATCTCCTTATCGCTAATGGCATGACTAAGAAAAATCTAGAACGTACTCTTCCTAAGCATTTAGAGCGTGGGAAATCCGACGAAGAGTTAAGATGTGTCCATGAGGATATTTGTGGGTCTCACTTAGGTGATCTTTCCTTGACTATCGATCTCTTGACGATTGGACACTACTAGTTGGCTCTCATGTTACTGCTACAACATCTGGTTTTGATTTTGATGATTACTACTACAAGTGACTGTGTTTCCGGAGATCACTACTTAAGGAGAGAAACTCAAAGAGCCTATCAACGCTCTTCATTTGAAAAATTTCTACAGTTGATATTCTCTATGTGCTCATGTACATACTTATTGATCCTGAAAAAATCTTTAAAATTGATATATTGCAAAAAATCCTAAAAATTGCAAAATGTCTTGAAAAAATGATCATCTTAGTGAAAACCTGGCAAACAAGCGCTTTGATGTATCTATTATCCTGGTGAAAACCTGGTAAACAGCCGCCTAGATAATACCAAAAAAAATAGAAAATTTCAAAAATACAAAAAAATGTGAAAAGATCAAAAATACAAAAAAAATGAAATATTCAAAAGAGAAAAATTTAAAAAAATTAAAAAAAAGAGAAAAGTACAAAAAAATTGAAAAAGAGAAAAATGTGCCATTGATGAAAACCTGGTAAACAGGTGTCATGGTAGCAAAAATAGAATCTCTGCCAAGATGGTGAAAACCTGGTAAATAGGCACCTCTTGTTTTCCTAAAGTAACATCTCATCTCAGCGTCGCTTGGCTCTTAGTTTCCTGCTTTAGTTTCCTTCCTTTCCTGCTTTAGTTTGTTTTCCTGCTTTCCTGCTTTAGTTTGTTTCCTGCTTTGGTTTGCTAGCTCATGCGCTTGTCTTTGAGTTTTCCTCGACTCTTCATGGATTGGAACTGGTTCACACTTGGGGGCACCTGCCTGGTCTAGGGGGCATTGTCCTATTGCTTTCGAAAACTCTTTTGAGCATTGGTCGCCAGTGGTTCTCACTATGCCTGCCTACTAATACCTAGCTTTTGTTCGATTTCTCTTCTTCAAGATTTCTCCCTTACATCAGTCACCAGTGATTCTCACTACATCTTCCTACTGTCATTATCTCATTGAGACTTTGAACGTTATCTTTCCGAATTGTCTTCAATCCACTTGAACATGAACTTAAACTGAAACTAAAACTAAATGTGTGTTCCTTTGAGACATGTTGAGCTTTGTTTTCTTGGAGTGCTTGTTTGTTTGCTTTGCTTTTTTGCTTTCTGTTTGTTGGTTTAGTTCCAATGATCCAAAGAATTCATATAAGAGGGGTGTATGTCTGTAAGAGCCTTCATCTCATATTGGATGGCCATGTGTACCTTGACTCCTTTTATATGAACACTTTGGTGAGGTTGGTTCTTCTCCTTGTCTTTTGAGTGACTTCTTTCTGCTACTAGTGAAATTGTAAACGCTCGTCCTATTAAGTGAATGTAAGGGTCACTGTGAGCAATCTTTGGCAAAAGAAGGAACTCCTGCGTGTTTGGTGTGTTTGTCGCAAGCAACATTCAGGTCATTCTAGCATTTATGCTCTAATGTTTATGTTAACTTGCTAGATTAAAAGGAATAGGTGTTCAGGTCATTTTGGCTTCTTGTGCCTTAATGCTTACACCTCATTCCAACAAATTTAAGACTTATGTCATATTCATATTCTTATGTTGGGGAGAATTGTATGGCATCTTGCGATTGTCCCATGCTTAAACGAACTCAATGATGATAAATACGATGAGTCCAATAGCCAAGTCCAAAGGATTGCATTTGCTCATCCTAGGCCTGCATTTAGACTTGCATCTTTCATTCTAGGCTTGCATTTGGAGTGCTTTCTTGTTACTCTCTTGATTGCTTTCTTCTGGATCTACTCATCAAAGGTTCTCATCTTTTGTCCCAGTCTCATCTTGTCTGCATCCTTTTTTGGGTTCGAAATCAAAATCTGACATCTCTAGATAGCTCGAAATCACGTTTTAAATATTGGACTCCTTCTGGATCGGATGCTTGTGCAGTCAGCCTTCTGGTGTCATCTTCCTGCCAGATCCTCATCTTTGCATCATGTTCTCAAATCTTTGCTTCTTTTCATCAAGTCAACCCTAGTCAAAATTTAGTCAACCATGGTCAACTATGGTCAAACTTGGTCAACAGAACCTCTGCTTTGCTATGATTCACTTCTGCAACTTCGCGAATCTAGTCTAATTGCTTTTGCTCTGCAATCTCTTGTTGTTTATCATCCTTCTGACATGTCATCTTTCAATTTCGCTCCCGAGGGGGTAGGATGATTACATCATTTGAATCTTGTCGAATCTATTCTTGAACCAGTCTGATTTGAATCATCAGTTCTCATTGCTAAGGGCATCTTCATGCCTCACATCTTGTCATCTGGAAATCTATCTCTTAGGTGTTGGGGCAATCTAACCCTAATTCCTGGGAGTCAAGCTTCATTCTGGAGATAGCTCTCAAAATCTTTTTTAGACCGTTATCTAGGCAATCTAACCTGGGTCTCGGAGGACTAAGCTTCGTATTGGGGCAATCTAACCCTGATTCAAAGATAGTCCTAAATCTGCATCTTCATCAATTGGTATTGGGGCAATCTAACCCCGATTCCGGTTCTCTTCTAAGACTGTTGTCTTCGCAATCTAACTTAGACTTCAGAAAATTCATGCTTTGATCTACTTTCATTTGTCACTTCAGACTATTCTTTGAATCAACGTGCTATTCGCACATCAATTCAAAGAGGGGCAAATGTAATACTCCAAAATTGGCACCTATTTAATTTCATCAATTTTGGTGCATTATCCAAAGTCCTAGTTCCCTAGGCAATTTTCTCTCTCATATCTGACTTAATTTGACTTGATGTCAATTGCAAAGACCATAAATTGCAATAATCAAATGCTAAATTAATTCCTAAAGTCTTTGACTTAATTGGCTAAATTACCCCTATGATAAATTAATTTAATTGTAAAGTCTTAAGTGCTTTCTAATTAAATTAAATCTACCCCCTTTAGCTAATTACACATCAAAAAAGAATTAATAAATATTTAGTTAATTGAATGGACACCTCTTTATTTGAAAGTATTGAAAAGTACTAAAGGTGGAACAATTAACGCTTAAAGCAAATATGAGGTGAGTCCACAAGGTAGAACACTTAACACCCCACATAAGCTACAAATGAGTCCACAAACTAGAAAACAAGTGAGTTCCAAAAAGCACAAAAGGGTTGCCAAGTGGAACAATTAACGCTTCTTTTCTATAGACCCCTCCCCTTTAATGTGGTGCTGAGATTGCAACCACAGGGCGAAAATGAGGGGCCGGTGGATTAACGAGTCCAATAACCCAAGATAGCAATCTAGATCAATCACAAGTAATCTAAGACTGCTAATCAATACTACGCATAAGTGCAAGAGGGTTTCAATCATGGAATATTTAACTTTCCAAGTAAACATGAAGTGAGTCCACAAAGTGGTGCATTTAACTCTTCATGTAAACTAAGAATGGATCCATGCCCTAGATTACTCAATGAGATGTTTTGATATTTGAAACCAATAATTACTTAATGTTTAAAAGACAAGCATGCACTTAAATAAAAACTTGTATGAAAGAAAATCTATGTTCATTCATTTCCCATTAAGAGCATCAATTAAAATGTGTTCTATGAAAGCATGTAAACACTAAAGCCAAACACATGAGAGGTTAAATTTTAATCCCAAAGTCTAAATGTTTTATAGATTTTAAGAACTCACCTTAGGTCCAAAGATCTGCAATCCAGCATTTAGCACACATTCGAAAGTATAGAATCAAGACAAATCAATGGCAAACCGTAAGATATGTAACATTGCTGTCTTCAAGACAGTCTTTAAAGATTGATTTATTTGACTCATAAAATCACAATATTAAAATTTCTGGAAAGAATGAAGTTTTTAGCCAATATAAAAAACTACCATTTCCCAAAGTTACAAGGTCTTATGATTCAATTTGCTTCCTCAACCAATAACTTTTTCAGATTGTAATTTTTCTGTCATAAATCAGATTTAAAACACCAAACCCTGCCTAGGGAATCACATATCTTTCTCAAAAAAAATCCAAATGAAACAAAACCAATTTCAAATTAACTATTAATTAATCTAGTTTCCAAATATGTAAGCCATTTATTTTTCTCATTCATAAATCATTTTCTAAGAGCAAATCATTGCCTGCAACTCCAATGCAGATTGTTAAAAATCAGTTTTCACTCAAATGCCCATAACTTTCACAAATCTTCATAAAAATAACTCAAATCAAAAGGAAATGAAAGAAAATTTATGTATCTTTCCAATGAATATTATTAGAGATCTTTATTGTTCATAATTTGTCCACACCAGACATTTCAATCTGACTATATTCAGAGAATCTAAAATCTGCAAATACCCAATTTCACCAAAATGATCATAACTTATTCATTTCTTTATAAAAATGATCCAAACCAAAAGCATGAGAAAGAGGATTCATCATTATATCCATCTATTACTATATTATAAGGTTTTCAGGTTGTAAATGGCCGTACAAGGTATGAAACCAACACTAAATCTGAAAAACCAATCAAGAATGAGGTCAGAAATTGATCTTTTTTGCCCCACAGTGGGCGCCAAAATGTATGTGACTGAATGTGACTTTTAAATCAGGCACAACACAACATGTTCATTATTCACTTGATAGAATTTGAGAGAGAGTATGAAGAACTCAATCCAAATTCCATGGTGAGGCGACCTGTTGCCTCCTATGTGAATGGGGTGTTTGAATACTCTCAGAACGAGAGCCAACAGCCGGGAGACCAATTCAACAATGGAGGATTTCCAAGAAGTAATAAAGATGAGCAAGATGAAACTAAGCTAAGAATGAATGCAATTAATCTAGAAAACTTTGAGAGAAATATGCAATTAATCTAAAGTACTTGAAAGGAAATATGAAATGCAGATTTTTAGTTGATTTTGAAATAAAGATGATATTAGACTAAGAAAAAGTAAGCAAATTTAATCTAAATGTGAAATGCAATTACACTAATATGAGAAATTAAACTAGATAATGCAATAAAAGAGCTTTGAAAATAATGAGATATGAGATTAAAAAATGCTATAGTAAGGATGCTCTCAAAAATTGCTCCCTTTTGAATGAGAAAAAGAGGTTCATTAAATAGACCAAGCCAGAAGAGGAATGAAGAGTTTCTTGATTCGAAATGGTGGACTCTTCATTCCTAATTGAGACAAAAAGACAATGAATTATTTAATTAAAAAAATGGAATTTGCCACATGTGGGGAGGTGACCTTTCGAGTAATTTGAATTATTAAATTCAAATAAAGAGGTGTCCATTCAATTAACTAAATATTTATTGATTCCTTTTTGATGTGTAATTAGCTAAAGGGGGTAGATTTAATTTAATTAGAAAGCACTTAGGACTTTACAATTAAATTAATTTATCATAGGGGTAATTTAGCCAATTAAGTCAAAGACTTTAGGAATTAATTTAGCGTTTGATTATTGCAATTTATGGTCTTTGCAATTGACATCAAGTCAAATTAATTCAGATATGAGAGAGAAAATTGCCTAGGGAACTAGGACTTTGGATAATGCACCAAAATTGATGAAATTAAATAGGTGCCAATTTTGGGGTATTACAGTAGTGCAAGAATAACTTTTGTTGATGGAAGAAAATTCTTAGATGCTATGAGGCATGAGCATGTGTGTTTTTCTTTAATTTCAAAAGCTGGTAAAGAGGAAGTAGAAGATGTACCTGTAGAAGTTGCAGATTTGTTGAATGAGTTTTAGGTTATTGTGTCCGATAATGTTCCTGATGGGTTACCACTAGTAAGGAAGATCAGTCATCAGATGGAAAAGATTCCAAGAGCTAGTTTGCCAAATAAGGAAACACACAAAATGACACCAGTAGAAAGTGAAGAACTGAACAAACAAGTACATGATTTATTACAGAAGGGGTTGATTCGAGAGAGTCTGAGTCCCTCAGTAGTATTAGCACCAAAGAAGAATGGAGAATGGAGGATGTGTACAGACTCTAGGCCAATAAACAAGATCACAATCAAGTATAGGTTTCTATTGCCACGAATGGATGATATTATGGATTGTTTGAGTGGAGCTGTTTATTTCTCAAAGATAGATCTGAAGAGTGGATATCACTAGATCTAGATCCGAGAAGGAGATGAATGGAAAGACTACCTTCAAGACAAAGGAAGGATTGTATGAGTGGTTAGTCATGCCCTTTGGGCTAACCAATGCACCGAGCACTTTCATGCAGCTCATGAATGAGGTTCTGAAATAATTTCTGGGTAAGTTTGTCATTCTATACCTAGATGATATTTTAATCTTTAGTAAGACATTGGAAGAGCATATGATCCATATGCATATGGTGTTTGAGAAGTTAAGAGATGAGAAATTGTTCATTAATTTGAAGAAGTGCAGTTTTGTGAATAAAAGAGTTAGTGTATTTGAGATTTGTAGTTTGAGTAAAAGGTCTAAAAATGGACCCAGAGAAAGTACAGACTATCCTTGAATGGCCTACTCCAAGGAGTGCTACTAAGGTAAGATCTTTTCATGGTTTGAGTAGCTTTTACAAAAATTTTAGCAGTATTTTTGGACCCCTGACTAAAACAATGAGAGGGGATTGAAAAGAGTTCAAGTGGACTAATGGTGCAGATAAGAGTTTTAAACTATTGAAACAAAAGGTTACAAAACAACTTGTTTTAGCACTTCCTAATTTTAATAAGGTGTTTCAAGTAGATTGTGATGCTAGTGGTACTGCAATAGGAGTTGTTATGAGCCAAGAAGGTAAACCTATTGGTTATTTTAGTGAGAAGTTAAATGATGCCAAGAGGAAATATTTTGTTTATGATCAAAAATTTTATGCTATAGTTCAAGCATTGAAGAAGTGGAGGCACTAGTATCTTCTTCCTAAGGAGTTTGTTTTGTATATTGATCATCAAGCTTTGAAATATTTGAATAGTCAAGGAAAGTTTAATTAGAGGCATTTGAAATAGGTTGAGTTTTTGCAGAGTTATACATTTTTTTTGAAACACGGGAGTGGAAAGTCTAACAGGGTTGCAGATGCTTTTAGTAGAAGGCAACTATTGTTGACAGAGATGCACATTGAGGTGGTTGGGTTCAAGGAACACAAGAATTTGTATCCAAAGGATACTAATTTTGGTGAAGCTTGGAAAGCTTGTAAAGAAGTTGTTACTCTAGATAGAATGAAGTGGTTGGATTTCATCATTCGGGATGATATGCTATTCAGAGGGAGTCAGTTGTGCATTCCAAGAAGTTCTATGAAGGATAATCTCATCAAGGAGAAGCATAGTGGAGGATTGGCTGGATATTTTGGTCGAGATAAAACCCTTGCTTTGATTAGTGAGAATTATTATTGGCCATAGTTGCAGCAAGATGTCAAGAAGTTTGTATAGAGTTGCAGAGTATGTCAGATGGAAAAAAGAGTGAAGTAGAATATAGGGTTGTATCAGCCATTACCTGTACCAGAGAAGCCTTGGGAGGATATAAGTATGGAATTTGTTCTTGGTTTACCAAGGACATAGCCGGGACATGATTAAATTTTTGTGGTGGTTGATAGATTTTCAAAGATGGCACATTTTATTCCCTACAAGAAGACTAATGATGTTGTTCGTGTAGTAAAATTATTTTTCAGAGAAGTGGTGAGACTACATAGTTTTCCAAAGAGTTTAGTTTAAGATAGGGAGGCTAAGTTCATTGGATATTTATGGCGTACATTGTGGAAGAAGTTGAAAATAGATTTGAAGTTCAGTTCATGACATCATCCACAGACTAGTGGACAAACGGAGGTGGTGAATAGGAGTTTTAGAAATTTGCTAAGATGTTTGGTTGGAGATAAGCCAATAGGATGGGATTTGATTTTACCACAAGGAGAATTTGCATACAATAATTCTATCAATAGGAGCACTAGTAAATCACCATTCCAGATGTATATGGGAGTAGTCCTAGAAATGCATCTGAGTTGAGAAAGATAGATAAAGGAGAAATAAGTAGTGCTGAAGCTAAGGATTTTGTAGAAGATTTGAAGAACATCCGTTAGGTGGTGAAGAATCATATTACCAAGATGAATGCACAGTATAAGGCTAAGGTAGATGAGAAAAGGAGGCATAAGGAGTTTCAGGTTGGAGATGAAGTCATGGTTCATTTTTGAAAGTAGTGATTTTCAGTTGCTACATATAACAAGTTAAAAATGAAGAAGTTTGGGCCATGTAAGATACTGAAGAAGCATGATTTAGGAAATGCATATGAGGTCGAGTTGCCTACTGAGATAAATATTTCACCAATGTTTAATGTTTCAAATCTGACAGAGTATCATGAAGGAGGTGTTGAAGATAAAGTTATAGTAGCATAGTGGAGTATTCCAGCAACCAATTCATATATCAAGGAGATTGAAGACATAATAGATAGTCATGTTGGCAGAAGCACATAGAACAGGACATATGAAGAGTATTTGGTAAAATGAAAAGGATGATGTGTTGAAGATTCATCATGGCTAACAAAGGAGGAGGTTAACCATCTTGGTTTTCCTCTGCACATTTGAGTCATGACAGGGTCACTTCTCAAATTACCCCAAGTGTCTGATGCAGGAGCATCCTAGGTGTAAGAGCAATGTTGCATCACCCAAAAATATTTTATTTTTGTATTCAATAAGGGCTATCTTGTGCAGAGCTGCTATTTATGGGAACTTGCTATTTTTATTAAGTTGGTCATCTGATCTTGGAATGTTTTGATTTCTTCCCTAGAGGTTCATTTTGGTCATATCAGCCTACCAGTAAAGTTTCATTGACAGATCAAGTCTAGCTTTGTATATATTGAAGATTTTCGGTATTGGCAACAAGGTACAAAAAATTTGAACTCATTTTTGAAGTCTTTAAAGGCCCCAAATGAGGTCAAAAATTTGGTTGACAAGCACTTCCATGAGTAAGGCTTGTAGAGCACTTGGTGACCTTTCCAAAATGGGGTCATAATAGTCAATCATGTCAACTGGCGATTACTTATGGTCTTCGGAAGTTGGGTCACCTAAAATAGCAAAAAATGATTTTCCTTCAAAATTTTTGTTTGGGTTTCTAAAGTTATTTTGAGCTGACTTTGATGTAATAAATTGTAAAATAAAATAATTCTAAGTTTGGTCGGCCTTGTTGGCTAAAATTCTGGAACCTTCCCAAGCGGTGGAAATTGCCTATATAAGGAAGGCTGTAGTGTTGTCTTAGGCAGTTCGGAACAGTTTTGGATAGTAGATCTGGGTATTGATTCAAGGCTTTGTCCTAAAGAATATTGTAAGGGAATGCCCATGTGGCTTTGCATATTGTAATTCTAAAAGTTTGTAATTCCACATTTGTGGAGATAATAAGAAGCCCATTTGTTGTTCTTGCAAATTGTTGTTGTTTCTCTATTTTTGTTATGTGCTTGTGGTATTAAGGGGGGCACCCTTCAACAAGTGGTATCAAAGCAAGAGTTCCTGAGTGTGTAAATAGATCACCGATTGTGAGGTAGTTTGCACCAGGACTATGGGTTAGGGTTTCTGTGTAAATAGATCACTGAGTGTGAGGTAGTTTGCACTAGGACTGTGGTTAAGGTTTTAGCAAGAAGCACAAAAATGCCTCCACGAAGTGAATGTGGCAGAAGGGCTGGTGTTGTAACACCTGAGGTAAGAGCACTCTAGAGACAAGTGCGAGCATTGCAAGAAAAGATTCATAGAGGAATGAATCTTAATGTCAAAGACAAAAGAGAGGATGAAGCTGAAGAAGAAGATCAAGAAGGAGAAGTCAAAATTGTGAACCAAGAGGAAGAAAGACTTTTTTGGGCCATTTCCAAGATCAGGAAAACACGTAAGATTGAGGTTCTTGCATTTTTAAGAAATCTTAACCCAAAGGAGTTGATTGACTAGATCAATGAATTGACGAATATTTTGAGTATGAAGATATTGAGGATCCTGATAGGGTCAAATTCATGAAGGCTAGATTGAAAGTTCATGTGAAGATCTAGTGGCAAGAGATTCAATTGGAGTGAAATAGAAAAGGTAAAGATAAAATCATGAGATGGGATCAGATGGTGGATAAATCGAAGTGACAGCTCATCCTTGTTTATTATGAGCTTGACCTACTAAAGAAAATACAAAGTTTGAAGCAAGCGGGATGATCTGTTCAGGAGTATACAGAGGAGTTCTATCGAATCCTCATCAGAACAGGCCATGTGAAAGTTGATAAGGAGAAATTTTCTCGTTACCTTAATGGGTTGAGGCCAAGCATTCAGGAGGAGCTTAATTTAGTTCGAATGAATAGTATTGAAGAGACATACCAATTTTCTCTAAAAGTAGAGGAAAAGTTGAACAAGAAGTTTGAGAGTCGACAAAATGGACAAAGTCACGGAGGATGGTCATATGGAGGCCAAAATGAAGATCTAAAAAAGAAGGATGAGGCCAGAAGCAGTCAAAATCAGAGAGGAAACAACTCCAATAGTTTCCAAGATCTAAACAATAGAGATCAGAGAGGAAGAGGAAGAGGAGAAGGTTCAGGAAGAGGAGGCTTTCATGGAACATGTTTTCACTATGGAGGAGAAGGTCATAGGGCATTTGAATGTCCTCAACACCAAAGAATAGATAGGAGGAATGAAGGCTAGGCTAGAGTTGCACATGTAGATGAAGATGCCAGAACATCAAATTCTGAAGATGTCAAGAGAGGAGAAACATTGATTAACAGAAAAGTCCTATTGAGTGGTGAGAATGAACCTAAGCAAAGGAGGAGCCTGTTTCACACTAGGTGCAAGTGTGAAGGTAAATACTATGATGTGATTATTGATAGTGGAAGCACTAATAATTTGGTGTCAGAAGAGATGGTAAAAAAGTTGAAGCTCAAGAGACAGAAACACCCACATCCATATCAGATTGCCTAGGTACAGGATGACCACAAGGTCATGGTCAGTGAACAGTGCCTAGAAAAGTTCAAGATTGGTGGGTACCATGATGTGGTACTATGTGATATCATAGCTATGGATGCATGTCACATGTTGTTGGGTAGGCCGTGGTAGTTTGATAGGTCTATTGTACATGATGGTCATGCGAATACCTATTCCCTGACAAAGGATGGAGTGTAACATAATCTAAATCCATTGAATGACATTGAAGAAAAGGTGGCAGTGCAAGAATAACTTTTGTTGATGGAAGAAAATTCTTAGATGGTATTATACATGAGCATGTGTGTTTTTCTTTAATTCCAAGAGCTGGTAAAGAGGAAGTAGAAGATGTACCTATAGAAGTTGTAGATTTGTTGAATGAGTTTCAGGATATTATGTCTGATAATGTTCCTGATGGATTACCACTAGTAAGGAAGATCAGTCATCAGATGGACCTGATTCTAAGAGCTAGTTTACCAAATAAGGCAGCACACAGAATGACACTAGCAAAAAGTGAAGAGTTGAATGGACAAGTACATGATTTATTGTAGAAGGAGTTGATTCAAGAGAGTCTGAGTCCCTGTGTTGTACTAGTGGTATTAGCACCAAAGAAGAATGGAGAATGGAGGATGTGTATAGACTCCAAGGCAATAAATAAGATCACAATCAAGTATAGGTTTCCATTGCCACGAATGGATGATATTATGGATTGTTTGAGTGGAGCTGTGTATTTCTCAAAGATAGATCTGAAGAGTGGATATCACCAAATCCAGATTGGAGAATGAGATGAATGGAAGACTACCTTCAAGAAAAAGGAAGGACTGTATGAGTGGTTAGTCATGCCCTTTGGGCTAACCAATGCACCAAGCACTGTCATGCGGCTCATGAATGAGGTTCTAAAAGAATTTCTAGGTAAGTTTGTCATTGTGTACCTAGATGATATTTTGATCTTTAGTAAGACATTGGAAGAGCATATGATGCATATTCATATGGTGTTTGAGAAGTTAAGAGATGAGACATTGTTGATTAATTTGAAGAAGTTCAGTTTTGTGAAGAAAGAGTTAGTGTATTTGGGATTTGTAGTTTCAGCAGAAAGTCTACAAATGGACCCAAAGAAAGTATAGGCTATCCTTGAATGGCTTACTCCAAGGAGTGCTACTAAGGTAAGATCTTTTCATGGTTTGGCTAGCTTTTACAAAAAATTTATCAAAAATTTTAGCAGTATTTGTGGACCCCTGACTGAAACAATGAGAGGCGATAGAAAAGAGTTCAAGTGGACTAATGGTGTAGATAAGAGTTTTAAACTATTGAAACAAAAGGTTATAGAACAACCTATTTTAGCACTTCCCAATTTTAATAAGATGTTTCAAGTAGATTGTGATGCTAGTGGTACTACAATAGGAGTTGTTATGAGCCAAGAAGGTAAACCTATTGCTTATTTCAGTGAGAAGTTAAATGATGCCAAGAGGAAATATTCTATTTGTGATCAGGAATTTTATGCTATAGTTCAGGCATTGAAGAAGTGGAGGCACTATCTACTTCCTAAGGAGTTTGTTTTGTATACTGATCATCAAGCTTTGCAATATTTGAATAGTCAAGGAAAGTTTAATTAGAGGCATTTGAAATGGGTTGAGTTTTTGCAGAGTTATACATTTGTTTTGAAACACAAGAGTGAAAAGTCTAACAGGGTTGTAGATGCTCTTAGCAGAAGGTAGCTATTGCTGACAAAGATGCACATTGAGGTGGTTGGGTTCAAGGAACTCAAGAATTTGTATCCAGTGGATCCTGATTTTGGTGAAGCTTGGAAAGCTTGTAAAGAACTTATTACTCTAGACAGAATGAAGTGGTTGGATTTCATCATTCAAGATGATATGCTATTCAACAGGAGTCAGTTGTGCATTCCAAGAAGTTCTATGAGGGATAATTTCATCAAGGAGAACCATAGTGGAGGATTGGCTGGACATTTTGGTCAAGATAAAACCCTTGCTTTGGTTAGTGAGAATTATTATTGGCCATAGTTGCATCAAGATGTCAAGAAGTTTGTATAGAGTTGCAGAGTATGTCAGATGGTGAAAGGAGTGAAGTAGAATATGGGGTTGTATCAGCCATTACCTGTACCAGAGAAGCCTTGGGAGGATATCAGTATGGACTTTGTTCTTGGTTTACCAAGGACATAGTGGGGACATGATTTGACTTTTGTGGTGGTTGACAAATTTTCAAAGATGGCACATTTTATTCCCTGCAAGAAGACTAATGATGATGTTCATGTAGTAGAATTATTTTTTAGAAAAGTGGTGAGACTACATGGTTTTTCAAAGAGTATAGTTTCAGATAGGGACACTAAGTTCGTTGGATATTTCTGGCGTACATTATGGATGAAGTTGAAAATAGATTGAAAGTTCAGTTCATCACATCATCCATAGACTGATGGACAAATAGAGGCGGTGAATAGAAGTTTGGGAAATTTGTTGAGGTGTTTGGTTGTAGATAAGCCAACACGATGGGATTTGATTTTACCACAGGCAGAATTTGCATACAATAATTCTATCAATAGGAGCACTAGTAAATCACCATTCTAGATTGTATATGGGAGTAGTCCTAAAAATGCATCTGAGTTGAGAAAGATAGATAAAGGAGAAATAAGTAGTGTTGAAGTTGAGGATTTTGCAGAACATTTGAAGAACATCCACGAGGAGGTGAGGAATCATATTACCAAGATGAATGTGCAGTATAAGGCTAAGGTAGATGAGAAAAGGAGGCATAAGGAGTTTCAGGTTGGAGATGAAGTCATTGTTTATTTGCGGAAGGAGCAATTTCCAATTGGTACATATAAAAAGTTAAAATGAAGAAGTTTGGGCCATGTAAGATACTGAAGAAGCATGATTCAAGAAATGCATATGAGGTCGAGTTGCCTACTGAGCTGAATATTTCACCAGTGTTTAATGTTTTAGATCTAATAGAGTATCTTGAAGGAAGTGTTGAAGATGAGGTTACAGTAGCACAGTGGAGTATTTCAGCAACCAGTTTAGATATCAAGGAGATTAATGACATACTGGATAGTCATGTTGGTAGAAGCACAAGGAACATGACATATGAAGAGTATTTGATCAAATGGAAAGGATGACCTATTGAAGAATCATCATGGCTAACAAAGGATGAGGTTAACCATCTTTGTTTTACTCTGCACACCTAAGTCATGATAGGGTCACTTCTCAAATTATCTCAGGTGTCTGATGCAGGAGCATCCTAGGTGTAAGAGCAATCTTGCATTACCCAAAAATATTTCTATTTTTGTATTCAATAAAGGCTATCTTGTACAGAGCTACTATTTATGGAAACTTTCTATTTTTAGTAAGTTGGTCATCCGATCTCAGAATGTTCTAATTTCTTCCCTGGAGGTTCATTTTGGTCATATTAGCCTACCAGTAAAGTTTCATTGATAGATCAAGTCTAGCTTTGTAGATATTGAAGATTTTCGGTATTGGCAATAGGGTACAGAAACTTTGAACTTAGTTTTGAAGGCTTTAGAGGCCCCAGATGAGGTTAAAAATTTGGGTGATAGGCACTTGCACAAGTTAGGTTTGTAGAGTGCTTTGTGGCCTTTCTAGAATGGGGTCATAATATTCAATTGGGTCAACCGGTGATGACTTATGGTCTTCGGAAGTTGGGTCACCTGAAATGGTAGAAAATGATTTTCCTTCAAAAATTTTGTTTCGGTTTCAAAAGTTATTTTGAGCTGAATTTGATGTAATAAATTGTAAAATAAAATAATTCTAAGCTTGGTCGGCCTTGTTGGCTAAAATTATGGAACCTTCCCAAGCAGTGGAAATTGCCTATATAAGGAAGGCTGTTGTGTTGTCTTAGGTAGTTCGAGATAGTTCTAGGTAGTAGATCTGGGTATTGATTCGAGGCTTTGTCCTAGGGAATATTTTAAGGGAATGCCCATGTAGCTTTGCATATTGTAATTTTGAAAGTTTGTAATTCCACATTTGTGGATATAATGAGAAGCCCATTTGTTGTTCTTGCAAATTGTTGTTGTTTCTCTGTTTCTATTATGTGTTTGTGGTATTAAGGGGAGCACCCTTCATCAGATACCTATCAAAGATGAAGAAATCACATACCTTCTCTCGCACTTAGCTTGCACAAAGGAAGATTTGATAGCCAAATCTTCCTTGTACCACATGAAGAATATGTCATTGGTTCAGTTTAGCATGTTATTATCATATCAGATAAAGTATGTTTAAGAATTGTTGGTAAGGATAGGAATAGTGGAGATTTTAGAAATATCCCTCTAACCTATTAGGAGTGGTTGGGGAAGTTGAGAGGAAAGTTTTCAAACATTCATATTCACTTATTGAATGCTTTGGAGACTACTGGTTTGACTATCCATGTGTTACCAGTGACTGAGATTCATTAAAGGATACAAAATGCTTCATTTTGGGTTACTGTGTGTGGATTCATCTACTTTAGCAATGAATTTCAAGAAGATGGGGCAAGAGGACATTGTGGTAGAAGAATTATTTAAAGAAGCAACAAGAAGCAATAGAAAAGTTTTCAGGAGTTTGGAACAACATTTTGGAATCCATGAATGGTATGGGTAAGGTGACCTTCATTCTTGGCCGTGACTTCAATGAAACATTGGATATGGTTGATAAGAAGAAGGATCACTTGTTGATAGTGTTCCTTGAGGGAAGGGGGATTGTGAAAGACTTGTTATCATTGTATTGTGTATTTTCAATATGTTTGGATGTGGGGCAGACTAGGAGAATGAATGATCACTCACTGATTGCATGATAACCTAGTTTTGAAGGGTCACTAGTTGAGGGGATAGTCAAGGTTTGGATGTTGATAGTAATTTGTTGAGGGAAGGGGGATAGTAAAAGACATGTTATCATTGTATTGTGTATTTCCAATATGTTTGGATGCAGGGCAGACCAGGAGAATGAAGGATCACTCACTGATTGCATGATAACCCAGTTTTGAAGGGTCACTGGTTGAGGGGACAGTCAAGGTCTGGATGTTGATAGTGCTCCTTGAGGGAAGGGGGATTTTGAAAGACTTGTTATCATTGTATTATGTATTTCCAATATTTTTGGATGCAGGGCAGACCAGGAGAATGAAGGATCACTCACTGATTGCATGATAACCTAGTTTTGAAGGGTCACTAGAAGAGGGGGGAATGAAGGATCACTCGCTAATTGCATGATAATCCCACCAAGCATTCTTTCCTTTAATTTTCCACAATATCTCAAAATATGATCATTATTCTTTACTTTCTTTTATATGCTATTCTTTCTATGGTTTTGTTATCTCAGAAATATATCAAAAACATTGCAGATGTGCATATAAAAGTAAAATATTGTCCTTCAATTGTTCCACATTGAAGCATTTTCTCTTGGGAGTATTCTCTTCATTTGTACAATATCTGCCAAAAATGGTTCTCATATTTCTTCAAGATCTATTTTAATCTTTATATTGCAATTTTGATTAGATTTGACCAATAGTTGATTTCATTGGTATTTTATAGCATATACTCCTAATGTGAAAAGTGGAAAGAAAGAAAGAGACACTAGGTATGAATTACACGATATACCCATCATCACTTAGCACTTAAATAATAAATTATGGACAGGGAACAACCCCCTAACTTCTGGATGTGTGTTTCATGTTGGCCTCTTATTATATGCAAAGGTAGGCATGTCTTAGGCTAACAACCACAATGTAGGGGCCATAAATTATGGATCCCAAAATAGTGCACACTTGTATTAAATTAGGTTGACCACACTACAAGGGAATGGAAACCATGCAATAGTGCCTCATGGGGATGGAAGAAACCCTTCACCAAGAAGATGATTGTGTCTGCAATATTTACTAGAGGCAAAGAACATAATTTGGTTCCAATAATTACTCCTAGAAGATAATGGCACCCACAAAACACTTGGAAAAGATAGCACTCACTATATCTTTTATCACTCTTTTAAAGTTGGGACAATAAATCTCAAAGATTGATCAACGAATTCTTGAACATAAAGAACCATTGACAATTATGATTCATGTGTACAATATCCAACAACCAGTTGTTCCAATCATGGTGTCCAATAATTATGTTAGAAAAAGCATCTACAAATCCCTTACACAACCATAATAGATTCAAACCATGAACCATAAGAACCTAACAATGGGACTAACAAAGATATAGCCTAAACAAATATTGATCATATTCCACCCTATTGTAAGGCCCAAGAAGTAACTCTATCTTAAATCTACACATTCCTCTAGATGAAGCTCAAAGGTCAGGTAACTGAGGCATAGCAATACTTGAATGAATATAGGAATAATTTGATGTACAATCATTTGCTATCTTGGTTTGTGGGTTTTCCACATAATATTTTCCCTTTAACCACATTTATAGTTTGAGAAAATAAAAAAATTGTTTCATATTTATATTATCCTTTTGAACTAGCACACTGCCATCAAAATTCATAATCATTGGTCATATCAAGAAAATTCCTATTGATTAGTAGGATATCCTTATAAAAATTTGATGCATGGATTTCTTGTGAATTATCGACTGCTATGTATCCTGCAACTATGGAAGGAATAGTGTTGGTGTTAGGTTTCATTTATTATTGAATTCAATGTTTTCCAAGATGTGTTGAGGAGTTTGCTCCTTGTTTAATGTTAATTGTTCCTGCACAATCCATTCATAAAATAGTGAAATGCTATGTGGAAGGGATGGCTGATGGTGTTCCTTGGGGGAAGGGGGATTTTGAAAGACTTGTTATCATTGTATTGTGTATTTCCAATATGTTTGGATGCAGGGTAGACTAGGAGAATGAAGGATCACTCACTAATTGCATGATAACCCAATTTTGGAGGGTCACTGGTTGAGGGGACAGTCAAGGTCTAGATAATTGGGCCATTAGAGGACCCTATTTCTTTGTATTAATTGCTATTCAAATTGGATGCATGGATTTCTTGTGAATTGTCGGTTGCTATGTATCCTGCAACTACATCCATTATTCTGCATATATTTCTCTAGGGTTGTAAGCCACTTAGGGATCAAAATAGAGAAACTAAATAAAAATCATTCTTTTTCCTATTTCATTTTAACAAAGTCTCAACTATCAATGATACAATACATTTGATTCCCTAAGCTATCAATACAAATGGCACCTAGCTAGAAGCTCACGGGCTGTCCATCTGATAACCATAGTCAACATTTCAAAAAAATGGATATCCTTGAGCACAAGCACCAATAACATAAAATAATGGAGTTAAAGCATGGGCTAGGGCACGACACCAGTAGAATGCGGTCATTTCAATGATAGCAATATACAATGGCATCATTAAACATATATGCCAGTAATATCAAAAAACATGAATCCAAACATTTGAATACAGTGAATCGATATCCTTGAGCACAAGCACCAATAACATCAAATAATAGAGATAAAGCACTAGCTAGGGCACAAAACTAGTAGAATGCAGTCATTTTAGAGAGCATTCATGATCAAATAAAATGCAATGCATTCAAATATGATGCAAGAGGCTAGAAAGATGAAGAAATCACATACCTTCTCCCGCGCTCACCTTTCGCTCCTTTTCTCCCGCTCCTTCTCTATCCAATTAAAATAAAAATGATGAGGTTGTTTCACTTTTTTTTTTTATCTATACCCTGAATCTGTCAGAATTCTAATTGTCAATTAAACACCCATCGGAATACCGACATCATCAGGGCCTATTACAAAAAAAAACACCAAATTCATAATAAAAAGTTACCCATCAGAAACTTCTGTCAAAATTTGCCCCCAAATGTAGTAGTGACCAATGTTGGTCTCTATCAGCCCTTACACATTCCCAATAGGCCATGGGGATGTATAAGCGTGGATTTTATAGTTGGATTACCAAGGAAAAACTCTGGATTTGATAACATCTTTGTAGTTGTTGACAAGCTCAGTAAGATGAGCCATTTTATTCCATGTAAAACTACACATGATGCTAGTTACATTGCTCAATTTTTTTATAGATAAATTATGAGAATCCATGGATTTCCCCCTTAGTATAGTTTCAGACAAGGATGTCAAATTCATGAGAAATTTTTGGAAGACATTGTGGAAAAGGTTTGGAGCTAATTTTTCATTTGGGTCAGCTTATTATCCACATACTGATGGCCAAACAAAAGTTATAAATAGATTCTTAGGTAACCTTTTAAGATGATTGACAAAGGAATATGGATAGTCGGATCAAGTTTTACCACATATAGAGTTTTCCTATAATGACAGTGTGAATAGGAAAACTGCTAAAAAAAATTTTGCAGTAGTTTATGGTGTTCATCCTAGGGGTGTTTGTGAACTCAAAGATCTAGGAAGCATGGAGGGAAGAAGTGGACATGTAGAAGATTGTACGCAATCCATGAAGGAGGTGCATGTTCAAGTCAAGAAGACACTCATCGAAGCCACTCATTGGTTGAAGGCAAAAGTGGATGAAAGGAAGATGAAATTGCAATTTGAGGTAGGAGACACAGTGATAGTGTATTTGAATAAATATAGATTTAAGAAAGGTTTAGCTAGTAAATTGCAGATGAGAAGGATATGACCTTGTAAAATCCTAGCAAAATATGGATTAAATGCTTACAAAGTTGAACTACCCACATATTTGGCACTATCACCTACCTTCAATGTGCAAGAACTCATCAAATACAAAGGTCCAATGCCTAAGGAGACTGAGAGCACTTATACTGTAGAGGATACAATTATTGCTGATGAATCCTTACCATCCAAGAGAAAAACCCCAGTAGAGAGGATATTGGATTCTAGAGTTAAGAAGAAGACTAGACAGGTACAATATATGGAACACCTCATAAAATGGAAAAACCTACCTAAATCTAGGGCTACCGAGGTTGTAGAAGCTAACTTCAAGAAGTTGGGAATAGATCATTCATTTATGTCTCCAAATGTACTCGAATTTCTTTGTTCCAAGGAGCATAGTGAAGGAGCATCTAGGATTTGGCTTTAACCCTATTATACTTTTGTCTTGTAATGACTCTATCAAAGTATTGGACAAATAAGGACTCCAAGAGGGTCCAATAGGTGTTTTAGGATAGTCTAGTTTTGGTTTGGTACTAGGGTGTCACTAGTTGGCCAAAAATTGCCAAGCTGGCCAAATGGGGCCCGGTGAGTCCAATGACTCTAAAATTATTGGAAAATATTAATTTGATGTGTATTTAAGTCAAGGAATTAGTTTGAAACCTTGTGGAACCCATTCATTGGGTCAGAGTTTTCAAAAATGACAAAAATGTAAAAGTTGCTTGACAACATTTGGACAAAAATTGTCATTTTCCCTAATGGTGGTTATGGGTCAAATTAGGTAGTTTTTTTGTGAAAAAAGACCTATTTAATGGTTTATGAGGTATTGTACAAAGGTTGGACAATTTATGGATGTGATTCTCAAGGAGGATTAAATGACACTTTTGTTGTTCCTATAAACAATCTTTGTGTTTCTCTTGTGTGGAATTGTACATGAATTGAAATACTTGATCCTTTGGGTAGTTTAATTTAATACTCTTTTTTCTTTAATATGTATATACTTTTTATGTGTGTTCATATTTTTTTGTGTGCTCAGAAAAAATCCAACCTTCCTAGATTGTTCCTTGCTAGTGAAAGGGTCTAGTTTGTAAATATGACTCTACAATGAGCTTCCTCTATTGGATCCTTATGGCCTGTGGAGGATAGAAAGTAGATTCCTTTTATAGTTATTTCCTTTTTGTATAGGTCTCAAAGATGGATTTTTCTATTTTTACAAGCTTTCCCTACTGAGACTACTTGATCACGACTAGGAGAAACAAAGTATCAATCAGTGTTTGGATACAAAGCTGGATTGAAAAGAGGGAATTAATGAGTGGAGAATGGTGTTTGGGAGTTGGAAAGAACCTAAAACCAATGGTGATAGTCAATGAATTCATCTCATCAACCTTTCATTAATTTTGAAACAATTAGCCCTATTATCCCTTTTTTTAAGGACATTGTCTTAGTCTATTTTGAGGTACTGCACAGATAGTTTGGGAACCCCTAACCCTTAAAATATTTGAGCTTTCCAAAAATGGTATGTGGAACATTGACCAATTTGGGGGCTTATTTGGGAATTTTGGGAGTTATTTGGGTTTAGGAGCCTGATTAGGGCTACGAGGGATGACTAGCCCTTCCCCTATGAACTTTTGAACTCGATGGAGAAATGGATAAACTATGAACCAATAACTTCAAGAATGGAGTTAATATGATATAATTAGAGTGATTCCAATCCTACAAAGTGACTAGTGATATTTTATGATGTTTTGTGGAATCTACCTTAGTAGGTTCAGAGAAGTGTTGATCCACCTTTGGTAGAGAAGCCCTTGGGAGTTATGGGAAGAAAAAATAAGTGTTTATCCCTAGGTTAGGTTGTGAAAAAAATCCTTAGTAGGTAAAGAAAAGGGACCTAAGGTTGAGTTAAGATGACTCAAGACAGGATCCTCCGTATAACTCTTCCTGCTCTGTAACTCAATTGTTTACTTTTCTTTGTCAATTTTCTAACTTGCTCACTTGTCCAATCTCCTTTACCAACTTGATATAATCAAATTTAAAGTAGAAAAAAATTATACCATTATTACCTTATCATTGTCTAATCTATATTAGCTACCCAATTAAGTTCTTCAAGTAAGCTAACTCTTCACTTCTTCTTTTTCCTTAACTCACTCAATTTCTATCATACTTTGAATGATATGGAAACTCAATAAAAATCAAAAATTAATTTCTTGACATGAATGAAAAAATTAAAAATGATCTAATCCTTCTGCAATCTTGTATACCTATGATCTCTATCTTCATCATCATCACTATCAGTTGTAGTTAACAATCTCCCTTAAGTTAACAATCTCCCTCTTTGGCATTGATGGAAACACTTGTAAATTGATGATGTCAACACTATCAATTATAACTCTCTATCTCTCAATCTTCTCGATCACTATTTTTTTCTTTTTCTCCATCTAAAATTTATCTTCTCTCTTCAATCTGTATTCTCCCTCTTAAATACTTATCCTTTCTTTTTGTCTCTTTTCTTCTCCTTCTTTTCTTATTCTCCTTGTAATCATCAATAGCATATTCTTTCTTGTAATTCATCAATCACTCATTCTCCCTCCTTGACAACAATTCTAAAGATACATATTCCTAAGAATTGTATTCAAACAATGGATCAGACTTAGCATGTAATGATATTTCCTTGCATACATAACCATTTTTCACAACTTAAGGAATAACCTAAAGAGTGAAAACTAGCATCAACTCACAAAATAGATATCTAGTGAATCCCTTAATTGATGCAACATGCATCATACTTTAGGAAATATTACATAGGGGAAGAACCCCTAGTTTACCTCTGAGATACTCAAAAGAATCCTTCGATAGTGGCTTGGTGAATATATCTGCTCCTTTAAATTCACATACTCCAATATCACATGCTTGTCTTGAACTTGTTCTCTCAAGTAATGATACTTGATAGAAATGTGCTTGGTCTTGGAATGCATTTCCAGATTCTTTGATATGTTGATAACACTTATATTATCATAGTAAATAGTAACCAGATCAGTAATGTCCTCTTACATACCTTCAATTAGTTTTTTATCCATACAATATTTCCATGATTCATAGCTACTACTACATACTTTGCCTTGATAGTAGATTGTGATATACAATGTTTTTTATTACTTAGCCATGTCACTAATATTTCTCCTAAAAATAAATCTCCTCCACTTGTACTTTTCCTATCATCAATGTTTCCATCCCAATCAACATCAGTGTAAACCTTTAGATCAAAATATCCTACTTTCTTGTATAGTAGATCGAAGTCTTCAGTACCTTTTAAATATCTAAATATTCTTTTGACTACAAACATGTGTGTTTCCTTTGGATTGACATAAAATCTTACAACAATACCTACTGCATGAGCAATATTAGGTATTCTATGTACAACATATTTTATCTTACAAATCATTGATCGGTAAAGTGTTTCATTCAATTCCTTTGTCTCATCTTCTTTTGACAATTTGCAACTAGTGGCCATCGATGTTCCAACCGGTTTTAACTCTTCCATGCCAAATGTCTTTAGGATCTCCTTAATGTACTTTAAGTATGTGATGTAGATCTCATCTCTAAACTGTTGAATTTGTAGTCCAATAAATAATTTTATCTCTTCAATCATGGACATCTCAAATTCCTTTCTCATCTCCTCAGTGAAAGATCTAGATAATGTGTTGTTTCCTCCAAAAATAATATCATCAAAAAATATTTTAGAAATCAAAATCTTATCATTACTATCACATTTCAGATACAAATTATTGTTGTCACTAGTTCTTATCCAATCTTGGATCAAATATGAATGTAACCTTCCATACCATGCCTGGGGTGCTTCTTCCAAACCATATAGTGCCTTGTGAATTTTATGCACCATTTCCTTGTTAGTATCCTCAACAAATCCTTCAGGTTGTTCAACATAAATGTCTTCTTCAATAATACCATTAAGAAATGTAGACTTAATATCCATTTGATAAACTTTAAATCCTTTATAAGCTGCATATGGTAGTATAATTCTAACTCCTAATCTAGCAACAGGTGCAAAAGTCTCACCATAATCAATACCTTCTTCTTGTGCATACCCTTTGCAAACCAATCTTTCTTTGTTTTTTATTACATCTCCATGTTTATTCAATTTGTTTCTAAAAATCCACTCAGTAACAATAAAAGTTTTATCTTTAGGTCTTTGTACCAAATTCCATGTGTTGTTCTTTTCAATTTGATCTATCTCTTCTTTCATAGCTTTAACCCAATCTTCATTATCCAATGCATAATTTACTTTTATTATCTCAAATTCATAAATCAAACATGTGTTATCTCTCAACTTACTTCTTTTAATAGCTCCAACATTCTTGTCTCCAATATTTTTTCTCGGTGAATGGTGTCTTCTCACATACCTGGCTAGAACAAGCTTGGTAGACTATGGCAGTTCTTCATTTTTAGCATTCAGTGGTGGCTCTAATTGTTCATCTTCCTCCTTAGTTTGTGTTGTCGGTAAGGTTTTAGGAACATTAGGTTGAACATATACAAATATTTGATAGTCCTCGGGTTCCTTTTTGCATTCTTCATCATTTCTCTCTGCAAATTCATCAATCCTTACATTTGCACTTTCCACATTTTTTTTAGTAGACTTGTTTAAGCACTTGTAAGCCTTACTCTTTGTAGAATTGTTGGAAATATTCAGGAATTAACTGAGTTACTGAGAGGGGAGGGGTGAATCAGTAACTCCAAATTTTCTTACAATTATAGATGTATTAACATATAGTTCACTTTTTCCTTATGCATATAGAAAGCATGAAACTTAAAAGCATTCACAACAATGACACATAGATTTGGTTACCCAGAAACCTTCCAAAAAGAAAGTAAAACTGGGGTGGGGATGAAACCCACAAAGCTTTAGTACTGTAGAATAAATTTGGCCAGTTAAGGCTTACAATTTGATCACTTCTAATGATCTACCCTGCTAGGAGCAATAAGGATTGTTAAATCCACCCTGTTAAAGGATTTACAAACATACAATGAAGTATGCACTCGATAAAGAGATTTTACAAACGACTGTTAAGTCTACCTGGTTAAAGGATTTTAGTACTGATTCACCTGTTAGGATGAAACAGTAGATCTCTTGCTTTGCAACTGGATTTCTGATTGAGATTCGCTGATGTACTGATCACCTTTTGTGATGAATTTGTCTTTTCTATTCCCTATACTGTTGTAGCCCTTTGTAATTCGCTTATCTCTGCCTTTCTTTCTTTTTCACATTCATACTCATTTTATTACATCTTGACATTTTTACAACATTGTTTATATACAAGTCTAAACAATTAATTACAAAGTCGGCTTGACAAATAAACATAAGTGCCACTAAGTCGGCCCAAGTATGGTTACACGGTTCCTGCAAACTAACTCGGTGACTTTCTGATACTCGGCGTCCACTGCATTACTCGGCATCGTCATGCACTCGGTAGAAGTGGAGGCACGGTTCATACTAACCACTCGGTAGGTTTTGAACTCAGTAAATACTGGTGACTCGGTAGACATAATGTTACTCGGTTTACACTGTCCTGCTCGGTTTGCACTATCTTGTTCGGTTTGCACTGTCTTGCTCAGTTTGCACTGTCTTGCTCAGTTTGCACTATCTTGCTCAGTTTGCACTGTCTTGCTCGGTTTGCACTGTTCTACTCGGTTTGCACTGTTCTGCTCGGTTTGCACTGTTCTGCTCGGTTTGCACTGTTCTGCTCAGTTTGCACTATTCTGCTCGGTTTGCACTCAGAATGCAAATAAGTGTTGTCACTAGTGGCAATTCTGCTTAATGCCAACAATCTCCCCCTTTGGCATTAGTGACAAAAACACTTATTGCCCAAAACTTATATACATGAATCATGCTGAGATTTTTTTTTATTTTTTCAAAATTTGTCTTTGTCATAGGGCTTTATACATTATCTCCCCCTTTCAATGTGCTAACTTTTTCTTCTATACAAATCTTCTTCTATACATATCTCCTTCTATACATATCTCCTTCTATACATATCTCCCCCTTTTTGACGATAATGCCAAAGGTGTATATACAAGTGATTTATAGAGAGAATCCAAAATTTGATAGAAAATCAGAATGTACCTTCATTATTAGTGCTAGGGTTCTGTCCCAATTTTCTTGCAGAATCTTGCATTTTTGGATTGCAATTTGGACTTCTGCAGAGAGTTCAATCATGTGATCTACTATAGAGAACTGATTGTCATGAATCAATGTTTTGGAATGTTCAATGTGCTTATACATTGTATTCATGATGGGAAGGATCATGTTCTGGATGTCTAGCAGTGTGGACCGGATCCTTGTGTCTTCTTTCAGTAGATCTGACTGCATATTTGATAGGTATGAGATTTTCATGTGATGAGCAGAGCTTGAACTTGGTTCAAGTTGTAGCTTCTGTAGGCTAATCTTCATATCCTCATCCATTTTATTCATTTTATCCTTGACATCCTTTGTGAACTCGGCAATATTGCACAGTCTGGCCAAAAGAGAGGTGACATTCGAATAGGTAGATTCAATGTTTGACAAAACTGAAGACAATTCCACTTGATTAATAGCTATGTGCTGAGCAATGTGCTCAAGCACTTTATTGTTGAATCTCTTCTCGGCTCTTTCAACTAACTTTTCTGTCCCAGATGAATCCTCATTGTATTTATTTACTGCTTCTGCTAATTGTAGCAAAACATGTTGAGAGGAGTCTACTTTAATACCTAATGCATCAGACAAAATGTCTTTAGCATCCTTAATGATTTGATATTCCTTGTCTCTCTCCTCTTTAAGCTTCTTTTGCTTTGCTTTCCTTTGGAGGATTTCACCTATATTTTGCATTTGGTCTGCTGATAGATTTGCAAAATCTAATGTTGGAATCTCTATTTCTTCATCTAGGTCTATATCCTCTACTATATTCTTACCCAAAAATTTTATACTTGGTTGAGCCTTAGGCTTATCTGTACTTAATGCCTTAGTAGTAGTGATAGTAGACATAGTAGGACTGGCTATAGAGACTGGCATACTATCTACTGGAGAACTTAAAGTATTTACACTTGTAGAATCAAAAACTAGAATACTTACTGCTGGAAAACTTGATGAAGTGGGAGACTGCAACTCGGTAGAAGAAATGGTGGTTGCTTCTGTTGTTGTTATAGGTGATTGGACAAAAGTTGAAGTTGTCACAACCATGCTTGAAGGTGTCTCCAGGCTAGATGTAGAAACTTTTACTGGAGAGGTAGGAAGTGATGCAATGACTTCTGCTGCTATCCTCACAGTATCATCTACCTCAGTGGCTTCTTCTTGTTCATCACTGTCATCTTCAATATCTTTTATTATTACTGTTTCAATACTCAGTTGGTGAAGATGGTATATGTTCTTCCATGTGGCATTTGTAGCCTTCACAACTGATTCAATATTGTTGATCAGAATTAAACAAGTATTGAACTTTAGTGTCATCTTATTTTCATTTTCCTTTAATGCCTTCTTTATTTCATCATTTTTCAAGCTCGGCATTAACTGTCTCAGGGTTTGATCAAATATGTCTATTACAGTTTGCTTTGCATTGCTCCATCTCATTTTTATTGGATCTAATAAGACTGCTAGAATCTGTGGGGCTAATTCATCAGGAGAGTATTTCCACTGTCCCATCTTTTCAATAACAGCATCTTCTATTTCCTTCTATTCTGTTTCCGATCTGGTTTCATATTTAAAAGATTTTATGTTACTTACTCCAGATCCTGATCCTTCTCTAAAAAGTTTGATCCTCTCTTGAAAGTTTAGAGGAGGCCTTTTGAATACTATATCTTTGTCTGCCTTGTCTGCCTTACCTCTTGCACTTCTCCTTGTAAATACAGCAGTGGGAGGCTTAGGTGCCTTAGTGATGAATACATTTCCTTTCTTCTTTGCAGGTTCTGGTTCCTCTGTTTTCTCATCCTTTTCCTCTTCTTCTTCATCGTTTTCTCCTTTGTCTTCGGTTAGCATTTGCATTTTGGCTATCCTCTTCTTTCCTTTGTTTACCGCTTGTGCAAGCTTTATGCTTAATTCAATTCTCACCTTTGCTTCATCATATGTTCCAAAATATGGAGCTTTGGGATTAACAGGCTGATTAAGAAGGGCTTCAATGATATTCTTGGTTTCATCAATATTTACCTCATAAGAGGTTTTACATATAAAATCCTCAGTTTAGCTGCTTGAATATATACATTGTCACAGTCTACCATGAAACAAATGTCATCCTTATAATCTTCCACCAACTTCTATGGAATCTGGAATCTGTCATTCATTTTCTCTTTGAAAGACTCAAAATAACTATCCATGACGCTTTCAAAATTTTCACCCATTTCTGAGATGTATTCATTTATCTCATAAAGGGCTGGCACATCTTTTCTCCATACAACTTTTCCTTTGGAAGGGAAGAATTTCTGAACATAGAAGAATAAACAGACCAGTAGAGATCCAAACTTACATGGATTTTTTTTGGAAGTTTGAATGCTTTCCATGTTCTTGTTAAACTATTTTAACAATAAATCTGCAAGGTCAAATGATAAGTTATTCTTGACCACTTTGTATGCTAGGTCAATAGCTTCACAGGAGACACTATTCTGTCAACTTGAACTGTATATTTTATGGGCAATTATGTGTGTACCAAACTTCAGTTTAGCATCAGTAATGCTGCTAACTTTCATGCCTCTACCGTCCCACTCAGCTAGGGTTTTCTTCTCCAGTTCCGACCGACCTAGGGTTTTGGTAGTTTTTGCTTTGTTCAACATGGGAAGACCGGTGATTTGATGAATCATCTTCTTGGTGATCTCTATGGGTTGCTCAAGCCAAATCTTTCCATCATGTATATGGCTGAGAATGTATCTAACCCATTTCTCCTGAAAGTTTCGAGGTAAATGTGCAATGTGAACTAATCCCTTATCTTCCAGATGTTTGTGCTCGGGTTTTAGAATACCATCCACACACAGTTCCTCATGCACAATATCTAGCTCTAGGTTTCCCATTTCTTGAATTGCACAGTTGAAATGATTGTGAATATCATTAATAAGTAGTACCTTAGGAGGAATCTGAGATTGAGCTTCATTCGGGTCTAGGGCTGCTGCAATTGCGGGCATGATCTTGAAATCTGGTGCTCTCCATTCCCCTTGGACTAACATTTCTGATCCTTTCTTCACTGAAGTGCTGGATGATGCCATGGTAGCTCACAGAAAATTCTTTTCGCAAAAGTATTTGAATCGCTGGATTGCTCTTGAAATTTTTTGCTCTCAAAGTGCTAAAGTTCGCGGTGAGGAATGAGTTTGATTTCTTGCCTTTTGTTTACAACTCTGTCATTAATGCTCAGTACAAATTAGGGTATGAATTCTGACAGACTGTCACCCACTAAGAATTAATTGCTTGGTAAAGACTTCGCAACTCGGTGAACTCGAGAATTCATATTGCTCCGACCTCGCTTGGTAAAGACTGGTACCGACCTTGCTCGGTGAAAACTAATACCGACCTTGCTCGGTAAAGACTGATACCAACCTTCCTGTGATCTTACTACATCTTGTATGCTGATTTAGATCTTTCTTTTAATTCAGTTCTGGAACTGCTTGAAGTTTGTCTATGAGAATACAGTTCCAGTGCTTTCTTGGAAATTTAGTTTGAGTCGGTAGAGCCACCCATTCCATTACTTGGACTGGTTTGCTCTGTAGATATAGGAATCCACTTTTGTCTCACCTATTTCCTGACCTTAGTTGCTTCATTCTTCTTTCCATCTTCAACTTCACTAGCATTCATGCACTTTCTGGCTATGTGACCGAGTTTAGTGCATTTGAAGCATCTTACGGTAGTATCTCTTTTCCTTAGATGATGTTTTATGCAGTTCATGCCAATGTGTCCATATTCTCCATAGTAATGACATCTACACCAGGTGTTGTAGTCCCATCCAAACATTGCTTTCATAATTTTTTCTGCTGGATTGAATGTTTTGGATCTGCACTCGGATGCTTTGTGACCTTGTTTGTTGCATTTGTGACAATTACCTCTGAATCTTGGTTTTTCTCTGCATTCATTTGCTTTGTGACCATGTTGATTGTAGTTGTAGCATTTTCCATTGAATTCTGCTTTTTCATTGCTCCAACATTTATTTGAAGTATGTCCTATTTTACCACAATGATTACAAGTAGGTTTCTGATTTCTTTGAGTACCTTGCTTAGAAGATTCACCTTCTCCTTTGTATCCAAGTCCTGCTTTTCCTTTCTGCCTATGAAGATTTCGCTCATACAGCTGATTCAAGTCTTCTTGGCTTTTCAGCATTCCTTCATTGATTTGTTTTTCAGTGTTTAGGTCATCCACCAATCTTAGATTGATTTCCTTTTCAAATCTTAGTTCTTCTCTTGTGCTTTCTATTTCTGATCTTAGATTCAGAATTTCCTTATTTGTATGGGAGATCTGATCAATTAGGTTTTCTAGCTGAGGGTTTTATTTTGGACTTCATTGTTCCTTCCATCTAATTCATCTTTCAACTTGTTTCTTTGTTCTAAGATCTCACAAAATCTTGTTGAGTGTAGCTCTTGTTCTCTTTTTAATTTTCTCACTTCTTCCTGCAGAGACCCATTCTTTTCTAGGAGTTCTTTGATAGCATTGTTTTCTTCATCTGAGCTATTTGAGGGAAAAAGATCTTCAATCTTTTCTTCAATGTAATTCTGATCATTCATCTGATTTGCAAGTTCCTTCCTTCTTCTTAGGGATTGGGAAAGATGTTCTTTTGCTTCTTTAAGTTTAGCTATGGCCATTTCCAGATCTAGCTTTTCATTTTCAACCACCTTGTTCAGTTTGAATACCTCCATTGTCCTGGATCTTTGCTCAAGCTAGTTAAGCTTTATCTTGAGAACCAACTCTGCTCTGATACCAATTGTTGGAAATATTCAGGAATTAACCGAGTTTCTGAGAGGGGAGAGGTGAATCAGTAACTCCAAATTTTCTTACAATTACAGATGTATTAACATATAGTTCACTTTTTCCTTATGCATATAGAAAGCATGAAACTTAAAAGCATTCACAACAATGACACATAGATTTGGTTACCCAGAAACCTTCCAAAAAGAAAGTAAAACTGGGGTGGGGATGAAACCCACAAAGCTTTAGTACTGCAGAATAAAGTTGGCCAATTAAGGCTTACAATTTGATCACTTCTGATGATCTACCCTGCTAGGAGCAATAAGGATTGTTAAATCCACCCTGTTAAAGGATTTACAAACATACAATGAAGTATGCACTCGGTAAAGAGATTTTACAAAAGACTGTTAAGTCTACCTGGTTAAAGGATTTTAGTACTGATTCACCTGTTAGGATGAAACAGTAGATCTCTTGCTTTGCAACTGGATTGCTGATTGAGATTCGCTGATGTACTGATCACCTTCTGTGATGAATTTGTCTTTCTTGTTCCCTATATTGTTGTAGCCCTTTGTAATTCGCTTATCTCTGCCTTTCTTTCTTTTTCACATTCATACTCATTTTATTACATCTTGACATTTTTACAACATTATTTATATACAAGTCTAAATAATTAATTACAAAGTCGGCTTGACAAATAAACATAAGTGCCACTAAGTTGGCCCAAGTATGGTTACACGGTTCCTGCAAACTAACTCGATGACATTCTGATATCGGCGTCCACTACATTACTCGAAATTGTCATGCACTCGGTAGAAGTGGAGGCACGGTTCATACTAACCACTCGGTAGGTTTTGAACTTGGTAAATACTGGTGACTCGGTAGACATAATGTTACTCGGTTTACACTGTCCTGCTCGGTTTGCACTATCTTGTTCGGTTTGCACTGTCTTGCTCGATTTGCACTGTCTTGCTCGGTTTGCACTGTCTTGCTTGGTTTGCACTGTTCTGCTCGGTTTGCACTGTTCTTCTCGGTTTGCACTGTTCTGCTCGGTTTGCACTGTTCTGCTTGATTTGCACTGTTCTTCTCGGTTTGCACTGTTCTGCTCAGTTTGCACTGTTCTGCTCAGTTTGCACTGTTCTGCTCGGTTTGCACTGTTCTGCTCGGTTTGCACTATTCTGCTCGGTTTGCACTCAGAATGCAAATAAGTGTTGTCACTAGTGGCAATTCTGCTTAATGCCAACAATCCTTCATCATTTCTCTCTGCAAATTCATCAATCCTTACATTTGCACTTTCCACATTTTTTTTAGTAGACTTGTTTAAGCACTTGTAAGCCTTACTCTTTGTAGAATATCCTAAGAATATTCCTTCATCACCTTTATGATCAAACTTCCCATTTCTAGCATCCTTTAGAATGTAACATCTACTTCCAAATACTTTGAAATAACTTATATTTGGTTTGTGACTATACCAAATTTAATATGGAGTCTTGTGTGTACCTTTCTTCAGTTCTACTCAATTTAGTGTATAAGCTACAATATTGACAACTTCTCTCCAAAATGTTTGAGACAATCCTTTCTCAATCATCAATGTCCTTTCCAAATCAATAATGGATCTATTTCTTCTCTCCACTATACCATTTTTATATGGTGTCCTTGGTGCAAACATTTGTCTCTTTATTCCATGTTCACTATAGAAAAGTGTAAACTCATCAGATGTAAATTTACCTCCTCTATCAGATCTCAAAAACTTCAATTGTCTTTCGGTCTCCTTTTCAACTTTTTCCTTATACCACTTACACATCTAAAAAGTATCATATTTATCCTTCAAAAACATGACAAACATCATTCTTGAATAATCATCAACAAATAAAATGAAATATCTATCACCATAGTAGATTTGTGTTCTCATAGGTCCACATAGGTTAGTGTGAAATAACTCCAAAATTCCTTGTGTAGTGTAGATATTGCTTGTAAAACTTGATTTTGTCATCTTAACAACTTGACATCCTTTGCACATGATATTTTTAGGTTTATCCAGTCTCAGTAGACTTCTTACTCTATTCTTTTTTCTCACCTTAATTAAGTTTTCAAATTTTACATGAAAAAATCTCATGTGCCATAACCATACATCCTCAACCTTAGCAAATAAGAAATGTTTTGTAGTAGTATCAAGATAGAATAAGTTACCTTTTGATTTTTCACCAGTGGCAATCAAACCTCCATTCAGATCAAATACTTTTACCTTATCATTCTGAAATTCCAGTCAGTGACATGTGTTTTTTAGTTGTGTTGCACTCAAAAAATAATACTTTATTCATTCAACCCAATAGACATCATCACATTATGTATTATCTAGTAGAATTATGGAACCTTAACCTCTCATAGGATATGGAAGATCATTACTGAATCTAACATAACCTTCATCATGATCTTCCATAGTAATGAACTTATGTTTGTCACCAATCATATATTTCATCTTCATACATTTCTTAATCAAAATCATCCTTGATAGAAATGTACACAACCTCTTCACCTTCATTATTATCAGAATCATCATCGGTTAATCCTTGTTCAACAATGTAGCATGACTTTTTTCCTTTGTTCTTGAAACCTCGGTATCTCTTGAATCTGTTTTCTCTTTTGTTATTATCTCAGCTATCTTTCTTCTCATCATTATTTTTGTCAAGACATCAAGATGCTATGTGACTAATCTTATTTTAATCGAAACATTTCAAGGGTAATTTGCCTCGACACTTGCATTTTCCTCTTGGTAGTCTCCCAACTAGTAAAGCTTCAAGCTCTTCTCATTTTCTTTCCTCTTCAAATAGATTTTCTAGATCACTCTTAAAACTTCAAAATATTTCACTTCCACTGCTTGAGTAACCATCACTAGATCTAGACTCTCTATAATTTCCAATGTTCAAAGATGAATTGAATGCAAATTCAATCTAAGAAGTAGCAGGTAAACTATTATCAAAATCATTTATCTCAAAAGTAATCAACTTACCAATTGTAGCATATAGTGAACCATGCATCTGAAGAATGGATCTCAATTCTTGTATTTCAGACACTCGGATGACATAAGTAGGTAATAATGTCCTCAATAGTTTACTTGTCACATCTTCTTCTTCTATATATCCTTGAGAACCTCTAATAGCACTCACAACTTCCTTAAAAAGATTGTACTATATTGTGTAACATATTTACCTTCTTTCATTCTCATAGAATCAAATTTACCTTTTACACTTTCATCTTTTTCCTTCTAAACATGCAAATCTCCACCATATACTAATGCAATCTTGTCCCACATTTGTTTTGCACTATCACATCCTTTTAGATCATTGAATTGCAGGTCGGTGAGAGAAAAATATATCTCAATCATAACTTGTGTGTGGTCTTTCCTTTCTCTTACTTGCTCAACTGTCATAGGCCCAAATAGCAGTGGTGGATACTCATTGTCAAGTTAATATAGTGCATACTCTCCAATTCCAGATATGTGCAGCCTCATCTTTCTTTTCCATGTAGAGAAGTTGTCCGTGTTCAACTTTGGTGTCTCTCTCTTATACATCTTTAGATATTTTACTCAAGTCTTTCAAACTTATCTCTTTTGAGTACTTAGGTCTAATACCAATTGTTGGATTACTGAGAGAGGGGTGAATCGGTAATAAGTGATTCTTTAAACCTTAAAACTTTAACTTTGATTCAACTTAGTAACAACTTAGTAAGACAAACTTCAATATTAATTGATAACAATAAATTAAGTTATCAATTAGAAATAACATGCACAATAAACATTTAACACATATAACACCAATATTTTACATGGAAACCCAATTAAGGAAAAACCACTATGGGAATTTTCACCCACCAAAGAAATACTCTTCTAAAGTATACTCGGTTAAAAGCCAATCTTATTAAAGATTACAATGCACATTGTTAAATGTGATCATGTTAGGGGTTTTCCCTCAGATCTATTAGGATCTTCACCCTCTAAGGAATGGCTTGGTTAAAGGTCTTCAAACACTCTTCTAGAATGTCACCTCTCTCAAGGTTTTACAATAAGACTATTAAGTCCACTTGGTTAAGTTATTTTCCTGCTACAAATGTTAATAAGAAACAGTATAGAAATTGATCCATAAATCTACAACTACCTCTTTCTTAATTAGATCCCTTGTTCACTCATTGTCTTCACTTCCTTCCTTCACTTTCCACTAGCCTCAAAACTTCATCAATCTCTTCTATAGACTCAAATTTCAACATTTTTCTTCTTCACTGCATCACTCAGTTATACATCCACCTCTCAAGTTTTCTAGCATATTTTCCATTTAATTTCACCCTTTATATAGACTATTTTGTTCCTCTTGATCTCCTTTATTACATTTTCCTCTGTTTATTTGCAATTGTCAGATCAACCTCTTGAACTGCTACAATGAGTTTTGAACTCAGTAAAATGTTTTATCATCACCTTGAAACTAAAACTTTCTTGGAACTTGTACCTTCACTTTTTGCCACTTCGATCTTACCATAGATCATCACCTTGAATTTTCCTAATCGTAGATCTCTTTAACTAGCTCTTCCTCATCCTTGGAATCTTCTAGATCACTATAGCTTTGCATTAAATGTCATTCTGATCCTTGTATTTAATTTATGTTCCTTGATTGGTGGCTAACTTCTTTTCCTTCAAGTAAAATTTTTCTTACTTCGCTCGGTAACAAAATCCTTTTAGTCGATGTCTTGAATTTATTTCTCTTTACAGAAACTTACTTTCCTTTTACTGAATCTTATTTTCCCTTTATCGAATGACTCTTCCTGCTTAATAACTAAATTGTTTACTTTTCTTTGTCAAATTTATAACTTGCTCACTTGTCCAATCTCCTCTACCGACTTGATATAATCAAATGTAAAGTAGAAAAAAATTATAGAATTATTACCTTATCATTGTTTTCTTTGTATTAGCTTCCCAATTAAGTTCTTCAACTTCACTAACTCTTGACTTCTTATTTTTCCTTAACTTACTCAACTTATATCATAATCTGAATGATATGACAACCTAATATAAACCAGAAATTAATTTCTTGACATCAATGACAAAATAACAACTAATCTAATCCTTCTACAATCCTGTATATCTTTGATCTCTATCTTCATTATCATCACCATCAGTTGTAGTTAACAACTCCTTTAAGTTAACAATTAGATCCTCATTCATATGTCTATTGGACCATGTAAAATCTATACCATGAATATCTAGATCAATCAAACCTTGAGTATTAATAAATTCCTTCAAATCTTGGTATCGATCACCATCAACTAGGACTCCACCCTTCTTTTCATGACTAAATAATGGAGTATTAAAGTCCCCCATCACAATTCATTTTCCCCACCAATAAGGATCTAAAAGCCAAAAGGGAATCCCACAAATGCCTTCTAACAAATTTATTATTTGGGGCATATATATTTGAGACAAACCAACTACAACCATTATTTAGATGAGTGAATTTAGTAGAAATGTTATTAGAGGAAGATAGAACAATAATACTTTTAACAAGAATGTAGGATTATAGAAAGAATCCAAACCACTTGAATCATCTTCTAAATCAATCGAATGAACCCCATAGTCTTTAAAAAAGATAACTTAATATCAGCTAGTCTGCTAGCTCCCATCTTAGTTTCCTGAACAATACAAATGTTTGGCATGTGCTCCCTTATCAAATTCAAAAATAGTGAATTTTAATGAGGGTGATTCAACCCCCTAATATTCTAGGATATAAGCTAAATTTTAAAGAAGGGGGGAGCCAGACATGCCCATATCCAAAAGAGTCTTCTGTAAACTATCAACAATCTCCTCTTCTTCAGAGGAGGAAACTTATTTCACCTCTACCTAAGAGTTATCAGATAGGTTGATTGTGAGATTAATCCCATTTTCCCCACTCAAACTAGTAGAAATGGGATTTTTTTCAATGTCTCAACCTCCCTAATGGGTTTCCAAACCACTCCTTTTGGGATACACTTGACTCTTTTTTCCTATCTTAGCCAAACCCTACATTAATGCCATAGTCTTAGCTCCACCATCAGCCAACCATTCCTCAGTTCTACCTTGCCCATCCTTATCCAAATTAACTCCAAAGAGGTTACGAAGTGGAGGGGAAGGATTATCCCCATAGGGTTCTAAATTCAAACCAAAGGCCAAAATTTGAAACACCCCCTCAAATTGATTCTCCATAGTATTTGACTCCCCATTCAATCCATCACCAACAAATTGAGCATTAGATCCATATTTTTTCTTCCAAACTTTTTTCTCCTTACCAATGATGCTTTTGTCCAAGAAGTTCTTAGCCAAATAGTCGATATTTTTTCAATGAAAATATGCAAACAAGATCGATTCATACTCCAAGTCTTGAGCTCAAATTACCAGCTTAGAATTAAGCACAAATTATATAGGAAGATCTATAGATTTCTAAATATTCACACAAATACCTGCATACACCATAAATTTATGGGCTTGAGTCATAGGATCCACTGAAATTAAATCACCAAAGAAGGTAACAATACCCCTATATATTTCTTCATACCAAAACTCAAGGGGTAGCCCTAGGAGATGAACCGACACAGAGGCGTCATTACACACCCAATGAAGAGGAGAGAATCTTGGCTCCCATTTTTTAAGGGCTGAAGAGGCCCTTCCAAGCATCCAAGATCCCCCATCCAACAAAACATTGAGATCTTCCTCATAGGTAAAAATTAAAGCAAAGAATCCCTTAGCCATCACAAAGGCATCAATCAAACCCTTCTTGTTCTATTCTCAGACCACCCAGGCTCTCACCAAAATAATATTAGGTCTTAGACCAATAAATTTACCAATCAAATAATAGTCCATCAATTTTATACCCTCCTTTATTAGATTATCCAAAATAGAAAAAGAGAAAACACCAGACACTAGATCAAGGCTATGGGTAATAGGGTAAATAGCCTTACCTTTGATCCTATTGCCAAAAAGTTCCATCCACTTGTAATTTTCTAGGGTGGTGACCAAACCATCCAATACCACCTTCGAAGAAAATGGAGAAAGGAGACCCACACCCTTATATTTTGCACCATCAATCTTGGGATTGCCCACCAAGAGAGAGCCTGTAGGGGGATACGAGTCTTCTGCATTTCCCACACCTTCATTAGTACTATTTCTTACTCTACTAAGGTTTCCCACCTTAAAATAACTTGAATTCCTCTCTCCAATTACAAACCGCTCCATTAACAAAACTCTCTAACTCATTCGTTAAATTTTCTAAATGGGGAGATAATGTTACTAACACCATTCTACCATATTTCAGCTAGTATTAGAAGTTGGATATGCTTTGTATGTTGTCCATTGGTAATAGTTAATAAATGTGTGTATTTATATACCTCATAAGTCACCCAAATAGTTATTTAAAATAAAGTATTCATCTCACATGCATAGAATCATAGTAGTTCTCCTTAACAAGACATTATTTATTGTGATAACTTCTAAAGTAGAATGAACCTTTCATATTTAGAATTTGAGTGTAATCTCTTTGGGTAATTATCCCCTTTGAAGTTGCACTAATAAGATAATAAAAGAATTTAATTTCCCTCTATTCTATGTATTTTTTGGTGTACTATATTATTCATATTTTAGGTTTTTTTTTAATTTAAGGAAAAAAGGTTTTCAAGGGGCCTCGAAACCTTGTACATTTTGGTCAAATATAATTTTCAAAGAAGCACTCTAAAAAAGAAACATATCAAGACCACAGTGAGGGTTTTGCAACTAGCTTCCACAACCTAGATAAAAAAAAGGAATCGGAAGATGGAAACTGGGACCCTAACTAAAGAAGCCACTGTGTTAGAGATAATACAAATTAAAATCAATAGTCTTGAAACTACCAGCGGACATCAAAGAAAAATCTTGCCGACCGCTGAGAAAGATTATTTTTTCCCCTTATGGGAACGAAGGGACATATCGAAAGAGGGAAAATGTTTAGATCTTTTTTTACCTTTAACAGAGGTCCACCCATCTTTCGCTTTCTTGGCCAAATCTTGCAAAGATATTGAATCAAGAACCGAGGCGCCCAAAAATGGGGAATCAAGAGATAGGCCTAGGATAGGGCCACAAGAATCTAGAGAAGCTGAATCGAGAGATGAATCTATAGCAACAGTTCCAACATGATCTAGTGAAGCATTGTTAGTAGGAGGGGCATACACCTCCCAACCAATAGAGGCCCGAACAAATGAATCTGAACAAAAAACAGGGATGGATTCATCACCTGAGGGAGAGCCAGCGGCGGTACCAAGAGGCACAGGGGCCTTAGAAGTCTCCTGAGAAGAACATATTTTAGGTTTGTTATATTTACTCATCTAATTACATTTAGATTGACTTTGCACCAAATTAAACACTTTTGGCATCCAAGGTGCCTGAAAGCACTTATTAGGTCCAAGATTATTATATTTAATTTAGTATAGTGATGTGGTACTTTGTAATGGATATTTGTTCCAATTTGCATGTTTTTGTTGTACACTTAAACTCTTCTATGGACAAAGTGGTAACTCCTAGTTATTTTTTTATTTTTTGAAGGTGTGAATAAATATATGTTTAATTATTCAAATTTAATTCAATTAGAGCGTGAATTTGGATTTATTTCCACAATATGTAAATTTTGTGCATTTTTTCTTTCAGATAGAAATGAATGCATTGTTCAATGAAACCTGATTGAGTACAATTTTATATCTAAACTCTATCAAGGTTTATTCAAGGTATCTCATGGAATCCATGATTATTTGAAAGGGTTCCACATTTAATAACTCTCTCTCTCTCTCTCTCTCTCTCTCTCTCTCTCTCTCTCTCTCTCTCTCTCTCTCTCTATATATATATATATATATATATATATATATATATATATATATATATATATATATATATATATATATATATATATATATATATATATATATATATATATATATATAGTGCATCAAAAATGTTGAAGAACACATATTTGCCTCCATGAATGTGTCTTGAGCTATCAATCTTACACATGAGGCTTGTAAGTTTTATCTTTTACATGAATATTTAAATTGTTTTAGCCATACTTTTTTGAGAAACAATATGAACCTATGAAACAAATTCAAGTTGTCATAATAATTTATAAATTTTCTATAAATATTTTATCAGCTACATGGTTATGTGATAATTAAAAACTCAAATCGCTAGAAATCCTTGGTTGGCACCATGGATGTCAAAGTACCTTGAGATTCAAATTTCTACTATATGCCTATATTTGTTTAGGAAGTGGATGTATTGGGAGAGAAAATGGGAATAATTATCAATTGTTAGGAAATTCATATATTATTTATGTTTTCTACAAATAAAAGTTATGTAATCTAGTTTATGATCTTTTTTGAAGTTGTTCCCTAGTACCTATTGTATAATAACTTGTAATAATTGTTACAGATATAAATTAGGAATTCATGCCAATTTCATGTAATATTTTGTGAAAGGAAATTTCTTTAGAGGTCATTTATCCATTATTAGTATTGTAATTTTGTAGATGACTATTACATCCTCTTACCTTATTTTTTCCTTCACCCTAAAAACCTCTACTCCCTTGAAAAAAATAATATTATGAAGCATTTGAATGTCATCACAAGGATTATTAAGTCTTCAATTTTCCTAAAATCCCCCATACTTGTCCATTTTCACTCACGTTGATACCTTTCTAAGTTTTCAAAACCATGTCGATAACTGACAAGGTTTGGATAACCACTATTTTTATCAAAGCCTTTAAACTCTCATCAATTTTTCCATTTTGTTGGCATTTATTAGAATGCTAACTTTGAAAAATAAAAACATGTAAATTTTGTCTAGGTCTTTATTTTGTATTGGCTTTTGTAAGTATGTCAACAACTTCATAAGTTTTACAAAGCTTCAAATTCCCCAAAAACATTTTGTTCCAAAGTATGATTCCAACCAATGGCTGTAAAACTTGAAGTTTGCAAAACCTTTCAAAATTCCAAAAAAGTTCACATAAGGGGCCATTCAATGATAAGAAGAGATGAGTTATACATCTCCAAAGAAAAATGAATATTTTTAGTGAGATGACTTTGCAAAACCTATATAACCATTGTCAATGTTTGTGAAAAGGGTATTTTGTTGATAAGAAGAGAGGGATTTAATAGAAGAAATTATCATAACCTCTCATATACCGACAAGGTTCACAAAAGTACACAAACCTTGAAAAATGATAATTTTTCTCCCATATCAAATGGAAATAAATGAAACTTCAAATTGAAAATGAAATGTGTTAGTAGAATGAGCAGTTGGAAGAACTAGAGGAATTAGCGACAAAGAAAAGGAGAAAGGAGAAAAAAAGAATGGAAGTAGAAGAGAAAGGTTAGAAATAAGAATGGAAATAGGTAAAACTATAGGTTAGAAAAAATCCTTGAACTCACTACAAGATTCTTAAAAGCTATCAAATTGTTGAAAAAGAAATAAAAAGCATGAAGTTTCAAAAGGAAAGAGAAGTTATATATAAGAAAGTTTTGATAACCTATGAGAATGCCAAAAAAGTTCAATATAATCCATTGAGAACTGATAAGGACACAATGGGAGGAAAATTAAAAACTAAGACATTGGAAAAAGTTAGCAAAACCAAGGGAGTTTTTAACAAATGGAAGAATAGAAGAAAGTGAAGTTTAAGAGAAAAAAAATGGTTAGAAAGAAGAATGGAAATCGGTGAAATTAGAATTTTGCAAAACTAATTAAACTTCGCACAAGGTTAACAAAGCAACCCAAATTCTCAATGTCATTGCTAAAGTTACAAGGAGAGTTAATGGTTGATGTAGTATGGTACACACAATTAATGTGGTCCCACCACCACATTCTTGATGATTTTATGTTTTAATATTTTATTTTTTTTTAAAAGAATTTATCTTGAAAATCTCTATGTTATAAAAGTAATGTTTCATGTCATCAATTTAGGATTTTTAAACATTCAGTTATGGAAATTGAAAGATTGTCTCATGGCTATTTATTGTAAAGTTTTCCAAAAAAGAAAGGGGAATTAAATTCTATGAAAGGGAAGATCCGTATATTTTTCTATTCAGACATAATCATTGTACAAGGGTAATGTAGTTTGTGAACCATTTATTTTTCATCAGAAGAAAAGAGGAAATATATATTAAATTTGTGTGTTTATGTGTATTCCATTTCACTACAGATTTATTTCTGAGTATTTGTTGTTGTGTTTTGGTGTTTTCTTGTTCTATAGGATTCTGCATGTGTTTACTATGGAGAGGGGTTACTAATTCTTTCTATTGTTTATAATTTATGTGAATGGGTGGATAATCTTTATGTTTTGTACCTGTGTTCACACAAAAGATGAATTATTTCACACAAAGCACAAAAAAATGCATATTTGACTCATTTCAATAAATTTCATTTATGTCATGACTATGCATAGGTGTTAGTTTTCCTTTCACGACTTTTGGTTAAAATCATAGTTCCAAAAAGTTAAATTATATCAAACAAGGGAGTTGTACCTCTAAATTCAAAGGAAAATCACTAGCTCGATAGTGATTTATCCAACTGTTAGTAGTAATTTTCATTTACGCCTAAGGTAAACTGAGTCAATTTGTTGATTATTTTTAAAAAGATAGTTTTGTTCACAAACACATCCTTAGGTTCACATTTGTTGATCTCTTAAAATCTAATTAGATTTTTGGAATTAGGATTGGACTCCTTGGTAAAGAAGTGTCTAATTACCATTTGTCAAAATTGTTCAAGATTAATAAAAGTTTTGGATCAATAAGAAATCTTCCCCTACTTGAAATTTTCTTATCTTTGAATATTATATGGATTAAACTTGTAGCTAGATTGGTTGCAATGTTATGTAAATTCTAGCTTGTTGGTTAAAGTTTACATTAAATCTTACTATAGTCTTCGAGTCCATTTTCAATGGATATGATACTAATTACAAATACATATAATCATATTTAAGTTCACAAATTCAAGTATTTTATAATATAAATTATGGCTCAAACTATTGCACACGTGTCTTTGAAAGGTTGTAATTGAACTACATCTTTGGGAGGATTCCATTTATTAAATTGTTAACCAAATTATTTTTAATTATCTTTTAATGTTAACCAAGATATTTTTAATTGACTTTTAATATTAACCAAGTTATTTTTATTTGCCTTTTAATTGACAGTTAAATTAAATTAAAAATGATTAAAAACTATTTTTTAAAGATGAATGAATTCTTTTATAATTTTTATAATCTTTTATTAAATATATAGAAAATGTCCAATCTTGTAATATGACAAATATTTCATATATATCATGCTTGAAAATCTCACCCTTACACATCATGAGAATTTTAGGTTTTTAATTCATGATTAGATAAAAGTATACATAATTAAAAATAAATGTATAAAGACAAAATGATTCTTTTCCTAGGTAGAGAAAACTTTATGCAATTTCTAGAGACTTATAATCTATATGTAAAACCTATTCAATCTTGTAATATATTGGTAGGTATTGTATGCATACCATGCTTGAAATGAAAATGGTGTGATACGTATTTAAGTACTTTTAAATTGAAAATTGAAAACTATATAAATAATTTAATATAAAAAAAATTTAGAGATGAATGTATTTATTTTAGAAGTATAATGTAGATTTCACAATTTTTTTAATAATTGATAGTTAAGCTAAATATAAATTGGTAAGAAATTTTTTTATTGAGATAAAGGAATTATTTTCAAATGTATAAAGTAGATTTTGAATATTTTAATAGTCACATAATCTATATTCTATATAAAATATTTAATATTTACATAAGTTATATATCAAATATTAATCCATTAATATATCAGTTTCTACATCTATATCATACCTAGATTTGAAGAAAACTCTTACATGTTATAAAATATTTCAAATTATTTATTGAAGTACTTTTTAATTGGCAATAAAAAAGAAATATAGATTAATAAAACAAACATTAGAGAGATAGTAAGTATCTTTTCAACAAATTTTGTATAATTTATATAGTATATTAATCTATATAAAGATATTTTATCTTCAAATATGGTAGGTACTACATACATATCAAGTCAAATTTTATAGATTAATAAAAAAACATTATATAGATGGAAAGTATCTTTTTAACAAATTTTGTATAATTTATATAGTATCTTAATCTATATAAAGATATTTTATCTTCAAATATGGTAGGCACTACATACATATCAAGTCAAATTTTGAAGGTCATCCTTCCATGTCATGAAAATCTTGTGATTGGTTATTTAACTCTTTTTTAATTAATAAAGAAAAATATATTTTATTTACAATGATTTTTGAAGTGATGAAGGGATTCTTTTGATAGTTACATAACAAATTTTGTGTCATTTTTTAAGTTTCTTAATCAAGAAATGGAAAATATGCTCTTGTAAAATGTCACATACTACATGCATAGTGTAATACCCTAAAAATGGGCTTCAGTACCATTGACCTTCTACATCGACAAAGTCAATCAAAATTGACCCTAAAGTCCTAACCTAAGGCACATCGGCACATCAAATCATCAAAACCCTAATCGATCTTATCTCAATTCTGCAACAGGGAATATTCCTAATTTATCCTAATTATCTCTAATTAAATATTATTTGGCGATAAATAATATTATTTTTTTGTCCTAAAGTTTGATTAATTGAATATGTTAAATATTTAATTAATTAAACTATATTTAGCCTCTTAATTAATTGGATTTAATTAACGTTATTCTTAATTAATATTGTTTATTTGACAATAAATCACAATTTCTAAAAATAATTGATTAAATGTTTATTTAATTGATTAAAATTAAATTGTCAAATTTAATAATTTAATTTTGAATAAAGTTTGATTAAATAATTAATTGACCCATAAATCAGTTATTTTTATTCAAAAATCAGTTAAGTTGAGAACAAAACACATGGAATATTAAATAAACTCATAATTATCCATGCACAATCAAAAAACCAGTTGAACTCAAAATCAACTATTGAATTCAATTTGTTAACTTTCCAAACTCAACATGTGATTGTGAGTTGAAAAGTAGATTGAAGTGATCTAAAGTTCTAAATAGAGTTAAAAAGTTGACTTTGCATGATTTTATGAGATAACTATTTCTAATTTCTTGATAACTCAACAATCAATCTGAGTTGATCAGGGAGAGATTTTTGGCTTTCCATGAGTTCTCAAAACCCTAGATTTCTATATAAACAAGCTTCAGTCCTTTACAAACAACTGCGAATTTGGAGAATCTCTGCACGTGCAATCTGGAGAATTGAGAGATTGTAAAACTTTTGAGATTCTTTGCTAACCATTATTTTCTTGATTTCATTGCATTCATAGCATTGATATCTTAGATTTCAATTCATCTCTCATCAAGTTTTAGATCATTTTTACATAGTTTTTATCATTATTACATAGAAAATCCAAAAATATAGAATAAATTTGCATTCATTTTCATAGCTTTCATCATTTAAATCCTTCGTTTAGGTGTTGCATTGTCACTGATCTCGGTCAATTTTTGAGAATACCATACTCTCATCTACTAGAGGGCAGTAAATTGTTTGGTTAATGATATTTGTTTTCATTTCTTATTTTCTGATTATTAACCAATAATGTTTAACTGAAGTGTTGTGTCCATAAATAGGTACAATTTTCACATGCACATTTTTCGCGCCCACAGTGGGGCCCGACAACGGGTTTCCATTCTGATTTTCATCATTTTTCTGACATTTGTAATTCAAGATTTGATCAACTAATACAGTTACTCAATCTCAAGCTCAAGTAACCCTCCAAGGACAAAACTTAGGTTCATCAAATACCTTGAAAGTGCCATTCAATCTTGCATTTGTATCTAAACAGAGGATTGCCTCTAAATCTTCAAATCCCAAAGAGTCCAAGGTGACATCATACAGTATCATCCAGCAACTCCAACACACAAATGCAAAGATATCCATATTTGAGTTGCTTTGAATCTCTCCTTCTCATAAAGCTATCCTGGAAAAAGCTCTACTCAGTTCTCATGTTCTAGAAAATCTTGATCTTGATAGATTTCATACCATGGTGGGTCATTTGACGTCTCCCAATAATATTTAATTTTCAGAAGAAGATGACGACTCACTGAGTCATCCGCATAATCAGCCCTTGCACATTTAATTCCTAATTGAAAACCGTCATGTCAAGCTTGTTTTGATAGATGGAGGAGTTGGTCTAAACATTTGTTCTTATAAACTAGTTACACAATTGGGATTGTCAGAAGATGCTATTTATCCTAAAAAGAAAATAACCATAAAATCATATGACGAGCAAGAAAGGTCCTCAAAAGGAGTCATTATATTACCTATCAAAACAGGACCTTTCATCAAAGATATCACTTGTCAAGTACTGGATCTTCCACTGGCCTATAACATTCTTCTAGGGAGACCCTAGATTCATGAAATGCAAGCTATTCCATCAACATACCACCAATGTGTAAAATTTCCCTATGATGGAGTAGATGTCACTATACTAGCTGATATGTCAACATCTTACAACACTTTGAAGGAAAGTGCAGACAAACTTTTCCCACACAACAGAGAATATTCCACTACACAAGACATAACATCTACCTCTAAGATGGAAGACATAGCAAAAGAAGTCAAAATCAAGGATACAAGCATGGGAGAATACACAATGGAACTAGTTCTATCTCTCACATCTCTCCCGCTTTCACCTAAATCTTATGGACAACCTTCAAAGAAGAAAAAATCAGCAATGAAAGAACCACAAGTCATCTTTAATAGGAGTTTTGTCACAGAACAAGTATCCAAACAAGAATCTGATGAGGAAGAATTTGTGCTTTCCTGGTTGTACAAAGATGAATCCCAATCCCAAACATTTCAAAAATGTGACTCTAAATCACACAAGGTTCCCTTAAAACCTTATGGACCAGGACACAAGTTAATGTCTAAAATGGGATATACTGGAAAATGACGTCTAGGAATAAGAGGCAAAGGCATCGTCAAACCCATTGAACACTGTGGGAGAAAAACTAAAGATACGATGGGAATAGGTTATCAAAAGAAACCTTTCCACCTCAATGGAAGCTCTACACATGTCCTAGAATAGATAGAACCAAAAATAGATACTCAACAAATGAAAGAAACACAACACTTAGATAGTGAGGATTTAGACACAACTGATGTTTTTCCTTATGAACATATACCTAAACACATATTAGACCTTCTTGAGGATGAAAAGAAACCCAAGGAGAGGGTCAACGTAGTAGATACACAAGAACCTACTACTGAACAAGCAGCAGTCGCAACACAAGAACCGGTTGATCCCAAAAACCAACAAGAAGAAGAAGGTATACCTCTCACAATAGCTAAACATTTGGGACACTCTGGTGATTCTGAGACAGATTCCCAGGAATATGAATTCTTCTCAGACTCTAAAGGTAATCCTTCTTGGGGAATTCATCCTGATTTTACACATGTTCTTAATTTTCCTGGAGATTCAAATAAAGAATCAAATGATTGTGAATGGGGAGTTATTCTAGAGGAAGATGAGCTTATAATAGAGAAACACATAGATGTCATTCACCGATACGCACCTATGCCTGACATAATTGTAGAGAGAAATAATGAACTTTATGAGTCTGATTCACTTATTACTAATGCAGGATCCAACAATGATGTTGAGATGCTTAGCGAATTGAACATCTTGAGTAGTAATATCACCTTTGAATTTGAGAGTCAGGTTAGGACCAATGATGAAAACACTGTGTAAACACTATTAGCACATCCTTCCCTATGCTGACTAACCAACATCCTCAACTCTTAGACCAGACATCCAATGATCCAAACCAAGATAATCAAACCTTTCAAACCAATTACGCTCTTGCCTGCTACCTCAATCCAGTAGGACCCATGATGAATTCCATCAACGAACCTAGCATCAGCATGACGGAGTTAGATATCAAATATCTTAGTCAAAAGAATAAAAGAAAAAATAAAAGGAGTTTTGAGGGTGAAAACCACTATGTGGTAGTCTCAGAACCAAAAAAAGTAAAAATAAAAGACATATCCGAAGGTGAAAACCTATATGAGGCACCTAAGGATGAGATATTTGATGTCCTTCCAAGTCATTTGGAGGACCGATCTCCAATTTTGATAGAACCAACTTAGTCTATCAACTTGGGTATAATGGAGGAACCATGACCGATCCAGGTAGCACAATCTCTGTTAGAAGAAGAAAAACATGCATTCACTAAATTCTTAACAGAGAAGAAGATAAAATTTGCATGGAAATATTATGATCTGCCAGGATTGGATCCAAATCTCATCATGCATCATCTCTCTATAGCTCCAGAAGTCAAACCAATCAAGCAGAAATTACAAAAAATGCATCCTCATGTTGCATTTCTTGTTAAAGATGAACTGGAGAAATTACTTAAAGCCGAATTTATCTGAGTCATAGATTATGCTCAATGGATCTCCAACATAGTTCCATTATCAAAACCAAATAACTCTATCAAAGTATGCACTGACTTCAGAGATGTAAACAAAGCATGCCCTAAGGATGATTTTCCACTACCAAACATTGATATGATAGTGGAGATGATTGCGGCTTTTGAGATGTACTCTTTAATGGATGGTTTCTCTGGATACAACCAAATAAAGATATCTCCAGAAGATCAAGAGAAGACAGCTTTTACTTGTGCATGGGCTACTTTCTAAGGGAACATAATTCCATTTGGTCTTAAGAATTTTGGTGCTACATATCAGAGAGATATGGCATCTATCTTCCACGATATGATGCGTAAAAATGTGGAGGACTATGTTGATGACACCCTAGCTAAATCAATGAAATGATTTGAACATCTAGCTAACTTAAGCATGATACTAATGTTGGAAACTGCAATTGAAGCAATTGTTGTATTGTCATTGATGTCAAACCTTAACTAGTAAGACAGTTCCTATCTAAGAAATTACTATATCCATTGATTGACGAGAAGGATTAGGGCAAGGGTGATAACAATAGAGCCTAGAGAAAGGTTGAGTTATTTGATACTTCAATGAGTACTTGATTATGTGGTACAATGACAAGATAATTTATTGTTTATCTAAGTAAGAAGCAAGACTAAAAAATTAGGCTTAACTGAGCAAAAGTGAAGAAATCTAGTTTAAGCCAAGTGATGTTAGTGTTGACCGAGAGCCAGTAGATGCCGAAGAAATTTAGTGTTGACCGAACATCAGTTTATTGTCGAGTGACAGCATTAGCCGAGGGAGACAGTTTGAAGAGATGACCGAGTTATGCAATGATGACTGAGCAGTTGAACATAATATTGACCGAACATCAGTAATTTACATTTGAGGAAGAATTCAGATTCCTAGCTGACTTAGTTGAATTCTTGGATTATGTAAATTATGTTGACTTTATTAATTGAATGTATGGAGAATTTAATGCACGGTAAATAGTTTTATTGTAAATTCAATTAGGAGATTAAAGTTATTTCTAGAAGGATGGATTAAGAACTTGAATGTTGGAAGGATTTGATGAATCCAACCTAAACCTAAAATCTATGAAGAGATTAAGCAGAAAAAGATGGATCTACCTATTGAAGAGGTATAAAGGAAAACCTAAGTATGAGGTTATATAGGATGTTGGAGTTGTTGATGTTATTGACTAATAAGTCTAAGAAGAAAGGCTAAAGGTGAAGGAGTTGATAAGAGTTGTGATTTCTTGAAGGGATTTCTAAGAAGATTAGTGATGGAGATAGAAATGGAACTCAGTCAGTAAGCCAACATACATGTGCTAATTGGATCTGTTATTTTCAAAGTGAGTTGTATATTTCTCAGATTAGATACTACTGCTATTTTCTAACCATTGTATCAGTCTAAATCCTTTAATCAAGGTTGACCTAACAGTCATTGTTTAAATATTTTAATCAAGGTTGCATTCTAATGGAATGTACTTAAGTCCTCTAACAAGACACACTCCTAATAGGGTGGTTGAAATTCTTTAATAGGGTCACACCTAGCAGTGTGTTTGTAAACCTTTGACAAGGTTGGATTTTCACATAGCTCACTTCAGAAGAGTGAAAATATCAATAACATGTTACAAAGTGGTTTTTCCCAAATTGGGTTTCCACTATAAATCCTGGTGTCATACTTGTGTGAATTTTTTGGTGTGAACATTTCTATGTTTTGCAAGTTAAATACTATTGGATAGTGGACTACATTGTTATATGTTTCTGGCATACATTCTTTAATGACCAAGTAGTGTTGGTGATTAGATCTGAGATTATTGAAGTGTCTAAAAGTTCAATTGATACATCTAGACCTGAGAACAACTGATTCACCCCCCCCCCCCCCCCTCTCTACTATTCTAAATCATATTAACAATTGGTATCAGAGCAGTTGGTGCTTACTCAAAACAAGTTTAAAGGTACTTGAAGAAAATGATCAAGATGTATAAAAAGGAGGTACCGAAGTTGAATAAGGATAACTTCCCTGCATGGCGGAGACTGATGAAACTACATCTAGCTATTATTGGTGATTCAAAAAAATATTATGTTGAACATGACTATGTTACACCTGCTGCACCTTTGACCGCCGAGGAGATGAGAGAAAAATAGAAACACAACCAAGCAATGTTGGAGATTGCATCTGCCTTAAGCTATCCTGAATTTGAAGACATTAAAGATTGACAAATGTAAAGCAAATGTGGGACACTCTTGCAAATATCTATGGTGGTGATATAAATGTACTAAGGGCAAAAGTTGAAAGCCTGAGAGGTAAGTTTGATGAAATAAAAATGCAAGAACGGGAAAATATTTCTCAGTACTGTGGAAGAATCAAGGAGGTAGTAAATGCTATTAGAGGAGCTAATGGAATTATTGATGATGAGATTTATATTGGAAAGGTATTGATAACTTTTCTTCCTATATATGCCATCAGAATTTCAACAATTCAAGAATCTAGATGTCACCCTGGTAATGTTCTAACACTGGAAAGTCTTGTTGGTAAGCTTACTACTTTTGAGCTTTCTAATTATGATAACTACTTTGTTGCTAATGTTGAATATGCATTCAAGTCACAAATGGTTTTACATAAGTCTAAGAGGGAAAAATAAAAATGTATAAGTGATAGTGAAAAAACTGATGAGAAACTAGAGGATCTTCAAGCTCTTATGGCCAGAAGATTGAAAAGAGGAAAAAGAAAATATAAAGGTAAACTTCCTATCATATTTTTTTCATGTAACAAAGTTGGTCATATAGTTTCAAGATGTCCTAACAGGAAAGACAAGGATGAGGAAAGAGAAAGCAAGTACAAGAATAAGAGAGAAAATAGAGGTTACCAAAGGTACAAGGGCTACAAGGATAAAGGTAAGAAATCCTATTATATTGCTGAAGAAGAAAATGACATTGATAATGATGATTTTGAAATTGAAGTAGTTTATGTTGCTATGAAAGATGATTCTAATGAAGATGAGAAAACTGCACTTGTTTCTTATGTGAGCAAAGGTGATAAATGGATTATTGATAGTGGTTGCTCACATCACATGACTGGTGACAAAAGTAAATTTGAAACCCTAGATCATTACAAAGGTAGAAGTGTTAAGTTTGGTAATGATGCACCATGACTTGTAAAGGGTAAAGGATTAATTAAGCTAACTAATAAGATCACTTGTTGGGTTGAAGTCTTAACTATAATTTGCTAAGTGTTGCACAACTTAATAGCACTCGTTACCGAGTGGAGTTTCATCATAGAAAGGCTAAAATATTTGATGTCACTGGTAAACTAATTGGAAGTGGAGAACAGACTAGAGGTAATTTTTTCTATCTAGATCTATCTGAAGAGACATGCTTGATTGCACAATTTGATGATGTATGGTTATGGCATAAGAGGCTATGTCATGTTAACTTTGACAATTTGGTAAATATTAGTAAAAAGAAGAAAGTTAGAGGTTTGCCGAGATTGAAGAAACCTGATAATGTGATGTGCAAACAATACCAGTTGGATAAAATGACAAAGTCTAGTTTCAAGAGCAAGACTTTTACTTCTGAAAATGCTTTAGATCTGGTTCATACTAACCTTTGTGGACCTATGGGTGTACAAATATATTGTGGTGCTAAATAATTTATTGTTTGTTGATGATTACACTAGGATGATGACTGTAATGTTTTTAAAAGAAAAATATGATACATTTTAGTTGTTTAAGTGGTATTTGGCTAAGGTTGAAAAAGAAACAGGTAGAAACCTAAAATTTCTGAGATCTGACTGAGGTGGAGAGTTTATATCAAATGAGTTCAATCTGTTATGCAATAATATAGCAATCAAGAGATAGATGTCTACACCCAGAACAATTCCATAGAATGGTATAGCTAAGAGAAGAAATAGATCTATCATGGATTGTGCAAGGACACTAATGATTGAGAAAAAAGTTGCACAAAAGTACTGGAAAGAAGTTGTAAGTACAATTGCTTATACCTTAAACTGAGTACAAATCAAAAAAGGTACAAATAATACACCTTATGAATTATGGCACGGTTATGCACCTAATGTAAAATACTTTAGAATCTTTGGGAGAAAATGCTATATATTAAAAGATAATAGGAATGGTAAGTTTGATGCAAAAAGTGATAAGGGCATATTCTTAGGTTATTCCACAAAGAGTAAACCTTACAAGTGTTTGAATTCTAACACTAAAAAAATTGTGGAAAGTGCAAATGTGAAAGTTGATGAATATGTAGAGAAAAATGAACAGGAAAGCAAAAGAGAACCTGAAGATTATAGATCTTTTGTCTATATAGAAGAAGGAGAGGCGAGTGACTGATGCAGGAGCATCTCAGGCCCTTAGCAATCCTGTATCACCAAAAATATGTTTGGAGGTTTTTAGTTGCTCGGTTCCTTCTTTGACCGAGTTGGTTCGATGTTGCTCGATTTCCTTTGCTTATCGGGTTCAATCGGTTATCTCTCAGGTGGTCGATTAATTCACTGGTGCTTGGTGATGCTTGTCAGGTGCTTGGTCATCCTTGCTTACTTAGTTGTTTATTTTGGATTTATTTTGAGGCTGACTTGTGCAATTAATATTGGTCATGGACTTAATATTTGTATCCCTTATTGGGAAGCATGTGGACCTAGATCTATTCATTCCTTCTGTGATTCATGGATATGAAGGCCGACTTGCATCGATAGCCTCTTGTATAAAAGTAGATGTTAGATTAGAGTTTAGGGACATAAGTTTTGATAGAAGGTGGAAGATAGAAGATTAGAGATTGTTGGTAGATCCTCACATGTTTGAGGACTTTTGTACTTTGTTGTAATATTTGGCCCAAACCAGGAAAGCCATACATCCCGACATGTATGAAGAAATTAATGTTAATGAATAAAATTTGATCTCCATTCTCTCTCTCACTTTGTGTTCTTTTTCTTCCACATATTGTTGAGCAGGAGTGGATCGGGCTAGGGTGTGCCTGTTCTGGCCCCTTTCATCCTCTCTTGCGTCAGGTGGTATCAAAGTGAGGTTAGATCTAGATCTAGGTTTGCGAATCTAGATTTGAAGGTTCCTTCTTGTCAAGTCCTAGCTAAATTTTTGTGGGGTAGAAGATTACAATCTAACCTACAATTGTAGAGGATTTCAAGATGGTACATGGGAGGCGATATGTGGATCCAGGATTGGTAGATATGCTAAGACAATTTGTTGCTAGATTAGAAGTTGTTGAGATGGCCTAGCATAGAGGAAGACATCTTGAGGATGTTAGTGATCATGAAATTGAGGAAGAACAAGTTGATGTAGAACCTGCATCGATGATGGATCAAGGTGAGGAAAGATTGTTGAAAGCTTTGACAAACCTGAAGTCTACACCATATTTCAATCCTCTTGAATACAGTGGGAAATTGGATTTTGATGAATTGATGGACTGGATCACCGAGATGGAAAAGTACTTTGAGTATGAAAATGTTCCTGATGAGAAGAAGGTGAAAATTGCAAGCACAAAGTTAAAGAGTCATGCATCCTTATGGTGGGAGCATCTGCAATTGGACAAAAAAAGAAAAGGAAAAGACAAAATTAAGGTATGGAATAAGATGGTGAACAAATTAAAAGGAAATTTCTTACCTTGTGATCATCAGATTAACCTAGTTAGGTGAATGCAAAGTTTGAGGCAGAAAGATAGCTCGGTAAAAGATTATACTAAGGAATTCTATAGATTAGATATCAGATCTAGACATGATGAAGATGATGTGGAAATAATTGGTAGTTATTTGAATGGATTAAGAGTTTCTATCTAGGAAGAGATCAGCATGGTTAAGTTGGAAAGCCTTGAAGAAGCCTATCAGTTTGCCTTGAAAGCTGAGGAGAAATTGAACAAGAAGCATGAGCAAAGACAAAGAGGTAGAGGAGGTAGATTTCCTAGAGGAAGAGGTAGATCCTATGGTGAAGACAGTAGATTTGAACCTAAAAAGATGAATATGGATAAAGGCAAGACCGAGTGGAAAGGTGAAAGTTCTGTTAGAGGAAGAGGCAGTAGCTACCAAGGTGGTTATAACATAGGTGGTTTCTGAGGAACTTGTAGATTTTGTGGAGAAGAAGGACATAGGTCATTTGAATGTAAACATGCAAGAAAGAAGGTTGGTAATAGAAAAAATGCATTTTTGCAAGAAGACTCACCAGATGAACCAGAGTTGGAAAAGAACTTGATGGTCATGAGAGCACTTTGGAGTGAAGGTAGAAAAGGAGGATCCAGTAAGGAAAAGCTTTTTCAAGACTAGATGTAGAGTTTCTGATGAAGTTTGGAATGTAATCATTGATAGTGGAAGTTTAGAGAACTTGGCATCTGAGGATATGGTTACTAAGTTGCACTTGGAAAGGTTGAAACACCCAAAGCCCTATCAAATTTCATGGATCAAGGATGAGCATACACTCTTGGTAAGTGAACAATGTTATGTGAATTTGAAAATTGGAAAGTACTATGATAAGGTGTTATGTGATATCATGCCTATGGATTGTTGTCATATTTTGTTGGGTAGACCATGGCAATATGATAGACATTCTTTCTATGATGGGATATTGCATAAATATACTATTTGGGCTGATGGAAGAAAAAAAATCTTGTTACCTTTGATTGAAAAACATGTTAGTAGTGTTTGTACATCTGTGAAAGTTTTTCTGATGGAAGGAAAAAAGTTCGTTAAGGATTTGAAGAAGAATGATGTATGTTTTGTTGTGATCCCTAACAAACCGAGTAAGAAAACAAAGGATAATATACCTGAGAAGATTGATAAGACAATCATTGAGTATAAAGATATCATTTTTGATAATGTACCTAATGGTTTTCCACTGAAGAGAAGCATTGATCATTGTATGGATCTAATTCCAAGAGCTAGTTTACCGAATAAGGCACCACACTGGTTGACACCTACCAAGAATCAGGAATTGAATCGACAAATTCAAGAATTGTTGCAGAAAGGTTTCATCAGGGAAAGTTTGAGTCCTTGTGTAGTACCTTCTATATTGGCACCTAAGAAGAATGGAGAATGGATAATGTGCACTGATTCCAGAGCAATAAAAAAGATAACAGTGAAATATAGGTTCCCTATACCGAGAATGGATGACATAATGGATAGTTTGACTGGAGAAAAATATTTTACCAAAATTGATTTGAAAAGTGGATATCATTAGATCAGAATCAAAGAAGGTGATGAATGGAAGACTGCATTTAAGACAAGAGAAGGTTTGTATGAGTGGTTGGTTATGTCGTTTGGTTTAACTAATGCACTGAGTAATTTTATGAGGTTGATGAATGAAGTTTTGAAGAAATTGTTGGGTAAGTTTGTGCTTTTGTATCTTGATGATATTCTGATATTCAGTAAGACTAGAGAAGAACATATATTGCATGTTAAACAAGTACTGCATAGATTGAAAAAGGAGAAGTTGTTGATTAACCTAAAAAAGTGTTCCTTCATGAAAGAGGAGATTGTGTATTTGGGATTTGTGATTTTAGCTGAAGGTTTGAAGATGGATCCTAAAAAGGTTGAAGCTATTTTGAATTCGCCTACACCTAAGAATGCTAGTGAGGTAAGATCATTCAATGGATTGGCAAGTTTTTACAAGAAGTTCATTAGAAATTTTAGTACTATTTGTAATGCTATGAGTGAGACAATGAGGGGAGACAAGAAAGAATTCAAGTGGACACATGGAGATAATAAGATTTTTGAGGCTTTGAAGCAGAAATTTGTTGAATTACATGTTTCGGCTTTACCTGATTTCAATCAAGTATTTCAAGTTGAATGTGATGCAAGTGGTAGCGATATTGGAGCTGTGTTGAGTCAAGAAGGTAAACATGTTGCTTTATTTAGTGAAAATTTGAATGATGCTAGAAGGAAATATTATATGTATGATCAAGAATTCTATGCTATTGTTCAAGCACTGAAGAAATGGAGACATTATTTGATACCAAGTGATTTTGTGTTGTATACTGATCATAAAGCTTTACAATATTTGGGTAGTCAGAATAAGTTGAATCAAAGACATATGAAATGGGTTGAGTATTTACAGAGTTATACATTTGTGATCAAGCATAAAAGTAGAGTCACTAACCGAGTTGTTGATGAATTGAGTAGAAGAAGACATTTGATGACAGAGATGAGAATTAATGTTCTTGGTTTTGATGATATGAGAGATTCTTATGAATTTGATCCTAATTTTTCTGAGCCATGGAGAAAGTGTAGAGCACCTATTCAAGATCAACCAAATACAAAATGGGAAGACTATTTCATGCACAGTATGTTGTTTAAAAGTATTCAGTTATGTATACCGAGAGGAGCAATGAGAACTAATTTGATAAAGGAGAAACATAGTAGTGGTTTGGCTGGACATTTTGGAATTGATAAGACATTAAATTTGCTTAAGGAGAAATACTTATGGCCATAGTTGTATAAGGATGTTCATAAATTTGTGAAAAGTTGTGGAGTTTGTCAAGTTGCAAAAGGAGTAAGTCAGAATACTAGATTGTATGTACCGATTGCTGTACTTGAGAAACCTTGGATTGACATTAGTATGGATTTTGTTCTTGGCTTACCAAAGATAGTAAGAGGTAATGATTCTATATTTGTTGTCATAGATAGATTTCTAAGATGGCACATTTTATACCTTGTAAGAAGACATCAGATGCAGTACATATAGTAGATCTTTTCTTTAAGAAAATTGTCAAATTACATGGGTTACCAAGGAGTATTATCTCTGACCAAGATAGTAAATTTGTTGGATACTTTTGGAAGACTCTTTGGAGAAAGTTGTGCACCGAGTTGAAGTATAGTTCTACATTTCATCCATAGACTGATGGATAGACAGAGGTTGTAAATAGAAGTTTGGGTAATATTTTGAGATGTTTAGTTGGAGACACACCGAGTAATTGGGATTCTATGTTGGCATAAGAAGAGTTTGTATATAATAATTCAGTGAACAGGATAACTGGAAAAACACCTTTTGAGATTGTAAATGGCATACAACCGAGAGGTATATCAGATTTGAGAGACATTGTTTATGAAAAGAAAAGCGTTGAAGGAGTAAAATTTGCTGAGTATATGAAGACATTGCATCAAGATGTGAAACATAAGCTGGAGAAAAGTAATTAGAAATACAAAGACAAAGCTGATAGATCAAGAAGACATAAGACTTTTGATGTTGGTGATGAAGTGATGGTTCATTTGAAGAAAGGTAGATTTCCTGTTGGAACATATGGGAAGCTAAAAATGAAGAAGTTTGATCCTTACAAGATATTAAGAAAATTTGACAGTGGAAATGCTTATGAGATTGAGTTACCTGATGACATGGATATTTCACCTATATTCAACATTATTGATTTGTATGGGGACCATGAACCTGATGAAGACATGAAAATACCGATGGATTATCCTAAGAAGCATACATAAGAAGTGGAGTAGATTTTGGAGCAAAGAATTGGCAGAAGTACAAGAGGAAAATAGTATATGGAATATTTAGTTAAGTGGAGGAACAGACCGATTGAAGACAGTTCATGGATTTCACAATCTGAGTTGGATGCGGCTTGGGTTGTACAGACTTCATGATTTGGAGAATCATTTCAAATAACCCTGGTGTCTGATGCAGGAGCATCTCAGGTCCTTAGCAATCCTGTATCACCAAAAATATGTTTGGAGTTTTGAGTTTCTCAGTTCCTTCTTTGACTGATTTGGTTCAGTGTTGCTCAGTTTCCTTTGCTTAATGGGTTTGGTCAGTTATCTCTTAGGTGGTTGGTTAACTCACTAGTGCTCGGTGATGCTTGTTTGGTGCTCAATCATTGCTTACCAAGTTGTTTATTTTGGATTTCTTTTAAGGCCGACTTGTGCAATTAATATTGGTCATAGATTTAATGTTGGTATCCCTTATTGGGAAGTGTGTGGACCTAGATCTGGTTGTTCCTTCCGTGATTCATGGATCTGAAGGCTGACTTGTATCAGTAGCCTCTTGTATAAAAGTATATGTAAGATTAAAGTTTAGGGACAAAAGTTTTGATAGAAGATTAGAGATTGTTGGTAGATCCTCGCATGTTTGAGCACTTCTGTACTTCACTGTAATATTTGGCCCAAACCAAGAAGGCCTTACAGCCTAACATGTATGAAGAAATTGATGTTAATGAATAAAATTTGATTTTTATTCTCTCTCTCACTTTGTGTTCTTTTTCTTTCGCATATTGTTGAGTAGGGTGGATCTGATTAGGGTGTGCCAGAATTGGCCCCTTTCATCCTCCCTTGAGTTAGTGACACACTTGCACCTGATGCAGAGTCTCAGGTAAGCAATGTCGAGCATTAGGAAGATACTGTTGAGCATCAGGAAGATACTATTGAGCATCAGGAGGATGTTGTCACTCATCATGAAGAGGTTGTCAAGTAATCAGAGGCTAAATTTGATAATCTTACTGATGAACCTGAAGAGAAAGAAAATAAATCTAAACCTACTTTTGCACAGTGTGTATGAAGACATCACAAGCTTGAGAAAATCATTAGAGATAAAGACACTAGAATTCTAACTAGGAGAAAGTTGAAAGATCCTACATGTTTATTGTATGAGTTTGAGCCTAAGACAACAAGAGAGGCATTAGAAAATGAAGACTGGATTCAAGCTATGAATGAGGAAATAGACCAAATAGAAAAGAATGATACTTGGACTCTGGTGCCAAGACCAAAAAACAAAAATGTCATTAGAACAAAATGGATATTTAGAAACAAGATTAATGAACATGGACAAATCACAAGGAGCAAGGCAAGGCTAGTATGCAAGGGCTATGCATAAGAAGGCATAGACTATGGGGAGACATTTGACCCTATAGCAAGATTAGAAGGAGTGAGAACTCTACTTACATATGTTGCTTACAGAGATTTTGAGGTATACCAAATGGATGTTAAGTCTGCATTTTTTAATGGTATATTAGAAGAAGAAGTGTACATTGAGCAACCTTGATGCAGTCAAGGATGGTGGATCCAATGAAGGATAGTCCAAACCTTGCAGCCAATAGAATTACACAGTGGAAATCTCAACACAACAGACAACACCATAAATGTTTCAAGTAATTTTCATTAACATGCTTGGCTGTAAGGCCTTCCGAGTTAGGGCCAATTACAAAATGCAACTATTATGCAAGATCCACAACCAGATCCAATACAATCTCAACTAGTTAAGCTTTGAAGACAAGCAGAAGCTAATGGAAAACCCTAAGGCAGATCTAAACTTGAGCTTGCAAGCCTCCAAGCAATCTCCTTGTTTCGAAGTATGCAAACCCCTAGCTCTGCTACCAATGTTTATCAGATTACAATATGTTATGCAAGAACATCAAGAACTTTTCCACAACTTCACTCTCAAGCTATGTATCTAACATCCAGATCTGCTAAGTTGTCTAACTCCTAATCTCCCAAAAATCATCCCTAAACATCTACCCAAGCCCTCCTTAAATACTAATCATCAGCCACAAGTCGAATGGATAAAACCCTTAACTCCTCAAAATAAATAATTAAATACCATACAAGTCAGCTTACAAATATATACAAACATTTAATTCTACATGTCGGCCCAAGACAATGGCTACCAACAATTAATTCACCAAGTCAGCTCAACAAATCACACACAACTCCAGTCGGTAAGTCAGAACTATCGAGCGATAGTAAAATCACCAAGCATGCCAGGCATCACCGAGCACTAGTGTCGACCAAGCACCACAGGCATGATCGAGCAAAAATTTCACTGAGCACCAGAGACTACCAAGTTCCTTCAGTGACCAAGCTTCCTTCAATGACCGAGACCATCGATCAAGGCTGCAACCGAGTAACACCAGCCAAAATATAAACACTCCATGCAGTTTTATTGAGGACATAGAATTCCCTGCCTTAACCTTGGAGCCCGTACATCAGACACCCCAGGTTCCAAAAGATGTTCATATGTGAGAAGAACATCTTTTAAGATTCAACACATAAATCTTGAACTGGTTCTTTACATACAAGTCCTCCACCTTTTCTACTTGCAAAGTCTTCCACTTTAGTTTCCTCTGTCTCTTCAAGTCTTTTCTTGACAATGTACAGGTCGGTTCTTCATACTGATCATTCATTCGGTCAACCTTCTTCTATGTGCATTCAAAATAACAGTGTCCTTCCTCTTCACAGCTATAGCAAGTACCCTTAAAGATAACTCTACCTGTCTTCTTCTTTGGTTCCATAGGTTTCTATTCATCTTCCGCATCAGTCTGTTTCTCCTTCACTGAGTGATCAATCTTTTCTTTCCCTTGGGAGTTACTAGGTTGTTTCCTTTTCAACTTATCTTCTGCCTTCAGAGCATATTGATAAGCATCTTCAACAGAATCAATCTTCAACATACCAAGCTCATCCTGAATATTGAATCTCAGACCATTCACATATCGGGCTACTTTTTCCTTACCAAGCTCTCAGTGTCCACACCGAATAGTAAGTTTGTAGAACTCCTCGATATAATCTTCAATAGACAAATCCTTCTGTTTCAGATTCTGCAACTTCTTAAACAATTCAAGCTCATAGTCAGCCGGTATGAACTTAGCTTTCAACTTAGTCACCATCAATCTCCATCGATTGATCTTTGTTTCACCTTCATCTTCTCGGTCTCTTTGTAGTTCCTTCCACCAAAGAGTAGCATGTCCTTTCAACTTTGTCTGTGCTAATCTCACCTGAAGAGGATCTTCAATTTCTTCCAGCTCAAATAAATTTTCAAGTTTGCCAATCCAATCAATCAAATTTTTGGGCTTCAAAGTACCAAAGAAAGTAGAAACTTCCATTTAGTAATTACTAAATTGAGCAGCAGATCTAGGCAACCGAGTAGTTATGTCTTCACCAGATCTATTCCTCTACTCATCACCACTAGATCTAGCAGTTTCAAATTCTTCAGCAACTTCTTCATAGCCATCCTCAGTACCAACATTCTGAGGTATACCAGCAATAGTTCTCATGATCTTGGTGACCATATCATTCCTCATCAATTCCATCTTAGATCTGAAATTTGATTTTACCATCTCTGTGATCCGGGATTCAACAATATCACAAAGATCAAAAATAACTCTATGGTCCAATCTTCTCGGAGGCATCCTTAAAGAATAAGAGAAACCCTCTGCAACAAACCCTCACCAACCACCTTGTGATAATCTCCAAGTTGCAACAAGTCAAATCTCAACGTGCAATCTTGTAAATAATGAGGGCACAATTTCACAAGTTCAGTGCTTCGGATTTGTAATTCAGATTGTACACAATCTCTACTCTAATAAGATCAAATTTGCAAAATCAGCCTTGCTAGGTCAACCTTCTGCTTCAACAAGATCAACACTCTCTCTGATACCACCTAATGCAATCAAGGATGGTGGATCCAATGAAGGATAGTCCAAACCTTACAGCCAATAGAATTACATAGCAAAAATCTCAACACAATAGACAACACCATAAATGTTTCAAGTAATTTGCATTAACATGCCTAGCTGTAAGGCCTTCCGAGTTAGGGCCAATTACAAAATGAAACTATTATGCAAGATCCACAACCAGATCTAATACAATCTCAGCTAGTTCAGCTCTGAAGACAATCAAAAGCTGATGGAAAACCCTAAAGTAGATCTAAACTTGAGCTCACAAGCCTCCAAGAAATCTACTTGTTTCGAAGTATGCAAACCCCTAGCTCTTCTACCAATGTTTATCAGATTACAATCTGATATGCAAGAACATCAAGAAATTTCCACAACTTCGCTCTCAAGTTATGTATCTGACATTCAGATCTGCTAAGTTGTCTAACTCCTAATCTCCCAAAAATCATCCCTAAACATCTACCCAAGCCCTCCTTAAATACTAATCATCAACCACAAGTCGATTGGATGAAACCCTTAACTCCCCAAAATAAATAATTAAATGTCATACAAGTCAGCTTACAAATGTATACAAACATTTAATTCTGCATGTCGGCCCAAGACAATGGCTACCAAAAATTAATTCACTAAGTCAGCTCAACAAATCATACAGAACTCCAGTCGGTAAGTCAGAACTACCAAGCGATAGTAAAATCACCAAGCACGCCAGGCATCGCCAAGCACCAGTGTCGACCGAGCACCACAAGCATGACCGAGCAACAATTTCATCAAGTGCCAAAGACTACTGAGTTCCTTTAGTGAGCAAGCTTTCTTCAATGACTAAGACCGTCGGTTAAGGCTGCAACCGAGTAACACCAGCCAAAATACAAACACTCCATGTAGTTTTACCGAGGACACAGAATGCCCTGCCTTAACCTTGGATGCCACTGCATCAAACCTGAAGGATTTTTTGATCCAAACAAGAAAAATATGGTTTGCAAGTTGAACAAAGCATTGTATGGATTGAAGCAAGCCCCCAAAGCATGGTATGAGAGGTTGCACAATTACTTGATACAGATTGGATTCTCAAGGACAAATGACAACAACAATCTGTACATGAAAGATGAAGAAGGTAAAGGTATTTTGTTAGCTAAAATTTTTGTAGATGATATCATATTTGGAGGACAAGATGCCCTATGTAAGAAATTTTCAAATGAGATGCAAACTGAGTTTGAGATGTCTATGTTTGGTGAGATAAAATTCTTTGTTGGTTTGCAAGTCTATCAGATGGAAAAAGGTATTTTTATCACTCAATCTAAATATGTCAAAGAGATACTAAAAACCTTTGGTACGGACAATTCAAGGCCAATAAGTACTCCCATGGTAATTGGATAGAAATTGTCTAAAAATGATGATACTGCTGAAGTAAACCAAACTCTGTATAGATCCTTGATTGGAAAGTTGCAATATGTTGTTCACAGAAGACCAGATATAGCTCTAGTAGTTGGGATTGTGGCAAGATTCTCTGCGAATCCTAAGGAAATTTATATGATGGTTGTGAAGAGAATATTGAGATATCTAAAAGAGATAGAAGACTATGGATTGTATTACCAGAAGCATGAGAGATTTGAACAGAGAGTCTACACTAATGCAGATTGGGCAGGAAATGTTGATGACAGAAAAAGTACTAGTGGTGGAGCTTTCTTTCTTGGACAAAGATTAGTTTCCTAGACAAGCAAGAAACAAAATTGTATTTCCTAATCTACAACTGAAGCCGAGTATGTAGCAAGTGCAGTAAACTATTCAAATTTGGTATGGATTAAGCAATTGTTGAAAGGCATGAAAGAGGAAATCACTGAGCCAGTTGTCATATACTGTGACAACACAAGTGCTATCAACATATCAAAGAATCCTATGATGCACAAAAAGACCAAACATATTGCTATCAAATACCATTACTTGAGGTAATTGGTACAAGATAAAGAGGTGAGAATGGAATATGTGAATACAAAGGAACAACTAGCAAACATATTCAAAAAAGCTTTACCTAAGGATGATCATGAATATCTTAGAGGTAAATTAGGGGTGCTTCCCCTAACTGAGGCTGCCTAGTCAAGCTAGGACCACTACATCAAATGTTTTGCACAGTGTATCTGATAAATTGATGAAGAAAAGGTCACACTTTAGGAGCGGCCTAGAGTTGTGAAAAGTACAAAAAAGTTGATAATCAGTCATAAGCAAGATGACAGAGGCAGAAATATTGTTATTGAACTAACAAGATGACATCTACATCTAAAAGATGCAAGCTCTAGATACTTCTTTGGCATTATTGTCAAAGAGGGAGAGATTCAGATGAAAACATATAAAAGAGGAAGTAATTCAGAGAACCAAAAGAAAAGAGACACAGAAAAGATTCAGATTGAGTAACTATGTGGACAGTCAAGCAAGCTAGGCTAAGCGATTCAGTACAGAATGAAGCTAAGGATATTACAAATGTTTCTGATGCAATGAAATTTTTTTGGATTGGTTGGTGAATCATGTGTTATTCATATGGTGTTTCCATCAATGCCAAAGAGGGAGATTGTTGGAAACTACAATTAAAGAAATTGTTGTATTGCCATTGATGTCAAACCTTAAATGGTAAGATAGTTGCTATCTAAGAATGTACTATATCTATTGATTAGTGAGAAGGATTAGGGAAAGGGTGACAACAATAGAACCTAGAGAAAGGTTGATTTATTTGATACTTCAATGAGTACTTGATTATGTGGCACAATGATAAGACAATGTCTTGTTTATCTAAGTAAGAAGCAAGATTAAACAAGTAGGCTTAACCTAGCAAAAGTGAAGAAATCTAATTTAAGCCGAGTGATGTTAGTGTCGACCGAGAGGCAGTATATGCCGAGGAAATTTAGTGTTGACCGAACATCAATTTATTGTCGAGTGATAACATTAGCCGAGGGAGATAGTTTGAAGAGATGACTGAGTTACATAGTGATGATCGAGGAGTTGAACACAATATTGACTGAGTGTTAGTAATTTATATTTGAGGAAGAATTCAGATTCCTAGTTGACTTAGTTGAATTCTTGGATTATGTAAATCATGTTGACTTTATTAATTGAATGTATGGAGAATTTAATGCATGGTAAATCATTTTATTGTAAATTCAATGAGGAGATTGAAGATGTTTCTAGAAGGATGGATGAAGAACTTGAATGTTGGAAGGATTCGATGAATCCCACCTAAACCTAAAATCTATAAAGGAGATTAAGCGGAAAAATATGGATCTACCTATTGAAGAGGTATAAAGGAAAACCTAAGTATAAGGTTATGCAAGATGCTGGAGTTGTTGATGTTATTCACTGATAAGTCTAAGAAGAAAGGCTGAAGGTGAAGGATTTGATCAAATTTGTGATTTCTTGAAGTTATTTTTGAGTAGATCGGTGATGGAGATGGAAATGGAACTTAGTTAGTAAGCCAGCATACATGTGTGAATTGGATCTATTATTTTCAAAGTGAGTTGTATATTTCTCGGATCAGATACTACTGCTACTTTCTAACCATTGTATCAGTCTAGATCCTTTAATCAAGGTTGACCTAACAATCATTGTTTAAATCATTTAATCAAGGTTGTATTCTAATGGAATGTACTTAAGTACTCTAACAAGGTGCACTCCTAACAGGGTGGTTGAAATCCTTTAACAGGGTCACACCTAGCAGTGTGTTTGTAAACCTTTGACAGGGTTGTCTTTTCACAGAGCTCACTTCAGAAGAGTGAAAATATCAGTAACATGTTACAAAGTGGTTTTTCCCAAATTGGGTTTCCACTATAAATCTTGGTGTCATACTTGTGTGAATGTTTTGGTGTGAACATTTCTATGTTTTCCAAGTTAAATACTGTTGGATAGTGGATTGCATTGTTATATGTTTCTGGCATACATTCTTTAATGACCGAGTAGTGTTGGTGATTAGATCTGAGGTTATTGAAGTGTTTAAAAGTTCAATTGATACATCTGGACCTGAGAAAAATTGATTCACCCCCCCATCTCTATTTTTCTAAATCATATTAACAACTGGACAGAATGGATAATTTTAGTCTCATACTAAATCCTAAGAAATGTGCCTTTTGTGTCACTTCAGGAAAGCTTCTAGGATACATTGTTTCAAAGAAAGGAATTGAAGCAGATTCAAAAAAAGTTAAAGCAATCATAGAGATGCAACCTCCTAAAAACATAAGTCAAATGAGAACCTTACAAGGAAGGGTGCAATCAATCAGATGCTTCATATCTCAGCTAGCAGATATATCACAACCTTTCACAAAGGCATTACATAAAGGTGTGACCTTCGCATGGAATGAAGAACATGAAAAGAACTTCAATCACATCAAACAATACTTGGTAAATTCTCTCATTATGATGCCTCCTATACAGGGGAAGCCATTGATATTGTATATCTCTATAATAGATACATCACTGGGGGCATTACTAGCACAACATGATGAGAATAAGAAAGAGAGAGCTATCTACTACATCAATAGAACATAGGTAGCATATGAAAAGAACTATTCAATGATAGATAAGACATGTCTAGTTGTGATCTTCGCATTGCAGAAACTAAGACACTACATGTTAGCTCATACAACACAACTAATAGAAAAGATTGATCTATTGAAGTATATGGTAAGAGTACACTCATTTGATCAAAGTACATGTAGAGATGCAAGTTTAAAACCACCCTTACATTGCACATGGTGTGCCAAAAGGAAACTGAGAGGGGAAAATGCACAGATTACTCTTTAATGGTACCCTTACACTCAAACTTCATAAAAGGTACCAAGAAGAACCAAACCTCCACCAAATTTTGTATATTTTGGCCTTTACGGCAAATATCTCTACCTTGGATAATAATAATAAATATATAGAATATATTTATTATTATAATAAATCGATATGCATAAATAATAATAATAAATATTAGAGATATTTATTGTTTATTGTTTATTTAATGGATTGATGTAACTTATATATACTAGAATGAATTAAATAAACAAGGGCCCAAGCTAACCTCTTGGAATTTAATGCAAGTCGGCCTCTTGGGGTATGGTTTCATTCTCATATATATTTGGATCAAGTCTTGAGGAAGAGAGACACGAAACACATAACGTGCCTTCTCTCCTTCAAGAATCATTCACCCTTGAGTCTTCAAGTGCAGCGAGTTTAGTCTGGAAAATTTGAACATCCTAAAAGAGCAAATAACAAGGGTGAGATCTTTGGATCGAAGGGCTAGTAATTGTATGTGATCTGCAATATATATATGAGCAGCTTTATATTGGATCTACGAGTTATATATATATATATATATATATATATATATATATATATATATATATATATATATATATATATATATATATATATATATATATATATATATATATATATATATATATATATATATATATATATATATATATATATATATATATATATTGGCAGAGAATTGTACTTTGGATCTGCAATATATATGTTAGAGCAATATATATGAATAGTTGTGATCTGGTCAGCATACTTGTACAGACATTAATAGTGCGCTTGGAGTAATTCATCCAAATTCTTATATGGCATGGAAAAAAGAAATCGGAAGTATATTCAGCGATCTATGTTTGTAAGAGCTGAGAGAGGTTGATCCAATTTTGATGCATTATGACAACTAGAGGAAGGTTGAAGATCAACAATGAAAGGATTTGCTTTGTGGATTGGGGATCTTCAACAAATCATTGAGCAACAAAGGCATCATTTCTGGCTATTATCCATCACTCTTTATTATCCTATGCTTAGCTTTGTTAGATCTCTAAAGATTGATATATTCCTTGTGATAATCTGAAATATACTAACATGGTATCAGAGCCTAGGTTGAGTAAAAGATGAATTTCATATTTAGGAATTTCAGTCTAACTCTTTCAAAATTATGAAACACTATGGCAACCGGGGTTTGGTCTGAAAATTGTAATGAGGGTTTTGATTTGCAATTATCATTGGTTGCCTTCTATGAAAAAAAACTTATTAGTTCTCATTGGCTAGGAAGATATGGGTAGAAATCAAGGTTCTTGCATATTTTGAAATTTTAAATTGTCTTTCCTTATTGATCTAGAAAAAGTAGATCATCTTGAGTTAAGTGCATGGCATGTATGATTCAGAGGGCATATAATCATGGGCTCTAGTGTTGTGCTATAATCTCCTTTCTTATATAGGATCATAGTTGGTTAGTGTCATAGCTGATACCTTGCACATCTAGTTGATTATCTACTATTAGCACAACTAGATGGGATGCATACTTCACATGGTATTGCAACATACCTTCATATTGTTTGGCATATGATATATGAGAACATTAACTATTTTATATTGATATACACGTACTGGTTTTATGCATTTGCATTGGCATTATTAATGTGTAGGAAGCACACTTGGCATATTAACCTTACAGCATTGACTCATGTTGAGATATTGGTTATAATATACCTTGACATGTATGTGTGGAGAATATGGTTCTTCATTAAGAGCTGATTGGATCAACTATTTGGAATGTTTGTTTAGCTGATTGACATAACTAATTTTAACAGCATACTTTGCCCAAGCATATGTTATATTTTATGTTGTTATAAAGGGACATTCACTGCAGACTGTTAGCCTTTTGATGTATAGGCACATACATTGGTTTTATGTAACATTGGTTGCATATTGGCATTAGTTGTCTTCTATTTATTGGTTGTTCAAATTAACCAATTGACCTCCTAGTGCATATTATCTTCTCTTAAGGCATATTTTCAGATTGCTCTTCAATTAGTGGTTAGATCCAAAAACTACCAAGGAACATACCTTGAGAGGGAGTTTTTAATCTTGTTAGAGGGATAAGATAAGATTATCCAAAAGGAGTAGGTCACCTTGAGTAACATGTACCTTGGTATGACTTAATTATTGGTATGTGGATTAAGAGGGAGTTCATTTATGGGCTCACTTAATTTTGTGTTATGAACCCCTTCCTTATGTCATTACTTTCTATGGCAGCATACTTTGCATTGACATATTTATGTTATGACACATGTTATACCTTATGCTGTTATGGGAAAATACACAGCCGATTGTTAGTATAACGGATTAACTATTTTCTTTATTGATGCATGAGTGCATACATTATTGGTTAATGAATGTTGGAACATACTTACATCGGCATATGTTGTGTATGTTACAATTGGCATATTTAATATATGTGTAGGAACATACATTATGATACTTGGAGATAATGTTGTTGTATGCAAGGGAGCATACTTTATATGGGTATATGTTATCCTTTATATATGCTTTGATATTGATTATATATATATATATATATATATATATATATATATATATATATATATATATATATATATATATATATATACGCAAGGGAGGACAGGAGGGACCAAACTTTGGCACACCCTAACCAGATCCACCCTGCTCAACACTACGCAGAAGAAAAACAATACACAGTGAGAGAGAGAGAATGCAGATCATCTTTTCTTTATTATCATCAAATTGAATTACACATGCTGATTTGTAAGGCCTTCCCAGTTTAGGCCAGTTATTACAATGAAGTACAAAATTCCTCCAACATGCAAGGATCTACCAACAATCTCAAAACTTCTATCTTCTATCTTCTAACTCCTGCTCCCTAAACTCTAACCTAGCATCTACTTTTATACCAGAGGCTACCGATACAAGTCGGCCTTCAAATCCACAAATCACGGAAGGGGCGACCAGATCTAGGTCCACACACTTCCCAATAATGGATACCAACATTAAATCTGCAACCCACATTAATTACACAAGTCAGCCTCAACAGAAATCCAAAATAATCAACTCGGTAAGCAAGGATGACCCAGCACCGGACAAGCATTGTCGAGCGCCAGTGAATTAACCAACCACCCAAGAGATAACTGACCAAACTCAGTTAACAAAGGAAACCAACCAACTACTGTGCCAACTCGATCAAACAAGAAACCAAGCAACACATAAAACTTCAAACATATTTTTGGTGACACGGGATTGCTAAGGACCCGAGATGCTCCTGCATCAGACACCTGGGGTTATTTAAAATGATTCTCCAAATCATGAAGTTTGTACAACCTGAGTTACATCCAACTCAGATTGTGAAATCCATGAACTATCTTCAATCAGTCTGTTCTTCCACTTAACCAAATATTCCATATACTATTTTCCTCTTGTACTTCGGCCAATTCTCTGCTCCAAAATTTGTTCCACTTCTTCTGTCTGCTTCTTAGGATAATCCATCAGTACTGTCATGTCTTCATCAGATTCATGGTACTCATACAAATCAGCAATGTTGAATATAGGTGAAATATCCATGTCATCAGGTAACTCAATCTCATAAGCATTTCCACTATCAAATTTTCTCAGTATTTTGCAAGGACCAAATTTCTTCATTTTCAGCTTCCCATATGTTCCAAAAGGAAATCTACCTTTCTTCAAATGAACCATCACTTCATCACCAACATCAAAAGTCTTATGCCCCCTTGATCTATCAACTTTGTCTTTGTATTTCTGATTACTTTTCTCCAGCTTATGTTTCACATCTTCATGCAATGTCCTCATGTACATAGCAAATTTTACTCCTTCAAGACTTTTCTTTTCATCAGCAATGTCTCTCAAATCTGATATACCTCTCGGTTGTATGTCATTTACAATCTCAAAAGGTGTTTTTCTAGTACTCTTGTTCACTAAATTATTATATGCAAACTCTACTTGTGCCAACATAGAATCCCAATTACTCTGTGTGTCTCCAACTAAACATCTCAAAAGATTTCCCAAACTTCTGTTTACAACCTATGTCTATCCATCAGTCTTTGGGTGAAATGTAGAAATATACTTCAACTCAGTACCCAACTTTCTCCAAAGAGTTTTCCAAAAGTATCCAACAAATTTATTGTCTCGGTCAGAGATAATACTCCTCGGTAATCCATGTAATATGACAATTTCCTTAAAGAAAATATCTGTTATATGTACTACCTCTGCAAGGTATAAAATGTGCCATCTTAGAAAATCTATCTACCACAACAAATATAGAATCATTACCTCTTACTATCTTCGGTAAGCCAAGAACAAAATCCATACTGATGTCAATCCAAGGTTTCTCAGGTACAGCAATCGGTACATACAATCCAGTATTTTGACTTACTCCTTTTGCAACTTGACAAACTCCACAACTTTTCACAAATTTTTGAACATCCTTATACAACTGTGGCCAAAAGTATTTCTCCTTAAGCAAATTCAATGTCTTATCAATTCCAAAATGTCCATCCAAACCACTATTATATTTTTCTTTTATCAAATTAGTTCTCATTGCTCCTCTCGGTATACATAACTGAATACCTTTAAACAACATACCTTCTTGAATGAAATAGTCTTCTCATTTTGTACTCGGTTGATCTTGAATAGGTGCTCTACACTTTCTCCATGGCTCAGAAAAATCAAGATCAAATTCATAAGAATCTCTCATGTCATCAAAACTAAGAACATTAATTCTCATCTCTGTCATCAAAGATCTTCTTCTATTCAATGCATCAGCAACTCGGTTAGTGACTCCACATTTATGCTTGATCACAAATGTATAACTCTACAAATACTCAACCCATTTCATATGACTTTGATTCAACTTATTCTGACTACCCAAATATTGTAAAGTTTTATGATCAGTATACAACACAAATTCACTTGGTATCAAATAATGTCTCCATTTCTTCAGTGCTTGAACAATAGCATAGAATTCTCGATCATACATAGAATATTTCCTTCTAGCATCATTCAACTTTTCACTAAAGAAAGCAACAGGTTTACCTTCTTGACTCAGCACAGCTCCCATAGCATTACCACTTGCATCACATTCAACTTGAAATACTTTATTGAAATCAGGTAAAGCCAAAATAGGTAATTCAGCAACTTTATGCTTCAAAGCCTCAAAACTCTTATTAGCTCCATGTGTCCACTTGAATTCTTTCTTGTCTCCTCTCATTGTCTCGGTCATAGCATTACAAATAGTACTAAAATTTCTAATGAACTTCCTGTAAAAACTTGCTAATCCATGAAATGATCTTACCTCACTAGCATTCTCCGATGTAGGCCAATTCAAAATAGCTTCAACCTTTTCAGGATCCATCTTCAAACCATCAACTGAAATCACAAATACCAAATATACAATCTCCTCTTTCATGAATGAACACTTTTTCAGGTTAATCAGCAACTTCTCCTCTTTCAATCTCTGCAATAATTGTTTAACATGCAATAGATGTTCTTCTCTAGTCTTACTGAATATCTGAATGTCATCAAGATACACAATCACAAACTTACCCAAGAATTTCTTCAAAACTTCATTCATCAACCTCATAAAAGTACTCGGTGCATTAGTTAAACCAAAAGGCATAACCAACCACTCATACAAACCTTCTCTTGTCTTAAAAGAAGTCTTTCATTCATCACCTTCTCTGATTCTGATCTGATGATATCCATTTTTCAAATCAATTTTGGTAAAATATTTTGCTCCAGTCAAGCTATCCATTATGCCATCCATTCTTGATATAGGAAACCTATATTTCACTGTTATCTTGTTGATTGCTCTAGAATCAGTGCACACACTAGTAAATTTTACCTTAAATTTCGACGAGAATTGGTCAAATTTTCTACAAAAATTGGTCAAATAGACGACTAAAACTATCGTCGATCTTTTTTCATCAAATTTTCTACATGGTCAATAATAGTCACATTTTTTACCAGACAAGTCATCGAATTATCCACTGAAACAATCCCTTCGAACTGGAAGAATAACACCATCACCTCGTCGAAGTCAATTGGTGTGAAGGTTGAAATATTGACCTTTATGCCCTCGAGTTATCCACCCTCGTTCATTGAAAAGACCGTCGAATGTATAGCATTCTGGTCGAAAATAGTACTGTGTAAAGGTCAAAATTGAGACCAATCCACCGTCGAATGTATAGCATTCTGGTCGAAAATAGTGTTGTGTAAAGGTTGAAATCTCGACCAATTCAAACTTTTGTTTTAAAAAAAATGTGGTACACCATTTTCAATATATTCCTACTTTTAGTTGAATATATTGGTTGTCTATAATTAGCATTGCAATGTCAAATGCAACATGAATGTTAGCATGGTTTCTTGCTTCTCAAAGCCATTTAAAATTTGTTGATATTGATATTTGACGAGGTTTGTTTGAACCATATATTTAAAAACTTAAGTTCAAACAATAGTTGTTTATTTATCTGGATTATTAGATGGTTTTAATGAATGACTAGTACTGGTCTGAAAATCTGAAGTATTCCTGATTGCATCTATTTTGTTGTAGCTGTAATATAATCTAGTCAAACAAAAGCTGATTAATATTTTGGGACTTACCTATTAGCATCAAAAAGTTTGCATTCAGGTCTTAGTTTAGTTTTCTAAACTGTGATGTCTCCATCATATCCATGAAACCAAACAAGCATAAAACACATGTTTTGGACCAGGTGAGGCAGACCTGGGACACTTTCAAGTTAGTTAGGAAGTAGAAGTATCAATTGTACATAGCATTAAATAGTTACAAATAGTTCATCAATATTAAAGGATGTTTTATGAACCATGTAAGTAATTGGCAGAAAATATGAATAAGAATAGCATCAAGGAAATCAAAGTTGAACTAATATCATATCTATGAAAGTCATCTTATTTATAAGACTTCACAATAAACAGCAAGATGGATCATTTGATATCAAGAGAAAAGATTGTATGCCATTGTTGATAAGAGTGAAAGAGTAAGCATGGTACCATTGACAACACCACTTTGATACATGAACGGTACATTAGAAAACCAAGTGATCAACTATGTCTTAAATATAAGTGCTACTCTTTTGTTCATGGGTTCAAGACTTGAATTAAAACAACTAAACCATGAATACAAAATAGTTATGAGATAACAAGCAGATGATCATTGTGGCCTTCATTCTGATTGTTTCTCATTTATTATCTTCTCTTCTTTTTTTGTGTCTTGAAAGGCACATATCACATGCAAAACACCTAATTAAAAGAGTTGGCATGCATCTATTTGAAAGATAGGCCATAGGAAATTTGAAATTGATAAATAATAAAAATAAGGAAGAAGATCAATCTAGTTCATTTTACTTAATGATCAACATAAAAAAGTGAACATCACACCATTTGGGGACCACCCCAAGAAGTGATAAAGCATTTCTCACTCATAGAATCCCACAAAATTGTTAATTCATGAATCAAGACTATGAACTTTCAACCTAGGATCATTTGTGTGTCATTTAAAAGTGCATTAACATTAAACCAGGCCTATGTACATCCTATGTTGATCTATTCCAATGCTTCTTTTCCTGATCTAAAATTTGATTGATCTCCATTGGTCAAGGCCTACTGGTTGATAGCATAAATTTTATGAGGGTCACTATATGCCCTTAAGTCAACGCATAATGACCTGGGGAAGTATGCATGTAGAATGTGACCACCTTTTGGTAAATGCCAAGAAGGGTGAGAAAGATGTTGCTTGGCATATGATGAGTTGGTAGTAGAGATAACCATTAAGCTTGAAAAAGTTAAAATGCTTGTAATATTAGGCCACCAAGAAGAGGTATAATTTTGTCACTTCTTCATTGTTCTTTCTTGGGATGATCTTAATTCATATGAATGTGATGCATTTTTCATTCAATCACATAACTGTCAAAGAGTTCGGCCTAGTCCAGTGTTCAAAATATTTCTAAAGATCTAAATGTTGACAAAAATATTTGTATTTATTGTTCTTTGATCATGGAGGATATAAATATGTTCATGTTTCTTTACTATATATCACAACCATGACTGTATCTTTTATTGTATCTTCTTTTACCTCATTATACTTTAGTGAGATGTCATGCTACTACCAACCCAAAAAATTAGAGATCCATCACTTCTATTGACTGCTTTTATATGTACTAATTACCATTGTCTTCACAGTATACCCTTTCACTTTGGTGACTATCTATCTCATTACTAAGACTGTCAACACATATCTATATTACCACTTTTTAGAATTAAGAACCACTAGTCTTCTTCACATCTGCCATGTTGTCTTTTAGAAATGAAAATCAATTTTGTTACTGTGGTTTGTGAGACTAACTCCCATGCATTTGATTGTAGCATCAATGCTTTGATTTATCATTCCCCATACCCATGCGCTTATGACATGTCTTAATCTTCATAATTGTTACTTTGACATTTACCTTAATTACTGTCTTTGTGTAAAACCACTAATTATGTCTTTAGAAGCAAGTGTTTTAATCTTATAGTCTATATTCCTACTTCTTTAATGCTCTTGATAACTACCTCCAAATATTTTTTGAACTAAATGCATTATCCCTGGTGTCCTTTAGATCTTTCACTGTCTTGGACTATCATATGATGCTCAACTGATAGCACCATTCTATGCACAATTTGATATCATTGGTATGACCACTTTGTAGTCTTTATTCATGGCTTTATCCACACCTTTCATGTCATTGTTGTACTTTTCACTATTAGATCAATGTATATTACTGCCCTAAGATTTCATCATAGTGATCGAGACTCATCTTGGATAGTTATAAATCCAAATTATCCATGAGTTCATTGCTTAAACTACTACATGACACATCCACTTCTACTCTTCACCATATCTACCCTTTCTACAAATTTTATATGTTATATTTTCTACTATGTTTTTGATGCATTTTGATCACTCTTATGATCTACTATGTTTTTGATGCATTTTGATCACTCTTATAATCTCCATAATCGTCAATCAAAGGAGAAGTTATTGAGTTAATCGTGTGCAAAAGATAAGATGATGAAACAATGCATTAAGCACCAATTAACATAAAAGGTGTGAATCGTGATTGCCAAGAGTTAAATAATTAATTGCTAAGTGGTTTGATTTACTAAGGATTAGTGAAGATTTGCAGTCTTTCATATTCACATCCTTTTGTAGCATATTAAAGAGACATCAATATCATTCCAAATGAAATCAACTCATTCAATCGGGTTATTTTATATACATTACAATTAGCATTGCAATGTCTATAACAAGCTGCCAAATCAGTTTTATAGGTTAATCAAACTTTGGTTCATTGGTGATAACTTGTTCATCAATCCACGATAGTTGTAGTAAGCATTTCAACAAGTCAACCATATTGAACTATCCTTGAACAATAGCTTTGGAAGGGTGAGTTATTTGAGTATTGAAGCCATGACTTGTCATTGTTGGGTGAGTGCTTGTTGCAATGCCAACTTTAAGAGTATTTCAAATTTAAAAGCAATTTTTTCTAATTCATAATCCGGTTGTTGTGAGTTGATGAGGTTTAAATCTGCAGGTCTTGTCTACTGCTTGTTCATTGAGGTAGTGTCTTATCTTTTGTTCTTGTGGAGAAGGGAATTTACCACCCTCAAGATTGAAATCTCAAAGACGAATCGGCCCAACACCACCTCACTTCTACTAGCATTTTGGTGAGCTAAGGCAATCAATGACACTAATAGATTAAATATAATTTAAGACTTACGGGAAATGCAATGCGGAATAAAGAAACTAAATTAACTAAGCTATGCTAACTGAATTGTATGCAGTGGAGTGCAGATTTGTTGGAAGAACCACAAAAGTTGGTTGTTTGCTGATGGAGACTAAGCCTGGATTGAGACACCAGTCATTATGAAAGCGATTTGATCCATGGAAGTGGAGATTTGGTGATGGAATGTGTATTGGGGGGATCATTTATGAAGTGTTTGTCCTATTGTTTTAATTTGGGAGTGAGCTTAGAGGTCCTGTTGAACAGGCCCTAGATTAGTGACCCCAGAACCAAGGGTTTGGTGGCAAATGAGTTGGGTGAAGGGTAGAACCTTGTAAGTTTTGAATCCATTATTTCTCAAACTCTAGAAAGACTATTTTAGTATTTGGAGTCATGGGAGCAAGTGGAGTTAGGGGTTGCTTTGTAAAAGTGGAGAATTAGGCCTAGTGAGGATAGGCTAGGGGTATTGGATCTTGGGTATGGTCCAAAGGAGCATAGGCTAAAACTTTCAGAGGATTTAAAGATCCCAAAAGGGTATCGGAATCATGTATTAGTTTCCTTAGTTGTTTGGGGAAAGTTGGAGGAAAAGTCAAATTAATGACTGGTGAGGGCTACTAGCTTCAAGGATTGATTGTGTGTGTTGGATAGAAGATGAGTGATCCAGACTTAATGGGTTGATGAAACATGGTAGATAGGCTATATGGAGGTGTTTCATGAAGTTAGAACAAAGATTGGGGCTTTGGGTGAAGATATGGTGTCTAGGAGGAACTAGGTACACTTGGGAGACAAGTCATGGAGGGACATTGAGGTAAAGAAGTTATTGCAAAGTGGAATGGATTTGCTATCTGATATGATGAAGATGGATACCACACACCACCTCTACATCAGAATGTTTCTTTCCACTATAATCAAAAAAAAATTATTTCAAATCATGCATATTGAATCCTTTAATTGACTAGTATACATGGAAGCCTAATAATATTTAATTGATGATAGCTATTAAAATATGTTAAATGGTGATGAAATAATCAAATCCAAATAATAAAGAAGATAATTTCTGCAAGACAATAAATAAATTTCTTTAGAAGAGTAAAGAAACATTGAATATTTTAGTTGATTAGTTACTCAAAATAGTACACAACTCACCAACATACTGTGTACAACAGAAAGATTCAAGTAAAAGGTACGCGAGATATGAACAAAATATGAATTCAGTGAAAGTCTTTTCTATAGCAGTGACAGATTAGAAAAGGGCCCCTTTTCCATCAGAAAGAGGAGGCAAGGAAGCAGGGCGTCTTGCTTCCATCTTCTTCCCCCGAGGCTGGCTTTCATGCGAACACTAGCTCAGAACATAGAGATGCCAAGGTTTTTACTGGTTATTGTTTCAATTACTTGTTATATGGGCACAAAATGTTGGAATGTAGGGAACCAGACCAAAGATCGTATCGATCAGATTATGAACACTTAAAGGGTTTCATTGCTAAGCAAAAGGAGAAAAGCATGGCCGAATCTTCTCTAAAAGAAAGAGGGATTGAAGAAAAGAACTTTAGTTCCTTAGCAGAGGCTTTGACTGGCTTTAAGAAATTAGGGCAGAACAATGAACCTACATTTAACATTTTTATAGTTCAATCTCTAGATAGGTAGCTTTATATGTTTGCAAAAACCAAGTATGCGTTAAGGGCCAAGCTTAGCAGCGGGTACGCAAGTATTCATGAATCTGAAATTAATTCAGATCATAATGCCAATATACCCCAGTCAAGTTCGGAGGAAGGAAAAGTTACAGCACAAGCTACCTCAAGGCGCTTCATAGATCAAAATTGGGCATGGCATTCGGTTAAAAGGAAGAATAAGGTTAGGGTTTCTACTTCGACTCACATTGATAATAGTTTACCATTAAGGAATGTGTTTGATTTACTAAGTAAGAAGGAAAACTTACCTAGCATTTACTCGCCCCCGCATAAAAGGAAAGGAGTCATGATAGGTAAGGAAATTAATAGGGTGCTAGCACATCAGAGCAAGAAAGATGTGTTAGCACAACCTAAGCAAAGGAAACCCTACCCTATTATAGCCAAAAATCCTTCCTTCTCTGTCGGGGATTGGAGGAACATTGCAACTACCAAAATCTATAGCCCTCTGCATCGCAAAAGATTAGCAAGGCCCGCTCTATCTGATTGTAAGCAACAAGGGCAATACTCTGTTCTACAAAATAATAATCACCAGAATCTCACATATACGCCTCCCCATAGGCGCGGTAAGGATCTGAATAAAGGCATCTCAAAGGTTGGTATGCACTATGATAATCTCATCCTAGATAGTGATGATGTTGTCCAAAAGCAGAAATACCTTGCAGACACAGGCTTAATCTGCATATGGAAAGGTACAGGGGTTCCTATCAATGTCTTAGTCACAGAGCTGACATCACTACTTCCTGGAGAGGTAAGTATTTCTCGACTCGTGGAAAATTTCATGTATATTGATTGCAAGAATATAGATATTAAAAATAGCATTAAAAGAAAAAAGTGTCTTAAATTTAGAAGTATTCCTTTTGCTTTGTTTGATTGGATCCCTCTATTCAATCCCATGTATTTGAAGAATTTTAAAGTTGAAAAAGCTATAACCATTAAGAATGTACCATTGGAATTGTCTAGTCAGGATATTTTCTGCAATATAGGAAATAAGATTAGTAGTTTTATTAGAATGGCTGAAACAAAAAACATGCATGTAGATCAGATAATCATTGTAGAATTGGATTACCACCAAAAATATATCTCTCCTATATAATTAAGTTTCAATTCTAACTCTATTATTGTTAACCCAATTATCTTAGAAGATTATATGGAAATTAACAGAGCCACCAATATAGAACAAGCAAGCACTAATCCATTAAATCGGTTTAGCAATGATTATGAAATCCACTTTTGTAAGGGCAAGGGAGGTTTCAATATAAAGGGACCTAAAGAATATAATGCAGATAGACCTATATCTCAATTTGAGCCTAGAACTTTAGGGGAAGATCAGGGTAAGTTGATAAACAATCTTCCACAGGAGATTAAGGATATAGGAATTTGCCCCTTAGAAGGAGAGGAAAAGGCAATAGTTTCCCCCTCTCTTCATAAAGCAATGCAGAAGGAGGACAATAGAAATCCAGTTCTTAATTTGGAAATGGGGGACTTAGCTGATAACAGTATGCCCAACCCAAATGTGGAGGGTAATCTATTTTTGGAAACAGAACAGATAGAGATAGAAAGCAAGACTGTCAAAGATGATACAAATTTATTAGCAAATCAATCGGTGTACCCAGAGGGCTCATCCACAATAGCAGATAGGGATCCTGAAGAAAAATGTAATGAGGAAGTAGACCAAATTATAAAGTGCCTAGGAGAATCTCCTGTAGAGGATCTTATGAAAATGTTCATGGATGAAATTTTTGATCTGGAGGAACTAAATTACCAGAGAGAAACATTAATTAGACATATCAGCAATGCAACTTTAGTTTAGGCAGAGAAGGAGAATAATGAAACAATACAACTATTAAAAACCCTTGATCAAAGTGGTGATAGGCTCCTAGGAGACTATGAAATAAACGCAAAGGATAAAGGTGAAGACAGACAGAGTCCAAAAAAGGACCCTATTTCTATTCAAAATGAAGGCTCAAGAAATGAGGGAACCAATAAAGAGGTTCCCTGTTGCAATATAAATGATACCAAATCACTGCACAAGGGGAAGGAACCAGAAACAGCAATCCCGATAGAAATAGAATCCCTTAATGTGATAATACCAAAGAATCTAGATGAGTTAATTGAGATCTATGGTAAAGAGATTATAGATAACAATGAGATCAATATACAAACGGAACCAGAACAAGTGAGTGCAGGGCAGCAGGACAAGATCATCAGTATAGCGGGAAACATGTCAATGGTTAAAGATTCCATAGAAGGCCTCTTTGGCATAACTAATGAAAATAGACATTTGGGAATAGAAATGAATAGAGGATGCCTTAGTACACCAAATATTAACAGAATCAAAAAGAAAAGAGGGAGAAAATTAGTTGTTGAACTCAGAACCATAGATGGAAATTCAGGTAATCAAAAGAAATTAGCCAATATTTTGAACACAAGGAAGGGGAAGTGCCTTCCCCAAGAACAATGAAAGTCACCACATGGAATATTAGGGGACTAAATGCCCCTAATAAGCAGAGATTAATTAAAAGATACCTTAAAAATTTTGACTCTGAAATTATTTTATTACAGGAAACTAAACTTAATAAAGTAGGAAGCTCCAAGTTTAGCAAAAAATTAAGCATATGGAAAGCAGAGTACGCGACCTCAATAGGTACTTCCGAAGGGTTAGCAGTATTATGGGATCCCAGGAAGTTAGTAGCCACACCTTTATCCCATAATAGTAACTGGTTGGCTCTAGAAATTAAAAGTCTAAAGTCTAATTTAAAATTCAACTTAATTAATGTATATGGCCCCATACCTAATGAGGATAAGAGGAGAGTCTAGCAGGAAATCCACCTCTTTTTATCCGTAAATTTAGATTCCCTCTTCTTTATTGGGGGGGATTTCAATGCTATTTTAGATACATAAGAGAAATATGGGGGTTCTCAATATATATCACAAGCTCATAAGGATTTTAGTAAATGGGCATCGAACAATAATCTAATTAGCATAAACACAAACAATGGCATTTACACTTGGAACAATAGAAGAGCAAGTTTTAGCCATATAGCAAAAAAATTAGATAGATTCTTCGTTAAGATAAATGATGGAATCTGTAACTTATTGTATAGTGCGGAGATTCTGCTAGAGGTAGGATCGGATCATTTTCCAGTTAGGCTCACTATTATAGAGGATTCCAAACTAGCTAGAAGTCCTTTCAAATTCAAGTTTATGTGGTTCCAAAACCCAGAGTTTATAAATCTCTTGGAGGAATGGTGGAAACAAATTTCAATAAAAGGATCTAAAATGTATTGTTTAACAGCAAAATTAAAAATTATTAAACATAAAGCTTTAGAATGGAATAAGAACAATTTTAATAATATCTTCGAAGAAAAGGATCAGTTGGAGCAAGAAATAGCTGACCTCAACAATTTAGTTATAGAACAAGGTATGGACGAACTAAGCTATCATAGAGAAAAGGAATTAATGGCTAAGTACAATGATATTCTTCTTAAAGAAGAAATTTTTTGGAGACAAAAATCTAGGGAGTCTTGGTTAAAAGGAGACAGCAATACAAATTTTTTTCATAACACCACTAAGTGCAATAGAAGCATCAACAGAATAGCTAAAATTAAGTCCAGTGGTGGGCTTATAAATGAGGACCCTAAGCAGATATCGAGTATGATTCCGAACTTCTATCATACCCTTCTCAATGGTGCAAAAGCATCTGACCTTTTAGCACAAAATGAAATGCTTAAAGCCATTCCTAAACTGATTACGGAGCTCGATAATAAAATGTTAAATAATAAGTTATCCCTCGAAGAAGTCAGAGTGGCAGTATTCCAACTTCACCCGAATAAAGCGCCGGGTCCGAATGGTTTTCAAGCAGGTTTTTTCCAAAAGTGTTGGCATTTTATTGGGGAAGAGGTATGGCAAGCAGTGGAAGCTACCAGGAATGTGGGGTCCCTACTAAGTGAAATCAATAACACCTTTTTGCTTTAATCCCAAAGAAAAATGAAAGTGTGGATCTTGGGGATTTCAAGCCAATATCCCTCTATAACACAATATACAAGATCCTCTCTAAATGCTTAGCAAATAGACTTAAAACATTGTTGCCCAATATAATTTCTGAAGAGCAGATAGGTTTTGTAGCAAATAGATCGATCCTAGATGGAATAATTATAGCACAAGAATTAGTCCATACTGCTCAAATGACAAAGGTACCAAGTATGTTTATGAAAATAGACATTCAAAAAGCATATGACAAAGTAGAATGGAGATTCCTTTGCAAATGCATGGAAGCTTTCGATTTCTCTAAGCAATGGGTCAATCTTATTTTTAATTGTATTTCAACCCCTAAGATATCAGTTCTAATTAATGGCACTCCAGAAGGCTTCTTTACTATCTCGAGAGGCATTAGGCAAGGGGACCCAATGTCCCCCTTTCTATATGTAATCATGACAGAAGCTTTGGGAAGATCTATAACAAAGAGACATTTGGAAGGAAAGATCTCAGGTCTACAGGTCGCTAAAAACATTTCAAATATCACACACCAACAGTTTGCAGATGATACGATTCTACCTAGTCAAGCCAACTGTCAAGAAGCTAAAGCATTTAAAGATATCCTAACTATTTACATGAAATCCTCTGGGCAACGGTTTAACCCCACTAAATCAGAAATTTTCTTCATTAATACCTCACCGAGAGTAGAAAGAGAGATTTGTAAGTTGATGGGTTATAAAATTGGCAAGTTTCCGTGTAAATATTTGGGCATTGACCTGGATAAAGGTCTCCTATCTTCCAAACTCTGGCAACAAGTGATTACCAAAGTCCAAAATAAGAAGAGCTCATGGAAAGGAAGATGGCTAGCAAAGGCAGGAAGGACAACTATGATCAAGTCGGTCCTTTCGGCCATACCCATGTACCAGATGTCAATTCTCCCTTTACCAATAAATATTAAAAAGAACCTAGATAAAATGTTTAGAGAATTTTATTGGCAAGGCCCATCAGAAGACAAAAAACTTGCCCTAATAAAATGGGATACCCTATGTAAACCTATTTCTAAGGGAGGCCTCGGCATTAAAAACCTTCTATGGCAAAACCAAGCCCTGGGAGCTAAACTTATATGGAGAATGTATAAGGAACCTAGATGTAAATGGGTGTCAATATTATTACAGAAATACATTCTCGATGCAGATCCCATCAACATCTTTAGGTCCTCCACACATGTCAAAGGATCCAGGATATGGAATTTCATCAAAGAATGCAGAGGAATTATTAATAACTATTTATCGTGGGATGTAGGTGTAGGGGATCAAGTTCTTTTTTGGGAGGATTCGTGGGCAGGTCTCACTCCCCTTAGCAATTTGGGTTTTTCCATGGAGTTTATGGAAGAATGTAAAAGAGTTAAAGGCGTCTTTCTCAAGGATTATATACGTAAGAAAGAGAGTAATAAATGGAGCAATTTAGAAGAAATTGACTTTGTATGGCAGGAGAAGCAGAAATTTACGTCAATAATGGAAAAGAGAGAAGTTGTACTTAAAAATAGATTAGACAGACTGATTTGGGCAGGATCAAAGAATGGTAACTATTCTGTAAAGGAGGGCTACAATACCATTATCTGAGAACAGAAGATGGACAATATAGATATCCCTTTGAACCTTTGCTGGAATAAATCTGGCCTCCCAAAAGCGGGTATGTTTCTATGGGTTGCCTTGCAAAATAAAATTCTGACAGCAGACAGATTTAAGAAATTGGGTTTTGAAGGGCCGTGCAGATGCCCCATGTGTGAGAGTCAATCTGAGGATGTTAATCACATCCTCCTCAACTGCCCATATGCCCAAAACTGCTAGAATTGGCTTCATCAATGTTTAGGCTGGAAGTCTGCTCTCCGCATTGATCTATTAAGTAACCTTAAAGCATGGACATCACTTTATAAAGATAATCTATATAAGGATATATGGACCATCTCCCCGGCAATAGTTGCCTAGGAATTATGGAAAGAAAGAAATAGGAGGATTTTCACAGGTCAAAAATTACCATGGAATTCAATCACAAATAAAATAGAAGCATCAATAGTAGAAAATATCAATAGTAATCTCAGAAACAAGCTAAGCTATGAAGAGGCATTCAAGAATTGGGATAAAAAAATCAGAGCAAAATGGCCAAAATTAGATATTCCTCCCCTATATGGCAAAGGGGGACCCAAAGTGAAGGCTGACCAAGTTTCTTGCAAATGGATCCCTCCGAGAGAGGGATGGTATAAACTTAACTTTGACAGAGCTTCTAGAGGTAACCCCGGGGTAGCAAGTATTGGGGGGATTATTCGCAATTGGAAGTCAGAAGCCATTGCTAAGTTCTCCAGTCCCATAAATCCTTCCACGAATAACATGGCGGAATGCATAGCAGCCTTAGAAGGTTTAAAATTGTGTAGGAAGATCAACTTATCCAAAGTAGTTATCGAAGGAGATTCACAAATTATCATCAATGCCATTCGAAACAAGAAAACTCCCAATTGGTCCCTTAACTCGAAAATAGAAGAGATTAACCAAGTTATCGAGGGGATCCCGAAGTATGAAATAAGACACACATATAGAGAGGGTAATACAGAGGCAGATAAGCTAGCCAATCTAGGAGCCAACGGAGTTACAATTATGGATCGGTATATCTAATAATCTACATAGGCTTATATTCTAACAAACTTTTTGGTTTTAACACAGATGCAGTAACATTCCACTTAATATGAATTTCTACTAAACAATAGGTTTGTAGTAGTTATAGGGGGATTAGTACAAATTATAGGAGGTCATTTAGCCCAAAGACATTAAATTTGGCTATAGGTAGATACTAGTATTAGCGGCCTTGCTTGAAGATTCCCAAGCAACTAAAAATTATTACCTGTAAACTCAGCTAAGATAGGAGGATAGGGATGGGCCAGGATATTAGAGTAAGGGATGTAGGTACCTACAATCTTGGTTTATATTCTGTACATAGTACGCCTTTTTATTCAGAGGTGTGCATCAGGTATTGAGTGTTTGCAGAGGCTTTTTTACAGGTAGCATAATAAATAGCAGAGCACTTGCAAATAAAATCATAATTAAATGCACCCAGTTTTCTCATTCCATGGTGAAACTACCAGCAAGGCATAAATTTGGATCATCATCTCTTATACTCGTGAGCTCATCATGAACCGGCAAGGAATCAGAATTTAATCCTTTTTCACCTTGTTATCATTTCAACTAGTGATTACTTATGGAATAATAGCCGAAGCTAGAAGCTTAGTGCATTACTTGTATGTTTGCTTGGGGAAGTTATCATTATCATCATTAGCGGGATTTTGCCAATGATAGCACTTAGAAGGGCTGGAAAAGATGGTTTACTGTGTAGACCATAACCTTACAATACCCTACCCGGAAGTCATGAAAAATAGGCCGTACTACATTTGAAAAAGTCAACAGTTGCATGATTGCATGAGCCCGAAAGGCTTCATGCGATCATGCAACAAGCCTTTGAGATCTCACCCTGCTGCCACATAGCCACCCGGGCCCGCTAGAACTTTCGACACCTCTGGCCAAATGGATACATCACCGTCCATGGACCCACTACCAAATTCAAAGTCCCTGCTAACCGCTAGAGGCTTGTCGCATGGTCGCATGCACTTGGGAAGCCACATGCGATCATGTGACAAGCATGAAATCGCACCACAAAAACCGTTGTGAACTGCCTTAACTGTGACCACTGATGGTTTGTCGCATGGTCGCATGGGCTCGGAAGAGCCCATGTGATCATGCGACCAACCGTAAGATGTTAACCACTGATCATTGGCGACTTGTTGTTTGCTTGACTGCTGACTGGCCCCGCGGTGAAGTTAGAAACTGGGACCCACTTGGTCGCGATAGCATGCCTAGGAATTATTCCACCTCACTCAAAAAATGCAAACCCACTAAGATTGTAATCCAACCATTGTTGCATGATCTCATGGGCTCGAAAGATTCCATGAGATTATGCGACAGCCGTCGGATCTCCACTGCTTTTACCTCAATCCAATGGCTTTCAGAGGTTGCATTTATCCAGAAAGGTGGAATCAAATGATGAATCCTATACATTTACCTCAGTCCAAATGGATACATCACCGTCCATGGACCCACCGCCGGAGTCATAGTTCCTGCTGACCGCTAAAGGCTTGTCGCATGGTCGCATGCGCTTGGGAAGCCGCATGCGATCATGCGACAAGCATGTAACCGCACCATCGAAACTTTTGTGAAATGCCTTTACTGTGACCGCTAATGGTTTGTCGCATGGTCGCATGGGCTCAGAAGAGCCCATGCGATCATGTGACCAACCGTAAGATGTTAACCACTGACCGTTGGCGACTTGCTATTTGCTTGACTGCTGACTAGCCCCGCAGTGACGTTAGCAACTGGGACCCACCTGGTCACGATAGCGCGCGTAGAAATATGCCACCTCACTCAAAAAGTGTGGACCCACTGAGATTCTAATCCGACCGTTGTCGCATGATCTCATGGGCTCAAAAGATTCCATGAGATTATGCGACAGCCATCGGATCTCCACTGCACTTGCACGGCTATGAGGATCTAAGTCCTGCCTAGTCAGAGTTGTGCACTTGAAGGTCAAAAACACAGAAGGTTATCTAACTGGAGGTCAAAAACATAGAGAATTTTTGGACCAAAAGTCAAAAACATCCTGAGCCTTCAGAGAGAAGGTCGAAAACACATTGGGTTTTCGGGCCAAAAGGTAGAAAACATAGTGGGCCTTGACACTTGAAGCATTTCTTGGAACAAACAGGATGCGGCCAAAAAGGGAATGATAAGGAAATTTTGGGCAACAGTACTTTCACAATAGCAGATTAAAGGGCATCTCCATAATAAATGGTTGACATTATTATACACTCTTAGAGCAAATACTTGGAATTGATAATCATGATCGGATTCCCTTTGACATGAAGGTATTCATAGCTAATTTGTTATCATTATATGGACTAAGTCATGTTAATTATGTTACTATAAGGAGTTAATAAAATCCCTGAGGCGATGCCCCTGGGAAGGGGGTCAATGGATACTTTTACTATTTTGCTACACAGCTAGACATGGGTAAGAGTATATGAATATATGTATAGGTATATACATATATTCATATTCTTCTTAACAAACCTTGCTAAGTGCTATATTAATGATGTCCTCAGATAGGATAATGGTATGTACATATGCTTATATATATGCACATTATATATATGTATATATAAACATATGTATATACCATCTTATCTTACTTTAAGCTAGCAAGTTCTTCTAAGCATTGTTTTTACTCAGGGAAGCATTTCATGTTACAGAAGATGAGGCACATTTAATGCATTTGAGAATACAGTACAGAACATAGTCACAATTGGTATTCCTATATTAAGTTAAAGGATCCTAAAGTCAGAGTTTATATTAGGTATATAGATATATATATACTAATAATAGTATATATAGATATATATACTGATGCTTAAAGCTAAGATATAACGATTTGCAAGATCAGAATCAGGAAGTCTTCAATCCTGTTACCTTTTATAGTTTAATATATATAAATATAGATATGTTGATAACAGTATATCTATATTTATATACATTTGATCACCTCCAGAAAACAATCTATAAGAGGAACAGCTAGGAAATTTAAAATTAAGTTGAAACATTCAGCACATGATACATGTATGATAAGAACTGGGGATGTATTGAGCAACAAATAAAGTTATTACTTGCTTTAATGGGCAACTTGTAATTGAATCTTTTCCTTAATTAAGAATGTAGTATCAAGAGACAGGGACATATGATTTTATGGAATCTCCTGGGATCTAAGAATAGTGTTATGTTGTTATGAAGGACTTAATAATAAGTTCGAACTACTGACGTTGCAAAGCCGAACACTCATCGATCTAATGTATTTTCAAGTAACAGTAGAAATTGATGTTCTCCATGAAATGAATGTATAAATCGATTCCTTAAGTCTCCATGATCCTAACAGTGAAAATGGTGTACGATTTGATGTTGAAATGAGCCAGGCTGGGAATCCACGTGCACCAATCATAGAGCGGTCGCATGATCGCATGAAATAAAATAATGCCTTGCGATCATGCGACAATGGAGTTCGGGCAGGTGAATGCGCTCTATTGGGACCCACGTATGCTAACAGTGTAGATGCAATAATGAAAAGTTATAAGTCCAAGCCCGACGAGGATAGTATTAAATATTATTTCATGCGCCAATCATAAAGCGGTCGCATGATCGCGTGAATAAAATAACACTCTTGCGATCATGTGACAATGGAGGACCAGGTGGGACCTGAGTCAACGGACTTACCTATGGTGGAACAAAGAAAAGGATCCAATGGCCCTCGCATAATCGTGATCCCTGTCAAATACTTTTGTGAACTTGCGAGATCTTTCCACGTGTAAAGGTGGGGCTGAGAAAAGGTGTCCGGTAGGAGGTTTCACAAGATTCTTGATCGATGGCTCCCGCTTTGCCGTTATAGAAAGAAAGATGCTTAGCGGGATATTGACATGTAGTCGTGGGACCACAAGAGTTGTAGATACTAAATCAATGGTAGTCGCTTAGTCGCTATAGTGTGGAAGATGCTTTGCGACTAAGCGGGATCTTTCCACATGTCCAAGTGGGGCCAAAAGAGTTTGTATGCGATATCAAATCAACGGTAGTCGCTTAGTTGCTATGGTGTGGAAGTTTCTTTGTGACTAAGCGGGATCCTTCCATGTGTACAGGTGGGGCCAAAAGAGTTTGTATGCGATATCAAATCAATGGTAGTCGCTTAGTCGCTATGAGAAGGAAGATGCTTTGCGACTAAGCGGGATGTTGACACGTAGCCTGTGAGACCTGAGTCTTAAAGGAACTGTCGGAGATGATATAATCGTGGCCGTTCATTTCAAAAGCTATCAAATCAATGGCATAAGTTCAAATCTGAAAAATTTTCACTGGATGCCAAAATCAAATATAGCGTCCTCTCAGATGTATTACCACATATGTCACATGATCGCAAGAATTAAAACAATATCATGCGATCATGCGATGACATAAACCAGACAGATGAGAGAAGATAATGAACGACAAGGAGTTTGTACCAAATTATAAGGGGATTGAGGGACATTGTTGTGAAGTTATGAATGACTCAGTGATGAGTTATAATGGCCGAAAAATGGATTGATTTCTATTAAGATAATGAGCATATGGATGATTATTGTATATCGAATGACATGTTTTATATACTTCAACTTAGCATGAAGACAAAGTGAAGAGTATGTAAACAGAGGAATCATCGAGCTACTAGAAGAAGTTGGCCAAGTGTCAAAGTAGTTTATGGTATATATAAATATATATATACGGGTGTTTGTATATATATATTTATATATAAATTCTAGCTTCCTCCTATAAGTATTTCAAAATGGCTTATATATAATAACTAATAGGGCTTCAGAGTATGTTTGGCTTAAGGTACTGGACGTTCTTCTCTTTCCTGTTACTTTTATATATAAGGGTCATAAATATAGGTATACTGATGACAGTATACATATATTAATATATAGAGATGTGCAAATATATATTCATATATTGGATTAGCCTCGAAAGATCTCACAGATTCGGGAAGGGTATGAACACATGGTTATATATATATAATCTACATATATATATATATATATAACCATATGTTCAAACTCATTATTTTTTGCCTTACAATTTGAGGAGCTTGGAAATCTTTGCTGCTTTTTTTGAATGATATAAATATTAGAGGCCCATAATGAACTCTGCTATTATATTCTTTCCGATAGTTAGCCAGGTATGACTTGAAATTAGTTAGAGCACTAGTATAGTACTAAGGAGTATATTTAGTTCTGATGTAAATATGCCTAAAATGTTAAGACTCTCATGGCAGGAATTGTTAATCTTTAGCGGTAAGGATTTTTAATCACAAGAGTATTTGTTTCTAGTATTATATTGTCAATAATAAAAGTATTTAACTATAGGCTTCATAGTCAATATCAAATATTATTAGATAGGTTATGTAGCAGAGATGTAGAATTTTTATCTCGATGCAGGTTAACCTTGGTCTCGGAGGAATTTTTGTTTTTTTTCAGGAAGGACTATCATTCAAATGTTCAACACATATACTTGACATAGTAGGAGGATCAGAAACTCTGCTTCTATTGTACAAATGATGTAATCCTTGTCTAATCACCATTCTATGTATAATTCATGATTTAAAAAGCAATCTAGAGTTTTTTTGGGACGTGGGTATGCCTACGTAAATTATGTACAAATCTCGATAGGTATCGGGTCGTGGGTATGCCTATGGAAAATATGTATTTTAACAAATCTCGACAATTGTCGAGTCGTGGGTATGCCCATGTAAATTTTTGTATAAGGTCAGGACCTATGGTCCTGGGCAAGGCTGGAGGTTTTCTCAGCCGTGCTCTTTCCTACCAGCGCCTGCAGTGAGCGGGGTCACATTGTAATATAATTATTTATATTAATAAAAATGTCTAGGGCTTCGGCTTTTTACCGATCAAAAAAAAAAAAAAAACAGTAAGATTCAAGTGAGCCAAATTATTCATAATCTTCAGAATACCAATTGCCACTTCTTCAAAATTGATAGGAAGCATATACGCTGCCTGTAGCTTCAAATCAAATAATTAGAGTAACCCTAGTCACTTCAATAGGTGAACAAAAATTATCTATCTTGACTCAAATCTAAGCAAGATGCCTCCAAAAGTGTATATGGCTTGAATACATAAATCATAACATCAAGTTCAACATCAAAATATTAAAATGTCAAATGATAAATCATAACATCAAGTTCAAGTAAAGGAAATAGAGCTTGTATAACCATATTTGTTTGTCATACCCTTTTTGCAAGGAACTCAAAAATTATTCAAATTAAACAAGTATGAACTATAAGAGACTAAGAAAGAAGGCAAAGGTGTTACCTCACTGGGATGATAGTAATAATGAGACAAAGAACCATGAAAACTAAATCCAAGGAGACCAGATCTGAACTTCCGGGTTCAATCAAATTCAAAAATTGGTTTGTCTTCATAGCACTATCAAGTCAACAGCATGAGCATTATTTTGTGTCTAGAGTGTCATCAATGTTTTTAAATGTAGAATGAAATGGTTGTAAGTATGCATTTCTGCCATATGCAAATGATTTTGAGATACAGACCTGTGCAATCCAATCTCCCAAGGAATAAACAGCACCACTTATCGCCATCTTTGCCAAAACACGATTTGTCATAAAGCGATGTTAGAATAGTTACTAAAATGGTCATAAATTATGTTCTTATAGTAAAAGAATACTTTGACTTAAGAAAAAAACTACACAATATTAAAACATGACATTGTGCTTTAAAAACTAAAAAGGTACCTGTAACGAAGAACTTCATTTCGACTTGCTAATTGGTTGTCACTATTAACTCTAAGCTTATCTTTAAAGTTTGAGCTTCACTTGGTTTTGAAAATAGTTTAATATTCTCTACTAAACAAGGCCAACCACGTGAAGGTGGAAGCTCATTTGGCCTTCCCCCGCCCTAACATCACTCTAAATTCCCCATTAACATTTAATAACATTCATTCATTCATTCATTCATCCATTTTTGAAATATAACATTCAATCATTATAATCACATGATAACATTCATTAACACATAAAATTCATTAACACAACATTCATGAATAATTCATTAACACAAAATTCATTAGCACACAACATTCATGAATAATTCATTAACACGTAAAATTCATTAACACACAACATTCATGAAGAATTCATTAACACATCATTCATTAACATTACTAGTACAAAATTACATCCATTAAGACAACGTTTTTTCATTAGCAAAAAATGTTAATTACAATCATTTCTTTTTGGGTTTCTTGCTATTTTTTTTAATCATGTAATTTCTAAGAGGAAGATCAATGTCCTCCTCATTCCCCTCCTCTACTGATTCTAATTCCAATGCGTGTCTCATCCTCATCTGTTCAAGAATAGGAGGCCGCTACGCCAAAGGGGGGTCCGTTGCAATAACAACTACTTCATGAATTAAATTCACACCATTTTATATTAGTGAATTACAAGTATTTATTTAAGTAAAAGAACTATAAATCAAAAAATTAATTTAAAAGAACAAAACATAGATTTTCTTTACCTAAATGTGCCACATGATCTACATGGTGATTAGTCTGAACATCCTCCGGCACTCATTCAGCATGACATGATTCTGTATCCTCTAAAATATACACAAAAAGGTTACACCAAGTTCAATTTAAGATGTTAAATTGTATTAATAATTACATAATTAGTTTTCAATAGCAAATGAGCACCTCTATGGACAGTACGATGCACATCAGGGGCTTCATGATGTGGCGTATGATCTGTGTCACGATTAAGAGGCTACATTGCAATGTCATGCACATTATTATCAAATAGATTGTTGCTCAATTATTCAATTTCTAATATATTTTTTGGCATATTTACTTATGCACATGATGCAAGAGACTCTTCGATTGGGCCAGTGGAAGCTTGCCGTAGGCGTTCAGCCATGGCTTGATAGCCTTCCTTGAAGGCAAATTTTTTGTGTTCTTTTGTGGCCTCTAAATTAAAATCAGAGCCCTGCATTTTTTGATTAAACAAAATTATTTGCATTTTATAAATAATTTTTTTCTGCAATTTATTTACTGCTACTTACAATTCGTGTTTTAATTTTTGAATATCCACCAGAGCCAAGTCTGTGCTACCCAATCTTTTGCAACCTGGCATTTGTTACCATTGATGTGTCCTGCAACCTATGAAAAGTTTGAAATATGTTAGATGATATATATATACATATCACTAATTAGTGCATTATTACATTGTACTAGTAGTTAATACTATTGCATACCTTCTCGCATTTGCTGGTGTAATTCCTCTTTGAGCATCCCCTTTCTCCTTTGCATCCAAAATAAACTCATTCCAATCCCTCACTGAAATAAAGGGAGGACGCTCGTACTTTGGGTTCTGGACGATACTCTTTCTATATGAGTCCCTCACAGTCTTAAGATGTTTGCAAGCTCTTTCTAAAAAAATTTCTCGTCAAAAATATTATTACGAAACTCGTGCTCTAAATCTTTAACAAGCTGATCTTTTAATTTTTTTTCTTGCAAGTTCCACCTTTTAAGAAAAAACATAAAATTGTTAGATATAGCTAGTAAAAGAAAAGACCCGAATGAAAGGAAAAATATTGTACCAATTAATGATATGAAAAAAAAAAAGTGGGATAAAGTTAGTTCACTTATGATGTTCCACCTTGTACGTATGGTGGGCCCGAATATATGCAATGTGAGGTCATAAAGCTTCTTATAAAATGTATTGTTTCCTGCAAAAAATGTCATGGGATAATCAATCCAAAACTTGTTATGAATAGGTAAATGCATATTACAATATAAAAAATAATTATTTAAAGTACCTGGAAGCTTAGGACATTTTAAAGGCATCAATTCATTATTGTCAATCAACAATGACGTCTGCATAACTCTCGTGGTAGAAACACGGGTAGATCCAGAAAATGATGGTGAATTATCACCAATACATGTACTCTGATCTGTATCTGACGTACCAGACAGTGTCGTCGATGTATCTCCTAGTCCAAAAAAATAATCCACTATGTGATGCACCCAAGATTAAAGTACAAATTATCAAATCATAATTAACACAAAACCAAATATAGCAAAACAAGGATTTACCAGGTGGCATAGACCGTGAAGGCGTCGATGTTTGCATGCCCCTTGTTGCCAACATTGCACTCGACAGTCTTGAATGGACGTTCGTCGACCTCCTAGGAGGAGTCTCCTACACTTGATGACCTAAACAATACATTGTTAGCAAAGAAATTTTGAAATAATAAAAGTAAGAGTTAACTTAAGAAATTTTTGAATGTTCCAAAGAAAAAATTCCTTGTAACTTGTCAACTAAAAGATTATTTTATCTGAGGCGGCCGGAGCTCTGCTAGTACCGGCCTCACCGCGTTGTCCTTGACCAAGTTCTGGATCAGTTGCCAAATATTTCTGTAACAAGAACACATATTACATATTTTACTTCACAACATAAAAGAGTATAAAATATAAACCTTTATTGAACTTTTGTTATAACTAAAGATTCATTACTGCTTACTTCATAACGACATGCTTGCGCTCTCAATTTAGATAGCCTCTTCATCATCTCCTCGGTTGGAATATTTGCTTCATCCAAAATTCTCATTATTTCTAAATTAATTTTTTTTATTTTTTTCTTCAACATAATTGTTACATTAGGCGTTTCCGAAATATCATCATCAGAAAGGGTAGCTATTGCCTCTGTACTTACTGCAGGTGCTTTTCCCCTATCCTAATCATCAAATTGTGACAGGAATATCAATAAAACTATCATAAAAACTCTAAAACCGTAAATAAAATAACGTAATAATATAACATTTTTCAACTATCTAATTTGTACAATTTCAATAAGGTTTACCCTTGATGAAGAATGGGTGGGAGGAGCATCCTCGTGGCCTCTATCATGTGCGGGATCCATATTGTCCTATGACAAAGATTAAATATAAAAACTTCAGCGAACTGAAAGCAATAGACTTAGCAAAAAAAAAGTTATTAATAAAATGGTATATAGTACTTACCACCCTTATGATAGTAACTTTGTTTGTATCTATGCGATTTAAATGGTAATCTATTAGCAATTCTTCCTCTGCACTTATTGATTTTATTGCACATACAAAAATTTGATTCCCCCCACATGCCTCAAATATGCAATTGAGTTGCTTATTAGTTGAGGAAGGTCGCATACTATTTATAAAATCCGCAATATTACCTATTGCTTTTGGTCTCCCATCAATGTACATTGCAAATCTTTTACTTTGATCATTTTCTTTCCATTGTACATAATTAGCTGATAGTGCATACCTACGCATTTTTTTTTTATATTGAACAATTGCATCCAATCATTGTAATTGTAACACAGACCGACATACTTGAACAATTCAACAACTTTGTTGTAACATACATTTATCTCATCCATGGAAAATAGGCCCAAACCATATAATGAGGATGGAGCAATGCGATATATCCTCTCATTAACACAAAAATCAGTGTTAATTGGAGGTAGCTCATTGGGTACCCATTCTTTCTCAATGTGTCTATACCGAAAGGGCACCTTGATGTCGCCTTTGGTCTCATCATCATAAAAACATGACCCCCATTAGCAAGGAAAAATTGCATGCGTTTATCAAATTTTTTTCTAATCTTTTGACCTCTAGTTGATCTCCCTATTTTAGTCGTACTACATGTAGAACTTTCATCTAGTGTTCCCTCATTTCCCTCATTCGATGTAGATAGATCTGACAAGTACCTATTTGGTGGGTCTTGCAATCCATCAAATGAGATATTGTCACGTCTCTGCTTGAAATAGAATTTTGATAATATTTAAATAATATATATAGAATAATCAAGTCGTGACCCATACGTACGGTTCTTCTTTGTCTATACGTGAGAGATATAAAATGTACTAAGTTGAAAGTGATTATATATATATATATATATATATATATATATATATATATATATATATATATATATATATATATATATATATATATATATACATTATATGATTATATAATATGTCTATTTATAACATACATGTTCAGTGATAAACAAGAAGAATATAAGAAAATTATGTCTATTTATTGACTTATACCTGTTGATCCATGTCACTGTGCACGATCCATGCCAAAGGGGTTAAATTTCTTACATATGTTAATCATTTATCTTAATTTAGCTAAAAATTACATGATACGTATGCTACAAATAACTTAGAAGACAACATGAACAATATGCAACATCATAAACATGAACAAATTTACCTTATATATGGAATGCAAGATCGTCAACAGAAGGGATGACAATGTCTGTAGTCAATTGCCTGTTTGCAAAAAAGGTGATAATCAAACACAATATATACATGTATCAGCAGCAATTAATTGAGCATTGTAAGCAAAACATTGGTAATTATAAATCACATATGTTGTAATCATTAGAATTGAACACAATAAATATGTAATCATTACAATTGAAAGCAATAAATCATGTCAATTATTTCATTGATCATTTCAATTATGTCATTCATCATCATCATCATCATCATCATCATCGCCATCATTGCCATCACCATCATCATCATCGCCATGATCACCATCATCATCATCATCATCATCATCATCATCATCTTGATCTTCATCATCTGCTTCTTCATCATCTTCAATATCTTCTTCTTCCATAACATTATACTTTATCAACTTTCCTCTTGGATCATGTCTAACAACAAATGACCAACCCTGTTTATGTGGAACCTCTGAGTAAAACACTTGCTCACATTGGCTTGAAAGAACATAGGGCTCATCTCCAACTGGCTCAAACAATCTTGTATTAATCATTGTAAATCTATTATTATGTTGAATAACAGTTCTATCTGGATCATTTTGATTCAATCGTAGTCTGTACCATTTGACGATGAATAGAACTACTTTGGAGTTAAAGTCGCACTCAATTATATCATCCAAGATGTCATAGTATTGATTTTGAGATTGTTGAGGATGAATGTCATTTTTAGATGATATATTGGTGACCTCGAAAACTATAGTTATCTCAAAATCACAAGTTTTCTGTGTCATCCAACTTTTTTATGCAAAATTTGTGGCCATGATAGTACATAGCTTTGTGGTGCTTGACTTGCAATTTTTCAAGCATGTGTAAAATATTTGCATCGTGAGTTGATACAAAACATACAAGTCATGATCAAAAATAAATTTGTATGTACCTCTCCACCTCTTAAACCATGTGCTAGATCAATTACCATTGGCGTAACATTGGAATATTCATTACGATGAGCTTCTCTAACCAATGAAGCAACACCTTCCCATGTTAATGAGCAACCATTTTATTGACATCGTTCAATCCATACCATCATCCAATCAAGATTATTTGCAATATACAAATGTATTGCATCTCACTCTTGACCAACTGTATCAAAAAAAATACACCAATTATAAATAACTTATATTGAAGATTTATAAGAATTAATTAACTACAATAACATCTTAGATTTACCTCTCACTTTCCTCAATCTACCTTTGCCCATCAAGTACTCCCCTTCGAATTTGTTAATGAAGTTGGGATCCCAAATATGATCTACATGGATCTTTGTTGCAAACTTAGGAAGATATTCACTAATGTACACCATGATCTGGTATACCATATATCCCTCCACCATAGAACTCTTAGGATTTGCTCTCTGTCGAACCAAGTCTTTCAAAAATTTCAAGCGTCTCTCAACCATCCACATTGACCTAGTTGGTACAGGTCCACACAATTCAATCTCCTCAACTTGATGTATGAGGTAGTGTTCTTGTACATTGAAAAAAGTTGAAGGTAGACACTTTTGCATTTCACACATAAGAAGAGAAATTTTTCTCTTCCAATATTTTATATCTTCTTTATTGATTTCTTTAGATGACAACCACCTCATGTATTTTTCAAGATCATATATAACTTGTTTGACACTGTTGGTGAAGTGGTGTGGGAGAGATAGAGGTAGAACGTACTGCAATATTTGTAAAATGATCTTTGCAATATTTTATAAAAGAATGCAATGAAAACTACATGCAGTATACAAATATATAGTGAATACAAAATAACATGAATTACTTTAATAAATGTATGTCAATCGTGTGTTTTCATCCCTGGCCCAAATTCACTTTTCTTTGATATGAGATCATTTATGTTCGTAGGAAATCCTGTGAGAAATCGTATTTTTTTATGATTTCTTTTATAACATTGCTCTGCTGCTCTGATAATAACCAACTAAGGGCACTTGTATCAATCTAGTCCCCATTGTTATTTGATCGAATGACATTTTTCATTGCATGGTTGGATTCTTCAATGTCACTACAAATTTTGACAATTTGGTCTTTGTCACGCCTTCCATCCAAGATTTTTCATAATGTCTTTGTTACATTCTTTCCAATATGCATAGGATCAAACAAATGCACAATTGGAAGTTGCTCGTAGTACGGCAACTCAGTAAATTGCGTAAGATAACTTTTTAGTCCTTTTGGAAGTTGGTCATTGATGCCTTGACGACCTTCACAAGCATCAATTACATCATCAATAAACAAAACACAATATCAAACTATAAATTTGAAACAAAAACTATCAGATGGAATGACATTGCCTCGACGATTTATTTTATTGTATGCCGACTTTCATAGGCGAGGTGTCATTCTCCGTGGCTTTGACGTAGTATCTTCTTTCCCATTGAAAAGATATTTTTCGGTAATTCGGTACTTATGATTTATGTAGAGAAAGTGTCTATTCTCATCGAACACCTGTTTTCTTAAACTTTTTGAATGACGAGATTTCATCTTTGGACAACAAACTAGACATGCAAATTTTTCCTTTGTCTAAAGACCTACAAGATCGTGTATAATTGGATTAAATGTGTTAACTTTGTGTTAGCACTATAACATACCAAAAAAGAGGTGTTAAAAAGAGAACATACCACAAAAATGTGTTAGCCCAAAGGCATCATGTATTGTCCATACAAGCATTGCATGGAATTGAAATTGTCTTTGTCCTATTGGTCTAGACATGTCATACATAGTGACCCCATTCCATAACATCATCAACTCATCAATAAGGGGCTCAATATATACATTGATATCTTTAACTTGGTACTTACCTAGTTGAATGAACAAAAGCATTACATAATTATTATGACCATTTTGATGGATTATTAATAATAAATTAATTTAGATGACCATTAAATCAAAAAATACCTAGAACAATCAATGCCAACATTATGTGCTCCCTCTTTATGGACAACCAAGGAGGAATGTTATTGTTGATAACAAAAACAAGTCATATCGAGTAAGTAGATCTCATCTCTCCAAACGGATTGACACCGTCCACTGCCAATGAAAGCTTGAGATTACGAGGTTCTTATTTAAAGTGTGGTCATTTTTCTTCTATTTCCTTAAATGTCAAACCATCCGCAGGCATTCGCATAATGTCATCTTGACTTTTATTGCGTGCATGGTAATCCATAAATTGTGTCAAGCTATTGCACTTGAATAATCGTTGCAGACGTGGAATAATGGGAATATGCCGAAGAGCCTTGCAAGGCACCTTTTTTGTTATTCGATCTGATTGATATCTACAAATATGACAAATAGGGCATTCTGTTGCAACTTCATGTTGTTTATGATATATAATACGATTGTTCGAACATGCATGTATTGTTTGATACTCCATTCCAATATCTTTCATAATGGCAGATAATTCTTGGTACAAGTGAGGTAGAATGTTTGATGGTGCTTACAAACACTCACCTATCAACCTACGACCAAAAATATAATTTGTTAATTTAAAGAATATTAATTGCTACACGATTCACCCAATGTTAATTGTAAGGGAATTACGATTAAAATAATGAAAAAAGATGACATGCCTTAACATACGTGTCATTGCTACGTTGGATAAACCATTCATAACTTTCAAGTTCACCAACAACAATACAGCGGCAAGAAGAGTTATTTCGGAGCCTTCATATAGGGGCTCGTGTGCCTTCTCAAGTATAGGTACATCAAGCTCTGCATCAACATCATCATCATCATCATCATCATCTTGATCATCGTGATCTTCTTCATCATCGTGGTCTTCTTCCATGGTATCATTACCTTCTACTTCTATATTCACACCTCCATGTTCCCTCATTTGGAAATCCACATTCTCCAGATTGTCATGGTCCATAACATGAAACTCAGGGACGTTGACCTATATGAAAATGATGACTTTATATTAACCATGACCATGATGTCATCATCAAATCATGTCTTATGTATTTTATAAATTATTAAAATACATACCAATGGACGAAATTCGTTTCCCTCTTCAATGTGACCATGTTGCCTACAATGTTCCTCAACTGTTTTGATTAGATATCTTTGAGTCTTTAAGCCCTTACAAATTTTGTAAGGACAATAACATTTTCCATCACCCTTTCTTTTTAAGTTAGACCACAATCTAGCAATTGTCTCCCTATTTTTTTGTGCGTTGATATCGTCAGACATGGTCTTTCTTGAATGGAATGACTCGTTGGTGGAAGAAGGATGATTTGTTTGCAACCTGCAGATACAAATCGTTACTGAACAACCATTTTCTCAACTATAATTTTAGATAAAAAATAGTTGTAAAGAGTAGATTTAAATAAATAAAATCAAGTAAATAACTAGGGAAACTGAATAACATTGTAGGACTCCTTACCTCCATATATAGGCTGCTCTTAAGTAATGAAAACACAAAGAAACCTCTCCTAATCATATGAATACAAGCATGGATTTTTTTATTTCATTGTTAACTTGAGCACCCTATTTCAAATAGAACATTATCATAAAATCTCGTAGGCCTTAATTTTTTGTATTTTTTTAATGACATTAACGTGGTAACTTTCCAAAGTTAAGCACCTCCAATAATACTCCCAAGACCATTCTTGTGGCTTTGAATTTGGTTTTGGACTTGGATTTGAATTTGGTTTTGGTTAAAAGAATTAGCCAGTAACTTGGCATTTAAAAAAATACTGAATTAAAAATTTGATTTAAAGCTATTTCCTCTTTCTTTTCCATTGTATTCTTTATTTAAAGTGCTTAATATGTTTGACTAAGTTCCATATGTCATGTTACAGCTGTATTGGGATAGTCATCACACTATTCCCCTAAGCACACTATGGCTTTGCCTTCTCATCCACAAGAAACTCTAACATCATTCTAAACTCTTTTATACTCTGCCCATATCCATTCCAATCCATTCATACTTCTACACAAACAAATTAACTCACCAAAATGTTGTCATTCTGGGACAGTCATACCATGTCCATAAAACTGTACCAATAGTTGAAATAAAAGGAATGATTCATAGGTTCTTCACAGCACCTTTCAACTTGTCCAATTATGCAAACTGGCTTGCCTGGGGAAGCTGTATCTAGTTGTGAGATTTTCATATCTGATCTCTTAACATATTTACTAGAAGCCCTCATATTTCTCTCAGTAAGAATAGTTGTGGCATAGGATACTTGAACTGTTTGTGGACACTTGGATTTGAATTTGGTTTTGGTTAAAAGAATTAGCCAGTAACTTGGCATTTAAAAAAAATATTGAATTAAAAATTTGATTTAAAGTTATTTCCTCTTTCTTTTCCATTGTATTCTTTATTTAAAGTGCTCAATATGTTTGACTAAGTTCCATATGTCATGTTACAGCTGTATTGGGACAGTCATCACACTATTCCCCTAAGCACACTATTGCTTTGTCTTCTCATCCACAAGAAACTCTAACATCATTCTAAACTCTTCTATACTCTGCCCATATCCATTCCAATCCATTGATCCAATCCATTCATACTTCTACACAAACAAATTAACTCACCAAAATGTTGTCATTCTGGGACAGTCATACCATGTCCATAAAACTGTACCAATAGTTGAAATAAAAGGAATGATTCATATGTTTCAAGGTAATAATGCAGTAATTGGGGAAGAACATCTAAGTTATTTCATCAATACTACACATGAATATGAGATAGACAATGAGGATGCCATGATAAAATTGTTTGTGAATTCTTTAAAAGAAAGTGCCAAAGAATGGTACAAAAATATCCTAGACAGTAGTACTATTTCTTCATATTTCTTCTAAATAGTGTGATGACTGTCCCAACTAGAGAATCACAACTTTATATTATAGGTTCTTCATGGCACCTTTCAACTTGTCCAATTATGCAAACTGGCTTGCCTGGGGCAGCTGTATCTAGTTGTGAGATTTTCATATCTGATCTCTTAACATATTTACTAGAAGCCCTCATATTTCTCTCAGTAAGAATAGTTGTGGCATAGGATACTTCAACTGTTTGTGGACCCTTTGTCTATCTAGGAGATCTTTGTACCCTGAAACATATGAATCATTCATGTTTGTGCATCCTCATTATCTGTCTCATATTCATGTGTAGTTTATTTAAACAATAGATTTGTCACTACAATGAGAAAATTACCACCACACGTCAAACATAAGGTGCATTTGATTGAAAGATTGGTCATTGTTTACAAGACAAAGGGTCCACAAATAGTTGAAGGATCCTATGCCACAACTATTCAGCTTACTGAGAGAAATATGAGGGATTCTCTAGTTGGGACAGTCATCACACTATTCCCCTAAGCACTATGGCTTTGTCTTCTCATCCACAAGAAACTCTAACATCATTCTAAACTCTTTTATACTCTGCCCATATCTATTCCAATCCATTGATCCAATCCATTCATACTTCTACACAAACAAATTAACTCACCAAAATGCTGTCATTCTGGGACAGTCATACCATGTCCATAAAACTGTACCAATAGTTGAAATAAAAGGAATGATTCATATGTTTCAAGGTAATAATGGAGTAATTGGGGAAGAACATCTAAGTTATTTCATCAATACTACACATGAATATGAGACAGACAATGAGGATGTCATGATAAAATTGTTTGTGAATTCCTTAAAAGAAAGTGCCAAAGAATGGTACAAAAATATCCTAGAGAGTAGTACTATTTCTTGGGAGGAGTTTACGAGTGTTTTTAGATTACAATATGGGGATTTGATCGATATCAAGTTTGCTATACATGAACTTACCACTATCAAAAAGGGCATCTATGAGACAATAGTTGATTTAAACAATAGATTTGTCACTGCAATGAGAGTTACCACAACACGTCAAACATAAGGTGCATTTGATTGAAAGATTGGTCATTGTTTACAAGACAAAAGGTCCACAAACAGTTGAAGGATCCTATGCCACAACTATTCTTACTGAGAGAAATATGAGGGCTTCTAGTAAATATGTTAAGAGATCAAATATGAAAATCTCACAACTAGATACAGCTGTCCCAGGCAAGCCAATTTGCATAATTGGACAAGTTGAAAGGTGTCATGAAGAACCTATAATATAAAGTTGTGATTCTCTAGTTGGGACAGTCATCACACTATTTAGAAGAAATATGAAGAAATAGTACTACTGTCTAGGATATTTTTGTACCATTCTTTGGCACTTTCTTTTAATCATGGCATCCTCATTGTCTGTCGCATATTCATGTGTAGTATTGATGAAATAACTTAGATGTTCTTCCCCAATTACTGCATTATTACCTTGAAACATATGAATCATTCCTTTTATTTCACCGAGGATTGTGTTTGGGTAATTAGAAATTCCAAAGAAATTCAATTCATGTCTATATATTTCTGCTCCTACAGGGTGTTTGAACTTTGAAAGAAACAAACCTTTGAGCTCGTATTCAAACTTGATGTCTAGGGTTTGGCACATTGCCAAACCATTGATTTCACTACTGAGTACTGAATTGTTATTGGCAACAGTTTTATGGAACTTGATCATTGTTATGGTTCCCGTGTTGTTGATTTCTATTTTATTGTTTTTTATTTTCTCTCCCTTCAATAGGATGCATTAGTTGTCTATTTTATCAAGAATCTTGTATATGCTCTTGTGACCTAGCAGGTGAAACATGATATGTGCGTTTGTGTTTAAGCATGCCAAAAATTCTCTTATGTGCGTCCCTTAAATCTGCAAATGCCTTAAATCTACAAATGCATTGGGTATACCAGATGTACAATGTCATGCTGCATCCTAAACCCTAGTCGCAGCCTTCATAATTCTCGGTCATAGCATTTACAAACCCTAGTCAAACCGTAGTCACCACTAAGAATACTCATTGATTCAATCGCCTACTAGCATATTACTAATAGAGATGACAAGAAAATGACAATCCAGTACGTAATGAAATATAGCAAACATGGAAGATACCTCAAACTCCACGGAAGATAAATGATGAAATGTGCTATTAACCTCGGGTGCAGGGCTCTTCACGACCTGGAATAAGCTCCGCTCCTTAGCTTAGAAATGAAAATCCTAATTCGCGTGCTGCAACGGTAAAAATGAAAATGAGAATTGAAATGTTTTTTTTAAGTAATATGCCCGTGCTGGTCGAAATTTCGACCGACATGGTATTGGTGAAAATTTTGACCAACACGGGCATGGTTTAAAAAAAAAAAAAAAATTTCCTTGTATACCCCGACCAACCTAAACCACTTTCATTAATGGTCGATAATTTTCGTAGAAAAATGATGTCAAATGTACTAGTGACATTCTCCATTCTCCATTCTTCTTAGGTGCCAATACATCAAGTATTGCACAAAGACTCAAACTTTCTTTGATCAAACCTTTCTACAACAATTCTTGAATATGTCGGTTCAATTCCTGATTCTCGGTAGGTGTCAACCAGTGTGGTGCCTTATTCGGTAAACTAGCTCCTGGAATTAGATCCATACAATGATCAATGCTTCTTTTTGGTGGCAAGCCATCAAGTACATTATCAAAAATGATATATTTATACTCAGTGAGTATCTTATCAATCTCCTCAAGGATACTATCCTCTGTTTTCTTACTCGGTTTGTTAGGAATCACAACAAAACATACATCATTCTTCTTCAAATCCTTAACAAACTTTCTTTCTTCCATCAGACAAATTTTCACAGATGTACAAACACTACTAATAGGTTCTTCAATCAATGGCAACAAGATTTGCTTTCTACCATCAGCCCAAATAGTATATTTATGCAATCTCTCATCATATATAACATGTCTATCATATTGTCAAGGTCTACCCAACAAAATATGACAACAATCCATAGGCATGATATCACATAACACCTTATCATAGTACTTTCCAATTTTCAAATTTACATAACATTGTTCACTTACCAAGAGTGTCTGCTCATCCTTGATCCATGAAATTTGATAGGGCTTCGGATGTTCCAACCTTTTCAACTGCAATTTTGTAACCATATCCTCAGATGCTAAGTTCTCCGAGCTTCCACTATCAATGATTACCTTCCAAACCTCATCAAAAACTCTACATCTAGTCTTGAATAAACTTTTCCTTACCAGATCTTCATTTTCATCGTCGCTCCAAAGTGCTCTCCTGACCATCAAGTTCTTTTCCAACTCTGGTTCATTCGATGAATCTTCTTGCACCAATGCATTTCTGCTACTGCCAACCCTCTTACTTGCATGCTTGCATTCAAATGATCTATGTCCTTCTTCTCCACAATTGTAACAAGTTCCTCGAAAACCACCTCTGTTATAACCACCTCGGTAGCTATTGCCTCTTCCTCTAGCAGAACTTTCACCTTTCCACTCAGTCTTTCCTTTATCCAGATTTGTCTTTTCAGGTTCAAATCTATTGTCTTCACCATAGGATCTACCTCTTCCTCTAGGGAATCAATCTCCTCTACCTCTTTGTCTTTGCTCATGCTTCTTATTCAATTTCTCCTCGGCTTTCAAGGCAAACTGATAGGCTTCTTCAAAGCTTTCCAACTTAACCATGTTGATCTCTTCCTGTATAGAAACTCTTAGTTCATTCAAATATTTACCAATTCTTTCCACATCATCTTCATCATGTCCAGATCTGATATCTAATCTATAGAATTCCTCAGTATAATCCTTTACCGAGCTATCTTTCTACCTCAAACTTTGCATTTGCCTAACTAGGTTAATCTGATAATCACAAGATAAGAACTTGCCTTTCAATTTGTTCACCATCTTATTCCATACCTTAATTTTGTCTTTGCCTTTCCTCTTTCTGTCTAATTGCAAATGCTCCCACCACAAGGATGCATGACTTTTCAACTTTGTGCTTGCAATTTTCACCTTCTTCTCATCAAGAACATTCTCATATTCAAAGTATTTTTCCATCTCAGTGATCCAGTCCATCAATTCATCAGAATCCAATTTCCCACTGTACTCAAGAGGATTGAAATGTGGTGTAGACTTCAGATTTGTCAAAGCTTTCAACAATCTTTCCTCACCCTGATCCATCATCGGTGCAGGTTCTACATCAACTTGTTCTTCCTCAATTTCATCATCACTAACATCCTCAAGATGTCTTCCTCTGCGCTGGGTTGTCTCAACAGCTTCCAATCTAGCAGCAATTTGTCCTAGCATGTCTGCCAATCATGGATCCGCATCTCGCCTCCCACAAACCATCTTGAAATCCTCTGCAATTGCAGGTCAGATCGCAATCTACTACCCCACAACAATTCAACTAGGACTTGACAAGAAGGAACCTTCAAATCTAGATTCGCAAACCTAGATCCAGATCTAACCTCACTCTGATATCACCTGACGCAAGGGAGGACAAGAGGGGCCAAACTCTGGCACACCCTAACCAGATCCACCCTTCTCAACACTACGCAGAAGCAAAACAACACAGTGAGAGAGAGAATGCAGATCAACTTTTCTTTATTATCATCAAATTGAATTACACATGTCGGGTTGTAAGGCCTTCCCGGTTCATGCCAGATATTACAATGATGTACAAAAGTCCTCCAACATGCAAGGATCTGTCAACAATCTCTAAACTTCTATCTTTTATCTTCTAACTCTAATTCTACTCCTTAAACTCTAACCTAGCATCTACTTTTATACCAGAGGCTACCGATACAAGTCGGCCTCCAGAGCCACAAATCACGGAAGGGGCGACCAGATCTAGGTCCACACGCTTCTCAATAATGGATACCAACATTAAATCTGCAACCCAAATTAATTGCACAAGTCAGACTCAACAAAAATCTAAAATAATCAACTCGGTAAGCAAGGATGACCGAGCACCAGACAAGCATCGCTGAGCGCCAGTGAATTAACCGACCACTCGAAAGATAACCGGTCGTCCAAAAGATTACCGACCTACTTGGTTAACAAAGGAAACCAACCAACTACTAAGCCAACTCGGTCAAAAAAGAAACCGAGCAATACAGAAAACTTCAAACATCTTTTTGGTGACACAGGATTGCTAAGGACCCGAGATGCTCCTGCATCATGTGTGTGTGTGTGTGTGTGTGTGTGTGTGTGTGTGTGTGTGTGTGGATACATTTCTTTATAGAAGGAACTATATTGCATCTGGTTATATGTTGGACAAATTTGGTTACTCTTATGTGATGAGACTTATGTGATTATTCTCATGGCTAAGACTTGTCTATGGATACTGGATGAATTATGCTTGTTCTATGAGAGAACTGCATTTCGATATTTGTTATTACATTCAGCCACTTATTTTGTATGAGTGGATCATACTTTCTTTTATAGTTGAGTCTATATTTACTGATTATAGCTGAGACTATATTACATGTGGTGTTATGTGTGAACACATTTTCTTTACATTGAACTTGAATCTTATGATCATATTGATTACTCTTATACTTGTGTGGATTCATAAGATGAGATTTTGATTATAAGATACATTTGGTTGTGTCTGATTCATTTGGTTACATCTACGCATATGGCTAAGTTGTTTCTTATGAATTGAATACTTGGAGAATATCATGGATTTGATATCTCTTGGATTAGGGATCCACACTTGAGTATATGGTGGACATCGTGGACTTGATGTCTAAAGGCCATTGTTCCGAGCACTTGGTGAATATCATGAACTTGATATTCATTAGACCTATGCTCGAGGATATCATGGATTTGATATCTCAAGGATCCACGTCTGAGTAATTGGTGGACATCATGGACTTGATGTCGATAGGCCATTACTCTGAGCACTTGGTGAATATCATGGACTTGATATTCGTTAGACCAATGCTCTTAACATCATGGACTTGATGTTTGGTTTGATGTCATGGACTTGACATTTATTGAGTTTTGGTGACTCGTGGATTTAGTTATCCACAAATTGGATGGTATACATTGTGAACTTGATGATATCATGAATATCATGGACTTGATATTATATTGGCTGAGTCAAGAGGACTCGTGGATCTAAGTTATCCACAAATTGGATAGAAAACATCATGAATTTGATGATAACTTGTATTTGGAAAGTATCATGGACTTGATACTACCTTGAATATCATGGACTTGATATTCAAAAGAGTCAAGGTGACTAGTGGATCTAGGAAATTCACAAATTGATTGGAAATATTTGATATCATGGACTTGATATCACTTGTGGTTGATAAGCATCATGGACTTGATGTTATCATGAATGTCATGGACTTGATATTCTTGGATCGTGGAGACTAGTGGATCTAGGAGATCCACATTTGGATGGTAAGCATCATATGATATGATGTTTCTCGTATGAATATGAGATGAATGGTTGAGGAATAATGAAGAACATTTGTGTTCACATTATATCTTGTAGATAGAGATATACTATCATAGATGAGAGATCTATGGCATCATTGGATAAGGAATCCATTTTGGTTATGTTTTGTGTTGAAGGATCTGTGAGTAGATCTTTGCCACAATTCCAAGAGGGAGTGTTGATATTTTGGCCTTTACGGCAAATATCTCTACCTTGGATAATAATAATAAATATATAGAATATATTTATTATTATAATAAATCGATATACATAAATAATAATAATAAATATTAGAGATTTTTATTATTTATTATTTATTTAATGGATCGATGTAACTTATATATATTAGAAGGAATTAAATAAACAAGGGCCCAAGCCGACCTCTTGGAATTAATGCAAGTCAGCCTCTTGGGGTATGGTTTCATTCTCATATATATTCGGATCAAGTCTTGAGGAAGAGAGACACCAAACACATAACGTGTCTTCTCTCCTTCAAGAATCGTTCACCCTTGAGTCTTCAAGTGCAGCGAGTTTAGTCTGGCAAATTCGAACATCCTAGAAGAGCGAATAACAAGGGCGAGATCTTTGGATCGAAGGGCTAGTAATTGTATGCGATCTGCAAAATATATATGAGCAGCTTTATATTGGATCTGCAAGTCATATATATATATTGGCAGAGAATTGTAGTTTGGATCTACAATATATATGTTAGCACAATATATATGAATAGCTGCGATCTGGTCAGCATACTTGTGCAGACATAAATAGTGCGCTTGGAGTAATTCATCCAGATTCTTATATGGCATGGAAGAAAGAAATCTGAAGTATATTCAGCGATCTATGTTTGTAAGAGCTGAGAGAGGTTGATCCAGCTTTGGTGCATTATGACAACTAGAGGAAGGTTGAAGATCAGCAATGAAGGGATTTGCTTCATGGATCGGGGATCCTCAGCAAATCATTGAGCAACAAAGGCATAATTTCCGGGTATTATCCATCACTCTTTATTATCCTGTGCTTAGCTTTGTTAGATCTCTATAGATTGATATATTCCTTGTGATAATCTGCAATATACTAACAAATTTTACCTGTAAAAGTTCTAGCATTATGATACGCCTTTTGTGAAAATAATATGCAACAAACCGTTTCAGATTGCCCCATAATCTATTGATAAAATTGCAGTAACACTGAAGATAGATAGACTGCTCTCCAAGCTAATCACTAAAGCATTATTCAATTTAATTTGTTGAAAACAGTAGTTTTATCTTTGTGAAGATCCTAATGAAATGATAAGTTCTTAATAAGAACTAGGGAAAATGATATCTAACAAGCAGACTGCAGCATACCAAATAATAAAAATTCATCTCTACGTGGAGAGCAGAGGCCATGCAAAAGCCACCTCTACAAGTATCGATACTAAACCTTGGAGCAATTTGAATGCCGGAATCGTTCAATTTATTTTTGTGACAAACGCATAAGCTCTCATTACAAAATAGAGAGTAGGATATCCAACATGCAGACTGCACTGTTTTAAATGCGAAAATTCATCTTAGTAAAGAAGTTTGCATAGAAGATGTCTTACTCCTATAGATTAGTATTAAGAAAGAACAGTCAATGCAAGAGCTAATATATACAATAGTAAAGCCAAATCCTTAAATTTGGGATCCTAACTCTTGTAGCTCATGATACACACACACACATATGCAACAGAAGAAAACCCCCACAAGATCATGGAGCCAACACAGCCCAAAACACTATTTTCACATTATACGATGCAGTGTACATAACAATAAAAATCAACAAAGAGCTTTCAAACTCAAATTACAAGGGCATGCTCTGCTGCTAAGCCTTGACCAGCAGTAAAAAAAGTTATGATCAGGGTCATCAAGTCTCAACTTCTGTATAATACATGATTTGCAAATATGTAACTTCCTTAAGTACTTTTGCATCCCGTTTCATATTAAGAGAGGAATGTGCTAAAATGTGTTTGGATTACACAACTGTTGAGAATGTCAAACAAGGCCGGGTTAGAATTGACACAGCGGGGAGTTTTGAACTGACTGGCCGCTGCTCCAAGGCTCAAGTAGTGATCTAGAATTTTTCGGAATGTACCCTTTTCCACAATTCGAAGTTCAAGGGGTCCAATAGTATTAGCTTTTCTAGAACCAACATAGCCTGGGTCAATTAAAGATTCATCTATTATTGAGCAACATCTATTTAGAACACTTTCATTTAATTTTTCATTGAGCTCCCAAAAGATTACATAGTGGCCTGGTTCAGTTGACATATCTGCATAGCTTGTGAAGTCCACCAGCTCCACATTTTCTTCCTTGATGAGTCTGATAGCCTTCTCAACAGCTATGTGCAAATCTTTTTCTGTGGTCTTGTCAATGTTTACTGTAAGAAGAAGGTTCTTTCGGGATAAATAGGACAACTGTGGAGTAGAATTGTAAAATCCAGCTATTCTGACAATATCACCAAGTCTGTACCTGTAAAGTCCTGTATGCAGACAAAGACAGTGAAAGGAGTGTCTCTCTATAGTAAAAACTATAATCTAGACTTTAATGTACTGTTAATAAAATCAAATTTTCACAGACAAACAGAAAGTTCAAGTTGCAAATTGAATATTAGCAGAACAAGGGGTGGAACGCACCACCAAATGTTGTCATAACCACCTCATAATCCTGCCCGACTTTCACGTCTGTCAGACCCACAGGCTCGGATTCAGTATAGTGGGCATTAGCTACACTCTGATCTAGTTTCCAGTCTTCAAGATGCACATGGAGTGGAATGAATTCAAAATATGCAAAGTTGGGTACTACTGTGAAAGTTGTATTCTCTGGTGAGGATGTGGGATCTATATTGGCAGCAACCCAACCTTCAGTGGCACCATAATCTGCACTCAGCAATGGTAGATCGCCTGCATAATATCTCAATTTCCTTAGGTACACCTCCATGGAACCTGTCATGATAGAGTAAACATACTTGGCACCAGGCCAAAGCTTTGGGATAATTCCATGCCAATTCTGCATGTGCTTACATTTTTCATAGATTACATCTGCTAAATCTGGATTTGGCTTAAGCAATTTGGAAACGGCTGCTCTCATAGAGGGTACTGTGATTCGTTCACTAAGTTTCCCTTCCTTGATATCAGAACAAAGTTCTTGCCAGACATGCTCAAGAGTCCGAAGAGCATCTACTATAGAGTATGAAAAAGTTGAATACACAAATTGTACTTCATTTGAATAGAGCAGTCCACATAGGAGATGGCAATACAAGGATTGTTGAGAATCATTCCCAAACACAACCTCCTCTGGACTGCATGGAATAACCTGGATGCTCTCCTTATACTTCTTATAAAGTTCACTATGAAATACATTTGAAGTCGCAGTGCAAGCTTTAAAGCCCCCATTAGTCTGAAATTGTTTACTACCATAAACAAATTCAAGGGCCCTTGCCCCAGGTCTGAGTGGGAATAATCTGCAGATTGAAAGAAGGTAATGGGTTACTATTTTCAGTAGGACATCTTGTATTTTCAAGTCCCATTAGCCGACTTAAATTATTTGTAGACATCAATATAATTTTGTTGCATTTCAATTTTGAATAATCAGCTATAGTAAAAATGTGGCTGCATACAATGTCATATGTTAATGGTATGCTAAAGACTAGAAAGATTGCCATACTTGTAAATCAGATAAGAGAGAAGCAAGCAATGGTGAGCTCTACATAGCATTCTAACATTTAACCAGTAAGATGGAGGTAACTAAAGCTGCAAAGTACACTGTAGGCCCTGGATAATATAGCAGAGGTGTGACCACAACCAGTGTCCAGCACTTCCTTTCTCCTTTACCCATCCAAAATGAAAGGATGCAGAAGTTAAACAAACAAAATCAGAAATATATGGTTTGAGGCATGCAGAGCACTAATCTACTTCAATTTTGTGGGCATTCAAGGCATGACCGAAGAAAGATTATTCAATATAAATTTGCTTTACTCTTACACCCTGCAGGAAATAATAGACTTTTTTTAATTTGGTAAGTTCCCCTTTTTTAGAGGGAGTGCAGGGTAACATTCAGCTTAGCTGTTATGACTAAGGCATATCTCTTTCATAAAATTCACAGGGGACTTGTAATTGAACTTGTCCTTCAAGGTATGTCACTCCCAACAATTTGAATGCAGAGTTGTACCCAATTTTGACACTTGGTTGTGTCTCTTGGAATTTGACTCTTGAGCTTGGGATTCTGTTATGAAAGTCCTTATGCTTCTACAGTTTACCAATTGAGCTCATGACTAAACATAATGAACCAATTTTAGAGACATAATGAAATTTTAGCAAATACTGAAAAGAAAAACATCAATATTCCATATTCTAAATGATACACAGTTGCACTTAACCATAAAGGGAGAAATGAAATCATCTTGAGAAATAGCAGTAATGCTACTAATATTTTGTGAAGATGGTGAGCTCAAATAAAATTACTTGAATGATAAAAAGACAAAAACAAACACACTAGATCAATGCTTTAATCATCAAATTCCATGTTAACTATAGTACTCGCAAGGATATTATTATCAAATGAATGAATTTTGTTAACAGCGTATAACTTCAAAGTAGCATCAAGCAACAAGGGAAGCAAATGACCATATCAAGTACCTAATTTTCCAAAATAACACAACAAAAATATTTTAGTGTACCAACATCTGATAAAAGGAATCTAAGATGCTTGCTATTTTATGTGGTTTTATTTCTTGAAATTGGGTTATATCATATGATGCTGGCCAACTGGCCGCAATTGAAGTTTAAATAAATGTCAAAGTTTAATTCATTGTCACCGGCCATACAGATTAATATCTCAATTTGAAGTGTACTATCTAACAGCAAGTTAAAGATTCCACTTATTATAGCTGTTAGTAAAATTCCGAAGTTGATGATTTTGATACCATGAAATCATGCACAACTGGGAATATCAGAATGGAGGCCCAAGTATGATGAATGAACCCTAAATCTGCTCATATTTGTTTCCATAACTCTAGAATTGCAAATGTGGACTAGATCGAGATGAAAAACCAAGATCGAGTACACAAATTGCTTAATAAAATTTATTCTTATGGATACATGTGCTTTTTACAATGCTACCACCTCGCTGATACCAATACTAAAGTAAGAGATCGCTACAAAATACAAGGAAGCCAGCTAAACTCATGTATGCACACTACCAAAATACAATCACTGTACAATTGGAATCCAACCAACTCTTCTTATCGGCACACCATATAACGAGATTGCAAGGGAAATAACCCAATATTACCATTCAATGCATTTCATCATTTCATTTCCATTTCAATACATTTGCATTCTAATTTAGAAAGCTATTACCATGTTGCACCACCTTCAATAGTGATACTGTTATCAGCACACCATATAATGAGATTGCACGGAAATAACCCAATATTACCATTCAAATGTGCTTTCAGCATTTCATTTCCATTTCAATACATTTGCATTTTACTTTAGAAAGCTACTACCATGTTGCACCACCTTCAATAATGATACTGTTAGCTGAATTTTCACCATCCTAATGAGACTGGGGACACATATAATAGCCAACACTTCCTACAAGGCTGTTGACCGAAATGCATTTAATTTTTGGATTCATCCTGTTCAGAGTGTTGATTATCTTGTTAGGTCATACCAGCATCCAGAGGATTCTAGACATCACTCAACCAGGATTCTAGGCATCCACCCACAGCACTCTTGGCCCATCAATCATTTCATTATTGCAAACATCCCTCTTGGAATCATCCTTTGCATTCCATTCATCTATGCCACCATCCAGAGGACTATAGTCATATCTCAAATACGCACCCCCATCCACAAAATTCAATGTACAATAATTCTACCATCCACGGGACTGCCATCTTGTCAGTCTTTAGGACTGTTAGCTAATATTCATTTAGAACCCCTGTCGTAAAAGCTTGGGTCTAGAACTAAACATTGGATATTTTGGTAAAAGAATCAATGTGGAGCAAAAACACAATTGGGATAAAGAGGAGCTCTGATTTTGGGGAGGAAGACAAACAGTCATCCTCCACTGCTGACCTATGAGATGCTCCTCTAGCTGGAATCAACTCTGATTGGTGTTCTCCGTCACTCTTGGTGTTATTCATCCAGATTTCTCATTAGAGCTGTTTTGGTCTATTTTGTTTCTAGGTGTCATTTTTGAGGAAATTTTATATTTTATCTACATTGAAATCGTTTACTTTTGTTTTGAATGGTTTCTAGTGTTGTGTTTTCCCTTCATTTTTTAGTTGGTGATTGAATTTCGATTATTTAATTAACAACCTTGAGCTTAATAAATATTGTCCTAAACTTTCTAATACTAAGGGGTTCATTCCATAGTGTGATGGTTAAGTTGATGCATTGTTGTTGTTGCTACCAAGATGAAAACTCCACTAAAACAATGTTATCAGCGGCATTGTGCCTTCACTTAACCAATGTGCTCACAGACTTGCACCTTAGAGATGATGTTGCTAGCATTGATGCCATGAAACTTAGTACTCCAGATGAGCATTCATGCATGTGACTTTGTGCCCTAAACCATTGCCAGGCTGGTGTGCTTGCGGGCGGGCTTTGTGCCCCTGTTGAACTATCATGCTCACAGACTTGGACTATTCACCTTAACGTTGTGTATTCACGCCGGGAATCAAGCCCCCCATTTGTGGCTCCACCTGGCTCGAGCCAGTCTAAAAATCCCGTGTTCACCTACCAAATACAAATCTAATACTAAAATTAAATCTATTTAATTAAGCTGGTATGACTCTCCCTCTATGTGGTTCAGTAGATATAACTAGCAATGGGGTGGTCTTGATAGAAAAGTCAAATATTTGGGGATTCCATTTTTTTTAACCCATTGTTGAAAAAACATGTGGAATTGGCCCTACTGTAAAATTAAGAAATCCAGGAAGTGGAACAGCCAATTTCTCTCCTTGGCTGGTAGGTTTCAAATTTGTCAAAAAATACTATCCTCTTGAAGCATTTACTATGCCTCAATTTTGTTGTTTGGTAGTTCTCAAGTTGAGAGCATCCAAAAGTTGACTAGAAGTTTCCTCTAGTCTGACGATAAAGGCAAAAGCAAAGAACATGCGCTGAACTAGAATTGGTGTTGTATGAGCAAAGATAAAGGAGCCTTTGGCATTACAGACTTGAAAATCCAAGGTGTGGCTTTGGCCACAAAGTGGAGAGTTAGGAGTTTGAATGGGAAGACATTAATTCGAAGTAACATTCAACATGTTGTTCCTATGAAGGTCAAACATTGGAAAGACCTTCACCCTCATGACTACTTGTTCGGGAATTTTTGAGTTAAACCTGCAGGCTCTAAGGTTTTTAATAGCATTTGGAGGGCTTGGGAAACTGTGAGGGACTTAATGTTGGCAAAAGGCTTTCAATGGAAATGATAATGAAATTCTCAATTTTTTATGTATTTGGCAGAGCCCACAATGGAACAATAAACTTCTTGCTCTTCTTCAAGATTGCTTTGCCAATACTTGGAACAGGAACGGGATTTCTGATTTATCATTTAAGTAATATTTTTTACTCTGGCTACATTAAAAGCTGGCTTTATCTAAAACCAACTACACATTACCTAACTCTCCTAGAAAAACTTTCACTATGCTTAGAAAAGCTCCATTCAATATACAAGCTCCTGTCAAATTAAAGTTTAATGCTGAAATCTATGAAATCTTTCAATCAAAGGATGGTACTGCCTTCTTCAACATTATCTCTGCTAAGTTGTGTAGGCTTCTCATAGATACCCAAGAGGTCTTAGCTCATATCGGTTCTGTTTGAGAAATCTATATGACAATACATGATCTCTTATTGGTTCCTGCCTAAGTTACCAAATTCTTCCCTGGCAGCCACAAAGTCTGGTCCGGTTCTTGCAAAAGTCTGGTCCTTATCATATTCTTGGAAAAGCCTGCCCAAATTCTGTTAGACGAACCCAACACAAATTTTGCCATTTTTATGGCAAATTTGCAAATCTATGGCAGGATCCAGGCCGAATTTGGCCAAAAAATGGATTATTTTCACTTTTTTTTGTCTATTTTAGTCAATCCAACCCTCCAACCCTAAAATAGACCACTGAAAAGGCCAAAAAGGTAAAAAATATGTCATTTGGACAAAAAACATTAATATATATGTTGGTGTATTTTGCTATGTTGCTTTACTATTAGCATAGTGATGTATGAACTTATTTGCTGCTGCATATATACATATACATACATATATATAAGCATATGTTTTTGTATAGACGAACCCAAAACGAATTCAAACCCACCCGCAAAACATTTTGAACGAATTTCGAACCTGAATCTCGAACCCGCATCCAAACCCGAATCCGAACCGGCAACTTAGGACTTCCTGCCAAGGCAGGAATACTTATGCATCCATTGCATTCAATTTTTCTATTAGTTTAGCTAATCATCACATAGAATTAAAATATTTGTATAAAAATTCTCTAGTGCATATTTATTTTTTATTTGAAATAATTTTAAAAATATCATTTTCCTTTCTTTTTATTGATTTGTATGGCAAACAGTCAGTAGAAATTCAATTCTCTTTCTTTAAATTATATATTTTAATGTATTTAATTCATTACATCAAATGTCAAATGATATTAAATTATTGAAGGAGATGTTCACTGTTACATATGTCATAGAATTTTTATAATTTTATTTGATTGTATATTCTATTAAAAACATATCTCATTTGAGATCTCCAATCTTGTAAAAAGATATTGTCCAGCTTATTTCTTCATTAAATAACTTCCACATAACAACTTAATAAAGATGAGAAGACAGGCCGCTAAGCTAGGCGATGTACATTTATTTCATTGTTACTGGGTAAGAATGAGGAATTAAATCTGTCAGAGACTTCACCTATAACACCCAACATTAAAATTTAGACATCTCACCTGCAACCTGCAACATCCATGTAAATGGTTTCTAAATTTGAAACTGATGGTTATGGGAGTAACTGACAAAAGTAACACCAATCGATTCCACTACTTTGCACAAAAATGTTGTCTAAATGTAGTTAATCTGCACAACAATAAATTGAGTGGGCTTATTCTGCCTCAGCTTGGTCTTCTTGGAAGTGTAGAACCACCTTTCTTTCTCTGTCATAGTGCTTCTCAATTTGTCGCCCTCTTGATCGGATGTGATGAATTTTGAAACCACCAATTCTTCTTCCAATGCATTATCGTCCTCTTCTGGTAAGATATCACACCTTTCATTGCTTTCCAACTTGTGTTATTGGAGATTTCCATGCATTTATTTGGTTATTGGTTTGTGTAGGATTGAAGTCACTACCATTGTCCGTGCCCAGCATCGATGTGAGCAGAATGTGAAGCTCTGCCTGGATTTCACCGTCTAGGACCCTGCTCTACTTTTTATTAATTTTGGTTGCATCACTGTTTTTTAATGTAATGATAGGGGAACGAGTGTAGAGAGATACAACCAGGTCGTCAGGTTTCATGATTTTCTGAGGTATTTAGGCTTTAAATAATAGACAAAAAATCCAATCTTATGGTTGTTCTAGAATACTTCTTCCAACTTTTAAATGGACATGCCGAACTTCTTGTCTGTTAACTATAATGATAAAATATATAACTGTTAAAAAAGTGTATTTGTATGCCTTGATTGAGTTTCGATTTAGAGTAAATTTCGGTACAGTGAAACTTCTTGAGCTGTTTATAATTTGTGAAAGGGTTGAATACTCTGTACTTAGCTTGCATCAGCATGGACTGGTTCTTCCATTATAAAATTCAAAACGAAAGTAACACCCAAAAAGCTTCCCCTTAACATTTTTAGCTTGTAATGGTAAGAACTGGTAGTTTAATTTCTTTAATGTAAACTAAAAAGCACCTAATTTACTGTGACAGTCAATTGGAGCTTAATTTTCTTATTACTACTAATCAAATCTACTAGAATTCCTTGCATTGAGAGCATTTATTTGCAACAGACTTTTGCCTGCAAGTTGTTAGTCTACAGAAATGCATGAGTTCTAATTTGCTCTCAAACTAAAATTATGTATTTATTCAAATTGAAAGTTTTCGGTCAGGATTTAATCATCTTAAACAATCAGACATGTGAGAGATTTCAGAATTAGCAAAGGATTTTATTCTTTCATACATGGGAAATTGGTATTTTTCAAGAAACGCAATTATGTACCAATCTGTTAAGGATTTTGTGGTTTCAATTTCTGCTTCAAAAATAAACTCATTGAAAGGCCCAAGTAAAAGAGGCTCTTTTAGGTATATTTTTCATCTTATTGAATGAAGCTCAGAGTCTCCCAAATTTTACAGTTAATCTAAATATTTTGTTTTTTACATCAAATAGAATTAATTTTCATTTAGAAATTTATAATTAAAAAAAACACGCATTTTGAAAATCATCTCTCTAGGCATAATTTACATAAATTATCTTAAATAAATGTATATGCTAGTTATCTTTTTAATGAAAAAAATTTAGGATAACATAAATTTTGTTTGCAATCTTGATGGTTATAGCTAATTCAGTTACAGTAGGGATTTCAGTTAATACTTTCAAGAAATTGTAACAAGCATTTTGTAATGTTTTTCCTGCATACTATATATTTCTACTCTCTAATTATACTAATCACCTAATCTGCCTAAAAATGACTATTAATACGCTACAACTATAGGCAGGAACTTGAAGCATGCATCCCTTGTTTCTAAATATTGTTGGTGTAAATTTTTAGAAACTAAGAAGAATTGTTTTAGATGTGTTGGTCAAAAACTTGTTGTGGGTCCAGTCGATAATATGTCTAACTTTTGCAATCTTAATTCTATTGTGTGTAATGTTCTGAAGGATTTTGATCACCTTTTTTCAACGTTAGCTAAATTATTTGGACCTTATTATTGGGTAATATCTGTGGTTGGTTCTGTGCCTTGCACACACGCCCCATCGTGGACAAGGACCCCCCAACTCTCTTTTGTGCCCTTAAGGTTAGTTTAGCTATGCCACTCCACTTTTGGAATGTTTTTTGTCGGAATCGTGCATTCCATCTCTGCACTTGGGAAAATTGGAAACATCTTGCAAAAGCAGACAACTAGTTAGTTGCAACATCAGAACCTGCTCAGGACTGGAAAAGAGTGGAACAGTAGAGATAGAGAGCCATTAAGATACCCGGTCCTCTTTTGGAATCAATAAAGCAATAAAGGAATTGATTTTGGACAGAGATTTTTGCAACTTTGCACTACAAAACAAATCAGGAATCATTCAACGAGTTAAAAAAAGAAATTACAGAATGGACTTTGCAAACTTGGAAATGAACATTTTGATCAATCAAGTCAAGAGGGAACTAAGTAAGATTAAGGAAAAACACGGAGGGTAAAGAAGTCGGAATTTTAATTATCATAAAGACTTGTCATTCAGACTTGAAAGGGGATGAATTTTGGAGAGAAAGTGGTGGAGAGATACACATGGCAGGGATCGCATGATTTCTTGGGCATCCTTAATAGCCACCTAGAACTTAAGGAAGAAACACAAGAAATAGGTAAAATGGTGCACGTAAACCCTTGGCAAGGAAAATGCAATAACAAGAACAATCCAAAAAAAACATGTGCCTCCCCTATGTGCACCGTCAAAGGAAAAGAAAACAAGAAAATAATAATAATAAAGTAAAATGGTGGAACTTTGTAAGTGGTGGGGATAATGCTATTCCTTGAACACTCCCTTTGCCCACCATTCCTAAAAGATTCCTATGTCCACCATAAGCAAAAAAGGGAAAAACAAAAAGGCAACGGAAAATGGCACATTTATCAACATGGCACAGATAAGGCCATAGAGTGGACAATCCAAAAATGTATCCCAGACCCGCCATTCCATACGCCTCATCTAAGTGCGCCTAAAACAATATCACAAAAAATGCAAAAAGCAAATTAAAAAAGTGAGATATCTTTAGTGGCATGGATTTCTTTGTTTTTTGGACAACATCCAAAGTTGTCTCCAATGCTGACCCTAGCAAAAAGCCCATTGATCTTCTATAAATTCAAGCCCTCCCTTTCATTTTAAACACATCATTTCACCTCTTCAAATTGTTAGGCAAAAATCCAAGGAGACATAGATCCATAGAAGGCAGGAACCGGAAGATTGTGTTGAGTGTAAGCAATTTATAACAGGTATGAAGGATTCCTTTCATGATTAAACAAAGTTATTCGATTCTTGTTTTAATTGCACACCTATGAGATGCAAAGATGAGCAATGAACAGCAATAATTCAAAACCCTAGGTTGAGATTTTTTCTTGCAGATGTGAAATAGAAAGAGATTTCCTTTGAAAATCAATATGAAATGATTTATAATTGCATAAGGATCAGAAAATGGTCAAGTTTGGAGGAGTCTAAATCACAAATTATCTGCAGAAGGCAAAATATCGCGTTGAAAAAAGCTAGTGCAGTTTTTAAAAAATCATGATTTTTCAAGCCCTAATGGTGCATGTACCAACATGGCAGGGAATGAAGCATGCATAGGAAAACCCTGGATTGGGTTAAATCCCCAACAAACCCTAGTGCCCGTCATGACTACTAAGTGCATGCAAGGAGGTGAGGATTATGCCATAACAAGGAAAACTTGAAATTTCCCAAAATCTGTGCCTTACATTCATACCCGCCATCCTTGCAATTCTATTCCTTTTCATCTCCATTCCACACCCTGTCTCCACCTCCGCCATTCCTTTTCATCCTCAAATCAGATTTCTTCATTTTCAAAATTCCAGTCCTGAAACTCACTCCATACCTACCTTTCCAAATGCAAGTTTCCAATTCCAAGAATCAATTCCAAAATCTTAATCCAAGCTGTGAGTCTATGCCCACCATTTCTCTTCCAAGAATCTATTTCCATTTCCAATTCCAAATTCAGGAATTCCAAATCTTAAAATACAAATCCAAATTCAGGAATTTCAAATCCTAATCCAAAAATCCAAAACCAGAAATCCAAGTCCAAAGTTTCCAAACATGAATCCCAATTCTCTTCCTATTCCTGATCCTTGATATAAATTCAAATCCACAATATCCCAATCCAATCCATTCCTCATAGTGAGTTCAAGTTTCTCCAAGGTCTGAAATGATGATTTAACACCAATCCACATGTGATCCCAAGGCCCATGTTCCATGATTGATGTAGAGATTTAGGGTTATAATGATGATTAATTGCAATTTGATAGATTTATAATGTTACTGATTACATTGAAGTGCAATTTTATTTTGCATACAATTGTCAAACTAGGACTTACCCAATTCGGATGTGAGAGAGGAGGTCAACTTTAATAAGGATAATGCAGTCATGAGTAATAGAATAATGTTTTGATTGCAGGATAGATGCCTCTGAAGGGGCTCAAATGGTACAAGTTCGTCAAAGACTTCCAAAGTCGACAAGAGTTATAGGGTCACAAAGATGAACTATAATTACAAAGGCCAAATATATGAGTCCAAGATACACTAAAGATGGGACCAAGTGGGAGATACCAATCTAGAGCATATTGATTTGAATGACTTCAAGAGGAGAATGTATGGGCCACTGCCAACAGACAAGACCAAGAGGATGGTCGGGAATGAAATTGCACAAGCAGTAGGATTCCACCTGCGTTATGGAGCCGAGAGTTGATTTTGGAGTGTGCCTGTCATTACATGCTTGAAAGTTGGTTAGTGACTATGGAAAAGCAAGTCTTTGCAAACTTCACTCATGATGTTATAGCCAAGGCTTTCAATATCCCTACCCATAAGAAGATGTCCTACATAACTATCAAGCAAGCCCAAGGAGCATATGAGCAGGGACTGGATAAATACAAAACAAAGATCAATATCGGTTACACAAAGAGTCCAAGGGCCCATTTTTCTAAGCTCCTGAAGAAAAATTTGAAAAGAAGGGAGTTCCATGAGGAGTTTTGTGATATGATTATACTATCGAGCAGAATCATGGGGCAACCACAATTGGACAATTTTAAGGAGTGGATGTTCTACTTCATAGGGATGGTATTTTTTGGAGAAGACAAGATAGACTAGGCTCAAATTATAAGCAATAACATTCATACTCAGTTTATCAATTTGGAAACCACGAGGTCATTCACCATGTCTTCTTATGCGGTGTACATGTTGACTAAGCAGAACAAGTATAGAGGATTGGAGTGTCACAGACCGGTAGGCAATGGAGAGGACCAGTTCAAGGTTTATAATGCCTATTCCCAATTGCATCTCCATCATAAGACATAGTTTAGACGGGTCAATGACACCTTTACAATTTCATCATTCGGACTCTACAAGGTGGGACAAAGTTGAGGTTATCCAAGAAGGCAATGGAGAAAGTCAAGTAGTATGGTGCTTGGTTCATTTAGTTTCCCACTTTCGAATACTTAAAGAGTATCAGGGTTTGAAGGCCCAACTTACCAATTGCCAAAGTATCCCAATGAAAAGCTAATTTTGCTAAAACTATCATGACAGTTGTATATATTAGACAAAGCAATAAAGAAGAGAAGGAAGCACGGGATATATAATTCTATAAACATTGGAACTAGGAAGGAAGCTTTCTCTATTGCTCAATGTGCAAAATTCTTGAAGATTGAACTATGCTTCTATGGGTCTGATATGCACTCAACTCAATACAATTATGACCCATTAAGAAAGGCAAAGGTTTCATTTGGTAAGGAATTCCAGCACAAGTATAAACTAGAGGAGTATTGGGTGAACTTTGTTGATGGCTATGAGGTCAACATACACTCATATTTGAGCATGAATGTTAAACAAATTAAGTTATATGGCCCATTTCAAGTCTTGATCAAGTGCAAGATGATGGAGATTGCATAAAACATCAGGATTATGATAGGATAAGGGATAAGAAGCTATCTACTATGGGTTGATCTATAGAAGTTATCACAAATATAGAAGTTATATCCCAGCCCATGTTAGACTATACAGGAAGATGGTTGGAACATCAAGAATATAGGCAGACAACGCATGGTATCAGATTCACGTATGATATCATGGGAGACTTGGAATCCTAGTCATCAAACAAAGAACAAAAAAAAGGAGAGAATTGGAGTTCCTCAACTAGAAGAACGAAGAAAAGTAGTGAAAAGAAGAAAAAGATAGCAGTAGAAGGGCATTCAATAGAAAAGTCGAGGAAATCCAAAGATTCAAGGAGGACTAGGTCTTCTGTGATCATTGAAAAAGATAATACTACTGTTGATCAGGATACAATGCCCCTTCCTCCAATTTCACTTGCCTCCACCTCTACTACACTTCCAATCATAGTTGTTGATGTTAGAAAGTAAAGTCCACCAAGATAACTGAGAGGGGGGGGGGGGGGGTGAATCAATTATCAGATAATTATAACTTTTATCATCTTCAACAGCATTAAACCATATAAGCAATATAATTACCAACCATAGAAAGATATTCATACACAATAACACAATGACACAAGATATGTTGACTAGGGAACCTCTTGATCAAAGAGTAAACCCCGGTGGGAATGATGCCCACAAAAGATGCACTAATATGAATATTCCTTGTGAAAGGATGGACTCTGTTAGGAGTCTTATGAAATACATTCAGTACATATGAATCCCTGTTAGGAGATTTTGAATCCTTGTTAAAAGATTCTAACCCTGTTAAGAGTTATAGAAGACAGAAGGACCCACTGCCCAAACAACTTCAGGGTAAGATCACTGAACACACTGTCCAAATAATCTTTACCTTACTCAACAGAATATGTTACCTCTTCTCTGACTATGCCAAACCGCACTCACTGTTACATCAGATCTCAATTTCAGATCTCTGTACCTCGCATGTCTTCCTTCACAAATTCGCTTTCATACTTAGCTCTTTTCTTCACTTCATGCATACAGCATCACACACAATAGCTACTTCCATATCACAACTACATACTACAACAAGGAAATACATTCCTTCCTTTATACCACACTCAAATAATTACAAATGAGTTAGCATACAATTACAATATAAAAGTTTCCACACGCTACACCAAAATTACACAAAACTGTCGGCTTCCAAATACAATAAATCTTCACTCATGTGACCTCGAAGTCTGCGCTGTCATCCACGTCACTATCAATGTGTCTTCAACTTCTCTTTAACTGCACAAAACAAATTCCATCTCGATTAGGAGATATCATCCGATTTCCACAAACCACTACTCAAGAACACTGCCTAAATACTACTTCCACCAAAATGATCATAACTTCCATGAATAAATGAATTACTGTCTGCGCTCTTAACCATAGAAATATAACATATCAAAAAGTATATCCTCAACATCACATAGCTCCAACTGCAATAACCCACGTGCGCTAATCCAAACTCTGTCTGCTTCTTTGGAAGTCTTCGGTAAATCACTGTGTTGACATCAATGACAATCATAGTCATGAATGCAACAACAACTGCTATAGAATGGTTGCCAAACATTTAGCATTCATTCCGAACAGTTGAATCATCACACGCAGCCACTAAACCTACACTTTCCGTCATCCCCAAACATGGTCCTTCACCCACTTTGCTACCCAAACCAGCCATAGACATCGCCACTACATCCACCATTGTTCCTACAAAGGTAGAAGTAATTGATATCTCTAGAGATTCAATGAAGAATGAAGACCCCCTTCTAAGAGTTACAGCACCTAAGACATATCAAAGGAAGGTTCCTCCCCAAGATGTGATTTCATTCCCACAACTTGAAGGTCTCAAAGAGGTGATGAAGAATGTTCTAGAGAAGGCAAGAGACAATAAAGAAGAGGAAATAAATTAAGTGTCAAAGATCGCACATGATGACACTTCAATTGACATTCCTCCTATAGAAGTGGAAGATTACTTGGAAATAGGATCAAGGCAACAAAAAGATGGCGAGCTACACACACAGAAACTTGCTCCTATCGGAAAAGATGTACAAATCGCTAAAGATGAACCTCCAATTGAAGAACAAGAGGAAGTAGAGAAGATAGAGAAGGTTGTTGGATATTCAAACTCTAATCCAAGAACCTCCTCTCCTATGTCCTCATTTGGTTGCAAAGGAAAGTGACAAGAAAATCAATCGTAAGACCACCATTGAGCTTGGAAGTTTTATTTGCTCCTTGATAACCTAAGGAGAATAAAAAGGCAAGAACATACTCCAAGGATGTAATGTCCCCTTTTTGGGGCACATTATTTTGTGCCGTGTCATTAGCCATTTCATCATGGTCCGGTTGACCAGCCAAGGCTTGGCACTGACCAGTGGGATATTTGGCCTAGGTGTTTTCAGTTTCAGGCCAATCGAAACAGTTTCCATAAGGTTTCCAGGGTACTTACTATTTATAGTCAGTCGACAAAACTCAATTTTCTTGGCATTACAGTAGTGGACTTGGAGCGTCTCGCCGAGAGCTTTCCAACGAGCTATCACACGTCATCATCCGAGTTCGTTTGGTCCTCTATTTTAATGCCAGAAGATTCCTCACTTTATTTATTATGTCACTTTATAACTTAACGGTTATATTTATTTAAAAGTGACTTTAAGTGGAATATGAAGAGACTGACTGGGGAAATTGAAGAGTCACAGCTGCAGCTTTAAAAGAAGGCTTGGAGTCTCATTTGAGAATGCTCAGTTTATGAATTTACTTCTCTTAGAGAATCCAGGAAGCTTCAACTTTCGGTTCTGAAACCTGAGGACGGATACCTTCAAGCTTTCTCGGTGGATTGGGCGGAAACCCAGTTCATCTCCGGTGCGGATTCACAGCAGAGTTCGCCATTGTGTTTACAGGTTTTTGATCATCCAATCTTGTTGTAGTATTATGTATTTCAGATTGGATTATTGTAGTTTCATTGTTTCGTATTGTTGTTGTATAATACGATAACAATTTTTTGAGTTATGTAATGGAATGTATTGTTGGATATTGTTGTTAGATCAAATGGTTATTTGCATGTCTCTATTTGTTTAAAATCTGCATGAGATATATTTGTCAAAATTCAGAAAAAGACCAGTTCGGGTCATTACAGTGGTATCAGAGCTAAACATTCTACCAACCTGTGAGGTCTATGGCTCAGTTTAAATTCCGAGATTTTTTATGAGATTATCTATAAATTTTATTTGGGTTATCACTGGACAAAGTAACATTTCCAATTTGTCGCAAGATCTTTTAACAAGGTTGAAGTTTGTTTATAGAAACAAGCACACAAGATTTCGCAATAAGAACTCAAAAACGTAAGTCAGGGATCTAGTTTATTGGCATTCGAGCTCAATTTTCAGAGTCTTTTGGTAGTATCGTAGAAGATTGGAGAGCCAGATTAGTGGATGGTGTGGATGGTTAGATGCCTATCTCTGCAGTAAAGTCGCCTTCAAGGGAATTGTCGTCTTGTTGAAGGTTTACACCAAAAGAATCTACTGGTGGCAGCCTTACCAGCACGCCATTCCGTCTGGACCTCTCATCGTCATACAAAAATGAGTAACCAAGAGGGACGTTGCATACAGGTATCGAAGTGAGTAACTGCACTGCCTTGATAGGATTCAAGATCTCTGGTGTGCATGAGCGAGTTTACACGGAAGGTGTCTAATGCTTCGAACTCCCCTTCACCGTGACTACCTCTCCCGCTCAGCAATCTCCTCGCACATTAGGAGATAGGTAGAAGACTTCCCATGGTATCGCTGGGAAGGTCATTCGCACGGGCACTCAGCAGGGAATAATACATTGGGTGGAGTAAGGGTGACGGGTGTGGAGCTTCTTTGCAACCCGCGACAGTCAACAGCTCGGATGCCAAAGACATCCAAAACACCTGTGACAAACCGGTTACAGCTTGCAGACGCGCTCCAGACCAATCCGCACTACATCACGTATTATCGTGATTGACTTTCCACACAGCCAACCGGGATGTGCACTAGCAAGTATCCCTTGGCTCGCGCAGACTAGTGCAACGCAACTACAAATTGTTTTGGGCCATTTTTATTGTAGACTGTAGGCTCGTATACTGGTAGTGGCCAATTAAAGACGGGAGTTACTATGCACTGGGAGCGCTATTGAAAATAACGCATTAAGTTTTCGGAATTGCTAGGTTGAAGCACGAGTCCCATTCTGGGCGTGTATAGTAGGCACGAGCATTAGGTGTTTGGCTCTTAGCAGGCGTGAGTCCAACACGTCAAGTAGGAACTTCGTCGAATTGAGCCAGCAGACCGGGTTGGGTTGTTGGAACAGTCACTCTTTCGCGCGACTGTTGGAGTAGCGTTGGATGCAGTCAAGCACTCTGCTCTCACATGAGGTGTCGCCTACTATGGAGGAAACATCCTATACACGGTTGGTGTTCATCCTACTAAATTGCAATGTCTAGGCATTTTGTAAAAATAAGGAGTTTGTTATTAGTTCGATAACTATTGTCTAGTATTGCTTAGAATTTGCTCTTTTCCTGTATTGTTTAATTTCGCGATTGATTACATTGTATGTTGAGTATTTTGAAAAGAACATACTCCGAACAAACCCAACAAGTAACTATACCGCAGCATTTCTGGAAATTAAAATTCTCTATGCAGAAATTTTACATGGATCTTTACTTACCAAACAAAAACGATACACGCACATTTTGAAAACAAACAAGTCAAAACCAGTAGACTCCCAGTCAGTGATAATTTATTTCCAACAGAGGTCGGCTTGGGTTGTGTACTTGTTTTGCTTGAAGAGTGTTTCTGCATTACTGAGAATTCTTGCATAGAGAGTAATCGTGGCAAGAGTCATTTTTCAGTCTTAATTAACTCAGCGAAACACTATGACAAAACTATGAGGATAGGGAATTATTTGATCATCTTCAGCCAAAATAATCAGAATTATTATTGTGGTGACAGCATTTCACAGCTCCAGAAGCGGTTCAGCCCTTTGTGTAAAACTTGGAGAAAATTAAATCATGGAGTCTTTGGAAAGCCCAGTATTCTCAAAGGAATTCAATGGCACGTTTTACAGTGTGCAGCTAAGGGATATTCGGAAGGAAATTGAGATAGAAAATGAATTATGTTGTCTTGGATGGCAATTGGAGGAGCAGAAAATTATGGGAAACATGTTTGCTAAATTAGATGAAATAAATTCCTATCTATCTAGGATAGATCAATCTGATTGCAGGCTTTTCAATTGGGTCATGCATCCCTCAATGGTTGCCTTGGTACAATGCAGGTTTATGGGACATCTACATAGAGACGTTAGGCTTGCAGTCGCCTCGTGTCTCAGTGAGATCACACGGATTACAGCTCCTATTATTCCTTATACCGATCACATTTGGAGACAGGTTTTACAGCTGATTATGGACAGTTTAGGTGGACTGAAATATGACAGAGATTCTACCTTTGGTAAGCAAGTAAAAATCTTGGAGTTAATGGCAAGTACTAAAATTTTCAGTCACATTTTGAATCTAAGCTGTGATAAAATGGTCCAACAATTATTTCAGTGCCTCCTAGGTAATTTCAGGAAGCGTCATCTAGATGAGGTGAAGGCGTGCATAAAGACTATCTTATCCTTGATCTTAGATGAGGACAATGACATATGCAAAAAATTGCAATCAGAATTGTTGGCAATCTGGAGAGGACAAATAAAGTACTCATCCATGGCAAGTGAACTCTCAGCTGAATTAATTAAGCTTCAGGCTGAAAAATTCATGAGTTCATTGACTGAAAATGAACAAGTATCATTAGGCTTACAAGTTGTAGGATCTCCGGTAATGGGCAAAGACTATGCAAGAATAGGGCAGATCTGTTTTTTATGCCAAGAGGGTTGGTCACAAGGGCATGTTTGCAATATTAATCAGGGGGAAGATAAATTGCAGCCTAATGATAAAAAAATACAGTTTTGACTTCATCTCTTTCTGAACATAGTGGAGAGTGTTCAGAATTATACTTTGGTGACTTGGTGGCTGAGTTTGACAAATCCATGATTATAGGTTGTGGTAACCAGTTGGAGACCTTTAGCGATTCATGTAATGAAGAAACGTGTGACTTCTTTAGCAGCACCTCACTCATGCATCATGCTGATATGGATGACCCATTTTGTAGTACATCCCAGAATAACATTGATGAGAAGCGCGACTTGAAAAGTCAACTAAAAGTCAGTGACGATGTCATTATTGCAGCTCTTGTTCACCATGATAGCACTCACCAGGTTATTGATGATCTCTATAGGAAGGCTCAAAGGGAAAAGGGGCACGATGGTATAAGGATTGGATCCTATGTCGCAGATTTACAGGGGGGTCAAAACAACATTTGAGGATTGGAAATCAAAATATCTAAGTTTATTTACAGATCGTGACCACCTGTTACAGGTTGTCAAGGAATATGCTGAGCAGTTGAGGGAAAAGGAGGATGAGGTCCATAAGCTCCGTAGGGAGCTTAGTGCTACTTAGGGCACTTTGGAACATACACATTTTGCTCTACAGGAGCCGAGAAATCAAATTGTTGCCTCTAGCCAGTACAAGGAACAGGATGACAAGGAAAGGTCTGAATTCTTTCAGGAGGTGATTCAGGAGCTTGATAGCATACATCAGACCTATGACTTGGATTGTTGTCCAATTTGAGTCACCCAGAGTCTCTTTATGAGTGATATGCCTTCCCTTGCGCTATCCCCCGCTGATGGAGAGATGCCTCGTATTGGTGAGCATCCCTTGATTCATTCCCCTCTCCACACAACTGGGACTCCACTTCATTATCGTCCCAATTCATCCAGTGCTTGTGGTAATTCTATCACCACATATTTTAGGCATGATGATGATGATTGGGTAAAGCTTATTCAGTACGGGATTATTGAGCTTGGTATGATGATTATGCTTGTTGGTGTGAATTTTTCACACAATGATGTGCATTGTACGACTCCGAGTATAGAGAGACAGCTATGGAATCCTAATGCTGATTCAGGATTTTCACTGGAGTTGATCAGTGCATCACATTATGGCCACGTTGTATGGGATGCATTTTGTTTTCCATTGAGCCCACCTATGGAAGACTTTCTTTTCCAATTATTGCATAGGAGTGGAATGAGTGATTGGTTGGGTACGCTCCCCTGCTTGCAAGAGGAAGCCTTGTCCAGCAATCTTGGTAGCTTGCCTCTTCAGTACAGTTTCCAGTTCGGGCTACAAATCAGAGGGGCAGTGTTATGGTAGTTGGACATTTTTGGTAATTCACTCAGTATGGGCATGGAGTGTCAGGATATTTCAGCCAGCTGGGGAGATGGATGGCCCTTTGGTTTATGGGATCCAGGAGGGAGATATTCACGGTTGGTAATTATTCAGGGAGCCTATGGGTATGAGGTTTGGTTTCCCCCTTTAGCTGACCGTAGAGGTGTTGATGATCTCAGTTGGAGTGAGGTTCTCAATTGGATTGAGGTTTTTCTCACAGTTGATGGCAACACAAGGCAGATTGACTCGACCGACTAGACACATGGGGTGATTTGGGATCTAGGCATTAGACTGGTTGATGTGTTGTTGTGTGTGAATGGCTTCACAGATCGGGGCATAATGTTCATCTCAGTTTTTCACGACAGATTGGTGGAGCAGCTTCCCTGAGGTTGGTATGGGACCCCTGTATTATGATCACAGCATGCAGATACCGATTGCTTGAGGGCAAGCAATCTTTGGGAAGGGATGATTTGTAACGTCCCCTTTTTGGGGCACATTATTTTGTGTCGTGTTGTAGACCATTTCATCATGGTCCAGTGGGCTAACCAAGGCTTGGCAGTGACCAGCGGGATATTTGGCCTCGGTGTTTTCAGTTTCAGGCCAATCGGAACAATTTCCACAGGGTTTTCAAGATACATACTATTTATAGTAAGTCGGCAGAACTCAATTTTCTTGGCATTACAATAGTGGACTTGGAGCGTCTCGCCGAGAGCTTTCCGACGAGCTATCACACGTCATCGTCCGAGTTTGTTTGGTCCTCCGTTTTAATGCCAAAAGATTCCTCACTTTATTTATGTCACTTTATAAGTTACCGGTTATATTTATTTAAAAGTGACTTTAAGTGGAATATGAAGAGACAGAGGAGGGAAACTGAAGAGTCACAGCGGCAGCTTTAAAAGAAGGCTTGGAGTCTCATTTGAGAATGCTCAGTTTATGAATTTACTTCTCTTGGAGAATCCAAGAAGCTTCAACTTTCGGTTCTAAAACCTGAGGATGGATACCTTCAGGCTTTCTCGATGGATTGGACGGAAACCCAGTTCAGCTCCGGTGCGGATTTCACAGCAGAGTTCGCCATTGTGTTTATAGGTTTTTGATCATCTAATCTTGCTGTAGTATTCTGTATTTCAGATTGGATTATTGTAATTTCATTGTTTTGTATTGCTGTTGTATAATACGATAACAATTTTCTGAGTTATGTAATGGAATGTATTGCTGGATATTGTTGTTGAATCAAATGGTTATTTGCATGTATCTATTTGTTTAAATCTGCATGAGATATATTTGTGAAAATTCGGGAAAAGACCGGTTCGGGTCATTACAAAGGATGCTGATCAGAATAGGGAGATTCAAGTGGCCATTCGAAAGACAAAAAGGCTGAAAGGAGAACTCGCTGCTGCTGACTATGATGTGACAACCATTAATATAGGGCCTACCACTAAAGAGCGAGACATCAATGAATTCAGCGATGATATGGAGGCCATGATCAAAAGGTTAAAGCAAGGGAAAGAAGCCAAAAGGAAGTACAAGGCTCAAGCAGAAGGAGCAACAACATACTTAAAACATCTAGTGGAGCCAATTCAGCAAGTAGAAGGTATCTTCATTCATCCTGTTGTACTCTCTCAGCAATCAGTTGAAATACTTGAATCAATGAAGTCCATAGCCCCAACTACTACTGAATGGTCTAGACACGTGTCCTCTAAATATGCAGTTATTGATAAGTAGAACGAGAACAAGGAAAAGTCAGATACTAAGTCCATGGAATTTGACAAGCTTCTAGACACCAACCAATTCATGCTCATGGTTATTCTTGACTTTTCACATGAAGAGTGGAGTCAGATATTCGAAAGATTCAAGAAATATGTGAAGGAAAGAGCTGCTGGAAAAAACACGTGCCCTACTTTGCCTTTCAAACAATAGAATATTCTATTACTCATTGTACAATAACATTTTTAACACAAAAAAATAACAAAATTATAATGTCAAAAATAGTTATTAATTTTCTAGCTGTGACACCTTGGGAAGCATGTCATTTTTGTCTTTTCGAGGGGGTAGGTATATCTTTTCTGTCTTCTACTGGGAGTAGGTGAAAAAAATTATTTTTAAATTGTGGGAGCTTCTAGAAGTTAAATCTTGGCCCTTCAGAGGATTTAATCTTGGCCATTGATTCAAAATGTAAAACTTATAAAAGGCCTATGCCTCTCTTCATTTGGTAACAAGGTTTCATGAATTGTTGCTCTAATGTTGGCAAAATGAATGCAAAATTCTCATTGAATTGGTGAAATTCCTGCATTTATTTGTGAGTGTGCATAGTTCTACCTTCCCAAAAACAGTTTCATTTCAGTTCAGTTAAATCAAGTTTATGAAAGTTATTTTATTTAATGCGCTAGATTTCTTAGTTCATATCATTTGCAACTTGTTGATGCATGTTGCAATGCCTGATTAGACTGAACTCCATTTATGAGATCTAATTCAATTGCTGAGTTTGTCTATCATTATTGCATGTTTTAAGGGATCAGTAGATGCTTAGCAATCTGAAAACCATTTGTGTTACCACTGAAGATTGCACCAATTGTGCTAGTTGCATTAACCTGGCGAAGCATAATCTAGTTTTGTGAATTCCAGCAATCAAGGTGAATAGTTACTCATTAGTTTAAAGAAGAATTACTGTTTTAGGATAGCCCTCTCTAAACCCTTTTCCCTTTTTTAGTTTATTCCGAAAGGAGTTTAATTAGATTGATGAAAGACTACAGTGAAAGAATGAATTGTATTTGCTGTCCAGGAACACTTACATAAGTCCCCTTGTGAAACCAGCAAATCAAGGATAATACGGAGTCCATGATCAGAATGTTGAAGCAAGAGGAAGAAGCCAAAAGGAAGTACAAGGCTTGACCAGAAGGAGCAATGGCATACTTGAAACATCTACTAAAGCCAATTCAATAGGCAGAAGACATCTTCATGCCCCCTGTGGTACTCTCTCAGCAATCGGTTGAAGAACTTGAGTTAATGAAATCCATAGTCCAAACTACTACTGAACGGTTGGAGGAGCTAATTAAGGAGGTGATGTAGTAGATGCACTCATGAAGAGACATACAGCATGTGAGGAGCACCTTCATGATTTCACATCCATAGAAACCCAGTGGAAGGAATTTGATGATGCAACAACATGGACTCAGGATTGCCTTGACACCTTGTTGATGATGTGAGAAGGAAAAGTGGAGGAAAAGATCCTAGAACATGGGCAGATGAAGAAAACCAGAGAATAGTATCCTGCTGTGATCTTGAACAAAGATATAATTAAGGAGATCTGGGAGACATAAGAAATATGTCCTTCGATTTCAAGACATATTATGAGTGCTTCGAGGCTATGTTTGGGGATAAAGTACAAAAAGTAAAAGAGATGCCACTAAGACCAAAGTGAGAGAAGATTGCTGCACCAAAACTTGGCACACCATTTGGAAACAGATTTTGAGACAAGCATCCTCTAAATATGCAGTTATTGATAAGTACAATGAGAACAAGGAAAAGTGACATGCTGAGTTCATGAAATTTGACAACTTTTAGACACCTACCGATCCAAGTTCAAGGTTATTCATGACTTTTCACATGATGAGTGGAGTCTGATATTAGAAAGATTCAAGGAATATGTGAAGGAAAGAGCTGCTGGAAAAAACTAGTGGCCTACTTTGACTTTCAAAGAATAGAATATTACACAAAAACATTTAAAAAAATAATATTATAATGTCAAAAATAGTTATTAATTTTCCAACTGTGACACCTTGGGAAGCGTGTCATTTTTTGTCTTTTAGTGGGGGTAGGTACAACTATTTTGTCTTCTAGTGGGAGTAGGTGAGAAATATTATTTTTAAATTGTGGGAGCTTCTAGAAGTTAAATCTTGGCCCTTCAGAGGATTTAATCCTGGCAATTGATTCAAAATGTAAAACCTATCAAAGGCCTATATGCCTCTCTTCATTTTGTAAGAAGGTTTCATGAATTGTTGCCCTAATGCTGGTGAAATGAACACAAAATTCTCATTGATTGGCGAAATTCCTGAGTTTATTTGTGAGTGTGCATAATTCTACCTTCCCAAAAGCTATTTCATTTCAGTTAAGTTAAATCTAGTTTATGAAAGTTATTTTATTTGATGAGCTGGAATTCTAAGTTCATACCATTTGCAGCCTATTGATGCATGTTGCAATGCATGGTTCGTCTCAACTCCATTTATGAGATCTAGTTCACTTGCTGAGTTTGTTTATCACTATTGCATGTTTTATAGGTTTGGTAGATGCTTAGCAATCTGAAAATCATTCGTGTTACCATTGAAGATTGCACCAATTGTGTGTAGTTGCATTAACCTGGCGAAGCATAATCTAGTTTTGTAGATTCCCGTAGTCAAGGTGAATAGTTGTTCATTACTTTAAAGTAGAATTACCATTTTAAATTAGCCCTCTCTAAACCCTTTTCCTTTTTTAAGTTTTTTCCAAAAGAATTTTATTAAACTAGTGAAAGCCTATAGTGAGAGAAAGAATTGTACTTGTTGTCCAGGAACACTTGCATAAGTCCCTTTGTGAAACCTGCAAATCAAGATTAATATGGAGGCCATGATCAGAAGGTTGAAGCAGGAGGAACAAGCCGAAAGTAAGTACAACTAAAGAGCAAGGCATCGATGAATTCAGAGATAATACGAAGGTCATGATCAGTTGAATCAAGAGGAAGAAGCCAAAAGGAAGGACAAGGCTCAAGCAAAAGGAGCAATAGCATACTTGAATCAGTAGGCAGAAGGCATCTTCATGCCTCTTGTGGGACTCTCTCAACAATCGGTTGAAGAACTTGAATCAATGAAATCCATAGCACGAACTACTCCTAAATAGTTGGAAGAGCTAGTTAAGGGTGGTCCCACAATAGTGTGTCCCACTTTTTGGCCAACTTTGACACAGAGATCAACATTCTGAGAAAAAACTTCACTTTCAAACACCTGTTGCCGCAAAACTATTAGGAATTTGAAGATAATGAAAACTACAGTCTTCTAGAATTTTCTTTCTAGTTTCTGGATATATTTTTTTTTTTAAAATTAAAATTCATTTAAATTCATTTTTCCTTCTCCTTCGAAAAGTGGTTTGTGTGAAAAACTGTGTTTTTATGGAGTTACTGTCACTTGGATCAGCATAACTTTTTTTTAAAGTATGATAACGATGTAATTCTTTCAATATTATATTTGTAACTTCAATATATAAAGGATGCAATTGGTTTCATTCATTTTGGGTCAATATTTCATAGTTTATTAAGTTCTAAAGTAACAGTAACTGTAATTTAGACATAAAGTCACTTGGATCGCTCTAACTTGATCTGTGTATATCGAAATTCATTTTTTCTTTTTATATAGAAATGTAACACAAATACTATTTTCCTACATATTTTTCATAATTTTTTTTGTAATTTACTATTTTTCCTAAAGTCTTGAAAAGACAAGTTGTTGAATAACCAAACAACCTATGTTTAGTTAAAGTAATATTTAAAAGTGATAATGAACTCAATATGTATTAAAATTATATTCATTAGAAAGATTTTTATCAGTAGTACCTTACTACATAGATAGGTTTGTCAAATGGATTCATTTGATCAGCCAAAAAATTAAGTCAAAGTATTTTTTGTCAGCATTTTAATAGGTGCGAAGGAGACTCCATTGTAGGTATGAATGAGGAGTATAGATGTTATATCAATGTTTTTATTATCTAAGAAGCTTTGAGCTAACCATTTCTAATTAATTCCTTCAAATGGAACCTTTCAATTCTTAAAAGTTAAATCATCATATTTTATTAAAAATGTGTTATTTCAACAAAAATCAGCATGTCTAAAAAAGTGTGACCCACTATTGTGGGGTCACCCTTAAAGGAGGTAATGTAGTAGATGCACTCATGAAGAGACATACAACACGGTGAGGAGCACATTCATGATTTCACATCCATAGAAACCCACTGTAAGGAACTTGATGATGCAATAGCATGAACATAGGATTACCTTGACACCTTGTTGATGATGGGAGAAGCAAGATTGTAAGAGGAAAAGATCCTAGAACCTTGGAAGATGAAGAAAATCAAAGAATGGTATCATGTTGTGATCTCCAAGAAAGATATAAGGAGATCCGAGAGGACTTTGTTGAATATAGGAAATATGTCCTTTGCTTTCAAGACATATATTATGAGTTCCTCGAGGCTAGGGTTGGGGATAACATAATTAAAATAAAAGAGGTGTCATTAAGACCAGAGTGGGAGAAGATTGCTGTACCAAAACCTAGCACCATTCTTGAAACAGATTTTGAGACAAGCGTCCTCTAAATATGCTGTTCTTGATAAGTAGAATGAGAACAAGGAAAAGTCGTATATTGAGTTCATGGAATTCAACAAGCTTCTAGACACCTACAGATTCAACCTCAAGGTTATTCCTAACTTTTCACACGATGAGTGGAGTCAAAAATTCAAAACATTCAAGGAATATGTGAAGGAAAGAGCTGCTGGAAAAAACAAGTGGCCTACTTTGACTTTCAAATAATAGAATATTCTATTATTCATTGTAAAATAACATTTTTAACACAAAAAAAATATATTATAATGTCAAAAATAGTTATTAATTTTCCAGCTGACACCTTGAGAAGTGTGTCATTTTGGGTAGGTACAGTTTTTTTGTCTTCTACTAGGAGCATGTGAGAAATTTATTTTTATTCTAAAAGTTAAATCTTGGCCCTTAGAGGATTCAATCCTGGCCATTGATTCAAAATGTAAAACCTATAAAAGGACTATGCCTCTCTTCATTTTGTAAGGTTTCATGAATTGTTGCTCTAATGCTAGCGAAATGAATGCAGAATTCTCATTGATTTGGTGAAATTCATGTGTTTATGTGTGAGTGTGCATGGTTCTACCTTCCCAAAAGCAATTTCATTTCAGTTCATTTGAATCTAGCTTACGAAAGTTATTTTATTTGATGTGCTAGAATTCTAAGTCCATACCATTTGTAGTTTGTTGATGCATGTTGTAGTGCATGGTTAGTCTGAACTCCATTTATTAGTAGAACAAGATTGTCATATTTATTATTTAATGGCCACTTACTGTATCTTTATTTAAGTTGAGATTGTTTCTATTTCAGTTTACACTTAACGATTATTTCCTTTAGAAATGTCATACTTGTAATTCCTTTATATGGAGCTTTCAATCTCCATTATTTAATACAATGCATTGCCATTTCATGGTATTAGAACTAAATTGATTTTTTCAGCAAATTTTTTTCCATAAAAATTCATGGGTAATCCTAAAAAGAAATTCGAAGTTTTTTAGAAGTTGTTTTGGATTTTTATTTTTTTTTAAATCATCCCTTAGTTTTAAGGGTTTTTTTGTTGGAAGCATTACGGACCTATCCAAACAGAAAATTGTGGATTTTCAAAGACTCAAGGATAATCTGAGATCGAAAATCTTTGCAGATTACTCTTTGTGAAGTGTGTATTCAGCGTTTTCTTCAAACCCAATGCATTGTTTTGAAGAAGCTCGTGGGTTTTTTTTGAAGCTCACATTTTCTAAAGATCATGCTATTTCTTTTTCCCTGTGACAACTCTGATCTTTTCGCATCTTTTTTAGATGACGTTTCTGCAGGGTTTCAACTTTCAACCTATGATTGCATTTCTTCATGCCTAAAAGTTTCATTTCTACTCGCGTGATGACTCTTTTCTTTGCTGCGTGAAGGTTTCTTTGCATTTCTCAAACCCTCATGACATCGTTCCCAGTTGCTTGCGACTATTATTTGGTTCATTTTTTCCTCTATGCACAATGTCTGCACTTCCTTGCCATGTAATTAGGGTTTTGGTGCAAATGTGAGCCTAGGGTTTTTTATGTGTTTTCTGCTTCCAATGCCAGATCTAATTTTTTTCCTATACACCTAAAGTTGATGCACATTTCGACATAGAGTTTCAAAACTTGTTTTTCAAAATCATGGAGTCTTCTATTTTTTACTGTTTTTAAAAAAATGAGAGGTATATTTTCTATTTCAGTGCCTTGGGATCTGTGCCACGTTTTTGACTAATTTTTTATCAGAAAAATCCAGTGTAACACGGGGACGCACACCCTAGCAAATGTTGATATTTTGGCCTTTACGGCAAATATCTAATAACTTGGAAATTTTGATATGCATAAATAATATTAAATATTGGGAAATATTTAATATTTATTGTTTATCAATAAAAATTGATTTTATATTCTTTGATTTAAATAAATTAGAAAGGGCCCAAGTCGGCCTCTTGGGAAAGCATAATTATTATCCAAGTCGGCCTCTTGAGGAGGCACTCCTTTGATATAAGCAGATTGATTCTTGAGGAGAAGAGTATCAAAAACATAACATATGTCTTCCTCCTTCAAGAATCGAAATCCACCAGTAGCAAATTCTTAGAGTGCGAAATGCATTGTGGTACGAAATATATCAGAGGAACGAATTCAAGGGTTTTGAATTAGTGAGTTCTAGGGCAGAAATAAGAAGCGAATTTGGGCTGGTTGTAAGGGCGAATTGAAGCAAATTGCAGCAGCCCTAAAGGACGAATTAGTGCTGATGCATAGAGTGAATTCAAGCTGGTGTGAATTCCAGCAGTATGCATATATCTGCCTTTAAGGACACTTAAAGTGCAGATTGATTACAGTGCAGATCTTAGGACAGATCTGAGGCAATCCTAAGTTCAGATTGATGACACTTTGGAGCAGAATTAAAGAAGCCCTAGGTGGGCTAACTCGGGTCGCATTCAGAGGGAGTCGAATGATCAGTTTTGAAGTCTCCTAAGTCTGATTTCAGAGATACTATCCGGGTACTATCTCTTCTTCTTTGTGATCATTTTTATATCCTATGATTAGTTGTTGAAAGACCTCTATAGATTGATATATTCCTTGTTGAATATCTGAAATATACTAACAGCAAAAACCCAGGAGTACCGAGTGCGGGGACGTCCCCGGGACGGGTACTCCACGCACCCAAGCACCCCCGCCAACGGGCCGCCGCACCTCAGCCACACCCGTTCTCATACTGGTCAAGTGCTCGGGATCTTGGGTGCGGGGGTGCGATACTTGGGTGCTGCCCAAGCGTCCCTCGACCGCACCTAGGACACTTAAAAAGCAATTTTATAAAAAAAAATTAATTTTTGTGAGTTTCCAATTTTCAGTGCAGTATAACATTTAAGTATAAGTTTGATTTATTTAATTTCTTATACTTTAAGTTATATTTGTATAAATACTTTCAGGATGTTTGAGATAGGTTCCAGCGTCATAGGAGTTAAGATGCAGATTCTAGATTTTGGGGGTTTTGGAAAAATTCCAGACTTAGCCAAATTTCAGGATTCAGCAAGCCTTCAGCAGGGTTACCTCCCACAATCCATAATGGCTTTCTAAGGTTGAACTGAAGCTGGCAAAAGGATTCTCAAAGGGTTTTAACTCGTTTTATCACAAATCCCTTGGTTTCGACCCCATCTTTGTGACAGACTTAGCTTAGCTCTCATCCAAATCCCAAACAAACATGACTTCCCAACAGGCCAAAATCACTCAAGCCTCATTTGCCAGACCTAGGGACTTGAAAACAGCCACCAATAAAGACTACCTAAGGCCTAGTTGTGAAGACTTTGACATTGATGATTGATCATGATTCATTATATCATATCATGCTACTGTGATCATTGTAATCATGATCATTTTGATATATCATATTTCATTTTTGAACAATGAATTTTGAATCTTTGATAGAACTTTAGAACATGATTCATTATGTTACTATGTATGTTTATGTTACTATGTTGAGTGTTCAATGATTCTAGTTCGTGTTGCAATTTTGCTATGTTCAAGTATTTGGTATATTATATTGAAACGTTTTTTCATAATTAGCATTTCAAGTTATATATGTATAGTATGCAGCCCCCCTCCCTCCTCCCCTCCCATACCCCCGTCGTCGTCCCGAAATTGAGGCCCTTTTTTTTCCCACACCCGAAACTCGTCCTAACGTACCCCCGCATCGGTGTTACACTGGAAAAATCAGCATTAGTGCTTTTTTTACCTTGTTTTTCAAGCATTCGAAAACAAGAGGGATGGCGTTGTTGACCAACATAATGTTGAAAAGCAGTCAATGCTTAAACAGAAAAATTTACAACAAATGGAAATAGAAAATGCTCATGATTTTTTAGTATTGGTGCCTTGATAGCATTGTTCTTGGTAAAGATGCTCATCCCACGACGACAAGGCAAAGATCAAGACAAGTTTAACAAGCACAATCAAGAAGCAACTATGCTCCTCAAGTTATCAATCACTAATGACATGCTTCCACAATTGCCAATTGGCAAGACAGCTACGGAGATTTGGATGCATTTGAAGGATTTCCATAAAACATCAGACAAGGGCATAGCATTCTTTTTGAAGAATATGTTGTTTTTAATTATGATCGATGATAAGATGTCTTTGCAGGAGCATCTTATGGAGATAAAACAGATTCACGATCAACTAGTAGCCATTTGTTGCATGTTGGAAGAAAAGGATATGGTGATCATCACACTGAAAAGATTACCACGATCCTACGAACACTTCATCGAAACTCTCAACATTACATCCAACAACGTTGATTTGAAGTTTGATGATTTGTGCACCAAACTCCTACAGCAAGACGGGTGGAAACAACAGTTTCGGAGCAGCCAAACAACTATTGTGGAACAAGCATTTAATACCAAAGCCAAAGGCAAAGGAAAGTCCTTACAACAAAAAGGACAAGGCAAACTTGAGGAGAGTTCCAAGGAGGTTATCACATGTTTTTATTGTGGTAACCTTGATCATATGAAGAACCAATGTAGGAAACGATTAGCTAATGAAAAACCCAACTAGGGAGAGTCTCAACAAAAGGCCCATGTTGTAGAGCTAACTAAGTAGGAGTCTGCCTTTTATGCATTTATGGCCAAAAGACCAGTAGATCATGTCAAAACATTTGCCTGATACATTTTTTCTAGAGCTTCTCGGCATTTTACACACAACAGAGATTGGTTCACGAAGCACACACCTTGCTCTAATTTAGTGATCTTTGGTGGAGGTGAAGAATATACAGTTGTCGGCAAGGGCAACGTTCAAATTACATCTGATGGGAGAACTCTCATATTTCTCAACATATACTATGTTCCAAGCATGGAGCTCAATTTGCTCTCAATGAGTCAGATCATGCAAAAATGTCTAAAGTTGGATATTGTCTTCCACACAAACAATCGTCACATTGTTGACAAAGGATCCAAGACTACAATTGCAATTGGCCTCGAAGATCGTGGATTGTTTTACCTTGATGATACTAGATTGTCTCAGGAGCTTGCAATGGTTGTGAAGAGTTCATCCATCAATTCTCTTTGGCATCAACAGTATGGACGCCTCAACATATCATATCTTTCTCAGTTGGCTTTGGCAAATCTGATGAATGACTTACTTGGGATTCAGTCACAGACACGTGACGTGTGTTGACCACGCAGGGAAACAACATCCCACTCCCTTCACAAATGGAGACTCTTCGAGAGCATCCAAAGTAAAGCAGTTGGTTCATGCGGATGTTTGTGGACCATGAATACTACATCGGTCACTGGTGCTGGGTATTTTCTTCTATTTGTAGATGATTTAAATAGGAAAATGTGGTTGTTTTTCCTAAAGGCAAAATCAAAAGTGTTATATGAACTCCAAAAGTTTAAAGCATTAGTTGAAAAATCATGATGTCAAATCATTACTCTTAGGTCAGATAATGGGGGGATTCATGTTCCAATGTACTCTCTGACTTCTATGCTACATATAGTATTAAGCGTCAACATGCCACACCCCTCAGCAAAATGGTGTTGTTAAGAGGAGGAACTACACTATTATCGAAATGGCCCAATCCACATTGGAGCATAGATATATTCCTAAGAAGTTATGGGCATAGGCAGTGTATACTGCAATGTACCTTTTGAATTGGCCTCCCTCATAGGTCGTTAAGAAGATGACCCTAGAGGAAGCATGGTCTGGAGGAAACCAAATATCAATCACTTGAAGGTTTTTGGTTCAATAGCATAAGCTTAGATTCTAGATGCAAAGAGGACCAAACTAGATTCCAAAACTGAGATGTTGATGCTTACAGGCTACAGTGACAATCATAGATCCTATTGATTGATTGGTATGACACTAATCGTCTCACGTTTAGTAGAGATGTGGTTTTTGATGAAGAAGGTGGGCCCTGTGTGCTCTTTTCCCATCCAAAAACTCGAAGATCAGCCTATGAAGAAAAGAAACCTCCTAGGCATGACATTGTACTACTAAACTTCCCTCATGATAACATGGATCAGCATCCAAATGATTTCATTCTAGGCAGCCCAAGTCATTTTGATCATCCTGATTTGAATGAAGATGGTTCTACTCTCTGCCCTAAGTCGTGGGAAAAGCTTATCAGTGATGTTTAGGATGATGACTTTGTTGAGGGTAGATTATCCAGAGGCAAGAGCAAGAACACAATGAATATTGCTCTTATGGCCAACATTCAAAGCGTCTATGAGCCCCAAAATTATTCAGAGGCAAAAGGGATACCTGAATGTGAAAAGGCTATGGAAGTTGAGCATCATAGTCTTCTGAAGAACAACACTTGGATTCTATTAGATCTTCCACCAAAGAAGAAACCAATTGGCTACAAATAAGCATATAAAGTGAAGTACAAAGCTGATGGAACTCTTGATAAATATAGTGTTCAGTTGGTGGCTAAGGGCTTCTCATAGAAACGAGTCGACTATGAGGAAACCTTTGCTCCTACAACAAAAATGAGCATCATCCAACTAGTTCTAGCCATTGCACCATAGAGTGGCCAGAAAGTCCATCAAATTTGTGTTCAAAAGCATTGATAATGACAACATTTTCCTTGTCATCTATGTGGATGATATTATCATTGCCAATCATGGGGCACAGTTGCTTGAACAAATCAAGCTGAATTTGTGTCAGGCATTTGATATGACTAATTTGGGACCTCTACATTATTGTCTTGATGTAGAGGTTTGGCAGACAAGTGGCAGCATTTTCATTTCTTAGTCGAAGCATGCCAAGAATTTGCTAGATAAGTTCTGATGGCAAATTGCAAGCCTTCATCTACACCTATAGAAAAAGGGCTGAAACTATCAGTCAAATCAGATTTACCAATGGTGAATGAGTCAGCTTTCAGACAACTAGTGAGCAGCCTTATATATCTTACAGCCACTAGACTTGATCTTAGTTATGTTGTAAGCTACATATCTCATTTCATGATAGCCCCTAAGGCAGAGCATTGGCTTGCAGTGAAGCGTGTACTGAGATATGTGAAAGGGACACCATTCTTTGCCATTTTATACAGCAGAAGCAAAGATCCTCGGCTGATTGGTTTTACAAGCTCAAATTGGGCAGGTTCTATTGACGATAAAAAGTCTACTTCTAGATATATCTTCAATCTTGGTAAAGGTATAGTCACATGGACCAATAAGAAGCAGTAGGCTATAACTCTTTCCTCGACCAAAGCAGAATATTGGGGAGCAGTTAAAGTAGCATGTGAGGCAGTATGGCTACGTAGGATGCTTTGTGACATGCAAATGTCTCCAGTACGGTCTTCAACATTGTTTTGTGACAATCAAGGGGTGCTAAATCTTGCCAAGAATCCAGTCTTCCACAAGTGAACCAAACATGTAGTGCTTCATTGTTATTTCATCAGCAGATTGTTGAAGATGGAATTGTGATATTGCAATATGTTCCAATCATGGATCAGACTGCAAACATCCTCACCAGGTCTCCGAACCCGAACAAGTTTGTAAAACTTAGGGGGCAACTTGATGTAGTTAATAGAATGAACCATTAAGAGAGGGTATTAGAATAATATTCTCATATTTATTATTTAATGGTCACTTAATGTATCTGGTCACTTAATCTTTAGTTAAGTTTAGATTATTTCTATTTCAGTTCTCAGTTACCAATTGTTTCCTTTAGAAAAATCGTGTTTGTAGTTCCTTTATATGGAACTTTCAATCTCCATTGTTTAATACAATGAATTACCATTTCATTTATGAGATCTAGTTCAATTGCTGAGTTTTCCTATCATTATTGCATGTTTTATGGGTTTGGTGATGCTTGGCAATCTGAAAATCATTCGGGTTACCATTGAAGATTGCACTGATTGTGTCTAGCTGTGTTAACTTGTTGAAGCATAATCTAGTTTTGTGAATTCCAGCAATCAAAGAAAATAGTTGTTCATTAGCTTAAAGTAGAATTATTGTTTCAAGTTAGCCCTCTCTAACCCTTTTCCCTTTTTTAGTTTATTCCAAAAGGAGTTTTATTAGATTAGTGAAAGCCTACAGTGAGAAAAAAATATGTATTTGCTGTCCAGGAACACTTATATTAATCCCCTTGTGAAACCAGCAAATCACATCAAACAAATGACTCTGTCCAAGTTAAGTCAAGACCTGACATTAGGAACCTTGGGGTTGTCTCATCTGATCATATCCAATAGCACCTGAGATTTCCTTTTACAATAGAGGCTAAAACATACTCGGTATATTTCATTCTATGTTGGTAGTGTGCAAAACCTCCATCAATAGTTGTGACATTGGGAAGAATTATTTTTGGCATTATATTCTATTTGTTAAGTCAATGGTCTAAATCCTATGCTTAATATTTTTCGTCATGCTCTTTTCAATAAGATTTATAGGTTTCGTTTAAAAAATCAGAAATGAGGACATTTTCCAAGCAAAAAGAAGGCCCCTTACCGAATCTTTTAAGTAGACTCATATTTTATATCATTGTTGTACACGTTACTATAATGTTGGAGATTCTCAAGGAGAGATTTATGAAGATCGCAGATGATGGTTCGGCTATGGTTTACAAATCAGATGTCAAATTTCAGAATTTTGGCCGCATGATTTCAGAAATTCTGAGGATAAGTTTCTCAAACAGTAAATGGGATTTCAGAATCAGTTCAACAAAATTTATAATCTTGGAGAAAAGAAAAGAAGAAAGTGATGATTTGGAGTTTCCAAAACAGAAGTTTGATAACGCTGACAATAGATATTCCATCTCTCCTCTGTTAGGTGCATTTGAGATAACCTGATAGTGATAATTGGTTCCTGCATTAGTTCTTTACTCTCAACCTGAGTTGGAAAGGTCTCAACTATTGCTGTTAATGTTTTGACTGTAGCTTTGACTATTTGCTACTGATTTGGTGATCATGAAGATGCAGATCGCATACAAGGCTGTTACTATGCTGATTAGCACTCTGTTCAGCTTTTATTTTACTGTATGATATGAATGCTAGCTATTTGAACTGATGGTATTAAATATTTTGTAAAAATGGTTTATTTAACTGTTGTATGCTTTAGCATACTCTGTGGCTGATATATGCTTTTATGTATCAGTCATAAGATACTTTGTGCCTAGCTGGGCTGATGTGATCTCCTTGACATCCCTATTGTAATCTATTTCCTTTTAGTAATAGATCATCAATTTTAGAAAAAAAACAGAATCGACTTCAAACTTATTACATTAATACTTTTCTAAAGTTACATCAAGTTTAACAAAAAAATATCAGACGCTTGATACTACTATTGAAATTCCACATTTGAATAGCAAGGTATTGTGAAATCTGATTCCGCAACAAATTATCAACACAGAAGTCGATATGCAGTTATACTCGATCCAAACAGTCAAAGGAAATGACTTTCAGGATCAAATACCATCAACAACAAGACAGGTTTGGTAACCCCTGCTGCTAATAGCAACCGGTTGGTAAGTACACAACTCCTTTCTACCTTTGGTTCCTCTAGGGATTTTCTCCCTACATTCAAATTTCAATAAAAAAATTCTACTTAATTAAAATCCTTTGAAGCCTCAGCATGTTATTGTACTTGTTATGACTCCATTTAATATTTAAATTTCAATGTAAAGCTTCCTCCACCCCTTTATGAGGTGGTGAGGCAATTTAACTAAATGGAGCATCTATATCTGTGTGTGTGTGTGTGTGTTACAAAATCAAATTTCCAAATTTCAAATTTGGGCACTAAGGTCGGACCTATGTGCCCTATATGGAAACACATATTTATATGCATTTTGGGAGGTACATGATGATTTCTAAGGCAAAACACAGTTTTGCATTTAAGACTCTTACCTACAATAAAAAACTTTAGCAACGCATTGAGGTTGACACAAAAACCCTAACCAGTGTTTATTGTCACCATCTGTCCTGAGATTTCCTAATTCAAAAAAGTCTTAACCTACGCATGACTTGAAACACTTGAGAGTTGAAAATATTCTCTGAGCCAAGGTCACCCTTTCACCCTTCACAAGACGCAATTTTGGTTGCAGACAGCCAACGCACTAGGTGGAATAAGCCTGCCACTTCACTAAGCTCAACAGGGCAGCATATACAGAGAGATCCAGAAGTAAGAGAGTGAAATAGGAAGTACCAGAAAACCAAACACTTATATTGAGCAATGGATATCAGCAGTTCAAATCAACAGAAAAGCATAATAAGTGAGGATACACCAGCAATAGCTTCAGGCAGATCCAGGCATCCAAGAGGGGCAGATCTTATTTGCTCCAACAAACAGATTTTTAGTATTTCAACTAACTCATCAAGTTGTGGTGTGCTTATTTTAGCTGCTGCACCAAGTCTGTGTTGGACAGCAATTTATATGTTGGTTCAAGGCACAATGGATATCAATTCGTAGAGCTAAGCAACCACTATACCAAAAGTCTAGACTGTTAGTGAATGGTACCCACTAGCGTTAAGGGTGAGGTTTTTGTCTCGCCAAAGTGCCACCACAGGTGAATACCCTCGTGGACATGCGGCTGCCTGATCATGGATGGGTCCCAACCCTAGGTACAAGCCCCAACAGCAATCCACACCACCACAGCATTTAGGATGGGATATCATAGCCTGCTATGCTTCACAAGGCTTGACCTTGAGACCTCAACTCTGATACCAAGCTAAGACCACTACGCCAAAAGCCCAAACCGTTGGTGAACAACACCCACTAGCATTAAGGGTGAGGTTTATCCCACCAAAGTGACACCATGGGTGATCCCCTATGTGGACACATGGTTGCTTAATCATGGGTGGATCCCAGTCCCAGGTACACACCCAGCAGGAATCCACACTACCCCAAAATTTATGCTGGGACATGACAACTTGGCTATTTTTTGCTTTGTAAAAAAGGTTTCCTGGTCCTTGATTAATAGAGTACTGCTTTAAGCTTTTGTTCTTCATATCTCATCTTGAAGAGTGCCCCCAATATAACTCCTATACATGTTTTGTGCTTGTCTACTTATGTGCCCAAATAAAAGTAGATTATCTGTGGACCTACCTGTAGGTCCATTGTCCGTCCACATAATGTAGGTTAATGCAGCACCACCACACCTTTTTGAATGTTGCTAGATAAAGATTGATTGTACTAAAGAGAGGGCTGTTGATCTCTTTCTTTGGCACCCCTACACCCAGCATTTTCATTTTTTTACCTCTAACCCTTATCCCTCTTTCTAGAATCTAAGCCCTATGCCTCCTCTATCTCTTTTCCTTCAAAGAATTAGTTTAGTTTGTAGTTTAGACAAGATTCTGCCCTTCTCCAGAGGTTGCTCACACACTGATTCAGTCATGTGAGCATCCACAGCAACACTATCCCCCCATTTTAGTATCTCTAGCCTTCCTGGCCTTGACTGTACACTTGGGAGCAGCCAACACTAAGTGCAATGAGAAACTTTGGAACAGAATTCAGTTAAATAAATTGAGTCAATTAGATCTCCAATTGACACACAAACATACAATAATCCAATTCAAAATTGCTGATTGTATGCAACTCAACCTAATTAGTAATTACAGATCAACTAGGAGAAAAGTGAGGAGCTTTTTTACACATTTAGATAAGAATAAGAATTGTTGGTGTCAGCGAAGTTAGCAAACATGAAACCAGGTATAATTATAATATAAAAGATAATATGATCACAGATTTGCCTTGATCTATCTTTTATGCTGAAAGTCAATTTCAATCTAGGTCTTGAACTACCCTTCCATTCTCTTGGAAATGTAGTTCCTTGTTTCAGAATGAAGTACCAATCTCATAAAATTTGTACTTGATCAATACAATCAAAGACAGCCATAATAATGGTTAAACCACCTAAATTCTCCATAATTGTAAACAGCAACGATAGTGAGTATCTGATCAAAGCTGTTTCTGACATCAAATACTCGTACAAACCCTTTATTTGTCTTTTAGCTTTGAGAAGTACATTGAGGAGAAGCGAGATTGTTTGCTTGATTGAATCAGCTAGATATATAAGGTTGAATGGGATAATGTTAGGCAAATCGGTCAAGTTAACCCTAACTTAATACAATATTTACAAAAATAATGTAGCTCAATCAAAAAAATTAAGCAGATGGGTTAGGCAACTAAAGAAAGACAGCAATGAAATAGAAAGTGAGAGTCGGACTCGTCTCTTTAAAGTATCAGGTCTTTTCAGTATAGTGAGACGGAACCTCAGTGACATCCTTATGAACCAAGCATCTTCCCTAATTGAACCACTTGACAAGATTGATTATTTTAAATTTTGATGTCATCAAAGTTTGTGTAAAAACAGATTCCGTGCAGAATGAAATTCTCTGAAGTCCGAATGCTTTGCGAGGCTAGAGGATCCCACTGAAACTTGTCAGTTTGATATTTCTTAGATGCATTTTGCAGTGGGTGTCTGTTCAGATTGGCCAACTCTGTAAGCAAAGAATTATCTGGACTTGGTTGGACTGCAACTTGCGCAATTTATCCTTTTTCCTACCTTCTGCTTTACGTTGTTTCAGTTATACTTTAGGCGTGGAATTACCTCTATGAAAAAAGTATGTCTAGAACAAAAGTAGGTATAGATCAATTTGCATGGTGGCGACTGTGGGTCAGGGGTTTAAAAAGCGCAACGCAATTTATCGATAAAACAAATTCCTCAGAGAGGCAGATTCCTTTCCTAGTTCTCCCTTTATTAAGTCAATCAGATGTCTCTTTGTTAGGTGAAACTTTACTTCTCTCCACTACTGAAGCCCAACCGTAATTGTCTTATTCTAACAAGAGACCTGAAATGTTAATCTAATCATGCATAATTTCAGTGTGCTCTTCTTCAAGATTAATTAAGCACTATTGTAGACTGCAGCACGTCCCTGCATTAGATAGACTGCAATTCTAAAATGCCAAATTCAAGAGTGCGGGGAATGGAAGTGGATAGCGAAAAGCGATAAATATGCAAATTAAAAATCCGATTCGATAGTTGGGCAACGAATCCAGAGCAAAAATTGGATCTTTAAGCAGGAGCTGGTCCGAGATGTAGCAGAACAAGGAAGCGTTGTTACATTTAATAGCTTTCTTAGGACCTTTTTATTATAGTGAAGTACTCATTTTCTTCTTAAAGCAACAAAAGATGTATTCCCCCAAAAAGAGGCAGCATGAGTCGTGCAAAGAGGTCTACAAAACAATAGCCAGAGATAGTCAGGACAGCATACCGAGCTCTATACGCCGCGGAAATACGATAGATCTGCACTGTTGTTGCGAGCAAATCATCATTAAAAGGAAAGAACTTGGCCATTCCATCAGTAGTCCCCGAGCTGCGCATAAAACGAAACCAAACTTGTAAAATTCAATTTGAATCCAAAAGGAACAGAGGAACTATGCAAGAAAAAGGATTTATCTCGAACCTTAAGGAGAAAACAGAGATGGGCTGACTGGTGAGAAGGGGGGCCTGCTCTCCCTCGGTTAGTCGGAAAATGTAAGGCTTGAATTCAGCGTGAGTGGCGAGAGGAACTTGGGCCTTGAACTGCTGGGGATCTGTACTTCCATTAACTCCCCACTTCCTTAAATACTCCGTTGAACTGTTCCGCTCGAGAATCTCCCTCAAAGTCTCACGCTGAGTTCGCTCTGCATCCCTTGTTATCGCCTCGAATTCTTCAATCACCTGGCTGTACCCTACACTCAAATTAACCTTTGGCATTTCCGGCATCTTCTCCTTCTACCTTCTACCCAGTTTCTTGCCTGCAAACTTCTGCACTCTAATGGACTCTAAAGCAACCCAACGCCGGCTTTAAATAGAGGATTCTGGCGTGCTTGCGCAGAAACTCCACCCAAAGCCCCCCAAAAAATTCCAAGTTGCATTCTAAATTGAAGAGGGGAAAGAAAAGATTTAAGCATGAAACTAAATTACCCTGATCTCTACACCACGAATTACTTAAAAACTGGTATCCCGCCGAGTTACGGGCAGGCAGACGGGCAGGCAACATGGAATCTCGTTGGGCAGATAACCCAAAGATGCTCTTGGGCCACGTTGACTCCTTCTTTGTGTGATCATGGGGAAACTTGCATCTCTATCTCTAATCCTGCCTCTTTTCCCCATTTTTCTTCACCTCTTCCATTTCTATTTGGTGTAGGTTTATCTCTTCTATCCTGAAAACCACTGTATATTTTAGGCGATCTCTCTGTCGGGATCAGAATGTATTTTTATATTATTTTTCATCAATTTAAAATCAAAATCAGTTGCATCCGGATCTTCAATTAATTCATCACTATGGTCAACTATGCATTGTCATCTTAATTGAATTTTAATTTTCAATTACTTAATAAATGTGATCAAAATCAAACATATGTTCTGATGTTGTTTTAGATTTTTAGTTAAAAAATCAGTAGTATTCTCATCTTCAATTAATTAATCTATATGGTCAATATGTGCATTCTCATCTTAATTGAATTTTAATTTTTAATTACTAAATAAATATGATCAAACATATATTCTGATCTTTTGTATTTAAATTTTCAATTAATTAATTCAATCAATTTAAAATAAAAATCAATTGATCTTCAATGAAATAATCAATAAAGTCAAATGTCTATGTAATTTTCAATTAATTAATAGATATTCCCAAACATGTATTTGATCACATTTGTATTCATATTTTCAATCAAATAATTTAATCAATTTAAAATAAATATGAGTTGTATTTTGATTTAATTAATTACTAAATATGGTCAAGTGTACAGTCTCATCTTAATTGAATTTTAATTTTTAATTAATTAATAAATATGTTCAAACTGTATTGTGATCTCATATTTGTATTGTGATTTTTAATTAATAAATATGTTCAAACATGTATTATTGATCTTATATTTTTAATTAATAAATAAATAAATATTGTCCAAAATGATTCTCATTAGTTGTATTATAATTTTTTAATTAATTAAAAATATAGTCAAAGATACGTTTTGATTTCTACATACATAATTTGAATATTATATAATTAAGATTGGTTTTAAATTTTTTGAAGTTTCATGGTGGAAGTGGTTTAGAATATTTATATGATTGATGGAAATGATTTAAATTTATAATTGAGTTGTATTTAAAAGGGTTACTTATTAGATTTTGTATTTTGTAATAAATTTCATATTTTGTAAAGTTAGATGCAATATTTTTAACTTTATAATTTATAAAAATCATTTTTCTATCATTTGATTGGTTAAATTAGTTTGGGTCTTATACACATTTCCGGATTTGTGGCCAAGTGCATTATTTTTGCCACTAATTCCGTTAAAATTAAAAAATTCTATTAAGTATATTATTTTATATTATTTATTATATTAATAATTTTTTACTTCAATTATATTTTATTACCAATTTAAATTATTAATATATAAATATTTATTATAATAAATTATTACAAATTTCATTATATTATATTTATTATATTATAATATATCAAAATTTAATAAAATATAATATAATATATATTTTTAAATATTATATATAATTATATAATATTAATTTAATTATACAATAATATAATATAATTAATATATAAATTGTACTATAAATTTTAATATAATTTAATAAATAGTTTATATATAATATAAATAATATATGAAAATATGAACCTATATATAATTAAGGTTTGGTAATAAAAGTTGAATTTATGTAAGTTTCACATGATTATTCATTATTATAAATTATATTATATTATTCTAAAATATTTGTTATATTACATTATTACATTATAATAGAAGATATTGCATACTTATATTTTTACAAAAAAAATTACATAAATCACTAATGAGAGCATAAATTTCAAACTATATTATTAATAGAATCATATTAAATTAATTAATTATAAACTTACATTTATTTATATATTATTGAATATAGAGTTAACTTTTATTAGATTTTGATTAAATCTTTTAAAAGTGTATATTTTGACTATTTTGAGTATATATATATATAGAAAGAGAGAGAGAGAGAGAGAGAGAGAGAGAGAGAGAGAGACTTTAATTTTTATATTATATTGTAATATAAAAATAAAATAATAATTCAAAATTAAATTTATTAAATTAAAATTATTATTATTTAATTAACTCTAAATTCATGATAAATAATTTTATTTCAACATTTACAATACTATAAGGCAAGTTCTAGCCACTACGTGGCACTTGTTTAGACTTGCATTTAAACGGTAGCTCTAGTTCATTTAGTGGTATCTAGATATAGCTTACATTCTTATGTGTAAAATTATGAAGGAGCATTTATCTAAGTATTTGCATTACATCATTATCTAAGATATCTTACATATTTGAGAGTGTTTAGTTGATAAATTGGAATCCTTACAAAGTGAAACATAAATGGAGCAAATTTCTAGATAGAGTACAAATCAACAAATGCAAACTAGTTTTTAGGCTTGGTTCAACTAAAAGCATTAAGAGAAGCTAAAAATCATTTTAAAAGCCTATGGAGATTCTATCTATAGGCATTAATAACGTCCATGTTGGCAAGAGGGAGCACAATCCAAAGTTTTGGGTGTATGTTCTTTAAAGATGTATTGATACCTTGATTTGAAGGATAAAAGAAGCATTAGAACTATTGATCAATTAAATTAAACTATAAAGATGCATACATTCATCGCATATATAATATATAGTGTTAGAGCTAATAGGCAGCTCTATAGGAGCTAGGGATATTTCTAGTAATTTGTTCGCACAAGAGAGAGCTCCCACACAAGAGCAAAACCAAAGAATTTGTTGTATATATTAGAACATGTCCATTTATTCATTTTACATAAACAAAAAAAATGCAAATAGATATGCATCCATATTCATCAGCAAGAGTGAAAGTGGGAAAAGAAATCTCATGACATATGTCACAAGTTTCACAAACTAAATTTTGAAAAATAAATTCTTAATAAAGACTCCTTAATAAACTTGTGATAAAGTGTGAATATAATTTTACACCAAGATCCCCCTTAAGTGCAACTTAGGTAGGATAAACATGCAATCTAAAGGAAGAGATGGGTTATAGAAATAAGGTCAAATTAAGTACCTATTTATAGATAAAGATCTCTCATAGTAGAAGGAAATGAGAAAAAAAAATCAATATGAGAAAAACCATCTCCAAAATAGAAAAACAATATGGACAAGTGATGGATTACAGATACATAATGAATACCACTCATAAGAGAGTGAACAAATGAGATGTTTTGTCCACGTCACAGAGAAGTAACTCTAGTGCTAGGTGAATTCCTAAAGAAAGAGAATAATTCAATTACACCTAATGAGCCTATAAATTGTCATATTTATGTAATTATTTGTATAAAAAATTCCATGTTTGTAATGTCATTCCAATACATTTATTAGCTTTACCTTGATTTCATGAAGCATTAACCATGATTAAATGGTTATTGATTAGCATTTGTATGTCTAAATTATAATAATTGGTTATGATACATGGTTATGATTAGATGTGAAGTGTTCTAGAAGGATTAGCATATTTTTGTGAGAGATTTGACTCATTTATGTAGCTTTGAAGAAGAGAAAATAAGTTGACACTTATCAACATTCAACTATTGTTGGAAGTGCAAAAAAAGTTCAAAACCTCGTTTCAATAAAATGGGCATATCTCCCTCATTCCTCAATAAAATTTATATTTTCAAAATGAATCGGAAAGTTGAAAATGAAGAGAAAGCCATTCAGAAGTCATTTGAGCTAATTTACAACAATAAAGGAGCACTATTCCCTAGAAGTTGATTGCGTCAAATGTGGCAAGACTGGAGGCATAGTTAAGGGACGAGTTCTAGCTTGGTTTTTACTGTTCTACCTCTTTTTGATCTCATGGATTTGAATTTATTGTAGTCATAGAATAAAGGAGAAGCTTGTGGAAATAATAAACCATGACTCAAAAGTTATTATGACATGTTTTCCACATATTTAGGTTGAACTACACATTTTTAGTCATAACTATGTTGTAAGAGTTTAAAATGGATTAGAACACTCTCAACTAGTTTCAATTTGGTCTTCATTATCAATTTATTGAGGAATAATTCATCTCTTTGATGTTGTAGGAGAAAATACATTTGTTTCAAGTTGTTGAGTATGTGAATAATCCAACTCTCAAGCCTCATATATAAACATCAGATCTTGTTTGAGTTGAGAAGAGGAGACTATAACTAGTTAGTGCTAAGTTTTGTTAGTAGTATCTTTGCTCAATTATAAATTCTAATACCATCCAATGTAATCTCTTTTATTTAAAATAAGAAGATAATTTTAGCAATGAAGCTTGTCTATTGAAGATTGAATACTAGTAGCTAAGATTGAATACTACTTGAGGTACTATGGCTATATAGTTGTTTGTAGTATTTATATTATTTTTTAATATAATTAAGTGTTAGTAATGAGTTGTTGTGATAAATTGTGTTATAGATTAGTTAATTTCAGTAGTTCAACCACCCATAATTGGTGTTATATCAATTAACTAGTTAGGCCCCATTTATTGTTGTGCCATTACATAGTTTACCTAAAGTCATTGCTATGCAACTAGTTTCATTTCCAATATTGCTATCTTTTCAACTTAGTTATTTCTTTCAATTTAGTTTTTGTACAACAAAGAAGGTAAGCAAGGTAGATTTCTCCTCCTTTTCCTAATGCAAAATTGTAAGGAAGATGACCCAATAGGATCAAGTAGGACTTAAGCGTTGATTGAGTTAATAATCCTTCACAATAATGAATTGGGGGAAGTTAGATAGAAAGAGGAAATGGTACGATGATGAAAATTAGAAGACTAAATAAGAAAATTTGGCAAGATTTGGGAAATATAGATTGACATAAAATAGACAAATGCATGTAATGACTCGAAATGAGATCCAAATGACTATACTAACCTACAGTCTAAATTTGAAATTATTTTACATGATATAGAATGAACCGGGCATTATGTTCTCGGGAACAATTTGCAGATTTTTGTTGTGTTCCTTGTGATTCCACCTGAAACTTTCATAATTGCTATGGAAGGTCTTGTACTTTTTGGATTAGTTATGATAGTTGCACCACCTATACCTACACACAAAAAAATAGGGAAAACGGTCAGATAAAGGGGTTTGTCTTAGTCAAACCCCTATTTGGAACCAACCTAAAATGAAATAAAGGAAATGAAAGTGTATTGTCGTATAGTAGAGGGTAGATTTGAAAAATAGAATATGTCATACTTTGGAAATGTGAATGCTTCTTTGAATGTGATCAAATAATCAATTTGACTTAACACAAAAACCCAAAAGGAAATAATGAAAGACAAAACCTTATGTGATGTATGTTGTAGCTCACCGAAATGTTTGATTGAGAAGAAGAAGAAGATTTGGATGAATGTAGGTGTGTGTGTGTGTGTGTGTGTGTGTCTCCTTCCTTGATAGAAAAATCCTTTACTTGGCCTTCAATGAGGGAAAGAAGCTTGATCCATGGAGGACACCTTGAATGCTTGAGAAGAAGTCTAGATCTTGAATGCTTGGATACTTGCCTTGAAATCTTGAACTTGAATACTTGATCATGAACATGAATGATTGAGAGTGATGTGATATCTTAATATTTTTTACCAAAATTAGGAGAGATTGGGTATTTATATACCTCTCATAACATTTCAAGGGTTAAAACTCAAGCAGGTCGACTGTAAATCCAAATACCCCACTTAATCACTAAGATAGGCTTTGGTTCCAATTTTAGCCTATTATTTGGGGAACACAATGTCTTGGGCATTATGTTCCTAAGAACACAATGTCCTAGGAATTATTTTGCACCCAATTAGAGCTCAAATTAGGACCACATGTCCCGAACAATTAGGGGATGTCAGATTACAAGGTAAAACTAATTTCTAGGTTGGGATAGAACATGAAGGCCATAATGGTAACATAGGTCCTAGGTGATGGAATGAATTATTATATTGGAGGAAGAAATAGAGGAGTGCACTTAGAAATAATGGTTTACCTTGATTTTAAACAATATTGAAATGATAGGGGACTTATATTTGAATTTAGGTGTCCATTAAGTGTCATATGAAGTCCAACTATGAAAATACACTAAGGTGGGCGCTAAAAATCATGAAAATGTACACACACGTAGGGTGCTTATAATTTGTGATGGTACATTTATCCCCCACTTTAGCGGGAGTATGATACAAACTCATGCTCATAGTAAGGAAATGAGAGAGAAGAGGAAAAGGAAGGGAGGGAGAGAGAGAAATGATCATGCACAAAAACTACAAATAGATAGGACATCACTAAGTTTAAGGAAACAAGCCCCCAAATGAAGGATCTCAATTTAGAAAACCACGCATAAGGGAAAAGGGAAAAAGATAAAAAGATAAAAGACAAAAAAATACAAAAGACATAAAGAAAAGGGGTCAATACTAAAAAAAAAACTCCAAATCAACTAGTTGAAGAGACCTTAATCAAGAAATGTCCCAATCACTATTATGATGTTTGAAAAGCTATTGAAAGAACACAAGTGATAGCAAGGAAAGGACAAGAGCATACTCTAAGGACAAACAACACTTCATGATCTAACACATTAGCAAAGATATGAGAGGATGGAAAGAAGAGAGAGAAACCATGAATCCAACAATCTAGCAAGTTGTGTTATGTTAGGTGATATATGGGAGAGGAGAGGAGGAAAGAGTAGAATGGATAGAAAGTTGTATTATGCTAGTTCCATTCATCCCAAAGAGAGATAGAAGGAGAATTTATGGTCTAGCAAGTTGTGTTATGCTAGTAAATTCTACCTTGAAAATTTTGTGCACAGGGTGGCTTTGAAATTTTGTGCACAAGGCATATTATAAATTTTTATGTATGGGTGACTTTAAATTTTGCGCATGAATCATCTTGCAAGATCAGTCTCATAAGAAGCATAGTTTTCATGTGGATCCAAAAAAGTTTTCATTCAAAAGACCAAAAGATGATATGTCTAAGGATCAATAAAAGTGATCAATTTAAGGACCAAAAAGCAATCAGTCCTAAGGAAAGCATAGTCTCCTTAGGGATTAATGAGGTTGCATAATATACAAGGAGGTTGCATGTATTCCCCCTCCTTATGATGGTGACATAGGACTATAGTGGCATCATAAGGAAAAGAGAACAAGAATACCTACTTCCAAAAACAAAGAGATATCCAAGTAAATGAACAATGTATAACAAAAACCCTAGCAAAGAGTGAAAACTCTTGTTAGCCAAGGAATAGATAATCGTGAAAGGATATCCACAAGTGGGAAGAGACCCTTGAAAAGGAAGAGACCTTTATTACAAGACATCTACCTTCAAGAGGAGTTCTTGAACAAAGATAATATCTTCAAGACAAAGAGGGGGAGGAAAATAAGAATGTGCCCTTTTAGCCCCCTATTGCTAGGTGAAAGGGATTCTTGATTAAGGATAACCACACTGTAAGCCCCCAAGTAAGAAATGCAGTTTACAAATGAAAAATTTGTAACTTGGGATGTAAATCTCCTAAAAAGGAGAAGTTCTTTACGTAAACAAACAATATCCATGTAAGAAAGGATATCACATGACAACAAAATACCACATAACTGAGATAAAGTTAATTCTTAGAAAGGAATAAGAGATTGAGAAATGAAAATTTGCCTCCAAAAGGTGAAAGAAAGGGAAAATATAACCTATTGGATACCCTAAGTGATACATATTTTATAATAGATGTTCTTTCAAGCAAGCATAAGGTTGTAACTCGGGATGTAAATCTCTTGAAAATGAGAAGATATGTATGTAAAACAAATAAATCCATGCAAGAAAGGACATCATATTATAAAAGAAACATGTGATATTTTGGAAAGGAAGATAAAATGAGAAAGGATGATCAAGCATACACACCTTCCCTATTGCTAGGTAAGGGAATTATTGGAAAAGGAAAACACATTATACACCCCAGGTTATAGTTCATTTATAATAGACATGTGCTTTCAAGAAAATAAAAGGTTGTAAACTTGGGATGTAAATCTCTTGAAAAAGAGAAGATTCTTAAGTAAACAAACAATTGGATGCAAGAAAGGATGTCGTGTTATAAAAGAAACAACTCAACAAAGTGATTAAATGGATCCCTGGGATAGGAGAGAGAAATAGTACCCTTACCCCCTAAGTGTGGAGACAAGGAATAAGGAAGACTATTATGTTGCTCACAAAGTATGATTACATATAAATTTGCACCACCATAAATGACAATGAGCCCCCAAAGGATAGGCTAACAATGTCACATAGTGAAGAGCAACATAATAGGAACTTAGATGTTATTTAGAATGATCATGAAAAAGGTGTTATTAATTGTTACATGTCATTTGAATCATACCACAATTAATGAATTCTTGAATTTTATATTTGAAATTTTAACATTCATTAGTCATATGGCCATGAATTTGATGATACATACAAATGGAAGACATGTCTTGTTTGTGTTAGTTTTTTTTTGTTGTTTTTAAGGAAGAGTAATTAAGTTGGATTTAAGAAGATCAAACAAAACATTCTCTTGTTGTGATGAGAAATTAGAAAAAGATGTATAGATTGATTGGATAAATGTGAAGGTTGGAAACCTAGAGTTTCTTTGGAAAAATGTGATGTATATTTCTCATAGGTTTTAATGCTTTGTTGCACACATCCTATAACATGTACATCATCAAGGTTTGGAATATCAAAAAGATAAGGGTCACTTTTGGGTGGTATTGGATTAAAATTTAAAGAGGTCCAATTAATATCCATACATGTGTTAGAATAATGTGTTTGGTTCTCAAATTCAAGGATTTTGTTTTTACTATGGAAGGTTATTGTGAAGTCTAAAGTTCCCCAATCATCATCTTGAAGATTTGATGGTGTGCTTGTTTGTATTGGAGAGAGAATTGAAGAAGGAGGTGAAGATTGAATATGAATAGTGTTACTTGATTAGGATACTCATGTGCTAAGGTTGTATTTGTAGAAGGGGGATATCAAGGATATTATCCTCTTGAGGATTGTTGTTATATGTGTATTGTATTGCATGATAACTGAGTTGTGTATCACTTTTTACAACAATCATTGATTTATTTTGAGGGGAATATTGAATGGAATTGACTTGATTAGTTTTTTATTCTCAAAAGATTCATTTGGAAAAGAGAGAGAGCATCAAGGATATCATCCTCTACTTCTAAGGTATTTTCATGAAAAAATTAGGAGAAGGAAAAACATATCTCATTAATGCTTCATCTCTAGAGGGAAGATTATTGAAATGGATAATGAGGGGAAGTCTCATTTAGGGAAACATAAAATATATCACCCTCTTCCTACACAATATCATCCTCTTGCACTAAGGGGCTCTCATAGGAGAGATGCATATAAAGAGAATAATGAACATCATTATCTAATAGTTCATCCCAAAGAGAGAGATTATTAAGAGAAGTGTTAAAAGTGTGTTCTTGCATTAATATGTCCTCATAAGGGAGAGAATCTTTAAAAGAGGAATCATTGAGAGGTTCATAAAGGGGATTGTTGTATACTCTAAATCCTTCTATCACATTAGTCAACTTTTGGCAAAAAGATAGCTTGGGAGGTTAAGAGGAAGGCTTAGTAGAGATGAAATCATCAAGGACTTCATGCATCATATCAAAGTCTTCACTACTAAATGGATTAACAAACACAATAAAACTTTGTATAGGGAAATAAATTTTTTTTCTAATCTAATGAGACATTGTATCATCTTAAAATGGAAGCACTTCCATGTTAAGAATGTTTAGCCCTCCTTAGGGGGTGTTTTGGCCATCATCATGTTGTCCTTTGTTTTTTGCCCCCTTCCCATCTTTTGTGTCTGTTTAGGGCTCTGTTTGGGCCTCCTCATGCACTGTTTTCCTCACCTGGCACATTTTACAGGGGGTCTAAACCCTTGGGTCAAGGTCGACCTCGACCTTGACCTAGGTCAAAGTAAACCTCGACCTTGAACCAGGTCCCCCTTTTCATTAGAAAGTTTTCCAGATGCGGGGGGGGGGGGGGAACTCAAAAGTTTATTTTCCCGCTTCCGGGTCAACTGTTTTGGTCTCCGAAATGGTAAGCTATTAATTGCATTTAATCTAGGTCCATTCCTAGGGTTATGGGCCCAATGGGAATTTATTTCTCATATGTCGACCTCTCTAAGGGTTTGTGCCCTAGATCATATAAAAGGAAGCCTTCCTCTCTCATTTTCTCTATCTCTTATCATGATCTCTATTCATGATCTCTCAATCAAGTGCATCTACAATCCATCAAGTTTTCTCTCAAGAAAATCAAGTGAGCAAGCATTCAAGAAATCATCCATTAAAGAATTCAAGTTCTCCATTGAAGATCAAGGATTCAAGCATTCAAACCTTTGAAGGGATTTGGTTCAAGAATTCAAGATTCATCATTCAAACCCTAGATCTATCCATCATGGTGGTGTGATCTTCCTTCAAGATCCTTTGTTCATCTTCAATATCCATTCTCCTTTCAAGGTGGATTCCAAGCATACAATCATAGAGGTTTTGGTTTACATTTATGGTTTTGATTTACATTGCTGAGTCCAAGCTTTCATATCAATATACTTGTTTACATTTCAAATACAATTGCAAATCTATCGAGTATCATAGCTTCATTGTTAGATCTACTTCTACTACTTGCTACATTCTCTATTTCAATTCTATTTTAAAGGTTGATTCCAAACCGGGGTTTGAACAAGGCAAACCCCTCATCCAAACAACAAAACCATTTTTCTTGCAGGTATAGGTGCGGGACAACGAATATCAGTGCAGATCTGGATACCCTTTTCAGTGAACTTCTGGGATCCGCGAACAGAATTCTTGTCGGAGTAGTTTCAGGTCAAGGACGACCTTTAGTGGGGGGTAAGATTGTACCCCAGGGTAACATCTTACCTCGATCCTGAGGTTAAGGATGACCTGGCTCAGAAAAGAAAAATATTTCTGGGTTTTGTAGATCTCGCAGTTTTGGTTGAAAAAAATGCGAAAATGAATAGTTTATGAGACTGTTTGATAGGGTTTCTAGCAGGTTCTTTTTTGGAGGTAAGTAATTTTATTTCTTCATTCCAATATTAGCATTTCCAGATTTACATTCCATCCCCTTAGAATTCAAATGTATATATAAATTATGGGTTTAAAGTCTCTTTCATATGCATTATTCTAAACCCTATTCATCCATATTTTATATCTTACATTTTGGTGAACCCGCAATAGACAACTCTTTCTTTTATGGTGTTAGATCTTGGTGTTGGATCTCCCTTTCTATTACCTTGTGTGTTCACCTTCATCCTACATTTTGGTGAACTCGACAAGCGTACCCCCTATCTTTTATGGAATTAGATGCCCTATTGTGTTTGTGGTTCACTCTTACATTTTGGTGAACCCGTTTATGACAACTCTTTCTTTTTTGGTGTTAGATTTGCATCTTGTGTTAGATCTTGCATGCTTATAAAGGTAGATTTATTTTATGCTCTTGTATTTATATTTCAAAAATACAAAAAATTACAAAATTTCTTTAAAAATACAAAAACTTTTACATTTTCATGCTTTTAGTATTACTTTGTATTCGACATGTATGATTTTTGTTTTGAATACTTTGATGAGGCTTTTATTACAAAAGAGGATAGTTCCCTTAATGAGGTACATGGAAGTGAAGATGAAAATTTCTTGAATGAGATCTCCATTTATCCCATTCCTATTTCATTATCCTCCACAACCTCTCCAATTGATCTTTACCATAGGGTGTGTGCATGGTTACCTTCATGTTCCACTATTTACAACATTGATTTACCTAGAATGTTATATCCTAAATATTATATTCAAACTATAGAGGCCTTTGAGAAAGTCCTTTGTGATAGTGGTATCACTCATCTTGTCAAACCTTTAGCTCAAGAAAATCTAGAACTAGGACTCACACCTCCTGTCACTAGTGTGGAACCTTCATCCATTCCTTTACCTAGCATTCCTACTTACACTCCTCCTTCAGTGGTTACATCTCTTTCATCTCTTCCTATGAGTGTTCCACCGGTGTCTTTACCTACCTTAAAACCTTCTTACTATAGTATTCCTTATACCTATTCCAACCCTCTTCCAACTATGGTTCCAAGTGTTCCTCTAGTTGTGTCTTCCATTCCCATAGCTTTCTACACTTTTCCTAGTGTTCCTAATGTTTCTATGCATCCTATTTCTTCTAATGATTCCATAATCATTAGTCTAGCTCAAATTGTGTCCTCTTTACAACAACAACTTGCATCCTCAACTCAATCCAATTTTAGTATTCCTACATATGACATGGGTAGTCCTTTATCCCTAGACATTATTTGTGCTCCTGTTCCTCAGCAAGCTGACATGTCTCCTATTGAGAATTATGATGGTAAGGGAGATCCTGTCACTTATGTTAAAACATTTCAAATCCTTTATAGTGACTATGCTATTATGAGATTGACTAATACTTGCCTTCCTACATTCAAAAATTTCATCAAGAATCTTTGTGAGGGACCTATTACTCTTTTGGATTATGTGAAGAATTTGGTAGATGATACACCATCTCCTAATCTTCCTACTCCTATCCTTCCTAATCTAGTTCCTAATCTTTCAAATCCTAATCCTATCCTTCCTAATTCAATTCCTAACATTCCTAACATACCTAATTCTCCATCTGATATTCCTAGTTCTTCCCAAACTTATGATGAGGTTCTAACTATGGTTCATGATGCAGATGTGAAAAGATTCTTTAAATTACCTTCCCCTTATTATCCGATCCATAGTGATATTAAAGGGAAGAGAAAAGAAACTTCCCTTTTGAGATTTCTTCATAATTTTACCCCTCATTTTGATATAATATAGATCTTTTCTCCTCTTGTCTCTAGACTGGGGGGCAAGAGGTGTATTTCTCCCAGTCTTCTAGAATCCATTATGTTTTGAGCTTAATTGGTTATTCTTTCTCTCATTTATCTCGATGGTTTTGTATTATGATAGCTTTTGCTTCTAATCATCCATCGCTCTCTTCTAGTATTCACGATATCTTTTCTAAGATAGTTGTTTTGCAAAAGATATCCCTTGCTTTCATCCCTGGGGGGAAAGGTTCTTCCTTCTTTCTCTTTGTCTAGGGATCTACTTCCTTAGCTTAGTGGCATTGTTTATCTTGAAATATTATTTCATTATATTGATAGAGGTTTTAGCTATGGATATCCTTTTATGTAAAAGGTTATTGTCCTAGGTCATCACCTCTTCTTTATTTTTCAAATTATGTTCTTTATAAACTCTTACCCTTTCTTTGGTGTTAGAGTTGTTTCCCTCATTCCAAAGATTCCTCTTCCTCTTGACTACAGGGGGCTAGATGATTGAATCTTTGTTTCCATTTGAACGATGATATTTTATCTAAAAGCACTCCTCTATGGTGGGGGTCTTGTCGATAGGATCTCTTTATTTGAGGATACTTTTTCCATGAGTGAAATATCCTTTTCATGATTATCTATACTCTTGGATGTAGGGATCAATACCCTTCGCTAAGAATATAGTATACATTGTTGTTAAATAGGATATCTCCTTATGTTGTGAAGTAGGTATCCTTTTTCTCTTCCTTATCATGTCTAGTAGACAACCACGATAAGGAGGGGGGATATATAGGGTCTCCCTTGTACTATAGTTTTTCAATTATATGCTAAATCCTTTGAAGGTAATGCACATAAGTTGTTAAATCCTAAAGTGACACGCATTTTTTAATTTTTAATATGCTAAATCTTCCAAAGGTAACACACATAAGTTGCTAAATCCTAAGGAGACACACATTTCATATTCCATGGTGATACAAGAAGGTGGATCTATGAGTATTCCAGAAGCCGTCAAAAGACACATTACAATTTCAAAGCATAATTTTTGGGTGAACTATCAAGTTGGCCACCTGATGGGCTCTCCCTCCTTGGTGATTCACAGTAAGGTGGGCATCTTACTGGGCATGGTAATCACTCTCTCTCTCTTCTCTCTCTTTCTTCTTTCATGATAGTAGGACTGGATCATGAAGCTATGTTATTTATAGTGTTGCTATTGTCTTTCTTATGTAATCATTTATGCTTTTATGATAGCTTTCCAAACAAGATATTAGTATAGGAAGCATTTTTTAGCAAGGTTTCCTTTACTAGTTGATTTGGGTTTGTTTTAGTACTAACCCCTCTTTTTTTGTCTTTTAGTTTTGTCTTTATGTTTCTTTGTTTTCACACCCTCGTGCATGTATGTTGAGTTAGAATCCTTAGCTTGGGGGCTCATGACCCTAACTAGGTGATATTCTACCTCGTTGTGAATCCACTAGAATCTTTCTTCTCCTTTACTATGAGTATGTTCGATTTTCCTACTCTCGCTAAAGTGGGGGCTTAATGTATCATCTTAAAATGGAAGCACTTCCATGTTAAGAATGTTTAGCCCTCCTTAGGGGGTGTTTTGGCCATCATCATGTTGTTCTCTATTTTATGCCCCCTTCCCATTTTCTGTGCTTGTTTAGGGCTCTGTTTGGGCCTCCCCAGGCACTGTTTTCCTCACCTGGCAAATTTTCTAGGGGTTCTAAACCCCTGGGTCAAGGTTGATCTCAATTTTGACCTAGGTCAAAGTTGACCTCAACCTTGACCCAGGTCCCCCTTTTCATCAAAAAGTTTGTTGGATGCGGGGGGAAACTCAAAAGTTTATTTTCCCGCTTCCGAGTCGACTGTTTTGGTCTCCGAAATGGTAAACTCTTAATTGCATTTAATCTAGGTCCATTCTTAGGGGTATGGGCCCATTGGGAATTTATTTCTCATATGTCAGCCTCTCTAGGGGTTTGTGCCCTATATCACTATAAAAGGAAGCCTTCCTCTCTTATTTTCTCCATCTCTTCTCATGATCTCTTTTCATGATCTCTCAATCAAGTGCATCCACAATCCATCAAGTTTTCTCTCAAGAAAATCAAGTGAGCAAGCATTCAAGCAATCATCCATTCAAGCATTCAAGTTCTCTATTGAAGATCAAGGATTCAAGCATTCAAGCCTTTGAAGGGATTTGGTTCAAGCGTTCAAGATTCATCATTCAAATGCTAGATCTATTCATCATGGTGGTGTGATCTTCCTTCAAGATCCTTTGTTCATCTTCAAGATCCATTCTCCTTTCAAGGTGGATTCCAAGCATACAATCATGGAGGTTTTGATTTAAATTTATGGTTCTGATTTACATTGTTGAGTCCAAGCTTTCATATCAATATACTTATTTACATTTCAAATACAATTGCATATCTATCGAGTATCATAGCTTCATTGTTAGATCTACTTCTACTACTTGCTAGCATTCTCTATTTCAATTCTATTTTAAAGGTTGATTCCAAACTAGGGTTTGACCAAGGCAACCCCCTCATCCAAACAACAAAACCATTTTTCTTGGAGGTACAGGTGTGAGACAACGAATATCAGTGCAGATCTGGATACCCTTTTTGGCAAACTTCTGAGATCCGCGAATAGAATTCATGTTGGAGAAGTTTCAGGTCAAGGATGACCTTCAATGGGGGGTAAGATCTTACCCCAATCCTAAGGTCAAGGATGACCTGGCTTAGAAAAGAAAAATATTTCTGGGTTTTGTAGATCTTGCAGTTTCGGTTGAAGTACATGACAATCAACAATTTCTAAGACTGTTTGATAGGGTTACCAGCAGGTTCTTTTCTGGAGGTAAGTAATTTTATTTCTTCATTCCAATATTAGCATTTCCAGATTTACATTCCATCCCCTTATAATTCAAATGTATATATAAAATATGGGTTTAGGGTCTCTTTCATATGCATTATTCTAAACCCTATTCATCCATATTTTATATCTTATAGACACATAATGTGTGAAAAGGAATATTTTTGGATTTTTAATATTTTGAAATAGGAAATGCAATGCAAGAATGAACTAGATCTATGAAACCAATATCCAACCATTTTTATGTCTTTTTTATCAATTAATGCAAAAATAAGACTAAAACTAAATGAATAAAATGAAATGCAACAAATCAAATATAAGCACTAAATTAGAAGTGTAAATGTTATGAGTTGGCCTCGTGAAAATGTATGATAATGAAAAGGCAAGCATGGTAGATTGCTCCTCCTTTTCCTAGTGCACAATTAGAAGGAAGATGACCCAATAGGCTCAACTAGGAATTAAGTGTTGAATGAGTCAATGGTCCTTCATAAAAATGAATTGGGGAAGCTGGATAGAAAGAGGAAATGGTATGATGATGCAAAATAGAAGGCTAAATAAGAAAAAAATGATAAAATTTAGGAAATGAAAATTGACATAAAATAGAAAAACACCTATAGTGGCTTGAAATAGTATCCAAATGATTGTACTAACATGCAGTTAGAATTTGAAATGATTTTGCAAGGTACAAAATGAACTGGGCATTCTGTTTTTGGAAATAGTTTGTAGATTTTCATTGTATTCCTTATGATTCTACCCAACACTTTCACATCACTTTGATAGGTCCCGTACTTTTTGGATTAGTCTCGATGGTTGTGCCACCTATACATACACAAAAAAAGGAAGAATTTTAGATGAAAGGATTTTCCTTGGTCAAACCTCTATTTGGAATCAACCTTGAAATAAAATAAAGGAAATGAAAGTATCTTTTCATATAGAAGAGGCTAGATTTGAAAAAATATAATATTCATACCTTGGAAATGCAAATTCTTCTATGAATGTGATCAAATATGTTTATGTAATAACTTTGAATTAACCCAAAAACCCAAAAAGAAATCATAAAAGAGAAAGCCTTGTGTAATGTATGTTGTATTTTGCCACAATGCTTGATTAAGAAGAAGAAAAAGAAGAAGATTTGGATGAATGTAGGTATCTGTGCATGTGTGTGTGTATCTACTTCCTTGATATAAAAATCCTTTACTCTTCCTTCAATGATGGGAATAAGATTGATCCATGGAGAAGAACACCTATAATGCTTGAGAAGAAGTCTAGATCTTGAATGCATGGATGCTTGTCTGGAAACCCTGAACTTGAATACTTGATCATGAGTGTGAATGCTTGAAAGTGATGTGATTTCTTAATATTCATTACCAAAATGAGGAGATATAGGGTGTTTATATACCTCTCACAACATCTTAGGGGTTAAAACGTAAATAGACCAACTATAAATCCAAATACCCATTAAATCACTGAGACAGGGCCTCGACTCCAATTTTAGCCTAATCTTCAAGGAACACAAAACCCTGGGCACTATGCTCCCAATAACACAACACCCTAGACATTATTTTCCACCCAATTAAGGCTCAATTTAGGACCATAGGTCATGGACAACTAGGGGATGCCAAATTACATGGTACAATTGATTTTGAGGTCGTGATAGAACACGAAGGCCACAAATGATAACATAAAGCTTAGGTGATGAAATAAATTATTGGATTGGAGGAAAAATAGATGAGAAAAATTAGTAATAAGGGCATACCTCAATTTTAAACAAGATTAAAATGATAGAGGACTTATATTTGAATCTAGTTGTCCATTAAGTGCCATGTGAAGTCCTACCATGAAAACACACTAAAGTGGGTGCTAAACAATCATGAAACTACACATACATGTAAGATTTTTACAATTTAAGGTGGTAAAATTTCCTTTATGCAATTTATATAATTTCTCAGTCTCCATAATGAATATATAGTGCATATCCATCGGATGTTTAGGCTTCCCTAGTTGATAACTTAATGAGCCTCTCTAGGACAATGGACTACTTAATGTGGGGAGTGTTTCCTCATTAAGCATGTGCATTAAATTATCTATACAAACCTATTGCACTTAGTGGAGACTAGTAAATTTTGGTTTCATTGTGTGAGTAAGATATCAACTTACTCCAAGTGTGAGCAAAACTACGACAAATACTAATGTTAAATATGCAACACTCTTAGAGGAACTTGCACATTCAAATATTAAAGGACCTATACTTTTAACTCTTCATTAAATCACAAATGCTACTCACACTTATTATTCTCATTTATTGGTAATATTTATCATTTTTAGTTAATTTATTATCTATGTATTACAATATGTGCATCAATCATCATTGTTATAATTACACATTTTAAAACTAATTTATTTTACCACCTTCATCTATAAATTTCCATTTGAGGATAAATGACCTTTCAACTAGAGAGAACATGCATGCCTTTTATTGTTGTTCTAGAACATTTGAAAATGACCTTGCTAAAATTGTATATTTTCATACCTAGCTCCTATTCATGATTGTATTTGCTTCATTTGTCATATTATATTTCTTAGGGGCAGTTGTTGCAAAACATGAGTAACAAGTTGAAGGAAATGACTCCACTATTAAAGCAATGAGAAGGAACACTAAATGATACAAGGTAGCCACTTAATGTAAATAATAAAAAAGGTGAAGAATTAGGAGATCCTTAGTGGACAAAAAGGTCACATAAATTTACAAAGATTAGTAGTGGAAAACAGGTAAAAGAATCATAACACGAGTTCAAATAAAAAGTAAATAGGTGAAGAGTTTCAAAATCAACAAAGTACAAGATTGTAACATAAATTCAAATAACAAAAATCTTCAGGGAAATAATAAATAATGGAAAGAACAATAAAATAGATAATATTATGAAAGGATCACAAAGAGGAGAAAGTATGACAATGAAAGGAAGGACAATAGAAATAAGACAATGAAAAGGATGAATCATAATTGTGGAATCAATGAAAGTTTATGAAAATTGACTATATATAATAGAAGAAATGATGGACCAAGATAATGGAATGGTAATAACTAGAAAAGAATGGAAAGAAGATTTTTAGACCCTTTGTAGCAACAAATATAGTAAGAATAAAAGGCAATGTTATTCCTAAAAATAATATGATAGTCATAGGATTTAAGGTTGGTAGCCTTCATGTTTAACTAATTTCTATCTCTTTCTTGAGGACAAGTTTAAGGTGGGAGGAAGGATGAGCCTATAAATTTTTATGTTTATTTCATTATTCATGATAATTTATTCCATGTTCATAATGTCATTCCAATGTAATTATCAACTTTACCTTGATTTCATGAAGCATTAACTATGATTAAATGGTTTTCAATTACCATTTGCATGTCTATCTAGTTAATACTACATCATGATAATTTATTATGATAAATGGCTATAATTAAATGTCAAGTGTTTTGGAAAGATTAACATGTTGTTTGCGAGAAATTTGACTCGTTCATGTAGCTAGGAAGAAGAGGAAACAAGTTGACACTTGTCAACATTCAACTATTGTTGGAAGTTCATAAAAAGTCAAAAAAGCTAGTTTCAGTTAAATGGACATATCTCCCTCATTTCTTAATGAAATTTATATTTTAAAAATAATTTGTATATTTGAAAGGGAGGAGATAACTACCTAGAAATTGTTTGAGTTGTTTCGTAATGATAAAGGAGCACCATTCACCAAAAGTTGACTAAGTCAAATGTGGCAAGATTGGAGGTAGTGGTTAAGGGATGAGTTCCATGACTCCAGTTTTGACTCTTCTACCTCATTTTGATCTCTTAGATTTGGAGTCATTGAAATCATAGAACAAAAGTGAAACTTGTGGAAATAATAAACCATGACTCATAAGTTATTATGACATGTTTTATATATCTTTAGGTTGAACTGCATATATTTAGCCACAACTATATTGTAAGAGTTTGAAGTAGATTAGAATACCCTCAACTCATTTTAGTTTGGTATTTTATTATCAAATCATTTAGGAATAATTCATCTCCTTGATGTTTTAGGAGAAATGAATTTTTTCACAAGTTTTTTAGTATATAATTAATCCAACTCTCAAGCCTCATATATAAATAATGGTTCTTGTTTGAGTTGAGAAGAGGAGAGAGTAACTAGTTAGTGCTAATATTTTTTAGTAGTATATTTGTTCAATGAGAAAGTATAATATCAGACAATGTAATCTCTCTGATTTGCAATAAGAAGATTATTTCAAAAATGAAGCTTGCATATTGAATATTGAGTATTAGTAACTAATATTGTATCCACTCAAGCAATGACTACTTGAGGTTCTATGACTCCATAATTGTTTGTATTATTTAGATTGTTGTTTTATATGATTTAAGTGTTAGGAGTGAGTTGTTATGATAAGTGTTAGAGTTTTAGGTGCCTCTACAACACCCTCAAGATCAAATGAAAGACCAAGATAACTTCCACAAGAGATTGAAAACACAACTGCATTGAGATGCAAGAATGATATTATTGATAATGGACATGATAAAAATGTACATAACAGGCCTCCTTATATAGGAAATGCAATAAGAGACAATGATAAGGATAAGATAAGTTATCACCTATGTAAGATGTAATCACATGTCCACTAAAGGTGGATCATCCTCCATTATGCAATGAAGTATGTGCCATAGGATGAGGATGATAATGTGATATGAGCATTAAAGGTGGATCTCACACCTAAAGTGGAATTTATCCTACACCATGTGCTTAATTGAGGTGAAAACTCCTAGGTGTCTCAATGAAAAACTATGATGCAATGCATTATCTTAAGTAAAATTAATTAAAGTGTAATTAGGAATATTTAAATACACCAACACCCCCCTTAAGTGCATCTTAAACTCACAATGCAAGATGGGTCTTGGCTACTAGGCCATGTTAGGTACCCATGTACAATATGCAATGCAATACATGAAATGAAAACTCTCATAAAGCAGAGAAAGAGGGAAAACCTCATGGGAAAAACCATCCCCCAAAAAGAGAGATGAAAACACAAGATGCATGGATGGATGAAGTACTCAAGACCCCTAATAACTACATACATTATGTATATACAAAGAATTATACCCCCACAAGAAGGATAGTTGGAGACATGGTATCCCATCCATAATGAAGAATCTCCTACAAAAATGGTGAGTTCTTGAAGACAAAGTATAGTCCAATGACTACTAATAACATTTCTCCCCTTGGGAAGAAGATATACAAAGTACAAATAGAGGAATGCTTCCCATTCTGGATAGGAACTAGGAAGTGGAATCCAAATGAAATATGATGATGATGCCATGAACCAATCCTTATCCAAATGAAATGAGGAAGAAGGTCTCCAAATATGCATCTTTGAAGACTGAATAGGAATATCCAAGCTCATGGAATCTATCACATCAACAAACTAAACCATGAAATTTGACAAACAAAGTGAAGGAGAAGAATCAAGAATGTTAATCTCTAAATAAGGTGAAGAAGTATCTCCAACTGTGATGAAACTATCATCAAAGAGAAGAGAAACCCCCTCAAGTATGTCTCCCAAATCTGCAATATGAGACTCCATAAAAAATGAACCAATGTCTAGCAAATAAGAATCTCAATCAGGAAGACAAATAGATATCTCTTGCAATGACTCACTCGAATCACCAACAAGAGATGATTGTGTGATCTCAACTAGAGAAGTAGGAGTTGTAGGAGTAGTCACTAGATCATCCTTTCTCTGAACACATGTATTACACTCAATCTCATCTAATATATCATCATCATAGGGACTATTATATGCATCATTAAGTGGAATGAGACAATCTGCAATAAGATCATGTGGGAATGGAGGAACATGTGGATCTCCGAAATGCTCTCAAACAATTTTCCAAATTGTGTGTGGGCATTGAATATGCTTGATTTTGGAGTAGATTGAATAGTGAAAATATGAGAAGATACTCATACCAATCAATCCTTTAATATGACCTTTTTTAATCTCCCCAAACTATTTTCTTCCACTTTGTCTTTGGCTCAGGTACTAGTCCATATAGACGAGGCAAGAGATTAAGCCATCTACAATGTGTGATGATTCCTTTTACTCGTGACTCATAATTATCCCCAGTCAAATCTATTATGGCAGGATGTCTATTATGTCCCATGATTACATTAATGATACACTTCTTACATTACAAATTGAGATCAACAAAATATTACACTCCACAATTAGGCTATAATAGACTTAGATCACTATGCAAAAGACCAAGCTAAGGCTTATACATTACAATTGAAAAACTAAGCCAAATTATGAAAGTACAATTTTTTATCACAATCACTAAAATCTGATTCCAGATCTAGAAAATACAAAAAAAAAAATTATGCACTCTCAAAAAAATTACACTTGAAAAGGAGTTCATATGAGCACAAACGATGCCTTGGAAGTTGCAAAAATTGAGATTTGAAATTTTTAGAAAAATTCAAGAACAAATATCAGAAACCAATTGTACCATTGTGTAGATCATGAAATTATACCCCAAAATAAAACAAAAATTCTCGAAAAAAGGAGTCCAGATGATTAAGATATTGTTGTTTGAAAATCGCCTCTAAAATTATTTTTTTTGAATTGTCGCCACCGCACTTCCAAAATTCAAATGGTTCTAGATTTGGCCTTGGGTGTTCAATTTGGATGAAACAAAATTTGATTTAGAAATTTTTGGACCTTCTTAATATGATGACAACCTCTGATTTTCACCAGCAAGCTCCAATATTGACCTACAATAGAAAGGCGCAAAATACAAAACCCCAAATTTTCTCCAAATAGACTATGCAATGGTGGTGTTCAAATAGCTTATTGTACACCCACAATTGAATCAAGCCAAGATTTATATTCATGAGAAGAATTCTTCACACCTTGAGAGCTCTAATACCATGTTAGATTTTTAGGTGACTCTACAACACCCCCAAGATCAAATGAAAGACTAAGATAACTTCCACAAGAGATTGGAAAGATAATTGCATTAAGATGCAAGAATGATATTATTGATAATGGACATGATAAAAAAATGTACATAATAGGCCTCCTTATATAGGAAATGTGATACGAGACAATGATAAGAATAAGATAAGCTATCACCTATGCAAGGTGTAATCACATGTCCACCAAAGGTGGATCATCCTCCATTATGCAATGAAGTATATGCCATAGGATGAGGATGATAATGTGATATGAGCACTAAAGGTGGATCTCACACCTAAAGTGGACTTTATCCTACACGATGTGCTTAATTGAGGTGCAAACTCCTAGGTGTCTCAATGACAAACTACAATGTAATGCATTATTCTAAGTAAGATTAAGTAAAGTGTAATTAGGAATATTTAATTACACCAACAATAAGTTTTTTTGTAGCTTATTTAATTTCAATAGTTTTGCACCACTTGCAACCACTATTATATCAATTAACCAATCAACCCACAACCACTATTGTATCATTACATAATTTACATGCAACTAGTGTTGTGCAACTAGTTTCATTTCTAACATTATTATCTTTTTAATTATGTTGTTTCTTTCAATTTTTTTATATTTATTTAATTGATACAATAGCTTGGATTATCCACAATGTACATACAATGTAGATTCATCACAAGTTTATTTTTCCGTAGTTGATAATTTAATGATCATCTCTAGGACAATGGGCTACTTAATATGAGATTTTATACCATGTTGAGAATGTACATTGATTTATGTATATCAACCTATTGTCCTTAGTAAAGACTAGTAAACACCTAGCTCCATTTCTATCCTTTCTTAATCCTACCCCTGTAAGAACTAGGAGATCAACCTATAAACCACATTCTTCCTATTGGGAAGAACATATCCATTGGTGTATGTAGATGTCATTCCTATAATATGAATGAATAGGGTACCCAAATGGGTACAAGTTGAATGCAATTTTGGCGTCATCATGATGGAAAAATATGTCTTCTCCAAAACAAGAATTAAGTTTCCAATCAAAGAAGTGAAACCACAAGAGGGAATATTTTAAGCTACATATAAAAATATGAAAGATGAAATGAATGAATCAATACAATCAAAGATATGTTGTAATTCATCCAAATAAAAAGATGTGAGAATCAATGTAAATGATCATAAAAGGAACATTAGATTCTAAAGTAGCAAAAAGTGATGGAGATGTGATGTTCATAGGAGGAGAGACTAAATAAGTTTATCTATCATTAAAATATTTGAGATTTAGTAAAGCATCATCATCAAAAGGTATATTTTATATATTAGCAATGGTTATGAGTTAATCCATAATAAGATCATATAGGAATGGCTACCACAACAATCCCCATACATATATTTAATCTTTGTCAAAAGTGTGTGTGAGTACTCAAGGTATAAAATAGCACTTGTAGTGTCATAATCAACAATGGAACAAATTGAGCCTATAACATTATAAATATTATTATACCATGTTCCATTTTTCCTTGTATCTTGTCCAAGTATGATCCTATAGATATAAAGTAAAAAAATAAAGCCACCTAAAATGTGTTAGAATGAACCTTTCCAAAAATCATAATCATCCTTCTTCAATGTTGCCACTAAATGATGAATAGAAAAACTCGTGATAGTATCCTTAGAAAACAAAGTAGAGATGAATAGTCACAACACAAATCAACAAGCTAATATAAAGTCTACTCAAGAAAATATAACTTCTCTAGGTGCTATAATGCCCAAGATATTAAAAAAAATATTAATAAATGACACATTAAATAAAAGATAACTAGTTTTGAATTTTAAAAAATTACATGTATGACTGAAAGAAAGGTATTGAATACTTGTTCAGTTCCTATTCATTTAAAAAAAATAAAGATTTTGGGATAAAGAAATGATCTCAAGATATAGAATAATATAGACTTCAATTAGCAATAAAGTGAACCTACAACATGTTGAAGTGAGCAACCAAGATCTTCAATCCACATCACCAAATAAACTTCCACAAAGATAAGAGAGAAGCAATAGTAGAAGATTTTATTATAGCAATCAAGAATACGATATTCACAATATTCTTCACATGCAAAAGGAGCCTTGTTTATAAAGGTAGTGTGAGACCTAAGAAGGCATAAGATCAAGGGAAGTTCCATATTCATATGCAATACTTAGAAGAAAGAGACAAGTATTCTAGGTGTAAGTTAGAAGCTACTCAAGTAAGCATAATTGCTATGTATGAATAGGTCCCCTATAAGGAAACCAATTAGAGAATAACCCTCTTCATAGAGATGCACAAAAGTTAATAAAATTACTACAATTACTATGGAGAGATTGAACCCATCTTTTCATCTCTTATAATTTATTTAAAACTAGTTGTATACTTGATATATTCACTTTTATGCATGAAAAAGAAGGGTCAACCATTATTGGGATGGTGGTTTGGTGGTGGCACAACTGCTATTGGGGAAGAGGTAGCTACCAAGTAGAAAAAGGTTGACCATTGACCCATAGTAACTAATCCCCCTATTGAAAAGATATAGGGCCCAAGTGCTAAAAATGACCAAGGACAACAATGTGTAGAACCATTTACCATTATGCATTGATGGAATATGATGACCTGTGATTGTATAAATTTTTAAAAATATGAATATTAAAAACTATCTAAAATATTTAAAAATTAATACTATTATATATCATTTTTTTATATTTTAAGCAAGAGCTCTAAATGTTTACACATTGGAATGACTTGGGCAACAAAGCCTAGTTCAATACAAAATGATGGATTGTAGAATCGATTGCCACCAGATTGATTGACATTGGAATATTGTGTGGGCCAACAGAAAATGTACAAAATTGTCCCAGTGGAATGAGTCATGCCCTAGTCTTTGTGGGAAATTAAGGTGGAATGATGTAAACAACATAATTCAATTAACCAATATAATAATTTCACCAAAAAGAATCAAAATTTCTCTAGTAATCCACCCCATCCAAAACTTCAAGATGATAATCCAAAGCCTAGCTTGTGACTACTTGGGTTTCAAAATCATTTCCTTCCGCTAACATTCATGGCTTTAATGATTCAACTAACTATGGAAATTATTTTGTTCCACTTCCTAGGAGTGATTTCTCTTTAGTGCACTAGGAATGTAGGCAAATTATGCGTAGTTCACAAGATTTTAAGATGATGATAATGTCACGCATCCCAATTTTTAGGAGTAGCTCCTAGTTTAGACCACAAATGGTCACTTACACAAAAAATGCCCCAAAATTTTAAACTCATATCCCTAATGATAATTGATGGTCCATTCTCATTCAAACACTTAGATGATGTCTATGAGATCTATATGTATGGTTTTATTTGTGATAGAAATGAATTTATGATAGATTGTGTTCTTATTTGTAGATTTATAAAGACATGGCCAAAAATTTGTGTTCTTCACTCTTGGATCTCAAAGTTTGGAAAGATGGAATGCAAGAAGAAATTAGTATTTACCCCTGTACTAGGGGTTTTTTAATTCTATAATTTGATTTCTTTGAGGATAGAGGTATGGTGCTCAAGACTGGCTCTTTGTTCTTCAATGGTGATTTTTTGTGCATGAAATCCTAGCACCACTTCTTCAATCCAAGATCTAAGACTTTCTCTTAGTGCATTTACCTCATCTTTCATTACACTCTGGGAAATTGAGCCTTTGATCCATTAATGATGGCATTAGCAAGTATCATTGTATAATTTCTAATAAAAAATTTAATTATGAGAATTGAGAATGCACATATTTCCATGTGGAAATGGATTTATCCAAGGGGCTCTTTGCAAAAATTCACCTAACTTAGGTAAGCAACATATGTAGGCAACAACCACTAGATTATGATAAATTTCATTCAAATATAGAAATGCTTCTCAACTAGCCACTATACCCTTTAATGCCAGAGTGTACTTTCTCATGCACGAAGAGGCAAGACCCCTAGTAGTAATTCCACTTGGTGGGTTGGGACTAAATCACATCATTATATGATCCTTCTTGGGCATCAAGATCATTTGGTTGCATTATATGCTACTCAAGAAGTTTCTCCAAAGCTAACTTCCTTCTTCTCCTATCATTGAATCCCTTTAAAGCACAAGGATTCGCTTGATGGTAATGTTAGAGTGGAGCTTTCTATCACATCATAATTAACAAACTCAAGCCATTTTCTTATGTTTGTCATACTCTCACAATAAACATTATTAGAGATCCTTGAAGACACTAAGGCTACTCCAAAATAATAATCAACCAATGTCCTGATGCCTCTCCTTGGGACGGGGACAAATGGATAAAAGTAAAGATAAAGAAGACCCCTCTTTAGAAACCCAAGAATCACATGATATTAAGATCAATTTAAAGAAATAATACATATCTTATTCTAGTGCACACCTCATTATGGGTCAATGCATTTTTATTTTTATTTTTATTTTTGATTTATAGATTGAAATGGACCTTATTGACTTGTTTGCAGGGATTTTTTGCATTAGGACACATAGTATGAAAATCCAAGGTGAAAACCTTTAAAATAAGAGAAAAACTTATAATTTTAAGTTCTAATACCATATTAGAGAAGATAGGTAGTTTTATATGAGTTGGGGATCTATATGTGATTATTATGCATGCGAGAGCGTTATGTAGGAACAAAACCAAAGAATTTGATGTAAAAATGAGAATAGCTACATTCATTCATTTTACACAAATAAAAATTATAAGAGGATCTAAATTCACATTAAAAAAAATACAAAGTAAAAAAAGTAATATTGTGACACATGTCACAAGATTCAAAAACTAAAAATAGGAAGATAACTTTTGATTAAAGAGTCCCTAATAAAATTTCACACCACTATATATTATAAACCATTACATAGTCACCATATCAACTTGCAATACATAATCATCAATATCTCAATGAATCTTAACCCTTATACAATATCCTTCTCAATTACATGTCATGACTCATATTTTGTTGCAACCTCCATCTTTCTCTCATGATATTTCCTACTCTCTTCTCTCTTATCATATTACTAAAAATACCACCTTTTACATACATGATACATGATACATGTACTACATACACTTATTGGTAAGAATATGGGCCATGCCCATCTTCCTTGGTATGCATCTTTGACCTTTTTGTAGGTTGGCTATATGTATCACATTTGGCTTGTTGTAAATTTATAATCTTATATCTTGTCTAGGGTGTGTTCATTATGTTAATAATACTTAGCATTCTTGCATATTTTCATTATTATATTCTATTAAGTCACCTTTTTAGGTTTTCAACATAATGTGAATAGTGTGAATTTATCTTCTCAACATCCTCTCTATCTAAAATCATATTTGTAAGAATTTTGATATCGCTCTAATACCATGTAAGAATTTACCTAAGACATTAAAGAATAAAATGCCAAGATCTAGAAGCTCAATAGACATCACTAGAGGGATATGCAAAATGATCAAATGATTGATTATAGCCAATTGAATTGAATACAAAGTAGGAGTGCCCAAATATATAGGCAACGCGATAAGACTGCATGATAAGGAGATGATAATCTATCAACCACACTAGGTGGAATCACATGTCCACCAAAGGTGGATCATCCTCCATTGTACATCAAAATATGTGCAACAGTGAGAGGATGATAATGTGATAAGAGTACTAAAGGTGGATCTCATACACAAAGAGGTATGAGATGACAACTATCACCATCTAAAGTGAAATTTCTCCTAACCATGTGCTAAAATGAAATGCAAACTCCTAGGTGTCTCAATGACAACTAATATGCAAATGCATTATCCTAAACTTAAGTAAAGTGTAATTAGTAAATACTTAATTACACCAACACCCCCCCTTAAGTGAAACTTAGGGGAATGCACTTAAGCTCACAATGCTAGATGACAATACAAGATGGGTCCCAACTACTAGGCCATGTTAGGTACCCATGTACAAACTGCAAGTGCAAAAGTTATGCAATGCAATCTCTCATAAAGTGGAGAAAGAGGGAAAACCTCATGGAAAAAACCTTCCCCCAAAAGAGAGATGAAAAACAAGATGCATGCATGGATGGAGTAATCAAGACCCCCCCATTATGAAATACATCATGTATATACAATCAATAATCCCCCCAAAGGAAGGAAACAAGGAGACATGATATCCCCCCATAGTGAATAATCTCCTCAAAGGATGGTGAGTGCTTGAAGGAAAAACATAGAACCATGCCTACAAACAACATTTCTCCCCTTAGGAGGAAGATACACCAAGTATAGATGCAAGAAGGATTCCCATCATGTGTAGGAAGAAGGAAGGGGAATCCAAATGAAGTATGATATATTTGAAGTATGCCCATGTGTCGCTATGTCCTTGGTTGATGAAGATGTCATGAACCAATCAAGAACAAGCCCAATAGAAGGCGACAAACAAGGAATTAATGGTAACTGATCCATGTAAGAATTTGGATCAAACTCCAAAGAAAAAGATGCCTCCTCAAATGAAGAAGTAGGAAGAGAAGCAAAGAAGTCCCTCCTCAATATATAATGTACACCCATGATAGATGTGTTTGGATCAATGTAGAAACTACACCAAGAAAACTAAATGATGTTCCTCCCCTTAGGAAGAAACTAGTTCACATGTGTATCAATGAATCCTCCCCAATATCTAGGAAGAATCCTCAAAATGTATGATGTCTCAAGAAACTGAATAGGAATCTCCAACACACGAGTATGATCAACCTGAACCATGAAATGTGATATATTAAGTGAAGTTTGAGACTCATGAAAACCAATCTTCAAAGACTCAAATGTCTTCTCTGAAGTTATAGAGACCTCCTCCAAATGTTGTATCAAAGGATCCATAATCATGTCAATCTCGAAAGAAGGATCAAGTGGAGAATGAAGATGAGGGTCAGCATACTCCCTCACAACAACTGAAGAAGGATAATCTTCACCAAAGAGAAGATGAATATCATCAATAGTGTCTTCCAAATATGAAATGTAAGACTCCACAAACAAACTTGCGATGTCTGTCAAGTAGTCATCCCATGGAACTAAGTCTGGAAGAAAATGAATATCCTGCTGCACTGAATCACCTGAACCTATGGCTATATGAATGCAAACATCATCAGGAGCAAGAGTAGATGTGATCTCAATAGGAGAAGTAGGAGCTGCAACTAGAGGTTCTAGACCTTTTGGGAGTGGAGGAACATGAGGATCTCCACATATTTCCCAAAGAACAGTTCAAATATCATGAATAGTCTTTTTCTGATCTTCGTAGTCATCAAGGGAATCCATAACATCCATATCCATATTCCAATAGATAACATTAATAAATTTTGAGAAAGAATCCCAATCAAAATAAGGACTTTTAGGTCTATGCTCATACAAATAGGGCAATAGGTTATGCTCACTAAGATGAGAAAGAACCAATTCACTCCATTGCTTATAGTTTCCTCTTGTCAACCTAATTAAGCCATCCATGATCCACTTCTCACATGAAACAATGAGATCAAAAAATTAATGCACCCCTCAAAATGCAATGAACCAAAGAACTCCCCTAAAATAGATGATTTTGACACTTTATATATAGCATGCGTACAATTTCCACTTGCCAAAATGAACCAAAGATGACTTCTAATTTTGATGATTACAATAGAAAATATGAAGCTATAGTAGATTCAAACAAATAAGACACAAGACCGCTCAAGGATCCAACAAATTACAAGTGCCAAATAAAGGCCAAAATAGACCAAAATTTTAAAGTACTATGTCTACTAAAAAAATTTCCAAACTGATACCAGATCTGGAAAGTAGACAAAAAATCATGCACTTTCAAAAAAAATTACACCTCAAAATGTGTCCATATGAGCCCAAACGAAGCTTCTAAAGTTGTAAAAATTAGGATTTGCACTTTTTAGAAAACATCAGAAGTAGAGATCATTAACCACCTACACCATTGTGTAGATCATGAAATTATACCCCAAAACAAAAACAATTGCTCGAAAAAAGGAGTTTGGATGACTGAGATATTGCTGTTTGAAAATCACCTATGAAATTATTTTTCTAAATCGCCACCGCTGCACCTTGAAAATTCAAATGGCTCTAGATTTGGCTTTAGATGTCCAATTTAGATGAAACAAAATTTGATTTAGGGGCTTTTGGGTCTCCTTAATGTGATGCCAACCTCTAATTTGCACCAGTGAGCTCCAATTTAGACCTGCAATAAAATTCTCTCAAAATAGGCTATACAATGACACTCATATGGCTATGATACCATGTAAGAATTTTGATATCCCTCTGATACCATGTAAGAATTTTCATAAGGAAAAGAATAAATGCCAAGATCTAGAATCTCAATAGATAGCACTAGAGAGATAGGCAAAATGATCAAATAATTGATTATAGCTAATTGAATTGAATACAAAGTAGGAGTGCCTAAATATATAGGCAATGCGATAAGACTACATGATAAGGAGATGATAAGCTATCAACCACACTAGGTGGAATCACATGTCCACCAAAGGTGGATCATCCTCCATTGTACATCAAAGTATGTGCAACATGTGCAACAATGAGAGGATGATACTGTGATAAGAGCACTAAAGGTGAATATCACACACAAAGAGGTATGGGATGACAACTATCACCATCTAAACTAGAATTTCTCCTAACAATGTGCTAAAATGAAATGCAAACTCCTAGGTGTTTCAATGACAACTAATATTCAAATGCATTATCCTAAGTAAACTTAAGTAAAGTGTAATTAGTAAATACTCAATTACATCAACAATATCTTATCCTAAAGACATGTTGACTTTCCAATTGTTCTTCAAAATTGAGGCTATCAAAATTCTCCAAAATTATATTATGGTTATCAAAATTTATTGAAATATTTTTCTATTCATGCCAAGGTGTTCTTATTCATTATTTATTGTATTTATTTAAATTAATGTTTGGTAAAATTTTAAACATGACCAGTGATGTGGGCATGAAACACCCTCTAGCTCCACATAAATTTTTTTGGCCCAAAGCTATGAACTGATGAGGCCACAAATGGGGGACCTCATCCCCAATCTTCATATGTTCAAATCTATGAGCTCAAAAACCTAGCGAAGGCACAAGGCTTGCAAGTAGAGTAGCCCAGTAGGGGTTTGAACCTTGGTGGCCGCTTTGCCAATGAAGTGTTTAAATTGTGACACTAAATGTCCAAAGATGCCAAGGTTCTCTTATCGATCCCTCTTAATTGAATTAATTAATTATTCCATTATAGAATATATTATTTTAGTATATATGTGCCCATTAATTTTAACTATTTTTTTTTTTTTTACAGTGATGGAATATGAAATCTCCAGAAAATCTTTCAATTACCTTGTATTAACTAAAAGCCTTGTTAAGTGAGCTAGTTATAAATTAAATACTTACCATTTAGTCTCTTCATATAAGCCCTCAAACTCTCTTCTTCTTATTATTATACCTATTGGTATTGATTATTCAAGCATTTAATATCTAATATGATGTTTTTTATTATATGTCGTCATAAAGAAAAGAATAGACAATTGACATTGAACTAACAATAAAAATATAAAAAAATGAGAGAACAAAATACTAGTACATTTTATTCAACATCTTATCGAATTCAAGTTCATATAGGAAGAATTTAATTTGAATTTTAGAGAATTCCAACAACTCCTTCATCTTCTCATAGAAATATTTCTTCATATTTATCTTGTGTGGGCATTCAAACCTTTCTCAATCTTTTGATCCACTCATTTGTCCTTGCCTTTTTATGTTATCAAAGTCTCAGCCCTAAAATTTCAACAACCTCCTCCTCTCTAATTTCATTCAACTTTTTACTCAAGATCCTTAAGCCTTCAACACTATTTTGAATAACGCATTTGTTAATTTGATTTTTTTTGAGCTTTTGATTAACCTCCTACATTTTATCCTCATGACATTTCATCTTGTTATCATGCTCAACTTTCGAAGTAAAAATATCAATAGCCATGACATCTATTTTAGAATGAATATATTTCAAATTATTGGAGGAAAAAATTCTCTCCTCAATCTCTCAACTATTATTCTCCATCTCTTGGTGTAAGGTCCTAAGCTTTATATTGATCTTATTAATATCCAAAAAGAACAATTTAGACAATTCAAACTACACAACAACACCTTCATGTGAAAAACCTAGAACATCATAAATTTATTCCTTGTTAGCATGAATATGACAAAATCCTTTGAGAGACTAGTATGAATATTGTCTTACCCATTACATAGTTCTAACATTGTAAGGAAAAATGACAATGCATAAAGAGATCATCAATTGTTTCAAACCTTCACACAAAATACATTTGAATGGATCGACAATATTAAGTTTATTCAGTCTATTAGAGGTGAGGATTCTCTTTCTAGGTGAAAGCCATGTGAAACTCCCAACCTTAGGCATAACCATGTTGTTCCATTAGAATGAATATTCTCTCTAAGAGGTATGCCCATATTCCCTACTTTGGATAGTTTTGTAACCCTTCTTTACTGAATAAGTACCATCCTTAGATGGAGCACAAATAATCACATCTAGCTTGTTATTGAAGTACACAATGCATTGTGACAAAATTTTCTTGACAAATATTTTTTGATCCTCTTGAATTTGGATATTACATGGATCTTTAAAAATTCCTTTGCCTGCAAAATTTTCAATAGCATCTATGTAATCAATGAGTTATTTCCCCATGAATTATAAAGACTTGGGATAGCTAATTACAGATCATAAATTTATCTCAATAGAGTGTGCCCATTCCATTAGTCATTCCAAAAGATAATGCTTTCTCCATTATGTACTTGCCATGAAATGTAATTAGTGATTGTTTCCCTAGAATCCATCATGAAATTCCACATCTCTAAACCCTTAGGAGGATTAGATATGGTGAAAATTTGAGAATATTGTGAGTTGTCTAATTATTTTCCCTACATAATTTGACAACAAATAGTGAAAGGTTTGATGTACATTCTCCAAACTAGCTTGCTACCAAAAGCCCTGTTACATTTGATTAGTTCATGGAAGCCTACTCCACTTGATATTTTAACTAATGTCATGTTATCTAATGAGATCAATATGATTTTTGTTTTATTTGTGAGATTACCTTTCCATAGAAAGTCTCATGAGTTTTTCAATTTTCTTGATGACTAAGGTTTGTGCATGTAAGAAAATAATATAATAATTTTGGATAGCTTCTAGAGCTATTTCAATGAGAAGGATTCTTCCTGATAGAGACAACCACCTTGCCTTCCACACAATTATTTTTGATTTTATTCTTTCAATAACTATGTTCTAGAATGAAAATTTGTTTGTGACCATGAAGAGAGGGATGCCTAGATAAGTCCTTGATAGTTCACTGGCTTGGACATGGATGATTTCGAGTATCCTTATTTTAATGTTTTGCCTTGTATTAAAAATATAAATCTTGGATTTGTGCTCATTGATTTCCTGCCTTGAAATAACTATGTAGTCATCTACAACCTTTTTGATTTGTTGTGCCTCTTGTATGCTAACTTTACCATATAATAAAGTTTCATATATGAACATGGTATGAGTGATTGAAATAGTCATGTTAGGAATATGAATGCCTTTCCATCTGCCTATTTTATGAATATTTTTTATGCTCCTGCTAAGTGCTTCTTCCATAATGATAAATAGAAAGGGAGAGAGAGGATCACCCTATCACACCTCTTGTGTGACATTAAAGAAGCATGAAGGTGTACTATTGATTGTAATTGAGAGACAAGCACCTAAAAAGCATGAGCGAATCCACTTGCACCACTTTCTAAAGAAACCAAAGGTTCTTTGAACTTTGAGGAGGAAAACCTAGTTTACCTTATCATATGCTTTCATCATGTCAATTTTGACAATAAATGATGATATTTTTGATGAATGGATGGAGTAAAAAACCTTGTGTGTTACTAAGGCACCTTCTTCTTTTTCCCTTCCAGGGACAAACCCTCTTTCTCTAGATATATGATTTTCATGATGAGAGGCTGCAATCGAAGATAAAATACCTTTGTGATGATTTTGTAGATTGTACTATACAATGAAATAGACCTAAAATCTACAAATGTTTTAGGATCTTTTATCTTTGGTAAAAAAACAATGTTGATTACATTGAAATATTTTAAAATTGAACCACTTTTCCTTGATTCCTCTAGTACTAGCAAGAGTTCAAACCTAATGATTTCCCAACATTTTTGATAAAATAAGGCTTTAGATCCATCTAGACCTAGTGCTTTATCGAGAGCCATGGAAAAAACTACAAGACATACCTCATATAAAGTAAAAGGTTTCAATAATTTATCATTTTCTTTCTGATCTATAATTGTGGACACCCCCCCAATGAGTTCATTTTCTTGTTGTTGAAACTAAGAATCATATAACAATGGATGTGCCAGAAGATTTTTGTAGAACATAACCCCTTCTTCCTGAATTGCTGAGGCATTTGTTAAGAGTTCACTTGTGTTACTAATGGAGCTCAAAATTTCCAAAAAACCTTAGGATTAACATAACGATAAGACCTTAAAATGACTATCTTTACCCATGGTCCACACAACAAAGCAATGCTATACTAATGCAACAAAGCGACATGAGTCAACTTGATAGTAGCACTAAGAGAAATAAATGACCACCCCAGAAAATAATTCATTGTTGCAAGGAAGATGTCTTTAACCTACATTTGTTTATCTCATCATGTCCCTACATTGAATAACAATATATTTTGAATAAGTAAAAAGAGGGGTCAACAAAATGAACCATTTCCTGATGTGAAGAATGTCAAATAAAATATTGGCAGTAAGTGATATTTAACAAAGTGGGTTATCGAGTAAGAAAAACTAGATGGTAGCGAAGAAAAACTTATTTGATGATTTGGTTGTGGAGTCTAGTATATAGTATCGAACAAAATGAAGTTTCAAAAAAGATTTATATATGATGTATCGATGGATGGAGACATTATAAAAGGGAAGTATGCGACAAGACCCTTTTCCCCTAAGCATCGAACAATATGGAACTTCCAATAACTAAATATGGTTGAATAATGATGGTCAAGGTTCTTTGAAATGTGGCAGGACCACTTCACTTTGAGCATCGAATAAAATGATATGTCACTCGTAACCCAACCAAAGGATAAACTATACATAAGTTACTTAAAGGAAGAAAGGGAAGGCTAGAGAAAATTGGGATATGTATCAATCCCCTCTAATTACTGATGAATACATCAACATGACTTTGGGTGACGAGAGTTTGAGTCATTATTCACTCGAGGTACTAGCGATCGGGAATGGAAATGAAGTAGTGTGATTCTCAAAATTATGAAGGGAGGGATGGGGCCCACACATTTCAAGGACAAAGTTGTGCCAAAGAAGATAGAGGAAGGAAAATCATCAAAAATCCAACATAGTGGTGCAAGAGAAATCTTGAAATTCTAAAGAGAAGGTTGGTGCTCAGGCCGCTAATAATCAGGATTGGAAGCAGTGTAGTGTAAATCCCAAAATTCTAAAGGAAAGGTTGGGGCCCAGTGCCAATGATCGAAAATGGAAGCAAGGTAGTATTAATCCTAAAATTCTGAAGGGAAGACAAGGACCCACATATTTTGAAGTTATAGTTGTATGAAGGATAAATCATTAGAAATTTGACAGATTGGTGACAATTTTAAAACTCAAAGGATATGCTATGGGTGGAAAATTAATGCACGGGGTGCTAACAATCAAAATTCAGAGCAAAGTAGTGTAAATCCCAAAATTTTGAAAGGAAGCTTTGGAAGTACGACATCACCCATTAGAGAATGCAGGAAGGAAGTGCAACTCCCAATCTTTGAAGAATGGAACCTATAGACAACCAAGCAACGAGTTGGCGGGCCTAGTGATGACAGGTGGTAAGCGCCCGTGATCTCACAAACTAGAGGCTTGAGGATAAGAGAATAACCAAAGAATCATGACACATAGAAAATCAGCTAGTGGGGACCAGTGATGAAAGGTGTCAGACATTTGTGACCTACAATATGGGATGACAAGGAAAGATAAATTTATCAAGATCACAAAAAGACACTACATGGCACGAGCAAAGGAGATGGATGGCAGTCCAAGGAGGACAGATGACAAAATTTTGTGATCCCTCCATCTTAGTAGGTACAATGGCGACATTAGCACGAGATCGTGAGATGATGCCATGTTGCCAACAAGTATGCGCGATGATGTGGCAGGATGCAAAAGTGGTGTCGACATGGTGTCTAGGTGGTGCACATGCGAGCCAATTAGAGGCTTCCATGTGGATGTCAAGGTGTGGTAGACCAAGAGAAGTTTGAGTGGGAAAGTTGAAATTCAAGGCTGAATTAATTTATTGAGTAAGACAATATTTTGAATAACTTGGAGGTTAAGAAACATGTAGCATTATTTTGATTGAAGATACTAAAGTGATTGGCAATGAGATCATAGTAGTGTGATTCCTGAACTTCGAAGAGTGGAACCCATAGACAATCAATATATCAATCAGAGTGTCATCAATATAGCTTTACGTCTCGGAATGAAAAAATAAAGGTTACACCAATAATTGATGGGTGAAGCGGTGTAACCTATACCAATGATAAAAAAACACATCTCTATCGGGGTAGTAAATGTGCCCTACTTGGAGATGATTGATTCCATAATCTTGTTTTTATTACTTAGTTATTTTCTTTCCGCAAACTAATTGCGATTGATTGAGAAGAGATGTGTCTATTTAGTCATATGGAACCTCCTACAATGGGCAAGAATCTCATGTATTTTTTTATGATGTACATAAATTTTTTAGATATGTTTTCCTCTTAAAATTTGAATCTATCTATATTCCTAGAAGGATGTGTAACATCAAACATTTTTTACCTTTTTAATTTCACATTAGATTTTAGACTCACTTATAGGTCTATCTTCTGTAGCATTCCTTTAGTCTTGTTTAACCCTTTAGCATTTTTCTACCCATGTTCTATTGTGTGTAAATATTTTCTCTAATGCATTAACCTTGTTTGTCCTTTTAGGAGTTGTAAGTATCCAAATACCAATGTGACATATTGATGTAAGTATGACATGTTATCATCCTATGATAGTTTATAATTTAGCAGACATTCATAATTATTTCACCACCTATTGTATGCTTATATAAGTGGTAACCACTTTTACTTAACCCTAAATAACTTTCTTAAAACTAAAAGTATCACCTAATTTCCCCCTCTAAAGCATACAATTTGAATGGATTAATCTCAAACTTGAAGTCTCTCACACTCTAATAAATTATTTACATTTTAAATTATGAACTCTAATTTTCTAGTTTTACTAAAGCCTTATACCATAGTTTTTAGGGTTTCATACAATCTTGTCTGTATATTCTATTTTTTATCTTTAAAATCTTTAAAACCATAGGAAAATTAGTTATAATAGGTGTTGAATCCAAAAACTTAGAAAATATTGTGTTTAATATATTTTGGAGTGTTGGTGAAATTTTATAAGTTTTTATAAAATACAAAAAAGTTAAAAAATCTATTTTGTATGTTGAAATCCTTCCAATCTTTATAATTTGTAATTTTAATAAATACTTAAAACTAAGTCTAAACTTTATAAGAGGAAGCCAAAAGTTTTCACTAGTTTTAAGTTTTTGTGAATTGCAACTGGTGTTTAAGGTACTAATTGCAAATTAGAATACCAACTTATTTTTACAACTTGTAAGTTTTTGTAAATTACAACTAGATTTTGAAACTTGACTGTAAGTAAAAAGTGAATGAGTAATAAAATTTATAACTTTTTATAATCAACATTTAGAGTTTAAAGCTTAATTACAAGACAAAAGTTTAAAAATTTCTATAAATTAAAATTTAATTGCAAAACATTAAAAAGACTTCAACCTTGAAATGCAACATGCAAAAAAAATCAAGAACTTGAACTACTACCAAACCAAAAAATAATCATTTTGAACATTTCAACACTTATGAATTAGAAGTTTCAATGTAGTAATCAACAAAGATCAACGTATTAGTTTAATTAAATCTTGATTAATAACATTTTAAATTGAATAATTAAAAAATGACTTTGTATCTTATTATTAATAATTTTATAGGGATTATAATTAATTATTTATAACTATATGGAATTATTATAATTTCAATAACATGCATTTACACATCAATTTTTAAATATTTTTAAATGATTTTAGAGAAGGAATAAAATGTAAAAAGACAAGTTAAAGTGAATCTTTGCATTCTAAAGTAGTTTATTTTTGTGTGGTTTTAGAGGGATCAATTATGAATCTTTCCATCCAAATGTACGTATTTATAAACACTCTCACTTATTGTAAGGAGTGGAAATATTGGAAATCTATGACAAATCAATTTTGATATAATATACCAAATTTTACTTCATTTATTTGTGTTTTTATGCTTTCATGTTTTCAAACTTTATTTTATTTTTTTTCTACATAATTATTTGTATTTAAGCCATGTAATATTGATGGACTCAACATGTTTTTAAATCACCAATGCTTTGCTAATTGCTAGTTATTTTGTGTGATCACATGAACACATTAGTGATGGATTCAACATGTTTTTAAATCACCAATGCATTGCTAATTGCGAGTTATTTTGTGTAATCACATGAACACATTAGTGTTCTTGTGAAAAACGTCATTTACATCTAGTTTATGTAGTCCTATTTATTCACGTTAACTTAAATTCACTTAGTGCTTTAGTTGTCTCACTTTATGCACACTTGACACATATCTTAACACTTATTCCAAGTACTCTACATGTATCACATCGTATGTAAGAAAATTTCATCATACATACACATGTTTTATGATAGATTATTATTAATTCTTGCATTTCACTTAATTCATTGTAATTGTTTTAAGTTTCATTTTTATTATTTGCTACTCCAACATAATATAAAAAATGAAAATGCCAATTCTTTTTACTTTCATCTCTATCAAGAAAGCATCATGAAACTAAACAACTGTCATTGCATTCAAAAGACTCAAGAAATTATAAAAGATCACGCTTTCATTTAAAAAAAAAATTGTAACTTCGAAATACAGTATCAGATTCTATACCGTATAAATTAACTGTAAGATTTGCAAAACAATGAAGGCATACGGCTGAGTGAGGAGACAAATTGGCCTTCTCGACTTGTTGGAGGGATTTTCGGGCTGCTTTTGTTTTGTATGTGAATTTACTTCATCGGTGACGTCCATCGCGTGTAAATCAGAGGAATCTGTTAACATTAAGGGCGAAGTTGTCTTTGTTACATTGAATTCACTTTCAAACACATGCTAGGTATTTGTGTTGAATGATCTACTCTTTCTATCATTTTCAATTGTCATTTTCAGTTTCTTTGCAATGACTTAATTGCTGACGTCAAACTCTGAGGGTTGCACCCAACATTACCATTGAGATTGAGATTGATTGAGGTCAATTGGCGTGCATTTTGAAATATCAAGGCTACAGAGTCGGCAGACAAAGGGAGAGTTGGCGTGAAACGAAGTTGAATGTAAGTGCTTCCTACTTTGTAAAGATTAAAAAATAGGTCTTCAATGATTTGCAATCTTCCCACCATGCCATATCCTCCAAATTTGATACTCTTGACCTTTTCTTTTTTGGAAATTTGTGAACAACCACATGGCCCATAATCAAATACTTGGTGCTCATTTTCAACCGTTTCATTGTCAGATCCACATTCTTTCTTCTTATCATTTATAAAATGTGTAAAAACTAATATTTTATTAAAGTTATGTAGTTTTCAGAGTCTATAATGTTAGATTTCTTTCTAGATTAAATTGTGTGAGATCTTTCATCACCAACATTTCGGATCATCATATTGCATGATCTATCATCAAGATGAAAACAATAGCAAGAGAGCGAATGATGATACATCATGTTGTATGATCTGAAACGTTGATGATGAAAAATCTTATACAATTTAATCCAAAAAAAACAAAAACATCTAACACACTTTTATTGCAATTGTTAATGGCCCGCGATAGTTTTTCACTAAAATTGAGAAGTGACATTTGTAAGTGAGATCTTTTCTTTTTTTATTTTTTTAGATTTTTCACACAGTTGGCAATGATGATTTTTTTTTCTTTGCTAAATTAACAGAAGTTGGTTTAGTCACCATCATAGTTGTGATGTTTTGTAAATTCTTAAGATAAGTGTAATTTTGTATTTTTTTTTGATAGAATATAACTTTCATCTTGTTTGTCAAAAATCGACAAACTTGTATTTAAATTCATTAGACTTTCACAAGATTCTAGATTTATAGTAAAAGAAAAAGTCTTCCAAAGCCACTTTTCCAAAAATTGTAAAAATATTCATACATTACAAATGGATGATTTGGCTTCTAAATTTCACACAATCTAGTTGTTCTTGTTTTGCATCTTTCTAGGGGTTCACAATTCAAACATAATATGATTTTTTTTTGCAGGGGGGGGGGGGGGGGGGTGTCCAAAGGGGAAATTTGCACGCCTTGTGTTTGCATCATTTATCTTAAAATAAATTTGTCTATGCCACATAATTATCACATTTACAAAGCGAACGTACAACTTCAATCTAGGGGCCTTTGGAAAATGGTCAATAGATAACAAATGTATTTTACTAATTTTTTTGAATAGTTTACCTATTGGAATAAGCTAGATAAGGTAATTAAAACCATAAGTCTTCTCATTTATGATAATTTGCATTTCAAGACATTGCTATTTGTACTACTCTAGGTAAGGAAATGTGGGATAAATATAATAATCTCTTTTCCATAGTTGATGTGTTATAAATCTATAATTGGATACTAAGTTAAAAACACTATCTCATGATGCTTTCCCTTCTCTTGAATAATTCTTTGTTTAGTTTAAGTATTTCGCTTCTATACTAAATGCTTGTGGTAAACTAAAAACAAACAAAGACTGTATGTTAATAGAAATTTTCAAATTAAACTTAGTTTAAGTATTTCACTTCTTCTAAAATTAAATTGCCAATTATTTATAAAGACTTAAAGATCTCAAGAAATTTTCTATCTCAAACTGAAGAGTACATGAGGGGTGTCTTCGAGGTGCACATATCACTGTCCCTAAGTCAAAGTAGGGGATTTTGGCCACTAAAATAATAGGTTTTTAGTAACAATTCAATCGACACATTACGAGCATACAACAAGCTACTTAAATATCTAACCAATCCTACTATGGGTCTAATATACTCAAAGGTATGGCCCCTTTCGAACTAGCATTGTATGATAAGTGCTAATACCAATCAGACTTAGCTTTGACGTCATCCTTAATTTATATAGCAGACCAATTAACTCCCGCTTGAGGTCATTCCCTTGGGGTGATTACCACTTTTCCTACCAAAGAAGGCCTCTCTACTAGGGTTTTATCCTCAATAAAATTGTGTCGAAGCACCAAACACATCAAACACTTGGTAAATTTAAGCACAAAATTGAAGTGTTTGTTAAACTAAATAGATCTAGTTGGTTTCAAAATAAAGTCTTCAATAAATGTCATGCACCAAATGTCGAACACAACCGTTTCAAACTAATGCCTTTGACAATTGATTAGCACTTGCACAAACCCACAAAAAGAAAAATTAGATTCTCTAAAAAGAAAATCAAAACATAATAAAAAATCTAACTAATAAAATAAAAGATGAAATTTAATCTAATAAAATAAAAATCTAATCTAATTGAACAAAACAACTTTAATCTAAAAGGGAAAAAAGTCTAATCTAATTGATGAAAAAATAATCTACATTAATGAACAAACTAATCTAGATTAGTAACTACATTAAAAACAAAAACTAAATCTAGAATGAGAAGTTGAGTCAAGGAATGTAGTTTGGCATTCATGCGAACATTGAGGAATTGAATTTTGTTTATCTTCCTTTCCTAGACATAATGTTTTTGTGCATAATCTATCTAATTGTGATCAATTTCATATACAATTGAACTTGATTCAAGTGGAGAACTATCTTAGTTACATCCCTTCCATAAGCCTCAATAATCTTGCAGGTCTTTACAAATATAATGAATAGCATCTGAAAAAGGAATTCATTTTGATCAATCGTAAGCATTGACAAATGCATCATGTTCAAGAAGTGGCTTAGTCTTTTTGCCCAAGTTTAATATAGTTTGGATGATATAATCATTGATTTTCTTCATTACTCCAAATCTTCTAAATGGGTACATTCGTAGTTCAATTTAATTACGAGAGAACACCTAGTAAAACTGAAATACATTTTGGAACACTATTGAAATAAGACTAGAGTTGAAGGATGTTAAACTCAAATGTAAACAAATTTCATGACACATCTCGAATAATATTACAATTAACTTGATGCTAATCCAACTCTTTTAGTCACACGGGGTTGCATCTTTGTACATATTATGTTTTCCATTGTTTTGGTTATGGACTCTATTGCTACTACAATCACTTATAATGAGTTTCTTCAAACCTAGTTGTTTTATCTACTTTAGATTATTTAGGAATTACGATTGCGGTGAGTGATTTGACACAAGCGCATTAAGATTTATTAGACCATCAATGCATTTGTTAACATCTTCATTGTCATGTAATATTTTGTATGATAGGGTTCAACTCCTTCAACCTTCATTCATATATTTCAAAAACTCATTTTAAGAGATCTTATCAACCCATGACATGGTTGTGACAACCATGTTAGACTTAGACAAACTAATGAAACTTAGACCTAATGATTGGATATGCTTTGAAAGAGAAAGCAATAATTTGAAATTGAACAATTCAAACAAATGCAAAGCACAAGATTATGTAAACCTCAAGATAGAGCTAAAAAAGGATTCCAAACAAATCAACAACATAAAAAATCAATTCAATATTTCCATTGTTTTTTTCTGAATGATTTGCTCCAATGATTGGTGGTATATGAGTGTTCCTTTGCTTGGAAGTAACCTATTTTTAAATGCATATACTTAGTTCAAATTGTGATTGATTGTTGTATGAAATAGCACCTCTAAGTTAGGGAGAGACAATGAATGACTAATATTTGATGGAGAGATCTATGGTGGAAGATGAATGAGAGGATTTCCCTAGAATCAAGGAGAGAAGGAAGGGTTGAGATGGATGTTGTTGGAAGATAAAAAGTAAGGATGCATTTACTAAATTTGACAAGTAATGGCAACCATAAAAGATATAAATGATAAGTGTATTCGAGATAGGTGGAAGGAATATAATAATATTTAATCATTTAGATGCCTAAATAGTCGTTGTGAAAGTGAATTCAGCTTTAATATTATGAATCAGGTACATGAAGTGTGTCTCATATTGAGCAAACCTACCATCAGCCCAATCATTGACATTGGTTGCATAGATGCTCAGAATTGTGACTGCGGGTGGTTGATGAGCCTTGACTTAAGAGACGAGAACAGATCAAATCTAGTTATCTCAAATCAATTATATATTTCTATAAGCAGTATCACTTGTCCTCTATCTCTATCCAACCTCTGCAATCATACTTCACAGCTGGGCATTTCATCAAACACTTGTCCTGCAAACGGAAACACTGTTCTGGTTGTAATGATTTTGCGCATGAGTTTTTTCTGCCAAATTCCACAAATTGCTGCATTTGGTCAAACAGCTGGAGGGGTTCCCTGTCCCACCTTTGTTGTACATTTGCAACCACACCATGTGACAAAATTCCTTCTTTCCGTGGATACAAGTACAAACCGTGGGATATGGCTTTACAACAGCTAATGCATTTGCTTGGAAGTTTTTAATGCATTCCATAAGATGATGATGAGGCATTGAGGTAAGCTTCGCTGCATATTTAAAACCTCCGTCCACAGGAAATTGAGGGTAACCAAATGAAAGTTGTCTCTAACCGTCTTAAAAGGTGGTCAATTCTAACTATTTAACACATTTAGTCTTGAAAGTTAATAAAATGAAAGTTTCTTTCTACTAATTCTGACTAATTAACACATTTAGTCTAAAAATTGAATTAAAGTTTTCTAAAATAAACTTATCAAAAGTACTTCCTTATAACAACTACCAAATTTCTTAGAGTTTGTCATTGTTTCTCTTAAATCAAAATCTTTGATATAATAGTTAATGAATGCCCCTCTTACTAAATAGAGTATTAACATACAAACATTGTTAGTAAGAGGGGCATTCATATTGCCATATAACGAGAACTATATATTGCCATGTTATAGAAAGAAGTTGGCTTTGTGTTCCACTCTATCTTCATAATCAAATCCTCATTTTTTGATTATCTTTATTTAACTCATCTTTGCATCCCTTCATTATATGCTTGTTTTGTTTAACAAATTGTTGTTGCCCTTCACTTACCATATTGCATAGTTGACATGATCCTTCAAATGATTAAACATTTCTCAATCTGAAACATTCCATTTATATTTTAAAATGACCATAGACAAAAAAATCAAATAATCATAAACAATTTTTAAAAGGAAACCTAACCTCCTTCGCAATAGCTAATGGGGCCATATTATTTGGACCAATCTTCTCATGTTTAGAAGCATCTTTTATTTTTCCTTTTCTTCTCCTTTTCTCTGGTCCCAGTTGAGTCCTCCTATGCCATGCCATGTTTTAGTGATGAAGAGGGTTTGACATTGTGGGTGATGACATTTGTGTGTTCCTTCTCTAATGATGCATACATTTTTTTAGATGAAACTTTTTGATGGTCTGCTATAGGATCTTTGCTAGAGGATGCCATGCTTTAAACAAAGAAAAAATAGTATGTATTGTTGAATGAGAAATGATTTGGTGAGTAGAAAAGAAGTAATGAAATATTGGAACAAAGATGTAATCGAAAAAGAACATAAGAACTAGGAATGAGTAAAAATCCTAAATCAAACACTAATTAATAAATCATGCTCTATTGTAACTAGATTGTATTTATTGGTTGGTCATCTAATTAAGAATATTGGTTTATTGTATTTGCGCACGTGTCAAGGGAATTCTATATGCCACTAGAAAAGCTCCATACAAATCTTCCATGCCCTATGTGTTACATATCTCTTACATAAAATAGTACAAACTCAGTACAAAATCCTAGTCAGAGGCTCTGATGCAGAAGGGACCAGGGACAAAAAAGTTGTGCCAATCATTAGGCAGTACAACGTTGGGACATTTAGTTCACCAGGAATATTTGACAGGCAGGATGAAGCGAACACAACTAACTGCAACCTAGTAATCGAGTAGTAATTGTAGCCTATTAACTAGATTTCCTAGCTGTGGAATACTAACCAGACACACTAACCGCGGATTACTAACCTGCCTGCTACGTGTGACCCTAAAAGATGCTAGGAAAAGTTGCAACCACATGCGTCAATTTCAAATATTCCCATTCGGGTTTTTTTTTGGGCTGCTAGCATTATTGGTATGCCAATCAAGGTTTTGTTGTGTTCTTATAGAGGTGGGAGATTCGCAGATCTAGGAGCTAAATTAGAGCTAGTTTGATCAAGCGGGTGTAGCTAATTTCCAAAGCCATTTGGAGACCACATGTTTGCAAAAGATCTGGGCATGAAACATTGTATCTTTGTTGAAAAGATTATTCTTCTTTCTACCTTTGAACCATCTAGGGTATGACTAATGTAGTTTACATTTTCTATCAGTGTGTGAATAAACAGGGTTTTGACTGCAAATGAGAGGCTTTATTTCGGCATAGTTGTTCATAGAAGAGATCAACTTGCAACATTGCACCTGTATGCCCAAAATATTATTGTGTTTTCCTCCCTCATCTAGGGTATGAATATGGTAGTTTACGTTTTCTATCGATGTGTGATTAAAATGGGTTTTGGCCACAAATCAGAGGCTTTGTTTCGGTATAGCTGTTCACAAAAGATAGTCTGATGAGTGTGTTTGATGAGATATCTTGAATGTCTTAGCAATGAGTTGTATTTTGATCCACATACCTTAATTAAAAATGTTCTATAACTAATCTTCACTTAGCATCACATTCAACAACAAAAAAAACTATCCAATTAATTCCTCCTCAGACACTTATACATCTGTATCCACAAATAATTTGTTTAAGTTCCTTAATAATCTAACTATCTTTTGTATCAGATCATCGAATCTAGTCATACAAAACTCACTACAAATTCCCAAGGCTCCAACATGGACCAATCACCAATGGAAACCTCAACTTGGTCAACATGAGTTAAAATGTGGTCCCCACCACTTAACTTAATGGATCATCAAAGAAGATCATGATTTTGCCAAGTCACTTGATACACTTGATAGTGTAAATTTAAAAGACAAGAAGAGAAATAGAAAAATAAAGATCAAAACAAGAACATGATTTATAGTGGTTCGACAATTGCCTATGTCCACTCTCAAGCAGGGAATTATTATCGCGTTCTTGTTTTAATCTTTATTTTTCTGTTTCTCTACTTTTCTTTTAAATTTACAATTGGTATCAAAGCTGAGGTGAGGCTAGAGCAGAAATGGAAGAAGATGAATTTAATTTTGTCATTGACAAATTTCTTGGAAATTTAGGCCTAGTAGAAAATAATGTTGTGCCTACAAAAACTAAAAGAACTTGCCATCATGTGCATTGGTGGGATAGCTCGGAAAATACGCCTGAAGTTGAACCAGAAGAAGATTTTGGAGCTTTCAAATTGGATCTTAGTGCAATTCTTGAATGCATGGGTGATGTGCACCGTAGGAAAGGCCAAATGGAAGAATTGCAAAAGAGGGTAAAAGAGGACAAGACCGGCAAGTCTGTAAAGGACCTGGTGTTGGTCATTTATGAAATGGCTTCTCTTATTTCTAGCTTCAGACTCAATAATCCAAATACTTTTGCTTCCAAAGTTCATAAGATGTTGCAATTGAACTACTCTGCAAAGCTCGATTCTGGCATGGGCTCTTCTAGTGTTGAAGAGGACAAAGATGTTGTTATTGGAATGATGAAAGGCACGGTCAGTGCAAAAGATCAAAATAAGAACATGATTTATAGTGGCTCGACAATTGCCTATGTCCACTCTCAAATAGGGAATTATTATATTAATCCAATCCATAGTATGATACAATGCAATGCATGACTGCACATAATCATTTATAGAAAGCTCTTTGAATATGAAGAGATGGGAGAAAACGAATGGTCATGTGACCGTTGGGCTTCATATCCCAACAGATAGACTACATTGTGTCTCATCTTTATCAAAGAAGGTAAGAAGTTCTCCAAATCCCTTAAGGCATTCTTGGGACCACCAAAGTTACATTGAAAATAACTCATCGCTAAGACATTCAAGATATCTCATCAGACTAACATGCCAACTCAATGTTTATTTATGCATTGGCTGATATGATGAATTAGATCACTATTCAGAAGTTTATTTATACATTTAGTATGGTATGCATTTATTTTCATCATTGCACTACTTGGTTTGAGTGATATTTTCTTCTACCACATTTCATTTATCAAGTTAGATCAGATTCTAAATATTTAACACAAAAATTTTGACATTGGTTTTTAATTTGAAATGCTTTCATGTTGAAGAGGCAGTACGAAACTTGATTGGTAACGATTGGCTTGCTTCTCATTCTTCTGCTCTCTTCTCCAAAGTAGCTTCACAGTTTCTCACTATTCTTATGGATCTTACCTTTGATGCTCATCTATTTTTATCCATTACTTTAAATTTGTTAAACCCTTCTCTAGTTGAAGAAGATATGCACTACTTCATTTTCTTTCCTATTATAGGCTGGATCTTTTCTCGTTGCTAGATTTTTAAATTTTGATAAATTTATGTCTAAAATATTCTTCAAGATGTGGTGATTGTTGTTAAATTTGGTGTGCAAAATGGGAGCATTAAACAACCTATTACTTGGAATTTGGGAGATTGCTCGATGTGTATGAACCCAATGTGGCCGTCTCTACTGTTCTAGACCGGTTCTTGGCAATTCAAACCATCTTGTCACATGATAATGAATGTGATGGGTCTTCTACATTGGTTGTTCCTCCTCCTCCTCAAGTTGTTTCTCAGGAAGGTTCTTCAAGATCAGCTACTTTGGATAGCCTTAATGATCTGGCTATTTCAATTTCCTCTTAGAGTGATGGATTGAGCTAAATATTCTTTGGAAGATTTGGGGGATGATTTCTTCCCTCCTCAAGATGCATCCACTTTTCATAGATATTATGATCATTCTCGAGTTGTACTATTTTTCGTTACCTGGTTAGTATGCATCTATGAGGGTTGGTGAGTGGTTCTTTTGTTTCATTTGTCTCCTGGGTTCTCACTCTTCTCTTGTATGGCTAGGATTTATAGGCACTCCTTTGTCATCACCCTTGATTTTATGGGTGACTTTTTGCTGTATTTTGACATTTTTAAATTTATTATAATAAATCTTTTTAGTAACTTTAGTCACTTTGATGGAAATAAAATATTAAATATTAAATATTTGAAATTAAAAAATAGAATAAGTCTTAGTTAAATAAAAATAATTTCATACATTTTAAATTTAAAAAATACTAAACTCAATGTATTTGAAATACATTTTCTTGAATTAATTTTTAATTTATTTTCTATATTTAGAGATTTTGTTAAGAGTTTGGCATTCATTTGATTTTTTTTAAAAATTAGGGTACTATGGTGAGATATCCAATTCTTACAATTATATATTTTTAAAATATGTTAAAGATTTATTTGAGATTGATTTAGGTTTTCTTATTTACACAAACGAATTTAAGATTTTTATAATATTTTATAAGTTTTTGAATTTGATTGGAATTCATAGTTTACTTATTTAAATTTATTTTACTTATTGAAATTTATAGGATTTTAATTTTTTTTTGGTTGTTGATCATCACTATCAATATGTGAAATATAAGACATATTATTTTAAAATAATATCTCTCTATGCTATTTTACATATATTTTTAAAAATACAGATATGCTAGTTTGTAGAAGTTTTGAATTTCGTGTTCCTTGTTTGCAACTCCAACATGATATAGATTACATCTCTAACATAATATAGATAATTGAATAACCAATTCTTTCTACTTTCATCTTGATCAAGAAAATATCATAACACTAAACAAACACACTCATTACATCCAAAAGACACAAGTAATTATGCAAGATCAACTTTATTTATTTTTTAAAATTGTAACATTGAATTTTTTTTAAAGGTATTCACCACCTAATGTACTGTACAATACAGTAATATTCTATACCGTATAAAATTATTTGCTAAAAAAATGAAGGCATATGGCTGAGTCACCCTTTTCCGCTTGCTGTCGGTGTTTTGAGGAGACAAATTGGCCTTCTCGACTTGTTGGAGGATTTTTCGGGCTGCTTTTGTTTTGTACGTGAAATTACTTCTTTGGTGATGTCCATCGCTCGTGTAAATCAGAGGAATCTGTTAACAAGGGTGAAGTTGTCTTTGTTGTTTTTGTTTTGGTACATTGTTGTTGTTGTTGTTGAAGTATTAAGACTAGAAAGTCGGCAGACGAAGGAAAAGTTGGCGTGAAACAAAGTTGAATGTAAATCCTTTCTACTTTGTAGACATTGAAAAATAGGCCTTCAATGATTTGCAATCTTCCCACCATGTCATATCCTCCAAATTTGTTACTCTTGACATTTTGTTTTTGTGGAAATTTGTGAACAAGCACATGGCCCATCATCAAATACTTGGTCCTCATTTCCAACCGTTCCATTGTCCCATTCTAACTATACTAGATTCTTCTCACTTTTTATAAAATGTGTAAAAACTAATATTTTATTAAAGTTATGTAGTTTCTACAATCTATAATGTTAGATATTTTTTCTTTTAGATTAAATTATGTAAGATTTTTCATCATCAACATTTTGGATCATACTACATGATCTATCATTAAGGTGAACACAAGAGTATGAGCGCAGAATGATGATGTATCATGTAGTACTATGATTTGAAATGTTGATGATGAAAAATCTCACATAGTTTAATCTAGAAGAAAAAACATCTAACACACTTTTATTGCAATTGTTAATGGCTTGCAATAGCTTTCACTAAAATTGAGAAGTGATATTTGTAAGGGAGACAATTTTTTTCTTCGCGTTTTTAGATTTTTGACACAATTGACAAATGGTGATTTTTTTTTGCTAAATTAATAGAAGTTGGTTTAGTCACCATCATAGTTGTGATATTCAATTTAATAATTGTAACTTTTTTATTTGTTTTGTAAATTCTTAAAAAAGTGTAATTTTGCATTTTTTTTAGAGTATAACTTTCATCTTGTTTGTCAAAAATTGACAAACTTGTATTTAAATTCATTAGACTTTCACAAGATTCTAGATTTAAAGTTAAAAAAAAGTCTTCAAAAGCCACTTTTCCAAAAATTGTAAAAATATTCATACATTACAAATGGATGATTTGGCTTTTAAACTTCACACAATCTTGTCATTCTTGTTTTGCATCTTTCTAGGGGTTCGCAATTCAAACATAATATAATTTTTAAAAAAATTTTGCATGCCTTGTTGTGTTTGCATCATTTATCTTAATTTTTTTTTGTCTATGCCACATAATTGTCACATTTAGAAAGAGAACGTACAAATTCAATCTAGGGGCCTTTGGAAAATGACCAATAGACAACAAATGTATTTTACTAGAGATTTTGAATAATTTGTACGTATTGAAATAAGCTAGATAAGGTAATTAAACCCATATGTATTCTCATTTATGATAATTTGCATTTCAAGACATTGTTATTTGTACTACTCTAGGTAAGAAAATGTGGGATAAATTTAATAATCTCTTTGCTATAGTAGATGCATTATAAATCTATAATTGGATGATGAATTAAAAACATTATCTCACGATGCCTTCCCTTCTCTTGAAGATTTCTTTGTTTAGTTTAAGTATTTTTCTTCTATACTAAATGCTTGTGGTAAACTAAAAACAAACAAAGAGTGTATGTTTTTTGGTCCTATCAAAACTCAAAGGTCCTTATTAGATGTTTACTTCTTCCTATTACTCTACAATGGATTCCCTTGGAACAACACATGCAATGCCTTCTTCTATAAGTTAATCTCTTGGATGCTATGACCTCTTCCAAATGTTAAGCACTTATTGTCCAATTGTCTAAAAGGAAAGGTTATAAATCTTCAAATAAACCTAAGACAAAATCAACTTCAAGAAATGACCAATCATCCAAGAAGAAGATTAATATTAACACACAAGCCAAATCTTCTTCAATTTCATACAAGATACTTCCTTAAGTATAAGAAGAAATAAAATTTCAATGTACTTATTGTGGATTGTAAAATCATGATATTAGATTTTGTTATAAGAGTATTATAGCTATAGAAGAGGCTATAAAGACACACAAAATTGAGTTTCACAAACCTACTAAGCTACTAAGAGACGTTCCCTTACAATTCAAGGATTAGTTTCATCCTAGGATAATTGTGTTGTTGACTCATGAGCCTCACATTTCATCATGCTTTCACATGATCTTCTTGAGTCTATTTTTTGACATCACTACTCATATTTTAGTAGAAAATTCATCACAACCTTTATTTGTGAGGATACATGTACAATATAGTTCAAAGAGGGTAGCATTAAGGATTTTTCTATATGTTCTTGGCCTTTTAGCCAATTTTCTTTTTGTTTACCAATTTTTCATATTGCTGATGAAAAGATAGTTGAGTGTTCAATTTATTCAAGAACTTCATCATCCAAAGAGGATTGTTTAATTTTAGAGTAGATCATAGATATTGATTGTACATGTTTCATGACTCTAAGTGAGCTTCAGGAGCATAATATATTTCCCATGTTGAATCTTTTTTTTTTTTTTGGCTTGAGAGGCTAAACAAATCAATCATATGTATCTTCATTATTTGAGTACTAAGGATATAGTTCTTGTACTCCCAAATATTTCATGCATATAGGGTATTTTTAAAGGTTGTGTAATTAGAAAATATCATTAGGAACCTTTCAAAAAGGTAAGCCCCATTGTGCTACTAAGTTGGTTCATAAATACCTCATATCATTTATAAATTATTCGTTTGTAGGATCCAAGTTGATGACCTACAACTAATTGAATATCTAGATGAACTAAAGGAACAGTGATTAGAGATCACTGAGCTATAAAAGTGATATGTAAGATGATTAAATCAGTCAATATGTTGTCATTGATGTCAACTAGTTTTGACTATACTTATCATGATAGTTACAAACATCTGAATATCTGTAGAAGGAAGAAATAGTGAAGAAATGAGATATCTACATAAGGAAAAGATGGATATGACAAATAAGAATAAGGTATACATTTGGTAACTTATTGATGAGTCTATGTCTTTATATTGCTGACTTGAGCATGTTACATTATTCTATTATGAAGAAGAGATTTGAATTGAACAAGTTAATGTGGTCGGTAATTGAAAACTTCTATATACACTGAGCTAGTGCAGTGTATACCAAGTGATAGTAATAACCGAGTTAGTTATCACTGACGCATTTCAGTATTAACCGAGTATGGATGAAAATATTAAATGCTAAGAACAGTTGACTGACATTGATGAGATGGAAATTGTTATGATTTCGAGGTAAAGGATGAAGTTAGTTATAAGATCCATGACTAACATAATTCAGAGATGATCTAAAGGATGAGATTGAATTATGTTATTGACACATTTGCCAAGGAAGGTTTGAGTGGCAAAATGGACGAAGGAGATTAAGAGGCAGAATCTGATGGTTGATATGAAAATGGTTTACTTGTCTATTTTAAGAGACATGAGTTTCATTGTTGAAACATGCCAGATGAATATAGAATGCAAAAGATTTCGCGTGAAGACTTTATTCATGCATTCCTGATCAAACTAGTTACAGACATAACCGAGCGCTAGAGAACTATACACCAAGTAAAGTAAGTTGGGGAAATATTGAGGAAGTGAATTGTTTAATGATTAGATGAGTTTTATGAGCTTAGCATAGATCTGAATATTTGCAAATGAGTTTTATTTGAATCAGATCATAATTGTATTAGTTTAACCATTGATTTAGCAAAATCTCTTAACCGAGTGGACTTAACAATCTTATTGTTTTTCCATATGACATTTGTTGAATGTTAATTGTTATCTTGTTGAATCCATAGTGAATGTTGGTCAAGAGTTAACTTTGGTTGCAGGATGAGAGCATTAAACAACATATTAAGGAATTTGGGAGATTGCTTAATGTGTTTGAACCCAATGTGGTCTCTACTATTCTAGATCGGTTCCTGGAAATTCAGACCATCTTGTCACATGATAATGAATGTGATGGGTCTTCTACACTATTTGTTCCTCCTCCTCAAGCTGTTTCTCAGGAAGGATCTTCAAGATCAGCTACTTTGGATGGCCTTAATGATCTAGCTATTTCAATTTGCTTTCAGAGTGATGCATTGAGCTAAATACTCTTCAGAGGACTTGGGGGATGATTTCTTCCCTCTTCAAGATGTATCAACTTTTCATATATAATATGATCATTCTTGAGTTGTACTATTTCTTGTTACCTTGCTAATATGTATTTATGAGGGTTGGTGAGTGGTTCTTTTCTTTCATTTGTCTCCTGGGTTCTCACCTTTCTCTTCTATGACTAGGATTTATAGGCACTCCTTTGTCATCACCCTTAATTTTATGGGTGACTTTTTGTTGTATTTTGACATTTTAAAATTTATTATAATAAAAATATTTAGCGATTTCAACCACTTTGGTGGAAATTAAATATAAAATATTAAATTTTTAAAATTTAAGAAATAGAATAAGTCTTAGTTAAATAAAAATAATTTCATGTATTTTAAATTTTAAATATAAAAAATACTAAACTCAATGTATTTGCAATACATTTTTTCAAATTAATTTTTAATTTATTTTCTATATTTGGAGATTTTGTTAAGAGTTTGGCATTCGTTTGGCTTTTTAAAAAAAAGTAGGGTACTACGGTGAGATCCAATTCTTAAAATTATATATTTTTTAAATATGCTAAAGATTTATTTGAGATTGATTTAGGTTTTCTTATTTACACAAATGAATTTAGGATTTTTATATTAATATTTAAATGTGGGTTTGCTTATAAGTTTTTGAATTTTATTGAAATTCATAGTTTAATTATTTAAATTTATTTTACTTATTGAAATTTATTGGATTTTAATTTTTTTGGTTGTTGATCATCACTATCAATATGCCAAGTGTAAGACATATTATTTTAAAACGATATGTTAATTTGTAGAAGTTTTGAATTTCATGTTCATTGTTTACAACTCCAACGTGATATAGATTACAACTCCAGCATAATATAGATAATTAAATAACCAATTCTTTCTACTTTCATCTCTATCAAAAAAAAAACAAAAAAAAACTAAACAAACAGAGTCATTACACCCAAAGACACAAGTAGCCTAACTATGCAAGATCAACTTTCATTTAAAAAAAATAATTGTAACTTTGAATTTTTTTAAAGGTGTTTACCACCTGATGCACTGTACAATACAGTATCATATTCTATACCGTATAAAATTATTGTAAAATTTGCTAAAAATATGAAGGCATATGGCTGAGTCGCCCTTTTCCGAATACTCTCGGTGTTTTGAGGAGACAAGTTGGCCATCTCAATTTGTTGGAGAATTTCCCGGGATGCTGTTTTGTATGTGAATTTACTTCATTCGTGACGTCCATCAGAGGAATCTGTTAACAAGGGCGAAGTTGTCTTTGTTGTTGTTGTTGTAGTAGTAGTATTAAGACTAGAAAGTCGGCAGACGAGTGAAGTGTTGGCGTGAAACAAAGTTGAATGTAAATCCTTTCTACTTTGTAGACATTGAAAAATAGGCTTTCAATGATTTGCAATCTTCCCACCATGTCATATCCTCCAAATTTGTTACTCTTGACATTTTGTTTTTGTGGAAATTTGTGAACAAGCACATGGCCCATCATCAAATACTTGGTCCTCATTTCCAACCGTTCCATTGTCCCATTCTAATTATATTAGATTCTTTTTGCTTTTTATAAAATGTGTAAAAACTAATATTTTATTAAAGTTATGTAGTTTCCACAATCTATAATGTTAGATATTTTTTCTTCTAGATTAAATCATGTAAGATTTTTCATCATCAATATTTCGGATCATACTACATCATCTATCATCAGGGTGAACACAATAGCATGAGAGTAGAATGATGATGTATCATGTAGTATGATTTGAAACGTTGATGATGAAAAAACTCACATACTTTAATCTAGAAGAAAAAATATCTAACACACTTTTATTGCAATTGTTAATGACTTGCAATAGCTTTCACTAAAATTGAGAAGTGATATTTGTAAGGGAGACAATTTTTTTCTTCACGTTTTTAGATTTTTGACATAATTGACAAATGGTGATCCTTTTTTGCTAAATTAATAAAAGTTGGTTTAGTCACCATCATAGTTGTGATGTTCAATTTAATAATTGTAACTTTTTTATTTGTTTTGTAAATTCTTAAAATAAGTGTAATTTTGCATTTTTTTTATAGAGTATAACTTTCATCTTGTTTGTCAAAGATCGACAAACTTGTATTTAAATTCATTAGACTTTCACAAGATTCTAGATTTAAAGTTATAAAAAAGTCTTTAAAAGCCACTTTTCCAATAATTGTAAAAATATTCACACATTACTGATGGATGATTTGGCTTCCAAACTTCACACAATCTTGTCATTCTTGTTTTGCATCTTTCTAGGGGTTCACAATTCAAACATAATATGATTTTTTAAAAAAAATTTGCATGCCTTGTTGTGTTTGCATCATTTATCTTAATTTTTTTTGTCTATGCCACATAATTATCACATTTAGAAAGAGAACATACAAATTCAATCTAGGGGCCTTTGGAAAATGACCAATAGAAAACAAATGTATTTTACTAGAGATTTTGAATAATTTGTACGTATTGAAATAAGCTAGATAAGGTAATTAAACCTATAGGTATTCTCATTTATGATAATTTGCATTTCAAGACATTGTTATTTGTACTACTCTAGGTAAGAAAATGTGGGATAAATTTAATAATCTCTTTGCTATAGTTGATGTATTATAAATCTATAATTGGATGATGAATTAAAAACATTATCTCATGATGCCTTCCCTTCTCTTGACGACTTCTTTGTTTAGTTTAAGTATTTCTCTTCTATACTAAATGCTTGTGGTAAACTAAAAACAAACAAAGAGTGTATGTTCTTGGTCCTATCAAAACTCAAAGGTTCTTATTAGATGTTTACTTCTTCCTATTACTCTACAATGGATGCCCTTGGAACAACACACTCAATGCCTTCTTCTAGTCAATTTTGTGATAGACTTGAAGAGGAAAATATAAGTTAATCTCTTGGATGCTATGACCTCTTCCAAAAGTTAGGCACTTGTTTTCCAATTGTCTAAAAGGAAAGGGAATAAATCTTCAAATAACCTAAGAAAAAATCAACTTCAAGAAATGACCAATCATCTAAAAAGAAGATTAATGTTAACACATAAGTTGTATCTTCTTCAATTTCATACAAGATACTTCCTTGAGTATAAGAAGAAATAAAATTTCAATGTACTTATTGTGGATTGTAAAATCATGATGTTAGATTTTGTTATAAGAGTATTATAGCTATAGAAGAGGCTATAAAGACACACAAAATTGAGTTTCACAAACCTACTAAGCTGCTAAGGGATGTGCCCTTACAATTAAGGATTAGTTTCATCCTAGGCTAATTGTATTGTTGACTCATGAGCCTCACATTGCATCATTATTTCACATTGAGTCTATTTTTTGACATCACTACTCATATTTTAGTAGAAAATTCATCACAACCTTTATTTGTGGGGATGTGCACAATATAGTTGAAAGAGAGTAGCATTAAGGATTTTTCTATATGTTCTTGGCCTTTTAGCCAATTTAATTTTTGTTTAACAATTTTTCATATTGCTGATGAAAAGGTAGTTTAGTGTTCAAGTTATTCAAGAACTTCATCATCCAAATAGGATTGTTTAATTAGGTAGAGTAGATCATAGATATTGATTGTACATGTTTCATGGCTTTGAGTGATATTTTGGAGCATCACATATTTCCCATGTTGACTCTAATTTTTTTTTGCTTGAGAGGCTAGACAAATCAATCATATGTATCCTCATTATTTGAGTACTAAGGATACGGTACTTGTACTCCCAAATATTTCATGCATATATGGTATTTTTAAAGGTTGTGTAATTAGAAAACATCATCAGGAACCTTTCCAAAAGGTAAGCCCCATCGTGCTACTAAGTTGGTTCATAAATACCCCATATCATTTATAAATTATTCATTTGTAGGAGCCAAGTATGTACTCAATTTCATTGATGATTTCGCTGATTGCACTTATGTGTAATTTCTTAAGTAAAAGAGTGACATACAAGGTGTTTGTGGATAAGTAGTTAGGTTCTTTAATTTAATAAATACACATAGATAATGGGAAAGAATATGTGAACCAAGGCTTCATGAACTTTTATGTTGAGCATATAATTTAGAATCAAATCACAATTCCTTTCACTCATCAACAAAATGATGTTGCATAAGAAATAATATATCACCAAGAGAGATGGAAAATTGTATGCTTTAATCTCTTCTTGTGGCCCGATCATTTTGGTTGAAGATATCAATTATGAAAACTATGTATAGAATTACACTTCTCACTAGGCAGCTCAAAATCTTAATCCATAGGAGGAATGCATTAAGCCTAATGTATCTGTATGCAAATTAGATGTCTAACAACTAGAAATGATAAATTAACTATTAAAGCCAATGAATCTATCTAAATGCAAACACAATGAAGAATGCAAAGTAACTATGAAATGATGAAACTAATTTAATTACCTTCACCTATCATGCAGCTTGTCTCCATTGTCCTCCTAGCTTTGATTTCTTGAAGATGTTGAGCTCTTAGATTTCCAAAATGAAGCCTTCTCCCAAGATGCTAGCAAAGTGTGGAGATTGAATGAAATTGAGTGCACAATAGCTTATGCAAACTAATGGATAAAATGCAAATGAAATGGTGATTGCTATGGAATGCTTGATTGCTTGAATGCTTGGATGCTTGTTATAAAAAATACCTATTAGCTCTCAAATGAGAAATGAGGCTCCTTTTATAGAGTTTTGGAGGATCTAGGCTTAGGTGGCACAATCCTACGGTTGAGAATGAAAGGTGGAAGATCCTAGGGCTAGGATTGACTTGGTTGAACAAGTTGAGAGAAAGAGGGATGTAGTTGGAATGTGAGAGGAAGAATAGGGATGATGTTCCTCTCACATTGACATGGAGGAGAAGAAGGTGGAAGGGAAAGACACATGTCAAGTGTCTCACAAAGACCAAAGAGAGAAAGGGGGAGAGACATTTTCCTCATGAGGACTCTTTGTACAAGTGTCCCATGAGTCACCTTTGACCCTTAGAGGTGGCTTGAGAAGCCCCTTAGGAATAGGGAATGTCTCTTGACTTGGTTGTTGAGAGGACATGTGGTCATGAGACCAAGTCCTATGAGGCCACATAGCCTTTAAGAATAGGACATGTGTGGGTGAGGATAAATATGAATAAATATTTAATAATAATTATTTATTTTAGCCAAGGTGATGTGTCAGGTGACTAGGTGGATGAAGTGAATTAGAAGACTTAGTCATATTTAGGTGATTGTGTATTTAATTAAATCACTTTAATAGACTATTTAGAAGACTTAGGATATAGAATTAGACTATAGTGAATTTATTTAAATAAATTGAATAATTTATTTAATAAATAGAGGAATAATTATTAATTAAATAATAAATATTTAATTAATTTATCAAGTCAATAGTAATGAAATAATAAATATTTAATTAATTAATGAAGCCATTTTTAGGTGTATACATTTTGCCCCTCTTTGAAATAATGTGTGTATCACATTGTTTCAAAGAAAATTTCAAGCATTTTTGCCCCTGCCCCAGACAATGTCTCAGACGACCTATGTGTGCCCCCTCGAGAGATTGATTGACAAAAAAGATTATTTGAATGTTTATTGGATTTTTTTTTGTTGTTGTTGTGCAATCAATCTCACAAAAGAACGATAGAAAAGATGAAGGAAAACGGGGTGGAATGGAAGAAAAATGATAGATAGGGTCCACACACCAAGCACATCGGGTCCACAGGCTATAAATAGGGCTAAGGGGTCCACAATAGGCTCATTGTGCACACTTGTCATTGGGAAATCAGAGCGCAAGAGAGAGAAGAGCAGAGCCACCACGATGCCGTTCCCCTTGTTGGATCACCACTTCGAGAGAGTTAGACGCTTCCAGCGACCACCCGATTCGGGTGAACCGGTAGGTGACTTGATCTTGCTTTGTGATTTTACGATTTGATGCATGTTAGATTAGATTTGTAGCATGTTTAGGGTAGATGAAATGGTAGATTAGATTAGAAAATTTTTATTTTTCTAGGCGGAGTACGAATGTGTAGTTTCAATGCACCAATGCGCAGAAACTTTCGACGTTTGTGCAGAAATTTTAAGTTTATGCGCATTCGTTAATAATAGCTACGCATTCATACTATAGAAATGTAAGTGTTGCGCAAGTATGCAATAAAAGTGCACATATGTTAAAACTTACGCATTCTTGATGAATTGTTGCGCAAATATCCAACAAAACTGCGCAAATGTAAAAAGCTGCACAAATGTTAAATAATGTTGCGCATCTGTTTGAGGTGGTAGAATGTGGTGAAAATAGATAGTCAATTAGGTCAAACTTGATGTCAATAAGCCGATTGGATCTGTCGGAATTTGATTTTGATCGATTTGATCAAGATAGGCAACATTGTAGCATGTTCACTAGTTAACTAGTCTTGAACATAGATAATTGATAGAATCATCTATTGAAACACGTGATAAGAACATGTTGATATTTGATATGATAGGATAGATAGATTGATAGATCAGTTTATCAAAATCTGATAGGTTGATTGTTTGTTGACTTGAATAGGAGGATATCACAGATAGTCTGATGTCATGGGAGAGATACCCTGTGACTCAGAATCTGAGACCGGCGTTGTCAGAGACAGATAGACTATTGATTGGAGCGTTTAGATTATATTATGTGATTTACACGCCTGAGATTCAGGCGAATCTAAGTATGATGACAACATTAGTAGAGCGATGGCACTCAGAGATGAGTACCTTCCATCTTCCAACAAGGGAGATGACAGTTACATTAGAGGATGTATATCACATCCTCTGTCTTCCCATCACAGGCGAGCTGGTACAGTATGATCGGCATGACAGAGTTATGGAGTGCAGAGCAATCTTCGATGATGATGATATAGAGGATGGAGAGATCAGCGGGGAGGATATGGTTAACTTGTATGATCCTTTACCAGTAGTGCTAGTAGGAGCGATTGGGGGATTTGTATGCCTTGATCGTAGATCACATGGATTTGCAGTTGGATGGGGCCGCACATTACAACAGATGATGGAGGGGACCTGATATGCTTGGGGGGTGTGTTTGTTAGCACATCTTTATCATGACATGCATCAGGTGGTATACCATAGGGGTGCATCATTATCAACAGGTGTGACACTACTCCATGTTTGGGCATGGGAGCATATTGCAGTGACTTGACCAGTGGCTATCAGATTTCAGGGCGCAGGGTAGCCCTATATTCATTTATACTACTCAGTTTTGTCTCAGGCAAAATTGGGCCATTTAGAGTTTTGGCGGTATACCTTTGACACACTAGACACAGTGACATGGAGACCCTACCTAGGGTGTGAGCCGTGGGATGATGAGCGAAAGCTTGGTTTTATTTTGAGTCACGGTGGTTGATAGGATAGACACCATTTATCATTGAGTGACAATTGGTTAGTCGGGTCCTGCGACAGTTTGGTAGGATACGGGGCATGCCGCAGGGAGTGGCAGAGCATGCTCACACACATCAGGAGAGACGAGACTGGGGGCCCATGGCATCATTTGATGTTGCTCAGCAAGAGTTTTTGGATGCCCCATTTCAGGCATGGTCGATGAGATCGATGATGGTAGACCCAGGGATGACTGCTGAGTTGGAGCAATTTTTGAGGGATTTTTCGGTTCCACAGATTACAGATCCAGCAGCGAGGCCTCTAGAGAGAGATCCAGTAGAGAGATGATGGGGGAGACTCCGAGGGAGAGATAGACGTGGATGAGGGAGATGAGGTGGCGGTGATGGTGGAGGAGATGGAGGAGGAGATGATGGTGGAGATGGAGGGAAAGGGGATAGAGCAGGACCTCGGATGAGAGGAGGTGGTGTGAGGCTGAGAGGACTGATGCCACCTCCATCTAGACAAGGATAGAGACAGCCTCCAGCATAGCCAGCACAACTAGCTGTAGGAGTGTGACTATAGGTACCAGTCCCTCCGGCATAGATTCCAGTTGCCCCAGTACATAGACCAGCTGCACAGGTACAGGTGCCACAGGTACAGAGGCAGGGGCAGGATGAGGTAGATGTTTTACTAGCCCAAGGTGGTGTGGTACAGGGTGGTCAGGTCCAGGATGATATACAGGATGAGGCTGACACTGAGATGCCAGATGTACAGGCACAGGATGAGCCAGCTGATATGGACATTGGGGGACAGGATCCCTATTTACAGAGAGATGTTGTGGAGGAGGAGCCAGACATTGATGTACTGCTAGTCCGACTAGCAGTTACACAGGTACATGCAGACTGGGTTTTGGGTCTAGAGAGGCACATTGAGAGGCTAGAGCATCAGATGGATGTCCTGAGACATGAGCGGGATGCAGCGATTGAGAGACTCAGGGAGTTTGAGATGCTACTAGATGAGTTATAGAGGACAGAGGACCTAGGTCCCCATGGAGATAGCATGAGATCCATGATACATGTTGGGAAGGAGATATCCTACTGGTGAGAGGCATACAGACAGGCAGTCCCGAGGGATTAGTGGATTGAGAGTTATAGGGAGAGCTTAGTGGTGATCAAGACGGTAGTGCATGACAGAGGAGCACCAGTTGGTGGAGAGGGTGTGTGATCATGCCCTCTGAGAGCACTGACAGGTTCAGGAGGTCAGGGTGGATCCTCAGCATCAGGGAGTTCAGCAGCACAGGGCCACATTGCATCCCGTAGACAGCGGCAGACAGAGTCTGGAGGCAGTGGTTCATAGATGTTGAGAGAGCATTGTATACACTGTTGTACCATTATGATTCATTGTATCATTATATTTTGACTTGATGGACACTGACTATGGACACATTGTTATTGATTTATATCATTGGTCATTCAGATAGTTTTGTTGTTTTATGGACTTTATATGATGGATTCTATATGATTGACTCTATATATACAGTGATGTAGTGCTATCATGATTTTCTTTGATGATTTATATACATGTGCGTACAAACATATGCAGGATGTGATGATTTACTTTAATATGCATAGAATGTATGTCTTAGAATGCAAAATGAGTTATATCCGATTTGATATTTTTGATGCTTAATGGTTAATAATCATATGATGGTGATATAAATGCATGTCTTAAATGAGTTTACTAATGCTATGTGATTATCAATGCAATGTTGTGATGAACAATGTGGATAATGGATAATAAATAAATGATGTAAATGAATGATATAACTGATGATTGGAAACACATATAATTAAATAAATGATGTAAAATGCATATAATGTATAATAAATGAATGATATAAAATGTGTATAATGAATAATAAATGACAGTGTAATGCAAATGATATCTAATGTAATAAATGATAATGTACCTAAGATGATTGAATGTAATAACTGATAACATGATAAAAGAAAATGAGATGAAATGATAGCTATAATAAATGATCAAATTATATATAAATGAACACTCCTAATGAAGATAACATATGTCTCTAAATGATTAAGTGCAAAATGTGAAATGCAAAAAGTCATAATATGTTTGGTTGTCCAAATGTCCTCAACTTAAATAACAATGTATCTGACACAAGAAGAATAGACTAAGAGAACAAATAACCTAATAAGAAAGGTAACCTATAAATCCCTATAAAAGGAGCACTGATATGTAAGTCATGAACTGTTTAAATGAAATGCAATATGAAATGAATGTATCGCCACAACTTTAGGTAACATCTTAGAACTTCATAATAACTGGAACTTGAGTTTCATCATTGAGCTCATTATGTTGCAAGAAAATGCAAGCATCATGGTATAATTAAACCAGGATGACCTGAGCACTTTTTGCATGGAGTTTAATATTGCAAACTTGACAAGCATCTAGGTATAATTGAACCGAGATGACCTGAATTTCATTTGCATAATAGACAAGGAATATTTCCCCCCTCCATCAGGGAACAAATATTTGGAGTCGAGGTATGTGATGGCGTATCACCATAAATAGCATTTGTTATAACAACATGATTTGTATGTTGTCCATACTATGAAATGGATGAAGGCACTTATACACAGACACCCCAATGACTTGTTCCTTCGATTTCATCAGAAAATACCCCACAAACAAAAATCAAAGAAAAATATCATGCCCCATCCCGGTTGTTCTAATCAATGACATATGAGAGTTTCAAACTCATGTCAAAGATATCCCGAAATAGCATAGGAAACATGATAACAATGAAATCTAGATATGAGTGCATAAGTTATAACAAATCATTCTAACATGCCTGCCATGAATATACATTTCTTTTGCCAAAAAGATTGATTTAGGATATGTTGATCAATTCAAATGATGATGTATAGTCAAGATGTATAGATAAGCAGTCACAATTCAAAAGATAGATCATAGATTCTGATTCAGCATGAAGATACCATTGTGAAAGAACATTTGATTGCATTTGCCTTGCCTGGTGAAAATAACTCCATTATGTCCTCTAAGAGTCATGAATATCATAGATCCACTTCCCAAACTAGGTCAAGGACATTCCCCCAGCTAGGTGATGGACTGACTTATTATGGATGAAGAAAGACGCAACAAGACTAGGATGAAGACCATGACAAAAGATCAAGCTATGATGGGATTTTATTACGGATAGATACAATGGATGGTGTACGAATTGGCCATTTTATTATGATATATACATGGTGGGGACAAGGATTGAGTAACTATTTTATTGTGGATATATACAATGAATGGACACACTAGAAGAATCCTAATAGATAGAGGAGCTAACTTGTCACACATAGCACCTATTTCCAGGTTAGCAAAATTGATTTGTCTTTTTCTGAAGAATTTTGCAAAAGCTTCTTTCTCTGATTCTATCAAGGATGTTGCTACTTTGAGGATGCGTGAAGACTCCTTTGTTCCAATGTTAAGTGGTACTGTTGGTTCTATAAGAATGGTAGATTGCTCTCGATATAGATAGTTGGGAAGAGTGTCAATCCTTCCATCGTCAGGCACCTCAGAGAGGTTTTCACCATCAAATGCATCTTTTCTTTTTACTATTTTTGGATCTAATACTACCATTGAGTGGTTTTCACCATTAGATATCATATTGCATTTCATTTAAACAGTTCATGACTTACATATCAGTGCTCCTTTTATAGAGATTTATAGGTTACCTTTCTTATTAGGTTATCTGTTCTCTTAGTCTATTCTTCTTGTGTCAGATACATTGTTATTTAAGTTGAGGACATTTGGACAACCAAACATATTATGACTTTTTGCATTTCACATTTTGCACTTAATCATTTAGAGACATATGTTATCTTCATTAGGAGTGTTCAGAGGACATGTGGTCATGAGACCAAGTCCTATGAGGCCACATAGCCCTTAAGAATAGGACATGTGTGGGTGAGGATAAATATGAATAAATAATTAATAATAATTATTTATTTTAGCCAAGGTGATGTGTTAGGTGACTAGGTGGATGAAGTGAATTAGAAGACTTAGTCATATTTAGGTGATTGTGTATTTAATTAAATCACTTTAATAGACTATTTAGAAGACTTAGGATATAGAATTAGACTATAGTGAATTTATTTAAATAAATTGAATAATTTATTTAATAAATAGAGGAATAATTATTAATTAAATAATAAATATTTAATTAATTTATCAAGTCAATAGTAATTAAATAATAAATATTTAATTAATTAATGAAGCCATTTTTAGGTGTATACAGTATCTTTCAGGGTATATAGTAGTGAGGATTGGGAAATCATACCAATTGGATTACATAAGGAAATGGGGAAGAACACTCAATAATACATTTTTGTTATTTATTGCAAGGATGTAAAAGCCTATAGGTTGTTTGATCTCTCTAATAAGCTGTTGGAATAATATGCTAAAATGTGCTTAAGAGATGTATTGTCACATATTTGAGAAATGCATTGTCATTTCTGTCAACATATTTTTCTGTCTATAACAATGTTGCAATAAGTTCAGTGAGTTCATTTGTTTAGGATATTGAAGATTAGATTTTGTCAATGTATGCATTTGTTTGTGGATTGTTTGTATTTGATTCAATTCAACTTGCATTGGTTCGCATGAAGATTTGAGTTAGCTATGGGTATTTGTGTTGTGATTGGTATTTTAGTTGTTTAGAGATGATAGAGTGACAATATTTTGATCTACATTGCTCCACATTGTAATATCTTATTTTGTGGATCTAGTAGCATATTTGGGACATTGATGTGTGTCCTCAATTCAAGTGGTATATGATTTGGAGGTCTGCAAACTATTTTTCAAGGTTGATAGTTGTTCTTGTTGGTATTCTCAAGTTTTGGTATAATGATGCTGATGATTCCAAAATTTGTGTTGATGTGGTAATTCATGATTCTTGTGGATATTTCTATATCGTGTGACTCTTGCGTTGTTAGTCTGCATTGTTTGTTGAACTTGCAATTGGTGTTTTCTATTGGCAAGTTTATGTTTATCATGTTCTTGGCCAACTTGATGATTGTAGTGTGTTACAGATGATCAAAGCGTAATCCTTGGAGGTGTAACGTGTTCAAGGATGAAGACTTTTGTCTGTGCTATAGCTTTGCCAACATTTATTGGTCTGCATTTAATATTATAATTGAAAGTGATTATATTTTTATAATTAGGTGGTAAGTGTTTGGCCAACCTTGTTGATCTTTTCAAGGTTGATGAATTGTATAAATAAATGTAATGATCTTATATTTGAGGTGTGTGTGCACATGAGAGAGATTCACCGAGATGAAGGTATATATATTTTTCAAAGGAATTGATAAAGTTTGGAAAATAAATTTGTATTTGTGCTTCAATGGAATTGATCCAGGCATGATGAAGATGCTATTATTTAGTTCATGGTCTGTGGATGTAATCCATATTTTCTATAAGGCAATGAGCCTTCCTTGGTCAGTAAGCCTTTCTCTTTTGAGCAGAGAGCTCTTGGAAGTGTGCTTGATTACATGTGCATTCCCATTGTAATACTTCTAATAGGGTATAATACTTTTAACAATGTATACTTATCTTGTGGGTTCATCCCTGCCGAGGTTTTTGCCTTAACTAGGTTTCCATGTAAAAATCTTAGTGTTATGTGTTCTTGATGCAATGTTGTGGGTTTGTGCTTGCATGTTTAATTATCAGATCTGAGATCAAGGTTTAATTTTTGCAAGTTTGTGTGACAATTAATTTACTCCCCTCTCTCAGTTGTCTTATTCCATATTTACATCAATTGGTATTAGAGCCTAGTTCTTCTGTAGGAAGTTTAATCACTTGAGGTGATATGAGATAGTAACTTTTAAGAAGGATAGTATGAGATTTGATGGCACAAATTATAATCTTTGGAAAGATCAAATTGAATGTCATTTGAGATGCATTGATGAAGACTTTTGGGAGATTACAAAGAACCATTTAATCCTCTTGAAAATCCTTTACTTCAGATGAGAAAAATAAGTTTGAATACAATATCAGAGCTAATGAATCATTTTTGAGTGCTTTGATTGATACCACGATGACAAATGTTATGGATTTGAAGACTTCTCATGAGATTTGGAAGAAGTTGGAAATGCTGTATGAAGGTGACACTTGTGTGAAGCTTGGAAAGTTGCAGAGCTTGAAAGGAAAATATGAGACATTGAGGATGAGTGAACATGAGAAAATTACTACTTATTTGTAGAAGGTTAATGAACTTGTATGCAGTATAAAATGTGCCAGTGGATAGTTGGATGAGCTAAAGATTATTGCTAAAGTGCTTAGATCTTTACCTCCTTCCTATAAAAATAAAGTTGCTTCTATTGAGGAAATTAGAGCTATGAAAAATGTAACTAGAGACATGTTGATTGGTAAGCTTTTATCTTTTTAGATGAGTGAGTTCAGTAATGCCCTTTCTAAGGTAGAATCTAAATTCAAGGCTACTATTTCAAAGGATAAGTAGAGATATGATCTAGGAGAAAGTTCATCAAGAAGTATATCCGGATATATGCAAAGTAGATGAAAGAGATTGAAGATGAAGAGCATGAATTGAAGCCCTTAATGCCAAGAGATTTTCTAAAGGTGTTGGTAAGTATGAAGGAAATTGCCTCTTACAGTTTTTTCTTGCAATAAGATAGGTCATTTTACATCAAGATGTCCATAAATAGTCACTAAAGTTAAACCTAGGAAGCCTAGATTTCACAAAAACTCTATTATGCTAAAGAAGGTGTGATAGATGATGAATCTGATAAAGGAAACACAAGTGACGATGAATGGGTATGTATTTCTATCAAAGGAGAAGATGATCCTAAATCTTCTAGGTGGATGAATGAGGAAAGAGCTTTGATTGAACAAGTTGAAGAGAAAGTTGAATGGGTGATTGAAAATGGATGTTTACGTCATATGACAAGTGACAAGAGAAAGTTTGTGAGTTTGAAAATGTATGATGGTGGTGTTGTAAGGTTTGGAGATGATACACCTTGTCTAATCTGTGGCAGAGGATTCATTACTCTTGATGGTAAGAACACTATTGATGTTGTTTTGTATGTTGAAGGTTTGAAGCATAATTTGTTGAGTGTTGGATAGTTAGTTGACAATGGTTAGGTAACTCAATTTATTATTTTAATTAGAATTATGAAATTATAGTGACTTAGTAATTTTAATTCCTAAAATCAATTTATTTTAATAACGTAATAAATTGATTTGTTAAGTGTTAGAATTTAATTTGTTAATTGTAATTATAGTGTATTAGTGATTATTAATAGATAATTTTTGTAATGGAATTTTTACAAATTAGTTTATTTATTAAATTCTATTGTATGTCTATTTTATTCCTTCTGTGTTTGGGTTAGAGGGGAATCTTTTACGTCAATGGGTCAACCCACAATAGTGGGTTACACTTTTTCGGAGGAAGAAATTCTTCCCAAAACGTGGCGGAGGCAAAAAATGCCTTCATACTTTCGAATGAAACTGAAGTGCTACTTTCGAATGAAACTAAAAAGTTTTGAATGAAACCCAAAAATGCCATAGTTTCAAATGAAACTCGGTTTCATTCGAAACCTATTTTCTAGGAATAAAATATTCCATGCAACAAGGTTTCGAATGAAACCTAGGTTTCATTCGAAACCTTGTTGCATTAGGTTTTGGTGGGGTTTTTAACCCTACTTTCCATCATTTGGAAAGTGACGTTTCGACTGTGGGGTTCGGCTGTGGGGCATCCGATTCATCGACCGTCATTTTCCAGGTGGGTATTTTTTGATTTTTTATGTATATATACGTATTACATTTGTATATTTATGTTTTTTTTTTAATGTATTTAGTATTTTTTAACATATATACATGTATATATGTGTATATACATGTATATATGTGTATATACATGTGTATATGTGTATATGCATGTATATATGTGTATATACATGTGTATATGCATGTATTTATGTGTATATGCATGTATTTATGTGTAAATATATGTGTATATGCATGTATTTATGTGTATATGCATATATTTATGTGTAAATACATGTATTTATGTGTATATACATGCATTTATATGTGTATATATATGTATTTATGTGTATATATGCATTTATATGTGTATATGCATGTATTTACATGTAAAGATGCATGTATATGTGTATGTATGCATGTATTTACATGTATATACATGCATCTATGTGTATATGCATGTATGTACATGTATTCACATGCATATACATATATATGCATGTATATACATGTATTTACATACATATATACATGTATTTACATGTATATACATGCATGTATACATGTTTATATGCATGTATGTACATGTATTTACATGTAAATACATGTATATTGTATATACATGTATTTACATGTATATATGCATGTATATGTGTATATGAATGTATGTACATGTATATATATATGCATGTATTTATATGTATATACACACACATATGTGTATATGCATGTATTTATATGTATATACACATGTATATGTATATACACATGTATATGTGTATATGCATGTATTTACATGTATGTACATGTATACATATACATGCATGTATTTACATGTATATACATGCATATATATGCATGTAGATACATGTATGTGCATTTATATATGCATGTATATGTGTATATGCATGTGTTTACATGTATATACATGCATGTATATGTGTATATGCATGTATTTACATGTACATACATGCATGTATATGTGTATATGCACATGTACATATATGCATGTATATACATGTACATGCATGTACATATATGCATGTATGTACATGTGCATATACACATATACATGCATGTACCTATGTATGCATGTGTGTACATGCATGTACCCATGCATGTACACATGTACATACATATATACATGTGCACGTACGTGTGTACACATGCATATATGCATGTGTGTACATGCACATGCACACGTGTACATACATATGTATGCATATGTGTACACACATGTATATACATGTGTATACACACACGCACGTGCATATATACATGGGCACGTGTGGTCATAATGCATACATATGTATGTACACGTGTACATACGTGTGCATGTGCATGTACACATGCACATGCACATGTACATATATGTATGTACATGTACATATATGTATGTACATGTGTACATGCACGTATTTACATGTATATACATTTATGTACATGTATATATACATGTATATACATGTAAATTTACATGTATACATAGGTTCATGCATTCAATGCATGTGTACAAGTATGTACATATATGCATACACATGTACATGTATACATAGGTACATGTTAAATGGGTATAAATAGGTACATGTTTATACATAGGTACATAGACCTACATGTTAGATAATAAGTCTCTAATGAGTTTAAATGTAGTTTTAAAAACTTTATTTTGATTGAATAATGTAATTAAGCAGTTATAATTTGTGTTCAAATTTAATGTCTAGTTATTTACACTTTATTTTTATTGAATAATGTAGAAGTGTACTTTAATTTTATTTAATGAAGTTCAAAAAATATGATTTAGTGCATGTGTACATGTAGTTATTTGACATTGTAAATATAATTTCTTTCAGGTGCACATATCTTGATAGTTCATTTATACATCTAGATTACTAGACATTACACATGGCAGATGCACCTATCCCGCCTCAGGATCGGGAACAATCTGAGAACCTATTTGACCGCAAAAATAAGGAAATTCAAAAATTACAAGAGTCTATTGATAGTCCCTCCAGCTCCACTATTTATAGGAACACCTGTCAGTCCATCCTGGATAGCCTAATTGCTATCCGGAATGATATATAGAGGACTAGTGCATATTCCCTAGATGTTGTACAGTCTATTCTTGAGAGAAAGAGATGAGAGGTTAGCTCTGATCTTTCTCTCAAGGAGGTGGCCAAACTGGTGCCCAAAGAGATTCTTAAAACCCAAGTTTGGCCATCGTACGCAGAGAAACAATATGTGAAGGGATATCAAGTTACGAAGTGTCAGGATCCAGCTATATCTGCACTGATATACCCTAGGTTTCTAGCTGCCCATGGTCGTTACCCAAATAATGACCAAATCCCCTTATACTTCGCACAACAGATCTATGCAGAGGTGCGATTAGGGAAATAGGTTAATTACACAGATTTGGCACCACATCAAGGGCAGGGGCGTGGGAGACTTGTAGATAGAGATGCTTTTCGCTGACCTGATCATCCGAGACCAACACACAGGGTTATTCTAGGTGAGAGGTCATAGGCTATTGCTCCATCGTTGGGTTCCGTAGTAGATGATGTTGTTCGTAGCACCTAGCTACGGGGTGTGATTGATAGTGTGGGGCACATTGCATCAGCTGCGACATCCATATCTGTAGATCAGGTTGGCTAGTATTTGATGCAGCGACGGTGCTCTAGATCATCGTGTGGAGCATCTTCCAGTAGGAGCTCAAATGACTTGTACTCTGTAGCAGGGATCCCTTCACTTTCTAGCCTTGAGGGACTTATAGGAGAGATGGCACACGTCACCATGACTAGTTTGGCTGAGGATCTTATTGATGCATATGCATTTATAGCTGCTGAGCATGGTATCCCTACAGCAGATGTCAGAGATCATGTGGGTACTGCTAGATACACTCAGCGACAGGATCCTCATCACACACATCATGATAGTAGCGGTGCCCATGGTGATCATCCTATGGACCAGTCTATTGCTGCTGAGAGAGAGGCACATTGTACAGACCCTTCAGTGAGTGCAGGGCAGCGGTTATTTGATGTTGGTCTCAAGGACGTTGAGTTTGGCATGAGTGTGACCGGTTACCTAGATTTGCTGACACGTGATGATCAGTCGGCTTCTATGCCATCACATCTGGTTTCTCCATTGCATTCATCTTTAGAGAGACGACTGTCATCTACTCATGTGGCAGATGTTTAGTTTAGCTTTGATCAGGTGCAGCAGCATATTGATACCGTGGTTGATAGGATCGAGGAGAGGGAGTCAGAGCATGTTCCGGTTCCACCGTCTACATAGGTATAATTTGTTTTAATGTCATTTAGTTAAACTTTGATTGTTGGAGATTCAAAATTTATATATAAATGTATATATAATTTTTGTCTTTTTTTTTTAATCTAGGGGGAGATGCCTCTTATTACTCCTATAGGGAGTGATCATGTACGACGTCGGGACTCACTCGATGATGACATCAGTAGTGGGTAGGTGAGTTTTTAATTTATTCAATTTGTGTACGTACATCTTTACATTTTTAAAATAGATGAGTATTATTTTATCAACATTTGAAAGATGTGAATATTAATTTGTATGATCTCACTTTGTCTATACAGGGTTCTGCACATCCCTCGCAACATGATAGCTACTTAGGGCCCGATCGTACTGTTAGGAGTCGTCATGATGATTCTTAGGATCTTTTAGACATGTTACACATGTAGGGATCTCTGATGTTACATTTGACATAGTTGGACATGCATCCATGTATATTTTTTTCATGTATACATTGCTTACTTCTTGATTGATTTCATATATTTGATGTTCATGTTTGACATATATGTACATGTTTATCCTTGATGTATGTATGTACATGTGTAGTATACTAAATTGATAGATCTCTAGATTGACTATACATTTGACATAGTTGGATGCATGCATGTATATTTTTTTCATGTTTACATTACTTACTTCTTGATCGATCTCATATATTACATGTTTATGTTTGACAAATATGTACATGTGTACTATTTGATGTTTATATTTGACATATGTACATGTAATTCATACAAATTTTAGTTGAATGTTAAATTTGAATGTAATTCATACAAATTTCAATATGCACATAAAATTTAAGATAATTAAGTTGCATGTACATTACAAACTTATTATTTTTAATATGGGAAGTAAAATAGGCAATATATCACAATCAAGAGTATTTATTAAATTTGTAAACAATTTAATCCTAACATAGCAATTTCACATATTGAATTAAGCTATCTAACATGCATATAAAGTATCCTAATTTTATAAATCCAAAATGAGATAGATTTAATTCTTGGCACATGCACACATATACATTTTAAAAAGACAAGTTAATTTATATATATATCTACTAATAAATTTGCTCCATTCACTAAGGGCACATGCCCTAATTTTTTTTTCTCAAAATCATTTTTCATACATGCACATGCACAATTTACTATACATCAAGTGGTTCATCTCTCTCTTTGATAATATTCACTAATTTCTCATGCTCTGCGGTATCAAGTCTCCACTTACGAATGCCACGTCCTGTCACTGGATGAAGAGATAGTTGTGTGGCAATTACAAGATGACTATATTGATAAACCTTGTTGTTTAATTGATAATCAATAAAATGAACCCCTTGTTTAATTACTTTGATTTGCTTCAAGTATGTTCCTTGCACAACAACTGACCCTGCACAGACAATTGAACAACAACATGCATTAAATAAACATGTGTATATATATGTGTACATGCATACATTGTATCATAATTTGAACAAAAATTTGAATAAGGCCATCAAATGCAAGTTAAATTTATTCATCAAAACCCATAAATATAGCACACTAACCTATAGGAAACATAATTCCATCGCTTGTTTCATTCTTTGTTAGCTTCATCCTCTCCTTTGTACAATGTAATAGATAGTAATTCACACCTTCAACATTATCAGACTCTGCTATTACTACAAAAACATGTCCTGTAAAAGAACATTACACCACTGTAAGTTATATAAATTTATTAGAGATACATATGGGTACCCTAAGAATTGAAAAGTGCATATGTATATAAGAACACGTACCAATTTGATCAAACCTGAAATATGGTCGTAGTCGGTGGAAATCAATGGAACATCATCATAGCTTTCATCCTCAACTTCTTCATTTGTAGTGGTAACATCTAGTGGAACCAAATTCCATTCACTGACATATCCACTTTTTTGGTTAATACATTCACCGTAGTTTTCAGAAACACAGTCATAACAAAAGCATGAGTAATCTCTACAATACAATGACCACACATTACTATCTGTACTCATAACCGAATGCAAGGATCTTGTTTTCTCTACCCTCTTGCATCCATGGAATGATCTTCTATCAACACCTGAATAATACACAAACACATGTAAATTTTTAAGAGTTGTTAGTATAACATATATATGTACGCATAAATTAAAACTTTAATTTAGAAATTAATGCATTTCATAAATATACCTGATATCTCCCAGAACAATCTAACTGGTATGACTCGATCCCGTAGTGAAGATGTGCTATCTTGATTTGGAGCTACAAAGTGTCTCTTGCACCACTCAACCACATCATGAGCATTATTTATACGATATCCCTGATAGTCCAATTGATACTTTCTTAAAGAACGTTTGATACAAGCTCCTGCACCATCGTGCTCTCCCTTCCCGTGTCCACTCTCAAAGAAACTCCAAATATGTGGTATCTTTTGGAATCGATGATATCTACATAGCGCATAAAATGGTCTTGCTGACTTGAATTGTGCTACACATCCATATGACCAAACATAATGCTTTTTGATTTTTATGCCTTTATTTTCTAAATATCCAAAATATGTTTTAAATTAGTGCTCGACAAAATGAGTGTCATGCTCTTTATCATCACTGATGTAAAAGTGATATTCTTTCTTTATGACTCATTCTTGAGTTGTACTTTCAATGCCATCCAAATCTAATTGTGCATGTCGATAACATACATGCACCATGATAGTGACTTGCTTTGTATAGTAGTATTTCGATTGAAGTGCTTTTTGGGAAACAAAAGAGTAATTCTCTGCAAAATCAACAACAGATAAAACTGTTCCAAGTGGAAAAGTGTCTCTTAGTAGTTGGAACTGCTAAGCTTGCCACTTAGCAAAGAAAACATGTCGTATATATGGTTGAATCAATTTACAAAAATTTTCCATAAATGTTGCAGCATGTATCTCTTCTTCTACATATTCCAACCTTGTTGATTCTTTCCCGACTTTTGTTTCAAACTTTACATACTTGTATCTCTTACAATTTACCATCCTTGTCATGTTAGTATCTTCATCCCTAAAAGGAAATTTAGCTAAATCCCCACATGTTTCACATGTGCCTCTTATACATTTTATTTCATGTATCTCACTATCAATTGTCTTTTCACATAAGATCGATGTTATGAATTGGCTTGGTCGTTTAGGAAAATCATTTTGAGAGCCACCACTTTCTTCTATCATCTTTCTAAACCCTTGAAAGAAGAGATCAAATTCAACATGATATCGACAACAAGAAGTCTCAAAAGTTTTATTTATCTTTGTATGCAAATTAGTTGGATACTACTCTAAATGATAAATTGACTAAAAGAAGCTAACAAATCTATCTAATAAGCAAACTACAATGAAGAATGCAATAAACAATGAAGCCAAAATAACAATTTTACCTTCACCTACAAATGCAGCTTGTCTCCATTGCCCTCCTAACCTTGATTTCTTGAAGATGTTGAGCTCTCAGATTTCCAAATGAAGCCCCTTTCCCAAGATGTTTCCAAAGTGTGGAGATTGAGTGAAATGGATGCACAATAGCTTATGCAAATCTAATGAATGGAATGCAAATGATGGGGATGATAATGAAAATGCTTGTTTGCTTGATTGCTTGGATGCTTGAATGCTTGTTCTCAAAAATACCTATTAGCTTTCAAATGGAAAATGAGGCTCCTTTTATAGAGTTTTGGAGGATCTAGGCCTAGGTGGCAGAATCTTACGGTTGAGAATGAATGGTGGAAGATCCTAGGGCTAAAATTGACTTGGTTGAAAGAGTTGAGAGAAAGGGGGATGTAGTTGGAATGTGAGAGAAAGAATAGGGATGATGTTCCTCTCACATTGACATGGAGGAGAAGAAGGTGGAAGGGAAAGACACATGTCAAGTGTCTCACAAAGACCAGAGAGAGAAAGAGGGAGAGACCTTTTCCTCATGAGGACTCTTTGCACAAGTGTCCTATGAGTCACCCTTGACCCTTAGAGGTGGCTTGAGAAGCCCCTTAGGAATAGGGAATGTCTCTTGACTTGGTTGTTGAGAGGACAAGTGGTCATGAGACCAAGTCCTATGAGGCCACATAGCCCTTAAGAATATGACATGTGTAGGTGAGGATAAATATGAATAAATAATTAATAATAATTATTTATCTTAGCCAAGGTGATGTGTCAGGTGACTAGGTGGATGAAGTGGACTAGGGGATTTAGTCATATTTAGGTGATTGTGTATTTAATTAAATCACTTTAATAGACTTTTTAGAAGACTTAGGATATAGAATTAGACTATAGTGAATTTATTAAATAAATTGAATAATTTACTTAATAAATAGAGGAAACAAATATTAATTAAATAATAAATATTTAATTAATTTATCAAGTCAATAGTAATGAAATAATAAATATTTAATTAATTAATGAAGCCATTTTTAGGTGTATACATTTTGCCCCTCTTTGAAATAATGTGCTGGTCACATTGTTTCAAAGAAAAATCAAGCATTTTTGCCCCTGCCCCAAACAATGTCTCAGATGACCTATGGATGCCCCCTCGAGAGATTGATTGACAAAAAAGATTATTTAAATTTTGTAAAAATAGTTTGAGAATTTTTTTTAAAAAAAAAAATTTATTTATGGGGTGGTTCAATCAATCTCACGAACGAACGGTAGGAAATATGGATGAAAATGGGGTAGAATGGAAGAAAAATGACAGGTAGGGTCCACACACCAAGCACATCGGGTCCACAAGCTATAAATATGGCCAAGGGGTCCACAATAGGCTCATTGTGCACACTTGTCATTTGGAGATTAGAGCGCGAGAGAGAGAAGAGCAGAGCCGCGAGGATGCCGTTCCCCTTGTCAGATCACCGCTTTGAGAGAGTCAGACACTTCCAGCGACCACCTGATTTGGGTGAACCGGTAGGTGACTCAATCATGCTTTGTGATTTCATGATTTGATGCATTTTAGAGTAGAATTGAGCATGTTTAGGGTAGGTGAAATGATAGATTTAGATTAGGAAAATTTTTAGTTTTTAGTGTGGAATGAATGCGCAGTTTCGGCTCATGAATACGTAGAAACCTGAGATGTTTGCGCATAAATTTAACATTTCTGCGCATTCATTAAGTATGGCTGCACATTCATACTAAACAAAAGAAAGGGCTGCTCATGTATGCACTAAAAGTGCGCATTGATACTTTCGGCACATTTGTGATGAAAAGTGGTGCATTTGCTCAACAAAACCGCGCATATGTAACAAGCTGCGCAAATGTGTAGAAATGTAGCACAAAGGTGAAAGAAAACTGCGCATAGGTTAAAACCTGCGCAAATGTGAAATAAAGTTGTGCATGCATGTTTCAATGCTGCGCATATGTTTTTGGGTGTTAGAATTTAGTCATGATGGATAGTCAATTAGGTCAAACTTGATGTCGATAAGCCGATTTGATCTGTCGATGATTGATTGTGATCGATTTGATCAAGATTGGCAACATTGTAGCATGTTCGCTAGTTAGCCAGTCTGAAATAGACAATTGATAGAATCATCTATTGAAACATGTGATAAACATGTTTGAAATTGATATGATAGGATAGATAGATTGATAAATCAGTTTATCAAAATCTGATAGGTTGATTGTTGTTGACTTGAATAGGAGGATATCACAGATGTTCTGATGTCACGGGAGAGATATCCCATCACGCAGAACCTGAGACCAGCATTATCAGAGACAGAGAGACTGGTGATAGGAGCATCGGGACTGTACCATGTGATTTACACGCCTGAGATTCAGGTGAATCTGAGCATGATGAACGCATTAGTGGAGAGATGGCACTCAGAGATGAGTACTTTCCATCTTCTAATAAGGGAGATGACAGTGACACTAGAGGATGTATATCGCATCCTCCAGCTTCCCATCACAGGAGAGTTAGTGCAGTATGATCGACACAGCGGAGTCACAGAGTGCAGAGCCGTCTTTGGAGATGATGACATAGAGGATGGGGAGATTAGCTGGGAGGAGATGGTCGACATGTATGACCCTCTTCCAGTGGTTCTAGCAGGCACTATTGGGGGATTCGTATGCCCAGATCAGAGGTCACACGGATTTGCAGTTGGGTGGGGCCGAACATTACAACAGGTGATGGAGGGGACCCAATTTTCTTGGGGTGTGTGTTTATTGGCACACTTATACCATGATTTACATCAGGTGGTGTACCACGAGAGTGCATCTCTATCAGCAGGGGTGACATTGCTCCATGTTTGGGCATGGGAGCACATTGCAGTGACCAGACCATTGGCGATTTAGTTTCGGGGTGCAGGGCAGCCCTATATTCATTTATACTCCTCAGTTTTGTCTCAGGCAAAACTGGGACATTTAGAGTTTTGGTGCTACACTTTTGACACACTAGACACAGTGACATGGAGACCCTACCTTGGGTGCGAGCCATGGGATGATGAGCGATAGCTTGGTTTTTGTTTTGAGGCGTGATGGCTAATAGGGCGGATGCCCTTTATTATTGAGAGACAGCTGGTTAGCCGGGTTCTGTGACAGTTTGGCAGGATACAGGGTATGCCCTAGGGAGTGACCGAGTTTGCACGGACACACCAGGAGAGATGGGATTGGGGGTCCATGGCATCATTTAATGTTGCGCGGTAGTAGTTTTTGGATGCACCATACCAGGCATGGTCCATGAGACAGACAGTGGTTGACCCTGGGATGACTGCGAATTTAGAGCAGTTTTTGAGAGATCATCCTGTGCCACGGATTACAGATCCAGCAGCGAGACCTCCAGAGAGAGATCCAGCAGACAGACGTCGGGGGAGGTAGCGAGGTCAAGATAGGAGGGGACGAGGGAGAGGAGGAGATGGAGGAGGAGATGGAGGTGGTGGAGATGGAGGTGGAGATGGAGGTGGTGGACAGGATGAGCCAAATATTGACACACTGCTAGTTCAACTAGCAGTTATCTAGGTAGAGGCAGACCAGGTTCCAGGTCTAGAGAGACAGATTGGGAGGATGGGCAGACAGATGGATGTGCTGCGGGCAGAGAGAGATTCAGCTATGGAGAGACTCGGGGAGTCAGAGATGCTTCTGGATGAGCTACAGAGGACTGAGGACCTAGGTCCTCATGGGGATATCATGAGAGCCATGATTCATGCCGGGAAGGAGATATCCTACTGGCAAGAGGCATATAGACAGGCAGTCCCAAGAGATCAGTGGATCAAGAGCGATAGAGAGAGCTCAGTTGGCATCAGATCAGCTACATATGAGCGACAGGCACTAGCTGGCAATGGAGGGGTATCATCACATCCTCCTAGAGCACCGACAGGTTCAAGAGGTCAGGGTGGATCCTCAGCATCAGGGAGTGCAATAGCACAGGGCCACATTGCATCCCGTAGACAGTGACATACAGAATCTAGAGGCAGTGGTTCATAGATGTGTGAGAGATCATTGTATACACTATTGTATCATTATGATTCATTGTATTATTATATTTTTGACTTGACAGACACATTGACTATAGACACATTGTTATTGATTTATATCATTGGACATTCAGATATTTTTGTTGTTTTATGGATTGTATGTGATGCAGTTCTATCATGATTTACTTTGATGATTTATATACATGTGCGTACTGACATATGCAGGATGTGATGATTTACTTTAATATGCATAAAATGTATGTCTTAGAAGGAAAAATGATTTATATGTATGTTTTGATTTTGTTGATGTGTAATGGTTAATAATCATATGATGATGTCATAAATGCACGTCTTAAATGAATTTGTTAATGCTATGTGATTATCAATGCAATATTTGTAATGAACAATGTGGATAATGAATAATAAATAAATGATATAATGCAAATGATATGTAATGTAATAAATGATAATGTATCTAAGATAATGTAAATGTAAGATCAGATAACATGATAAAAGAAAATGAGATGAAATGATAGCTATGTTTTATGATCAAATTATATATAAATGAACACTCCTAATGAAGATAAATTATGTCTTTAAATGATTTAAGTGTTAAATGCAAAAAGTCATAATATGTGTGGTTTGTCCAAATGTCCTTAACTTAAATAACAATGTATTTGACACAAGAAGAATAGACTAAGAAAACAGATAACCTAATAAGAAAGGTAACCTATAAATCCCTATAAAAGGAGCATTGAAATGCAAATCTAGGAAATGGTATAATGCAATGCAAAAAATGAAATATGAAATGAGTATCTCCACAACTTCGTGTAACATCTTAGAACTTCATAATAACTGGAATTTGATTTTCATCATTGAGCTCGTTATGTTGCAAGAAAATGCAAGCATCATGGTATAATTAAACCAGGATGACCTGAGCACTTTTTGCATGGAGTTTAATATTGCAAACTTGACAAGCATCTAGGTATAATTGAACCGAAATGACCTGAGTTTCATTTGCGTAACAGACAAGGAATATTTCCCCCTTAATCAAGGAACAAATATTTGGAGTCGAGGTATGCGATGGCGTATCACCATAAATAGTATTTGCAGAGCAACATGATGTTTATGTTGTTCATACTATGAGATGGATGAAGGCACTTATACACAGACACCCCAAATTATTGGATCCTTTGATTTCATCGGAAAATACCCCACAAACAACAATCAAAGAAAATACCATGCTCCATCCTGGCTATTCTAATCAATGACATATGGGAGTTTCAAACTCATGTCAAAAGATATCCCGGAATAGCATAGGAAACATGATAACAATGAAATCCAGATATGAATGCATAATCTACAACAAACCATTCTAACATGCCTGTCATGAATATACATTTCTTTTGCCAAAAAGATTGATGTGGGACATGTTGATCAATTCAAGTGATGATGTATAGTCAAGATATATAGATAAGTGGTCATGTGTTGAAGAATAGATCATAGATTGGGATTCAGCATGAAGATATCATTGTAAAAGGACATTTGATTGTGTCTGCTTGCCTGGTGAAAATAACTCCATTATGTCCTCTAAGAGTCACGACTATCATAGATCCACTTCCCAAACTAGGTCAAGGACATGCCCCCAGCTAGGTGATGGACTGACTTATTATGGATGAAGAAAGACACAACAAGGCTAGGATGAAGACCCTGACAAAAGATCAAGCTATGATCGGATTTAGTTATGGATAAATACAAGGAATGGTGCATGAACTGACCATTTTATTATGATATATACATGACGGGGATGAGGACTGAATAACCATTTTATTGTGGATATATACAATGAACGGACACGCTAAAAGAAGCCTAATAGATAAAGGAGCCAACTTGTCACATATAGCGTCTGTTTCCAAGTTTTCACCATATGCTTTTATTGCATTTTTTCCTTTGATTTTGTGATTTTTTTTAATTTTTTTTTATAGAATATATTTACAGCCTATATACATGCCCCTTGCATTGGGATTTCAAGGATAAAACTTCTTAAGATGGATACTATTAAGAGGCTCATCCAAGGGATCCCCTTCAGGTGTAGATAACTGATAAGCTCCAGAACCATAGACTACTGTGATCACAAAAGGTCCTAACCAATTAGGTTTGAACTTACCCTTCTTTTCACGGTGTTGTTGATTCTTTGGATTTTCTCGAAGGACTAAGTCACCCAACTGGAAGTCTCCGATCTTTACCTTGCTATTGTACTGACAGGACAGACGCTGCTGATAAACTTTCAAATGATCATAGGCGCGCTGACGACGTTCATCTAGGAGTTCCAATTCAGTCAAGCGTGCAACTCTATACTCTTCATCAGGAATTAAATCTTTAAGAGTAACATGAAGTGAAGGCAACTTGACCTCAAGGGGCAGGACTACTTCAGATCCATAAACAAGGGAGTATGGAGTGGCTCCAGTAGGAGTACGGATGGAGGTGTGGTAAGCCCATAAAGCAGGATTAAGTTGAAGATGCCAATCACGACCAGCATCATTGATAGTCTTTTGTAGGATTTTAACCATTGTTTTATTTGACGCCTCAGCTTGGCCATTTCCTTAAGGATAGTAGATGGTGGAATAGTTGTGGGTAATGTGGAATTTGGTGCACAGTTCATCCATGTCCTGATTTTGGAACTGTTTCCCATGATCAGTAATGAGATACATAGGTATACCATATCTGCAGATGATATAGTTTAAGATAAACATGGATATTTGTTTCCCTGTGGCGGTAATCAATGGAACGACCTCAATCCATTTAGTGAAGTATTCTGTGGTAGTGAGGATCCATTTGTGACCATTGGAAGATGGAGGATTGATAGCACCCACGAGGTCGAGTCCCCACCGACTGAATGACAAAGTAGTTGTAAAAGGATGTAACTCTTGTGCTAGAGCATGGATAAGGTTTCCATGTATCTGATATTTCTTGCATGCCCTAGCAAAATGAAAGGAATCTACTTCCATGGTAGGCCAATAATAACCCATACACATGAGTTTCTTAGCCAAAGAGGGACCACTCGAATGTGTCCCACAAATACCTTCATGTACATCCCGTAAGGAAAGTTGAGCTTCATCATGTTCGAGACATCGCAGGAGAGTACCGTCAAAACCTCACCGATAAAGGGTATCAGATATTAAAATATAGTAGGAGGTTTGGCGAAGAAAAGTTCATTTTTGATTGCGAGATAGGTCAGGAGGTAAAGTGTTATCTTTGAGATAAGAATAGATCTTTCCATAGGTTGGGGAGTCATGTCCAATCAGATGACATATAATACTCATATCAGGATCATCATATGAAGGACAAGTCAGGGATTCCACCAAGAACTCAAAATGGGCCTTGGTATCTTCTATATCAAATAAAGAAGCAATCGTTGCCATGGCATCAGCAGCCTTGTTTTCATGCTGAGGAATCTGCTCAAAAGTGATGACAGAGAAACACTTTTTAAAGTCATCCACCATACATTTATATGGCAATAACTTATCAGCTTTGGTCTGGTAATCATCATTAAACTGGTTAACAATCAGCTGAGAATCTCCGTAGACATTTATTTCAGATACATTCCATTGTAAAGCCATTTTTAACCCAATCAGCAAAGCCTCATATTCTTGCACATTATTAGTGCAAGGAAATAACAACTTGAAAGATTTTAGAATAGTGTATCCTTGTGGCGTGATAAAAAGTATACTAGCTCCTGAACCCTATTGAGTGTATGAGCCATCAAAGTATAATTTCCATGTTTGCGTGGACAAAGCTAAGATATGAGCATCAGGAAAATCTGTGTGTATAGGTTGGTTAGCCATTAATGGAGCATCAGCTAGTTGATCTATGATCACTTGACCTTTTATAGCCTTCCTATCTACATATTCAATATCAAACTCACTAAGCAGCATGACCCACTTAGCCAACCTGCCTGTCAATGTAGTCTTGCTTAACAAATACTTTAAAGGATCAATCTTTGCAATAAGTTGAGTAGAATGTGACAACATGTAATGTCGCCACTTCTGTGAAGCAAAGACAATAGCCAGACATGCTCTTTCAATAGGGGAATAATTTAACTCATATCCCACTAGAGTGTGACTGATGTAGTAAATGGCTTTTTCTTTTCCTTCATGATCTTGCTGAGCGAGAAGAGCACCTAGTGAGGCTGTCGTTGCTGAAATGTAGAGCAAGAGTGGCTTGCTTGGAATTGGTGACATCAGATTTGGAGGATTCGCTAGATACTGCTTGATTTTATTGAAAGCTTCCTCACACTGATCATCCCATTGGAATAAGATATTTTTATGCAGCAAATGTTGAAAAGGATGACTACGATCTGCTAATTGAGAAACAAATCTTCGGATTGATTGAAGACGTCCCTATAAATATCTTAGCTGACTAATGTTAGTGGGGGAAGCCATCTCCAATATTGCTTTAACCTTTTCTAGATCTACTTTGATTCCTTTAGCTGAGACAATGTACCCTAACAGTTTGCCAGATGTGACCCCGAATGCACATTTCTTTGGATTGAGTCGAATCTAATATTTTTCCATCCGGGTGAATATTTTTTCTAACACTCTCAAATGACCAACTCTATCTTTGGATTTTGCTAAAATGTCATCAACATAATCTTCCATGATGGTATGCATCATGTCATGGAAGATCGTGGTCATGGCTCTTTGGTAAGTTGCTCTAGCATTTTTGAGGCCAAAAGGCATTACATTCCAACAGTATGTACCCCACGGAAAAGTAAAAGCAGTTTTTTCCTGATCTTCTGGTGCAATCTTGATTTGGTTATAGCCAGAAAATCCATCCATTAATGATAACATCCCATGCCCAGCTGTTAGGTCAACAATCATATCAATATTTGGCAAAGGGAAGTCATCTTTAGGACAAGCTTTATTTAGATCCTGAAAATCAATACAAATCCTGATAGACTTGTCTGGTTTTGAAACGGGGACAATATTTGAAATCCACTTAGCATAATCAATAGCTGGAATGAATCCAACATCTAGGAGATTTTTCAATTCTGCTTTCACCATTAGAGCAATGTGAGGATGCATTTTGCGGAGCTTCTGCTTAACTGATTTTACACCTGGTTTGATAGATAAATGATGCATAATGAGATTGGGGTCCAAACTAGGCATATCAGCGTAGGACCAAGAAAATTTGATTTGTCATTCTCTGAAGAATTTTGCAAAAGCTTCTTTCTCTGATTCTGTCAAGGATGCTGCTACCTTGAGGATGTGTGGAGACTCCTCTGCTCCAATGTTAAGTGGTACTGTCGGTTCTATAAGAATGGAAGATTGCTCTCGATCTAGATAGTTTGGAAGAGTGTCAATCCTTCCATCATCAGGCACCTCAGAGAGGTTTTCACCATCAGATGCATCTTTTCTTTTTACTATTTTTGGATCTAATACTGCCACTGAGTGGTTTTCACCATTAGATCTGCTGATTATTTTTATATTTTTATGACTGAAAGGATTGCCACTCTCTCCAAAATAGGCCACGTCATTGAGTTCTATTGAAAATCCAGACTTGTGATCCCCTGGTGGTAAATGATCCCTGATACCAAGATAGTCAATGATTGCATCATCATTATGGAAGACATCAAGTTCTGGGTGATCGGGAGAATCCCAATCAATAAGGTCAGGACAGACAAGGGGCATTGGATCATTTGGGTTGATTTCAAAAGCAAAGATGGTATTGATGGAAAATTTGCCAAGGTTTATGATAGTATCAGCGAGGTCTATTTCCATACTCTCATCCAAATTATCTGTCACAAGATAATGCTCACTTCACTCACGATCAACACGAGTAGTATTACGTGGGACCAATCCTAGTGAGTCACTCATTGAACTCTCACCCTCATGGTAATTGTTACTATATTGATGGACAACATCGATTCCTATTTCTTCAGTACCATCAGATAAGGAATCCCATTCATAATCATTAGAATCAGAATCATCATTATCCTCAAGTCTATCAATGATTCTTTGAGTTATCCTTTGTTTTTTTGGATCTACATACATGCCATGCTTTCTGAATTGTAAGGCAGGAGTTTAAGATGTCTCATGAAAAGGTGGCATTTTTGTTTTCCCTTTTGTTTCTTGTGATCCTTCTCCCTTATATCCTAATCCTGTAGTATCTCGTTGATAATTTGGATTTTGCAAAATTGGTTTTATAACACCTTCTCTTTGTAACCCTAGAGGTCCAGCACCTTGATATCCCATCTTTTGTAGCAAAGTATACCCTTTTCCATAGACATCAGGGGATATATAATCATGTTTAATATCATCTTCAATCTTCTGTGTCCTAAGCCAATAATTTGCATTATGCTCAGCTACCTCTTTGGATATTGTGCCCCCACTTATAAATGTGTTATAAACAAGTGTGGAAGGGGGTTCTGATTGTTGTTTAGTGATCAAAGACCTACCATATGATTTAGGAGATAAAGGTAACTCAGTGATGCAAAGAGCTTGACCTAAAGTATATTCTCCCATACTTCTTTCTTTGATATCTATCTTGATCCCGTCTAATTTAGAAGTTGATGCTATATTACTAGGGTCACCAGGTGTAGTTGTAGAAGATCCAGTACGATTATTGGGAACCAAAGAATAAGAAATCTGCACATTGCTACAATATTGAAAAGGATTGGAATCTCCTTTGACAGTGATCTCCTGACCATTGTGAGGAAATTTTATACATTGATGATAAGTTGATGGCACAGCTTGCATGGAATGAATCCATGGTCTTCCCAAAAGAATATTATAAGCAAGATCCATGTCCAGGACTTGACAAGAGACATCTTTGACAATAGGACCAATTCTAATTGGAAGAACAACGGACCCTTTGGATGATCGCTCTTCCTCATCATAGGATTTTATTGTGATTTTCTTTTTTGGATCAATGACATTTTCAGAAAATCCCAATGCAAGGACCAACTTTAACATGAAAATATTCAAGCCAGCTCCCCCATCTATTAATACTCTTTTAATCTTGTGATTCTGGAAAAGGACTTCGATATGTAAAGGAGCATTATGAGGTTGGGTAATGGCTAAATCATCATTTTCAGTAAAGGACAAATAGTGTGGGGTTGTTAAATGGCCTACCATAGCTTGAAATTGATCAGGATCTAGAGTTGTTGGAACCTGGGTCTCTAAGAGATCTTTTTCAAGGATATATTTATGAGATGGAGAAAGACGCAAAAGCTCTAAGATAGATATCTGGGCCGGTGTCTTTTTGAGCTATTCCAAAAGATTGTACTGGTTGGAAGTATTGGGTATGGACTTTGGAACATAAACAGACTTCTTGTGAGTAGTGCTTGGTTTAGACTGGACTCCTTGGAGAGTAACCTTGGCTTGAGCACAAGTAGTAGCATGGATTGGTTGACTCTCTGATTTTTCCTTTATGGTAATAACATTGGCATAATATGCAGAAGGATGACGATCAAAAATGTTACCAACATATCTATAGGGTGTGTTATTATAATTGGCTTGGTTGTCACTCTTATTGTTGGAAGAACCTCCCTTTTCATGCTCAGGAAGTGGATCTTTGAATGCCGTATGTGATTCATTCGAGACATGTCCGTTAACACTAATTTCACCACTTTTGATTAAGTCTTGGATCACATTTTTAAGTCTTTGACACTCATTAGTTATATGTCCTTTCCCTCTATGGAATTCACAATAATCATTTCCATTCCACCAAGAAGGCTTCACTCGAGGTTCATAATCTTTTGGTTCAGGAAGCATGATGAGTTTCTTGGTGATTAACTTCCGTAATGCTGATTCGAGAGATTCCCCTAAAGGAGTAAAGTTTCTTCGGGGTGAGATAAAAGGCAATCTTGGTTTAGGTGAATCTTTGGTGGTATTTTGACTTGCCGACTGATTGTTGTATGTAGCTTGAGTAGCGTTGGTCGTACTTGTGAGATTTAGAAGAGGTTTTGTTGGTTGGACATTATGATTATCAACAATTCCGTCATTGACAATGTTTTTGTTTTTATTCCAATATTTCGATTTGTCATTGTTGGAATTGGAGTTATAAGTGTTGGAATTGGAATTTGAGGATCCAGCATTGTCTTTGGAATAAAGTTTTATCTCACCTTTTCAGACCATGGCTTCCTCAATCTTGATACCATTTTCTATGAGCTTATTGAAATTTGGTGGACATTGCAATTGTAACCTATAACTCATTTCTGGTGTAAGGTTATGCACAAAAATATCCATCTTTTCTTGTTCAGGAATTGTTCGTGGATATTTAGAAAACAATTGACGCCATCTTTGCAAAAAAGTAAGGAAAGGTTCTCCATTCTTTTGATGTGCATTGCAAAGATCAAGCATAGTGACCTCATGTTTGATGTTATATGAATAATGAGTCACAAATTTGTCAAGAAGCTCATTGAAAGATTTGATGCCGGGGGGAAGTTTGGAAAACCATTCCATGGCTTGTCCTCCTAAACTTTGCGGAAATAGTTGCATAAGATAAGTGTCATTGTGAGTGACTTCAATACAAGCAGCACAAAACTCACGAATATGGTCTTGTGGATCCGAATTCCCTTTGTATTTGTCAAATTTTGGTACCTCAAAATGAGGAGGGAATGGAATCATTGCTAAATTCTTATCAAAAGGATAAGGAAATATATCATCCAAAGAATACTTCTTAGTTGATGATCCAGTTTGAATATCATGAATTTGTTGTTGAAGCATCTAGATTTGTTGTAGGACGAGATCCAAAGATAATGTGTTTCCTTGCGAGTTTTGGGAAACATTACACTGTTGAGTATGTTGAGGATCATTGGATTGCTGATTATTTTGAAAAACATTTTGTTGTTGATCACTATGGGACACATTGGATTGTTGATTGATTTGAGAAGCATTAGATTGTTGATTGATTTCCTTTGCTCCATGAGGATCTTGAGAACCTTTGAGGATATCTTGATTATGTGTAGGAGTTGGTTCTCTAAGATTGGTAACATCAAAATCACTTGGTAACTTAGCTCCTTGTTGAGCAAGCATGAGGAAATACATCTCTTTATCCAAGCCTATAAGTCGTTCCATGACTTGTAAAAATTTAGGATCTTGTGCAGCATCCCTAAGTTCCTCATCAGTAGGTTCATCATCAAATGTGAGAGGATTAGTTTTCTTAGGAGGCTGTTTGGGCCAAGGATTCTCATCATTGCTGTTATTGCCTTCCATTTTGTCTAGGGATTTTGGATTAATAGGTTGTTTGAGTTTCTGAGATCGAGTTTGAACCATAAAACGGATGAAATCGATTGCGGAAAAGACAGATTCTTGATAAAAAGATATGGAGAATGATTGGTAGAAAAGATATGATAAGTATTGAAAATTGGGGTCAAGAAACAATAATCTAAGTAAGCTTGATGGTTAAGGATGATATATCCTGATATGATAAACTCACCAAGATCAAAGTCTAATAGATAAGGTAAATCTTCAACACCACATTGAAAATTTTAAGATTGGAAGAAAATGATTTGTTGACTCTTGAGGAAGGAATGATGATGAAAAGTGATGAAAGTGGTCAAATTAGAAATCAGAGGTCTATGTAACGTAACTATTTTTCCAAAATCTTATTGAAGACGAAAATGGATATTTGAAAAAGTGATTTTGAAAATCCAAAAGCCTGTGAAAATGCTCTTTGTTGTAAATGCACAGCAAAAAATGTGCAGGACAGTGTAATATATGCGCAGCAAAATGAAACAAATGCACAACAAATTTTGACAGATGCGCAGTAACTTGAATCTTATGCGCAAAAATTCTGAATGTATGCGCAGGTTGTCAAATTTTTGATGATTTTGCTATTTTGATGATAGGGAATTTTTTTTGTTTTAGTTTTTCTGATGTTTTTTGGTTTTTGGCAAAGTAAAAATGCATAAACACACACACGCAAGACAAAGATGATTTTGATCTAATTTAATCTAGTATGAATGCACAAACATGCTTACAATCCTAAGGTTGGCAAGGATGATATCTACTGAATCCCCACTAGGATAATAAAATCCAGCCACGCAAATCCACAGCGGACAGCCTAGGAACTTGGAGGCACAGGCTCCTCCTTACAGTGCACTCACTTCTTAGGCACACCAAGTTCTAAATTCAATGGGTCATTACTTCCCAAAGAACTGCTATCTCTACTATGAACTGTGAGTAATGTGGATGTCTTCAAGAGCTTGGGTGACTCCTTGAGCCAGCAGATAGAAGGTTTTTGGCCACTAAAAAAAAGTTGTTAATAAGGACATCCGTTCAGGTGGTTGTGATCAAGTCATTTTCCCAATTAAGGGGGCTCTCCCAATCCTTTCAAAGCAAGGCTTTCACCTCTACTAAGTAGGACTTTAACGCACCACTGGGGTACTGGAGGAGATTTTGGTTGCCACAATGAATTCACACCTGTCTAATGTGAGACTAATCACACTAGCATTTTTTATATACCGGTTTGGAAGGGCTTAGCTTTAGCCTGTTACCGGTTGGGTCATTCCTTGGGGTGAGTACCTCTTTTCCCACCAAAGACCGCCCTCTAAAAATTATAACAATTTCTCTTACACCCAAGATCCACGAATGGCGAGGGGAGAGGATACGTTGTTATAATTTTGGGATTACAATTATGCTATTAAGCAAAACACAACAGACATGTGACTCTATGCTAAGGAAAACACACAAAGCAAAAATATGTCATATTTTAAGCCCAAAAGAGATTATAGTCTATTTTGCAAACCCCTTAGCAATCTGCAAATCAAATTGTTAGAAAAATGTTTTTAGCAATGGGGTCTTCAAAAATTACGTCCTGCAAAATAGCCTAAAAAAAAACTACCAGAACGAACAGACACTCGTCAAAATGTTAGCTAAAAAAAAATCTAACAAAAAATTGAATTTTTCTATAGAAACAATAAATGCGTAGAACAGTGTGATATATGCGCAGTAAGTATGGATGTATGCGCAGGAATGATGTATGCATAAGACAGTTTAATGAATGCACAACCTGGTGGAATGTATGCGTAGGTACTATGGATGCGCAACGAAAATGAATAAAAGCACAGGAACAGCGGACAAATGCGCAACAATTATAATAGAAAAAAAAAAGAAAATTTTATGCCAGAGAATGGATGCGCAACAAAAATGAACAGATGCGTAGGAATCGTGGACGGATGTGCAAAAAGAACCTATAGAAAAACCTGCACATGGAAAACTAAAAACTGAAAGTGAAAAGCCCGGATGGGCCCTCCTTCTAGTGCCAAAAATGTATGCAAATTAGTTGGATACTACTCTAAATGATAAATTAACTAAAAGAAGCTAACAAATCTATCTAATAAGCAAACTACAATGAAGAATGCAATAAACAATGAAGCCAAAATAACAATTTTACCTTCACCTACAAATGCAGCTTGTCTCCATTGCCCTCCTAACCTTGATTTCTTGAAGATGTTGAGCTCTCAGATATCCAAATGAAGCCCTTTTCCCAAGATGTTTCCAAAGTGTGGAGATTGAGTGAAATGGATGCACAATAGCTTATGCAAATCTAATGAATGGAATGCAAATGATGGGGATGATAATGAAAATGCTTGTTTGCTTGATTTCTTGGATGCTTGATTGCTTGGATGCTTGAATGCTTGTTCTCAAAAATACCTATTAGCTTTCAAATGGAAAATGAGGCTCCTTTTATAGAGTTTTGGAGGATCTAGGCCTAGGTGACAGAATCCTACGGTTGAGAATGAATGGTGGAAGATCCTAGGGCTAAAATTGACTTGGTTGAAAGAGTTGAGAGAAAGGGGGATGTAGTTGGAATGTGAGAGAAAGAATAGGGATGATGTTCCTCTCACATTGACATGGAGGAGAAGAAGGTGGAAGGGAAAGACACATGTCAAGTGTCTCACAAAGACCAGAGAGAGAAAGAGGGAGAGACCTTTTCCTCATGAGGACTCTTTGCACAAGTGTCCTATGAGTCACCCTTGACCCTTAGAGGTGGCTTGAGAAGCCCCTTAGGAATAGGGAATGTCTCTTGACTTGGTTGTTGAGAGGACAAGTGGTCATGAGACCAAGTCCTATGAGGCCACATAGCCCTTAAGAATAGGACATGTGTAGGTGAGGATAAATATGAATAAATAATTAATAATAATTATTTATCTTAGCCAAGGTGATGTGTCAGGTGACTAGGTGGATGAAGTGGACTAGGGGATTTAGTCATATTTAGGTGATTGTGTATTTAATTAAATCACTTTAATAAACTTTTTAGAAGACTTAGGATATAGAATTAGACTATAGTGAATTTATTAAATAAATTGAATAATTTACTTAATAAATAGAGGAAACAAATATTAATTAAATAATAAATATTTAATTAATTTATCAAGTCAATAGTAATTAAATAATAAATATTTAATTAATTAATGAAGCCATTTTTAGGTGTATACAATCTTTACAAAATATGGTTTCAATCTTTCGAACATCATTTGTCCAATCTTGACGTTAGGATTTGAATTGCAAAATGAGAGATACAATTCCTGTTGTGTGGTGTCCAGCCAATGTTTTATGTGCTGCAAATATTCCTTAGGCCCTGTCCTCTTTTTCATGACATCTCTCCTATTTGATGAAGGACGAGTATGATTAGTCCAAAATGTTATAACTAAGTTCCTGACTATTTCGTTAATCTTGTGAGAGCGAGGAGCTTGACACATTAGTGCCCAATTACCTTCCAATGTAGTATCATCCAAAATGTTTCTCCTTTTCAAGTAATGTGACATTGTCTTCCTACTATACCGAGATGAGATGAAAGTGTGGAAATCTATCTTTTATGATACATGTTTTTATTTAAAATTGATGTCAATATCACTCTTCTAGAAATGGACCTATCTGTAACTCTAGATGTTTTCCCAATGGATTGCAAACCTTCCTTGACACTTTCAACAACATTTTTTCCTAGGTCATCCAATTTTCTCTTTTTTGAACTTGCATCTACACCCAATAGTTTCAATGGCTCCTTTAACTCATCTTTAAGAAGTGTGATTGATAATAGTCGAGTTTTCTCAAGTGTATCAAGATTTTCAAACTATGCAATTATATCCTTAGACTTTTTATTCAATGTCCTCTTCGTAGTATTTGTGGGTTTTTTGGCATACTCTCTCAATTTGTTCACATCCATTTCAAGTAAATGATCAATGCTTTTATGATTAATTTTTCTTTTCAACTGTTGGGCTAGGCTGACATTGTCATGTGTTTCTTGTAATTCAACTGCAAACAAAATATTTAAAAATATCTTAGGATAGCTCATCTTAAGGAGAACAAGTGATTATTTATGTATAAGCTCATAGTGTATTATAATCATTCAAATCTAGACTAAATCAAGACAATGGTACATAACTTAAATAAAGAGAGAGATAGAGAGAGATAGAGATCTATGTGTACTTGTTTGAGATTGTAAAGGATGTTCTCGTTGAGCTTGTGATGACCCTTCTATAGCATCTATAGGATGGTCTTGTTGAGCTTGAGATGTCCCCTCCCCAGTGTCTACAGGTTGGTCTTGTTGAGCTTGAGACGCCCCTTCTCCAGCTTCTACAGGTTGGTCTTGTTGAGCTTGTAATGACCCTTCTCCTGCAAATGGAGATACAGTTAGTAAGTTTAATACTTACTAGATATTAAAGTAGACATGTGTAGATCTATTAAAGATATTAAAGTAGACATGTGTAAGTTTAGTTCCTAATAGGTCCTGATAGGTCTAATAGACCTCTAATAGGTCCTAATAGGTCTAATAGGCCTTAATACATGTATAATACTATAAAAGTACATGTCCTAATAGGTATTTTTGTCCTAATATCTATCTAATAGGTCTTAATACATGTCTAAAAGGTCTAATAGACATCTAGTAGGTCTTAATACTTGTCTGACTAGGTCTTGATACATGTCCTAATAGGTTTGACTAGGTCTTAATACATGTCTATTAGGTCTTCATACATGTCCTAATAGGTCTCATACATGTCCTAATAGGTCTCATACATGTCTTAAAAGGTCTTCATACATGTCCTAATAGGTCTCATACATGTCCTAATAGGTCTCATAGGTCTTAATACATGTCTAATAGGTCTCTTTGTCCTAATATATGTCTAATAGGTCTTAATACATGTCTAATAGGTCTTTTTGTCCTAATATATGTCTAATAGGTCTTAATAGGTCTAATAGGTCTTAATACATGTACAATACTATAAGTACATCTAATATACATCTTATAATGGGTATAATAGGTTACTAATGCATCCTAATAGGTCTAATAAGTCTTAATAGGTCTTCACACATGTCCTAATAGGTCTCATAGGTCTTAGTACATGTCTAATAGGTCTTTTTGTCCTAATACCTGTCTAATAGGTCTTGATACATATCTAATAGGTAGATAATAGGCCTCTAATAGGTCCTAATAGGTCTAATAGGCCTCTAATAGGTCCTAATAGGTCTAATAGGTCCTAATAGGTCTAATAGGCCTTAATACATGTATAATACTGTACAAGTACATCTAATATGTCCTAGAATAATGAAACTAACTTTCCTAATAGGTTAGGTAATAGGTCTAATGGGTCATAATAGGTCTTTAGGTCTTGATACATGCCCTAATAGGTGTGATAGATCTTAATACATGTCTAATAGGTCTTAATACGCATGTCTAATAGGTCTAATAGACCTATAATAGGTCCTAATAGGTCTAATGGGTCTAATAGGTCTCAATACATGTATATGATACTGCAAGTACATCTTGTAATACCCCAAAATTGGCACCTATTTAATTTCATCAATTTTGGTGCATTATCCAAAGTCCTAGTTCCCTAGGCAATTTTCTCTCTCATATCTAACTTAATTTGACTTGATGTCAATTGCAAAGACCATAAATTGCAATAATCAAACGCTAAATTAATTCCTAAAGTCTTTGACTTAATTGGCTAAATTACCCCTATGATAAATTAATTTAATTGTAAAGTCCTAAGTGCTTTCTAATTAAATTAAATCTACCCCCTTTAGCTAATTACACATCAAAAAGAAATTAATAAATATTTAGTTAATTGAATGGACACCTCTTTATTTGAATTTAATAATTCAAATTACTCAAAAGGTCACCTCCCCACATGTGGCAAATTCCATTCTTTTAATTAAATAAATCATGCTTTTTTGTCTCAATTAGGAATGAAGAGTCCATCGTTTCGAATCAAGAAACTCTTCATTCCTCTTCTGGCTTGGTCTATTTAATGAACCTCTTTTTCTTCAAAAAGAGCAATTTTTGAGAGCATCCTTACTATAGCATTTTTTAGTCTCATATTTCATTATTTTCAAAGCTCTTCTATTGCATTATCTAGTTTAATTTCTCATATTAGTATAATCTTTGCATCACATTTTAGACTAAATTTGCTTATTAGTTCTTAGTTTAATATCATATTTCTTTCAAGTTCTTAGATTAAATTGCATTTCATCTTTACTTTCAAGCATCTTAGATTAATTGCATCACATTCTAGTTTAATTTCAGCTTTTCATATCTTCATTATAGCTTTCAAATCCTCCATTGTTGAATTGGTCTCCCGGCTGTTGGCTCTCATTCTGAGAGTATTCAAACACCATTCACATAGGAGGCAACAGGTCGCCTCACCATGGAATTTGGATTGAGTTCTTCATACTCTCTCCCAAATTCTATCAAGTAAATAATGACTATGTTGTGTTGTGCCTGATTTAGAGGTCACATTTAGTCACATACATTTTGGCACCCACCGTGGGGCAGAAAAGATCAATTTCTGGCCTCATTCTTGATTGGTTTTTCAGGTTTAGTGTTGGTTTCAGGTTTTGTACTGTCATTTACAGTCTGAAAACCTTGTAATATAGTAATGGATGAATAGAATGATGAATCTTATTTTTCATGCTTTTGGTTTGGTTCATTTTTATAAAAAAATGAATAAGTTATGATCATTTTGGTGAAAGTGGGTATTTTCTGATTTGAGATTCTCTGAATACAGTCAGATTGAAACGTCTGGTGCGGACAAATTATGAACAATCAAGATCTCTAATAATATTCATTGGAAAGATACGTGAATTAGCTTTCATTTCCTTTTAGTTTTAGTTATTTTTATGCAGATTTGTGAAAGTTATGGGCATTTGAGTGAAAAATGGTTTTTAACAATCTGCATTGGAGTTGCAGGCAATGATTTATTCTTAGAAAATGATTTGTGAATGAGAAAAATAAATGGCTTACATATTTCAAAACTTGATTCATTAATAGTTACTGTGAAATTTTTTTGGTTTCATTTGGATTCTTTTTGAGAAAGATATGTGATTCCCTAGGCAGGGTTTGGTGTTTTAAATCTGATTTATGATAGAAAAATTACAGTCTGAAAACATTATTGGTTGAGGAACCAAATGAAATCATAAGACCTTGTAACTTTGGGAAATGATAGTTCTTGGTGTTAGATAAAAACTTCATTCTTTCCAGAAATTTTAATATTATGATTTTATGGGTCAAATAAATCAATCTTTAAAGACTGTCTTGAAGACAGCAATGTTACATATCTTACGGTTTGTCATTGATTTGTCTTGATTCTATACTTTTGGATGTGTGCTAAATGCTGGATTGCAGATCTTTGGACCTTAGGTGAGTTCTTAAAATCTCTAAAACATTTGGACTTTTGGATTAAAATTGAACCTCTCATGTGTTTGGCTTGAGTGTTTACATACTTTCATAGAACACATTTTTTATGCTCTTAATGGGAAATAAAGGAACATAGATTTGCTTTCATACAAGTTTTTGTTTAAGTGCATGCTTATCTTTTACACCTTAAGTAATTCTTGGTTTCAAATATCAAAATATCTCATTGAGTAATTGAGGGCATGGATTCATTCCTTGTTTACATGAAGAGTTAAATGCACCACTTTGTGGACTCACTTCATGTTTACTTGGAAAGTTAAATATTCCATGATTCAAACCCTCTTGCACTTATGAGTAGTATTGATTAGCAGTCTTAGATTACTTGTGATTGATCTAGATTGCTATCTTGGGTTATTGGACTCGCTAATCCGCTGGCCCCTCATTTCCGCCCTGTGGTTGCAGCAATCTCAACGCCACATTAAAGGGGAGGGGTCTACAAGAAAGAAGCGTTAATTGTTCCACTTGGCAACCCTTTTGTGCTTTTTGGAACTCACTTGTTTTCTAGGGTGTGGACTCACTTTGAGTTTGTGTGAGGAGTTAAATGCACCACTTTGTGGACTCACCTCACATTTACTTGAAGGGTTAAATGCACCACCTTTAGTGCTTTTCAATACTTTTTGATAGAGAATTACTTACTTTTCATTTTTTAGAAGGCCTGCTTGGGGATTTCATCACCTCAAGGGATGACCTTAACTCCCGTGTTCCGACGGAGTATAAATATCAGGAGGTGAATCCAAAGACACCTCTCTTGGGAATGAGTTAGATTTCACTCTTGGCTAAGCCTCAAAGAACTTTATACCTTTGAGAAGTGAAGGAGGAGATTTGGGTTACCGTCTCCCCCCGGCTGTGTGATTTCTAATTCTTCTCATCTACGGATTTGTGCCTCACGTACCTTGCGTATATCGAGGACTCCTTTTAGAAAAGCCATGTATATCCTTGTAGACAACTTGCTAGGATGTTGTTGTGTTTTAAGTGTCTACTAAAACATTCTCAAGAACATACACAAGTAGAGTCCTTAGGGAGTAGAAATACTAAGTCACTATTCATGTTCATGCGCAAGGTTGCTTTGTCCCTTGCCCATTGCTTGAAGACTGTTTGCTTGAACTCCTTGATTTCTGTCTTATGTGCTTGATCAATGACATAAATCTAATCTACCTTTTTGTATGTGATCTATTTTTCTATTTTCTTATCGTTCACCGTCAGAAACTGGTTGTCCTGAGTTAGGAATCGATCGATCTTTGCTTTGACTCACATTGTCTCTCATCTATTCATCTTATCTCTTTATGCCTCTTGTACCTTGTGTTGCAATTGTCTTATCTTGGCTGTTCTAGCCATCTTTTTTTGACAATTTGTACTAGGTTCATCTTGCATCTTGGCTGTTCTAGCCATTTATCTCCTTTCGTTATCTTTGAGACAGAGTCTAGCTTTATCCTGAATCTTTTCTCATTACATCTTCGTCTATGACTGTCACGACTTGAAGTGGCAAGACTTATCCCGTTCAGAACACTGATCAAGATCAAAGTAAACCTTGTAATCGAGACATAGGTCATCCTGAATTTGTTGCAAAATCTAAACTTCGTGAGGAATCTTCACATTCTTCGTCATTCCAAGAGTATTACAATCCATTATTTCAGATACAGTCTGACTTACTATTTCAAGAATATTATAACCCATTGTTTGAAGACCAGCAAGACTCTAAAGGGTCACTTTCTAAAATTAAACCTATTGATCCTTTTGAACCTATCAACTCTTTCACGATCTCTCATAATACTACCAACAAGATGGGAGATCCAAAACCTTCAAAGTTGGTTTTCAATCTCAGCTCTAACATGCCAAAACCTTCAAAGTTGGTTTTCAATCTCAGCTCTAACATACAAATGATCAAAGCCACTGAGAAGGCTATGACAGAAGCTCAACCACCTTCCCGATTTGCTAGAAACAAACCTTGGATCTCTCACTATGACATGATCATTTCTCCAGGGAGCGAGGATACTCCTAAACCCAAAACTCCCTTTATCTTGCGAGGCCCTGCACCTCCCTCTTATAACTACACAAAATCTCCAGCTTGTGCGAATGCTATCCCTCGATCTCATGCAAAGATTGTTCTCAAAGGTCCCAAACCTTCGACATCCAGACCAAAACTATCTATGGATAAAGCCCTCACTGAGAAAAACATCCCCAAAGATCTCGATCTCAATCAGTTCCAATCTATGGTGGGTCATTTAACTTCGCCTCACTATTTGTGCTTTTCCAAAGAAGATGATTATTCCTTAAGCCACCCACATAATGCTTCCCTGCACACTGAAGTTATGATAGGCCCCAAGAGTATCCCCCACATCCTCATTGACAATAGTGCTAGCCTAAATACTTGCTCTGCTAAGATGCTTACCCAAGCGACAGACAGCTTTGTTCCTGCCAATAGAGAGTCCATTGAGTTCTATGATGCTAAGCTAAAAGAAATAGAAAAGACCTTGAAGATCAAAGATATTGGCATGGGGGAATATCAGATTGAGTCCATCTTGTCTTTGAAATCTCTCCCTCCATCTCCACATTCCTATGAAGAAACCTCTGAAGATAGATTTGGTATTGGCTATCAGAGCGATGAGCTTGACCAACCTAGCTACAGCTTGCACTCACATGCAGATTTAGATGATGAAGAAACACAGATTCAGCCTATGACACATGAAAGATCTTTGAATCTTCAAAATTTTGATTCAGACTACCAGAAAGAGTCTTATCTACCTTCTCAAGTGCTTCAGGAACATGATTTTGGTCCTCACCAGGAGGATTTTATACACTCTACTGAACAGATTTCTACTACTACAACTACTACTGAATATGTCACTACCTCTAATGGCACACATATTGATTGGGAGCAACTGTTGGATGCTTCCCTTATCTTTGGTATGCCCCAAGGTATGCCTATTCTAGATTGTTCTACCACTTCTACTGTTGAACAAAATCCTACTACTGCTGATTCCAATGATACACATACTGATTGGGAGCAACTGCTGGATGCTTCCCTTATCTTGGGTATGCCTTGGGGTATGCCTACTCTAGATTGTTCCACCACTTCTGCTATTGAACAGACTCCTACTATTTCCAACTCCAATGGCACACATACTGATTGGGAGCAACTGTTGGATGCTTCCCTCCTCTTGGGTATGCCTATTCCAGATTACTCTGCTGCTTCTACTACTGAACAAGATCCTGCTGTTGAAGAAACATTTCCTTTGATAGATGATAGTGATGAAGAAAATCTACCTCCGACTATGTCTCTAGCTGAATGGGACTCCATATCAGATGCTACTATAGAAATACCAGTTGATGTTATGCACCTATATGCTAGTCTTAAAAACTCAAAAAGAGGAGAAAGTTATGATCCTCCAGATCAAGCTATTGATGATGATCCTTTCCACCCTCCTGTGGAGATCATTCCTATGGCTCTTAGGCCATCTACTCCAAGCTATACTCCTACTGCTCCAGCAAATCATGGGTATGTAAGACCCCATTTTGTTACAGCTTCATGGAATATTGGAAGATCCAAAATTGAAATGGTTCCTATTCGTGCACTCTTACCACCTGAAAGGGGACTTGATTCTTGGAATAGACCATCTTGGTTAGGCTCACATAATATTCCTCCAAACTTATCTGACTCTTCTAAGATGACTCACAATCAACAACGCTCTATGGAAGATTACTTTCTTGATCTACCTGATGCATTCATGAATGATGAGGATGATACTGATATATTTGCACTTGAGCCCATCCCATCAACTTCTCTTCCCCCTTCATCTCCTAGAAAAGTGGCCAATCCACTTCCATCTCCACCTCTCCACCTGAACCAGTCATATAAGCCTCTTTCATCCATCATTCCTGAGTCTTTTGGAAGTAACTTGGATGTGCAACATAAAAATAAAAATAATGAGAATCCACTTATATCTCAAGGTCACCATGTCCCATCTAATCGACATGTGACTATGAAGAAAGGAAAGAAACAAAGGTGTTCAGAAGACCGCAAAGGTCCTCAAAAAGAAGAAGACAATCAAAAGCCAGAAAATAAAATAAAAAATGGATCTCGAAATCCATTCTATAGGCATTGTCATCAAAAGCACCTCAAAGTAAAGAAGAAAAAATTCAAAAGCTATGTGGATTCCAAAGAAAGAAAAGATCAAAGTTATCATTCGAGCTTCCAAAATTCTCATACTTCCCTCCATTCCATCACCCTTGCGTCTCATAGTTTACCCTCTTCACTCCATCTTGCCTTTTCCCAAAGTGCATATCAACATCTCCTCATTGCTAATGACATGATTAAGAGAAATCCAGAATGTACTCCTCCTAAGCGTTTAGAGCGTGGGAAATCTGACGAAGAGTTAAGGTGTGTCCATGAGGATATTTGTGGGTCTCACTTAAGTGGTCTTTCCTTGACTATGGATCTCTTGACTGTTGGACACTACTGGTTGGATCTCCTTTTACTGCTACAACATTTGGTTCTGATTCTGCAACTTCTTAGCTGGCTACTACTACAAATGACTGTGTTTCTAGAGATCACCACTGAAGGAGAGAAACTCAAAGAGCCAATCAACACTCTTCATCTGAAGAAGTTCTACAACTGAGACATTGCTTGTATGCTCATGTACATACTTATTGATCTTGAAAAAATCCTAAAAATTGATATATTGCAAAAAATCCTAAAAATTGCAAAATGTCCTGAAAAAATGATCATCTTAGTGAAAACTTGGCAAACAGGCTCTTTGATGTATCTATTATCCTGGTGAAAACTTGGTAAACAGGTGCCTTGATAATACCAAAAAAAATAGAAAATGTGAAAAATACAAAAAAAAATAGAAAATGTGAAAAAAAAAAAAAAAAGAGATATTCAAAAAATACAAAAAAAGCAAATAAAGAGAAAAGTACAAAAAAATTGAAAAAGAGAAAAATGTGCCATTGATGAAAACCTAGTAAACAGGCATCATGGTAGCAAAAATAGAATCTCTGCCAAGATGGTGAAAACCTGGTAAACAGACGCCTCTTGTTTCCTGAAGCTGCATCTCATCTCAGCGTCGCTTGGCTCTTAGTTTCCTGCTTTAGTTTCCTTCCTTTCCTGCTTTAGTTTGTTTTCCTACTTTCCTGCTTTAGTTTGTTTTCCTGCTTTCCTGCTTTAGTTTGTTTTCCTGCTTTCCTGCTTTAGTTTGTTTCCTGCTTTGGTTTGCTAGCTCATGCGCTTGTCTTTGAGTTTTCCTCGACTCTTCATGGATTGGAACTGGTTCACACTTGGGGGCACCTGCCTGGTCTAGGGGGCATTGTCCTATCACTTTCAGAAACTCTTTTGAGCATTGGTCGCCAGTGGTTCCCACTATGCCTACCTGCGGATACCTAGCTTTCATTCGATCTCTCTTCTTCGAGATTTCTCCCTTCTATCAATCACTAGTGATTCTCACTATGTCTACCTACTATCATTATCTCATTGAGACTTCGAACGTTATCTTTTTGAATCGACTTCAATCCGCTTGAACACGAACTTGAACTAAAACTTAAACTAAATGTATGTTCCTTTGAGGCTTGCTGAGCTTTGTTTTCTTTGAGTGCTTGTTTGTTTGCTTTGCTTTCTTTGCTTTCTGCTTGTTGGTTTAGTTCCAACGATCCAAAGAATTCATTTAAGAGGGGTGTCCGTCTATAAGAACCTCTATCTCATATTGGATGGCCATGCGTACCTCGACTCCTTTATATGGATGCTTTGGTGAGGTTGGTTCTTCTCCTTGTCTTTTGAGTGACTTCTTTCTGATACTGATGAAATTGTAAACGCTCGTCCTGTTAAGTGAACGTAAGGGTCACTGCGAGCAAATCTTTGGCAAAAGAAGGAACTCCTGTGTGCTTGGTGTGTTTGTTTGCAAGAGACATTCAGGTCATTCTAGCAAATATGCTCTAATGCTTATGTTAACTTGCTAGATTAAAAGGAATAGGTGTTCAGGTCATTCTAGCTTCTTGTGCCTTAATGCTTACACCTCATTCCGACAAATTTAAGACTTATGTCATATTCATATTCTCATGTTGGGGAGAATTTTATGGCATCTTGCGATTGTCCCATGCTTAAAAGAACTCAATGATGATAAATACGATGAGTCCAATAGCCGAGTTCAGAGGATTGCATTTGTTCATCCTAGGCCTGCATTTAGACTTGCATCTTTCATTCTAGGCTTGCATTTGGAGTGCTTTCTTGTTTCTCTCTTGATTGCTTTCTTCTAGATCTGCTCATCAAAGGTTCTCATCTTTTGTCCCAGTCTCATCTTGGCTGCATCCTTTTTCGGGATCGAAATTGAAATCTGACATCTCTAAGTGGCTCGAAATCACATTTTTAATATTGGACTGCTTCTGGATTGGATGCTTGTGCAGTCAACCTTCTAGCATCATTTTCTTGCCAGATCCTCATCTTTACATCATGTTCTTGAGATCTTTGCTCTTTTCATCAAAGTCAATTCAAGTCAAATTTAGTCAACTATGGTCAAACTTGGTCAACAGGACCTCTGCTTTGCTCCGATTCACTTCTATAGCTTCGTGAATCTAGTCTAATTGCTTTTGCTCTGCAATCTCTTGTTGTTTATCATCCTTCTGACATGTCATCTTTCAATTTCGCTCCCGAGGGGGCAGGATGATTACATCATTTGAATCTTGTCCAATCTATTCTTGAATCAGTCTGATTTGAATCATCAGTTCTCATTGCTAGGGGCATCTTGGTGCCTCGAATCTTGTTATCTTATCATCTATCTTTTAGGTATCTGAGCAATCTAACTCGGATCCTCAAGGGCCAAACTTCATTCTGGAGATGGTTCTTGAAATCTTTTGGGTATTGGGGCAATCTAACCCTAATTCCTGGGAGTCAAGCTTCGTTCTGGAGATGACTCTCGAAATCTCTTTTAGACCGTTATCTGGGCAATCTAACCTGGGTCTCGGAGGACTAAGCTTCGTATTGGGGCAATCTAACCCTGATTCAGAGATAGTCCTAAATCTGCATCTTCATCAATTGGTATTGGGGCAATCTAACCCCGATTCCAGTTCTCTTCTAAGACCGTTGTCTTCGCAATCTAACTTAGACTTCAGAAAATTCATGCTTTGATCTGCTTTCATCTGTCACTTCAGACTATTCTTTGAATCAATGCGCTATTCGCACATCAATTCAAAGAGGGGAAAATGTAATACCCCAAAATTGGCACCTATTTAATTTCATCAATTTTGGTGCATTATCCAAAGTCCTAGTTCCCTAGGCAATTTTCTCTCTCATATCTGACTTAATTTGACTTGATGTCAATTGCAAAGACCATAAATTGCAATAATCAAACGCTAAATTAATTCCTAAAGTCTTTGACTTAATTGGCTAAATTACCCCTATGATAAATTAATTTAATTGTAAAGTCCTAAGTGCTTTCTAATTAAATTAAATCTACCCCCTTTAGCTAATTACACATCAAAAAGAAATTAATAAATATTTAGTTAATTGAATGGACACCTCTTTATTTGAATTTAATAATTCAAATTACTCGAAAGGTCACCTCCCCACATGTGGCAAATTCCATTCTTTTAATTAAATAAATCATGCTTTTTTGTCTCAATTAGGAATGAAGAGTCCATCGTTTCGAATCAAGAAACTCTTCATTCCTCTTCTGGCTTGGTCTATTTAATGAACCTCTTTTTCTTCAAAAAGAGCAATTTTTGAGAGCATCCTTACTATAGCATTTTTTAGTCTCATATTTCATTATTTTCAAAGCTCTTCTATTGCATTATCTAGTTTAATTTCTCATATTAGTATAATCTTTGCATCACATTTTAGACTAAATTTGCTTATTAGTTCTTAGTTTAATATCATATTTCTTTCAAGTTCTTAGATTAAATTGCATTTCATCTTTACTTTCAAGTATCTTAGATTAATTGCATCACATTCTAGTTTAATTTCAGCTTTTCATATCTTCATTATAGCTTTCAAATCCTCCATTGTTGAATTGGTCTCCCGGCTGTTGGCTCTCATTCTGAGAGTATTCAAAGACCCCATTGACATAGGAGGCAACAGGTTGCCTCACCATGGAATTTGGATTGAGTTCTTCATACTCTCTCCCGAATTCTATCAAGTGAATAATGACTATGTTGTGTTGTGCCTGATTTAGAGGTCACATTCAGTCACATACACATCTAATATGTTCTAGAACATGTATAATAGGTTCCTAGTAGGTCCTAATATAGGTCTAATAGGGCTTAATAGGTAGATAAACAGGTATTCATGGATGTTCTAATAGGTTTGATAGGTATTAATACACACATGTCTAATAGGTCTAATAGACCTCTAATAGGTCAAGTAATAGGTCTAATAGGTCTTAATAGATGTATAATACTATAAGTACATCTAATATGTCCTAGAATAGGTACATAATAGGTTTCTAATAGGTCATAATAGGTCTAATAGGTCTTAATAGGTCTTTAGGTCTTGATACATGTCCTAATAGGTTTGACTAGGTCTTAATACATGTCTAATATGCCCTTTTGTCAAGTAATATGTCTAATTAGGTACCAGGTCCAATTGCTCTAATTGCATCTAAGCTACTTGGGTTATAGGTCTAGTTGCATCTATGTCGGTACTAATATGCCAATCTAACTTAATTAGGCCCTAATAGATCTAATAGACCTCTAATAGGCCTGATTAAGTTGACTAATACAAGTGTATACATGTACATATTATTCAAGTCCTAATATATGTAGCTATTAATAAGAGATGCTCTTTATTGAATATATTCTAGGTCTAATTAGAAATTGCAATATCATGTGCTTACATGAACTTCATTAACATATGTCCTAATCATCAATTATGATATATAGTCACAGAGAGAGAGAGAGATAGGGTCACACCTTGTCTCACATGAGGATACCTTTCACGAGCTTCTCTTCGTAATCTCTCTTTAGTTTCTGGTGAGTAATGTCGAGCACTCTTATTTTGCCTTCTTTTCTGATTCCCCATCACTTTTGCATGATTATTCCACTAAAATATCACAAAATGTAGGAAAATACACCTTCAAATGTCTTTTTTATATGTAAAATATGAATTATTTTGCAGCTCTGAATTAAAATATTGAGAAAATGGCTCTTATATTTATATGCGATCGTTGCTATCACGAAAAAACACCAAATTGGCTGACATGAGTTTCGAATGAAAGTTAAATTTAACTTTCATTCGAAACCAGTTAGCTTTCATTCGAAACTCTCTTGACCCGGATGTTGACACAGATGTCAACCCAGTGTTAGCATTTTTTAGTTTCGAATGAAATTAAGAAGTTTCAAATGAAACTAGTTTCATTCGAAACTTCCTTTCTAGGACTTTTTGTCAAAAGCCAACAGAAAACAACACATTTCTGAGTTTTGGGGTTGAAGCGCTAGGGTCAAATGAAACATTTATAAAATGACCTTGAGTCCATGCAAAAGTGCTCTGAGTCAACTTTCTAACGACTATACTCTTGACCAGTTTTGAATTCATTAGGTGTATGTTGTTTGACGTGAAACGAATGTTGGTTTTTTGGCCAATTCAAACATATGACTTTGACGTTCAATAGAAAATAGTAGAAAATATAATAAAAATTTTGAAAAATATCAGTTCCCTTCATCTTAGAGTCTTCTTTCTACCAAAAAATAATAATTTGAAATCCGATATATACAAAAGAAGTTATGCGTTACGCAGTGAAAGTAGGTCAAAAAACTAGCTTGGTCGACTTTGAGCATACATAAAATATGCAAAAAATGTGATAATGTCTTGAAACCAATTGGATGCCCTCAATATGGATGTTACCAAACTATATTCGAAAGAATCACATTGATATCTTTTATAGAAAAAAAGTTATGCATTACGCAGTCATGGTAACTCTTTGAAAATGCCATTTTCAGCAACATACTAGTTTTTGTGGGAGAAATAAATTTTGATTTAAATTAATTTAAAAAATAAAATAAAAAATATATTTAGATTCTACACAAAAAATCTGAAAGGACTCTAGTTTACATCATTTTCTGATTTCGAATGGTTGAATGACAATATGCATCGGAATGTCGAAGTTTTTCTGAAAATTGGAAGGTCAGTGTCAATTCAAGCCAAAAAGTGTAACCCACTATTGTGGGATGACCCCAACCTATTAGGACTATTACCAGAGGTGAAGTTAGGGTTATTGTGTTGATTTTTTTTGCCTTACATACTTATTTGGAAGTTGATCTTGTTGTGACCCAACCTTATGGACTTGATTCTTATGATGGAAATTTGTTATTATCACTACAACATTTGGGGTTGAATTTCGACACCAATTTGTGACGCCACTACAATTTATGTTTGTTTTTTGTATTTTTTTTTGCAAGTGCCCCCAACAGTGTCGTAATAGTGATGATGACATCATAATTGTGACACTTATTTGGTTATAAACAAAAAGAAAAAGAAAAAGAAAGTGTCATTTGTAATTTTTGTGAATTCAAAGAGCTAGCGCAAAGATGACATTGCACTTTTGTGTGGCGCGAAGAGGGCATTCAAGTTTAGCATGCGTGAAGAGGCTAGCACTGTATGGGAAGAGGGCACTGACACTTGAGGTAGGCATTAGAGCTTTGTGTTCTCATTAACTCAATTTAATTTTGATGGCATTTGTTGATTTAATGGCACAATATGAATGTTAATAGTGGAATTGTTTACATCTTAGCATTTGGAATGCTCGATGACCCATGAGCTTTGAGAGCTAGGGCATCGTTTCTATTACCTTCAAGGCATTGTGTGAAGTGTTTGATATCTCTTTATTTGTTTTGTTGTTGATAATCACTATGTGGTACTCCTTGTTTATGATCATTTCACGAGGAAATGTCTTGGTGGCTTGCGAGCTACAAGCTAGGGCATCATACATTGTTTATGAGCTCACTATTGAATACTGACATTGTTTACATCTTTTCATTTGGAATGCTTGATGACCCGCGAGGTTTGAGATCTAAGGAATCGTTGCTATTACCTTCAAGGCATTGTGTGAAGTGTTTGATCTCTCTTTATTTGTTTTGCTATTGATATTCACTATGTGGTACTCCTCATTTATGATCATTTCACGAGGAAATGTCTTGATGGCTCGCGGGCTGCAAGCTAGGGCATCATACATTGTTCATGAGATCATTGTTTAATACTGACATTGTTTACATATTTTCATTTGGAATGCTTGATGACTTGCGAGCTTTGAGAGCTAGGGCATCATTTCTACTACCTTCAAGGCATTGTGTGAAGTGTTTGATTTCTCTTTATTTGTTTTGCTATTGATATTCACTATGTGGTACTCCCTGTTTATGATCATTTCATGAGGAAATATCTTGATGGCTCACAAGCTACAAGCTAGGGCATCATACATTGTTCATGAGCTCACTGTTTAATACTGACATTGTTCATGAGCTCACTGTTTAATATTTGGCCAGGCCATGTAAATGGTACCAAGCCAACCCAATCAGCCCAACAAAATGTGTCATGTTTATCTTTGTCAAATACATTTGTTCACCATTTTGTTCTTGTTCTTCACATAAATATTGAATCAAAAGTAATTGTAAGCAATGATTCAAAGACAAAAGAAACAACTACAATAGATCAGACCCCAAAAGAATATAGTCATGGAGAAATAGTGCCCTAATCAGAGACAAAATGAACTCTTAATGTAAGAAAGCATCGAACCAAAGAGGGGAAAGTAAGGCACCAACTAGACTCAGGAAAATATAGCATCCAAAATCATAGAGGACGCTGATAGAACAAGGAGGTTAGCAAGTTAAAACCTCAACACCAAATAAAGAATGGAAAGGCACCAAAGAGCATGAGAACTAGCATCCAAATTAATACCAATAGAAGCATCAATAATTTGGATACTAGAAAGGACAGGTTTATTTTAAGGATGAAAACTTTTACAAACACTATACATGAAAACCATAGCCCAAACAAAATGATGACCGCATGATTCCTTTACCCGCACATGCCAAATTTGATTATCATTTTCATCAAACATGATTTGCTAAAGTTGCCTATGGTGTTTGGAAGTCAACCTAATTTACATTTCTTAGTTGTAACACTTAGTCATAAATTTGAATTAAAAATACTTGTCACAATGATCTGTAAATTATAGATCTCTTTCTATGATGAAGAGCTGAAATCAACTCCAAACAGTTTTAGATTGTGACAAGAATAAATTTCGTACCTTTCCCACACAAGATTAGCTATAAAGATCTTAGCCTTCTTCTCCCCTGAATTCACAATAAGAACAGTTAAAATTGAATGCTCTTAGTTTTTCTTCAAATCTATTCGAAAATCCTATGAATTCATTATGCATCAGGTATGGCATATGAAAGAATGAATTTGAAATAAGAAAGAAAAATCTTTTTGTTTAAAAACTAGCATAATTACGGCTCAAACAAAAAAAGTGCAAACGTATAAATTTACAAGCTATATAAACCACCCTGATTTGCTAAAAAGGTCTTAGCCTTCTTCTCCCCTGAAATCACAATAGGAACAAATAAAATTCAATACTCTTAGTTTTTATTCAAATCTATTTGAAACTCCTATCAGCTCATTGTCCAATAGTTAAACTAACCCATGACTTCAAAGGAGGAATAATGAAATATAGTTGTAGGTAGTTATCTCTTCTATAATGATGGAGGAGTCAAAGGTAATGATCAATGAGGTTGCTATTATTAGATCATACACTAATACACATACTATTTTGAATTTGAGCTCAGACATCATGCAATATTATTGCTGTCATTGCATGCTTGCTGCTGTTGTGCACCATATATTTTTTTATACACTATTTATTTCATTGAGACCGTGAGCTTGACATTTGTAATGTATTTTCTGTTATTGGATCAGTGCTACCATGTTGTTGAGTCTATGTATGGCTTGACTATGCACATGCATAATTGTAAATGAGGATCAATAATAGGGTGCTAGACATTGCATAGATCCTTTGGATCTAACCCCATCTTTTCCTTCCTTGCAGGTTTTGGATCATACAAGAGCATATTGGATTGAATCCCAAGTCAACACTTCATTACTTTAGGCAATGTCTGGTACCTTCATTATTTATGTTCATCCACTTATGTATGTTTGCATTCATTCATATTCTTTTGAAAGTTGGCTATTAGCGACCATATATGACGATTCTTGATGTTTTTGGGTACAATATGAATTCACATGCCTTTAATTATGATATAGTTTTGAAATTATCACTCATTGGTCATTTGACAATTCAAGATATAAGTATCAGAATATAAACTATTGTAAAAGGAAGAAACACATATGTATCATAATTTAATATAAAATATAAAAGTATCCCACATACACACATTTTCTATTATAACAACTGTATGTGACTGAATGTGACCTCTAAATCAGGCACAACACAACATGGTCATTATTCACTTGATAGAATTTGGGAGAGAGTATGAAGAACTCAATCCAAATTCCATGGTGAGGCGACCTGTTGCCTCCTATGTGAATGGGGTGTTTGAATACTCTCAGAACGAGAGCCAACAGCCGGGAGACCTATTCAACAATGGAGGATTTCCAAGAATCAAATATGAGCAAAATGAAACTAAGCTAAGAATGAATGCAATTAATCTAGAAAACTTTGAAAGAAATATGAAATGCAGATTTTTATTTGATTTTGAAATAAAGATGATATTAGACTAAGAACAAGTAAGCAAATTTAATCTAAATGTGAAATGCCATTACACTAATATGAGAAATTAAACTAGATAATGCAATAAAAGAGCTTTGAAAATAATGAGATATGAGACTAAAAAAAATGCTATAGTAAGGATGCTCTCAAAAATTTGCTCTCTGAATGAGAAAAAGAGGTTCATTAAATAGACCAAGCCAGAAGAGGAATGAAGAGTTTTTTGATTTGAAACGGTGGACTCTTCATTCCTAATTGAGACAAAAAAGCATGATTTATTTAATTAAAAGAATGGAATTTGCCACATGTGGGGAGTGACCTTTCGAGTAATTTGAATTATTAAATTCAAATAAAGAGGTGTCCATTCAATTAACTAAATATTTATTAATTCCTTTTTTAAGGGTAATTAGCCAAAGGGGGTGGTTTGATTTAATTTAATTTAAAGCACATAGGACTTTACAATTAAATTAATGTATCATAGAGATAATTTAGCTAATAAAGTCAAAGAGACTTAGGAATTAATTTTAGTGTTTGATTATTGCAATTTATGGTCTTTGCAATTGACATCAAGTCAAATTAAGTCAGATATGAGAGAGAAAATTGCCTAGGGAACTAGGACTTTGGTGATGTAAAATTGAGATAATGCACCAAAATTGATGAAATTAAATAGGTGCCAATTTTGGGGTATTACATTTGCCCCTCTTTGAATTGATGTGCGAACAGCACGTTGATTCAAAGAATAGTCTGAAGTGATAGATGAAAGCGGATCAAAGCATGAATTTTTTTCGAAGTCTAAGTTAGATTGCGAAGACAACGATCTTAAAAGAGAACCAGAATCGGGGTTAGATTGCCCCAATACCAATTGATGAAGATGCAGATTTAGGACTATCTCTGAATCGGGGTTAGATTGCCTCAATACGAAGCTTAGTCCTCCAAGACCTAGGTTAGATTTCCTAGATAACGGTCTAAAAGAGATTTCAAGAGTCATCTCCAGAATGAAGCTTGACTCCCAGGAATTAGGGTTAGATTGCCCCAATACCCAAAAGATTTCAAGAACCATCTCCAGAATGAAGTTTGGCCCTTGAGGATCCGAGTTAGATTGCTCAGATACCTAAAAGATAGATGATAAGATAACAAGATGCGAGGCACCAAGATGCCCCTAGCGATGAGAACTGATGATTCAAATCAGACTGATTCAAGAATAGATTCGACAAGATTCAAATGATGTAATCATCCTGCCCCCTCGGGAGCGAAATCGAAAGATGACATGTCAAAAGGATGATAAACAACAAAAGATTGCAGAGCAAAAGCAATTTAAGCTAGATTCGCGAAGCTACAGAAGTGAATCAGAGCAAAGCAGAGGTCCTGTTGACCAAGTTTGACCATAGTTGACTAAATTTGACTTGAATTGACTTTGATGAAAAGAGAAAAGATCTCAAGAACATGATGCAAAGATGAGGATCTGGCAAGAAAATGACCCCAGAAGGCTGACTGCACAAGCATCCGATCCAGAAGGAATCCAATATTTAAAACGCGATTTTGAGCCACTTAGAGATGTCAGATTTTGATTTCAATACCGAAAAAGGATGCAGCCAAGATGAGACTGGGACAAAAGATGAGAACCTTTGATGAGCAGATCCAGAAGAAAGCAATGAAGAGAGCAATAAGAAAGCGCTCCAAATGCAAGCCTAGAATGAAAGATGCAAGTCTAAATGCAGGCCTAGGATGAACAAATGCAATCCTCTGGACTTGGCTGTTGGACTCATCGTATTTATCATCATTGAGTTCTTTTAAGCATGGGACAATCGCAAGATGCCATACAATCCTCACTAATATCACTATCATGAGAATATGAATATGACGTGAGTCTTAAATTTGTCGGAATGAGGTGTAAGCATTAAGGCACAAGAAGCTAGAATGACCTGAACACCTATTCCTTTTAATTTAGCAAGTTAACATAAGCATTAGAGCATAAATGCTAGAATGACCTGAATGTCTCTTGCGAACAAACACACCAAGCACACAGGAGTTCCTTCTTTTGCCAAAGATTGCTCCCAGTGACCCTTACATTAACTTAATAGGACGAGCGTTTACAATTTCATCAGTAGCAGAAAGAAGTCACTCAAAAGACAAGGAGAAGAACCAACCTCACCAAAGCATCCATATAAAAGGAGTCGAGGTATGCATGGCCATCCAATACGAGATAGAGGCTCTTACAGATGGACACCCCTCTTAAATGAATTCTTTGGATCGTTGGAACTAAACCAACAAACAGAAAGCAAAAAAAGCAAAGCAAACAAACAAGCACTCAAAGAAAACAAAGCTCAGCAAGCCTCAAAGGAACACACATTTAGTTTAAGTTTCAGTTCAAGTTCGTGTTCAAGTGGATTGAAGTCGATTCAAAAAGATAACGTTTGAAGTCTCAATGAGATAATGACAGTAGGTAGACGTAATGAGAATCACTGGTGATTGATATAAGGGAGAAATCCCGAAGAAGAGAGATCGAATGAAAGCTAGGTATCCACAGGCAGGCATAGTGAGAACCACTGGCGACCAATGCTCAAAAGAGTTTCCGAAAGTGATAGGACAATGCCCCCTAGACCAGGTAGGTGCCCCCAAGTGTGAACCAGTTCCAATCCATGAAGAGTCGAGCAAAATCTCAAAGACACTGAAAGCAAGGCATGAGCTAGCAAACCAAAGTAGGAAACAAACTAAAGCAGGAAAGCGGGAAAACAAACTAAAGCAGGAAAGCGGGAAAACAAACTAAAGCAGGAAAGGAAGGAAACTAAAGCAGGAAACTAAGAGCCAAGCGACGCTGAGATGAGATGTTACTTCAAGAAAACAAGAGGCGCCTGTTTACCAGGTTTTCACCATCTTGGCAGAGATTCTATTTTTGCTACCATGATGCTTGTTTACCAGGTTTTCATCAATGGCACATTTTTCTCTTTTTCAATTTTTTTTGTACTTTTCTCTTTTTTTGATTTTTTTGTATTTTTTTGAATATCTCATTTTTTTTGTATTTTTGTATTTTCTATTTTTTTTGTATTTTTTCAAATTTTCTATTTTTTTTGGTATTATCAAGGCGCCTGTTTACCAGGTTTTCACTAGGATAATAGATACATCAAAGCGCCTGTTTGCCAGGTTTTCACTAAGATGATCATTTTTTCAGGACATTTTGCAATTTTTAGGATTTTTCGCAATATATCAATTTTTAGGATTTTTTCAGGATCAATAAGTATGTACATGAGCACACTGAGAATGTCAGCTATAGAACTTCTTCAAATGAAGAGCGTTGATGGGCTCTTTGAGTTTCTCTCCTTCAGTAGGAATCTCTGAGAACACAGTATTTGTAGCAGTAGGCAACCGAGAAGTTGCAGAATCAGAACCAGATGTTGTAGCAGTAATAGGAGATCCAACCAGTAGTGTCCAACAGTCAAGAGATCCATAGTCAAGGAAAGATCACTTAAGTGAGACCCACAAACATCCTCATGGACACATCTTAACTCTTCGTCAGATTTCCCATGCTCTAAACGCTTAGGGAGAGTACATTCTAGATTTCTCTTAGTCATGCCATTAGCAATGAGGAGATGCTGATATGCACTTTGGGACAAGGCAAGATGGAGTGAAGAGGGTAAATTATGAGAGGCAAGGGTGATGAAATGGAGGGAAGCATGAGAATTTTGGAAGCTCGAATGACAACTTTGATTTTTTCTTTCTTTGGAATCCACATAGCTTTTGAATTTTTTCTTCTTTACTTTGAGGTGCTTTTGATGACAATGCCTATAGAATGGATTTCGAGATCCATTTTTTATTTTATTTTGTGGCTTTTGATTGTCTTCTTCTTTTTGAGGACCTTTGCGGTCTTTTGAACACCTCTTTTTCTTTCCTTTCTTCATAGTCACATGTCGATTAGATGGGACATGGTGACCTTGAGATATAAGTGGATTCTCGTTATTTTTTCTTTTATGTTGCACATCCAAGTTACTTCCAAAAGACTCAGGAATGATGGATGAAAGAGGCTTATATGACTGGTTCAGGTGGAGAGATGGAGATGGAAGTGGACGAGCCACTTTTCTGGGAGATGAAGGGGGAAGAAAAATCGATGGGATGGGCTCAAGTGCAAATATATCAGTATCATCCTCATCATTCATGAATGCATCAGGTAGATTAAGAAAGTAATCTTCCATAGAGCGTTGTTGATTGCGAGTCATCTTAGAAGAGTCAGATAAGTTTGGAGGAATATTATGTGAGCCTAACCAAGATGGTCTATTCCAAGAGTCAGGTCCCCTTTCAGGTGGTAAGAGTGCACGAATAGGAACCATTTCAATTCTGGATCTACCAATATTCCATGAAGCTGTAACAGAATGGGGTCTTACATACCCATGATTTGCTGGAGCAGCAAGAGTATAGCTTGGAGTAGATGACCTAGAAGCCATAGGAATGATCTCCATAGGAGGGTGGAAAGGATCATCATCAATTTCTTGATCTGGAGGATCATAACTTTCTCCTCTTTTTGAGTTGTTAAGACTAGCATATAAGTGCATAGCATCAACTGGTATTTTTGTACTAGCATCTGATATGGAGTCTGATTCAGCTAGAGACATAGTCAGAGGTAGACTTTCTTCATCACTATCATCTGTCAAAGGAAATGTTTCTTCAACAGTAGGATCTTGTTCAGTAGTAGAAGTAGCAGAGTAATCTGGAATAGGCATACCTTGAGGCATACCCAAGAGGAGGGAAGCATCCAATAGTTTCTCCCAGTCAGTATGTGTGCCATTGGAGTTGGCAATAGTAGGAGTCTGTTCAATAGCAGAAGTGGTGGAACAATCTAGAGTAGGCATACCCCAAGGCATACCCAAGATAAGGGAAGCATCCAATAGTTTCTCCCAGTCAGTATGTGTATCATTGGAATCGGCAGTAGTAGGATTTTGTTCAACAGTAGAAGTGGTAGAACAATCTAGAATAGGCATACCTTGAGGCATACCAAAGATAAGGGAAGCATCCAACAGTTGCTCCCAATCAGTATGTGTGCCATTAGAGGCAGTGACATATTCAGCAGTAGCTACAGTAGTAGAAATCTGTTCAGTAGAGTGTATAAAATCCTCCTGGTGAGGACCAAAATCATGTTCCTGAAGCACTTGAGAAGGTAGATAAGACTCTTTCTGGTAGTTTGAATCAAAATTTTGAACATTCAAAGATCTTTCATATGTCATAGGCTGAATCTGTGTTTCTTCATCATCTAAATCTGCATGAGAGTGCAAGCTGCAGCTAGGTTGGTCAAGCTCATAGCTCTGATAGCCAATACCAAATCTGTCTTCAGAAGGTTCCTCACAAGAATGTGGAGATGGAGGGAGAGATGTCAAAGACAAGATAGATTCAATCTGATATTCCCCCATGCCAATATCTTTGATCTTCAGGGTCTTTTCTATTTCTTTTAGCTTAGCATCATAGAACTCAATGGACTCTCTATTGGCAGGAACAAAGTTGTCTGTCGTTTGGGTAAGCATCTTAGCAGAGCAAGTATTTTGGCTAGCACTATTGTCAATGAGGATGTGGGGGATACTCTTGGGGCCTATCATAACTTCAGTGTGCAAGGGAGCATCATGTGGATGGCTTAAGGAATGATCATCTTCTTTGGAAAAGCACAAATAGTGAGGCGAAGTTAAATGACCCACCATAGATTGAAACTGGTCGAGATCGAGATCTTTGGGGACATTCACCTCAGCGAGGGATTTATCCATAGATAGTTTTGGTCTGGATGTCGAAGGTTCGGGATGTTTGAGAACAATCTTTGCACGAGATCGAGGGATAGCATTCGCACAAGCTGGAGATTGTGTGGAGTTATAAGAGGGAGACACAGGGCCTCGCAAGACAAAGGGAGTTTTGGGTTTAGGAGTATCCTCACTCCCTGGAGAAATGATCATGTCATAGTGAGGGATCCAAGGTTTGTTTCTAGCAAATCTGGAAGGCGGTTGAGCTTCTATTGTAGCCTTCTCAGTGGCATTGACTGTTTGCATGCTAGAGCTAAGATTAAAGATGAACTTTGAGGGTTTTGGCATGTTAGAGCTGAGATTGAAAACCAACTTTGAAGGTTTTGGCATGTTAGAGCTGAGATTGAAAACCAACTTTGAAGGTTTTGGATCTCCCATCTTGTTGGTAGTATTATGAGAGATCGTGAAAGAGTTGATAGGTTCAAAAGGATCAATAGGTTTAATTTTAGAAAGTGACCCTTCAGAGTCTTGCTGGTCTTCAAACAATGGGTTATAATATTCTTGAAATAGTAAGTCAGACTGTATCTGAAACAATGGATTGTAATACTCTTGGAATGACGAAGAATGTGAGGATTCCTCACGAAGTTTAGATTTTGCAATAGATTCGGAATGACCTATGTCTTGATTATGAGATTCACTTTGATCTTGATCAGCGTTTTGAATGGGATAAGTCTTGCCACTTCGAGTCGTGACAGTCATAGACAAAGATGTAACGAGAAAAGATTCGGGATAAAGCTAGACTTTGTCTCTAAGATAACGAAAAGGAGATAAATGGCTAGAACAGCCAAGATGCAAGATGAACCTGGTACGAATTGTCAAAAAGAGATGGCTAGAACAGCCAAGATAAGACAATCGCAATGCAAGGTACAAAAGGCATAAAGAGATAAGATGAATAGATGAGAGACAACATGAGTCAAAGCAAAGATCAATCGATTCCTAACTCAAGTCAACTAGTTTCTGATGGTGAACGACAGGAAAATAGAAAAATAGATCACAGACAAAAAGGTAGATCAAATTTATGTCATTGATCAAGCACATAAGATAGAAATCAAGGAGTTCAATCAAACAGTCTTCAAGCAATGGGCAAGGGACAAAGCAACCTTGCGCATGAACATGAATAGTGACTTAGTATTTCTACTCCCTAAGGACTCTACTTGTGTATGTTCTTGAGAATGTTTTAGCAGGCACTTAAAACACAACAACATCCTAGCAAGTTGTCTACAAGGATATACATAGCTCTTCTAAAGGGAGTCCATGATATACGCAAGGTACGTGAGGCCCAAATCCGTAGATGAGAAGAATTAAAAATCACATAGCCGGGGGGAGACGGTAACCCAAATCTCCTCCTTCACTTCTCAAAGGTATAAAGTTCTTTGAGGCTTAGCCAAGAGTGAAATCTAACTCATTCCCAAGAGAGGTGTCTTTAGATTCACCTCCCGATATTTATACTCTGCCGGAACATGGGAGTTAAGGTCGTCCCTTGAGGTGATGAAATTCCCAAGCAGGCCTTCTAAAAAAAAATAAAAAGTAATTAATTCTCTATCAAAAAGTATTGAAAAGCACTAAAGGTGGAACACTTAACCCTTCAAGTAAATGTGAGGTGATTCCACAAAGTGGTGCATTTAACTCCTCACACAAACTCAAAGTGAGTCCACACCCTAGAAAACAAGTGAGTTCCAAAAAGCACAAAAGGGTTGCCAAGTGGAACAAATAACGCTTCTTTCCTATAGACCCCTCCCCTTTAATGTGGCGCTGGGATTGCAACCACAGGGTGGAAATGAGGGGCCGATGGATTAGCGAGTCCAATAACCCAAGATAGCAATCTAGATCAATCACAAGTAATCTAAGATTGCTAATCAATACTACTCATAAGTGCAAGAGGGTTTGAATCATGGAATATTTAACTTTCCAAGTAAACATGAAGTGAGTCCACAAAGTGGTGCATTTAACTCTTCATATAAACTAAGAATGAATCCATGCCCTAGATTACTCAATGAGATGTTTTGATATTTTAAACCAAGAATTACTTAATGTTTAAAAGACAAGCATTCACTTAAACACAAACTTGTATGAAAGAAAATCTATGTTCATTCATTTCCCATTAAGAGCATCAATTGAAATGTGTTCTATGAAAGCATGTAAACACTCAAGCCAAAGACATGAGAGATTAATTTTAATCCCAAAGTCCAAATTTTTTAGAGATTTTAAGAACTCACCTTAGGTCCAAAGATCTGCAATCCAGCATTTATCACACATCCAAAAGTATAGAATCAAGACAAATTAATGACAAACCGTAAGATATGTAACATTGCTATCTTCAAGACAGTCTTTAAAGATTGATTTATTTGACCCATAAAATCACAATATTAAAATTTCTAGAAAGAATTAAGTTTTTAGCTAACATCAAGAACTACCATTTCCCAAAATTATAAGGTCTTATGATTCAATTTGGTTCCTCAACCAATAATGTTTTCAGACTGCAATTTTTCTGTCATAAATTAGATTTAAAACACCAAACCCTGCCTAGGGAATCACATATCTTTCTCAAAAAGAATCCAAATGAAACCAAAATAATTTCAAAGTAACTATTAATGAATCTAGTTTCCAAATATGTAAGCCATTTATTTTTCTCATTCATAAATCATTTTCTAAGAATAAATCATTGCCTGCAACTCCAATGCAGATTGTTAAAAACTAGTTTTCACTCAAATGCCCATAACTTTCACAAATCTGCATAAAAATAACTCAAACTAAAAGGAAATGAAAGCTGATTCACGTATCTTTCTAATGAATATTATTATAAATCCTTATTCTTCATAATTTGTCCGTACCAGACATTTCAATCTGACTGTATTCAGAGAATCTCAAATCTGCAAATACCCACTTTCACCAAAATGATCATAACTTATTCATTTCTTTATAAAAATGAACTAAACCAAAAGCATTAGAAATAAGATTAATCATTCTATCCATAAATTACTATATTATAAAGTTTTCAGACTGTACATGGCCGTACAAGGCCTAGAACCAACAATAAAATTGAAAAACCAATCAAGAATGAGGCCAGAAATTAATCTTTTCTAGCCCCACGGTGGGCACCAAAATGTATGTGACTGAATGTGACCTCTAAATCAGGCACAACACAACATGGTCATTATTCACTTGATAGAATTTGGGAGAGAGTATGAAGAACTCAATCCAAATTCCATGGTGAGGCGACCTGTTGCCTCCTATGTGAATGGGGTGTTTGAATACTCTCAGAACGAGAGCCAACAGCCGGGAGACCAATTCAACAATGGAGGATTTCCAAGAATCAAATATGAGAAAAATGAAACTAAGCTAAGAATGAATGCAATTAATCTAGAAAACTTTGAAAGAAATATGAAATGCAGATTTTTATTTGATTTTGAAATAAAGATGATATTAGACTAAGAACAAGTAAGCAAATTTAATCTAAATGTGAAATTCCATTACACTAATATGAGAAATTAAACTAGATAATGCAATAAAAGAGCTTTGAAAATAATGAGATATGAGACTAAAAAAAATGCTATAGTAAGGATGCTCTCAAAAATTTGCTCTCTGAATGAGAAAAAGAGGTTCATTAAATAGACCAAGCCAGAAGAGGAATGAAGAGTTTCTTGATTTGAAACGGTGGACTCTTCATTCCTAATTGAGACAAAAAAGCATGATTTATTTAATTAAAAGAATGGAATTTGCCACATGTGGGGAGTGACCTTTCGAGTAATTTGAATTATTAAATTCAAATAAAGAGGTGTCCATTCAATTAACTAAATATTTATTAATTCCTTTTTTAAGGGTAATTAGCCAAAGGGGGTGGTTTGATTTAATTTAATTTAAAGCACATAGGACTTTACAATTAAATTAATGTATCATAGAGATAATTTAGCTAATAAAGTCAAAGAGACTTAGGAATTAATTTTAGTGTTTGATTATTGCAATTTATGGTCTTTGCAATTGACATCAAGTCAAATTAAGTCAGATATGAGAGAGAAAATTGCCTAGGGAACTAGGACTTTGGTGATGTAAAATTGAGATAATGCACCAAAATTGATGAAATTAAATAGGTGCCAATTTTGGGGTATTACAACAACCATCCTCTAATCCCATAGTGTACTAGTCTCAAGGTAAGAACAATTTACTTAAGCCATCGTATAAGTATCATCCTAAAGTTTAAATAGACATTGACTATGGATATACAACACCGAGCCATAGTAAATTACAGAGTTTCACTACAATTTCTATGTCCACTTACAATCATCCTACTACTTGTACACTGTAATTTCTATGTCCACTTACAATCATCCTACTACTTGTACATTGCAATTTCTATGTCCACTTACAATAATAAATTACAGAGTTTCACTGCAATTTCTATGTCGACTGCCATTAAAATATATCACTCCTCCTGTTATATAATGTATATGCATACTTGTTTAAAATGCCATACTTGTTGCTCTTAAATATTATTACCATTTCACTCAAATTTACATGTCATTAAAGCCAAGCCACAAATGTATACATACGTGTAAGTATAGGAGAAGCTGGATTCTACAACTATTAAAAAAAAAAACTATACCAATAGCAGCTTATGAGAAACTATACTTGTGCTTACCACACCATACCTTAGCATCATAATGCTTATCATTTTCAAGCTTTAGTGAGGCTTCATACCACACACCATCCGTAAATTTGTACGCAACACTAATTTAGGCTGGAGGTAAACTACATGTGTCATGTAAACAACATGGTTGAATGTAATCTTTTTTGCACGTTTTCAAGAGTTTTCCCACTAATACAAGTGTAAATAACACATTGAACGTAATCTACGAATACTGTGTGGTATGAAGTCTTGTTGAAACTTGAAATATCAATCCTCATGTTATTGTCAAAATTAAATTTAAATATTTCTCACAACATTTATTCTTATAAAATTAAGATATCCTTATCTCAATAATAAAACAATCTTGCATAATAACTTTTGAATCACATTAACACACAACCATACTTGTGCTTACCACACCATACCTTAGCATCATAATGAATTGCACAAGTTTCAAGAGAATAATACAAAACTAGTGAATTCATCACCATCACAACTTGCACCCTCACAAATTGCCCTTTGTTTTGTACATTAAGATCATAAAGTGATGCAGAGGGATGTGGTGGACTTCAAGGTTTTTGGAAATTTATAATGGAAATACAAGACTTGAGAGGTTTTACCCCAAAATGGCGTAAGGACACCTAATAGCTCAAAGTAAGTGTACACTAGACTAAACACTGTCTCAATATTGTACCTAGTTTTTAGGCCTACAATGAGGTCATTTTACAAAGGAAGTATACACCAGAATTTGACCTAATCCTCCAAACCCTGGATAGTCTTATGTTTGGACTCCAATTAGAGATTTCTGCAATCAATTTTGATCCTTGAACAATTTAGACCCAAAATCCCCAAAATCCTCTTCAAGCCCTAGAAATGAGGGTTTTCTAATTAGATGGTCTCCAGATGTTTTCTTATTGATCTGATGGATTCAACACCTTGAGTTCAACATATGAACACTTCGGTGTTCATATGTTGAAGTCATAGGTTAGTTTAAAATGGAGAGGGGTCTTGAAATATCGTAAGTAAAAATATTACTCAGTGGCATTCATATTAAGTACAATATGAATTCACATGCCTTTAATTATGATACACTTTTGAAAAGCTTCTTATGAAAAAAAATAAAATATTTAGTCAAGTAATAAAATCTTATAGAACAACATACATTGTGTGAAGTGTTTGATCTCTTTTTATTTATTTTGCTATTGATATTCACTATGTGGGACTCTTGTTTATGATCATTTTATGAGGAAATGTCGTGATGGCTCACAGGCTGCAAGCTAGGGCAGCATGCATTGTTTATGAGCTCACTGTTTGAGCACCTAATGTTCCTATTTGATTGGCCGGTGCTATTTTTGTTATGTTGATGCTATTAGATCAAATAGGGACATCAGTAATAAAATAGTACACTTACTATTTTGAATTTGAGCTCAGGCATCATGCAATGTTATTGTTGTAATTGCATGCATGCTGTTGTTTTACACCATAACATCAACAAGAATGCAATGTTATGAAATTTTGGGATTAAATTGGTGAGTTTGTATACTTTCTCCATTTTAAACTAACCTATGACTTCAAAGGAGGAATTATGAAATATAGTTGTAGGTGGTTATCTCTTTTATAATGATATAGGAGTCAAAGGTAATGATCGATGAGGTTTCTGCTATTAGATCATACATATATTAATACACTTAATATTTTTAATTTGAGCTCGGGCATCATATATTGTTTTATACACTATTTATTTCATTAAGACTGCGAGCTTGGCATTTGTAATGTATTTCCTATTATTGGATTAATACTGCCTTGTTGTTGAGGTTGTAGATGTCCTTTTACTGATCTTGTATAAACAACATATATACCATGTTGACTCACAACCCATGAGGTGTTGCTTGATAACACATTTGACATCATACTTTTTGCTCTATTTTGGTCTTGATTTACTCATTGCATGCATATGTTTCCTGAGTGCACATGTTCTGTAGCATAGTTCATTTTAGAAGTGTATGACTTGACTACGCACATGCATAATTGTAGATGAGGATTAGTAATAGGGTGCTAGGCATTGCTTAGATCCTTTGGATCTAACCCCATCTTTTCCTTCCTTGCAGGTTTTGGATCATACAAGAGCATACTAGATTGAACCCTGGGTCAACACTTCATTACTTCAGAAAATATTTGGTACCTTCATTATTTATGTTCATCCACTTATGTATGTTTGCATTCATTCATATTCTTCTGAAAGTTGGCTATTAGTGACCATATAGGACCATTCTTGATATTTTTGGGTCATTTGATGAAAAGATGTAAATAGGGACATCAGTAATAAAATAGGGATATCTTAATCTTTATAAGCTCAAATTCAAAATAGTAAGTTTATTATTTTATTACTGATGTCCCTACTTTATTACTGATATCCCTATTTGATCTAGTAGCATCAATATAACAAATAGAGTACCAACCAATCAAATAGGGACATGAGGTGCTCAAACAGTGAGCTCATAAAATAATATATTTAGTCTTAATAAAATATTATAAAACAACATATATTGTGTGAAGTGTTTGATCTCTCTTTATTTATTTTGGTGTTGATATTCACTATGTGGTACTCCCCGTTTATGATAATTTCATGAGGAAATATCTTGATATCTCGCGGGCTGCAAGCTAGGGCATCATACATTGTTCATGAGCTCACTATTTAATATTGACATTGTTTACATCTTTTCATTTGGAATGCTTGATGACCCGCGAGCTTTGAGAGCTAGGGCATCGTTTCTATTACCTTTAAGGCATTGTGTGAAGTGTTTGATCTCTTTTTATTTGTTTTGTTGTTGACATTCACTATGTGGTACTCCCCGTTTATGATCATTTCATGAGGAAATGTTTTGATGGCTTACAGGCTGTAAGCTATGGCATCATGCATTGTTTATGAGCTCACTGTTTGAGCACCTCATGTCCCTATTTGATTGGCTAGTAATCAAACAGTGAGCTCATAAAAAATGCATGATGCTTGAGCTCAAATTCAAAACAGTAAGTGTATTATTTTATTAAGACTAAATATATTATCTTATTAAGATTTTATTAAGACAAAGTATTTTGGGTTAGTTTTATGTTGTTTTATAAGATTTTATCAATACTAAATATATAATGTAAACTCATAATTATACTTGATATATATATACTTCAAAGGAGGAATTATGAAATATAGTTGTAGGTAGTTATCTCTTCTATAATGATGGAGGAGTGAAAGGTAATGATCAATGAGGTTGCTACTATTAGATCATACATTAATACACTTACTATTTTGAATTTGAGCTCGGGCATCATGTAATGTTATTGTTGTCATTGCATACTTGCTGCTGTTGTGCACCATATATTGTTTTATACACTGTTTATTTTATTGAGACTGTGAGCTTAGTTTTTCTTTCAGAAGTGTATGGTTTGAATATGCACATGAATAATTGTAGATGAGGATTAGTAATAGGATTCCATTCATTGCTTAGATATTTTGTTTATCTAACCTCCATCTCTCTTTTCTTTGCAAGTTCTGGATCACACAGGGGCACACTAGATTCATACCTAGATAAAAAATTCATCACTTCAGGCAATGTCTGGCACCCTTATAATTTATGTTCATCCTCCTATGTATGCTTGTACTCTTGCATTTTCTTCTGAAAGTTATTTTCATTGTATAGTATATACAAATTAGTTTTCATATATATATACATGTAATCTTCAGATGCAATTTTTTTTTTCTTTACATGTATATTTGCATGAAATGAACACAAATTAAACAAGATCATCTAATAATGCAAACTAGGGTACTGTAGTCTCTCATTTAGTAATTAGTTCCCCAAACCATTACTAAGGATTGAACATAAGTCTAAGTCCCCAAACCTATTGTTCTATGTGTCCTTATTGCCTTTTTAATTTTGGTTCAACCCCTATAGGATGCCCAAGCCTAGAGGCCAAGGAAAGTATCCAAGAGCACTTGAATGAAACCATTGTACTTATGTGGGTAAATCCATATAAGTTTTCTTCCTTTTCATCACAACTCCTACTTGAGGATCCACAATCATGCATTTATTAAGTAATAATGCATTAAATATCTTATTGATGTCCCTATTTAATTGGCTGGTGCTCTGTTTGTTATATTGCTGCTATCAAAATAGAATGGCAGTGGTGATTTAATGCATCTACAACCTAAACAACATGGTAGCATTGATCCAATAATAGAAAATACATTACAAATGCCAAGCTCATGGTCTCAATGAAATAAACAGTGTATAAAAAAATATATGATGCACAACAACAACAAGCATGCAATGACAGCAATAACATTGCATGATGCCTAAGCTCAAATTTCAAACAGTAAGTGTATTAATGTATGATCTAATAGCAACAACCTTATTGATCATTACCTTTCACTCCTCCATCATTATAGAAGAGATAACTACCTAAAACTACCTTATCATGCATTGTTTATGAGCTCATTGTTTGAGCACCTCATGTCCCTATTTGATTGGCCGGTGCTCAAATAGTGAGCTCATAAATAATGCATGATGCCCTAGCTTGCAACCCGCAAGCCATCAAGACATTTCCTCATGAAATGATTATAAACGAGGAGTACCACATAGTGAATATCAACAACAAAAAAAAAAAAGAGAGATCAAACACTTCACACAATATATGTTATTTTATAAGATTTTATTAAGACTAAATATATTATTTTATGAGCTCACTGTTTGAGAACCTCATGTCCCTATTTGATTGGTCGGTGCTCTATTTTTTATATTGATGCTATTAGATAAAATAGGGACATCAGTAATAAAATAATACACAACTGTTTTGAATTTGAGCTCATAAAGATTAAGATATCCTACTGTTTTAAATTTCTATGTGCTTTGAGCCAATAAATTTTTTATCATCACGATGAAGTAATAATGCATTAAATGTCTTACTAATGTCCCTATTTGATTGGAAGGTGCTCTGTTTGTTATATTTCTGCTATCAAAATAGAATGGCAGTGGTGATTCAATGCATCTACAACCTCAACAACATGGTAACATTGATCCAATAACAAAAAATACATTACAAATGTCAAGCTCACGGTCTCAATGAAATAAACAATGTATAAAACAATATATGGTGCACGATAGCAGCAAGCATGCAATGACAACAATAACATTGCATGATGCCCAAGCTCAAATTCAAAATAGTAAGTGTATTTATGTATGATCAAATAGCAGCAACCTCATTGATCATTACCTTTCAATCTTCCATCATTATAGAAGAGATAACTACCTACAACTACCTTATCATGCATTGTTTATGAGCTCACTGTTTGAGAAACTCATGTCCCTACTTGATTGGTCGGTGCTCGAATAGTGAGCTCATAAATAATGCATGATGCCCTAGCTTGCAGCCCACAAGCCATCAAGACATTTCCTCATGAAATGATAATAAACGGGGAGTACTACATAGTGAATATCAACAACAAAACAAACAAAGAGAGATCAAACACTTCACACAATATATGTTGTTTTATAATATTTTATTAAGACTAAATATATTAACAAGATCAGATTTTCACAATCCATTATGATGCTATTATATTGTGTGCACTAAATATATTGTTTTATGAGCTCACTGTTTGAGCACCTCATGTCCCTATTTGATTGGTTGGTGCTTTGTTTGTTATATTGATGCTATTAGATCAAATAGGGACATAGAATTTGATATGAACCTATCATATATCCATTCCAAATAATATAACTCCATTTGAATAAACATACATGCCAACCATTTGACAAAATGTCCATATGAAATCTAGAGCAATACATTAATTTTATAGCGAATTCATGATTTATAATGCCCCTTGATTTATAGTGAATTCACGATTTATAATTCAGTTGTAGCAGCTCAATGTGTTTGAACTCAAGAATACCCCACTTGGTTTCCTACAAAGCCTTTGGTGAAATTTGTTAGAAAATGAGAAGCTATGAGAAGGTGACATGAAGCTAATGAAAGGAGGCATCTCCAATTTGTTTTGTAGATATACACATTAAGGATCATGCTAGATAATACAAGGGAATTCGATCAAAATAGGGAGACAATCGCTAGATTGTTGTCTAACTTTCAAAGAGAAGGCGATGACAAATGTTATTGTCCATGCAAAAGTTGTAACGACTTAAAGATAAGAAGAATCAAAATCAAAACAACAAAGAGACATTGTAGGGAGAATGGTCACATTAAAGGGGGGTTTGATTATAATCCAGTGGTAAGTTGTTTGTTATATTGTTTTCACAATTAATATACATATGAACCATGGAAGGAGGTTTGATTATCACATTGAAGGGAGGTTTAATTATCATCATTTTTATATAGGTCGATCTCCCTGGTGTGAATATAGAGGAACATGGAGGTGTGAGTATTGAAGTTGAAGATCATGATCTCATGGAAGATGACGATCATGTGCTAGAAAATATATTTGAAGATGATGGTACAAATGCATTGATTGTTGACACATTTGGTACTGGTGCTGCTACTGCTGGTGATGATAATTATGATGAGGATGACATTGACGATGTCCATGATATACCTCTACTTGAGAAGGCAGACATGACCCTTTACGAAGGCTCCCAATCTACTCTTCTCTCTGTTGTATTGTTGTTGGTGAATTTGAAGATTATGAATGGTTTATCCAACATAGCAATGCCACGTATGCTAAGGTTTGTCATCTATATCATTATAGTTTATAAAAGGTAAAATATGTACCATTAAGATTATTTATAGTAATGACTTATATTATTTGTTACCACCATCAAATGTTCTCCCTCGCTTGTATTGAGAATTATGTGCCACTATGAAACATATTAGAAAAGAGTATCAAACAATAAATTCTTGTCCCAAAGATCATATTATTTATTATAAAGAACACAAAAATGCAACAGAATGCCTTGAATGCCATACAAGCAAATATCGAGATGATTAAATGATTAAAAATATGTCTCACAAGGTTCTTCGTCACATCCCCATTATTCCACGCTTGAAATGATTATTCAAGTGCAATAGCTTGACACAATTTATGGATTACCATGCACACGACAGGAGTCGAGATGACATTATTCGAATGCTTACGGATGGTTCATCATTTATGGATATAGAGGAAAAGTGGCCACACTTTAAAGAAGAACCTCAAAATCTCAGGCTTTCTCTAGCATCAGATGGTGTTAATCCGCATGGAGAGATGAGATCCCTTTACTTGGTGTGGCCTATTTTTGTTATAAACAATAACCTTCCTCCACGGATGTCAATAAAGAGGGAGCACATTATGTTGGCAATGATTTTTTTAAGTATCTTATTATTTTATAGTTATCTACATGTAATTATAAGTATTGGAGTGAAATGGCCACAATAATTATCTAATGTTGTTAATTCAACTAGGTAAGTACCAAGTGAAAGATATGAATGTATATATTGCACCTCTTATCAACAAGTTGTTGGTGTTATGGAATGGTTTCACTATGTATGAGATTTCTAGACCAATTGGACAAAAATAATTTTAATTCCATGCAATGCTTGTGTGGATAATTCATGATGCTCTAGGGTTGACACATTTCTGTGGTATGTTATGGTGAATTTTAGTTGTACGCGATAATTCAAATTTTAAAAATATACATATTTAATCCAATAATATCATTATTTTAGCCTTCAAATAAAGAGAAAATTTGCATGTCCAATGTGTGGTTCAAAGATGAAATCTCGTCATTCCAAAAATTTAAGAAAGCATGTGTTTGATGAGTATAGGCAGTTCCTCCCTAGAAATCATAAGTATCGAAGTGCAGAAAGACATCTTTTCAATGGGAAAGAATAGACTACATCAAAGCTCTGAAGAATGACACCTCACCTATGGTAGTTGGAATATAATAGAATTTGAGGTAATATCATTCCACCTAATGGTCGATGTTTGAAAATTATATATTTTTATTGTGTTTTGTTGGCTAATTATGTAGTTGATGATCTTGAAGGTCGTGAAGGCATCACCGAATAGCTTCCAAAGGGACTAAAATGTTATCCCAGAGAATTTAAGAGGCTGCCCTACTATGAGCAACTACAAATTGTGCATTTTTTTGATACTATGCATATTGGAAAGAATGTAATAGATACATTGTGGAAAATATTGGACAGAAAGCGTGACAAAAAAAAACTTGGCAAAATTTGTAGTGACATTCATGATTCCAATCATGCAATGAAAAATATCATTGAATCAAATAGCAATGGAGACTAGATTAATGCAAGTGCTCTTCCTTGGTTATTAACAGAGCAACAAAGTAATGCCATAAAAGAAGTGATCTAAAAAATTTGATTTCCTATAAGATTTGCTGTGGATATAAGCCATCTCATATCAAAGAAAAATGATTTAGGGTCAGGGATGAAAATACATGATTGACATACCTTCATCAAGTTAAGTCATAGTTTTTTATATTTACAATATATCTGTGTAATTGCATTCAATTTTCATTGTATGAAATGATCAGTTGATAATTGTTGTAGTATTTTCTACCCCTATCTCTCCCAGAGAACTTCGACAATAATATCAAACAAGTGATATATGGTCTTGGAAAATACATGAGGTAAGCAGTGATATTTGTTTAATATATCAAACAATAATATCAAACAAGTAATATATTGTAAAGTCTCGTATTTATATATTTATGTCTTGAATCCCTTGTAGGTGGTTGTCATCTTAAAAAATCCATAAAGAAGATATAAAATATAGGAAGAAATGAATTTGTCGATTAATGTATGAAATGAAAAAGTGTTTACCTCCATCTTTTTTCAATGCACAAGAACACTACCTCATACACCAAGTTGAGGAGATTGAATTGTGTGGACCTGTACATGCTAAGTCAATGTGGATGGTTGAGAGAAACTTAAAATTTTTGAAAGGTTTGGTACGAAAAAGAGCATGTCCCGAGGGATCTATGGTTGAGGGATATATGGTATACCAGATGATGGTGTACGTTACTTAATATCTTCCTAATCTTATAGCAAAGACCCATATAGATTGCATTTGGGATCTCGACTCAATGAAATAATTTGAAGGGGAGTACTTGGTGGGCAACAATAGATTTAGAAAAATGAAAGGTAATAAATTATGAGATGTTATTGTAGTAAATTAATTCTTAATCTTTAAAATAAATTTGTTGTAAGTCATTTATTTATTTTTGTACAACTGCTAAAGAGTGGGATGCAATACATTTGTTTATTGCAAACAATCAAGATTGGATGACGGTATTGATTGAACGATGTCAACATGATGGTCATAGATTAACATGAGAATCTGTGTCTTCATTGGTTATACAACCCTCATTGTAATGGAGATCCTAATGTTACACAAAAGGAAATAGATTTAGCATATGGTTTAAGAGATCACTAGGTACTTATAAATTTGTTAATTAATCAACCGTATGTTTTTCAACTCGTGATGCAATAATTTATACATGTTTGACATTATTATAGGTGAAACACCACAAGGCTATGTTTTGCAATGGTTATAAATTTTGCATCAAAAAGTTGGATGACACGAAGAGAACTTGTGATTCTGGGATAAGTGTAGTGTTTTAGGTGACTAATATTTCATCTAGAAATGACTTACATCCTCGAGAGTCACAAAATTAATACTATGGTATTTTGGTTGATATACTTGACTGTGACTTAATTGCTTTAATTTCTTCAAATTAGTTATCTTCGTTGTGAAATGGTATAGACTATGACTCAATAAAAATGATCCTGATAGAACTGTTATTGAACATGACAATGGATTTCTAATGATTAATATAAGGTTGTTTGAGCCAGTTGGAGAATAGCCCTATGTTCTTCCAAGCCAATGTAAGCAGATATTTTACTCAGAGGTTCCACATAAACCAAGTTGGTCATTTGTTGTTAGACATGATCCAAAAGGAAGGCTGATAAAGTATAATGCGATGGAAGATGATACCGAGGAAGATGAAGAAGTGGAAGATTATGTAGATGATGATCACAATCGAGAGCTAGTCGAAGAAGAATATGAAGAAGAAGACGATGATGACGATGCTGCTACTAATGACGATGATGCTGCTACTGATGAGAATGATGATGAGGATGATGATGATGCTGATGGTGATGACGACGATGATGATGACGATAATGGTGGTGATGATGTCGTCGACAACGATGATCTTGATGATGAGATGGATGAAGAAGAATATCAATGATATGAATGAAATGTACAATTATGCCAGATGTTTGATATGTTCTAACGATTGTTTTATATGTACTACTCTTATTCACCTTGTTTTATATGTCCTACTTATATATCTTTGATCTTTTGTTAAGAGAAATTTCATTCTAAAAGAGTGTATTCAATCTCTATATGCTTGAACAACCTCACTAGTTAGGACTGTTCTCATTTGTAGTGGGCATGACAAGAATCAAATCACTTGAAAGACACCAGTATTTAGACATGCACAAATTAGTGAATTGATTAAGCAAATTACCTTTCTTTATAATTTTCTAGGGTATTTTTTTTTTATATTAATGCATTTAATCTAAATACTATCTTATGAAAGTTGCTTCTACTAATTTTCTATTTCCTTGCACATCAATGATGTTAAATCATAGGGGATTCTCTTTGTTCCCTGTAATGGAGTGAGCTAATTTTGAATTGCTTAGTAATTTATTTTTATTGCATGGTTGTCTTTGGTTTGTCATTTTGTTTTGAGTGTCTAGTGATTTAAACCGAAGACTTCGACTTAGCCAAGAAATGTGCAAGTCTATATTAGCATGTTTTTTTTATTGTAATTATAATTAGTATGAATGAACAAAATAATGACAATGCAATATTTTTGATAATGCAATATTTGTCGAAATAACATCGATGACTTTGGTCAATGTGCCTATGTGTCAATGTAGTGTTGGCCCATGCATGTTGAAGATGTCACATACAACAAGTAATCTTGGGCGTCAATTTTGGGTTTGCCCAAATAGGAAAAAGGTGTGGATACGTAATTATATTTTATGTTTAAAAATAATGTGACAACTAATCATTTTATGAAGAACTGATGTACATTTGGTATTGCAGGGAAATAGTGGATGTCAATACTTTCGGTGGGTTGATGAAACCAAATTTATATATACCCCATCTACATCTATACCTGATGTAGGAAATGAGTGCAACTTGTGCAAGGCTCGAGAGGCAGCTAGTGCCACCAAGATTGCTTCAATGGCGAAAGCAGAAATCATATTTCTGCGATGCATTCTTTGTGTAGTTTGTGCACTACTTTGTTGGGACAATATGCGTAAATGTGGTTAATAGAGGGCTATTGTAGATACTGATTTTTTTTTTAGAATTTCTAGTAGATACACATAAAGAACATGCACATAAACATGACAAATGAGAAACATAAATGTAGATATCACAACAGTTGAGAAACATAAATGTAGGCATCATGGTCACAATTTTTTGGAGGCACAACATAATTGAATGGTATACCCAGACGATGCAACACAACTATCACTCCTCTGGTTCCAAGTTTACACCGCAGGATCCAAAATCCATAGATAAGGAATAAATTTAGAGAGTGGAGGAGGGCCGTAATGACCAAAATAATATAGGGTCCCTATATTATTTCAATCATTATGGCCCTCCTCCTCTGCTCTTTAAATTTATTCTTTATTTATGGGTTTTGTTTACTGTAGTGTAGACTTGGAACTGGAGTAGTTGCGTTGCATCGTTTGGGTATACCACTCAATTAACCATGATGCCTACATTTATGTTTCTTAGCTGTTGTGTCTCATGACCCCTTATGACCCTTTACGACCCTTTACGATCCCTAAGAATACATCTTAGAGGTCTTAAAATGTCGTAAAGGGTCATAAGAGGCTCCTAGGAGGGGTCAGATGAGCTTCCACCTTCACGTGGTTGGCCTTGTTAAGTAGATAATGTTAAACTATTCTCAAAACAAAGAGAAGCTTAATAATTTAAGATCTCAATCCATGTATGACAAATATATATCGATCCATCTCAATGGCTACCAAATCAACAGATCGTTGCCGAGAACCTAGTCACAAAGAAACACCACATACTGCACCGCGAACCCGCTGTGAAGAGGCATCCAATGTCTCATAAGTCACATCAAACAACCAACTTTCTATAATCTAAGTCTCTCAGCTCGGTTCACCAAGAAGAAGACTTCTCCCAAGTCATCACAGACACCATAGTGATCTACAAATCTTCAGTGTGCAAGTTCTGCACGTCGCTCTCTCGACATCACATCTAACTCATTTGAAACTATGCAAAAAATGGTAGATGATCCCAGTGATCTGTCACAGCCCGATCTCAACAACAATGCAAAGAGTAGCTCGATTATGTCTTCAAGCTGATCAATGCACAGTCTACTCAAACTCCAAGTCAAGTCACTGCTACACTCCATAGGAACAAAGCACATCCAATTCAGACCAAAGAAGTCAAGAAGTTGCTCGAATTAGATTCAAATGCAATCAGGTCCGCATATATCCCACGAACACATCAGGAAGAATGCATCTCTGATCACCGCACTGGCTTCTTGTGCTGGAGCAGTCACTGTCACAAATCTTGATTCAATAGGATCCATTCCAAATCCAAGTCTCTAGACTTGACTCAATAATCCACGAGCCACTACCGAATCTACTGCAAAGTCATCTCTAAATGATCCATAACTAAATCATGAGCAGGAACCAGATCTCCAAGTACACCGTTTTGAATCGATACAAACTTGATCGACAAATATATATATATATATATATATATATATATATATTAAAAATTAATTTTCATCACAACTATGATAGCTATACAATAGCGACGGTTATCTGTTGAAAACATCTGACATCTAGCCATCGCATGTACAACATCGCTGTCGGTAAAAAATATAAATGATGGATATCTGTCGTAAATTTTTGACGTGTATCCATCGCATGTACAACATCATTGTCGTTAAAAACTACAAATGATAGATATCTGTCATAAACTTCTGATGGATATCCGTTGCATTAACAACATCTCCGTCGGCAAACAAACTACAAATGATGGCGACCCGTCGGAAGATTCTGACGGGATGCCGTCATTTGTATTTTTTGAGACGGATAGGCATCCCAACTGCGATGGCCACAAATAGGTCCGACGATAGGTTTGCCATGTTGGCACCCCCTTTTTGCGACGACCATGGTTGTTGTAATTATGACGCAAATCAAAACCATCATTTTTTTTGACTGCAAAACTATGACGGCAGATGGTGTCACTTGATCGACGGTATACGGTCGGAATTCTGATGGTTTGCCGTCGGAAAAAGGGCTCAAATGTACTAGTGTATGTGTTCATGTTATTCTTTGGAACAAGATTTGAAAATTATTATTGATGATGACCTTGAGTTATGATGTTGAGATTATGAACCTAGGGTAGGTTATCTAGGTGTTAAAGGGGAAGTGGCTTGCTTTGGAGATGCCGGAGTCCGGAAGTGGCTACTTGGGTATCCTTAGTAGGTTACTTAATGAAGTGATAATATAGATTAAATAGGGTTAAAATGAATTAAAATAAGATAATGGTTCCTTGCCCATGCCTTAAGTGCTAATATAGGCTAAGAATGGGAGTGGGAGAAGATGTTTGCCCGTCTAGTAGAGGCGGTGAGTTTGGCATGATCAGTTATCTTTGTCTACACGAGAGGATTTCAGGTTCTGCATATGATCACACTTGTGAGTCAGAGTCCCATGAGATTATTCCAAGGGGTTGACATATGTGATGACACTTCCCTGATTTCATCTTAGGTTTCCTACATGTGTTGGTTGCCTTTGGATTAGTATGTGTACCTTTGATTTTCAAATGTACCCTTGAGATAGGAGCTTCTAGGATCCTTTCTTAGTTTTACCTAATTGGATTGATATTGTTGTCTGAATGGGATATGATGTTATCTCCTCAGCACGGTGGAAGTGGAAACATAGGTTTCTACGAGGTCGAGAGGTAGTGATTCTTTTACCATTTGAGACTTCGACACCCCTATTCTAGTGCTGGATGATTTTTGTTGTAGTTTCTTTCTATTTTATCTTCTTGGAGACTCATTCTTATTCTTGTACTTTCTCTATTTTGTACTTTGTATTTAATTGTAATTACATACCCTGTGACTTGTGTTGTGGATGTTGGAGATTATGTATAGTCCATTATCTAGATGTATTTATGATGTAATATGTAGATGATTTAGTTGATCATTGTAATTAATAAATGTAATTGTATTTGTGTAGTTTCTATGTCAAGGAACCCTTGAGATGTGTAATCTAAAGTTGAGATTATGTTTATGTTTATGTGTACTTATGGAATTTATGTTTTACTTCTGCTTTTATATTCATTATTGTTTGTAACACTTAAGAAAAGATTATTCTACAATTTAGTAACATGTTTTAGGTTAATATCTACTGGGTTCCCTAGCAAGGCATTACATCTCACAAAATATTATTGTTAGAACATGAGTCAATTTAGTTTAGTGTGGATTGAAGTTTTCATCATATTTGCAATGGTTGTCTTATCTCCTACAAGGGTTTTCACAAAATTAAAAGTAGCTAGATTTGAGTTTGATATGTTGTTGAATTTTGGATGAATGGAGAGCATTTGAACAAGTTGGGGTTCTGTTGATGTGCTTTCAATTGTGTTTTCTTATATCCTCTTCTCTAATGTTTCTTTTAAATTTTCTGTGACAACAATGGTAGATGGAGCTTTTAACTCAAGAAGTAGACAGATTGGACTGTTGGTAACACATAAAGCTGTGCTTGTGCATTCCATGTATACCAACTATTAGAATAGGCAAAATTTGGGCTGTCACAGATTCAAACAGAGATATTTGAAGAAAGTAAATTGTTTAGGCCAAAAGCACACCATCTTAGCAAATGTAAGTTGTGCTATGTTCAAATTTAATATCAAATGATATGGTTTCATGTTTCTATATTTGGGAAAAAGGGTACATTTCTAAGAGAATGCCAGAAACACACTACAATTTGTTTACTATCTTCATGTTGGGTCAATTAGAATGAATTTAATTTTTAGGGTTTTAAGGAGCCTTCCCCCAAAGCCTTTGTTGACTAATTTAAAGATTGATGTATTTTGTTGATTAATGATAGTATGCTTTTATATTATAATGAATTTAAGTTTTAAAGTTTTAAGGAGTCTTTTTTCCAAGTTTTTGTTGACTAATTTAAAGATTGAGAGATAAATTTTTTATTGACTAGTGATAGGAGACTTTCACAATTCATGATATTGTTGCTTTATATTTCTGAATTTGATTGTGTACAAATTTTTTATCATCAACATTTAGGATCATCTATGATCTATGATCCCAACATAAAGTATTATGTTGACAAAAATTTAACTCTTCTTTCATTAAGAATTAAAGATTAGGAATTTTTCATCGTGTAAAAATTGTGTAAATTGAGATTATAAGGAATCTTCCCTTGAAGTTTATGTTGACAATAGGATTAAAAGTTTAGATTTAACTCTTCTCATTATGTGCAAAAATTATATGTTTTTATTGTGTAAAAATTGTCTAGATTATATAAATTAGGAAGAAATTTGTAACTCTTTGTATTAATATTTTTCAGCTTATTATAATTTAAAAAACAATCCGAGTCATTCTTTATGTTACAAGATCTTATAGTCATTTGATTGACATTCAGAAGCAAGAATTTATTTGATGTCATTTTTGAATTAGATTATGTGCAAAGCTTTTTGATCATCCATAATTAAAACAAAAGAGAACTATGAAATATTATTTTTTAAAAATAAAAAAAAGTACATAAATTATAATTATAATTTATTTTAAATCTTTATTTCTTATTTTAATAAAATCAGATATTTTTCCCACTCAGCTTGAAGATATGGCATTGTTGTTAATCTTCAAATACTGGCCTTCTCGGATGAACAAGAGTTCTGGTAAAAAAAGTCATGGAAAGCCATGCAAAAGCATGCGGGTGAAGTAGGGTTTACTTTCTTTCTGAGGTGAGAATATCTAGAAGTAATGTATAGGAAAATTCTTTTGGTCTTAGATTTCCCTTTTTAATTTTCTCCTGTTACATAAATTTTGAGATTGCCCCAGCATCTCAAAACTCATGCCCTCTCAGTCTTCACTATGAGAATGGTCTGACCCAAATTTTCTTTCCTCTGTTTTCTTTTGAAATACACATTTCATTCATGATATATGTGTGTTAGTGAATGATTCCAGTCTTAACAAATACAAATCTTACTTGCAGACATGTGAATCTATTGTATAGCTTGAAGAGACTAATCCATCAAAGTGTTGGAATCAACTCTGAAAGAATTGGGCACAGTCCATTTCAAAGCTGGAGTAGTTGATGAACATTTCGATGTGAGTGAAAACACTAAAATTTAAAAGTTAGATGCCATTAACATTTTTCAGAGCTAAAGCTTTAGATCCATGTTTGTGTTTGCACATGAGTAAATATGCTCTGCTAGTGACTATAGAGGAGGATGTGCCTGATTTGTGGTCTCCACAATTGAAATCTGCATGGGAAGAAGCCTACGCTCAACTAGTTCAAGCCATAAAAAATGGATGAAGCATGTATAGTGATGTGGTTAGCAGATTTTTCCTCTCAATAAGTCTAGAGAGGATGATTTCAATAAAAAAAAACATATTGGGGATATCAAGAACAATCGTATATTTAAAATATTATTATTTTTAATAAAAAAACATTTTTTTTAATGATAGAATCTTCATCTACAAAGTTCTTCTAATATGAGAGAAGTTTAAGTGATTTTAATGTCTAGTATATTCAAAGTTAAGCACTTTTTAATTTTTTATTATTTTTTAGAGGGTGGATACTTTTGACCTAGAGCTATATGTAATATGCTGACCAAACTTATTAAGTAATTAAGTTTTTCTATATTTTTGAACCACGAGATAAATTTTTATTGTGAGGTTTACTTCAACATGTTTTTTTTAATTGAGAGATGACCACGTTGAGATAAATAACCTCTGAATTTGAGTGTTTTCTTTAACTTCATGATGAGATACTTTTTTTTAATGGATGTGTTTTGTGATGGACTGGTAATTTAAATGATTACATAGGTTTATGAGATGAGTTTTGGATGAAACTAATTTATTGAAATTTAGAATTTTTTTAAACACGAATATTGTTAATGGTTACAACATTAATTGAGCATAGAAAACTATTTTAAAAATTTCCAAGCTATATTCTTCCACGTTGAACCTGTTTTGTAGTAATTTTAGGCCAAGCACCATCTTTTTTAAATAGTGAGTAGAGGGTCAAACAATGAGAAACTGAGGTATTGACCCATAGGAATGTTGAGAAGTGAAAGCCAACAGTCATAATCTTGATTCCCTTTTTATTATGACTCTTCAATTTGAAGACTCTTCATTATGTAATAATCTTGGAGCCTTTATATATACTGCTCTTGCTCATTTGTAATCAATCTTTTGATATTAATACAATACTCTGCAGTCTGGACGTAGCCACAATTTGTGGTGAACCAAGATAAATACTGGTGTTTTATATTTGTTTATTACACTTTGTATTTGCTGTTTATTTTTCGCTTTCAATATCCTTTCAATTGGTATCAAAGCACAAGTTGTGCAGATTGGAAATCGGGGTTGAATTTCTATAAAGATGGAGGATATGAAAGTGGAGAAATTTGCAGGCAAGAAGTGCAGCCCGTGGAAAGTGCAGATGCGTAGCAAGATTTAGCAATTGCAATCGAAGGAAAATCTAAAAAACCAACAGCGATGTCGGATGAAGATTGGAAGAAGATTGATGATAAGGCGATGGCATCAATCTTTCTTTCGCTATCACAAAATGTCTTGTTCAATGTCTTGAACAAAAAGACAACAAAATAAGTTTGGGACAAACTTTAGAGTATGTATGAGATGACATCAGCTGCAAATAAAATCTTCATTATGAAGAGACTCTACAAGCTGAAAATGAAGGAAGGGACTGCGACGTCAAATCATATAAATGATTTGAACACTTTATTATGTCAAGCAACCTCGGTTGGCATGACACAAGATGACAAAGCCAAAGCCATCATCTTGTTGTGTTCCTTACCCGACAGTTGGGATCTTGTAGTTACAACTGTTAGCACTTCTAATTCCACGAAGAAGAAGTTGGTCTACGATGAAGTGGTTGCCACTTTGCTTAGTGAAGATATGAGAAGAAGTAACAAAGACACCCCATCCGATGATGCTCTTACCATGGTCATCATCGAGAGAAGGGGAAGAAGCCATCATAGAGGTAATAACAATAATAATTACAATCAAAGAAAATCTAGATCACCCAATCGATCAAAGTCAAGAGGTAGGAATGGAGAGTGCTGGTTTTGTGGTAAACCTGGCCACTCAAAATGAAATTGCCGAGCTTACAAGAAAGCACAAGAAACAGTGAGGAATAGTGAAGCTAATACAACCTATGAGATAGATGAAACTGATTTAATTCTTACTACAAGCGACACAAAATTAGATTCTTGGGTGATAGATTCTGGAGCCTCCTTCCATGCCACTTCATGTATGGATTGCTTCACAAATTACCATGAAGGACAATTTGGAGAAGTTTTTCTTGGAGGCAATAAATCTTGTGAGATAGTTGGAAAAGGTGACATTATGTTGCAGCTGGAAGACGGTGGCCATTGGTTGTTAAAGGATGTTCGCCATGTTCCCAAGTTGAGGCAAAATATGTGTTCTGTTAGTTAGCTCTTTGCACAAGGATATCATCCACACTTTTAGCCGGACACTTGGAAAGTTACCAAGGGTTCAAGAATCATTGCTAAGGGCAATAAAGTTGGTAGTCTATATCTCTTTGAAAAGCCTACCGAAGTAGGTGCTGCTATGACAGTTGTGAGCAGCAATGTGACATTTTGGCATCAAAGATTAGGCCACATGAGAAAGAAAGGACTAGAGGTAATGCTCAAAAGGGATCAACTACTGGGTCTCCAATTAGCAAACTTGGAGTTTTGTGAACACTGTCTTTACAACAAGCAAAAACGGGTCAGCTTCTTGAAAGATGGGCATGACATGAAGGCAAAACCATTGGAACTTGTGCACTCAGATGTCTTTGGTCCTACCGAGGTAAGCTCCTTAGGAGGTGCTAAATATTTCGTTACTTTCCTTGATGATTGTACTAGGAAAGTTTGGATATACATGATGGCAAATAAATCTGAAGTATTTTCTAAATTCAAAGTTTTCAAAGCTCTTGTTGAAAACCAAAGAGGTCACAAGATTAAATGCTTGAAAACGAATAATGGAGGGGAGTTTTGTTTGTTGGAATTTGATAATTATTGTGCAGATAATGGTATTCGTAGGGTGAAAGTTATCTCCTACACCTTTCAAGAAAATGTTAGTAGGTATACCAGCTACTAACATGTCATCGACATAAAGAAGGAGAATGACGAACTCACCATTAGGAAGTTTCTTGAAGTAGACACATGGGTCTGATTCACATCTCGTGAAATTATTTTCAGCTATGAAGCGATCAAATTTTATATACCACTATCTTGGGGCTTACTTGAGGCCATACAAACTCCGATTTAGCTTGCAATAAAGATGCTCTTGTCCCTTCTTGACAAATCCTTGAGGCTACTCCATCTATAACTCTTCTTCTACATCACCATGTAGGAATGCAGTCTTCACATCAAGCTTTTCCAACTCAAGATCCCACGCTGCTGCTAATCTCAAGACTATTTGGATAATTGTCATTTTGACAACCGGTGAGAAGATCTCATTAAAATCTATCCCTTTTTCTTGATCAAACCCCTTTACCACCAATTTGGCCTTGAAGTGTTTTTTGCCTTCATCTTCTTTTAACCGGTATACCCATTTGTTCTTAAGTGGTCTTTGATTTGGTAGAAGAGAAACCAAGTCCCAAGTTTGATTTTTAAGTAAAAAATCCATCTCCTCATGCATCGCTATTTGTCATTTATCACTGTTGACATCTTTGAAAGCAACTTTAAATGTTGATGGTTCTAAAAATTCTAAAACAAGAATTGAAGGCTCTGCTTCTTCAGCAAACAATAACTCATAATCAGACTATTTAGCTGACATTTTCCTTTGTATGGTAGATCTCCTTAATTGGGATTCTATACTTTCTGTTTGATCTTGAACTAATTCAAATAGAGAACCAGAGATTGTAGTTCTTCCAATTGAATGTTTAATTCCCCGCCTCTATGTTTCATTGCACTTATTACTCCCCAGATTCTGCGAAGTTTTCTGTGAATGCAGATGACCCTCCAAGGAATTAGTGTTTGGCTATGGTGAAAGACCACGATTTGAAGATTCCCCAAGCATTGCAGATGACGTGTGAATGCTGGCAAACTCCTCACGCTGGCTGTGTGTAAAATGCCCATTATCGGCAAGTGGAGAAGTTACCAGCTCTGCAGGCTTCTTACTAGCGGCATGACAAGAAATAAACATGTTCACGGGCCTGAGAATTTCATGCTCTGTAGATTGAGGAAGAGCATTTCCAATCCAAAGGAGGGTACCTTTGATTAGAGTCAGAGCGTAAGTCTGTCATTCCGCCAGTAATATGGCCTGTGCGTAGGTTTAGTTTCTGCTAGTAGTTTGTTCACCAAAACTTAAACAAAATGATAGGGCGGCGTAAAGCACATGGCACAACATAAACATATATATTGGGAACTCAACTTTGCCTCCTTTTACACACAGAATACCCAAAGAAAAGCAGTCATAAATGTTTCACAATTGATTACAGAAGCGCAGAATGCTTCACGAAAAGAACAATTATCAGAATTTTCCTTAAATTTCTTCATAATTCTTTAAACTTTCATAAAATAAAATTGTGAAGGGTTTCTTCATGTAAATTTATGTCTTTCATCATATGTGGATAGGGAAAATGTTAGTGTGCTAATATAAAAACTTAAAAATTTAACCATTAGAAACATAAAATTATAGTCAAATTATCCCTAGTCTTTAATGAAAGGTTTACAAGAAACATAAAATCATATTCAAATTATTCCTAGTCTTCAATGAAATGTTTACATATTCCTAGTCTTCAATGAAATATTTACATTAAATTTACATAAGCAAATAACGTGAAAACATAAAAGAAATCATGCAAACTCAATAGTGCTGCATTGTTCTTCTCTCTCCTCTTCAATGTCACTCTTTGTTGACGAGTGCACTGATATGATAAAAAAGAAAGTATGACAAATATGATAACAATGAGATTCTCAAATTGTGGTTAGCCACAAAATGAGAAAGAAAACCCATTACAAAGAAATCCAAATTGAAAACTAAACGGTCACAAAGACGAATTAAACAGTCAAAGGGTTGCCAAATTTCTCTCCAAACGTCTAAAAGATTAAAATCATTTTTAAATGTGAAAATAAAATGAGAAAACTAAAAGATATTTTGAACATTAAAATATTCAACTATGAAATAAAAGACAAAATGACATAATTTTTTTGTTTTTATTTATCTAAGGGGACATAGGGACAATTAATTAAATTATTAATTCCCTAAGGACAAATTTTAGGATCATAATTAAACAATTATTAAAATTACTTAATTACACATAAGCCAAAATGAAAAATGCAATAGAATAACCAAGATAAGTGACATGACAAGAAATAAATCTAAATAATTCAATTTTTTTTGAAAATGACTTAAAATGGCAAAAAAATGATTAGAAAAATGGACAAAATTGATTCGAGGACATAAAAGACAACTAAAAATGGGAGGATAGGGGCGATGACCATTTTTAGGTGTCGACACATTTAATATTTGTATTATACACCAAATTGTACTTGCATTTTCAAAGGCGAACATAGTTGGTAACAAAGATAAGTGAAAAAGGGCATAGATGCCTCCTAGGAATCCATTCTAGGGAATGCAAAAACCAAGTTTGAAAGGCGCAAGGTTGTGCACTGGGTGATCCAAAGAGTCATGGGGGTTATACTTGTCCTCTTTTTAGTATGAAGTATTTTCCCAAAGGGGTTTCTCTACGTATATTTGATGTCTTTGTCATTTGCTGATTTTTTATTGTGTTGAATATGTAATGACATGTATAAATAAGACTTGGTATTCTTATTTACTAATTTGGTATACATACATGAGTTAATATTGCAAGATTTCTTCACCTTGATTTCAACACATTTAATTAACAACTAGTGCTAGATTAGTTGACATGTGTTTAATTTACTATAATTGGAAATGGAACAAAGGGAACAATAATAATTAGCTCTATAACCAAAGGAAAAAGCCTACCAATGAAGATATTGATTATATAATGTTATTCATTATAAAGTGCTACTTCTTTGTTTGGTAAAACACACCCTTTACTTCCATGCATTATATTTTTCCTATTAGCGGACAAAATTGCAAGTCTAGTATATGTTTACAACATAAAATAGTCATTTTCTTGCAAAGAAAATCTTAAACCTATTCTCATTTGCTCGTATTAATGATACGAAGCTTTGTCTTTTCTATGTCACACACACACACACACACACACACACACACACATATCTTTGTTGGGTTGTTGTATGCACAAAGCTATGTAGGCCTTCAATTGTACTATGCCTCAATTAATCCTTAAGAATAAATTGAATAACAAACACACATCCAGAATGTAGATTTGTTACTCTTTTTGTTACACCTCATTTTTAAGACATTGGTAAAAAATTTATTTCCACGTTAATATGTGGTACATATGCATGTGAGATTTTATTTTTCATCAATTGGATGTCTTGAAAGACATGGAGAAATCCAATGTTATTAGTAATACTTAATTATGAATGAATGTCACTTTTGTTTCTTTATATATGATGATTTTAATGTAATGTCTAACTATTGTTGTGGTTAATACGTGGATATAGGATAACCTATCCCACCCTCCATGAAAGAGAGTGAGAGTACCATTGGAGAGGGTCATAGACGCAGTGAATAGGTGTTTGATACATCATCTGAGTCCACACACACACACACACACACACAGGGAGAGAGGGAGAGAGAGATTCATGTCATCCTTGTTTGTGGTTATGTAATTGGTTAGTAAATCTCGTATCTTTTCAAGTAATGTGTTAGTTTGGGTTTAAGATGAACTTTTGGTATTCAAAACCTAAAGCTATGCTTGAGTTAGAAAGAGCTAAAGTTTAGTTAGCCGCTCTTACCTTTTCTTTGTAAATATTTAATCATTTAATAAATATATATTTGATCTTACATATATGATAATTTCGGTCATCTTTGACTTATAATAGTCTATCGACTAAATATGTGCAGACACTAACTATATATACATGTAGAGGAGTATTAGCAATATAAGTTTTAACTTTTATAAGATAAAGAATTTCAAATCATTGCCCAATGAGCTTAGCCGAACATGAATGACTTCTTTTAACCATGTATCGATTTGATATTATGAAATTGAATTGTACATCTGCCTTGCACTAAAATGTTTTCAATGCTAATTTAAGTGGATACATTTCCACCATGGCTTAATAGTCATATTCTTACAACCTCTGCGTTAATATAAGAAGGGATAATTACAGTTTATTCATTATGGGCCGCAGTTCACGGTGGCATAGGATGATTTATCATACTTTGTGGGAGAAGAGAAGTGACTTAACGGTAAAGCCCACTAAGCCACTCGATAGTTGATGGAAGAAACCATTTATGGAAGAAACCCTTTCTTGATAATTAAGTAGCCTTGCTGATAGGAATGGGAGAATTTTATCTATTGATATACTTCTTGTATTAAAAGGAGGTGTTATCTATTTCTGTTTAGGCGGTACCGATATAGTAGGGAATAGCGATTGTTACTCTTCTTATGAATTATGAAGGAGAGTTCCCTTATTAATGTTTCTAAATTGTAATGGCATATAGCTTTTCCGAAATCTTTCATGATACGAAAGGTACCCAGCTTTAATACGAGGAGGACTAACAAAACAAAACTAATAGAAGTAATGAATTTTGTGCAACATGATACATCCAAAAACTAATATAATATGTTTACAAATATAGAAAATGCTTATTTAATAAATGAGACAACAGAATCAACATTCCTTACTTAAATGATACCACTAATCTGATTCCATTTCCAACACATGGAAAACATAGCATGATCATCCTTGCATATTTATATATCAGTATTAAAAAAATACTGACAGTGAATTAAGATCATGTAAGAGCATCTGAACAATTTCTTATGCCTATCCACATGTCAATTAGCAATATCTTTATACATGGTAAATCTAGAGATATACATTATTGTACTCCAAAGTTTATTCCAAGGTAAAACTGAAGAATTCACTTCCCATCAATTTAGTTAAATACATCTACAGTCTCTTTGTATTACTCGGGCTATAAAATATTTTCTAATACTAATAACTGGATTAAAAAGGAAACCGTACCTCTACTCTCAAACATTAAAACAAATGACTCTCATTGATTCTTTTTGTGAGTAAAGAATTGATAATATAGTTGCATCAAATAAGTAGGTTTAAGGCTGTTAATCATATGTCTTCTAGGATTTCCCATAGTAATTTCTTGTATCATAGAAGTATGTTTTTGCCACTGTGTTACTTTCTCCATGTTCACTCTTCATTCTCTTAATTAATTCCAAAATCATGGACCACTGTAATTGTATATAAATAGCCTACCACATTGTCATACGAATCATATATAATTTTTTCATTTGAGTCATAGATAAAGAATGATTAGTGTAGTGAAATAGATTCTAGAAAATATTTGCTAAATTATTGATCACAATCATTCAAACTAGGCATATTTCATACAGTCCGTTCTACTGTAGCTAACAAGAAGTTTCAACATGTTGGATTGGACTCCAATCGATCTGATAATACATCTCATTTCCAAAAGGTGCAAATACACTGTAGATTGCAGCAGGTGTGAAGTCAATTTCATGTTAGAGTGCCAGACTTGAAATATATAAATAAAAGTAGGCAAAAATAGAAGAGCTCACATAGCCACGTCATACGTTGGTAAGGAACTCAAATGCAGAGCATTGAATGTTTATTAAACTTAAAAGTAAAATTCCATTCTAAGAACAAAGAGTTTTCCTTAAACTCAAGGAATACAAAACTAGCAACTAATTAATAGAATTCTTTAGCAAACAATGGCAAAGACTTTGAAAATGATTGGCATCCATCACATGGAAAAAAATTCGACCGGATGGTTCCTCTATAGTTTATAGCTTAGACTAGCTACACAAACACCCAAAATGAATTTCAAACATGGTCTGAAACATAATCTCTTCGAAAATAAACATACTGAGATAGAGGTATATATAAGTTACAGCTGGCATGCTACGATTTCAAATATAAAGCTGCTTATAAGAGATATGGGTTTTCAGGGAATAAATTGAAAGCTTTAATGACTTCTCGAATCTGATTTTATGTTTATAAGTGCAGTTACAACCAGATTTATTCAACGGTAGTAACAGCAAAGTTTGCTAATCAACAGGTTTAGACTAAAATTCTTTGCCAGCATTCTTCCCACCTACGAACTGAAGCATTCTCCAATCTCCGTTTTTAGTTACCGAGCTACCCTATGACATTGCTACCATGGTCGTTGGTGTAACGGCTCTGACAATGCTGAAGCCCAATCATTGTCTGGGTTTGTAACGGCAGAATCTCTGCCTCCTGGAACCGTTCAACTCCACATTGTGCCGCGTTGATAGGAAGCTGCTTCTTCTTCCTTTGTATTATTGAACTGCTGTGTATTGAGACACAGACTATTCTGAATAAAATAGAGAGTTCCCTGTTTGTAGAGTGGATGTAGTCTAGTCTGGACGAACCACTATAACATTTGTGTTTATGTCTTTTTTGTGTGTATGCTATTTTGGTTTTTCACTTTATTTTCTGCTATTCAAATCTTAACAATTGGTATCAGAGCTGGGAAAGCTTGATTTGATTTTTCAGAAATCGGTGAAGATTTTTCGGAGTCATGGATGAAGCAAACAAATGGAAAATTGAGAAGCTTGTTGGGCAAAATTTCGGGTTATGGAAAATGCAGATAGAGTCACTACTGATCAAGTAGGATCTATCACTCGCATTGCTTGGAAAAACCAAGGGTAAAAGATCTTTATTAGATGAAGAGTGGGAGAAGATTGATCAAAAAGCGAGAGCAACGATTTTCTTAGCACTCTCAAGCAATGTGCTCTTCAATGTTTGAACAAAGAAGACAATGAAAGAGCTGTGGGATAAGCTATCTTCATTATATGAGATAGTTTCAGCCTCTAACAAGGTATTCATAATAAAAAAAGTTATATAATCTGAAAATGAAAGAAAGAGGAGTTATGTTGAATCATTTAAATGAGTTCAATACTTTACTTTCTCAATTGATTTTCGTAGGCATAACACTAGATGATGAAATGAAAGCTATTTTGTTGCTATGTTCTTTGCTGAATAGCTGGGAAGGGGTGGTAATGGCAGTTAGCACTTTGGTGGCTGCCAAAATCAAACTGCAATTTGACGAGGTTGCTGCTACACTTCTCAACAAAGACATGCGTAGGAAGAATCACGAGTCTTCTTCAGGTGATGCATTAACAACGGCTAGCACTAGCAATTGGGGTAGGGGTCAACAAAGAGGAAGACAAAACAACCATGGAAGATCTCAATCTACACATCGGTCCCAATCTACAGACATAAATGGTACATGCTAGTTTTGTGGTAAACCGGGAGATACAAAGAAGAAATGTTGGAAATACAAAAAGGCCCAAGATAAAGTGATAAATGAGGGAGTAAACATTGTAGTTGTTAAGGATGATGTTGTATTGGTTCTTGCAGCTGGTGACATGAATGCAAGTTCGTGGGTTCTCGATTCGGTGCCTCTTTCCATGCTACTCCATGTCGGAACACTTTCACGAATTATCAAGAAGGTATGTTTGGTAAGGTTTTCCTTGGAGATAACAAAGAATGTGACATTGTCGAAAAGGGTGATATTTTAATATCATTGAAGAATGGTAGTAAATGGCTTTCAAAAGATGTATGTCGTCTTCCTTCTCTTAAAAGAAATCTGATTTATGTGAGCCAACTTTATGCGCAAGGCTATAATGTTCATTTTTCTTTAGATTCGTGGAAAGTAACCAAAGGTGGGTAAGTGCACAAATATGTGGTACCAAAAAGATGCCACTTTTCTTTTTGGCCCCCCATCATGCATAGTGCGCACGCACTAAAGGGCGTGCGCCCTACACCTTATGGCTTGGGCAATCCAAACCAAAGCGCGTGCGCCTTAAAGGGCGCACACACTTTGAAAAACACTTTTTTAGTATTTTTCAAAGGGCGTACGCCCTATAAGGCGCACACCCTTTGAAAAAACCTTCTTAATGCTTGCTGCATAGGTTTGAAAGCTCATTTTGCTTTCTCAAACCCGCGTTTTCAGCTAAGAAGGGATTCTAAAGCACGCACGCCCTACTATTTTTTTTCTTGTGAATTGATTATTTTTGTTCATGCATCCATCAAATGGCTCCACGACGTCATCATGGTTGATCCTGAAGAAGAGGTAAGTGTTTTTACAGCCCATGCCTCTTATTTGTTTTAAAATTTCAGTTTTGTTGCAATTTGTTTTTGTTTAAATTTATTGTGTAATGAAGATTTTAAAATGTAGTTTTTTTAATTGCCAGGAAGAAATAATCTCCTTCCACCAAACTCTTGACCAAACCCTTCACCAAACCCTCTATCTCCTCATGAAGAACCAAATGAAGAAAATAAACCTCAATTGTCTCCACCAATCGAGAAACCTCCTCCTGGAACACAACAAAATTTGATGAACCAAATTGAAAGAGGGAAAAAAGAATTATAATCTTTAATTAATAGGTTAAAAGATTCTAGTGGTACAAATCTCGGAAGGGAAAGACTTGCAAAATCATTGGAAGCAATCTTGACCCACGTAAGCGCGGTTAGTGGGCAAATTAATTTATGGCGGGATAAAAGAGAAGAACAAAAACAATATTATGCAAATAAATTATCTTACGCGGACATAAAAAAGAAAAAAATCACAAAAGATGACATTTTCCAGCTATTTAAAAAATTAGGGGACACAAATACTCTTAGAACTACAAGAAGGAGGTTCCCAATTCATTGGTGCGTAAATGAAGACATTAAAAACAATTTTTGGGAGAGATGGTGGATGGTCTTTGATTCGCCTCCTTGTAATAATCATGAGGTTCTTATATATTTCTTGAGGAAACTCTATTGCGAGTTTGTACTCAAGGAGGTGCCAAACTATTTTGACATTCTGGATTCTCAGGGTAGAGGAGGGGGGTCATTATTTGACCAAGAGGGGGCACATCATGACCCTAACACACCTAGGGCTACTATTGGCAAGCCACAGGTGGATCATGTTAGTATTCCTTCCATTGTGAAGGAACATGTAGAGGTAGACACACTAGGCATGATTAGTGCTCTGACACAAACTCTCATTCAGTGTGCCACTCCTTTAGTTGAGGGTGACTATGGTCAATCCTCGAGGGGGCATGTTTGTCGGTCATGTGGATGCTTATGCACATTTGGTACTGGTGAGAGAGAGGAAGAGAATTCTGGAATGATGATTGATAGCTTTCTAAATACGACATTTGGCATTGACACACAGGTAAATATTTCCAAGTTCATTAAATTGCTTTGATCATATTTCATTTATAAAAGAATAACTATTTAATTTAGTATCTATTGTTTATGATGAAAATTCAAGGCAAGAGTGCTAGTGGCGGTGGCGGTGGCAGTGGAAGTGGCAATGATCCTAATGTCCCCTTTTACACATCGTCGTCAATTCCACAAGTATGTATCGAATAAAATATTTTAATTAACATATTTGATTATTATGTAATTATATGAATACTTGTATCATAACTTATTGTGCATGTGCATTAGATGTGCACTGGTGGACCATCAACGTTCACAACAGATAGTGAAGGGCATCGTGCAACTTTCCTTGATGTATCTTTATTTGCATATTAATTTGATTTACTTGATTATATTTAATTAATGAATGAATGACTAAATTACTAGACAAATTATGATCAAAATCCAGAGGCACAATGATTACATTCTTTCACCTAGGTTTGTGAGGTCACCATTGAGTCCATAGGTATATATGTAATAATGCATTATAATTAACATGTCAGTAGTGCGTTCTTATATGAATGGTTATCTTATAATTTTCCATGTACATGTGCACTAGTTGAATGTTGGAGTTTCGACTTTGACACCGCACACCAAAAGACGCGGTGGAACCTTCATAGAGGTATCATTTACTCATTAGTAGGGTTGTAAAAAATATATGCAATCTTGATAATTGCATAATACTTTTTTTGTTTCATTTTCAACTTTTGACATCAAAGACTCCTCCTTCTGTCCGTGATACTTTGGATCATGGAGTAGCTGCAGCAGTAGCTAGTTTTGAAGCACTGACTGAGGTATGAAAAATATCACTTAATTTTAATTGTTATTTTAATAGTTTGTATTGAATTTTATAATGATATTCATGTATGTATTTTAATTATTATTTTGATAATTGTTGTAGGGACTTATTACTCTAGATCGCGAGCATACGCCTTCGGTGGATGAACAGAGTGACTATTTGCTAGCGGTAAGTGAATATTCAATTTTATGTCATTGTATAATTCAGTTTTGATGTATATTAGTTATCTCTATCTAAATTTTTATTTTATCAGGTTGAGCTATAAAAGAGTTTAGAAAGGAGGATGAGTGAGTGCACTTAGAAGACTACAACATCCACTGCATCTCCATCGACACGACGATCGAAGACAACTCGGGATTTGTTTTCTTCTCCTAGCGGGAAATGACTAGATTAGGGATATGGATTGTATGCCTATATGACATTAGTGGACATATTTTTTGATTGTATAAGTGATATGTTGTACATCCATTTGGCTTTGAGGAAGCCAGTTTTATTGTATTGAATATATTCAATGTATGACATTATTGGACATATATATTTGGCTTCATGCCCTACGAATATTTTTTTTTTAATGTTTTAGGTATGCAATTCATGTGTTTGGTGTATTTACTAATTTATGTTTATGTGGATGTCTTAAGCTTTGTAAATTTCCCATGTCTTATAGTTATGCTTGTATGTTTATTGATGTATGTTTAACTTGCTTATTGTGCTACAAATGCCAGTCACTATCCTCAATAATAGTCAATTCCTTGACTGTAATAATAACAAAAATAATGAAATGAATGCAGAAATGTATAAATATAATATAAGGCAATATTTCTACGTCACAACCTATCCAAGATCACGTGGAATCAAATATTTATATTCATTGGTGTGTTTCCCTATTCCACGGGACAATCACAATATAAAGATATGACCTCGAATAGGTGAGGCAACATATGGCAAGGTTGTTGTCTATTGAATCCAATATCAGGCCTATTTTGATCTGTGGGTACCCTAATGTTGGAAAGAGTTCTTTTATTAATAAGATTACTATGGAAGATGTGGAATTGCAACCTTATGCTTTTACAAACTAATTTCTAATTGTCTCCTAACTAACTGATTGTCCCCTAACACGGTCCCGTAGCACCTGACGGATAGATTCTACCTCGCACGAGCTCTGAGATATGACCCCGCAAAGATCGTTGATTTCATGCTGAAGGGACCTTGAGGGACACTTCGGCACGGAGTCATTGGCGGGGATCGAATGATTGTGCATGGTGAACGAGGTTGCCCATAGCGTTTACTCGACCATTCGGAGCTGTCAGAACAGACGGTTCAATGCTATGATTGACAGTTGGAAAGATATGCAACGTTGGCTGTTTTCCACTGAGGAACATTGTGAGTTCTAACATCGACCGAGAATATGTTGCCAAATATAAAAAAACTTGAATCTCTAAAAACTAAGATAGGCTATTGTAGGCCTCGACAACATGGGCCTGTAGCACTTGATGGATCCATTCTACCTTGCACGAGCTCTGAGATATGACCCTGCAAAGATCACTGATTTCATGCATTTGGGACCTTGAGAGACACTTCGACCTGGAGTCGTCGGCGGGGATTGAATGACTGTGCATGGTGAAAAAGGTTGTCACTAGCATTTACCTGGCCATTTGGAGCAGTTCGAATAGATGGTTCAATGCTACGACCGATGGTTGGAAAGATACACAATGTTGGCCATTTGAACTGAGGAACACTTTGAGTTTTGACATCGGCTAAGAATGTGTTGCCGATTTTAAACGAACTTGAATCTCTTAAAATTGAGACATGCTTTTGTAAGCCCTGGAAACACAGTCTCAAAGCAACTGATAGATTGATTCTACGTTGCACGAGCTCCGAGATATGACCTCGCAAAGATCGCCCATTTCATGCTGAAGGGACCTTGAGGGACAATTTGACATAGAGTCATCAACGGGTGGTGAATGACTGTGCGTGATGAACAAGGTTGCCACTATCATGTACCCAGCCATTCGGAGCTATTGGAATAGATGGTTTGATGCTATGACCGACTGTTGGAAAGATACACAATGTTGGCCGTTTGAACTGAGGAACACTGTGAGTTTTGACATTAACAAAGAATGTGTTGCCAATTTTAAATGAACTTGAATCTCTGAAAAATGAGACAGGATATTGTAGGCCTCAACAACACAGTCTTGTAGCACCTGACGGATTGATTTTTCATCACATGAGCTTCAAGATATGACCCTAAAAAGATCACTGATTTCATGCATTTGGGACCTTGAGGGACACTTCGGCCTGGAGTCATCGGCGGGGATCGAATGATTGTGCATGGAAAATGATGTTGACATTAGCGTTTACCTGACCATTCAGAGCTATTGGAACATACGGTTTGATGCTACAACCGACGGTTGGAAAGATATGCAACATTGGCTGTTTGAACTGAGGAACACTTTGAGTACTAACATCGACCAAGAATGTGTTGCCGATTTTAAACGAATTTGAATCTCTAAAAATTGAGATAGGCTTTTGTAGGCCCCAACAACATGGTCCCATAGCAACTAATGGATTGATTCTACGTCGCACGAGCTCTGAGATATGACCCCGCAAATATCGCCCATTTCATGCTAAAGGGACCTTGATGGACACTTCGGCATGGAGTCGTCAGCGGGTGGTGAATGACTATGCATGGTGAACGAGGTGTCCACTAGCATTTACCCAGCCTTTTAGAGCTGTTGGAATAGACAGTTTGATGCTACGACTGACAGTTGGAAAGATACGCAACGTTGGTCGTTTGAACTGAGGAACACTTTGAGTTCTGACATCGACCAAGAATGTGTTGCCAATTTTAAACGAACTTGAATCTCTAAAAACTGAGACAGGCTATTGTAGACCTTGGCAACATATTTCCATAGCACTTGACAGATCAATTCTACCTCGTATGAGCTCTGAGATATGACCCCGCAAAGATGGCTGATTTCATGCTGAAGGGACCTTGAGGGACACTTCGGCACAGAGTCATCGGCGGGGATCGAATGACTCTGCATGCCAAATGAGGTTGCCACTAGTGTTTACCCAACCATTCAGAGTTGTTGGAACAGACAAATCAATTCTATGACTGACAATTGGAAAGATGCGCAACGTTGGCCGTTTGAACTGAGGAACACTTTGAGTTCTGGCATCGACCGAGAATGTGTTTCCAAATTTAAACAAAGTTGAATATCTGAAAACTAAGATAGGATTTTGTAGGCCCTGATAACATGGTCCCATAGCACTTGATGGATTGATTCTACCTCGCACGAGCTCTGAGATATGACCCCGCAAAGATCACCAATTTCATGCTGAAGGGACCTTGAGGGACACTTCAGCATAGAGTCATCGGTGGGGATTGAATGATTATGTGTGCTGAACAAGGTGTCCACTAGAGTTTACCCAACCATTTAGAGTTATTGGAATAGATGGTTTGATGCTACGATCGACGGTTGGAAAGATACGCAACATTGGCCGTTTAAACTGAGGAACACTTTGAGTTCTGGCATCGACTGAGAATGTGTTGCCAAATTTAAATGAAGTTGAATCTCTAAAAACTGAGATAGACTTTTATAGGCCCCAACAACATGGTCTCATAGCACCTAAGGGATTGATTCTACCTCGCACGAGCTCTGAGATATGATTCTGCAAAGATCACCGATTTCATGCTGAAGGGACCTTGAGGGACACTTCATCACAGAGTTGTCAGTAGGGATCGAATGACTGTGTGTGCCAAATGAGGTTTCCACTAGCGTTTACCCAGCCATTTAGAGCTATTGGAATAGATGGTTTGATGATATGACCGATGGGTGGAAAGCTACGCAACGTTGGTCGTTTGAACTAAGGAACACTTTGAGTTTTGGCATCGACCGAGAATGTGTTGTCAAATTTGAATGAAATTGAATATCTAAAAATTGAGACAATATTTTGTAGGCCCCGACAACACAGTCCCATAGCACCTAATAGATTGATTCTACCTCGCACGAGCTCCAAGATATGACCCCGCAAAGATCACTGATTTCATGTATTTGGGACCTTGAGGGAGACTTCGGCCTAGAGTTGTCAGCAGGGATCGAATGACTATGCGTTGCGAATGAGGTGTCCACTAGCATTTACTCAGCCATTTGGAGCTGTTGGAATAGACGGTTTGATGCTATGACCAACGATTGGAAAGATACGCAACGTTGGCCGTTTGACTTGAGGAACACTTTGAGTTCTGGCATCGACTAAGAATGTGTTACCAAATTTAAATGAACTTGAATCTCTAAAAATTGAGACAACATTTTGTAGGCCCCGAAAACATGGTCCCATAGCACCTAACGGATTGATTCTACCTTGCATGAGCTCTGAGATATGACCCCGCAAAGATCATTGATTTCATGCATTTGGGACCTTGAGGGACACTTCGGCCTGGAGTTGTCGGTGAGGATCAAATGACCGTGTGTGGTGAATGAGGTGTCCACTAGTGTTTACCTGACCATTAGGAGCTATTGGAAGAGATGGTTCGATGCTACGATCGACGGTTGGAAAGATACGCAACATTGGCTGTTTGAACTGAGGAACACTTCGAGTTTTGGCATCGATCGAGAATGTGTTGCCAAATTTAAACGAATTTGAATCTATAAAAAATGAGATAGGCTTTTGTAGGCCCCGACAACATGGTCCCATAGCACTTGATAGATTGATTCTACCTCACACGAGCTCTGAGATATGATCCTGCAAAGATCTCCCATTTCATTCTGAAGGGACCTTGAGGGACACTTCAGCATGAAGTTGTCAACGGGGATTGAATGACTGTGTGTGTCAAATGAGGTGTCCAATAGCATTTACTCGGCCATTAAGAGCTATTGGAATAAACAGTTCGATGCCATGACCGATGGTTGGAAAGATACGCAATGTTGGCCGTTTGAACTGAAGAACACATTGAGTTCTGGCATCGACCGAGAATGTGTTGCCAAATTTAAACAAACTTGAATCTCTGAAAACCGAGATAGGATTTTGTAGGCCCTGACAATATAGTCCCATAGCACCTAATGGATTGATTCTACCTCACATGAGCTCTGAAATATGACCTCACAAAGATCGCCGATTTCATGCTGAAGGGACCTTGAGGGACACTTCAGCACGGAGTTTTCAGCGGGGATCGAATGACTATGTGTACCAAATGAGGTGTCCACTAGCATTTAGCTGACCATTCAAAGCTATTGGAATAGATGGTTTGATGGTATGACTGATGGTTGGAAAGATACGCAACATTGGTCGTTTGAATTGAGGAACACTATGAGTTCTGGCATCGACTGAGAATGTGTTGCCAAATTTTAAAAAAGTTGAATCTCTAAAAACTGAGATAGGCTTTTGTAGGCCCCGACAACATGGTCTTGTAGAAACTAACGGATCCATGCTACCTCACACGAGCTCTGAGATACGACCCCGCAAACATTGCTGATTTCATGCTCAAGGGACCTTGAGGGACACTTCGACACAAAGTTGTCGGCGGTGATCGAACGACTGTGCATGCCGAACGAGGTGTCCACTAGCATTTACCTGATCATTTGGAGCTGTTGGAATAGATAGATCGATGCTACGACTGACGGTTGGAAAGATACAGAACATTGGCCATTTGAACTAAGGAACACTATGAGTTCTGACATTAATCGAGAATGTGTTGCCGATTTTAAACGAACTTGAATCTCTGAAAATTGAGATAGGATTTTGTAGGCCCTGGCAACATGGTCTAGTAGGAATTGACATATCCATGCTACCTCACATGAGCTCTGAGATATGACCCCACAAAGATCATTGATTTCATGCTCAAGGGACCTTGAGGGACACTTCAGTACAGAGTTGTTGGCGGTGATCAAATGACTGTGCATATCGAATGAGGTGTCCACTAGCATTTAATCAGTCATTCAAAGTTGTTGGAATAGACAGATCGATGCTACGACCAATGGTTGGAAAGATATGCAACATTGGCCATTTGAACTAAGGAACACTATGAATTCTGACATTGACTGAGAATATGTTGCCGATTTTAAACGAACTTGAATCTCTAAAAACTAAGACAGGCTTTTGTAGGCCTTGACAACATAGTCTTGTAGTAATTGATGAACCCATGCTACCATGCATGAGCTTCGAGATACAACCCCGCAAAGATTTTTGATTTCATGCTCAAGGGACCTTGAGGGACACTTTGGCACGGAGTCATCGGCAGTGATCGAATGACTATGCATGCTGAACGAGGTGTCCACTAGTGTTTACCCAGTCATTTAGAGTTGTTGGAATAGATAGATCAATGCTATGACTGACGTTTGGAAAGATACACAATGTTGGCTATTTGAACTGAGGAACATTGTGAGTTTTGACATCGACTGAGAATGTATTTTTGATTTTAAATGAACTTGAATCTCTGAAAAATGAGATAGGCTTTTGTAGGCCTTGGAAACATGGTCTCGTAGCAACTGACGGATCCATGCTACCTCACATGAGCTTCGAGATGTGACCCCACAAAGATTTTTGATTTCATGCTCAAGGGACCTTGAGGGACACTTCAACACGGAGTCATCGGTAGTGATCAAACGACTGTGCGTGCCAAATGAGGTGTCCACTAGCATTTACTTAGTCATTTGGAGTTTTTGGAATAGACAGATTGATGCTATGACTGACAGTTGGAAAGATACACAACATTGGCCGTTTGAACTAAGGAACACTGTGAGTTTTGACATCGACCGAGAATGTGTTGCCGATTTTAAATAAACTTGAATCTCTGAAAACTAAGATAGGCTTTTGTAAGCCCCAACAACATAGTCCTGTAGCAACTGACAGATCCATGCTACCTCACATGAGCTTTGAGATATGACCCCGCAAAGATCACTGATTTCATGCTCAAGGGACCTTGAGGGACACTTCAACATGGAGTCATCGGCGGTGATCAAATGACTGTGTGTGCCGAAAAAAGTTGCCACTAGCATTTACCCAACCATTAAGAGCTGTTGGAATAGACAGATTGATGCTACGACATTATAGATCCATGTAAGAACCTTTTCTTTGACATTGCTCACTAACCCTTTACAAGAGAAAATGTTTACAAAAACTGGCATGTACTTGCATGAGGACATTATATATTACAGAAATCCCGCACAGAAGCAGCTAGAAAGCCACTCAAAAAGTAGTAAGTGATAGCAAGTGGGATAATGCAGATGCTTTAATAAACCACTATCTTCTTTACTCAAGCAACATCTGGTTCATCTTCTCGACTGGGGCATGTTTGGGAATAGACAGTCTCCATTTAAAATCAAATCTTTGGAAGTAGTTATATTTGTCAGTGGAGGAGATACACCCATTGGATCGGCAATAAGTTCATGGTCACTAGAATTTCCATTTCTCTTCAATTGGGATACTCTTTCCAAAATTGCATCTACCCTTTTACCAATTTGGGAAATTAATGGGTCTATTTGTGGACCTCCAAGGAGTTGGTCACCTAAATGAGAACCTTGAGATGAATCGGGAACTTCTCTATGAAAGAGATCAGTACCTTGAGAAGCTCTCCACTTGTCAGCTGAATTAAAACCTTGGACCATAGATGACTGCCCTTTGTTGTAAAATGAGGAGTGAGACTGCCTTGCCAACGGTAACAATGAACTTACATTTCAGGGATAATGCCCAACATGAGTAACCTAATTTTCCAAGTCCCGTAAATGCAAGGCCATTAACGAATAGACATTTCTAATAGAAATATTTGTGGTGCTAGAATGAAGTGCATGACCAAATTCTTTGCCTGCTGATGAACCAATTTGAGGCTTGATTTCATTTTCTTCTTGATCATTGCAATATTTTCTCCTCAACTAAACATTTTGTAATCAGTTGATATACAATCACAGTTTTCTCTTGGCCAATCCTGTGGGATTGCGATTGCACCTGTAGATCCACAAAAGGGTTGAAATCTAGATTTGGTGGAAGAGTAGTATTAGCAAGAAGTATTCTAACATTGGACATGCAATAAAGAAGAAGAGTTTGCCAGTTGAGAGTGATTGAAGGAGTTTGATGAGTTTGAAGGGTGCATAAGGGTCATGAAATTGGTGCAAGGGTACAATAGTAGATGTTCTAGCCTTTGGAGGGGGGTATTTTATGCATGAATCCATCATAGGATGGTCAAATGATGGTGAATCAACTTTGGTTTAGTTTCTATGGTGCTGGGAGACGAGACATTGGGCGAGCCCTAGTTTCTAGGGGTTTTGGGACCAATTTGGGGCTTTTACATCTACAAGTGTCAAATATTCAAATTGATCGTAGAATCCTATAATTAGAGTCATTTTAAGACACTTTTGAAAGTGGAAAGGTCTAGGAGTGAGTCCTTAATAGGGCTACTTTGTTAATTGAGCCTATTAGGCCTAGTTGGGAAACATGAATCAACAATCTTAAGGTGTGATGTTCCAAAACACATAGTCTTTGTTTTGACATATGTTATGAAACTTGAAAAAGGGTATTCAAATACTTTGATCACCATTTGAAGAGGTGATCAATAATTTGGTTGATGGTCCAACTAATTGGCAAGCTTAAACAAGCATGAACCAAGAACTTGTTTTATATGGTGGATATGGAGTTGCTGAAGGAAACCTAAGGTGTGGAGTCTTAAAGAAGATGGTATGAAAGGAGAGAATGAAGTAAAGGATTCTCCAAAGCTAAGAAAATCAAAGAAAGTGATGTTCAAGCCCACAAAGGATTCAATAGTCAAAGCAATGAAATCTAAGAATACAAGGTGTTGAAACAAGTGCATCCCTCCAAGGGAATATTCAGTGCTGCCATGGATATCATGGAGAGCTTCATGATTGATATTTTTTATAAGATTACTCCTGAGGCTGCTTCTTTGCTAAAATATAACAAGATCATGACACTTTCCTCCAGAGAAATTGAGATTGCTGTCAAGTTTGTTCTTCCTGGAGAGCTGGCTAGGCATGCTGCTTCTGAAGGAAGGAAGGCTGTTACCAAGTTTCGTACTGCTCTAGGTTAGGTTTTGTTGGAAGATTTTTGGTTTTTTGTACGTGGTGTTTATGGCAGGCTTGTTTAGAAGTTGATTTTGGCTTGGGTTTATGTTAAAATGGACTTGTTTGGATGTTTTGAGGTAGAAGTGAGTGTGAACTGAATGTGTGGAAGTTAATGCTGAATTGGGATCTTACTGCATGTAAAGAATATATGAATTTTGCTATGTATGTTACATTATGAATATAGTTTATGGTTATTATCATACATTATGCTATGTATGCTGTGAAAAATCTCTGTTATAAGATTTCTATTATAAGGATGTGGTTATTGTATAGATCTCTCATTTTAATAACTTGGAGTTTAATTAATTTAGTCATGTGGAAGGGTTTTCTACTACTCTAGATTATGCCTGAAGAATCTATTTATTATAAGATTTATATTATAAGAATCTGTTTATTATAAGATTGGCATAACAACATAAAGTTTTTTTTTATTAATAATAAGAAATATTTTTACAACTCAGCTCAATAGGAGCACCAGAGGAAAGAGCTGAGCAGAGAAAACCTTCCGGTATTGCCCCAAAAGATAGAAGAGAAAGGTTGTCATTAAATCTTACAAACTTCCCGTTATACATATGGGGTAATGCATGAGCAATTTACAGTCCAGCCAATTTACAATGCTATATAAATTTGACATGTTACAATATTTCGTATCTCCATTTAGTCCAATGAACCAATTGGGTTTTCCCTACCCTTGATTGTCTCAAGTATTGCCTCGTGGTCTGACTCACGAACCTTCCAAAGAGTTTTATTATTCAGTCTTCCCCCACATTTGATCAAGTGGACATTTGATGCAATGATGAGGTTTGAATAATGAAGAATCTTTCTGTGTGCCTCCCAATCCTCGAACAACCACAACCTAGGGTTCTTCATAGCATACCGTCTAAGCCATGTACCAGTTACAACCACTACTCCTATAGGGTATTCTAATTCTTCACCATCGATAACCGAGTGATCCAATTTCTTTTTTTCCTCAACACAATGATACAAATAATAATTTGTCCCTTCTTCATTGTCTTTAGGTGCAATGATAGCAAAAACATGGCCTATAATGATATAAACATAATGAGGACATTAGTTTACTGAATATTTATGATAAAGTACTAAATTTGAGATTATTTGTGTGGAAAATTTTACTTGGTTGTACTAGATCAGATAAGCGATCAAAGTCAATGGATGATTCCATTTCTGTCAGTTGATTTGATTCATGGGGATGATAGGAGGCAAGTAGACTCAAAATACATGTATACCATTCGTCAACCCATTCCTTTGACTCACACCCATCCCAATCTTCATCTACACATGATGAACAAAAGAACACCATATGTCGTGTATGGATACTCCATGAACCTGCATTACAACTTCTAAAAGAGTGTAGCTCACTTGATCCTGTCAATGTACAACAATCCTCATATGGTGCATTGTCAGTTTCATCCATCAACCAAAAAAATCTATGAACCGTAGACTCACCTTCATTACTTGGACCCATTGTAGCGTTACACCACTAGATAATACATCCCTCATCTGACAATGTTGCTTTCTCTTTGTACTTTAATTCTTCACATGCTAAGGCTCTTTTAATACATGCACCTACGCCATTGTGCTCTCCCTTTCCATGACCGAACTCTGTGAAATTCCACATATATTGAATTCCAGTAATCTTATGCATCCTGCACAACCAATAAAACATTCGAGAATTCTTGAATTGGGATGCACAATTATCTGACCAAATGATATGTCGATGATATTTTATGCCCCTATTTGCCAAATGACCATAAAATAGTTGAAAGCAACCGTGTACAAACTCTGCAGAATGTGAGCGATCATCACTAATATAAAAATGATACTCCCTCAATATCTTCCTGTTCTCCTCTATACTATGTGGTGCATGCATGAATACTATATGAACAAATATAGCAACATGTTGAGAGCTGTAATACTTTGCTTGCACCTGATTCTGTGGTTGTAGTGTGTAGTTCTCTACAAATTCCACAATTGAAACAATGGTATCAAGTGGGAATGTGTCCTTGCACAATTTGAATTGCATATCCAACCATCGTGCTCTATGTGTATGCCTTGCATACTCATAAATAATTTTTTTACAAAAAATGTCCATGAAATGATACACTGGAATTTTTTCAATTACTAAATCACATCTTTTAGCCTCTTTTCCATTTTTTAGATTGTATGTCATGGTCTTATATTTTCCAAATTCCACTATTTCGTTACCGATTGCATGCATACTCTCCATATGTTGACAAATTGGCAAATGTCACAAACCTCCGCAATCTATGCATGTACCATTCAAGCATGAGAGCTTGTAAAATTGTTGACCATCCACTCTTTCACATAAAATGGTAGATATTAATTCCCTTAAAGATCTAGGTGGGACATTTATGTTACAATCCTACAAAACATTGTTAGGGTGCAAACCTACACATATATTCCTATAAACTTCAAAATGGTTAGAAAATTCAATATGTACCCTACAACAACAAGTTGTGCATGTGTGATTTATCTTGACATAAAAAGGTTTACACATTTCAAAATATATCTGACTAATTTTAATTTGAGGATACATATGCATAAATTTTGCAAAGAATTGTGTTTGAGTTGAATCCAAAAAATGTTTTGGATGTGGAACACGAATTCAAGTACCAATCCTCCTTCTTACAACATCTCTTTGATTAGGAGATACCCATGTATTATTCTTCCAAAATTCTTCAATCAAGGATTTCAAAGCTTCAACATTTGCTTTATCTTTTCATGGTAGTCTACCAGAAAATGCCCATAACTCATTGCTATTTGGATCTTCCACTCTTTGACACCTTCCTAGGGCTCTCATTAGAGACTGTCTACTTATTTTCAATGTTTTGATTGTCTTTCTAACGAGTCAAGATTTCTTCATTTGAGTGCTTACTATCGTTGATGTAAGTACATGTCGTGTGATATTACTATCTTTCGTGCATGATGTAGAACCCACACTCTCATATGCATTCATTAGATTCTTTACAATAGATTTTTCACTTGAATCGTTCATCATTCTTAGCCCAAGAATCTTCATGATGGGCTTAAATTTTAGATTTCTTATCATTTCAACAAATAGTTGACATCTTCCTGTCATGTTTAAATTCTCAAAAAATGATCTCCAAATATGATTAACATTTCTTTGACAAGTACACTTGGGAATCTTGTCAGGCATTGCTTGCAAAATGTTAGTATCAATATCAATCAAATATTTTGGCTTTCTATATTTAATAATTCTAGGAGCATCAAAAACATTATGTGTGAATTGCATACCATCTTGAGTGCCTTCAACATGAGATGATGTTGTGCCTACACCTTGGGTTGTAGATAATGGTGTGCCTTCAACATGAGATGATGTTGTGCTTACACCTTGGGATGTAGATAATGGTGTGCCTTCAACATGATAGAAGAGTGTGCCCACACCTTCAGAAGTAGACAATGGTGTGCCTTCAACATGATACATTGGTGTGCCTCCATCTTTAAAAGTAGACAATGGCGTGCCTTCAACATGATACATTGGTGTGCCTCGAACATTGGATGATGATGTCTCTTGAACTTGGGAACTCGTAGATGATGTCCCCGCATCTTCATAATTCAATTGTCTTGTTGCACGCAAGTTTCTCATTTGTTGTCTTTTTTATTCCAATTCCAATTCTCTCTTACTTTGTATTGATGTTTCATGTTCCTCATCCAAAGAAAAATCTTCTTTTATGAAATCTAATTTTTTTTATTCACAAAGTTGTCTCATTCTTTCCCTTTTCTTCTCTTTATCTCTTTCATGCTCTTTCGGTGTTAAATTCTTTGCTCATTTCCTTGGCATGATGATGATTTCTACATATGAATTGATTACAATTTTAAAAATATAATATAAATGTAAAACAATAAGTCAAATTATAGTATAAACCTCTTACAATATGACAAATTACAATATAAATTTATTACACTTATATCAAATTATGTATTGAAGAACAAGTCTATATCATACCAATTATAAACCAAAACACTCTTTATTCACATTTGACATGTAAAAAAATAAAAAACTTACCTCAATCGATAAATTTATCCTCAATAATTAACTTTCACGATGGTGCAAAGCAAAAACTTGTCACTATGGTGCAAAATGATGTTGATTTGTCACCATCAACACCATGAAAAGTGAAAACTTGTAGGAGAAAACGCAAAATTCACACAGCATAAGAAAAAGTGGGCCTCTTTCACAAGATCCTTGGCAAATAAGACCATTTCTTCTAGTTTTACATAGCGCGAGTGTGCTATAGGGCGTACGCCCTATGCAAAACAAAAAAATGTTATGCATAGTCTTAAATAGGGTGTGCGCCCTATAGGGCGTATGTCCTATGTAAAACAAGAAAAAGGGAGAAAAGAGAGAGAGAGAGAATGGGAGAGGGAGAGAGGATGGAGAGAGTAGGAGAGAGAGAATGGGAGAGGGAGAGAGAATGGAGAGAGAGAGAGAGAGAGAGAGAGAGAGAGAGAAGGGGAAAGGGAGAGAGGAGAGAGGAGGAGAGAGTATTGGGGAGGGAGAGAGATAGAAAGAGAGAACTTCCTCTCTCTCTCTCTCTCTCCCTCTATCTCTCTCTCTCTTCCTCTCACTTTGACTATTTCTCATCACTATATGAATCTATTTCTTACATAGGGCACACGCCCTATAGGGCGTGCATACTTTAGGGTGTGCACGCTTTGTAAAGGATTTGAATTTACCAATCCTAAGGCTTGGATTTGCCTTGGAGATCCAACCCAAAGGCTTGGACGATTGAAATAGGCCTGAGACATGTTTTCCAATAGACATACAAAAAAATGACATCTTTTTTTGTGTGCTCCTCGTCAGGTTTACTTGTGGCTCAAGAACGTAAAAATCAGACGACGTGATATTGCAGATCTCTCTATTAGCTATCTAAGCATATAATTTATTTTTAATTCTGATTATGTTAAGTTTTTCAACTCTAATTTCTTTTGTGTGTATGTCTATTTTTTGTAAAAAACCAACATGCAGTATTTTGGGCATAGATTTTGGCTCATTCATCGAATTTGGTAATAAGTTACATTTTTAGAAACTAGACTCCATTCTACATACTTAAAAAAAAAAAATGATTTTTGATTAATTTTAAATGATTTCTAGGGGGAGCACACAGACATTTCATGTTTTCAGGATGTGTGAACTTCGTAAATTCATCAAAAATTATACATTCATCAAAAAATTACCAAAAAAATTGGGATAAACTACGTGGTGTTAGCTAACTTTTCACCCGAGTGAAAAAATAAAAAAAAAAAGTGAACATTTTAGGGGGAGCACACCAGACGCTATGTTATGTTTTTGGACAAAAAATAGGACCAATTTTTGTGCTCCCCCTTTTTGAGGGCCTTAATCTACACCATTTTCAAAATAAGTTAGTAGTTTAGGAACTAGATTCAGAGTATTACAACTCTTGTTTTTGTCGCATCTTAAAATTTTGAGTCTAACTATCTTCAATTTCTTGTTGAAGTTTAGAGTTTTCTGATTTTAGGAAAAAAGTGGCATCTTATACCCCCTTTTTGGTACCACATCTTTGTGCACTTACCCAGGTATGTTGATTTTGGTAAAATGACAAAAGTTAGGAAGTTTATATGTTTTAGAGTGCAATGGTGAAGTGGGAGCTATTATGGCTGTTATGGACAACAATGCTAAACTTTAGCACAAATGACTTGGCCACATGAGTAAGAAGGGTCTTGAAGTTATGCTTCAACAAGATCAGCTTCTGGGTCTTAAATCAGTTGATTTGGAGTTATGTGTGCATTGCCTCTATGGTAAACAAAGTCGAACCAGCTTTAAGTGGATGGGTCATGAGAAAAAATCTTCTCCATTAGAGCTTGTGCACTCCGATGTTTTCGGTCCTACAGATGTAACTTCTATCGGTGGTGCAAATTAATTTGTAGCATTTCTTGATGATTGCACTCGTAAAGTCTAGATTTATATGTTGAATCAAAATGTAAGGCCCAAAATAATTAGGCAAAAACACTACATTTTTTTTTTTAGTTTAATATACTGGGCGTTGCCCCTCTTTTTTTATCTACTGCCACATTGTATATATATATATATTTTTTATTATTATTATTATTATTTTTAACTGTTAAATGTTCTTTTGGGCGGCTTTGAAACCCTAGACCGCGTTTTGTAGTCGCGACGGAGGCAGCGATACTAGAATGTAATATCTTTTTTTTTTGTTTATATTTTAATGGCGTATGGACGGGTGTATAACCCTAGGTCGCATTTTGCAGTAGCGACATGGGTAGGGTCTCTGCCATGGCCCTAAGCCATGACAGTACCCTACACTACCGTGACTTAGAACCACGACAAGAAATAAGAGGTGTTTTCTAAATTTAAAAGTTTCGAGGCTATGGTTGAAAATCAGATTGGGAAGAAAATTAAATGTCTACTAATAGACAGTGGTGGTGAGTTTTGCACTTTGGAATTTGATAATTTTTGTGTTGATCACAACATTCATCGTATTAAAATAGTCCCTTTTACACCTCAAGAAAATGGTGCAGCTGAGCGGTTGAATTGGACTATTTTGGAAAGAGCTCGATGCATGCTCTCCAATGCCAATTTGGGGAAAGAATTTTGGGTAGAGGCATGTAATACTCACTAGTACATTTGGCCTAGTTTTTCTACCAAAACTTTCGACCAAAAAATTAAAAGGTTTTGCTTGGTCGGATTATAGAAGGAAAACTTTGTTTTTTTTAAAATTTATGCTCGTGTTCGTTGAAATATCGACAAATCCTATGGGAGTCAAAATTTTGACAAATACGATTATAACTTAAAAAAAAAGGGCATTTCATTTCTCATTTCATTATTTCTAGTTGGCGAAATAGAAGGGCAACGTGTGTGCGAAGGAGATTGAGTGGTTGAAACCTTAACTTGGGGTTTTGGAGGTTTTTCATTCTTTCTCTCAACTGTTTAATTTACTAGATACCCAATCAATATTATCATTTTCTTCTTTTATTCATTGATTTATGCTTTGAGACTAGTTAGCTGACTATCTTCAAGTTACATACATCTTGACCTTTGTATAGATAAAGAAAACAAAAGACTTTTATTTTAACTCCAATGGAAGCCGAATGGTTCTCCAATCGATGGAGAAAAGATTTGCATTATAGGCCCATCGATCTGCCAGTCTAGGGTATAGTTGCAAACCCTAATGATATAGTTTGATGAAATAGTATATTCTCTAGTGCTACCCCCAAATCATTAGATGAAAAAAAGTATAAATAGACAAGCAAACCCTAGCTCTATAGCTACATTATTGATTATTGATTGACCTTGGGCTATCAGGGTAAGTGGGATTGTGTTGTTCACTACATTGGTAGTTTTGTTTGAGCCAAAATGGTATCGGGATGGATGATTTTTAAAGAACTTGTTATCATTTTTATTTTCCAGTGGTGCCAATAATTTAGAATATGCAGTTGTTCATGTCTTTAATTTCAATGACACAGTTTTATATCTGCGAGCATCTCTTGATGTAAGGAATACAAGTGAAGCATTGAAGCTTACAAGGGTTTGGCCGTAAAAGAAATGGCTACTCCACTAAGTGGGCTGGTAAAATGAATTGGATGTTGAACTCATAATAACCTCATAGAAGATATGGTTTATGCTACTCTATCAAATATTTGATGTTTATGCTTTGTTCCAACACTCTCATTTCAAAGTTGACTAGAATGGTTCGAACCATTCTAGTTGGCCCTATATTATATCTCAATGCCCTGCACAGAATAATAATAATTTGATTCTTTTGACTGTTAGTTGTAAAATATTGGCAAATTCCCACAAAAGAAAAGAACCAATAAAATGCAACAAATCACCATCAGTGTCAGTGATTACGATATCTAGATCTTAGCTATTTGATCATGACATCAAATTGCAGTTTGGTGTGTGTACTGCTCTATATTTTCATCATCTCTTTCATTATCACATCCTTAGGCATGTAACGTCTCTAGAGTTGGAGGATATCAAATGATATCTTTCTTTACATAGTTGCTATACATTATTAGTTTTCTTGAGCTTCACAATCTTTATTTTATTTTCATTTTTGGTTTGATCTTCTTATAGAATACAGGTAAAATAGTTGCTATACATTATTAGTTTGGATGAAATTTAAAATAATAAAAGATATGTGGACTATATAATTTTTAGGCCTTTAATATTATAAAAATAAATTTTAATTGTATGTTTTGTAAAAAAAAAAAGTTTAATAAGAATTTGATTGTTTCATTTATTTTCTTTACATATGACATCTGAATTATTTTTTCTATTGGATAAAATATTATATATATATAAACAACAAAATTATATAGCACCTAGAAAAACCATATCCTTACCCAAAGGCTAATCTAAGATGAAAACCAAATGAGGACCATGCACTTAACAGAGACAAACAACCTCCCATGAAGAAGATAAAACATGAACCATTTACATGGCCATGAAAAATTAGAAGATGACTTCTTCTCCTACCATATAATTTTGCTTATTAGCTTGAGCTAGGGATGGGCTTTCTTGTAGCTCTTGGCAGTTTAGAGGAGATTTCTACTGTTAGAAAACTAATGTTGGTTTGGAGTAGGGCCTATGAACCAAAATTTGATGGACCACATAGAACACTTGTGAAAAATGTCTTGCTAGAAGAGACGTCAACATATCAGCTCATAAAGAGCCAACTCCAGAGCTAATTCCCTTTCAAAAATCTTGCAATTATCAACTTCTAAGAGGATCTTTACGATGTCATAGACTATAGCAAACATTGGTTTCTTCTTTAAGTACTAAACATAAAATCAACTACCATCCAAGTTTTCCCCTTAAATAGATCATAATTCTAGATGACATTGTCTAGAATCTCATTGGTGATATATTCTTCTATAACAAATTATAAAGCTAGCTTGACATGTAAATCATAATTTTTTTGTAAATTGAAATAGTTAGATAAGAATGTTGAAATGATCTAAGATGGGTAGAGGCTTTTAGGCATGGGTGCACTCAAGAATTCCTCCTCAATGATCATGCAAATGGTATTTTCTACCTTCTAGAAGTCCCAAACAAAGACTTTTCTCATATGTATGACATTGAACTACCCTGACACTAGATGCTCCCATTTCTTGAAGGGGATGGATATGTGGTGGTTCATATGTCTATAGGGCATTGTCACCTTATGAGGCCTAAAAACCCCAAACTTAGAAGAAAAAATGATAGGTCAAGAAGGGGAAAAATATGCACTTCGTAAAGTGGAAAAAATCTTTTATAGACCAAGGAATTTTCTACCTGCTATAAAAATAATGCTAAGTATTCATATCTTAGTGGTAGTGGCTATCCAGCCATGAAATTAGATTTTTTTTACAACTTTTCAAAAAAAAAAACTAAGTGTTCCCTTTGTATGACCAATTAACTTTGTGGTTGCATAGTCGTTGCCTATCTCAGTTGTCTACATATGCCAGTTCTAAGGGATGTGACTAGGGTTACTAAATGGGGGGTAGTTTGTGATAAATTCTAACCTTTTGTAGCAACAAACTGCATGCACTGCAATGAATGCATTCCACAACACATCTACCATGGTACTTGATAATGATTAAGACTATCCCTTGAAAATTGTGTTAGCAAGTGTAAAAAACATCCACCTCATATTATTGATTTTTTCTAGTGCCCCACTATGGTGAGACATGCAATAATGAAAAGGAACAATTTGACACATGAGCATTGCTAGTGCCTATCTTGATTCTAATTTAAGGTGTCCCTTAGGAGAATGTGTTGGTAGGCATGAGAAATATCCACCATAGGTGCCAAGCATTTCTAATCTCACACTTGTAATGGCTAATGTGATCTACAATTTTCACAATAAGACACATGAATGACCTTAATGATAGACCTAGAAGAAAACACACAAGCATTCAAGGAACTATATATTAATAAAATTATAGATTTCAAGGACAAAATCTAGCAAGGGATCATCCTCAATATCATGTTAGATGAAAAGTGTTTGTTCCGTTGATAACAAGAATCCCTTTTTTCTAATGCATATGTGAAACTATTTTCCTCACTATTAAAGCAATGAAGAATTTGGTATTGTGAGGATTCCATGAGCTTCCATGTCTATTGCATTATATTATTTAATTTCCATTTTTGTGCCTCCATCATTTTTTGAGCCATGATGATGACTAGGTTATCTCCTTCTATGATAAACTTATCCACCCTTGTGTAAATTAAAATTTTTAACAGTGACCAAAGAGCTCTTTCTTCTACCATATTGTTCAAGTCTATCAATATTTTTGAATAAAATTCCATGATAACCCATCTGTTGATTACAAGATACACAACCTCTACTTGAGATATCTAGATTCCTTTTTGAAGCCCCGTGAAAATTCAATTTGATCAATATTTGGTCTATTGGTTCCCATCTGGCTTCTTTTCCATTTATTTAAGTAATTTGATTAAGAAACTGTCTTCCTTTGAAGGGAAGAGTGATTTCCTTCCACTCTGTAAGGGTACCCAAATCCCAAAAGGAAACAACAAGTAATTTTATTGTGTCATGTTATATAGGCTCTCACTAATTCTGAGTTGGATTTATTTGTGAATTGAATTATGTATGATCTAGTAGATTTTGTTCCTTTTCTAAAAAATCTCTTGTTTCTTTCCCACCACAAGTTCCAAATTAGGGAGATGGGGAAATTAACCAAATAATAATAAATAAATAAAAGGATTTTGTATGCAACCACTTCCATGAGGAAAACACTTCCCCTAAGGTATCCTACAAGATTTCTTGCCAACGTAATTTATTTTTGAGTCATGACCAACAAGAGTGAGAAAAAGGGAAATTTACAAGTGAGTGATCACTAGTTTCCAAGAGCAAACCACAAAGGAAACAATTAAATGTTGTTGCAATAGCTGATTTGGTAAGCCTGTCACTAGGAATAATTTTATGCCTAAGTGTCAATTGTGCAAAAGCCCCTACTTTGGGGGGGACTACATTTGAATAAAAAAATTAATAACCCCTTGGTTTCAAATGGGAATCCTTCTTTGATAATACTTCATATCACTATTTAACTAAGTATTTTCCTAATGTGGAAGGCAACCAAATTAAACATTCTTCTAAATCCTTGAAATGAATCATTCTTTGTCATTTTTCTTTGTCATTTTTCCCTTTACATTGCTTTGTCATTTTTCTTTATCTTTTCAATTTAGATCATCATATCAACCATTTTATAGTCTTTGACTCAACTGTGTCTAAGAACTCTTCCTTTCATTGTCTGTGTGTCTATCATTATTTCCTTACTGTGATTCAAAATTGAACCTTTCTAGTAATCTCTATCACCACTATCATATTTTCATGACTTACACCCACTATTATTCATCCTCACAGTCATCATTCCAAAAAGATTGCTTTATTTCTATATCTCTATCATTAATAAAAAATCGTCACCCTCTAATCTCTTGGTTAGACTTGATTTTTCTTTAGATAAAAGGTCTATATTATATGCACTTGGATTGTCATATTAATTTCTCTTAGTTGTCCTTTAACATCATGGCTATCATTTAAATCTGATGATTTAGGGCCTTTGTTCATGCAAACACTGTCCTCTTATTTTCCCTTTATCATTGATGTTGTTGACTCTAGAAGACTATGATGGTTATGATGTTTTCTATCTTCTCTTTGTCCTTGTTTCATGTCTGATACACTTTCCTTGAAGATCTCTATCTTCTTTTTCCACTCATTAAACCCCTACTCAATGTTGAGAATTTCCTATAGACCTACATTTCCATTGTAACACTTAGTACATATAATTGAAGGCTATCATTTGGGCCCTACAATCTTCCCTTAAAGGAACAACTATAAGTGAGGGGTAAGAGGTGAACTTCTCAGTTTTAGCATAGGTATCACTTTACCTAAAGATGGTTGTTTATTGGTTGCCCTTCAATAGGACACTTGATTGTACCTATTTGAACATAGTTCAAATCCCAAAAGTCTACATTTCTAGGACTATTCAACATTGTCCTAGTCAATCCATGTGTGTATGCTTGCTACCCATACCAACCTGTATCACCTGTAATGTTTCCTTGCTTATGAAGAGGAATAGTATCACCAAAACAAATTATTATCTTGTCTTTATCCCTACAAGTCAGTGGTATTAAATGAAATTTCTCTTTTCCTTTGCAAACAATATATGTATTAGAGTAGCCATCATGAATTGTCCTTCTCATACATATTATATTTTTTACTTAGCATTCAGATTTGCCTAAGCAGTACTGTGAACTTTCCTCCAACACATGTACTATTGTGAAAATCATCACAAGTCCATTTGTTGGAGGGCAATTCATAGTACACATGTTTGGAGGTCTAAAGGAAACAAGAGAATTTGAAGAGTCATGAGTGGTGAGAAGATTCTTTGAGTAGAAGCGTTGGAGGCACTGTAGATCAGTCCATATCTTTGGTCACAAATGTATATAGGCAATGCAAATCCTACATACCAAAATTTCATCTTAGTATTGATTTCCTTCTGTTGTGAAATTCAAACCCTATAATTAGGAAAATGTCAACCAATGCAAGGAGTGCAACCAAAATTTGGAGAATTAATCAAATGGACACAACTCATAAATTATGAACATGGCACAATTTTAGGTAAAGTGATTCTTATCAAGGGCACTGTCTGTCCACATCTGAACATGGTACATTCAAACATGAAACAAACCATTCTTAAACCAGATTAAACTAGTAAACCAAAGGACATACTGATTATAAGTAAACTAGTAAACCAAAGGACATGATTTTACTACTAAGTCTCTATTTGTTGGGCATACTGATTATAAGTACTTGACATATATCACAAATGTTGCTAATTAAGGTTGGTGGGATGATTACACCTATCCTAAAAAAAGACTGTCAAATCATTATGCTTTCAAATCAATTACCTATCAACGCATCCCTTGCGAGGGAGAGAAGCCAAACACATAAAGAACATGCACATAAACACGTCAACTGAAAAACTTAAATGGAATACACCAAGAAGTACCAAATGATGAATGCTCAATTGTTGTAATGGAAAAACAATATCAGAACCGTCCATTTCTAGAACTTGATTTTTCTATAGTCCTAATGATTTTTCTTATTTCTTGTCTGTGCTTGGTGACAGGATTTTGAACATTGTTCACATACTTAAATGGAATACACAATACCAAATGATGAATGCTCAATTGTTGTAATGGCAACACATCAGAACCATCCATTTCTAAAATTTGATTTTGTATAGTCTTAATTATTTTTCTATAGTCCTAATGATATTGAAAATTGTTGACAAAGAGTGTTTCTTTTTTTGATTATAGTATAAATGATTTTTCTATAGTTGTAATGATTTTTCTTATTTCTTCTCTTTTGTCCCTTTTTGATTTCCTATGTCTGTGCTTTGTGATAGGATTTTGTCACCTTCTTTTGATGGTATATTTCAATCACTCTCTATATGGAATACTATTTTGTTCACTATTATTTCAACGTCATATTTCTTTCATTTTTCATATACACAAAGACTACACATTATGATAAAAAAATGAGATATTTGATTTAGGTTTACTTTTCATTATTGTAAATGGTTAATATTTTTGATGGTACTCCTTGGTGTATTTCATATAAAAACAATAAATGTAGTAATGATGGTGCGGTGCTGTATTGATATAGGCTTGATGACTCTTGTCAATGTGCCAAACTGTCAATGTGGTGGTGGGCAGTGTGTGTTGAAGACTTCATGGACACCGAACAACCCTAGATGACCATTTTGGTGCTGTCCAAATAGAAAAAAGGTTGCTAATCTATATATATTTAATGTTTCTAATGTAAATACTATTCATTATAATATAAGAACTAATGTAGACTAGGCATCACAAGGAAATAATGGCTGTGAATACTTTATTTGGGTCGATGACAACTCATTTGCATCTATCCGCCCATCTTCACTTATCCACAATGAAGGATTTGAGTGCAAAACATGTCAGGCTAGGGCAAATTCTGAAATTATATTTTTACGGTGCCTTCTCTGTATTGTAATCACATATCTTTGTTGCGACCATATGCAGAGATGAACTTAGGAATTAGTTAGTTTAGTATTTTCATATTGTAACTAATATTTTGATATGGATATGACGTAACTTCTCTTTGCCTCAAGTGCGCATATATATGGTTTACATATTTTTTTACAATAATTCTTCATGTTTATGGCTCAGGTGAGCCCCAATCTGCTATCAATCACATGATTTAACATATAGTGTTTTCTTGGTTATTCCATTTGTTCCTTGACCTTGACTATGGATTGACTATCATTTTCAAGCTTGAGTGAGGCTTCATACCATGCACTGTTCACAGATTTGCACATGACACTGATTTACGAATGTCAATAATGCATTGAATGTAATCTATGAACGCTGTGTGGTATGAAGTCTTGCTAAAGTTTGAGCATCCTCCCTTTATTCCAGTGAGGGATTGGAATGAGTTCATTTTGGATGCAAAGGAGAAATGGGATACTCAAAGAGGAATTACACTAGAAAATGAGAGAAGGTATAAACATTTTAATAGATTTTTATTATTAAATAATGAAATTTGCATATACTAGTGTTCTAAGCCTCCTCATTACATGATTTAAGGTCTTAGTCCATGAACAAATTAAATTAGGCTTACTATCCAAAACACATAAAAAACATGCACATAAACATGATAGTTGAGAAACATAAATGTAGATTTCATAATAGCTGAGAAACATAATTGTAGGCATCATAGTCATCATTTTTTGGAGACAATGTAATTGAGTTGTGTACCCAAGCGATGGAGAGCAACTTCTGCACCCCTGATTCCAAGTTGAATAAATCTGTTGGAGGACCTTATATTCATGAGCAAAAGATGTAGTCAACTTGGAATCCGAGGTGTAGGAGTTGCTCTCCATTGTCTGGGTATACAACTCAATTATGTTGTCTCCAAAAAATTGTGACCACGATGCCTACAATTATGTTTCTTAGCTGTTGTGTCCTAGGACCCCTTATGACCCTTTACGACTATTTACGATCCCTAAGAATATATCTTAGAGGTCTTAAAATGTCATAAAGGGTCATAAGAGGCTCCTAGGAGGGGCCAGATGAGCTTCTACCTTCATGTGGTTGGCCCTGTTAAGTAGAGAATGTTATACTCTTCTCGAAAGAAAGAGAAGCTAAAAAATTTAAGGTTTCAGTCCACGGACAAATTAAATTAGACTTACTATCCAAATTGGTACATTGATGAGAATCAATGATGGGACAAAGTTTTTAGATTCTGAGAAGATGTATATGCAGTGGAGGCCAGAATGGATTTTTGTGGAGATTTTCTAGAGTGGCTATATACATACAAGGGTTTCCACATTGAGTACCAGTGTAGAGATAATGATTCAGTAACCTATGTCTATAAAAGAGCTCTACCTTGTCATACACAGTGAGAAGTATCCCCAAGAAATGGGAATGCTAAGGTGGAAATGGTGGGTGGTGTAGAGCGACAGTTAGAGAAAGCCTTTCCCAAACAGTAAACAACAACGAAATAATATTGTTGTGCTTAATTTGATAATCAATATATATATTTTTTTACAAAATTAAATTGTTTGTCACTTTTTTGACCATCAAAGAATAGGTGGATCGACGAGAAAGCTATACAATCGACGTTTATTACAATGATTGTACGTCACACTTTTGACCAACATTATAATGATATAATAGGTAATTCTTCTAGGTTGAAGCAATGATTTCAATGTCATCTCCACCGATAACTCAACCACTTTTAACATCACAATTTCGATGGACACTTGATGTGTCATAATATCGACTAAAAAACTCTGACGATCATTATAGTCGATTAGCCAGCCAATGGGCGTCTAATAATCGACTAATCCTGATCGAACAATAGGCTAAAATTTACTAGTGTACTATTGTCTATTTAATCAATCGTACTCCTTCATATCATCTTGATTTTGACATTCCAAAAGAGAGGTGGCTTGGGAAACAAATTTCATTTAATCATTTGCATGTTTTCGATTGTGATGGTTATGTGGATGTTCCTAAAGAGCAGTGAACAAAATTGGATTTCAAATCCAAGAGGTGTGTATTTCTGGGGTATGGTGAGGACCAATTTAGTTTTTGTTTGTGGGATCCCATTGCAAAGAAAGTTATTTGCAACTGAGATGTTATTTTCAATGAGAAGTCTTTCTCAGTTTTGCAAAATCTTAGCACCACTTCTGATGATTCTATTGCATTTGATCTAATATTTGACAATGGCACTAAGGTGCTAAGACTTCCATGGGTTATATTTCACCTGTCTACTATTATACCCACCAAAATTGTTGGACAAACTTCTGCCACCCAATCCCTGCCTTGATCACTACCCACGCAGCCCCAAATCACCACCACAAACCCCCTTGTCACTCCACATGCAACTTTACTGCCCACGCAACCTTTCCCTCTATACGTCAATGGAGTGACAGAGCATGAGGCTCTATTTCAAATGTTTTCACATCCTCCTCCTTTTTCACACGTAGATCACTTTCTACCATGCATGGAGCATACTAATTTGCCACCCTCCCAACCTTTGCTCTGCACTTCTCTTGAGCCCATTTTCTTCCATGTCTCTCAACCATGCATACAAGGCAATACTCTAGTAGTTGGACATAGACAATATGTTAGTAACAAACATGGCATTCAAAATTAATTTACTGTTGGAAATGTGAAAGGTTTTGGTGTTATTCACAATGAAGACAATAATCAGTGTATTCCACTACGGAGGTCTCCTAGAGAATGAAAACATCCACAAAGATTTGATGATTATGAGCTTTTATTTTCTTTATGTTCTGATCTGGCAGAGCCTCAAACTTTTAAACAAGCTTGTAATGATGTGAATTCGGTGCATTGGTTGGATGCTATGAAGGATGAATTGGAGTCCTTGCACGTCAATGATACTTGGGATTTAGTCCCCACTTCACCAAACTAGAAAATTTTGAAAAATAAATGGGTTTACTAGTTGAAAGAAGAAGATGGAGGACGAAAAAGATACAGGGCGAGATTGGTGGTAAAAGGCTTTGCTTAGCAAAAGGGTGTGGATTTTAATGAAATTTTTTTCTCCAGTTGTGAAGATGTAAACAATTAGTTTATTTTTGGGTATGGCAGTTGTTTGGGATCTCAAGCTTGAGCAACTTGATGTTTAAACAATGTTTCTTCATGAAGATGTTGAAGAGGAACTGTACATGCAACAACCTAAGGGATTTATTAAAAAGGGAGAAGAACACTTGTATTGTAGATTGAAACAAAGTTTGTATGGGCTGAAGCAAGCCCTGAGGTAGTGGTATTTAAAATTTGATAGTTTTATGACTCACCAAAATTTTATTCTCTGCGAATCAGACCCATGTGTTTACTACAAGCGGATTCCAAATGGTGAATTTTTTATTCTTTTTCCTTATGTTGATGATATGCTGGTTGCCGGTGATAGTGTGTGGGTTGTTAGAGAGTTGAAAATACATTTGGCTCTTTGCTTTTCCATGAAAGATTTAGGGGCAGCGAAGAGGATTCTTGGGATGGATATATTTTGAAATAGACAAAAAGGGGAAATCAGATTATCTCAAGAACAATATATTTTAAAAGTCCTGGACAAGTTTAATATGTCAAATGCCAAGCTTGTTTCTACTCCATTCGTTGATCACTTCCGTTTGTCTTCTACTATGTGTCCTTTGAATTTGGAAGAAGAATATGAAATGGATAATATTCTATACTCCTCTACAGTTGGTAGCCTCTTGTACACCATGGTTTGTACTCATCCAAAAATTGCTCATGCAGTGGGAGTTGTGAGTAGTTTTATGTCGAGTAATCTGAGAAAAACTCATTGGCAAGAAGTCCAGTAGATTCTTTGGTACTTGAAAGGTACCTCTGATTATGTCTTACATTTTATTGGTAAGGATATTCACCTCTATGGTTATGTTGATTTTGATATGGTGGGGGACTTAGATAAGCAGAGGTTTACGACTAGTTATGTGTTTACTTTTTCTATGACAATGATCTACTGGGCCTCTCGTAAGCAACATGTGGTTTCTCTATCCTCTACTGAGGCTGAATACATTGCTCTCACTGAGGGAGCTAAGGAGATGATATGGCTACAATGACTATTAGGAGAGTTGGGGTGTACACAATCTGATTTTCCTTTGTTTTGTGATAGTAACAGTGCCATTCACTTGGCTAAAAATTCAGCTTTCTATAGTAGTATAAAGAACATAGAGATTAGATATCATTTAATTTGTCATGCTCTTGAGGAAGGCATGTTGCAGTTAGAGAAAATTGACACCAAAGTCAATCCAGCAGATGTATTAAAACAAAGATTGTATCTCAGGAGAAGTTTGAATTCTGTAGAACTTCTCTCGGCATTGTGATGACATAGCCATAAGATCCAAGTAGGGGATATCTCTATGCAAATCTTCTCGTAGCACTGATTGGACTTCAAGTGGGAGATTGTAACGACCTTGACAATGCTGAAGCCCAATCACTGTCTGGGTTTGTAACGATAGAATCTTTGCCTCTTGGAATTGTTCAACTCCACATTGAGCTACGTTAATAGGAAGCTTCTTTTTCTTCCTTTGTATTATTGAGCTACTGTGTATTGAGACACAAAGACTATTCTAAATAAAATAGAGAGTTCCCTGCTTGTAGAGTAGATGTAGTCCAGTTTGGATGAACCACTACAAAATTTTTGTTTGTGTCTTTTCTGTGTGTGTATGCTATTCTAGTTTTTCATTTTATTTTCTGCTATTCAAATCTCAACAATTGGAATAATCCATCAACTTATTAATACTTGCTTTCTATCATTATTTTACAAAAGATTTTTTGGTGTCCATTTGTTTTTGTCTATTACAACCGTATTACCCACAAACCAATAGGTAAAACCAAGATGAAACTCTCTCTTTTTTAAATGCCTTTTCATGGAATAATACAATGGTGTTAAAGAAAAACACTCTCTTATATTGATATTCTTCTTGTTGTTTTAATTTAAACTTTCCTGAAAAGAAGGAGGTGTCTCCTCTCATCATGGAGTGACTTGCACAAAATTTGGTGTAGAGAGAATGAGGGTCTAAGTCATGTGGAATCATTTATGCCATTTGTACAATTCCTACATATATATGGTAAGATATTCATTCTTTACCAAAACTATCTCTTGAGTATTAGTTCCCACTATGTCTCTTTTAAAGAATCATTTATTATTTTCTAATTACTATTATTAGTTTGGATTTTACTAAAATAATTTAACTTAAGATTCAACTCAAAATATAAAGGATCATAATAAGCTATGAAATTAATTAAATAAATCTATTTAATTGAAGCAGAATGAGTTTTGACAAGGAAGAACAACTTAGAATGTTTATGTTTAGAGACACGCTTCTTGTATGGGTCAGGGAGGTTCTTTTATGCTGCCTTAGTTTTCTACATAAATTTTCTTGCAAGTTAAGAAGCATGATAATGAGTATAGAGGGAGCTCAATGGGATAGTTCAGATTTCATAGAAGCTCTACCAACTGCACTAATTTGAGTAATTTCTAATTCTCTACGAATGCTTTGACTCTTTCTATTGAATTCTTTCCTAAAAGAAAATTGCAATATTTGTTTTAAGTTTTCATATTGCATGTTGTAGTAAAGATAAAATTGAAAGAGCTGTTATTTTTCTTAGTTCCAATGTATGGAACATAGTTTGAATTTCTTAGGCAAGCGTAGAGGGTTAGACAAGGTTGTCAATGCATACATTATAAAAATGTTTTTGTTCAAAAGATAATACAATTATAATTTATCTTGAATTAAGATTAGGTATGTATGTTCATGCTTTCATTTATTGGTGGAGTACATGGAATTATAAGAATACATACATTTTCTTCCATGGAAACTATTTGTGTCAGTTAAGACCAATTCAACTATAAATTATTTTAAGAGCCATAATAAAGGTTTAAATTTTTTATCAAGTGCTCAAACAATAGAAGATGAATAATGGATATGTTTTATTATTCTTGAACAAGAAAACACAAAGTTTCTTAAGCCCATATGAAAACACATAAGTGCAAGGGACACAATATATTTATGAAATTTGTGAAACATTGATAAGAAATTATGAGAGGGAAACAATGATAACTGAAGCTAGAAACCATAAGGACAACAAGTAAGTTAAATTGTATTGATTATGGTTTTATAAAGAAACTTTGTAAGAGTTATATACTTTATTTTTAGAGTTTACGAGCTCCATATAAGGCATATATATCAGGCATAAAACATGTTATAACCACTTAGAAAGGAGCCATCTGTCTTGACACAAAAAATGACATGGAAAACATTCAAAACATATACCTCATGCATGGCCATACATGTCATGGTGGCCGGTCCAACAATAGTTTATCGTCAATTGGAGACAAATAGAAATAGACACAAACAAACATAGATAAAATGTATGATGTTGACCATTGGACATCAAGAAAGTTGAGTCGCTAATTGTTGGAAAAGGTAGATAAATCAAGGTGATAAAATGAGAAAATAATGAGAAACTCGTAACTACATCAGATTTAACCATCATAAAGAAGCCCTTTTTGACGGCTACACACTATAGACATTTTATGCTACAAACAAGTTCAAAAGTCATGTTATAAACTCTCTACATGATTTTAAATGCTTAAAAGTCCTAAATGCATAAATTGTATAGATGAGTGAACATGTTAGGTTTTAAATGTTGTAAGTGATTATGCCGCCACTAGAGAGGACTGCATACATTGCGTTATCAATTGTCTCCCTGCAATTTTGCCAAAGGGGCTTATGGAGAAATACCCAAGGTGTGAAAAGAAGAAATCAAGGAAAGACATGAGGGTATTTTGTTTTTGCAAGATGGGATAACACGTACAAGGACAATAGGTGGGAAGATAAATTATACGTGTTGAAGAAAACCTCTAAGAATATATTAGTTAGATTAACCCTAATAGTAAGGGTTCTTTTTTTTGGGTATGTATCCTATTCATGTGGTATAATTAAATCAGAGGGTTGAAAATGGGTTAAATATTTAAAATTAGAGGGTTTTATTGGGTTTTTTTTAATATCACATTGGTTTTAAGAAACCCCAACCATTTGTTTGTTTTGAAAACCAATTTGCAGATCAAGAGAGGCAATTTTGTGTAGAGTGGGCAAGCAACGGCTAAAGAAAACATGATGTTGGGAAAGTGGAATAGTGGTTAGACAATAGAAAAAGTTATGTTAGAACATTTTTGAGGGACAAAATGTCATTACAATAATTGCATGATTTGGAAACAAAAAGTGGAAGGAAGGTGGAATATCATGTGAAATTAACTCCAAAGAAAATTTGTTTGGTGTTTTTTAATTTTTATATGATTTATTTGTGAATGTCCAAATCCATGTAACTATTAAGAAAAAACAACAAGTGCTTGTATATATTTAAAATATCATGCATATCATGAAATACCTCATTGCCAACATTCACATTATCTAGAAAAATGTTCAAAGCATTAATTATAGGTGTATCATCTAAAAATGGAAGCAATTCTATTTAGGATAGGTTTAGCCCTCCGAGTAAGTGGTCTGGGGTCATGTCAAGTACCTTTGAGTGGGTCTCTGACTGGATCTAGCTTTTTCCCCCTATTCTACTTCTCTCTCTACCTGTTTCCAACCTCTTCCTGGCACTCCATCCTGAGAAACTGAGATCTTTGACTTCAAGGTCAAGGATGACCTTTTGGATTAAGGTCGACCTTGACTTTGACCTAGGTTAAGGATGACCTTGACTTTGACCTAGGTCAAGGATGACCTCAACTTTGACCTAGGTCAAAGTCGACCTCGACCTCGACCTTAGGTCTAAATTTTAGATTTCAGAGGTTTCAAGATGTCGGGCTTCAGAAAGTTTTATTTCCTACTTCTGGGTTGGCTGTTTCAAATTTCAGAAGGGTAAACTCTTAAATTGTATTTAATCTAGGTCCATTTCTAGGGGTTAAGGCTTAATTGGAATTTAATTCTCTTATGTCAACCTCTCTATAAGTTTGTGCCCTATACTAGTATAAAAGGAAGCCTTCCTCTCTCATTTTGATATCCACTTTTTCATATCTCACATATCCATGATCAAGCTATCTAGTGCAATCAAGTGATCAAGAAATATTCAAGAAAGAAAGAAGGATAAGGAAATCATTAAAGAATTCATCCATCCTTAGGCATCCAAGAATTCAAGCATTCAAGATCCAATTCATCAAGGAGATCCATTGATAGCCATTGAAGGATTCAATCTCTTTGGATCTCTCTTGTTGAAGATTCCTCCATCCACATTCATCCAAGCTTCTTCCTATTCCAAGATCCACTCAAGATTGGCATTGAAGATATAATTCAATTGATTTGAGACATCCTACATTCCATTCTACATTCATTTGGAGCATCCATACTTGTGGATTCAAGGATTCGAATCCTCCACAAGGATTTAAACATAAGCAAGGTGAATAATTCCATTCACTTTGTTTATATATTGCAATTTCAATTACATTTCAAGGTTGATTCCAAACTAGGGTTTGACCAGGGCAAACCCATCATCCAACAAAAAAAATCCTTTTTCTTGTAGATCCAGGTGTGGGACAACGAATATCAGTGCAGATTTGAGTACCCTTTTTGACAAACTTTTAGGATCCGTGAATAGAATTTTCGTCGGAACAATGCAGGTCAAGGATGAATTTTTTGGGTAAGATTGTACCCCAGGGTAAGATCCTACCCCTGTCTTGGGTCAAGGATGACCTCACTCAGAAAAGAAAAAGGTTTTTTGGGTTTTCTCTATTTCTACATTTCCAGCCTAGATCTGCTCGTAGAATTCCCCAAAACTATACATAGACATCAGAAAACAACATTTTCCAGATCTGTCCTTCTTGAGGTTAGTATTTGTTTTCAATTCAATTAAGATTTCAATACACACTTTCTATAACATAATATAAGGTTATTCTCTTTCTTCATATTCTCCATCGATTGATTCATCTATGTATTGACCATCCTCTTGTTGTTAATCAATTTGGATCTTCCTTTGGGAATTTGAGGTTAAGAGGTACATCTTATATTCACATCTTCATCATATTATCACACACATCCATTTCATTTGTAATATAACACAATTTGGTCATCTACATTTTGGGTGACCACCTTTTCAAACATTACATTTTGGTGAACCTGTGATAGACAACTCTTTCTTTTATTGGGTTAGATCTTGCATGTATTAGATTTCTTTTATGTGTTTTCATCTCATATAAAATAAAAATAGAAAAACATTCCTTTGTTCTTGCTTTATGTTTTCTTAGTTTAGTTCATTTGCATTGCATTGGTATATGAGCTTTACTACCTCTAGTCCTACCTATAATACTCTGGTTAGACGAAGTCGTAAACTTATGGGTGCCTTTGATCTTGAGTCTTCTTCTCCTTTTCTTAGGATTCTGGATGATAATTTGATTCTTCATGATTCCAACCCTACCATGGATAAAAAATCTTCTCACTTATCTCATGATGAGGATGATGCTTTAAGAGTTCCTCCTAAACAAGTCCAAACACTTTCAGCTGAACTTGATAAAATGGGCGATTGGCTTATTCAAGAAAACCATAATCAAGATTCTATTCAAACTATAGAGGCTCTTAAGAAAGTCCATTGTGATCATGATCAAGGTGTTAATTTCCTCCATGGTATCGCTCACCTTGTACATTCAAATGTTAAACATTTAGTTCAAGAAGCTCAAGATTTAGGATTGATTCCTCCTATTACTAGTTTGGAACCTTCTTCCATTCCCTTACCTAGTATTCCTACTTATACCCCTCCTTTTGTGATTACAATGGTTCCCTCTCTTACTATGAGTGTTCCTCTTGTATCCCTTCCTACATCACAACCTTCTTACCATAATGTTCCTTTTATTTATTCTAATCCTCTTCCAACTGTGGTTCCAAGTATTCCTCTAGTTGTGTCTTCCATTCTTGCTGCTTCATACACTTTACCTAGTGTTTCTAATGTTTCTATGCCTCTTTTTTCCTCTAATGATTCAACAATTATCAGTTTGGCTCAAACTGTGTCATCTTTACAATAACAACTTGCGTCCTTAACTCAAAACAAGTTTAGCATTCCTACATGTGACATGGGAAGTCCTTTATCCCTAGACATCATTCGTACTCCTATTCCTCAGCAAGCTGATATGCCTCATCTTGAGAATTATAATGGTAAGGGAGAACCTATTACTCATGTTAAAATATTTCAAATCCTTTGTACTAATTATGTTCATGACCATAAGAGTTTAGCTAAGTTTTTTGCTAGAACTTTTTGTGACAAGGCCTTATAATTGTTAGAAAGTAAAGTCCACCAAGATAACTGAGAGGGGGGGGGGGGGGGTGAATCAGTTATCAGATAATTATAACTTTTATCATCTTCAACAACATTAAACCATATAAGTAATATAATTACCAACCATAGAAGGATATTCATACACAATAACACAATGACACAAGATATGTTGACTAGGGAACCTCTTGATCAAAGAGTAAACCCCAGTGGGAATGATGCCCACAAAAGATGCACTAATATGAATATTCTTTGTGAGAGGATGGACTCTATTACGAGTCTTATGAAATACATTTAGCACATATGAATCCCTGTTAAAAGATTCTAACCCTGTTAAGAGTTATGGAAGATAGAAGGACCCATTGCCCAAATAGCTTCAGGGTAAGATCACTGAACACACTGTCCAAATAATCTTTGCATTACTCAATAGAATAATATGTTACCTCTTCTTTGACTGTGCCAAACTGCACTCACTATTACATCAGATCTCAATATCAGATCTTTGTACCTCGCATGTCTTTCTTCACATATTTGCTTTCATACTTAGCTCTTTTCTTTACTTCATGCATACATCATCACACACAACCATAAATTATATATCACAAATACATTACAAAAAGGAAATACATTCCTTCCTTTATACCACACTCAAATAATTACAAATGAGTCGGCATACAATTACAACATAAAAGTTTCCACACACTACACCAAAATTACACAAAACTGTCAGCTTCTAAATACAATACATCTTCACTCATGCGACCTCAAAGTCTATGCTATCATCCAAATCACTATCAATGTGTCTTCAACTTTTCTTTAACTATGTAAAACCAAATTCCATCCTGATTAGGAGATATCATCCGATTTCCACAAACCGTTACTCAGGAACACTACCTAAATACTGCTTCCACCAAAATACTCATAACTTCCATGAATAAATGAAAGACTGTCTATGCTCTTAACCATAGACATATAACATATCAGAGAGTATATCCTCAACATTACATAGCTCCAACTGCAATAACCCACGTGTGCTAATCCAAAATCTGTCTACTTCTCTGCAAGTCTTCGGTAAATCACTATGTTGACATCAATGACAATCATAGTCATGAATGCAACAAAACTACTACAAAATGGTTGAAAAACATTTAGAATTCATTCCTAACAATAATGGTATTATTCCTTTCCTCTGTATTCTATTGACTCTTTTCCAAAACTTGCCAATGCTTCTATTCAACAATTTCAAAATAACATTAGTCTGCAAGTGTCCTTAACTGATTTGATGCATTGTAAACAAAAAACTAAGGAAAAATTGACTGAATTCATTTGTAGATTTAAGCATTTGCATGCTCAGATTTCTTATCCTATTCTTGATATGGATATTCAACGTATGTTTATTTCAAATTTACAAAAGGAAATTAGAGATACAATTCTGCTTACTGAATTTACCTTTTTCCAACAACTTTGTGCAATGCTTCATCATTATCAATTACAAGTGAGTCAATTTGAGAGCAACACTCCAATGGCTCCTGTTCATGTTGATAAGAGTGATGCTGCTCCTAATCCAAACAAATTTCAAAAACTCAACAACTATGTCAAGATAAATAAACAAGCGAATACAGTTGTTGATCAAGTTGTCGTTGCATCTCGCAATGCCACTTCTGCATCCACTACTTTTCATTTGAATCATATGTTTACTCCTCCCTTTGAATCTTTACATTCTATTATGAATGGGTTGTTAACTACTAATATGATTACTGTACCTCCTATTCAACCTCTTTTACTTGCTATGATAGCATCCAAATCTTTTAATCCTAAAGCCTTTTGTCAATATCATCGTTAGAATGGTCATGATACTGAGAAATTTTATTCTTTAAAGAATAAGAATCAAGACTTAATTGATTCTAACGCCTTATCTATTGATAATTTTGATGGTAGTGGGAACAAGTCTATCTCTCCTCCTAATCAAAACCTTCAAATCTATATGAATCCTTTACCTACATATGATACTAATACCATTGCTTAGCTATATTCTATGGAAATTGTTTATGATTCAAAGATGGATGATCTTAATCATATTTTTAACCATGTGGAACATGTTGTATTATCTAAATCCATGTCTCCACCTCAACCTCAAACTCAAACTCAAGTTCCACCTCAACCTAAACCAAAACTGCAACCTAAAATGAAATCTCAGCCAAAACCTCAAAAATAACCTAAGAATAAGAGACCTCAAGAACTCTTGATTACCTTCTATTATTCTTAGACTATTAAAGCTCCTGATTGTCCCCTTTACATTTATGCTAGGATTTCTCATATACCTAAGCGTGGTTTTCTTGTAGATCCTACATCTTTAGTCAATGTTATTATTGAAGAAAATCTTTTTATGAAAAACTTGCAACATGATTCTTATGATACATATGATGTATGGATTCAAAATTGTAATGGTTTTCTTTATCCATCATTTGGTTCCATTAACTTGTGGGTTGAACTTTGTGGTAAAATTATGAACACTACCTTTGTTGTTGTTCCTACTTCTGATCAATTTCAAGTTAAGCTTGGTTTTCCTTTCTTGAATACCATGCATGTTGTTGCTTCTCCTATTCATAAGTGTCTTAAATTTTTTCATGATGAAGAAGTGAAGACAATTAATCATAGTTTATATCAACCTTCTAGGCCCAGGGATTGTGCTACACTTGACTTCTTTTGGCCTTAAATACCTAATGCATGTCCTTCTCAACCTGATAATCTTTTTCACTCATATCAGGCCTATAAGCATCCCAAGATTCTTGAGTTAAGTATGCCACCGATGGATCTTAATCGTGATCTTTTTCCTACACCTTCCATACCTCTTTTATCTATGGCTTCTAGTTCTATTAATCAAGCTCCTAGTGTTTCTTGTCAGTCTACTAAGAATCCTACTAATCCTCCTATAGAACATGTGAAGGATCCTATAGTTGTTCCTCCTAGTTCTCAACATATTTCAAACAAGACAAAACATAATCGATCCACTAATGAACGTCGTAAGAATCATCATGCTCAAGATAAAGCTTGTACTTCTTTTATTCAAATTTATTTACCTTCTTTTGATCAATCTATGCATGATGTGTTAGAAGAAGTTACTGCTAATAATGATGTTAAGATGCAATATTATGATGATTCTATTCATATCTTAGATCCTATTTTGATTAATCTAGATAAAGAAGATACTCTTGATGATACTAATGATGAATATGAGACTATTGACATTGACATTGATTTACCTAATATGCTTTCATCACAATTAACACAAGTACACCTAGTATCGAACATTATGATTCTCAAGAGGATCCTTGTTTGGAACTGGCTATCATTCCTATGGTGTTGGATATAGTCCCTCTTGGGAGTTACCCACCTTCTATAAATGATATAGAACAAGATGGGGAGAGTAGGAGGCACACTTGATTGGCTGGTTCTTCATAGTAGCTTTTCGCATGTTTGTCTGTTGTATTGTGCTTCTCCTGTAATGTGTTTGCTAAATGTTGTTAGTTTCTTTTATATGACCCTTGTTACTTTGTTGGTGAAAGGTGATAAAGGAATCTAACCTATTGTACTATTCCTCTATATGCATCTTTACTCTTCTATATGTTGTTTCATGTTATGTTGTACCTATGCTAGTGTTCATAAATGTTTCCTTGTGTAATTTTCTTGGATTCATGACTTGTAGCACTAATTATTTTTGGTCTCCATGTCATGGTTCAAAAAGATTCTTCTTCGTATCTCTTATGTGATCTTTCCTCCATTGTGATTGTAGTTCTACTTTCTTTGGGGAATGATGTCAATTCATTTTCAATAATATCATGTCATGGTCTGAAAAGATTCTTCTTCGTATCTCTTATGTGATCTTTCCTCGATTGTGATTGTAGTTCTACTTTGTTTGGGGAATGATGTCAATTCATTTTCAATAATATCATGTCATGGTCCGAATAGATTCTTCTTTGTATCTCTTATGTGATCTTTCCTCCATTGTGATTGCAGTTCTACTTTCTTTGGGGAATGATGTCAATTCATTTGCAATAATATCATATATATATTATCTTATGATCATACTGACCCCACATCAAGTAGATCCCTTATGCGTTCTATGTATGTTTATGTGGTATTTCCCTTGATTTGTCTTGATTTGGGGGCATCTCATAGTGGAAACATAATCAATGGAGTTTTTTATGTTTCTGTTAAAGCCATTTCTCTTGTTAAAGTGTTAGCAATGACTTTAATGTGGGGGCATACACTCTTCTCACCTTTTGCCCACACGCACTTTAAATATTCATATATTTTTCAAGTTACTTTTCTCCCTTTATGGATTAGTGACTAATCCTTAAAGCATGGATTTTTATTTTGTAAGAATTTGCCTAAGGAAAAGAATAAAAGTCAAGATCTAGAAGCTCAAGAGATAGCACAAGAGAGATAGGAAAAATAATCAAATAATTGATTATAGCTAATTGAATTGATTGATTACAAAGTAGGAGTGCCTAAATATATAGGCAATGCAATAAGATTACATGATAAGGAGATGATAAGATATCACCCACACTAGGTGGAATCACATGTCCACCAAAGGTGGATCATCCTCCATTGTACATGAAAGTATGTGAAACATGTGCAACAATGAGAGGATGATAATGTGATAAGAGCACTAAAGGTGGATCTCACACACAAAGAGGTATGTGATGATAACTATCACACCTAAAGTGGAATTTCTCCTAACCATGTGCTAAAATGAAATGCAAACTCCTAGGTGTCACAATGACAACTAATATGCAAATGCATTATCCTAAGTAAACTTAAGTAAGTGTCATTAGAAAATATTTAATTACACCAACACCCCCCCTTAAGTGCAACTTAGGGGAATGCACTTAAGCTCACAATGCAAGATGGGTCCTAGCTACTAGGCCATGTTAGGTACCCATGTACAAAATGCAAGAACAATGCAATCTCTCATAAAGTGGAGAAAGAGGGAAAACCTCATGGGAAAAACCCTCCCCTGAAAAGAGAGATGAATACAATATGCATGCATGGATGGAGCAATCAAGACCCCCCAATTATGACATACATCATGTCTATACAATAAAAAATCCCCCCAAAGGAAGGAAACAAGGAGACATGATATCCCCCCCATAATGAGTAATCTCCTCCAAGGATGGTAAGTGCTTGAAGACAAAACATAGTCCAATGCCTACAAACAACATTTCTCCCCTTAGGAAGAAGATACACCAAGTATAGTTGTAAGAAGGCTTCCCATTGTCGATAGGAAGTAGGAAGGGGAATCCAAATGAAGTATGATGTCTCTGAAGTATGCCCAAGTGTCACCATGTCCTTGGTTGATGAAGATGCCATGAACCAATTAGGAATAAGCCCAATAGAAGGTGACAAATAAGGAACCAATGGTAATTGATCCATGTAAGAATTTGGATCAAACTCCAAAGACAAAGATGCCTCCTCAAATGAAGTAGGAAGAGAAGCAAGAAAGCCCCCCATCAATGTAGAATGTACACCCATGATAGATGCACCTGGATCAATGTAGAAACTGCACCAAGAAAATTGAATCATGTTCCTCCCCTTAGGAAGAAACAAGTCCATAGGTGTATCAATGAATCCTCCCCAATCTAAAGGAAGAATTCTCAAAATGTATGATGTCTTAGGAAACTGAATAGGATCCACAATCATGTCAATCTCAAAAGAAGGAGCAAGTGGAGAATGAAGATGAGGGTCAGCATGCTCCCTCGCAACAACTAAAGAAGGACCATCCTCAACAAAGAGAAGATGAATGTCATCAATGAAGTCTCCCAAATCTGAAATGTAGGACTCCACAAACAAACCTGCAATATCTGTTAAGTAGTCATCCCATGGAACTAATTCTGGAAGACAATGAATATCCTATTTCACTGAAGTTCCTAAACCCATGGCTATGTGAATGCAAACATCATCAGGAGCAACACTATATGTGATATCAATAGGAAGAGAAGGAGCTGCAATTGGAGGTTCTGGACATTTTGGAAGTGGAGGAATATGTGGATCTCCATACATTTTCCAAATAATAGTCCAAAGATTATTCATTGTTTCATCTTCATATTCATCAAGGGAATCCATAACATCCATATCCATATTCAAATAGATAACCTTAACAACTTTTGAGTAAGAGTCATAATTGTAAGGACTTTTAGGTCTATACTCATACAAATAGGACAATAGGTTATGCTCACTAAGATAAGCAAGAACCAATGCACTCCATTTCTTATAGTTCCCTCTTGTCAACTTAATTAAACCATCCATGATAGACTTCTCACATGAAATAATGAGACCAAAAAATCAATGCACTCCCCAAAATGCAATGAGCCAAAGAACTCCCCCAAAATAGATGATTTTGGCACTTTATATATAGTGTGTGTACAATTGCCACTTTTTAAAATGAGCCAAAGTGGACTTTTAATTTTGACAATTACAATAGAAAATATGAAGCTATAGTAGACTCAAAAAAATAAGACACAAGATCTGTCAAGGATCTAACAAATTACAAGTGCCAAAAATAGGCCAAAATAGACCAAATTCTGAAAGTAATATGTCTACTAAATTTTTTTCCAAATTGATACCAGATCTGGAAAGTAGACAAAAAATCACAAACTTTAAAAAAAAATAGCACCTGAAAATGTGTCCATATGAGCCCAAATGAAGCCTCTAAAGTTGTAAAAATCAAGATTTGTGATTTTTAGAAAATATCAGAAACAGAGATCAGAAATCACTTGCACCATTGTGTAGATCATGAAATTCTACCCCAAAATAAAAAAACATTTCTCGAAAAAAGGATTTCGGATGACTGAGATATCGCTGTTTGAAAATTGCCTTTGAAATTATTTTTTCTGAATCACCGCCACCAAACCTTGAAAATTCAAATGGATCTAGATTTGGCTTTAGGTGTCTGATTTGGATGAAACAAAATTTTATTTAGGGGGTTTTGGACCTCCTCAATGTGATGCCAACCTCTAATTTGCACCAGCAAGCTCCAATTTTGACCTGCAATAAAAATCTCTCAAAATAGGCTATATAATGAAACTCTTATGGCTCTGATACCATGTAAGAATTTGCCTAAGGAAAAGAATAAAAGTCAAGATCTAGAAGCTCAAGAGATAGCACAAGAGAGATAGGAAAAATAATCAAATACTTGATTATAGCTAATTGAATTGATTGATTACAAAGTAGGAGTGCCTAAATATATAGGCAATGCAATAAGACTACATGATAAGGAGATGATAAGATATCACCCACACTAGGTGGAATCACATGTACACCAAAGGTGGATCATACTCCATTGTACATGAAAGTATGTGCAACATGTGCAACAATGAGAGGATGATAATGTGATAAGAGCACTAAAGGTGGATCTCACACACAAAGAGGTATGTGATGACAACTATCACACCTAAAGTGGAATTTCTCCTAACCATGTGCTAAAATGAAATGAAAACTCCTAGGTGTCACAATGAAAACTAATATGCAAATGCATTATCCTAAGTAAACTTAAGTAAGTGTAATTAGTAAATATTTAATTACACCAACATATTTTATAGGATCTCTTGATCCCTCTAGTTTCAAAATTTTGATCCCTTAAGGTCGAAGATGTCCTTAAGACTAGATCTCTTTTGTTTTTAGTTTTACTCCTATGGAATAGAATATTCCTAGGGGTGAATCTTTGATGGGTTGACTAGTGAGTAGCCACATTCACTAGGTGGTTCAATTCCATCTTTCCAGTTGCATTTTTTCCTTGTGTGGTTCACAGTGGGACATAAGTTCTCATTGGGTGAGATAATCTCTCTCTCTCTCTCTCTCTCTCTCTCTCCTAGAGATGTATCTCTTATTGTGATCTTGGATTTGATGAATAATTGAGTCTTTGGAGGCTTGAGGATTCTTTGTCCCTTTGATTTCAATAAGATTATCTTTTCATTATGATCTCCTTTACCAAGAGTTTGCATTGAGTCCATTCTCTTGCTAAAGTGGGGGCTAAATGTATCATCAAAAAATGGAAGAACTTCCATTTAGGACAGGTTTAGCCCTCCAAGTAAGTGGCCTAGAGTCATGTCAAGTGCCTTTAAGTGGGTCTTTGACTGGATCTAGCTTCCCCCTATTCTACTTCTCTCTCCACCTATTTCTAGCCTCTTTCTAGCACTCCATCTTGAGAAACTGAGATCTTTGACTTCAAGGTCAAGGATGACCTTCTGAGTCAAGGTCGACCTCAAATTTGACCTAGGTCAAGGATGACCTCAACTTTGACCTAGGTCCAAGTTGACCTCAACCTTGGCCCTAGGTCCAAATTTCAAATTCCAGAGGTTTTAGGATGTCGGGCTTCAGAAAGTTTTATTTCCCGCTTTCGGATCAGCTGTTTCAAATTTCAAAATGGTAAACTCTTAAATTGTATTTAATCTAGGTCCATTTCTAGGGGTTAACACTTAATTATAATTTAATTCTCCTATGCCAGCCTCTCTAGAAGTTTGTGCCCTAGACTAGTATTAAAGGAAGCCTTCCTCTCTCATTTTGATATCCACTTTTTCATATCTCACATATCCACGATCAAGCTATCTAGTGCAATCAAGTGATCAAGAAATATTCAAGCAAGAAAGAAGGAGAAGGAAATAATTCAAGCATTAATTCATCCTTAAGCATCCAAGCCTTCAAGCATTCAAGATCCAATTCATCAAGGAGATCAATTGATAGAGATTGAAGGATTCAATCTCTTTGGAGCTCTCTTGTTGAAGATTCCTCCATCCACATTCATCCAAGCTTCTTCCTATTCCAAGATCCAATCGAGATTGGTGTTGAAGATATAATTAAATTGATTTGAGACATCCTACATTCCATTCTACATTCATTTGGATCATCCATACTTGTGGATTCAAGGATTCGAATCCTCCACAAGGATTTAAACATAAGCAAGGTGAATAGTTCCATTTACTTTGTTTATATATTGCAATTTCAATTACATTTCAAGGTTGATTCCAAACCAAGGTTTGACCAAGGAAAACCCCTCATCCAACAAACAAAACCCTTTTCTTGTAGATCCAGGTGCGGGACAATGAATATTAGTGCAGATCTAAGTACCCTTTTTGATGATCTTTCAAGATCCGCGAATAGAATTTCCATCAAAATAGTGCAGGTCAAGGATGAATTTTTGGGTAAGATTGTACCCCAGGGTAAGATCTTACCCCTATCTTGGGTCAAGGATGACCTCACTTAAAAAAGAAAAAGGTTTTTGGGTTTTCTCTATTTCTACATTTCCAACCCAGATCCGATCGTAGAATTCCCTGAAACTGTACACAGACATCATAAAACAATATTTTCTAGATATGTCCTTCTTGAGGTTAGTATTTTTTTTCAATTCAATTAAGATTTTAATACACACTTTCCATAATGGAATACAAGGTTATTCTCTTTCTTCATATTCTCCATCGATTGATTCATCTATGTATTGACCATCCTCTTGTGGTTAATCAATTTGGATCTTCCTTTGGGAATTTTAGGTTAAGAGGTACATCTTATATTCCCATCTTCATCATATTATCACACACATCCATTTCATTTGTAATATAACACAATTTGGTCATCTACATTTTGGGTGACCACCTTTTCAAACATTACAATAGGTTTCAAATTTATTTGTACTTGGTCCAAATGAATTTTAATCTTGGCATGAACTTACAATATTCTCTTTTTAGAATTATTTCATTTTCATGGTGTTTATGCATTTCTCAAGGGTGATTCATATTTATATCTCATAGATAAATCATATGATAGTCAACAACATGCTGGTAGTATTGTTTCACACTTCCACATTCAATTGATCTGGCATAACAAATAAATATTGAAAACCCTAGTATCACTTGGAAATTAGTCAATACAAGCTTGAGGTACAACACTTAGGCTCATATTTGCTATCAACACCAAAGAATTCAGTTGAAATAATATATAGAAAAGTGAGTAGCCCCCAAATGTGCAAGAATAAATATTGAAATTTTGAGTAGTGTGGAGCATTTTTCAGATCCATCATAACTAGCAATTATATTGTTAGTTAGGGAAGAGTTTAACAGAGAGGGAAGTTACACCAGACTTTGTCCACCATAGAGATTAGTGATGGGGGATTCAATAGCCATGAGGAAGGTAGGGATAATGATCCATGAGATGTTCAAGGTTATGGAGGGATTGGATGGTTCAATGTGAAGGATACCAAAGAAAATTTGTAGAGTTTGGGTTGACTATCCCAAAGAGACTGTGGTATGGTAAGTTAATTTAATTGGATTCAAAATGTTGTGTTAGGAGTTCAATGCATGTTGTAAAGAGGGTGGACAAAGTGTTGGTTATATGTACATATGTTGTCATTAGTTGTACAAAGTTAATTCGGTAAGGGATGAGTAAGTCAAGAAGATAAGTTGGTAAATAAAAAAGGTTAGTCGGTAAAGGTAGAGGAGTATATGCACTGAGCATATAAAATGCATACAACCGTAATACCCCAAAAATGGGCTATAGGTTCATTAATCTCCTATATTGACACATCGAATGAAATCGACATCAAAGTCCTAACCTAAGGTACATCTGAACATTATCAAATCCTAATTGATTATCTCAAATTCTGCATTGGGGAATATTTCGAGCAATATTCCTATTTATCTTAGTTATCTTTAATTTAATGATTATTTGGCGATAAATCTTATTTATCCTAAAGTTTGATTAATTGAATATTTTTCTAATATTTAATTAATTAGATTTAATGCTGCCACTTAATTATTTAATTTGATTTAATTATATTTATTCCTAAATTGTATTATTCCATTTTGACAATAAATAAAATATCCTATGACTAATTGATTAAATTCTTATTTAATTAATTAATGTCAATTGTCAAATTTAATAATATAGTTTTTGAATAAAAGTTTGATTTAATAATTGATTAACCCATAAATTAATTGTTTTGTTTTAAAATCAATTAAGTTGAGGATAAATCAATTTATTTATTAATTTAATTCATAATTAATTATGCACATCCAAAAATAGTTAAACTTTAAATCAGAAAATCAATTCAGGTTGTTTTAAAAATAAACTCAACTCTCTTTTGAGTTGAAAGCTGATCTCAACTTCTGATTTAAATCAAAAAGCTATTTTTGCATGATTTTGTGTGAGTTAACTATCTTTAATTCCTTGTTGAATCAAAATTCAACTAGAGTGATTTATGGCTTTTTCCATGCATCCCCAAAGCCCTGGATTTCTATAAAATCAAGGCTTCAACTCTTCAAAAATCATCTCACAAGTTTTCATACTTACTCTGCCAAAATCAATCCACGAATTTGCACAATCACGTTGGTAAATCGACATCTGAAGAATTGAAGCTTCTTTGCAAATCAACAACTTTTGTGAGATCAATCTTGTCATTTTAGTTTCATATTTAGCATATCATTGTTAGCTTATTTTTCATATTAGTTTTTCATCTAGAATAGATTCATATCATTTTCTTTCATCTTATTGCACAAAAAACCAAAAATATAGATTAATTATCATTCATCTCATATCTAGATTTTGCATTCAAATCCTTCGTTTAGGTGTCGTCAAAGTCACTGATCTTGGTCCAATCTGAGAATACATACTCACACCTACTAGAAGGTAGTAAATCGCTTGGTTAGATTAGTTTCCATTTCACTGCATGATTTTGATTTTAACTAACCTCTAATGTTTTACTAAAGTGTTGTGTCTACAGCTAGGTACAAAATTCACACACACATTTCTGGCACCCATCGTGGGGCCCTGAAATGGGTTTCCATTCAATTTCTATCAATTTTTATCACCTTCTTGTCATTTTCTATTCCAAGCTACGATTTTCAATTTCTATCTGTACAATTTTCGTATGAGTTTTGTCAGAAACTCGTACCAAGAGATACCCACTGTCGTATGATAGTTTATTTGATCGAGGATCGTACCATTAGAAACAAAGTGTCGTTTGGAAGTCCTTTTTCCATTTGATCTGATACCCAGTGTCGTACGAGTTTTTGGATTGTCATCTGGTAGGTGACCCACTATCGTATGGGTTTCAGTGCCAGGTTTCAATTGTCATTTCACTTTTTTAGCCAATTTTCTAGATTTATTTTCCAGATTTGGACTGACAGCTAACATTAACAATTGAAATTTGCTGTTTCTGATTGATTTCTGCTAATTTTGATTGGGAAAAAGCGTAAGAATTTCTAAAAATAGGTAAGAATATACTAAGCACATTGCAAGGAATTTAGGTAATCTTCTTAGCTGATAACATTTTGATTTGGATTAAAAAGAACTCTTACGTGTCAAGCTTGTGTGACCTTTATTGCTTTCATATCAAAGATTTCATTTTGGGCTATAAAAATGAACATAGATTTGCTTTTCAACATCTTTGTTACACATAGTAAATAGGCCCTATGAACACTATTTGTGGTTCTTGAGAGAGTGGGTTTCCAACGAAACTCTTCTCAACGAAGGAACCCTTGTAGGTAGGGAGGTTCCTGAGAGCGTTTAACGTTCTACTATATTTGTGCGTCTTCAGCTTCTGATTGATACATTCTCTCTTTGAAGAGGTTGATAGATCATAAGTGGTTGACATCATAGATCTTTGTGAGATAATTTTGGTCTTAGCGTGTCAGATTAATCTATCTGCTTTGTTTGGGTTAAAAGTGAAAAGGCTAGAGGACTATGCTCTACTCCCTTTTTGGGTAGTACTAGAAACTTAGATCCTTGAATCTGGAACTAGTCTCCATGTGGTATATTTTGTGAGTCCCCTATTGGGGCTCAAAAATGCTGGTCATTTTGAGGCCAACTAATAGGCACAGTCAGTGCCTTTGCAATTTTGGTTCGATTCAACCAAGGCTGGTGGGCCTAGATTGGGTGCACTATCAAATTTCATGAGCTATGTGTATAAACAATGAAAATCCTTCCAAAAGGGGTTACTGATCCTTGGAGGATGTATTAACCTAAAGTCATAATTAACAGGTGCTTAGATATTTAAATTAATGTTATAAACTAATACTAATCTAAATTTAATGCTTTGTGAATAAGATAGTGGATTGAAAATTTATTTAATAGAATGAAATAAATGATAGGATCAAATGAAAAAATAGGCTAGTGTCTGATATCCATTGGGAAGAGAGTCAGATACATTTAATTGTTGTGTATAACAGGAGACAGTTTTTAGATAACTCATCCTACAGAACGAGACCATCACCCTACAAATTTCTATTTGAATCAAAATTTATAACAATAGATTCAATGGGTCCTATGGTTTTTAACTCAACTAAAGAGCCCGAAAGGAAACAATATCAGGTTCTAGACCTTGCTATCATCATTCAAATTGCACTTATTAATTATAAATAATTACTCAACTAAAATCACAGTAGGGTATCCTGATTAAGAATAATCTGAGAAATCAATTGAATATAAAAAACTATACAAACAATAGGATATAGGCACTTATCAGATATCCGTGCATGAGATCTTAAACCATTACATTCTAGTCTGTCTGTAGTAGCCCCTTTTTTCCGTGAGAGAATTGTGTCCTTATGTTTACAATTGACTGATTATAAATATAAATCTCAATAGTCTCCTGTGAAAGGACATGCCCTTTCACAGGACCTAATCATACAACTAACCCTAAAAATACATATAATAAACCATAACAATGGTTGTTTAAAAATATTTCCCGTACAAATTTATTTAATAATGTCTGGTGTTCCGTATATAACAACATTGATATTTCTTGCACACATAAAAAATACTTATTATTAGTTTATAAAATAAAATAAAATAAATAATGTATGTAAGATGTGATCTTATAAAAACTATTTATTATTTATTAATAATTAATTGAAACTAAATATCATAAAAATAAAAATATAATTATACTTAAGTCCCAAAAATTATTAAATTATGAAGGATTTACATAATAAGATAAATAAATCATTATGCTTGTAATTATCCTTTTATTTTCAAATAAAAATATATGTACTTATTTAAGAGTAAAACCCACTTAATGCAAAATAGATTTAGCCCTAAAATAAAATCTATTCACTTAAGGGGTGACACAGTAAGATAAAATAATCACTCTAATAAAATATTTCAAAAATAAAATGATAATACAATTATGAAAATGATATATTTAGGGAACCCTAAAGATTTAACTTTATAAAAGTAACCCTAAAAGCATACCTATAAAAGATTAACTAAAAAATGTAAAATGAAACTACTAATACCCTAAAATTAAAGTAAAAGAAAAGGTGAAAAATTACATTAAGGGATTTGAGATTAAAAGGAAAAAATCAATTAATCATTACTCAAACCCTAATAATATATAAAAAATTCAATTTACTAAAGTTCACTAATAATACAATAACACTTAAAAAAATTTCACCCTAAAAATATTAATGTTAACTATATGTGAAGATAAGAAAATGAGGAAGTGATAAGAAATCAGGTCACAAAATAAATAAATTAATACATATCAAATAATGAACTAACTACGTCATATAATTTAAAGTTTTTAGGGTAAAACAAAAATTAGGGATAAAAATGATTATAAGTAATTATAACATGCAAAAAATCTCCTTACTAAACAATATTTATTTTAATAATTTATTTTGAAGGAAATATGATTATCTTATGTTTATATATTTATTCACACATATACTCTCGAAGAATAATGTAGAGTAGTTGGTAAGGGGGGTAGATTTGGGTAGTTAGGTAGGAAAAAAGGAATGGGTCGAGAGGTTGAGTGTTCAACTCCATCTCCCCATTCTTTTTTTTTTCTTTTAACATTAAAAATAAGACAATATATAAAATAAATAAAAATCACATTATTACTAAAGATAATTGAGAGATAGATAACTCCCTGTGTGAAAGGTTACTTTTAATCTGTCACCTGCACATACAATAAAAATAAGTAAATACTTTCTCCTAATCCTCTTGAAGAATAATGTAGACTAACTGGTTAGGGGGTGAGAGATTAGATAGGTAGGTAAAAGGTCAGCTCAAGAGGTTGAGTGTTCAACTCCCTCTCGCCGCCTTTTTAGCCCAATTTTATACATATTTTTATTTTTTAAAATTATTAATATCTGAAAACAAATATGCATAAAATAAAACATTTACAAGCTAATACATGAGAGTGGAAACAATAAACGCATACACCTTTTTTCTATTTTAATCTTTTTATCAAAGGAGAAAAATAAAATATGAGCAATATGTATTATACTTCCCTGACGTCCTATTCCTTTAGGAGCTGAAATTTTTGGTGTCAATAGTGGCTCTAATTGGGGATGTGCATTCATGTTTGGATGTAGTGAGATCCTAGTTATCTTTGGAGAAGCAGACCATAGTGAGAAAAGAAACATGATGCTTTAAAAGAAAATAAAACTAATAATATAAAAGTTAGAGAATACTTCCTATTTTAAGAGAAAAATGGCTTCAAATATTGACTGTGAGTAGGGAACTCCTGGATTACTTCATCAGTATCCTGCAAATAATAAGAATTCTCGCCTACTTTTGAAACCACCATGTAAGGTCATAGCCACAATGCCTCGAACTTACCATGTTTTCCTTTGTCTTGGTCTTTTGCATTCCATTTTAATACCCAATCACCTTCTCTGAAAGGTATATCTGACACTCTTTTATCATGAAGAGTTTTGATCTGTTGTTGTTGATGAAGATTCCTTTCTTGTGCCAATCTTCTTGTTTCATCTAATTCTGATAGCTAGCTTAAACGGTCTTCCATAAAGTTTACATCCTCAAGCTCTTCTTCCTAAATGAATTTGTATACTGGCAAGAGGTTATTCAATGGTAACCTCGCTTGTTTTCCATAAACCAACTCATAAGGAGCAAAAATTGTTGATCTCTTCACTGTTACTCTGTCTGCCCATAAAGCTAGATTTAGCTTAGAGTCCCAGGCCTTTTTATTATTACTCAACATTCTTCTAATAATCTTCAGTATATTCTTATTACTTGATTCTGCCTGACCATTTCCTTGCGGATGATATGGAGATGAGTATGATAGGTTGATACCATATTTCTCACAAAATTCTAAAAATTCCTTAGATCTAAAACACATTCCATTGTCATAAAGAATCTTATAATGTACTCCGAATCTGGTAAGTATATTATCCTTCAAAAACTTGATGACCACCTTGCTTGTAGCCTGCCTTGTGGGTATAGCTTCAACCCACTTTGTGAAATAATCTGTCGCAACCAATATCCATCTGTGACCTCCACTTGAAGCATCTGCAATTTCCCTAATAAAGTTTATTCCCCACATTTTGAAAGGTTCTTCAGTCTGTAATAGAATAAGGGGTAAAGCACCATTATATTTTAGTTTCCCAAAGAATTTTTGATAGGACTCACACTTTCTAACATAATCATGACAATCCTTGAAAACATGAGGCCAGTAATACCCGGCTTTAAATATCTTGTGAGCTATTGTCTTAGCTGAGAAGTGACCGCCGCACACCCCATCATGTAAATCTTTAATAACTGACTTGGCCTAATAGGTGTCTAGACAAAAAAGGAGGATACCATCATTATTTTTCCAATATAGGTCTCCTTGGATTGGCACATATCTAGATGCTTGTAACCTTATAGTTCTTTTCTGATTATCATTTAGACCTTCTTGACACTTCATATGTTTTAAGAAGTATACTATGTCTGTGTACCATGGACAATGATTGATACTCATTTCTGCCCTTTCTAAATCTACTTGGTTTACTTGCCCTGCATCCAAATTTGTTTCTGCCATAAGCTTAGCCAATCCTTGTCCTCTGATTAACTTAGTGATCTAAATTTCAATGTCGAACTCTTGAATCTAATTTATCCATCGACGTCTTTTTCCTGTAATCTCTGATTGCCTTAAGATATCCTTAGTTGCTGCTTCAGGTATGTATGCCACAATTTTGGCCTCAACCAGATAGGGTCTAAATGCTTTAACTGATTTGACCAATGCATAGGCTTTCTTTTCATGTATGTCATAATTTAGCTTAGAAAGTTGTAGAGTTTTACTAAAGAATGCTATTGGTTGTTCATATCCTTCATCATTTTTCTGTAACAAGACTGCTACTATGGTGTGGAAAGAAGCAAAGGAGAATAACTAAAATGGTTTTGAAAAATTAGGGCACTTCAAAACTGGCGCTTCCCTAACTACTTTCTTAATGTTGGCAAATGCTTCTAAAGCCTCATCTATCCAATTTACAACTACACCTCTTTTTAACATCTTTGTAATAGGTTTTATGATTTCTGAAAAATTTGGGACAAACCGTCTTACAAAGTTGATTTGGCCAAGGAAAGATTGTATTCCCTTAATGTTTTTAGGATCTGAACTTTATCAATTGCTTCAATTCTTTCTAGATCTATTCTGACTCCTTCCTTGGAGACTATATGACCAAGGAGTTTACCCTCAGTAACCCCAAAATGAAATTTCTTCAGGTTTAAGGATACTCCATATTCCAAGGCCCTTTTGAAAATCTTCTCTAAGTGCTTACAATGATCTTTTGATTTCTTGGAATAAGCTGTGATGTCATCCTGATATATTACCATGATAATATCAATGAAATCCTCAAAAGCCACATCCATGGCCCTCTGAAAGGCAGCTCCTGCATTCGTAAGCCCAAATAGCATTCTCGTATAAACATATGTACCCCATAGCGTAGTGAAAGCTATTTTGTATTGTTCTTCCTCTTTAACTTTAACTTGGTTGTACCCAGAGAACCCATCCATCATGGACACTAATTCATTTCTTGTAACTTTCTGTAATAACACTTCCATGTTTGGTAATGCATAATTGTCCTTTAACGAAGATATGTTCAAATTTCTAAAGTCTACACAAAGCCTAATATCTCCATTCTTCTTCCTAACAAGTACCAAATTTGAACCCCAAGTAGAATGTCTAATCGGCTTTATAATACCAACATCCCTCATCTTAATGAGTTCCTCTTTCATCTTAGGAGACAAAGTCAGATTGATCGGTCTTTGCCTTTGTCTAAAAGGCTTTGCATTAGGTTTTAAGGGTATTTCATGTTGGAACAAGTCTTCTCTATAAGCCTTAAGATCATCATAGGACCAAGCAAACACATGTCTATACTTTCTTAATAAACTAACTATATCAGATCTAATTTTAGGAGTTAACTTTTTACCAATGAAAATTTCTTTAGGAGTGTGTTCATTTCCTAAATTTATCTTTTCCACTTCATCTATATTAGTATTTTCCATTTTAACCTTATCACTAAACTCTTTACTATCAAACATCTTCTCTAGTGTAACAAGTCCCTTAGGAATTTTATTAGTTTTAAGCTGAATTACATCTTTTCCAAATAAAGTATCATTTTCCTCTATAGTTTCAACATAAGCATTTAAATCAATGAATTGATCTTCGTACCTTTCCTCACATGTAAGAAACTTTATGATGTCTCTATCATTATCAAAGATTTGCCAATTATGAACATTATCCGATATTGATGGCCTTGGTTTGATCTCTATTTGCACAATATCTTCACATGGGATGTCATTGTGCTTAACTGCTAGGTTAGCCATGAAATCAACAAGAATATTCTCAGATCTATCTATCCATGTTATCGAAAAAGAATCAAAAACTTCTATGGAATCCCACACTTCATTTTTGTACCTTTTTAAGATATGATTCTTAGTAATAAACTTGTCCCTAATCTGAGATACAATTAATTTAGAATCACCATAAATAGAAAGAATTTTGATAGCATGATTACCTACTATTTTGAGACCTAGTACGAGTGCTTCATATTCTGTAGTGTTGTTAGTACATTCAAATGCTAACAAAAAGGAATATTTAAAAGATTTCCCATTTGGGGATATAAACACTACACCTGCTCCATTACCATTTTTACTACATGATCCATCAAAAAACATTTTCCAAATGAGATCATTATTTTCCTTAGCACATATTTCAATAGGACTAGTATTTTCAATGAGGTTTTTATGAATTCTTACCTAAAAATTCTCCATGTTGGTGTGGAAAAAGTGTGTAACCTGGCTTGGATCAACACCCTCAATGATGTAAGTAGATCTTGGTTCTCTGTCGATCCTTACAACCCTGTCATTCACTGGGATAGAAGCATAAGATAGATCTAGTTGAATATTTCCACCTACTAAATTAGACCATTGTCTAGATAATAACATTCCATAACTAGATGGTACTTCTACAACAGTAATGTCTATTTTATAAGATTTTTCAAGACACGAAGGAAGCTTAAACTCAACATTTTTCATTATTCCAATAACTGGGACTGACCTATTGTCCATAGCATAACACTTTCCATAAGTAGTATCCACATTCATTCCTAACTCTTTCATTACCCCATGAGGCATGATATTAACTACTGCCCTAGAGTCTAACATACAATTTTTAACCAATTTATTGTTTATCAATAAAGTTAGAAAGAAAGGATCTACTCTAGTAGCATCTTCATTAACAGAGGTTCCTAGGTAAATAAATGGTAATTCTTCATGATCTTTTTGTTCCTTGGCATCTTTTTTAACAACATCATTTATTAACTTGATCGTTTCATTCCTACAATCAGTTAATTTAACTATTTCCATTAGAGGGATAGAAAGTTTCACCTGAGATAATGCTTGAGACATAAATGAAGTACAATTTGAAATTTCCTTACCATTGCCCTATTTGCCAGTGTGTTTGCTTATCTTCGATGATTGATCAACATGCCTTCTAGGAGCATCCATCTTTTCTTTCTTTATCTCTGTATTCTTGTTCAAAATTTTGTACATCCCTGCTGCTTGTTCATTTCCTGAATTCACATTCCTGTTCCTCAAGTGATATTTGCTAAGCACTTGTTCCATTGCTGCTACAATGTAAGCTTCTCTTTCTTCTTTTGTCATCCTCCTAATAACTAGACCTTTATCATCATCTGAGAGGACTTGCTGCTCTTGTTGGTATCCCAACCTCTTGTAACTTTCATCTAGCACACATTCCCCATCTGAATCATCACTATCTCCTGACCAAAAGGGTGTGGATGAAAGAGCATTTACCACGGGCCTATCTTCGTATCCCTGGTTTTCCTCCTCTAGAATCTTTTGTGATATAAGGCATTGATCCTAAGGGTGAGGCATTTTGCAAATCTCACACCATAACTCATCCCCTATGAAATGATTATTTTTCTTGAGAGGATTTGGAGTATCTTTCTACCCTTTTAGAGGCTTTCCATCTTTCCATTCTATATGATAAGGCATGTTAGTAACCTGTATCTATCATTTCTATTGAAATTTTTGTCCTGTCTTCCAGGCTGAAAATGACTTTTGTTTGGTTGCAAATTCTTCATCAAACTTACTAATTCATCCATTTTATCATTTTCACTGTTCTTTTTTAGGACTGCAGGGTTGAATAGCTTAGGATCACTTCTTTTATCAATTCTTCCAGTAGCTATTCTATTGTTCTCAATATTCAATGCTATCTTGAAAGCCTGCTGTAAAGTTGTTGGATTATGAGACCTTATCTCATAATTCATCTTGACATCAAAAGCTTTCAAATAAAAAGTAATTAGAAAAGGATCAATAGGGTGGATATCCCTTGGAATCTTATTCAACACCCTATTAAATCTTTTATTAAACTCCCTTACTATTTCATTCATATTTTTCCTCATGCTTGTTAATTCATGAGTTGCAAAAGATGGATCTTTGTGATCCCCAAACTCCTTAATAAACTGATCAACAAAGACCTGCCAACTGGTAATTGATCTATCTAGAAAATTTTTGTACCACTCATCTGCACTATCTTTGAGTGAAAGAACTAACATTTTCATACACACATCTTCATGAGTAATATCAAATTCATAAACAATTTTTTTGACAGTATTGACATGTTGTTCTGCTAATTGAGACCCATCGCCAGTAAACTTAGGAATAAAAGTCTTTAATTTATTTGGTATAGGATCAGGACAACACATTACATTTGAGAAATCTAATGGCTTATATCTTTCATTTACTTCCTAGAATCTGGCATCAAATAAATTTCTATTATTATTATTTTGAAAATATTGATTCTGGGGCATACGGTTACCTCCCTGGTATTGATTTTCTAGGTTACCACCTTGGCCATCATGATGTTTCCGAGCCACATTCATTTGATTTAACATCCCTCCTTGATACTATTGATGTTGTTGTTGTACAAGGTTTCTAGGTTGTTGATTTGTACCCATAGTATAACCATTTGGATGCATTGAATTCTGAGTTTGTTGTGCATGAAATTATTGTGTCTGAGTTCTTCCATGCTGCGGATTACTATAATTCTTTTGTCCTTCACCTAGATAAGTCTACTTTTTATATGATGAGGTGCACTACTTAGATTATATCTACTTTCATGACATTGCTTCTCAGCATGCTAGTACTGTACACCTTCAAAATATTGTGTATTTAGATAATGATATTCATTTTCATTGTTAATACCTACTTTAATATAATCATGAATTTCATTCTACCTATGCATCCTATCATTAGGTTGCTCATGAAAATAACTATTTTTTCTCTTACTTTGTGCATAATTTTCATAATGCTTGTCTGGGTAGTCCATGTCAACATCTAAAAACTGTGCACCATTTTGGCTTTGTACCCAATTTCCTGGATGTGTATATTCTCTAGAATTCTGATCATTATTATATTTATTTTCTCTCTCAATGTATTGATTATGCACTTCATTCATTCCATTGTAAAAATAACTATCTGGCTGTGAATGAATACCTTTATTTGTATTTTTAGATTCAACCTGAATATTTTTATTTCCATAATCATCCTTACTATGCCTAGGTTGGTAAACGCCATTTGGCATACAATTATCTCCTATTTTTACATGCTCACCATACTTTCATTGTGCATCATGTATTAGCTCTTTCCCGGTATTAATACTTCCATTATACAAATAATTATTTTGTTGTGGATAAACATCTTCATTTACTTTTCCAAAATTAAAGTGAATATTATTCTCACCATTCTCAATAACTGGATAATAATTAGCTTGCTGACAATGCTGCTCACCATCTTTTACTCCCTCTCATTGTATAGATTCATGATAATCAGCCTGTTGCTGAGATGTTTGGTTCTAGTAATCATTATGAATATATCTCCTCACATATTCTTCCTTCCTTTGTGCAGGTAAATATACATTATTCTGCTGCTGAATTTTATCTTCTTCCTCACCTTGCACGTATTTCTCATATTTACCATGCTACGTATACCCCACATTTAGATGTGTGGGTTTAATATATTTATGTCTGTGGTGATTTTCGGCATGTTTAATTTCCCTTTGGGCATACTCCTCCCTCTGTGCAATTTCAGATGGATGCTCACATAATTTTTGGTTTTGATAATGCATTTCATTACTTTGGTATTCTTGAACATCTCTCTTATCTTCAACTTCATACTTGTCCTTCTTCTGCGCAAAAAATTGCATATTATTTTGCTGTTTGCATAGTTTATTAATACCTCCTTCCATAAAAAAGGTGAAAACTCCTTCATCTTGCATTTTATTGCTTTTCTTATCATGATGCCCAAACATACTCAGCTGCCCACGTGAGCCTCTAGCCTGATATTTGTAAGGCACATTACTTTCATCATCTTCCTTCTATGTGTCTGATTGCTACTCTTGCATGCCCTTTGATAGGTTATTGTTTTTTAAATAGTCACTTCTATTTTGCGCTAGCTGACGACCATCCTCCTTGTGCATTTTATAATATATATTATTATCATGTGGATATGCGCAAGAATGAATACCCTGCGCAAATCTACCTTGGGGCTATGTGAGTATCCCTTGTTGCTGCTGATAATAGTTATTCTTCACTACATTATCTACTTGTGGTATATAGGTCTGGTTTTGCGCAAGCATTCCTGGCTATTTTGGCAAGGCTCCAAAATGCACATTAGTGTGATATTGTGCAACATTGTTTTGATTTAATATTTTGTTATTATGTTGCTCACTCTTTTGGCTATTTCCATGGAGCTGAGCATATTCATGATACTGTGTATTGTCTTTCTCTTGAGTAAACATATTATGACCATATTTATTCTTTTCCTGCAGTTGAAAATCATTATGTCTAGCTGGTTGAATATCTTCCCAACCTAGTGCAAATACATCATTATTTACCTTATGTTGTGTTTTACTATCAAAGTAAATTTCTTCCTAACCATGCAGCTACTCACACACAGTACATGATTTACCACCTTTCGTATATTTTTTAACATGAGGCTGGTTTTGATCGAACACGTTCACCTACTCACGTGAGTTGTAACATTGCAAATTTCTCCCGATGGTTTGCATAGGGCATTGCTGGAGCGACACTGAATATTCCTATGGTATTTCAATATGCCCATATTGCCTATCATAAACACTATGATATGTGTCAAGAGGTTGCATATTGTTACAAGCCCGCTGCAAATCATATTGCTCCTTCACCTGCTTCTCTTCTTGCGCAAGTTGATGGATTTGTCTGGCATGCTCACTTGGATCTGTAGTGTGCTGGTGTTGAGCACCATAAATATGAAAATAATCTCCATTATATTTGTCAACTTGTTGGTTGTAAATATTATCCAATGTATTATTCACTCGCTATTCACAAATCCGGTCTTGCATGAGTTTATTAGGCTGTCCATAGCAGTTATTATCATATTGTTTATTCATTTTCATACGATCTTTATGCTGCGTAGGTATGTCACCATTGTTTTTTTTTATAATAATATCATTGCGCTCACATGAATCATCATATTGCTGCACACACCACATTTGAGGATCGTTATTTTTATCTATTGAATTTACATATTGTTTATTACCTTGTCCATATACACAATCATCTCCAAAACCATTATGCTCATCTTGCACTTTATCCCGAGATGGTTTATAATATTCATCTTTTTGCTGATTGTGAACATAGTCATATTGCAAATGCTAATCATTATTCACCAAACTATGGTCATGCATATCTTTTCTCTGTATATTTTCATAATGCCTTTTGTTGTGACCTTGCTCAGAATTATTAAAATTATGATCAGGATGATCATCATTTTCCTTCCGTCCTTGTGAACCTTCACCATAATGGGGGTGATTGTGTTCACCACTATTAAATAAACTATAGGTGTTTCTATTAGGCACAAGTTGTCTTTGAAAATTGTTCAATTCATGTTCATTATCCTGATTACCCTTTTGATCATTGCCATTTTTTCTTATCCTTTGAGCACTATCATAAACATCATAGGGGTCATTTATATTTTTCAACTTGTTATTTAGGTCACACAGTGGATTAGAGAAAGTATTGAACCATTCACTATCATCCCCTATGGTTCTCCCTTCGTTGTTTGTTTGAAATGTAGGGTTAATGGCATTGTCTTGAATAGTGTGACCACTATTCTTTCTGTGAGGGGTAGTATACTTTAGTGTTCTGACACTTTGATTTATTTCCACTTCGTCAACCTTTTCTCCTTCATTGATTTGTTCTGATCCTCGTATACTTTCTGGAGGAGTAACGATATCATCAATCTGCAACCCAAAGCATTCCAAAATATCAACTAGTTGTTTTCTAAATTTCTTTGTGAATCTTTTCTTATCAGGGATAAGTTCAGTGAACTCTCAGATTGATTTTTGTATCCAAATGTCAACTTCATCATCTTCTTCCTCATTTTGATAATTGCACTAATTGACGTTTGAGTGAAAAGGATTTATATTACCTTCATCACTTTGATGGTTAGGACTGGGAAACTGTTTGCAAGTAAGCTCTTGATCATCCTTGTCAGGCCGCTTCTCAAGAGACACATACAACATCCTTTTCTTTGATTTCTTATTCCTCTTTTTAGGTTTCAATTCAGAGAATGAATTTTTCTTTAGGGACCTTCTCCCTAACATAAGTTTCACTTGATATTGAATTTTAGAGTCACCACCTCACTTCCTATGAGGAATTAATAACTGTTCTGAATCTTTCTCCCAGTAGAGTTTTCACAACTTAACCAGAGATTATGAAACTGACATTCATTGATAGGTTGTTCCCCAGCAGAGTCGCCAATTTGTTGGGGCTTGAAAATGCTGGTCATTTTGAGGCCAACTAACAGGCACAATCAGTGCCTCTGCAATTCTGGTTCGATTGAACCAAGGCTAGTGGGCCTAGATTGGGTGCACTATCAAATTGCACGAGCTATGTGCATAAACAATGAAAATCTCTCCAAAAGGGGTTATTGATCCCTAGAGGATGTATTAACCTAAAGTCATAATTAACAGGTGCTTAGATATTTAAATTAATGCTATAAACTAATACTAATCTAAATTTAATGCTTTGTGAATAAGATAGTGGATTGAAAATGTATTTAACAGAATGAAATAAATGACAGGATCAAATGAACAAATAGACTAGTGTCTGATATCCATTGGGAAGAGAGTTAGATACATTCAATTGTTGTGTATAACTGGAGATAGTTTTCAGATAACTCATCCTATAGAACGAGACCATCACCCTACAAATTTCTATTTGAATCAAAATTTATAACAATAGATGCAACAGGTCCTATGGTTTTTAACTCAACTAAAGAGCCCGAAAGGAAACAATATCAGGTTCTAGACCTTGCTATCATCATTCAAATTGCACTTATTAATTATAAATAATTACTCAAAATTGAAAACATAGTAGGGTTTCTTGATTAAGAATAATCCAAGAAATCAATTGAATATAAAAAACTATACAAACAATAGGATATAGGCACTTATCAGATATCCGTGCATGAGATCTTAAACCATTACATTCCAGTCTATTTGTAGTAGCCCCTTTTTTCTGTGAGAGAATTGTGTCCTTATGTTTACAATTGACTGATTATAAATATAAATCTCAATAGTCTCCTGTGAAAGGACATGCCCTTTCATAGGACCTAATCATACAACTAACCCTAAAAATACATATAATAAACCATAACAATGGTTGTTTAAAAATATTTCCCGTACAAATTTATTTAATAATGTCTGGTGTTCCGTATATAACAACATTGATATTTCCTGCACACATAAAAAATACTTATTATTAGTTTATAAAATAAAATAAAATAAATAATGTATGTAAGATGTGATCTTATAAAAACTATTTATTATTTATTAATAATTAATTGAAACTAAATATCATAAAAATAAAAATATAATTATACTTAAGTCCCAAAAATTATTAAATTATGAAGGATTTACATAATAAGATAAATACATTATGCTTGTAATTATCCTTTTATTTTCAAATAAAAATATATGTACTTATTTAAGAGTAAAACCCACTTAATGCAAAATAGATTTAGCCCTAAAATAAAATCTATTCACTTAAGGGGTAACACATTAAGATAAAATAATCACTCTAATAAAATATTTCAAAAATAAAATGATAATACAATTATGAAAATGATATGATTAGGGAACCCTAAAGATTTAACTTTATAAAAGTAACCCTAAAAACATACCTATAAAAGATTAACTAAAAAATGGTAAAATGAAACTACTAATACCCTAAAATTAAAGTAAAAGAAAAGGTGAAAAATTACATTAAGGGATTTGAGATTAAAAGGAAAAAATCAATTAATCATTACTCAAACCCTAAGAATATATAAAAAATTCAATTTACTAAAGTTCACTAATAATACAATAACACTTAAAAAAATTTCACCCTAAAAATATTAATGTTAACTATATGTGAAGATAAGAAAATGAGGAAGTGATAAGAAATTAGGTCACAAAGTAAATAAATTAATACATATCAAATAATGAACTAACTATGTCATATAATTTAAAGTTTTTGGGGTAAAATAAAAATTAGGGATAAAAATGATTATAAGTAATTATAACATGCAAAAAATCTCCTTAATAAACAATATTTATTTTAGTAATTTATTTTGAAGGAAATATGATTATCTTATGTTTATATATTTATTCACACATATACTGTCAAAGAATAATGTAGAGTAGTTGGTAAGGGGGGTAGATTTGGGTAGTTAGGTAGGAAAAAAGGAATGGGTCGAGAGGTTGAGTGTTCAACTCCCTCTCCGCATTCTTTTTTTTTTCTTTTAACATTAAAAATAAGACAATATATAAAATAAATAAAAATCACATTATTACTAAAGATAATTAAGAGATAGATAACTCCTTGTGTGAAAGGTTACTTTTAATCTGTCACCTGCACATACAATAAAAATAAGTATATACTTTCTCCTAATCCTCTCGAAGAATAATGTAGAGTAACTGGTTAGGGGGTGAGAGATTAGATAGGTTCTTAAAAGGTCAGCTCGAGAGGTTGAGTGTTCAACTCCCTCTCGCCGCCTTTTTAGCCCAATTTTATACATATTTTTATTTTTTAAAATTATTAATATCTAAAAACAAATATGCATAAAATAAAACATTTACAACCTAATACATGAGAGTGGATACACCTTTTATCTATTTTAATCTTTTTATCAAAGGAGATTTATAAAATGTGACCAATATGTATTATACTTCCTTGACGTCTTATTCCTTTAGGAGCTGAAATTTTTGGTGTCAACATCACCTTTAGAGAGGGTTAACCATAGTGGACATTCCCTTAATTGGGTCAACCACGTGGATGGAACCTCAAGCAGTAATAGCCATTTTCACCGTGGTAGCAGCAGCCGCTATATAAATGTCCTTGTGGAGGAAATCTTCACAGGTGTGGTCTCTTGTTGGGCTGTCAGATCTCCCTAGTAGCTCCTGATTGATTAAATTTTTGAACTGTGTCAAAACCCTGGTGCACCTGGATTAGAGGTCACCCTCTTGAGATCACAAAAGTTGTAGATTCATACCATTACTAAAAACCCTAGTGAGGCCAAATTTTCATTTTCTAGGAATATGTGCGTTATTGCAAAACTTTTTGGAACATACACTATTAGCACTCCTAGGGATTGGCACAATTCAGTCACTTGATTATTCATGTGCAGGGTTGCTTTGTCCCCTATTCATTATTTTTAGATGTGCTTGAAATCACTTGCTTACTGTTTTGCGTGCCTATTTATCTATCTAGTTACTAAGAATGAATCAATCTGATACAATCTTCAAATCTGAACAGATAATTTTGTGAACAATTTGAAACTGAAAACCTCAAAAATTGCAAAATATGATGTCAAACACCTTTTTGGAGTCAAAAGTCATCTTGTAAAGTCAGAAAGTCATACGACTTTTGGCTATTGTCGTTTCAGAACCCCCTGATTGTCGTATGGTAGCTGGTATATTGTCGTACGAGTTTTTCTGCCAATCAATTCAAAAAAGTAAAAAACCCTTCTATCAACTATTGTGCGAGTTTTTCAATAGTCGTATGAGTTTGTCAATTGTCATTTCATGCTATACCCACTATCGTATGAGCCTGTGGAAAGTCGTTTGAGAAATTTTGAAAAATTGCCAGAAAGTTGTCAGAACTGTTAGAGACCTAGCTTTCCCAGCCTATTTCTAGAGTCTGTTAAGAAAATCACTGTGTCAGGAATAGGATAGCAACTACTGAGAATCCAATAATTTTCCTAAAGTGGCCTTTTGAATCTGATTTAGCCTTCTGTTTAATCGATTTGAGTCTTTTTCATCTCGTGTCAAAACCTTGTCATAACTATCAATCTTCAATCCATCTTCAAAATGGCTAAGTGTTGTGAACTCGTGCCTGATATCTTTTAGTCATCTACCCATATAGCCAGGGCATAGTCTCCTTTATTTATGTCTAATCTAAGCTTCAATCAATCAAACCTTGACAAGGTTGCGTCATTTGATCTTTTTGAATCATATCTTTCTTCAGTTGCCTTCATCATATTCTTTTGCTTCACCCAAGGTTAATGGTGGAAACTAGAGCTTCCTCTCACAAGAAATCTAGAGAAGTATCCCATACCATACCTTTGAATACTCTCCAAGCTCCAAATTTTGAGCAACTCTACAATCCTGGTCTTTACGAAGATAATGGTCTTGGCAATTTTTGATTGAAAACTGGTTACATTCCTCCTCCATCAACTCACAGAGGAAATCAAAAAACTCCTCCTCGATCTATCCCAGGGAGAACTCCCACCATGTCTCAAGTAGGAAAAAACTTTGGCTCTCAAAGAGCTCAATCTCAATATGGTGTAGATCAGGAACCCACACCTGAAGAAATTGCTTGGTATCAAAATGATGATGACTTCAAAAGAATGATAAAACATTTCTTGAAAGAAGATAGAGAAGCATACTTTTTACAATTAGCTCATCAAGGAGCTAAACTTCCTCCCAAATTTAATGTTGAAGATATCATTACGCATGAGGAAGAAAATCCTATTTTGGCTATGATGAAACAAATGCATGCCATGAAAGTCAAACTTAATAAACATGAGAAAGAAAAGGAACCCAAGGAGTTCTCCATGGAGGCCCTATGTCCTTTTCCATTTGATAGATACTTGTACATGCCACCATTCCTAAAAAGAGTGGAGATGCCTAAATATGATAAGTATGATGGACATTCTGATCCTCAAGATCATGTCAGAGAATTCTGTACACAATCTATGGAGTTCATGCATGAACCAACTTATCTGATGTATCTCTTTCCTCGATCTCTAGGGGGAGTAGCCATTCATTGGTTCTCTATATTGCCTTCTACTATAAAATTTTTTGAGGAGTTGATCAAATTGTTCTATCAGTAATACTCCTACAACATTCAACATCCAGTCACCATGATTGATATCTACAATCTCAAACAATATCCAGGAGAACCATTCCTGACATTTCTCAAGAGATGGAGGAAGAAATTCTCTCTATATGCTAGGCCTATTCCAGAAACTGAGAAACTGGAAATCTTCATCAATAATCTTGTCCCATAGATCAACTATCATTTACAAATGCAAGATCATACATCTTTTGATAAGATGGTAGACAATGCGATCAAAATTGAAAAGGTGCTTGTGAAAAAAGGAGACATCACACTTCAAAAGGACAAGTACGAATCAAGATCCAGTTCTAAAGACAAGAACAAAAATAAAGGCATCATCATAGATGGCATTGTTGATACTATCCGTGCCCCATCAAATGCACTAGCTTTCAATCTAACTATTAGTACCCAAGCCATCAAAGCTTCAGAGCAAAAGGTGTCCGAACCATCTCAAAAGAAGCTAGAATACAAATCTTTGTCCACTGATAATAAACAGAAGTTCACTCCTCTTGGAGAATCTTTGGAATCAGCTATGAGAACTCCATTGGCTAATAACATCATCTCTTTACCTGAGATCCAACAATATGACCCTGACCCTAAACCAAAATGGTGGAGAGAGAATGAATTCTGTGATTTCCATCAGGGTAAAGGTCACAAAACTAATAATTGCTTACACTTGAAACATACTATTCAAGATCTAATTGATAAGGGAGACATCATGATTGACAATCATAAGAGCAATAATGATCATACAACATTCATAGAACCATTTCTGAAACATGGTCAAGAAGTTTCATCTTCTCAGCCTAATATGGGGGCAAAGGTCAATTATGCTTACCCTGGAAATAATGTTTTTATCAATATGGTTGAACCTTATCTCTCTGAGCATTGCAATGTCATCATAATTGTGTGAAGAGATAGAGATCATACTTTAGCTAATGCAATGACTTGATCACAGGCTCAGGCACATTTGAATGGAAAAATCCTAGATTCATCAAATGTCCCTAAGATGCCCTTCAATCTTTCTTCCGCTTCCAAACAGAAGGCTGCTTCTAAATCTTCCAATCCTGAAGATACGAGGCTGACATCTTATAGCATTGTTCAAAAAATCCAACACACTAATGCAAAAATCTCCATGTTTGAGTTGCTTTGGATATCTCCAGCTCATAGAGCTATTCTATGCAAAGCTTTTCTCAGATCTAATGTTCTTGATGACCTTGATTTAGACAGGTTCCAGACTATGGTTGGACATCTTACATCTCTGCAATATATCTCCTTTTTAGAGGAAGATGAAAACTCCTTGATTCACCCGCACAACCAGCCCTTGCATATAGAAGTCTTGATCCAGAACCATAGAGTCAAATGTGTGTTGATAGATGGGGGTGCTGGCCTAAACATTTTCTCTTATGGCTTGGTCACACAATTGGGATTTTTAGAATTGGCTATTGATCCTAGAAAGAAAATAACTATAAAAGCCTATGATGAACAAGAAAGATCTTCTAAAGGCACCATTATCTTACCTATTAGAGCAAGTCTGGTTATCAGGGATACTATATGTCAAGTTCTTGATCTACCTTTGGCTTACAACATTCTTCTAGGGAGACCATGGATACATGAGATGAAGGCTATTCCTTCTACATTCCACCAATACTTGAAATTTCCTTATGAAGGAGTAGAGGTCACTATTCCAGTAGACATATCCACCACTTGTAATACATTGAAGGAAAGTATGGATAAACTTGTGCCTAATAACAAAGAATCTTCCATTGAGCCAACAAAAGAAGCATCCACATCTAAAATGGAAGACATTGCAAAAGAGGTCAATATCAAAGAAAATGGTATGGGAGAGTATACTATAGAACCAGTCTTATCTTTGACATCTCTACCTATCTCACCTAAGTCTTATGGACAATCTTTAAAATAGTCCAAACCAGACTCTAAAGAACCTCTTGAGGCATATAAAAGAAATTTTGTGGCAGAACAAGTCTCCAAGCAAGAATTTGAAGAAGATGAAGCTGTGCTTACATGGCTATACAAAGATGAGCCTGAATCTCAAGCTGTTCCAACTAGTGACTCTATAGTATCTAAAACCCCTTCTAAGTCATATGGTCCAAGAGATAAATTAATAGCTAAGATGGGATATCTAGGTAAAGGACCTCTAGGAGTCAAAGGAGAAGGTCTTATAACACCTATTTCACATACTGGTAGGGAAAACAAAGATACCATTGGCTTAGGCTTTATAAGGAAACCCTTCCACCTCAAAGGTAATTGTTCTCATGTCATAGAGAAAATTGCACTAGGAGAACCCCTTCTTAAGAAGGAAGAAACTGAACCATCAGATAGTGATTTAGATAGCTCATAACTTATTCCTTATGAGCATTTGCCTAAAGAAATCAAAGACCTTCTTGATGTTGAAGATGATCCAATAAAAAGAATCAATGTAGTAGAAACACAAGAACCTACTATAGAGTAAGAGATAGTTGCAACACAAGAACCAACTAATCTCAAAGACAATCAAATAGACAAAGAGGAAAGTGGTAGTTATTCTGAAATAGATTCCCATGAGTATGAATTCAAATCAGAAACCGAGGGTAACCCTTTTTAGGGTGTTCATCCTGACTTTACTCATGTTCTTAGATTTCCTAGAGGCATAGATGAAGAATCTAATGACTAAGAATGGGGAGCCATTCCAGAAGAAGATGAGCTTATTACAGAGAAACATGTTGATGTTATTTACCAATATGCACCTAAACCCAATGTAAGTCTATAGCGAAATGATGAATTTATCGAGTCTGATCCACCTATGGCTGAATTGGACTCCCACAATGACATTGAGCCTATTCACAAATTGAATGTCTTAAGTTGTAATATCACCTTTGAACTCGAGCATTGGCTTAGGACCGATGATGACAGATCCATATCCGTAAACACTATCTCCCAATCTTTCCCCATTTTGACTATCCAACATCTTGAACTTCTTGATCAAACCTCCACAAATCTGAGCCATGGTATTTATACCTTCCTGAATGAATATGCCCTTGCTTGCTACCTCAATGCAGTTGAGCCTATGAAGATTTCTATCAGTGAATTGAGTGTTAGCATGACGGAGTCGGACATCAAGTATCTTAGTCAAAAAAATAAGAATAAGAATAAAAAGAAAAGGAGTTCTGAGGGTGAAAACCACTTTGTGGCAGTCTCAGAACCTACAAAAGTAAAAATAAATGATGTATCTAAAGGTGAAAACCTCTTTGAGGTGCCTAAGGATGAGATATTTGATGTCCTTCCGAATCATTTACAAGATAGATCTCTAGTTCTAATTGAGCCCACTCAATCTATCAATTTGGGAACAACAGAGGAACCACAGTTGATTCATGTAGCACAATCTTTAACAGAAGAAGAGAAGCAAAAATTTACTACATTCCTAATAGAAAAGAAGATCAACTTTGCATCAAAATATTTAGATATGCCAGGGTTGGATCCTAATCTTATAATGCATCATTTATCTATAGCTCCAAATGTCAAACCTGTTAACCAAAAATTGAGAAAGATGCATCCTCATGTTGCACTCTTGGTAAAAGCTGAATTAGAGAAACTACTAAAAGCCAGATTCATTTGAGTTATTGATTATGCAGAGTGGATCTCTAATATTGTACCTATTTCAAAACTAGATAAATCAATTAGAGTGTGTATAGACTTTAGAGATGTAAATAGAGCATGCCCTAAGGATGATTTTCCACTACCTAACATTGACATGATAGTGGACATGACTGCGGGCTTTGAGATGTATTCTTTAATGGATGGTTTTTCTGGATATGATCAAATAAAAATTGCTCTAGAGGATCAAGAGAAAATTTCTTTCACATGTGCATGGGGCACCTTCTGTTGGAATGTCATGCCATTTGGGCTTAAGAATGCTGGTGCTACATATCAAAGAGCCATGACATGATGCATAGGACTATGGAAGATTATGTTGATGATACTTTAGCAAAATCTAGGATTAGAGCTGAACATCTAAATGACTTGAGCAAGATACTAGACAGAATAGAAAAATTTAGTCTCAGACTAAATCCTAAGAAGTGTGCTTTTGGTGTCACTTCTGGAAAGCTCTTAGGATACATAGTTTCAAAGAAGGGCATTGAAGTTGATCTAGCTAAAGTGAAGGCTATCATGGAAATACAACCTCCCAAAAACATCAGTCAAATGAGGACATTGCAAGGGAGAGTTCAATCTATCAGATGATTCATTTCTCAGCTAGCAGACATATCACATCCTTTTACAAAAACATTACATAAAGGTGTGACCTTTGCATGGAATGAAGAATGTGAGAACAACTTTGACCATATCAAGAAGTATCTATCAAATCCTCCTATCTTGATGCCTCCCATTCTAGGGAAGCCCTTGATCTTATATGTCTCCGCTACAGATACATCACTGGGGGTATTACTTGCACAACATGATGAGAACAAAAAGGAAAGAGCTATATACTATATCAGTAGGACATTGGTAGCATATGAAAAGAATTATTCTATGATTGAGAAGGCTTGTCTAGCCATGATCTTTGCATCACATAAACCGAGACATTATATGTTAGCTCATACCACCCATTTGGTAGCTAAGGTTGATCCACTAAAGTACCTACTAAGCAAAGCCGCCCTCACAAGTAGATTAGCTAAATGGGTCATGCTCTTAAGTGAATTTGAAATTGAATATGTTGAAAGAAAAGCTATAAAAGAATAGGCTATTGCTGATCAATTAGCAGATGCACCTATGATTGATGATACACCAATGCAAATGGAATTTCCAGATTCCTCTATCATGACTCTTTCTTCTAGAGAATGTCATTTATTCTTTGATGGCTCCTATACACAGAATGGATCAGGAGTAGGCATATTATTCATAACTCCTCAAGGATACTCCATACCTAAAGCATTTAGATTGAAGTTCCCCTGCACAAACAATATTGCAGAATATGAAGCCCTTCTTAACGGCATGAAACTAGCAATTGAGTGGAGAGTAACAAAATTACACATTCATGGAGACTCACAACTTGTTATCCATCAAGTCAATGATGTGTACCAAACTAAAGATGAAAAGCCCATTCCTTATAAGAGAATGGTAGATGATTTAAAGAAGTATTTCATATCTATCACATTTGAGCAAATTCCTAGAATAGAGAACAAGGTTGCCGATGCAATGGCAACATTATCTACTTTATTACAACAGCCTGAACATGAGCTACGCTACAAGTTCCTAGTGGAAGCACTATCTTATCCTGCATATGATTCCCCCAAAACCTATGTGATCTACATTATTGTTGGTCATGATTCATCTAGATACAAAAACCTATTTTCCTATCTCCAAGACCAAATCATTGCTGATACCTTCAACCGCCATGAAAAGAGATACCTTATCCACAATGCCTCCTGATATGTCATCATTGGTCATGATCTTTATTTTGGGATTTTTTTAGGTTTTGTGAGGTTTTCAGTTTCAAGTCATGATTTAACCCTTCTACAAGTTTAATTTTTGGGGTTTAGGTTTTCAAAAATCCATCAAACTTGTTACAAGCAAGCCTGAAAACCCTTGCCCTAGGTTTTTCCCTTTTGAGAAATCTTGCTTCTTCGTGTAAACCCTTAAGTTTCCCTAATCCTTATATTTCATTGTTACTTTTTGGCCACTTAAGTGTTTTGATTATGCGCATGATTATTTCCATCCAGTGCTCGATGAATCACGTAGTGTTGTTTTATGTCTTTGAGTTATTTAGCAAACTAGCGAATAAGTAAAACCCGTGTTGTACATTTTCTTTAGTTGCTAAGTCTCCAAATTGTTCAGCAGTTACCTCAACCTTTGCACAAATCAGCAAGTATGTAGTCTCCTATTCGCTTATTTCTTGGCGGTTTCTGGTTAACTTCTAGCGACCTGGCATGGCAGTGTTCTCTCATTCTCAGAATCAAGCACTTAAGACTTGTATTATCTAGTGATCTGGTGAGGACCGTTGATTATCCTTATGATCGACGGTTATGTTTTAATTTCAAAGTATTTGGGTCCTACATAGATTGATTTGGCAATTCGGTGACTGTGTTATAAGTTCTATGTGCTCTAAGTTTGGCGGTTCTGACAGTTTGGTTTAAAAAATTGGACAAAAGTGGTTTTCCCTATTGTCTGCATGATCTTGAAATAAGTTGGCAAGGTTCTAAATCTTCTGGCAATCTGGCGAATGAGGTAGTCGCATATTCTCTTAAAAGATTGGGTATGATGAAAACTTTTCAATGAATGGGTATGATGAAAACTTTTCATGTCTTCCTCTACTAAAATTAATTTGAGCCAAGAGAGAGAGAGGTATACCAAAAATATAGGGTTAGTAAAAGACCAGATGGTGAACCATATCCCAAAGTAGGGAACATATATAGCTCCCCTCCCTGATAACATGAATGCCCCCTACCAGTTTAAATCCCTCCATTACTATATGAAGCAGACTTGTTATGGGCTGTGTAGAGTATTGGGAATAGATGGGGATGAAGAATTTTTTCTAGCTAATCTTTTGATGATGATCTTAGATATCTAGAATTCTCTAGTAAAAATAGATTATGATTACATCCAGTATGTAATTGATAGGATGCATGAAGGGCTAATGTCTGTCAAAGAAAGTAAGAAGCCCATCAAGTTCTTGCATTACTCTATGTTGATGCACTTAATTCTGTTTTTCAATATCAATAATTTTGATTTGGATATGTTGAAACTAGAATTCACTTTCCAAGATCAACATAATCCAGTACAACTATGGGTAAAGGTATGGAATAGTACTGCAAATAGGTGTGACTTTTGTGTTTTCAAGAACTTCATTGTTTTTCCTATTCTGAGATGGCTGGGCATAAATCTTACAAGGTTACCACCTAAGGTCCTAAGGCTGCTAAGACCTATGCAATGGGAGGAAAAATGGGAGGGAAACCATAATTGGGGTGATTTCTACTTAGGGGAAAATTCTATAATTATAAGAGTTTACGGTTGCCCCCAACCCCCACATTTGTTACCAAAATTTGTGCCACCAAGAATTGCTTCTTTATAATTTGTTTGGCAGTTGATGTGGACAGATAAAGAACTTTTGGCCTCTCATAAGAAAGGTAATTTCAAACCTAGGTAGTTCAGAATCAATGATTTCTTGATTGGTAAGAGGGCTTTCCCACAAATTACCACCTGGCTAAATCAATTTAAGATGGTATCTGGTTTTTGTAGACATGTGGACCTTGAGGGCTTCATTAAGACTGCAAGGTTGACACTGATACCTGGTATTGGTGTCAATAGAGAACATGAGGGACTTGATGAGGAGGATGTAATTAGGAATATTGTGGAGAAGGATGATTTCACTACAAGATGGAATAGGTTTTTTGACCTAAAGGATTTGCAAACTCAGTTGAAGGCAGCCCAAATTCCTTTTGACAGTTTCTTCCCTGACCTTCCCTACTTAGAAAGAATTAACAAGATGATAGAGATGTGTGACAATCTGTCAAATCAATTGGAAAGGTTGATTGATCAAAAGCAAATAAAGAAAAAGGATTACTCATCTTCTAATCATGAGGATTTCTCTGATGGATCCCAAGAAGGAGATAGCCCACCACAAGTTGGAGACTTACCAGTTATTGATCTCATTAAAGATCAATTAGAGGCAGAGGACCTTCCAGAGCCACCATTGAAGAAGTAGAGGTTTGAAGAGGGAGAGTCTTCTAAGAAGAACAAATAGAAAGGGAGGATTGATAGAGCATCTTCTCTTGTACTAGGTGATAGGGCTTACCATCACTAATTGAGGAAAACAATAAGGGCCAGCAAGATTGTGGCCACTAATGAAGGAGATGAAGAATAGTCCTTGTGGTCAGGACAAGATATTAGAGAGGTATATCAGGAGGAGTTCTTAAGTGATGACTATTTCATCAAGAGTGATGAATTTAAGAATTTTCTTATCTGGAAAAAGAAACAAGATGTGGCTAAGGATATGCCTGAGGGAGTAGAGCCAAGTGAAGAAACCATGAGAGAATTAGCCTCTTATGATCCTAGCCTTGATGCTATAACTGTAGATGAAGCCAGAGAAATGGTTAGATCAAGTGGAATGCTGGTAACTCCAGGATGGGATTTGACCTCTGCTTTTATTATTGATTAGATAAGAAAGCAACCAGAGGGCAGTTTATCCTATGAGGTTCATATTGGTGAAATGATAAGAGGAAGTGGCTATGACCCAAGATCCCAGGCTATTGCAATGTGGTCTATTGCCCCAAAGAGTCAAAATCCATCTCTACTAAGTATAGAGGATCAGATGGAAGGGAATAAAATCATATGGACTATACAAAATACAACTGATCTTGAGGTTTCCAAGGTAGTGACCCATTTTTCTAACTTGAATGAAGAAAAGATAGCTTAGTTCTCTGAAAGGTATGCAAAACTATTTGAGAATGCAAGTGTAATGGCCAAAGATAGGGACTTGAAAATGATAAAGATCAAGCAATTAGAAGATGAGTTGGTTGATTTGAAGGTTAGGCTTGAAGAAGCCTCAAAGGCAATTCTTCCTCCTCCTTTGTAGATTGAGGTCCCTGTTCAGACAGATACAGAGGTTCTTGATAAGCCTGCTGAGGACTTAGAAAAAATAAGACTAGATGCATCCTTGGATACTGTGACAAGGATTGTATAATATAGGTAGGACAAAATAAAGGACAGGATGGAATCAGTCCATCAGTCAGTCAGTCTATTACACCAGGCCAGTGGAAAAGTGAATGAGTTTTTGACTACTTTGGAGCCACTCTTTAGTGCATGGTTAGGGAGGAGCTCACTGTTTGATAAGCTTGATGATTTGCAGGAATATAGGTATGATATTCCTAAGGTAGTATCTGAGGTTTTTGAAAAGATTGGTTTAGTAAGTGTTGTGTCAAAGTTCTTTAAAGGTAAGTCTAAATAGATAGTAGCCAAGTTGGCTATGTTTGATGGAAATAGCCGTAAGTACTTGCCTCCAATATATGACAATGGTGGGGGTATTGTCAATATAGATGAGTGGAAAATATCAATGGATCAAATGATAATTAAGCAGGATGCTTTCCTTAACAATGATAGTACTTTGGATTTAGAAAGATGCAATAGTATAATTGACAACTTATTTAAAGTTGAAAGTGATTGCATATGGTTTGTAGCAGATGCTAAAAGTGTAACTGAATCCATGTGGGATCAGCAGATCAAATCACTACAGGAGTTGCAGGCTTACAATTTTCCATTTGATGATGATGTGGCAGCATGGGACAAACTGACAAAGAAAAGAAAGAAGAAGCCAGCTGCCTAAATGACAGGAGAGGAAGAAGAATAGAGTACAAATGGGACCTGATCCAGAGTTCAAGGGAGAGCATGTTTCAAACAAGGGATGATGTAGGTTAGTTGGATGGTGGTCATCATTCATGCAACAAATTATGTAGCTACTTTGAAATATCTTTAGACAAAGGTGCCACTTGTAAAATTGTTAAGTAGTTGAGAACTGCTTATTGTTGTTATAGTCACAATCTTTGGATTTGTACTTTTTATCTCTAGTGCAAGTTGTTTACATAGCCATCCAAAGCTTGTTGCATCCTTTTGAGGATTCCAAGATGGCTGTGGGTATATGTAGAAAGTTTTTTACTCTTGTTAATACATTTTGTAAAGAAAGTTCCAAGATATAGAACTTTATTTCTCTGAAGTCATGGTGATGCTGTACTGATACATTTTGAATATTAATACAAAGATATTGAAACTCTATTGTTGCTACTTGTTGTCTTTATGTATGGATGTTTTATTTCTCTTATGCATTAAATTGTAAGGCTTTTTAATGCATTGTTCACAAGGTGAATATAGAGTTTGAACTTAAGTTCTTTCAATGAAAGAGTAAAACCTTAAGGGGAGGGTCTCTGTGAATTAATTGTCCATGTATAAATCTGATAGAAAGTGTAGGAATTAAAGGAATGGGATGTCAAGCATTTCATTTGGGTTTTAGTATATCTGTCTTGATAGAATCTTGTGGAGGTAGGGTTTGACTCTAATGCGCAAGTGGATAAGGCACTGGTCTAAACTATATTTACATTTGTACCACCAAGGAGATACAAATAATTTATTAATTTTACTTTTATTGCTTAGTCACTATCTGAACCATCTATGACAAGTTCATGGATGTATATTGTAATTCTTTAAAGAAGCACCGAAAAGAGGTTATCCTTGGTTGAGTTTAACTCTCAAAAAGAAGAAGGATGAATATCCTTATGCCACTGTTCCATGTTATTGCTTTCATAATCTTCATCATAGTGTTCTGCATCAGGATAATTTGGGGTATACTAAGAGTTGTGATGTCTTATTGAGTCAATTCTGAAAGGGATAGCATAATAGTGAAGGAGCTGATTCATAATTCAAATCTCATTTGAAAATAGTGAATTGTTATAGGTAAACCTGCCTGAGTTTCATACTTGAAGTGAAGAAGGTTTGACAACCTTAATACCTTAGTGCTTGCATTTTGTTAGATGAATCTATTGGGATAATTGGAGTTATAGTTTTGTCAGATCATAAATCATCTATAGATTTGAGCACTAACACTTTACAAATGAGGTCTAGATGGTACGCTACTTAGATGTTTAGAATGGGAAGAGTCTCAACATGCGTTAGAGGAAGTCCATGATTGTATTTGTGGGTCACACTCAAATGGTTTAACACTAGCTTGAAAACTTATTAGGGCTAGGTACTATTGGCCTAAAATGGAGAAAGAGTCTATCAAGTTTGCTAAGAATTGTCAAAAGTGCCAAGTGCATGGCAACTTAATTCATGCTCCAGGGAGAGATCTAATTTCCTTTACTACACAATGGAATTTTCATCAATGGGCCTTTGATCTTATAGGAGCTATACATCCTCATTTTTCTAATGGACATTCCCATATAATCACAGCTACAGATTATTTTACAAAATGGGTAGAAGCAGTCCCTTTGACACAAGCAACTGGAAAACAAATATCTATGTTCATCTTGAACTATATCATATGTAGATATGGGATACCTCATTCCATAATCATAGATAATGGTGGACAATTCAAGAAAAAAGATCTAGATGATTTATGTGCTAAATTCAAGATTACACAACATTGGTCATCTATTTATTATGCTCAAGGGAATGGACAAGCAGAGGCTTCTAACAAGAATCTATTGAAAATCTTGCACCGTACAGTTAATAAAATAGGAAGAGAATGGAATCTCATGATTAATCCAACTCTTTGGGCCTATAGAATGCCTGTTGGGGGTACACCTTTCACTTTAGTTTATGGGTCTGAAGTGGTACTACCTATTGAGGTTGAAATCCCATCACTAAGAATCAACATGCATGGTCTAGTAACTGATGATGACTATAAAGTGTGTAGGTTGCAAGAACTTGAACTACTAGATGAGCATAGACAAGTAGCATATGATCATCTCAGAGTATATCAGAAGAGAATGTCTAGATGCTACAACAAGAAAGTAAGACATAGAGAATTTCAGGTTGGTGATCTAATTTTGAGAGAAAATCATAAAAATCAATCACATCGAGAACACAAGGGGAAGTTTGAACCCAACTAGTTGGGACCCTTTGCTATCACTACTACTTTTGGCTCTGGTGCCTATCAACTCTCAACGACTGAAGGAGAACAATTCTGAGAACCAATCAACATTCTCCATCTAAAGAAATTATATGCCTAAGGCATTCAGTGTATGGTAAAAAGTCCTTAAAAAAATGAACATCTTGGTGAATACCTAGCAATAGGCGCCTTGATGATTCATAAAAAAATTTGAAAAAATATCAAAAGTACAAAAAAAAATTAGAAAAATGAAAAATACAAAAAAATGAGAAAGAAAAAGTGCCTTGGTGAAAACTTGGAAACAGGCGCCTTGGTAGCAAAAATAGAATCTATGCCAAGATGGTGAAAACCCGGCAAATGGGTGCCACTTGTTTCAAAACAATCCATCTATCAATGCAATCTTGGTCTTTCCTAGCTTTCAGTCTTGCTTTAGTTTGTACATAACTCCTGGTTTGTTTCTGCATTCCTATTTTCAATAAGTCGGTATGTACACCAATCAAGTTCAAGCGTCTGTATCCTATCAATGCTTAACACTTGGGGGAAATCAATGTCATATCCTATGGCCTCCAGTATACTTTAGATGTATCATATCTAGTCAGAGTCCTTTAAAGCTTCATTTGAGTTAGTTAGTTAGTCTTGTCTCCAGAAAGGATTTTACATCTACAACAACACAATCAAACATCAAACACAAACTGAAAATAATCTATGCTTTTTACATGCTTTTATCTCCTTGTAGGCTTACTGATTCACATTGAGATTTTTTCATATTATGTTCCCTCAAGCTCTTTGATGATGACCTTTACAAGATTTAGAGAGTGATGACTGGGGGCATAATCTTTTCTTTGTTTTCTTCTTGTATGTGAAAATCTAACAACTTTGGAAATTTTGGATTGAAATGGTGTCCATTTGTAAGAGCCTCTATCTCGAATTGGATGGCCGTGAGTACCTTGACCATTGATACCCGAAAAATTCAAGGAATTTTGATCTAACTATTATCTTTTTGAGTGAGTTCTTTCTCCTACTGTGGAACACGATCTTACCTAAGGATGTGAACAATAAAGGGTCACTATAGGTAATTCACATTGGTTTTAGAATGATCTCTTGACTATTTGATGTGTTTGTACCACAAGGTGTATTCAGGTCATCATGACATTTATGTTCTGATGCTTATACAAATTGCTATATCAAAATGGACATGATATTCAGGTCTTCCTGGTGTTTGTGCCTTGGTGCTTATATCTAATCCAACATTCCAAAAATAAAATTGATATTCATATGTCCATGGTTGCCTAACCAGTGGGTGTTGTATTGATTCCTACACATACAAATTGATATTCATATGTCTATGGTTTCATAACTAGTGGGCATTGTATTGATTTATCCGGTTACCTAAAAATTCAATGATGAGAATGAATGACACATGATCAGTGACTAGGTCCTAGGTCTTAGGTTGCATTTCCTAATGCATGTCTCTTTGCATTTTTGCATGTTTGCATGATCTCACAAAGGCTATATAAACTTCAATGCTTAAACAATTTTTTTTTTTTCAATCACATCTTCGAATCTGAAAAGAGCTGAATCCTACATGAAGGTCCATCCAATGAAAGAACAAGTAGAATCCCTTTCGGGATCAAAATCAAAATCTGAGATCATTTGTATTATTAACTACTTGCATAATTGACCTTCAATCATCACAAGAAATCTAGAATTTAACTTAACTGATTATCTTACATCAAACTATCAAAATTTCAACTTGGTCACCCATGGTCAACTCATGGTTTAACCTAGTCAAACTTGGTCTCTAGGATCTCTAAATGATGCAGAACGCATTCCTGGACGTGTATAACCATTTCTCAAATCAATTAACATGCTTCTAAACTATTCAACACTGACTTTTATTGTCAGATTTTAATTTTTATCCCGAAGGGGGCATGGTATTGCACAACATTCAAAGTCTGTAATCTAAATTTGAAATCATATCTTTCCTCAGTAATCAAGACAAAAACCACATCTAGTTGCTAATTCATCAAAAAGATCTCATCGCTTAGGGCAAATCAATCATCACTCGGGGCATATCAGATTCATCAAGATTCATATCAATCTGGTATTCTCTTAATCTTGTAAACTATATCAATCTTTTGTAACCATCGGTTCATTAGTGTTAGTTCCTTGGTTCTTCGTAACTGAAGGGTTCAAATGTGATACCAATGTGATTCTTATCGACAATTGGGTCTAGAATCAATCACTCACTTCTTCACAATCATAAGGTTCAGAATCAGGTGTTTTGACACTTTTTCACAATCATCGGTTCATTACTGTTATAGTTAACATTATCTTTGGTCATTTAGGACCTATTATCTTCATATCAAACGTCAATCAATTTTTGCTTCATATCAATATCAATTTCAAACATTAGTTTCAATATCATACACAGACTGTCTTTGAACCACTGTGCTTTGCACAACAATTCAAAGAGGGGCAAAATGTAATACCCCAAAAATGGGCTATAGGTTCATTAATATCCTATATCGACACATCGAATGAAATCGACATCAAAGTCCTAACCTAAGGCACATCTGAACATTATCGAATCCTAATTGATTATCTCAAATTCTGCACCGGGGAATATTCCTAGCAATATTCCTATTTATCTTAGTTATCTTTAATTTAATGATTATTTGGTGATAAATCTTATTTATCCTAAAGTTTGATTAATTGAATATTTTTCTAATATTTAATTAATTAGATTTAATACTACCACTTAATTATTTAATTGGATTTTATTATATTTATTCCTAAATTGTATTATTCCATTTTAACAATAAATCAAATATCCTATGACTAATTGATTAAATTCTTATTTAATTAATTAATGTCAATTGTCAAGTTTAATAATATAGTTTTTGAATAAAAGTTTGATTTAATAATTGATTAACCCATAAATCAATTATTTTATTTTAAAATCAGTTAAGTTGAGGATAAATCAATTTATTTATTAATTTAATTCATAATTAATTATGCACATCCAAAAAATAGTTAAACTTTAAATCAAAAAATCAATTCAAGTTGTTTCAAAAATAAACTCAACTCTCTTTTGAGTTGAAAGCTGATTTCAACTTCTGATTTAAATCAAAAAGCTATTTTTGCATGATTTTGTGTGAGTTAACTATCTTTAATTCCTTGTTGACTCAAAAATCAACTAGAGCGATTTATGGCTTTCTCCATGCATCCCCAAAGCCCTGGATTTCTATAAAATCAAGGCTTCAGCTCTTCACAAATCATCTCACAAGTTTGCATACTTACTTTGCCAAAATCAATCCACGAATTTGCACAATCACGCTGGTAGATCGACATCTAAAGAATTGAAGCTTCTTTGCAAATCAACAACTTTTGTGAGATCAATCTTGTCATTTTAGTTTCATATTTATCATATCATTGTTAGCTTATTTTGCATATCATTTTTTCATCTATAATAGATTCATATCAGTTTCTTTCATCTTATTGCCCAGAAAATTGAAAATATAGATTAATTTGCATTCATCTCATATCTAGATTTTGCATTCAAATCCTTCATTTAGGTGTTGTCAAGGTCACTGATCTCGGTCCAATCTGAGAATACATACTCACACCTACTAGAAGGTAGTAAATCACCTGGTTAGATTAGTTTCCATTTCACTGCATGATTTTGATTTTAACTAACCTCTAATGTTTTACTAAAGTGTTGTGTCTACAACTAGGTACAAAATTCACACACACAACAACCATCTTGCTTGTACTTATCCACACTACCATCTGCTGCATGTTTGGTTTTGAACAACCATCTAGAAGTCACTACTAACTTCCCCACTGGTCTTTGCACACACTCTCAAACATCATTCTTCATGATGGAGTTATGCTCCTCCACCGTGGCATCTCTCCACACTTATTGGTTAGCTGCTTCCTCAAAGCTAGAAGGCTATGAGTCTATGATGTTGGTCATCAAGGAAATATACGTCAAGAACTTTTGTGGAGGCCCACTCTCCCTAAATGTGGTTTTGGGAGCCTCAACATGCTCCCAGTCATCTCTCAAGGTTTTCTCAAACCATCTGGGCCTCCTAATTGACTCAGAAGGGGTTGATTGTCCCTGTATCAAAGTATTTCCCTTTGCACTAGAAGTTTGTGAGATCTTCTCACTCCTTGAATCCTCCTAAAAAATATCCTCTATAACTATAGGTGGATCATGAGATTTCTTGGAGGCCAAGTTTTCTTCAAACTTGACATCCCTGCTTACAATTGTCTTTCGCTTCCCTGCTCAGAACTATCTTCTGTTGTGTTGGTATAAAGACCATGTAGGATTTTGAATCTTCATTGTATCCCACAAGAATTCCCTTCTCACTTGAGGGCTCCAACTTTTTCCTCTTTTCCACAAGCACATGTATATAGAATGGACAACCAAAAATCCTAAGATGTCCTATCTCAAGTTTAATCCTTGTGAATGCCTCCTCTGGGGTCTTGTCCTCCAAAACCTTATGAGGAATTATGTTTTGCAAATATATAGTTCTGATAAGATCTAAGTATTGTACCCTATTAAAGGATTTATAAAATTCAGATCTATTAAGATCTACCTCGGTTAGAGAATTTTAAGTCTTTTACAAAACTTCTATCAAATGAAATTGTCTGCAAAAATACATACTTCACATATGCAAATTCAGGGCTTTTATGCTCGTTACAATCAATACCTCAGATCTGCAACTGATTCTTATTTTTGTTGGTATTTTCTAGATTTATCTAGGAATGATCAAACTATAGAGATCTTTCAAGACTAAGCACATGATATAAGGAAATAATTAAAAATAAAGATAGTACTTGGATTGTAGTTCTAAAATGGTAGTCAAATCAATGCCTTCAAACTCTCCAAGATGTGTAGATATGTATGTGCTAGGTCAGCCCACCCAGGGCTTCCAAAGTGCCACTAATCTACACTTTTCTTTGTCCTTGGATCAGACTGTAATTGCCTTAGATCTGCCTTGAGATTTTCTATTAGATCACTCCTCCAAAATTAGATTTTGCTCCTCAAGATTTGATTTAATTTGCAACTATTAATAGTAGAATTCATCACTCTTAGACTTAACTACTATAATCCTTTAAAGTTGATCAATATCACTTCTAAGGGAAGAGAAAAATCACAATCTAAAGGAAGAAGTATTTCGCCATTCAATGCTAATGAATTTCACTACTTCTAGAATATAATCTCTGCTCCAAATCGCTGCTCCAATTCGCTGCCTAGAATGATCGATTCTTGGGAGGAATATTATAGGTTATGTTTTTTATATGACCTCTTCCAAGAATTGATCTACGTTTATATGAAATTGGAGTGCATCCTCAAGAGACTGACTTGGATATAATTTCCCAAGAGGCCGACTTTGGGCCTTGTCTAATTATTTCCTTAAATTAGACCATTAAGCACATATATAATCAATTTATTGATAAACAATAAATATTAAATATTTCCTTATATTTAATAATATTATTTATATATATCAAATTATAATGATAAATATATACTCTATATATTTATTTTCTATATCCAAGGCATAAGATATTTTTCGTAAAGGCCATAATATCAACACTCCCTCTTGGACTTGAGGCAAAGATTCACTCATGGATTCTTCATCACAAAACACAACCAATATGGATTTCATAGATCTCTCATCTATGAAGGTAGATCTCCATTCTACCAATTTTGATAAGAACACATATGTTCATTATCATTCCCAACCATAGATTTCATATCCATATGAAAATCATCTTTCCATTATAAAATCAAATCACAAGATGTTTACCAACTGAATGGTCAATTTCCTAGATCCATGAGTCTCCACGACTCAAAGCACAAAACATAACAAAAATGGATTCCTTATCCAATGATGCCATAGATCTCTCATCTATGATAATATATCTCTATCTACAAGATATAATGAGAACACAAATGTTCTTTATTATTCTTCAACCATACATCTCATATTCATATGAGAAACATCATATCATATGATGCTTACCATACAAATGTGGATTTCCTAGATCCAATGGTCTCCATGACCTAATAATATCAAGTCCATGATGTTTATCAACCATAAGTGATATCAAGTCCATGATATTAGATTTATGATATTTCCAATCAACTTTTGAATTTCCTAGATCCACTAGTCACCTTGACTCTTTTGAATATCAAGTCCATGATATTCAAGGTAGCATCAAGTCCATGATACTTTCCAAACACAAGTTATCATCAAATTCATGATGTTTTCTATCTAATTTATGGATAACTTAGATCCACGAGTCCTCTTGACTCAACCAATAGAATATCAAGTCCATGATATTCATGGTATCATCAAGTCCATGATGTATACCATCCAATTTGTGGATAAATAACTCCACGAGTCACCAAGACTCAAGAAATTTCAAGTCCATGACATCAAAACAACATCAAGTTCATGATGTTAAGAGCATTGGTGTAATGAATATCAAGTCCATAATATTCACCAAGTGCTCAGAGTAATGGCCTATCAACATCAAGTCCATGATGTCCACCAATTACTCAGATGTGGATCCATAATCCATGAGATATCAAGTCCATTATATCATGAGAATTGTTCTAACAAATATCAAGTCCACGATATTCACCAAATGCTCAGAGAAATGGTCTCCAGACATCAAGTCCATGATGTCCACCAAATTCTCAACAATGGATCCCTGATCCATGTGAGAAATATCAAATCCATGATATTCTCCAAGTATCCAATTCATAAGAAACAACTTAGCCATATGCACAAGTGTAACCAAATGAATCAAACATAACCAAATGTATCTCATAATCAATATCTTATCTCATGAATCCACATAAGCATAAGAGTAACCAATATGATCTTATAATCATAAGATTCAAGTTCAATGTAAAGAAAATGTGTTCACACATAGAACCACATGTAATATAGTCTCAGCTATAAAAGAAATTATGATCCATGCATACACAATAAGCCACTAAAGTATGCTTCATACATATGTGCTAAAGTATACAAATGACGTATGATCCATACTATCATATTAAGTAGCCAAATGTAATAACCAATATCCAAATGTAGTTCTCTCATAGAACAAGCATAATTCATCCAGTATCCATAGACAAGTCTTAGCCATAAGAGTAATCACATAAGCCTCATCACATAAGAGTAACCAAATTTGTCCAACATATAAGTAGATGCAATGTGATCACAACAAGATTCAATATATTTCCCTCTACAAAGAAATTAATTCACACACACACACACACACACACATATTATCAATAGTAGAGCATATATAAAGGATAACATATATCCATATAAAGTATGCTCCCATGAAATATGCCAATTGTAAAATGTAACATACAAAACATATGCCAATGTAAGTATGTTCCAACATTCATTAACAAATAATATATGCACCCATGCATCAAATAAAGAAAATAGTTAATAAGTTATACTAACAATCAGCTGTGTATTTTCCCATAACAATGTAAGAAACATGTCAATGTAACTATTCATAATGTAATGTATGCTCCTCATGCATAACAAAAGTATAATTTATGCAAGGTATGTTGCTAATCAATTGTGTATGATCCCATACATAAGTAAAACATATACTAAGGTAAAGTATGCATGCATGCATACAAAACATAAATATGATTCCATAGAAAAACATAAGATAGTTAGAATTTTAATAGTTATGTATGGTGCCACACTCATAAAAAAATTAGATACAAAAATGTAGATGTATGTAACCAGCAGAAGGAGTTTATAACTTAGACAATTTCATAAGTGAGCCCATATATAAAACTCCCTCTCAAATTACAACTCCCTCTCAAAGTGCAAAGTGCTTAGATTTGGGTTCTTTAATCTCCATAAAGGATGCTTGAAGGTTGTTCCTCTCACAACAATTTACAACTATATAACCAAACTTCTCTGATTTATAGCATTGAGTTTTAGAGAAGTCCCTCTTGAAAGGTTTCTTCTTCTTAAAGTTCTTCCTGCTTCCCTCTTTTTCCTTTGAAATTCCTTCATTTTCGTTCCTCTTATTATTTTGGAATTCTCTCTTCTTCTTGAATTTTCCTATCCCCCCTTTTAAGTTTTGAGAGGAAAGAACTTGAATATCTTCCTTGAAGATTGAGCCTCTTGATATTAATCTTACTTCTTCTTGAAGATAATCAGTCTTTAGTCTATCAAGAGTAGGTATTTTGGAATGTGCACTAATCCCTTGAATGAATGCATCCCAAGTAAGAGGAAATATTCCATTAAGAGCTGTTACAACTAGCTCTTTATTATCATAATTGAACCCAATTGACGATAGTTGATTCCTTAGCTCATTGATCCTCATGAAGTAGGATGTGATTGACTCCCCTTGATTCATCTTGATCTGGGAGAGGTTATTTTTGAGATCTAGGACCCTATTTGTGTTGTTGATCTAAAACATGCCAGTTAATGAAGTGAACATTTCATATGCATTCTTTAGATTTGTAATTGTTGGCACAATGTGATCTTTAACACTATCAACAATTATTCTCATTGCTTTATTGTTGTTTTTGTTCCATTCCTTCTTTTCATCCGCATTTGTATTATCTTTAGGAGGATCTTCAATGATTGAAGTAATTTCCAATTCCCTTAAAATTATTAATAACCTCATCTTCCAAGATGTAAAATTTATATCTCCCTCAAGCCTATCTTCAGGTCTAATCCCGGTTGACATGATAACCGACTTAGTTTGAAAGAGTTAGTTTGGATTCCTAAATCTAAAATGAATATTTTCTCTACCTAGGCTCTGATACCATGTTAGTATTTTCTAGATTTATCTAGGAATGATCAAACTATAGAGATCTTTCAAGACTAAGCACAGGATATAAGGAAATAATTGAAAAAAAAGAGAAATAGTACCTAGATTGTAGTTCTGAAATGGTCTTCAAATCATTACCTTCAAACTCTCCAAGATATGTAGATATGTATGTGCCTAGTCATCCCACCTAGGGCTTCCAAAGTTCCACCAATCTGCACTTTTCTTTGTCCTTGGATCAGATTGTAATTGCCTTAGATCTACCTTGAGATTTGCTATTAGATCGCTCCTCCAAAATCAGATTTCGCTCCTCAAGATCTGATTCAATTCATAGCTATTAATACCAAAATTCATGACTCTTAGACTTAACTACTATACTCCTTCAAAGCTGATTAATATCACTTCTAAGGGAAAATAAAAATTGCAATCTAAAGAAAGAACTATTTTTTCATTCAATGCTAATGAATTTCGCTACTTCTAGAATATAATCTCTTCTCCAATTCACTACCTCGAATGATCGATTCTTGGGAGGAAGATTATATGTTATGTTTTTTATATGATCTCTTCCAAGAATCGACCTACCTTTATATGAAATTAGAGTGCCTCCTCAAGAGGCTGACTTGGATATAATTTCCCAAGAGGCCGACTTTGGGCCCTATCTAATTATTTCCTTAAATTAGACCATTAAGCATATATATAATCGATTTATTGATAAATAATAAATAATAAATAATAAATATTTCCTTATATTTAATATTATTATTTATATATATTGAATTATAATGATAAATATATACTCTATATATTTATTGTCTTTATCCAAGACATAAGATATTTGTCGTAAAGACCATAATATCAACAATTTTCTCTGTGTGCTCGGTTTTGTCCTATCAACTATTTCTACTCTGATCCAACTTATCTGCTCTATAAATAATTTTGCATCATCTTGGTATTTTCTCTACTCACTATATTTATTCTCCATTATTTTCTCTTCTTAAATAGTATATTTGAACTGGCAAAAACTATTTTTGGAATCTTCCTTAAGCGGCAACAACTTTAACCTAAACCATTAATGCATTCTCCTATGCATCCAAAACATACTTAATTATCATTGGTCTTTGTACCTAGTAATCATACCCAATCATCATCTTCATTTCCAATCTCCCTTTATCATTAGGTGAGATTTTTTCCAAAAACATTCAAAGTCAATAAGTTTGCAAAAATCTATATATTGCACCAAAATTACAAAATTTGGTGACAACACCCGGTTAACATCTTGTAAGTAACTTGGTATACTCTCCTTGTCTATATGCTCTCTCTTACACTTCAAAATTGAACTTGACTATCAAAATTTGACTTCATGTCATAATGTATACTCATATACTACTTCTCCACACTCATATACTACTTCTCCATATATACACACTGTATGTGATGGAATGGGGACCTCAAATCCAACTACACACGCAACATGGTCATTACTCACATGATCAAATTATGAGAGAGAGTATGAATTAATCAATTTGAAATTCATGGTGATGTGACCTGTTGCCTCCTACATAGACGGGGTGTTTAATTGCTCTCAGATCGAGAGCCAACAACCAAAAGACCTGTCCTACAATGGAGGATTTTCAAAAGCCATGAAGATAAACAAATTGAAATTGAACTAAATGAATGCAATTTAATCTAAGATACTTTGAAAGAAATATGATACTAATCTAGAATAGCTTTGAAATAAATATGAAATGCAAATTACTCTAAAGAACTTGAAAGTAGAAATGATATTTAAGCTATGAACAATTAAGAAAATTAATTCTAAAATGAGGTGCAATATTAAGCTAAAATGAGAAAATTATACTAATGTGCAATAAAGCTTGGAATTAATGAAATTGAGACACAAAAATACTATAGTTTAGTTACTCTCCATAATTGCCTCCTTCGAATGAAGAAATGAGGTTCATTAAATAGAAAAACCTGAGAAGAGAATGAAGGGGTTCTTGATTTGAAACTCCTAACCCTTCATTTCCATTTGAGACAAAAAAGCATCGAATTACTTAATTAAAAGAATGGAATTTTCCACATAGGGGGCTTTTCAAATATCTTGAATTATTAATTAAAAAATGAGTGTCCATTCAAATAACAAGTAATTATTAATTCTTTTTTTATGGGTAATTAGCTAAAGGGGGTAGATTTTAATTTAATTCCAAGTACTTAGGACTTTAGGATTAAATTAATTTATCATAGGGGTAATTTAGCTAATAAAAGTCAAAGACTTTAGGAATTAATTTTAATATTTGATAAATGCAATTTAGGGTTTTTGCAATTGACATCAAGTCAAATTAAGTCAAGTAGGAGAGAGAAAATTCCCTAGGAAATTAGGACTTTGGAGATGTAAAATTAACAAAAATGCACCAGAATTGATTGAATTTATTAGGTGCCAATTTTGGGGTATTACATTTTCCCGTCTTTGAATTGATGTGTGAACAATGCATTGATTCAAAGAATAGCCTGAAGTGATAGATGACAAGAAATTCAGGAGTCTAGGTTAGGTTGCCAAGACTCTGAACAGATCAAAGCATGATTTTCCGAAGTCTAAGCTAGATTGCGAAGACAACAATCTTGAGAGAAGATGAGAATCAAGGTTAGATTGCCCCAGTGCCCATAATGAGATTCAGATGCAAACTTAGGGCTATCTCTAGAATCAGGGTTAGATTGCCCCAATACGAAGCTCAGCCCTTTGAGACCCAGGTTAGATTTCCCAGATAATGGTCTAAGAGAGATTTCAAGAGCCATCTTCAGAATGAAATTTGACTCCCAGGAATTAGGGTTAGATTGCCCCAATACCTAAAAGATAGATGACCAAATAGCAAGATGTGAGGCACCGAGATGCCCCTAGCAATGAGAACTAATGATTCAGATCAGACTGATTCAAGAATTGATTTGACAAGATTCAAATGATGCAAACATTCTGAGGACTGTCTCCAGAATCAGGGTTAGATTGCCCTAATATGAAGCTCAGCCCTCTGAGACCTGGGTTAGATTGCCTAGATAACAGTCTAAGAGAGATTTTGAGAGCCATCTTTAGAATGAAGTTTGACTCCCAGGAATTAGGGTTAGATTTCCCCAATACCTAAAAGATAGATGACCAGATAGCAAGATGCGAAGCACCGAGATGCCCCTAGCAATGAGAACTGATGATTCAGATCAGAATGATTCGACAAGATTCAAATGATGCAATCATCCTTACCCCTTGGGAGTGAAATTGAAAGATGACATGTCAGAAGACTGATTGACAACAAGAGGTTGCAGAGTAGAAGCATTTAGACTAGATTCAAGAAGCTGTAGAAGCAAATCAGAGCAAAGAAGAGGTCCTATTGACCAAGTTTGACCATGGTTGACCAAAGTTGACTAGAGTTGACTTTGATGAAAATAGAAAAGATCTTGAGAACATGATGCAAAGATGAGGGTATGGTAGGAAGATGACGCCAAAAGGCTGACTGCACAAGCGTCCAATCCCAAAAAGGGTCCCAAAATTTAAAACACAATTTTGAGCTATCTATAGATGTCAGATTCTGATTTCAATCTTGAAAATGGATTTAGAGTAGTCGATTTAGCCAAGGGTACAATTTTTGCGCAAAACAGAGCACTTTTGAAAATTAGGTCAAAAGCTATATAAGGCCAGGAGGGGTCATTTTCAATTCATTATTCACCTTCATCTTCTTGTGATTTTGAGCTTTGAGAGAGAAATGGAGGGTCTTCCACTACATACACACTGATTTGAGTGCTCCCAATGACACGCTCAGCCATCGGAGTATGACACACCTGTAAGTAGTTGATAAACCTCCTTGTATTTCAATTTGTACTACTTTTTAGGTCAATTTAGGGTAGATATGACAACTTTAGGAGCATGTTCTTCAAATCTCGCATGAGGAAGTAGTTTCCTCACGTTGGCCTAGGTCTCCCTTCACATGAGGAAGTAGTTTCCTCACACCAGTTAGGTCTTCTTCACGTGGGCTCTGTCTGGAAGCTCGCGTGAGCTAAAAGGGGGTCTCGTGTGAGATTGTAGTAGCTTGCGCAAGGTTGAGTCTTGTCTCGTGCGAGAAATTTTTTTTCTCACATGAAAAGCTGCTATAGAGTTTGAAGTCTTTTGCCAAAATTTGTCAAATTTGTGTAAAATCAGCCAAGTATAGAGTCACAGAGCCATGTCTAGGATAGATGTCTTGCTACATTTACTATTGTTGTTATGTTGAAAACCACCATATCGAGATAATGATCCAATGTCATCACTTGCTTTGTAGGTTGACTTCCCTGATGTCACCTTCCAGATGCACCATCCTATCATCACCACATTGGTGCAGAGACTGATAGATGCAGAGAGTGCTCATATTGATGGACTCGGCCTGGGATACTTGCGTGATCTACTTGACATTCGGGTAAATCACGGTCTTCTTGGTGCACTGGTAGAGCGTTTCCATTCGGAGATGAACACTTTTCATTTTTTGATGGGGGAGATGACCGTGACTCCTGAGGATGTATATAGGGTTCTGTAGATACCAGTCCATGGTGCTCAAGTAGAGTATGAGACATAGCTACGGCAGGGTATAGTGGCCTTGAGGATGATCTTCAGGGATGATTTAGTGATGGGCCAGGCCATCTCCTAGGATGATTTGATTAGTACGCACGGTGGCGCTCATCCATTTTCCATTGTTCTTGCTATGTTTCTAAGCTGCTACCTTGTTCCAGATCAAGGTCAGCATGGTCTAGGGTGCGGCTAGGGCATGATGTTGTGGAGGATGTTGGAGAGACCAGCCATTAGGTTTGGGTGGGGTGCGTGTATGTTAGCCCACATGTATCATGAGATGCATGAGATAGTATATCAAGGATGATGGTGGTAGGAGTCTTCATCTTACAAATTTGGGCTTGGGAGCATCTCCCCATGTGCAGACCTATCTTCCATGACACACAAAAGCTGCTTAAGCCATATATTTATAAGTATGTAGGTCAGATGACTCAGCACCATGGAATGGAAACTTAATGTATTGATGATATGTGGATGGAACAACCTGCATCTCATGAATCCAAGGCCTACCCAACAAGATATTGTAGGCAAGAGGAATATTGAGCACTTGGAAAGTAACATCTCTCTCAATGGGACCTACGCAAATAGGTAGCACGACTAAGCATTGGGACTTGTGTTCTTCCTCATCATAAGCTTTAATGGTAATATTTTTGTGAGGGTCTATACAATTCTCATCATATCCTAGCTGAGTGAGCAGTTTAGCGGAATAGATATTAAGACTAGCACCATTATCTATGAGCACTCAATGGATGCATTTAGGACCTATCATGACCTCTATATGCAAGGGAGCATTATGCGGGTGACTCAAAGAGTGGTCATCTTCTTTAGAGAAGGATATAGAGTGAGATGAAGTCAAATGAGCCACCATAGATTGGAACTGGTTGAGATCAAGATCCTTGGGAACGTTTGCCTCAGCAAGGGCCTTATCCAAAATCTACCTATGAGCAGGTGAGATCTTTAGCAACTCAAAAATGGTAATCTGAGCATTGGTTTGCTGGAGTTGATCTAAGATGCTATAACTAGCTGAGTTAGCTGTAGGAATATATTTTGTGTTTTTGTTGGTGGGGCCAACAATAGTCTTATCTGCAATTTGCTTCAGAGCGCATGTGGAAGTATCAAGTCTCTTATCCATATTTTGCTTTGGAGCAGATGTGGAAGCATAGAAACCATTCAAAACAACTCTTCCTCGCAATCGAGTGACAACATTAGCATAGTCTTGAGATTGTTCAGATTCAAATGAACAAGGTGTAGAGCTACACAAGATAAAAGGAGTCTTAGATTTGGGAGTATCATCACTCCCTCTAGAAGTGATCACATCACAATACTCTATCTTGACAGGTTCGATCATATATACCAATAACATTGTCATTATTAGTGTACGTGTAATTAACTTTAGCATTGGTATTCTTGGCATTTGAAGACTCACCCTTCTCATGAGGAGGGAATGGATCCTTAAAAGCTTGGTGATCTGAATTCTTATTATGGTTCTCCACAAGGATGTCACCATTGTCAATGAGATCTTGAACTTTATGCTTCAGTTGGAGACAAGTAGAAGTCTTATGACCAATGTTCCGGTGATAGTCACAGTAAGCATTATCATTCCACCAATGAGGTCATGGTTATGGGTCATAAGTATGCTTTTCTAAAGGAGTGAGAACTTTATTCTCTATAAGGGTTTTATAGACCACATCAAGAGGCTCTCCCAAAGAGGTGAAATCACGCTCGGGTCGAGAGGCCCAAGGTTTGTTCCTAGCAAATCTTGAAGTTTGTTGATTGTCTGTTGTGGTCTTTTCAACAGCCTTAGCTACTTGTATATTGGAAGTAAGATTAAAATTAGACTTTGAAGGCTTCGCGGTAACATTATCCACTACTCCTTCATTTACTACTATATACAAATAAATGTACCTTCATAGGATTAGGGTTAATCAATGACAAATAAATGAAATAAGAACTAAATACAACCACAATTGAGCAAATATTTCACAATATCAAAGACTAATTGAGCATCCTATGGCTCTCTAATTAGAATGAATAATGAAGCTCTCAACAAGCTCACTAATGATAGTTCTAATATGAGAATGATGATGATAAGACAATGCTAATGCTAAAGCTCATAATTATCAAGATAAATGCTACAAATTGCTCTAAATATGCTTTCTAAATTCAAATTACAAGAGGTTTGATGCAATTCTCAGATAGGTGGTTGATGAATTATGAAGGATTCTGGCCTTCCTTTTATAGATTTTCCCAATGTGAGGGGGTGTGACTACATTTGATCATGGTTGAGTTGGGGTTAAGGTTTTGGTTCCACCCTTTGAAGACAAAGAAAAGTTTATGTCCTCAAAGCTTGGGACAAGTAGACAAGATAGATGGTTGAGATTCTCTTTCACTTTGAGTGATTGAGATTCAATTTGGCTTGATCCATGTGAGTGTCTTTCTTCCAATTTCATTGGTTGATTGATTTTCCTCTCCTTTTGGTTTGTTGAGAGTAATTGATTTTAATTAATTGGTTTAATTGATTTTGTTTGGCCATGCACCCATTGAATGGGTTGAATTAATTTAATCCAAGACTATACAATTAATTAAATTAATTATATTTTGATTTGATTTCACTTGATTAAAATGCTCTCAATTTTGATTGGTCTTGGTTTAGAATTTGATTTTCATTTTGATTGGCTAAATGTCCATTGTGATTCAATTGCTTCAATTATGTCCTTGATTGGCTTTGACTTGACTTGATTTGCTTTGAATTGTCGTTAAATTGCCTTTGTCCATTTTTAGGTGATTACAACTACATCTCTGTTCTTATTGGTAGTCTTTCCTTTATCCTTGTTTGTGGAGACTCCTTGTTTATTGTCCTTATTCAAATTTAATTCTCCCTTCTTGATCATGAAGGCCTCTATTCGCACTGCTTGTTTGATCATACTATCAAAAGTAAGAGGACCTTGCAATTGCACTTGGTATCTGAAGTTTGGGACAAGATTATCCAAGAAGATGTCGAGTCTCTTAGACTCTGGTAGTTTGTGAGGACACCTCGTACATAATTTTCTCCACCTTGGAGGAATGTTAGGAAAGATTCTCATTGTCACTGTTTTAAGTTGCAAAGATCCCAGATGTTGACCGGATGCTGAATATTATACGAGTAGTGTTGGAGAAAAATATTAGCCATTTCGTCAAAAATTTTAATACCAGTAGGCAATCTAGAGAACCATTCCATAGCTGGTTCACCCAAAATACGAGGAAACAAGTGCATAAGATATGTTTGATCATGCATGAATTCCATAGACAATGCACCAAACTCCCTTAAGTGATCTTGGGGATCGGTTGTACCCAAGTATTTGTCACATTTAGGGAGTTCTACACCTCTGGGAAAAGGTGGCATATGAAGACTTCTGTCAAAAGGGAAAGGACAAATACTTTCCATCATAAATTGTTGAGCGGGTTTGTCTTTATTCCTTGCAAGTTGACTAATATGATCTTGCATTTTTCGGACCATCTTTTGCAACTTTGCAGTTTTAGTTTCTTCTTCCTTAGCTACGAGTGTTTCAACTTGATAGTCTTGGGGTAACTTGGCCCCTTGTTTAGCTAGCTTAAGGAAGTACTTTTCTTTCTCCTCTAGGAGAAGGATCTCCATCATTTTAATAAGATCCTTATTAGCTTCTGTAGTGTCTATATCTTGTTGAGTTATCACTTCATTTTCATTCCCAAGAATCTCATAAATACTCAAAATCTGATCTTGTTGTTGATCATCTTGGTTTTGATCGAATGGAGGAGGACGATAGAAATAGGTGGGTTGTCAATCACCTTGAGGTTTGCTTTGAGATTGATCATCATTGTGGGAATGATTTTGGTCATGTTGAGATTGACCATTGTAATACCCCAAAATTGGCACCTATTTAATTTCATCAATTTTGGTGCATTATCTCGATTTTACATCACCAAAGTCCTAGTTCCCTAGGCAATTTTCTCCCTCATATCTGACTTAATTTGACTTGATGTCAATTGCAAAGACCATAAATTGCAATAATCAAACACTAAAATTAATTCCTAAGTCTCTTTGACTTTATTAGCTAAATTATCTCTATGATACATTAATTTAATTGTAAAGTCCTATGTGCTTTCTAATTAAATTAAAAATCTACCCCCTTTAGCTAATTACACATAAAAAGGAATTAATAATTACTTGATATTCGAATGGACACACTTTTTTGAATTGATAATTCAAGATATTCGAAAGGTCCTCATGTGGAATTTTCCATTCTTTTAATAAAGCAATTCATGCTTATTTGTCCCAAAAGGGATATGAAGGGTCAGGAGTTTCGAATCAAGAAACTCTTCCTCCTCCTCTTGGCTCTTCTATTTATTTTGGCTCTTTTTCTTCATTAGGGAGAGCAATTTTTGAGAGCATCCTTACTATAGCATTTTTTTTAGTCTCATATCTCATTATTTTCAAAGCTCTTTTATTGCATTATCTAGTTTAATTTCTCATTATTAGTATAATCTTTGCATCACATTTTAGACTAAATTTTCTTATTTGTTCTTAGTTTAATATCATATTTGCTTCAAGTTCTTAGATTAAATTGCATTTCATCTTTACTTTCAAGTATCTTAGATTAATTGCATCACATTCTAGTTTAATTTCAGCTTTGCATATCTTCTTTATTGCTTCTTGGAAATCCTCCATTGTTGAATTGGTCTCCCGGCTGTTGGCTCTCATTCTGAGAGTATTCAAACACCCCATTCACATAGGAGGCAACAGGTCGCCTCACCATGGAATTTGGATTGAGTTCTTCATACTCTCTCTCAAATTCTATCAAGTGAATAATGACCATGTTGTGTTGTGTCTGATTTAGAGGTCACATTCAGTCACATACATTTTGGCGCCCACCGTGGGGCAGAAAAGATAAATTTTTGGCCTCATTCTTGATTGATTTTTCAGTTTTAGTATTGGTTTCAGGTTTTGTACAGCCATTTACAGTCTGAAAACTTTTTAATATAGTAATGGATGGATAGAATGATGAATCCTATTTCTCATGCTTTTTGTTTGGTTCATTTTTATAAAGAAATGAATAAGTTATGATCATTTTGGTGAAAGTGGGTATTTGCAGATTTGAGATTTCCTGAATACAGTCAGATTGAAATATCTGGTACGGTCAAATTATGAAGAATCAGGATCTCTAATAATATTCATTGGAAAGATACATGAATTAGATTTTATTTCCTTTTTGTTTGAGTCATTTTTATGCAGATTTGTGAAAGTTATGGGCATTTGAGTGAAAACTGGTTTTTAATAATCTGCATTGGAGTTGCAGGCAATGATTTGCTCTTAGAAAATGATTTATGAATGGAAAAAATAAATGGATTACATATTTTGAAACTAGATTTATTAATAGTTATTGTGAATTTTTTTTGGTTTCATTTGGATTCTTTTTGAGGAAGATATGTGATTCCCTAGGCAGGGTTTGGTGTTTTAAATCTGATTTATGACAAAAAATTACAGTCAAAAAAAGTTATTGGTTGAGGAACCAAATTGAATCATAAGACCTTGTAATTTTGGGAAATGGTAGTTCTTGATGTTGGCTAAAAACTTCATTCTTTCCAAAAATTTTAATATTGTGATTTTATGGGTCAAATAAATCAATCTTTAAAGACTGTCTTGAAGACAATAATGTTACATATCTTACGGTTTGCCATTGATTTGTCTTGATTCTATACTTTCGGATGTGTGCTAAATGTTGGATTGCAGATCTTTGGACCTAAGGTGAGTTCTTAAAATCTCTATAACATTTGGACTTTGGGCATAAAATTAATCTCTCATGTGTTTGGCTTGAGTGTTTACATGCTTTCATAGAACACATTTCAATTGATGCTCTTAATGGGAAATGAATGAACATAGATTTTCTTTCATACAAGTTTATGTAAGTGAATGTTTGTGTTTAAACCATAAGTAATTCTTGGTTCCAATATCAAATATCTCATTGAGTAATTGAGGGCATGGATTCATTCCTTGTTTACATGAAGAGTTAAATGCACCACTTTGTGGACTCACTTCATGTTTACTTGGAAAGTTAAATATTCCATGATTCAAACCCTCTTGCACTTATGAGCAGTATTGATTAGCAGTCTTAGATTACTTGTGATTGATCTAGATTGCTATCTTGGGTTATTGGACTCGCTAATCCATCGGCCCCTCATTTCCACCCTGTGGTTGCAATCTCAGCGCCACATTAAAGGGGAGGGGTCTATAGGAAATAAGTGTTAATTGTTCCACTTGGAAACCCTTTTGTGCTTTTTGGAACTCACTTGTTTTCTAGGGTGTGGACTCACTTTGAGTTTGTGTGAGGAGTTAAATGCACCACTTTGTGGACTCACCTCACATTTACTTGAAGGGTTAAATGCACCACCTTTAGTGCTTCCCAATACTTTTGATAGTGAATTACTTACTTTTTTATTTTTAGAAGGCCTGCTTGGGGATTTCATCACCTCAAGGGATGACCTTAACTCCCATGTTCCGGCGGAGTATAAATATCGGGAGGTGAATCCAAAGACACCTCTCTTGGGAATGAGTTAGATTTCACTCTTGGCTAAGCCTCAAAGAACTTTATACCTTTGAGAAGTGAAGGAGGAGATTTGGGTTACCGTCTCCCCCCGGCTGTGTGATTTCAAATTCTTCTCATCTACGGATTCGTGCCTCACGTACCTTGCGTATATCGAGGACTCCCTTTAGAAAATCCATGTATATCCTTGTAGACAACTTGCTAGGATGTTGTGTTTTAAGTGCCTGCTAAAACATTCTCAAGAACATACACAAGTAGAGTCCTTAGGGAGTAGAAATACTAAGTCACTATTCCTGTTCGTGTGCAAGGTTGCTTTGTCCCTTGCCCATTGCTTGAAGACTGTTTGCTTGAACTCCTTGATTTTTGTCTTATGTGCTTGATCAATGACATAAATCTGATCTGCCTTTTTGTCCATGATCTATTTTTCTATTTTCCTATTGTTTACCATCAGAAACTGGTTGTCTTGAGTTAGGAATCAATCGATCTTTGCTTTGACTCATATTGTCTCTCATTAGTCTACCTTATCTCATTGTGCTCTTGTACCTTGTGTTGTGATTGTCTTATCTCGGCTGTTCTAGCCATCTCTTTTTGACAATTCGCACTAGGTTCATCTTGCATCTTGGCTGTTCTAGCCATTTATCTCCTTTCATTATCTTTGAGATAGAGTCTAGCTTTATCCCGAATCTTTACTCGTTACATATTCATGTATGATTGTCACGACTCAAAGTGGCAAGACTTATCCCATTTAGAATGCTGATCAAGATCAAAGTAAACCTCATAATCAAGACATAGATCATTCTAAATCTGTTGCAAAATTTGAACTTCGTGAGGAATCCTCACATTCTTCATCATTCCGAGAGTATTACAATCCATTGTTTCAGATACAGTCTGACTTACTATTTCAAGAATATTATAACCCATTGTTCAAAGACCAGCAAGACTCTGAAGGGTCACTTTCTAAAATTAAACCTATTGATCCTTTTGAACCTATCAACTCTTTCACAATCTCTCAAAATACTACCAACAAGATGGGAGATCCAAAACCTTTAAAGTTGGTTTTCAATCTCAGCTCTAACATGCCAAAACCTTCAAAGTTGGTTTTCAATCTCAACTCTAACATACAAACGATCAAAGCCACTAAGAAGGCTATGACAGAAGCTCAACTGCCTTCCAAATTTTCTAGAAACAAACCTTAGATCTCTCACTGTGACATGATCATTGCTCCAGGGAGTGAGGATACTCCTAAACCCAAAACTCCCTTTATCTTGCGAGGCCCTGAACCTCCCTCTTATAACCACACACAATCTCCAGCTTGTGCGAATACTATCACTCAATCTCATGCAAAGATCATTCTCCAAGGTCCCGAGCCTTCGACTTTCAAACCAAAACTATCTATGGATAAAGCCCACACCAAGGCAAACATCCCCAAAGATCTCGATCTTGACCAGTTTCAATCTATGGTGGGTCACTTGACTTCACCTCATTATTTATCCTTCTCTGAAGAAGATGATCACTTGCTGAGCCACCCACATAATGCTCTCCTGCACACTGAAGTTATGGAAGGTCCCAAGCATATCCCCCGCATCCTCATTAACATTAGTGCTAGCCTAAATACTTGCTCTGCTAAGATGCTTACCCAAACAATAGACAACTTTTTTCCTGCCAATAGAGAGTCCACTGAGTTCTATGAGGCTAAGCTAAAAGAAATAGAAAAGACCCTAAAGATCAAAGATATTGGCATGGGGGAATATCAGATTGAGTATGTCTTGTCATTGACAACTCTCCCTCCATCTCCACATTCCTATGAGGAACCTTCTGAAGATGGATTTGGTATTAGCTATCAGAGCGATGAGCTTGACCAACCTAGCTACAACTTTCACTCATGCAAGGATTCAGATAATGAAGAAACATAGATTCAGCCTATGACACATGAAAGATCTTTGAATGTTCAAAATTCTGATTCAGACTACCAGAAAGAGTCTTATCTACCTTCTCAAGTGCTTGAAGAACATGATTTTGGTCCTCACCAGGAGGATTTTATACACTCTACTGAATAGATTTCTACTACTGCAGCTACTACTGAATATGTCACTACCTCTAATGGCACACATACTGATTGGGAGCAACTGTTGGATGCTTCCCTTATCTTTGGTATGCCTCAAGGTATGCCTATTCTAGATTGTTCTACCACTTCTACTATTGAACAAAATCCTACTACTGCCGATTCCAATGATACACATACTGACTGAGAGAAACTATTGGATGCTTTGCTTATCTTGGGTATGCCTCAAGGTATGCCTATTATAGATTGTTCCACTACTTCTTATATTGAACATACTCCTACTGATGCCAACTCCAATGGCACACATACTGATTGGGAGAAACTATTGGATGCTTCCCTCTTCTTGGGTATGCCTATTCCAGATTACTCGGCTGCTTCTACTACTAAACAAAATCCTACTGTTGAAGAAACACTTCCTATGTTAGATGACAATAATGAAGAAATTATGCCTCCAACTATGTCTCTAGCTGAATGGGACTCCATATCAGATGCTACTACAAAAATACCAATTGATGCTATGCACCTATATGGTAGTCTTAACAACTCAGAAAGAGGAGAAAGTTATGATCCTCCAGATCAAGCTATTGGTGATGATCCTTTCCACCCTCCTGTGGAGATCATTCCTATGGCTCCTAGGCCATCTACTCCAAGCTATACTCCTACTACTCCAGCAAATCATGGGTATCCGAGACCCCATCTTGTTACAATCTCATGGAATCTTGGTAGATCCAGAATTGAAATGGTTCCTATTTGTGCACTCTTACCACCTGAAAGGGGACCTAACTCTTGGAATAGACCATCTTGGTTAGGCTCACATAATATTCTTCCAAACTTATCTGACTCTTCTAAGACTACTCACAATCGACAATGCTCTATGGAAGATTACTTTCTTGATCTATTTGATGCATTCATGAATGATGAGGATGATACTAATATATTTGCACTTGAGCCCATCCCATCGATTTCTCTTCCCTCTTCATCTCCTAGAAAAGTGGCCCGTCCACTTCCATTTCCACCTCTCCACCTAAACCAGTCATATAAGCCTTTTTCATCCACAATTCCTGAGTCTTTTGGAAGTAACTTGGATGTGCAACATAAAAATAAAAATAATGAGAATCCACTTATATCTCAAGTTCACCATGTCCCATCTAATCGACATGTGACTACGAAGAAAGGAAAGAAACAAAGGTGTTCAAAAGATTGCAAAGGTCCTCAAAAAGAAGAAGACAATCAAAAGCCAGAAAATAAAATAAAAAATGGATCTCGAAATCCATTCTATAGGCATTGTCATCAAAAGCACCTCAAAGTAAAGAAGAAAAAATTCAAAAGCTATGTGGATTCCAAAGAAAGAAAAAATCAAAGTTGTCATTTGAGCTTCCAAAATTCTCATGCTTCCCTCCATTCCATCACCCTTGCCTCTCATACTTTACCCTCTTCACTCCATCTTGCCTTTTCCCAAAGTGCATATCAGTATCTCCTTATTGCTAATGGCATGACTAAGAAAAATCTAGAATGTACTCTCCCTAAGTGTTTAGAGCGTGGGAAATCTGATGAAGAGTTAAGGTGTGTCCACGAGGATATTTGTGGGTTTCACTTAAGTGATCTTTCCTTGACTATGGATCTCTCGATAGTTGGACACTGCTGGTTGGCTCTCCTGTTACTGCTACAACATCTGGTTCTGATTTTGCAACTTCTCAGCTAGCTACTACTACAAATGACTGTGTTTCCAGAGATTCCTACTAAAGGAGAGAAACTCAAAGAGCCCATCAACGCTCTTCATCTAAAGAAGTTCTATAGCTGACATTCTCTATGTGCTCATGTACATACTTATTGGTCCTGAAAAAATCCTAAAAAATGATATATGCTCAAAAAATCCTAAAAATTGCAAAATGTCCTGAAAAAATGATCTTAGTGAAAACCTGGCAAACAGGTGCTTTGATGTATCTATTATCCTGGTGAAAACCTGGTAAACAGGCACCTTGATAATACTCAAAAAAAATAGAAAATGTGAAAAATACAAAAAAAAATGAAAAGATCAAAAATACAAAAAAATGAGATATTAAAAAAATACAAAAAAAATTAAAAAAGAGAAAAGTACAAAAAAATTGAAAAAGAGAAAAATGTGCCATTGATGAAAACCTGGTAAACAGGCGTCATGGTAGCAAAAATAGAATCTCTGCCAAGATGGTGAAAACTTGGTAAACAGGCACCTCTTGTTTTCCTAAAGTAACATCTCATCTCAGCGTCGCTTGGCTCTTAGTTTCCTACTTTAGTTTCCTTCCTTTCCTGCTTTAGTTTGTTTTCCTGCTTTCCTGCTTTAGTTTGTTTCCTGCTTTGGTTTGCTAGCTCATGCCTTGCTTTCAGTGTCTTCAAGATTTTGCTCGACTCTTCATGGATTGGAACTGGTTCACACTTGGGGGCACCTGCCTAGTCTAGGGTGCATTGTCCTATCGCTTTCAGAAACTCTTTTGAGCATTGGTCGCCAGTGGTTCCCACTATGCCTGCCTACTGATACCTAGCTTTCATTCGACCTCTCACTTTCGGGACCTCTCCCTTACATCAATCACCAATGATTCTCATTACCTCATTGAGACTTCAAACGTTATCTTTCTGAATCGACTTCAATCCGCTTGAACACAAACTTGAACTGAAACTCAAACTAAATGTGTGTTCCTTTGAGACATGTTGAGCTTTGTTTTCTTTGAGTGCTTGTTTGTTTGCTTTGCTTATTTTTTTTTGCTTTCTGTTTGTTGGTTTAGTTCCAATGATCCAAAGAATTCATTTAAGAGGGGTGTCCATCTGTAAGAGCCTCTATCTCATGTTGGATGGCCATGCGTACCTTGACTCCTTTTATATGAACACTTTGGTGAGGTTGGTTCTTCTCCTTGTCTTTTGAGTGACTTCTTTCTACTACTGGTGAAATTGTAAACACTCGTCTTGCTAAGTGAATGTAGGGGTCACTGCGAGCACTCTTTGGAAAAAGAAAGATCTCTCGCATGTTTGGTGTGTTTTTTCACAAGAGACATTCTAGTCATTCTAGCATTTATGCTTTGATGCTTATGTTAACTTGCTAAATTAAAAGGAATAGGTGTTCAGGTCATTCTAGCTTCTTGTGCCTTAATGCTTACACCTCATTCCGACAAATTTAAGACTTATGTCATATTCATATTCTCATGTTGGAGAGAATTGTATGGCATCTTGTGATTGTCCCATGCTTAAATGAACTCAATGATGATAAATATGATGAGTCCAACAGCCAAGTCCGGAGGATTGCATTTGTTCATTGTAGGCCTGCATTTAGACTTGCATCTTTCATTCTAGGCTTGCATTTGGAGTGCTTTCTTGTTGCTCTCTTGATTGCTTTCTTTTGGATCTGCTCATCAAAGGTTCTCATCTTTTGTCCCAGTCTCATCTTGGCTGCATCCTTTTTCGGGATCAAAATCAAAATCTGACATCTCTAAGTGGCTCAAAATCACGTTTTAAATATTGAACTCCTTCTGGATCAGATGCTTGTGTAGTCAACCTTCTGGTGTCATCTTCCTACCAGATCCTCATCTTTGCATCATGTTCTCAAATCTTTTCTTATTTTCATCAAGTCAACCCTAGTCAAAATTTGGTCAACCATGGTCAACTATGGTCAAACTTGGTCAACAGGACCTCTCCTTTGCTCCAATTCACTTCTGTAGCTTCGCGAATCTAGTTTAATTGCTTTTGCTTTGCAATCTCTTGTTGTTTATCATCCTTCGGACATGTCATCTTTCAATTTCACTCCCGAGGGGGCAGGATGATTACATCATTTGAATCTTGTCGAATCTATTCTTGAATCAGTCTAATTTGAATCATCAATCCTCATTGCTAGGGGCATCTTCACACCTCACATTTTGTCATCTGGAAATCTATCTCTTAGGTATCTGAGCAATCTAACTCGGATCCTCAAGGGCCAAGCTTCGTTCTGGAGATGGTTCTTGAAATCTATTGGGTATTGGGGCAATCTAACCCTAATTCCTGGGAGTCAAGCTTCATTCTAGAGATGACTCTTGAAATCTCTTTTAGACCGTTATCTGGGCAATCTAACCTGGGTCTCGGAGGACTAAGCTTCATATTGGGGCAATCTAACTTTGATTCAAAGATAGTCCTAAATCTGCATCTTCATCAATTGGTATTGGGGCAATCTAACCTCGATTCTGGTTCTCTTCTAAGACCGTTGTCTTTGCAATTTAACTTAGACTTCGAAAATTCTCATCATCTATCACTTCAGACTATTCTTTGAATCAACACGCTGTTTGCACATCAATTCAAAGAGGGGCAAATGTAATACCCCAAAATTGGCACCTATTTAATTTCATCAATTTTGGTGCATTATCTCAATTTTACATCACCAAAGTCCTATTTCCCTAGGCAATTTTCTCCCTCATATCTAACTTAATTTGACTTGATGTCAATTGCAAAGACCATAAATTGCAATAATCAAACACTAAAATTAATTCCTAAGTCTCTTTGACTTTATTAGCTAAATTATCTCTATGATACATTAATTTAATTATAAAGTCCTATGTGCTTTCTAATTAAATTAAAAATATACCCCCTTTAGCTAATTACACATAAAAAGGAATTAATAATTACTTGATATTCGAATGGACACACTTTTTTGAATTGATAATTCAAGATATTCGAAAGGTCCTCATGTGGCATTTTCCATTCTTTTAATAAAGTAATTCATGCTTATTTGTCCCAAAAGGGATATGAAGGGTCAGGAGTTTCGAATCAAGAAACTCTTCCTCCTCCTCTTGGCTCTTCTATTTATTTTGGCTCTTTTTCTTCATTAGGGAGAGCAATTTTTGAGAGCATCCTTGCTATAGCATTTTTTTAGTCTCATATCTCATTATTTTCAAAGCTCTTTTATTGCATTATCTAGTTTAATTTCTCATTATTAGTATAATCTTTGCATCACATTTTAGACTAAATTTGCTTATTTGTTCTTAGTTAAATATCATATTTGCTTCAAGTTCTTAGATTAAATTGCATTTCATCTTTACTTTCAAGTATCTTAGATTAATTGCATCACATTCTAGTTTAATTTCAGCTTTGCATATCTTCTTTATTGCTTCTTGGAAATTCTCCATTGTTGAATTGGTCTCTCAGCTGTTGGCTCTCATTCTAAGAGTATTCAAACACCCCATTCACATAGGAGGCAACAGGTCACCTCACCATGGAATTTGGATTGAGTTCTTCATACTCTCTCTCAAATTCTATCAAGTGAATAATGACCATGTTGTGTTGTGTCTGATTTAGAGGTCACATTCAGTCACATACAACCATGAGGTTACTCATTTTGAGGTTGAGCATGACGTGGGTCATTATAGGATTGACCATGATATTGATTGTTGTGAGATTGATCAAAGGTTTGACTATACTTGCTTGGTTGGAAGTCAAATGGATCTCCCATCTTGCTGTAGGCTAGGGAAATGCACAAATTCTTAGTGAAATGATATGTCTAGTGCCGAAAGGGTGTGGCCACAGTAACCTTTGGTGGATGAATAGGATCAAAAGATTTAACAAATTCAGGCGAGAAGATATCATCAACAGTATCACTAGGTTCAATGATAGAACTATTCTCAGTAGGATCAAAAGGTATGATGATAGGATTAGTCCGAGGAAGAGGTCTTCCAAAGTTGTGAAACAATGAGTTCTCTTGGAAGAATGAGTTGTCTTGGTCTTGGAACAAGAAACCAGGTTGTGCTTGAAACAATGGATTAAAACACTCTTGAAACACCAGAGGTGATGGTTGAGACGGACTATCTTTCAAAGTATTCAATGAGGAAATTGAAGATATCTCACAAAGTTTAGATTTCACAATAGATTTAGGAGGATCTATTTCTTGATTAGAAGGTTCACTTCTACCTTGATCAGGATTCTGAATGGGATAAGTCTTGCCACTTCTAGTCATGATAGTCATAGATGAAGATGAAATGAGAGAGGACTCAGGATAAAGCTAGACTCGGTCTCTAAGAACAACGCAAAGGAGATAAAGGCTAGAATAGCCAAGATGTGAGATGGATCTGGTACAAATCATTAAAAGAGGTGGCTAGAACAACCGAGATAAGACTATCGCAACATGAGATACAAAAGGCATAAAGAGATAAGGTAAAACAATGAGAGATGACATAAGTCAAAGCAAAAATTGATCGATTCCTAACTCAAAGCAACCAGTTTCTGACAGTGAATGATAGGGAAAGCAAAAAAATAGACCTCAAAAAAAAATAAGATCAGATAAAAAGTCAAATAGTCAATGGCCAACAGGTCTCTATTTTTGCAAATTAGGCTACAGTCTCACATGAGAGAGTACCAAGCCGCATGAGAGAACACCAACCTTCACATGAGAGAACAAGTTCTCACACGAGAAAGTGCTCTGAAGTGTGAAACTTCATGCGCAAAAAGTGCAAAATCTGACAATCTGACATAATTTTTGAGGTTAAAGTTGAATTTTGAGGTACAACCTAAATTGATGTCTGACAAAAAATCTAGTTTCCTAATAGGTTTGAAGAACAATTTAAGCAACAATCTCATTTTAGGATTTCAAGCATTCGTTTAAAGACACAAAGGTTCAAATCAAGTAGTTGTGATACAAGAAGCAGTCATTAACAGACCTATCAAGGACAAAGCAACTTGATAGCATCAGGGGAGTCTTTGTTTGATAATGATTGGATAATGTTTAAGACTTGATAACAAACACATTGCTTAGCCCTACAAAAAAAATGGTGAGAAGCCAAAACCTTTTCCCCATTGCTTATGCACATACATGCACCTCACACAGTCGTGTCACCCCCTAGAGGGTGCCCGTGTTTTTGGTGTTTCCAAGGACTCAATGGTGTATGTTAAAAGGTTACCCTTTTAGTAGGGGCTAGTGTCGCAACCACCTTCAAGCATCCGGGTGTATGCCTATGATGGGAATCTATGGGAGAGATTCTTCCCCCTCCCTGCGCAAAGATTATGACTCCTTTCAGAGGTGAACTGGGTAGGCCACTAGCTAAGAAAAGTTTTTAATAGGATTTTGTTCACACTAACCTTTGGTGCCCCTGATATAGAGTTGAGGCCTCACAACCACACCAACACCTGAAAGTCATACACCCCTGCAGGCAGGGCTAGGAGTGACACCGCTCAGTATAACAGATGGAGCCTTCTCAAGATGATAGTCAAAGTCTTGAGAAGGAAGCTAACATGGTTTTGGAGTCTTTAAACTCAACAAAACATTATTTATTAGAGTGAGGTAGAATCACCGGTGAAAGGTGCGTACTCACTTGGGTCATTCTCGAAGGTTCAACTTTCGGCAAGCCCTCTAAAGGTGACACTAGACTTGGTTTAGATTCGGGGGTCAGATTTTTTGGTTCTCCCAAAGGGAGAAGAGCATACTTCTCTATCCCGTTTCCTCACCCAAACACATCAAGAAGATTCATCACCGAGTTAGCTTCACTCCACCACAACTACAAGCTTTTGGGTTTCTGTTTCTCTCAAAGAGAGAAGAGCATAATCCCCTGGCTAATAGAAGCATAAAGGTTCACTACCTTTCTCTGCTTCCCCAAGAATTTGTCATATTAGTAAGATCATTAGGATTTTAGGTTCATTCATGGTCATCACCTCCATGTAATGAAGAGCCAAATTCCCTACTCACTATCAAAATCCTCAAGAAATTTTAATGGAGCCCTATTTAGACTATGTGAATGAAAGAAACAAACAAACACAACATTTTAGCAAGTCTTCGACTATTGTCTTGTAATCAAACCATTAGTATGTTTATGTTCTTGGTCAAAATGTCTTGCAAAAAATTGTTACGCTGTGAAAATAACAAAGAAATAATAAACAACAGCAAACAGGAAACTGTCAGAAAACTAAAATAGGAAAGATAGAAACTGAAAATTTTAAACCACTGTATCCAAATCTCACATGAGGAAGTACTCCACAGTGCACGAGAAAGTACAGGGTGCCGTGTGATGATGCAGAAGCTTGCACGAGAGAGTGCCACAGGGAGCGAATCTTTGCATGACATGCTCTGGAATCTTGCGTGAGAATCCATCCATAGATAGTATGGATGCATGGTAGAGCTTAAATTCCTATCAGAAAAAAATGAGAATGAGGCCAAAAATTAGATTTTCTACCCCACAGCGGGTGCCAAAATGTATGTGATGGAATGGGGACCTCAAATCCAACTACACACGCAACATGGTCATTACTCACATGATCAAATTATGAGAGAGAGTATGAATTACTCAATTTGAAATTCATGGTGATGCAACCTGTTGCCTCCTATGTAGATGGGGTGTTTAATTGCTCTTAGATCGAGAGCCAAAAACCAAAAGACTTGTCCTAGAATGGAGGATTTTCAAAATCCATGAAGATAAACAAACTGAAATTGAACTAAATGAATGCAATTTAATCTAAGATACTTTGAAAGAAATATGATACTAATCTAGAATAGCTTTGAAAGAAATATGAAATGCAAATTACTCTAAAGAACTTGAAAGTAGAAATGATATTAAGCTATGAACAATTAAGCAAATTAATTCTAAAATGAGGTGCAATATTAAGCTAAAATGAGAAGATTATACTAATGTGCAATAAAGCTTGGAATTAATGAAATTGAGACACAAAAATACTATAGTTTAGTTACTCTCCATAATTGCCTCTGAATTTAGAAATGAGGTTTATTAAATAGAAAAGCTCGAGAAGAGAATGAAGGGGTTCTTGATTTGAAACTACTGACCCTTCATTTCCATTTGAGACAAAAAAGCATTGAATTACTTAATTAAAAGAATGGAATTTGCCACATAGGGGACTTTTTGAATATCTTGAATTATTAATTAAAAAATGAGTGTCCATTCAAATAACAAGTAATTATTAATTCTTTTTTTATGGGTAATTAACTAAAGGGGGTAGATTTTAATTTAATTCCAAGTACTTAGGACTTTAGGATTAAATTAATTTATCATAGGGGTAATTTAGCTAATAAAATTCAAAGACTTTAGGAATTAATTTTAATATTTGATAAATGCAATTTAGGGTTTTTGCAATTGACATCAAGTCGAGTTAAGTCAAGTAGGAGAGAGAAAATTGCCTAGGAAATTAGGACTTTGGAGATGGAAAATTGATGAAAATGCACCAAAATTGATTGAATTTATTAGGTGCCAATTTTGGGGTATTACACATACTACTCTCCCTTTTTTTGGAAAACAACCCAATAATGTATTAACCATTATGTATTCAGGCAAACAAATGAGAGTACTTGTGTTGGGCATCGATGATGGTCTTTTTCCAAGCAACCTTGATACTTTGCATTGCTTCAATCTACTTAGAAACATCTACAACTTGTCTTATCAATGAATCATATGCACTGCTATCTGGTTGATTGATTAAGTCTTTTGACACTATGAATTTTAAAACTATGCTTTAACAAAATCAAGAAAACATAATTTTTTGATTCTTAGGAAGATAAAACAATGTAAACATTGTAGATACATTTGGGGTCATCCAAACACCCTACAATTACATGAAGTTGAAGAAAACTCCTAAGAAGGAGAGAAAAAAAAATGTAATGGTTGGTCAATTGAGAAAACAAGCATAAAACAACAAGGCAGGAGTTTCGTTTCAGTCAATGTGGTCATTAAAATGACATTGTGACCATACCTCAAATGTATCTAGCAGATTCCTCTCAACAAGGAAAAAGAGATGAGCAAATATTAGAAATGTTCAATGGTCTTTCCTCCAATAAGGCTTTTAAGCTTCTTGTGTGAGCCTCTTTAAATCCAAAATTGGATAAATTAGCCCTCAAACGATCATTGTAAAATATCTTTGAAAATTTCATTAATTATTTTTCTCTTTCCTCATTCTCTCATCAATTGAGAGATTCCTTGCTCACAGTGTGCCACAGTCTTGGTGTAGAAGTGATTGTGCATTTGAAGCTAGTTAAGTGGACTTGATCACATGAAATCTTCATGGTTAAGTTTTCTTGAGCCAAAATACTATTAGGTTGGGTAACCTCCTGGATGAAAGTCTTTGTTGTGTCAATGGAGAATATGCAATAGTTCATTTCTATAGTTTAACTCTGGTTGATTCACCTTTTCAAGCATCATCTAGATGAAAAGAATTCTAGGTGCATTAATCTAGATTCACCTTTTTGAGCATCATCATAAAAGAGGGTTCGTGAAGTTTAATTCATCATTTTCCTACAATTGTTTCAGAAAGAAGAATATTACATAATAGTCCCTGTTGAAGCAGCTAATGCATAAACATCCTAAGGGAATAAATCATTAATACTTGTTTTCTCCATCCATAAATAGAATGTGGATATATCAACCCATGAGAGATGACTCCACAGAGAATAGTAATAAAAAAGAGATCCTTGTAGGTAAAGTTACCCGATCAAGTTTCTCATCAAAAGCACAAACCATGAAGCTGAAATAGAACTGATTAATAATTATTGTTGTAAGGAGGTATTCTTAGTACAATAACCCTTTAGAAAACATCCTGGCATCTTTGAAATAAGATTCATCGATAGAAATTAGAGCCCTCTTCCCTTGTTTTTGAGTCCATGTCACAAAGATAGGATCGATATGGGAACTTAAAATACTTAGTCCATCTGTTTGGCATAGAGATCATATCAGTTGCACAGTATGATGGATGATCATCTGAGGGGTGTTTTAAGTGGAAATTGGGTTATCCATATGACCAGAAGCAAGGAAAATGGAATTCATTTTGGCTAATAGAGGAATTTCTCCCTAATGGATCTTTTCACAGAGGATCTGAGGCATACAGAAATCTAGGATTTACTTAATTTGTTGACCATCACAAGTTATTGTATATGGTATACATAAAAAATGAGACTACCTTGTATCAAAAAGATACAATACTAACCATAGTTATGACAGAGTAAACTCTATTCACAATAGGGAAGAAGAAAACAAAGGAACTCACTTTATTTAAAGATCTAGTACCTTGTACTATGGGAGCACTCAAGATGTACGTTTGTTAGAGTTTTCATGAGATAGAACATAATATTTTGTTGTTAATGACATATGGGATTCTTGCAGTGTGTCCGGCCTTACCACAATAGTTACATATGGGCTTCTTGTTCTTCGGTGGTGTAGCAGTGTTCCTTTTATTAGCTTGATTAGAGGATTCACCCTTCTCGGTAATACTGTGTTCAAACTCAGTGAAACCCAGTCCTGTTGTATCTCTCGGTGATCTCTGACTCTTAAGCTACTAATCCAACCTCATTAGTGTTTCATCATTTCTTTTCAATACTTCATTAGCTTTCTTTTCAGATTCAAGTTCTCCATTCAACCTATTTATCTCAAAGTTCAAGTATTGGATATCAATCTTTTGAGCTTGACACTTCATTGTTTGCAATAATTAGTTGATCATGCATAGCTTGTTGAACATTAATCAGTCTTGTAATCTCATTATCTTTAGGACATTGAGATCTATTATAGGGAGTTCTCCCAGTTGAAATAGAGTGGCTCTTTGGATCACTTAATTGAGGAGTTTTGAAGGATATCCATTATGGTGCCAGACATGAATGACAATAGAAAGGTAATGTTGTTTGTAGAGGGAATAAGTTAATATGATTGTTTAAAAAAGAGAGATGTTATCTATTAATATGGTGCATGATTTAGATTCCTCATATATAGTAAATTTGAAGCTTTAGAACAATTTCTCATCCCTCTTATATCCATTGACAATGTAAAATCTGTATGAGATGTATTTTAAACAAGTATGAATATACATTATATAACAAGAGGAACGATGTATTTTAATGTAAGGAATGGTGTATTTTGATGGAAACACTTACAGACTCCAGTGCACCAACAACTACAAAAACTGCTTGATTAGTGATCAACTCTTGTCTGCATTGGTTGTGTCATATATGTTTCACACGGATATGATCAATGGGGATATATGTTATCCCCAAATTTCCTTTTTGAAACACAAGATTATGAGGTAACTTTGACCCGTTTGGAAGCGAGAATGTAGATCTATGTTGGCAACAAGCCAGTAACATTTTTCTAGCACCCACTTCTCCCAAAAATTATAACTTTGAAATAAGACCACTGTTAATCAGTGTTAACACTTAAGGTTGTTAACACTGATTATTAGTGTTAACACTTTTAAATTACATGTCAACATTGCTTCTTAGTGTCAACACTGATTATCAGTGTTAACACTTTTGGTGCTAACACTGAAAATGGGAGGAACGATTTCATTTATATAATTTTTAGCTTATTATATTTTCTAGTTGTATGACATGACACTTTATTTTCACTAATGAATTCATCTTGAGTATACTTTCTATCTCTTATATTCTACTTTTTTGTACATTTTAAACTTTCTATTATGCAATACTTTCTTCCTATTTATAAGTGATTATATTTCAATAATCAAAATAAACCTTAAGGTTGAGAGAAACAAAGCACTTCTTTTCTATTGTGTATTCTTCTTCATTTATGTGATGGATTTATTAACAACAATACCAACATTCCTTTTGGTTGAGGAATCTCTTGCACTAGTAAAGCTCAGAGCATATATTATGCAAGTCATACTTTCATAGTGTCAATGTTCTATTTGTATATATTTTTAAGATTCTCTCCAATAATTATCCAAAAAATCTCCTTGTATTGGATATCACAACCAATATCATAGAAATATCCTAGGACTTGGTCTATCATCTCCTTTGCTTCTCCTAAAAGAGTTCTCATATTTTTCACATTGGTCATGACCACACATTCACACTTACACCCATTTTGAACATCCATACACTAGTTTCTTTTTAGATTTAAGCAAACCTAGGATAGCGCTTTATAGTTTTTTATAAATATTTATATGATGCAAAATTTAATTGTATACTTGAGAATAAAAACTTATACTTTAGATGAATCAAAGAATAAGGGAGGGCACTAGTACAAATTGAAACTAAAAGCACATTTGAACGGATTGGATAACTTTAATCTTGTCGGTGTCATCTTATATTCACTCTTTGGAATGTGCTCCTACTTCCCATTTGTAGGAATTTCCTTCCTTATTCTTTGATTCAGTGACTGACATATTTTTTAAAAGTCTTGTAGTGTAGCCGACCAAGAATACAATGACAAGATCACACTTATCTATTCCTTTGAAATATTCTTGTACTTTCCATTCGTACTATTCCCCTCCCTTATAGATAAAGGATCAATACAAATGGTTCCTTACATGCAAATAATTCTTTTAACAAAATAAGCAATAAAAAGAAAAGAGAAATCCAAACATTAGGAAAAACAATCCCCATGTTTTTGGCTCTAGCTTAAAAGAAAATTATCACATTGACGAGTAATTATCAATATTTTTTCACTCACAATCAATATTATTTTGCACCTAATAATGGGATTCAAGTGATCCATGTGATACAAAGCATCCTGCAAAACTAATCAACCTCCTAAGGATCCATCATGATCCAATTATATTCTCATACATTTTAACAATTCTAGAGGCATATCAACAACAATCAAATAGATCTCAAATAACCCAATAAACAAGTGAATCAACACATCAACCTTATGGAGGCATCTCAAATAACCCAAGAGTAGGTATCATATGTGCCACCAAAATACAAAGCTTTTAACACTAGGAGAAAAGCACCAAAACCTAGCAAGATTAGGTGAATACCCAAAATTATGGTCATTTTGTTCCTATCTTTCCATACATAACCAAAAAATGGAAAAGATTCTTCTAAAGTTTTAGGTCCAATTAGTGTGCGATAAATACCACTTAAGCCTAAAATTGTAGATGAAATTAAGTGAAGTACTCTAGCTACAAAATAGGGAAAAGTGTCCACAACTTCCCCATTAGGACTGAATCCCCATCCTAGAGTAGCTAGATGGGGAAGTAAAATAAATCCTTGTTCATACATAGGTTTTTATGATACAAAATGAGCCACTTAAAATAGATTCATTGCTCCAGCCTTGAATACAATTAATCTAACATGAGTCACATGAGCCCCAAGTAATTTTCCTGAAAAATTAATAAGTTGAGCATTACCATCCCACCAAGTGAAACCAATAGTTTCTTGGTCATGACCAGCTAATGTTAGAGTTCAATTAAAGAGAATTTCCATAGGGTAGAACCTTCTCAGGGAATATAAGGTTTTCAAGAGTTTTATCCTGAGCTGCCATCCAAGCATGAACCCCTTCGTTCAAAAGAATATTTTTTCTATAAAAAGTCTCAAATTCAAGATCTTATGATGCACGAATCTCCTAGGAAAAAAAATCATAAGCACATAAGTTCAGAGCTAGGCCAACTAATCCAATGGAACTCATCCATAAACCATTCACCAACACAAATAACATGAAGAAATATAGCCAAAGTTTATTGGAAAAAGAAACCCCAAAAATTTGGGACCAGAAACGGTTTGCAATGACCATAGAATAAGTCTCTTCAACTTGAGCTGGGTTAAAAGCATGAAATGTATTTGCACCATCACCATCTTCAAATAAGAGCAGTACCCAATACTCTATAAACTCCCATCATATGAAATGGATTCAAGGTCCAATTATGAAAACCTTGAAAAAGGAGGGTAAATCAAAAAATAATTGTTATGCCAAAACTAGGTGCAAAAAATCAACTAGATTGACCTAATTGATAGATTAAAAATACAAAAAAAAAACAATAATCAAAGCAGAGATCCCCGAGAGATGCAATAGGACTAGGTTTCACTGAGTTTGAATAGAGTATTACCGAGAAGGGTGAATCCTCTAAGCAAGTTGAGAAAAGGAACACTACTACACCACCGAAGAACAAGAAGCCCATATGCAAATTTTTTGGTAAGCCTGGACACATTGCAAATGTATGTAGAAGTAGAAAAGGTAAGTCATCTTTCATTCCTAATTTTGATGGTTATTGTTATAATTGCAACAAGTATGGACACTAAGCTAACAACTGCAGAACAAGAGTTGTTGAAAATCAAAAGAAGACTAAATTTGGTGGATATTGTAACAATTACAATAAATATGGACATAAGGCTACAAAATGTAGATAAAAAAGAAGAAATTATAAGTGGATTTCAAATCAGTAGAACAAAGTAAACAACCAACAAAGAGCTAACATATCTTGGGACTACAATACATGGATATCTTGTGAATCTTGTGGAAGATATGGAAACATTGTTGCTAACTGTTATTTAATGCATGGAAGAAACAATAGAAGGTCATGGAGAAATCCTAGAATGGCATGTTTCCATTTTCACAAGGTTGGACACCTAGCTAGAGAATGCAGAGACCAAGTAAGAGATACAACTGAGATCAGTACATGTACAAAAGGTCAAGTAAATGTTGATGAGGTCAGAAAGCAGATGGCACAAATATGGAGGAAGAAATTAGAGGAAGATGAATTAGTTTTCACAACTGTTATAGAGCCCACATCCCTTGGATTGGGTGCTCTATCTCTCAATTAGTTGGTAATAAGAGGTATGAAGGAACTTATAACTAAAATCTTATCATACATTAGTTCCTAACACAATTGAGTACTAAAATTCATATCAAGAGATTGGGTGGGGTGAAGTTGCAAGGTTATTCTGATTCAAATTGGGCAGGGAGTGATACAGATCGAAAGAGTAATTTAGGGTGTTGTTTTAGTTTGGGGTCAACCATGATTTCCTAGTTTAGTAGGAATCAAACTTCAGTAGCACTCAGTTCAGCTGAAGCTGAGTACATGGCATCTAGTTTGGCAAGTTGTGAAAACTCTCAGAGAATCTAGAATCCACTCTTACCCTCAACTAAATCTTTCTAACAAGTAAAAAGAAGTGAAAATTGCTTGCTATTGATAACTCCTTGGTCTTCCACTCCATGTAAATATTTTATGTGGTTTGATTTATATGGTGCGGGTGCACCCAAGCAACCAACTAGGAAAATATGGAAGGATTCATGAAGCAAACAAGGTCAATTGAGAGTTATTAAAACCAATTATGGCTTTTGGAGGCAAATATATGAATGTAAAGGTTAATTGTATAGAGATATAGACTTGGGGGTTAAGAATTTGGTAAGGTTCCTTTGTAAAGTGGGGTTTTTAAGCCTAAAAAAAAGGTCTATTGTGTAGAAAGTAGATATACCTCAAAATAACAATACCTAATCTTTAGATATGTTATAGAAGATTCAAATTGGTGTGGCTATTTCCTTTTGAGATGTGAGCAAGAAAAGAAAAGGGAGAGAGTGTGAGTAGAAGATTTGTGAGATCTTCTTCTAACAAGGCAGAGGATTGTGCCCTGAGGCACAAAGTTATTATATTTCCTTGGATGTAAAGGAGAATTATTGTATTTGTCCCATGACCCGTTGTACACCCTTAACCAAGTTTTGTAAGCTCCTAATAGGGTTAGTCTCTTAACAGGGACTTTTTCTATTGTATATCAACTTCTAACAAGGATAGTACTCCTAATAGGATATTATTTATATAATGTAGTTATCTAGTGTGTTTGATCCCCACCAGGGTTTTCCTTTAATAGGGTTTCCTCAAGAACAAATGATGGTATTATGAGTTCTCTTGTGTTATTATATGTTTTATGGCTTTATGATTTGAGTAGGATATTTGATAATTTGTTAAAGAAAATATCAGAGCACAATGATACTAACTCACCCCCCCTCTTAGTATCACTTACTTCTAACACTTTAGCCTTGGGGGCTTGGTATGCTTCCTTCATCATTCATCACTCCCAAGAAGAAGAGAAAAAACAATGCAATATCATATCTCTGAAAGTGAAAACAAACATTAAAATACAACAATGACTTGGGAAATACCCATGGTCACTCCCTAAAGGAGCTTAGAAAGTATACTGTGACTTTTAAAACTATGCTTTAACAGAATCAAACAAACATAATTTTTCAATTCTTAGGAAGATAAAAAATGCAAAAAATGTAGATACATTTGGGGTCATCCAAACTAATAGAAATGCAATTGATTAAATATTCAAAAGATAGTGATTGATTATCATTAAGCTACTAAGGTATATGTGAGATATTGAATCAGTTAATGTATTGTCATTAATGTCAACTAGTTTTGACTGTACTTATCATGATGGATACAAACATCTTAAGAAGGAAAGAAAGGTGAAGGAATGAGATATCTACATAAAGATGAGATGTATGAGAAAGATATGGATATGGTATTTATTAGGTAACTTATTAATGAGTCTATGAAATTATGTTAGTGAAGTTACAAGGTTATTTTGATTCAGATTGGGCAAGGTGTATACAAATCGAAAGAGTACTTTAGGGTGTTGTTTTAGTTTGGGGTCAGCCATGATTTCCTAGTTTAGTAGGAAGAAAACCTTAGTAGTAATCAGTTCTGATGAATCTAAAGTACATGGAATCTAGTTTGGCAAGTTGTGAAATCTCTTAGAGAATCTAGAATCCACTCTTACCCTCAACTAAATCTTTCTAACAAGTAAAAAGAAGTGAAAATTGCTTGCTATTGATAACTCCTTGGTCTTCCACTCCATGTAAATATTTTATGTGGTTTGAGTTATATGGTGTAGGTGCACCCAAGAAACCAACTAGGAAAATATGGAAGGATTCATGAAGAAAACAAGGTTAATTGGGAGTTATTAAAACCAATTATGGCTTTTGGAGGCAAAGATATGAATGTAAAGGTTAATTATATAGAGATATAGACTTGGGGGTTAAGAGTTTGGTAAGGTTACTTTGTAAAAGTGGGGTTTTTAAGCCTAAAAATAAGGCCTATTGTGTAGAAAGAAGATATACCTCAAAACAACAATACCTAATCTTTAGATATGTTATAAAAGACTGAAATGGGTGTGGCTATTTCCTTGTGAGATGCAAGCAAGAAAAGAAAAGGGAGAGAGTATGAGAAGAAGACTTGTGAGATCTTCTTCTAACAAGGCAGAGGATTGTGCCTTAAGACACATAGTCATTATATTTCCTTAGATGTAAAGGAGAATCACTGTATTTGGCATGTGGCCCATTGTACACATTTAACTGGGTTTTGTAAGCTCCTAATAGGGCTAAAGACTCCTAATAGGGTTAGTCTCTTAACAAGGACTTTTTCCTATTGTATTAATCAACTTCTAATAGGGATAGTATTCCTAACAGGGTATCATTTATATAATGCATAGTTATCTAGTGGGTTTGATCCCCACTAGGGTTTTCCTTTAATAGGGTTTCCTCAAGAAAAAATGATGGTATTATGATTTCTCTTGTGTTATTATATGTTTTATGGTTGTATGCTTTGAGTAGAATATTTGATAATTGGTTAAAGAAAATATCAGAGTGCAATGATGCTAATTCACCCCCCCCCCCCCCACCTCGACTTAGTATCACTTACTTCTAAAACTTTAGCCTTGGGGGCTTGGTATGCTTCCTTCATCATTCATCACTCCTAAGAAGAAGAGAAAAAACAATGCAATATCATATCTCTGAAAGTGAAAAAAAAACATGCAAATACAATAATGACTTGGAAAATACCCATGGTCACTCCCTAAACTTAGAAAGTACACCGTGACTTTTAAAACTATGCGTTAACATAATTAAATAAACATAATTTTTCAATTCTTAGGAAGATAAAAAAATGAAAACATTGTAGATACATTTGGGGTCATCCAAAATGATAGAACTACAACTGATTGAATATTCAAAAGACAATGATTGATGATCACCAAGATACTAAGGTATATGTGAGACATTAAATCAATTAATGTATTGTCATTGATGTCAACTAGTTTTGACTGTACTTATCATGATGGTTACAAACATCTTAAGAAGGAAATAATGGTGAAGGAATGAGATATCTACATAAAGATGAGATGTTTGAGAAAGATATGGATATGGTATTCATTGGGTAACTTATTGATGAGTCTATGACATTATGTTAGTGATTTGATTGCTTTACATAATTTTTTTATGGATTGAAGATCAAGAATGAACAAGTTTATGTGGTCGATAAATGAAGAACTTAGTATACACTGAGCAAGGGTAGTGTATCCTGAGTATAGTATTAACCAAGTAAATAATCACCGATGCATCACGGTATTGATCGAGTGAAATAAATAAATGGAACTAATGACTATCGACTAAAGATGTTGAGCTGGAAAATTATTGATGATTCTAAGGTAAAAGATAATATTTTTTATGATGATCAAATAGATGATAAAATTCAAGGATGATTGGATGAAGGAGATTGAAATGTGCTGCTGACACAACTACTGAGGAACATTAAAGCGGAAAAATAAATGGTGAAGATTAAGAGGCAAAATCTATGGATGGAAATAAAATGGTTTACGATGTCTATAAAATGAGACAAGAGATTCAAATTGATTTATAGAATGCACGTGAGAAGATTGCATTCATGCAAAGTTGGTCAAACTAGTTGAAGATAGAACCGAGCATCAGAGAAAAAAATTACTGAGCTGAAAAAAGTTGGAGGAAACAAAGAGATTGAATTGAGATTATTGGCTAGAGGTATTTTGAGCTTAGCATAGATCTGAAAATATGCAAAACAAGTTGTATTTGAATAAGATCATTACTAGAAAAAAGAAGGTTTTGAAGGAGCCCCGAAACCCTTTACAAATCCAAAAATAGAAGATCAAAAAAAGAAACAACAAAACTACCCATACTTTGGGCTACATGGGTATCAAAAGACTAGAAAATAGGATAAAACTAGCCCAACAGCCAAAAAACTAGTACAAGAACCAACTTAGCTGACATAATACATAACCCTGACTTTTTCATCTAGAGTCTTTTCCATTCTGGCTTGGAAATAATTGTCCATCCTCTCGATGACCCACTTCAGTTCTTCAACATTATTCTTCACAGAGGGAGATTTATTCTTAGTGCTTGCATGGGTTCTAGAACTAGGCCCACCACTAGCCTCTGAGGTGTCATTCTTGTGATCAATTTCCTCATCAAGAGATGTTGACAGGACTTTGAGATTTAGGTTGGAGGCTTTCATGTTGTCCTTACTGTGCTGGAGGATATCAATAATAGCACTCTCCATATTATCTATTCTTTTTTTAACATCAGAAATAGTAGAGTTAGGGTTCAGATTACCCTCATTGAACCGTATTTCTAGTTTCTCTTGAAGGCTGGTGTTAATGGGCTCAAGTTTCTTGCATTTAAGATTAAGCCTTTTTATCTCATGGAAACACCATTTATTGAATCTAAAAGAATATAAAGCTTCAACTTTACCAGTCTAAAGGGCACCGATGGTAATTTCATCCTTATCATCGAAGTCCTCAAAAATAAATTTAATAGAGGACTCTCTAACCCTTCTTTCATTGGTATCCTCGCTCTCTTCTTCAATTTTCTCCTAGGCATCTAGAATGGGCACCTCCTCTTTTTGAAAATTCTTGTCAGGGTTACGTAACTTGGTATAGTGGATAGCAGTATCAACCAAATCCTCAAGGCTTTGAGAATTATGAACCAAGCTATCTTCAAAATACAACATATCCCTATACTTGCCTTCTAGATTGACCATGTCCTCCATCTCCTTGTCGTCCTTGTTCTCTTTCTCTATATTCTTAGAAGAAGAGTCAATCTCCCTGTTTTGGGTGGCATAGACATCCTTCTACTAGGAACCATCATCACCTTTATCTATAGCCTCAATTTATGGCTTGACAATTTTAACAGACCCCTCATAGTTTTTTTCCTCACTCCCTCCCAAACCCTGAGAGATGGCATTATCTTTGAAATCCTCAGTCTCCTCCTCATCCCTGTTAGGTCTTTTCATATTTTGGATATCATAGTCTTCCTTCTCCTCAAAATCATTATTCACATTATCCTCATAGTTGCATACAAAAATATCCTTCTTCCCAATCCTAATTCTCTTTGAACTACTACCTATATCTCCTTCGACATTTTGTTTACCTTTCCCCATAATGGGAGTAGTGACAATAGGGTTAGGGATATAATCCCTTATGTGTTCATAAATCAACAAGATCAACCCCTTATGTTGAATGGCCTTTTTGGACATCTTCTTATGCTCATTAAGGCTCTTAATTAAAGAACTATGAAGGTAATAAGGAATGTTGATAGTATCCTTATACCTGAACTGATTGAGGAACATGAAATGGTGGGAATGCACCTCATTAAACCACCCATCAAGGGTAAAATAATCCATAACCACCAGAAGAGTATTGTGCCAAATATATTTGATTTTATAAACATCGATGAACCTGTTAGTACGAGCTTTGGAGAAAGCCTCCTTCTCCTTCTCAAATTTTGGGAATTTCTTTGCCACCATGTCAGAAATCTTACAGTTTTTGTAAAACTTCAAACCCTCATTAGGGATGCCAGTAACCTGAGCAATCAGCTCCAATGAAAGACTTATGGTCTTCCCATCCATCGTGATGGTCTCATTTTTTCAGCCATCAAAAAATTTCTGAGTGACAACTTTATCAAACCCATGGAGCCTTTCCAAATATGAAGTGACTTAACCTTTCTACAACTTACACCAGACCATAGCCATGTCTTCACCTTTGAGCCTTTAGTAGTTATCAAGTTCCTCTCTTTTAAGATCACCTCCAATGATGAAAGAAGTTAAAACCAGACACCAGTTACTCTTCCCAGTATTTTGATTATACTTGCAAGGGTTGTCTTTCTCGTTAATATAACTACAGACAAAAATAGTAACCTAGAAAGTGTGGGATCTAATGATGTTATTAATTCCAAGTACATCACTCCACTCGTTCCAATAACTACCCGTAGGCACCGTGGTACACGTGTTTAATATTAAGCATATTAAATCTTTCCTTCCTTTTGGATTATTTTATCATAATTAATTTTTGATTTGGTATCCTCATTGAGATTCGCAAAGCTCTCCCATGTGATGACATCATCAGAGTTAAATCCCACATTGGTCAAGCTATCAGCCATGCTATTTCTTTCATGGTACACATGAGTAACGTGAATTTTGACTCAATTTTCCATAATATTCTTCGCTTTGGAAATGATATTATAAATGGTCGATGAAGGTATAGTCTCTCCCTTAAGATACTTAATTATTTTCATAGAATCACCCTCTAGCCAAATATTATTAAAATTGAGATTTTTGGCAAGTTGTAGACCATAGAGAGCTCCCATAGCTTCAACAATGCGATTGGTTTGAATTCCCAAGAGAACTGCGATAGCAGTAATGAAGTTACCATACCAGTCCCTAATTATACTTCCACACCCAATCGGGCCTGGATTGCCCTTAGCAGCCCTATTGAAATTTATCATTATCCAGCCTTCTAGAGGAGAGATCTAAATAGTGTTGTCACGATCACTCTTCTTGTTATTAGAAGCATTTAAATTCTAGTAGTGTTGAGTGTTTCCCTTAGATAGGTTTTCATATCATCCTCTTTTATCTTTTTCAAACACATTGGTAGGATTATTGTGCTTTTCCTGAAAGATTCTATTATTCCTTTCTTTCCATGTATTCCAAGCCACATGAGGAGCCACTAGCTTCCAAGTTTTATTAGCCAAATCATTGGCACTAGGACAATGCCATTGCTGACAGAAATCTTGGATGGATAAGGGTAAAATCTAACATAAATTCCACTTCTACAAGAAAAAAGACCAAACCTATTGAGAAAAAGAACAATACAAGAAAAGATGGTTAGTATCTTCCTTAGCAGCATACCAAATACAACATCTATTAGGCATGTTGAAACCCCTTCTTTTGAGGTTGTCCATCATAAGGGTTTTATTTTGGATGAAAATCCAATAGAAGATCTCAATCTTAGGAGTGAGCATTGTTCCACGCCTTGGCCCCAAAAGGTTTCTCAGTAGGTTGTTCAAATTGAAGAAGGCTAGTAGTAGCAACTGAGAAAGACCCATTAGGAGAAGGACCCCAAATCATAGATTCATCCTTATTGTCACAACAACACTGAGCCAAAAGGGCCTTGTCAATTCTATCAAAAGCAGGGTTGATCCCTGCCAAGTTCACCTAGCAGTTGTTAATCCAATAGTCTTTAACTTTAGTACCAAATCTTCTTTTGCACTAGTTAATAGAATCAAGGTGGTTAAAATTATCAATCAAGGGCCTCTCCAACAACCAAGGATCATCCCAAAACCTAATTTTATGACCATTTCCCAACTTCCATTTCTTCCCCTTACTCGCAAGATTTCTAGAATTACTCATGTTTCTCTAAAAAAACAAAGCCTTCAGTTGTATCTGTGTTGGAAAGAAGGATATCTATGGATTAAGGGATATCATCGAGATATTTTTGTTTGCATATAGTATTCCAATCCTTAGGATCCCCAAAGATCCTCCAAATCTATTTGGCCAAAAGAGCATTGTTAATAACCTTGATCAGTCTAAGCCCCAATCCCCCCATGGTTTTAGGTTTACACATCTTATCCCAAGTAATCAAAGGAAAGAGCTTTTTTTCCTTAGCTTCGAACTAGAGAAAACATTTAAGAATTCTTTCAATTTTATCAGATAATTTAGTAGGAATCTTAAACAAGCTAAGGGCATAAACCACCAAACTTTGCAAAGAAGACTTAATGAGGGTAACCTTACCCGCTTGAGATAATATAGTACCTTTCCATCCAACCAGCTTTTTGAAGAATTTGTCTAAGAGAAGGTTCTAAAAATAATCAATAACATTCAGACCAAGGGGGAGGCCTAAATAAGAAGAAGGGAAATTACTGATATTGTAATATAAGATTTTGGCAATTCTGGCCTGCCTATCCTCCGGGGTGTTAATGAAGAATAAGGAGTTTTTGTTCCAACTGATCAATTGTACAGTGGCACTGGTATAAAGATTAAGGGCATCTTTCATGGCTCTAGCTTCTTTGATAGTGGAAGTACCCATAGTGATGGTATCATCCACAAATTGGGCATGAGAGAAAGTAAGAGGATTGGAGGAAGGTCTCAGTCCTTGAATAACACCTTTATTCACAAGAATCTTAAAGTATCTCCCCATGCTTTTAGCCAACAACGTAAAAAAAATAGGGTAAATAGAGTCCCCCTATCTAAACACTTGGAAGGAGATCCATTAATGATAACAACAAAGGAAGCAGTGGAAATCAATTGGAAAATAATATGAGTTACCCTCTCATTGAGACTAAACTTCCTTAGAACCATCATGAGTGTTATTAACATCACTTGTGGGGAATCCTTCAGACAATAAGAGGAAAAGGTAACAACACAACTCATTTCCACATGCTTATATTGTAATTACTTCAAATTAACAAACATTTAAGGAAGCTTCAGGGGTTCCTGAGTGGGACAAAGCTATAGAGGATGAGTATAAATCTTTGATGAGGAATAACACTTGGGACCTAGTTCCTCTTCCTAAGGGAAGAAATTTGGTTTGATGGAAGTGGATCTATCAAACCAATTTTTTAACACCATAAGTGTTAACACTAATTGTCAATTTTAACACTTTGATTACCAATGTTAACACTACTTCAATGTTAACATTGATTAACATTGCTTGCTAGTGTTAACACTAAAGCAATATTAACACTAATTATCAGTGTTAACCCTAAGTGCTAACTTAGAGTAATCAGTTCCACCTATATATATTTTTTATAAATATTTATATCAAAAATTATAATAATTATAATAATAATAATAAATTGTCCAAACTCCCAAAATCTCCCAAGGACACCATAAAATGATATTCTAATAATCTCACATACCTTTTGATATATCTTTTTACGCTCGATATAAAATCATATTAACACTTATGATGTTAACACTTAAAATCAGTGTTAATAGTAAGTGGTGCTTCCATGAGATTAAAAGGCTCAATCTAAAGTGTAGGAAACTTGAAACAAAAAATGCTAGCCTATAGGAGAAAGTGGACAGTTTTCTCAAAGAGGGAACCCCTAATCTTCCTTCTGTTGATATTTAAAAAAGAATGGACAATATGGAGAGTACCTTCACTGACATTCTCCAGTAGAGAAAGGATAACATGAAAGCATCTAGCATCAATCTCAAGGCCTTGGTTAATTTTCTAGATAAAGTTCCTAAGGAGGGTAGTGATCACAAGAATGACTCTCTAGAGGCTAGTGGCGGTCCCAGTTCTAGAACCTATGTGAGTACCAAGAAGAAATCTCCTATTCTAAAGAAAAATGTTGATGAACTGAAATGTGTCATCAATCGAATTGACAATATCTAGGCCAAAATGGAGAAGACTCTTGATGAAAAGGTTGAGATTATGTATTCGGTTGTTTAGGCTGGATCCTGTGCTGGTTTTTTATTTCTTGGGCTGTTGTTTTTTGTTGTCTTTCCTGCTGGTGCCCTACACCCTTCTATGGGGAGTTTGTTGTTGTTTCTTTTTTTTGTTGTGATCTCTTCTTTCTATCTTTTGTTGTTATCTTTGTAAAGGGTTTTGGGTCCCCTTCAAAACCTATTTTTTCCAATAATCAGAACACAAATCAATTTTAACACCCTAAGTTTTAATGCTGACAAACAAGTGTGTTAACAATTAGCTTGTTAACACCCTAAGTGTTAACACTAATTACCAGTGTTAACACTACTTCAGTGTTAACACTTAGGGTGTTAACCCATTAGTGTTAAAATGCTAAGTGTTAACACTGATTTTTAGTATTAACACTGATTATGTGTTAGCACTGATTATGGGTGAGATCAAACAGTTTAGAAATCTTGCAGTAAGATAATTAAGTCCTATCCCCCATGTACAAGAGTGAGAGCATGCACAATCAGTGAAAACTGTGTACCCCAATTCATATATTAGTCATTGGGGCCTAATAGTAGGGAGGCAAAGGACAAAAGAAAAGAAAAGTATGAAGTTACTGTCATAGGCAAAGGACAAAAGAAAAGAAAAGTATGAAGTTACTGTCATATATACCAAGATAAATGGTGAGAAACACCAAGATATAAAAAAATTAGTTGGAAAAAGAAACTGATATCTAGACCAAAGATATTTCCATAGAAATGAAACAATATGGACTACAATATGTTAATATTGATGATCAAGTAGTCAAAACCTTGATCTACAATATGTTAACACTGATTACGTGTTAACATTGGTTACATGTTAACACTTAGGGTATTACATGTTAACACAAATTACGTGTTAACACAAATTACGTGTTAACACTATTAAATAATGTGTTAACACTATTAAATTAAACACTCTATTGATTACCAGTGTTAACACGTAATCAGTGTTAACACTTAGGGTGTTAACACTGACAATCAGTGGTTAACACTTAGCATGTTAACACTAAGGGTAACATTGATCACATGTTAACACTGATTACATGTTAACATTGCTTACGTGTTAACACTATAAATTTACTCTAGAATGTTGTTTTGGCCCTTGTTGATACATATTTAGATGAAATGAAGTCCAAAGAGTTATGTACTTATCTCCTTGACTTTATTAATAGAGACATACTGGCTATTTATGATTTCTCAATTTATCAGCTTTGCGGGTCACTTGATTCTAGATAGAGATGATCTCTCACATTCACTGCAATACCTATCCTTCCTCACCCTCCTAAGCTGGGTGAATATGCTAAAAAATTTATCTTTGTATGTCTAACTTAGAAAAAAGATTCTTTAACTTAAATGTAGAGTTGTACAAGATAGATACAAAAAAACTAACATTGCATACTTGATAAGTTGTATTTCAACAATATATCAATCAAATTATATTTGGTTTAGAGTATTACATTTGTCTGGTACTCATTTGATATCTAACCATGAACACCATATCAACACGAATTATTCTTTAAGAATTTGCACACTGAATCATCCCATATTGTCTATACATCAAATATAAATCCAATATAATACTCATGGAGTTTTACCATCTCCCTTTGGCCTAACCTCAATTTGTGACTTCCACATTTTCAAAGTATAATAAATAATGACATAAAATAAAATAGAGTGCCACCTAATGTGCACCATTGTAGTATCCACCTAAACATTAAGTAAGGACTATTCTATGTAATACGTTCAACATAACGAAAGGGTCCATTTTTTATCTTAAGATTGTACATTGATAAAAAGGACTAACAAATGAGTTGGTATCATGTATTCATAATCGAGGCCTAAAAATGGACATAGACAAAATACATTTTGATGAAATAGTTGTCCAAAATTTCATAATAGAGGGGTTATTGCACTTTCTTTGTGACTCTTCTTTATTTTTTGCATATCTTTTCAATCCTAAAATAAGACAAATTTCTCCTCCTAAATAAGGATTTAATTTGAAAGTTGCACAAATTATACTAGTTGTTTTAGGAGAAAGTTTGATTTTGTGTTAAAAAGGGCATCCTTGTCAAGATTATAATTTGTGGTGATTTCCCTAATTAAGCATATGCTCACACAAATGGTAAGAACAACCAGTTTTCTTAATTATAATTCCAAATACTTTTTATGAAAAGAAAAAGTGTATTTTTTCTCCAACATACGTATCATTGTGTTTGTCCATAACCACTTTTCTATTGATATTCACACCTCCTTTTTTGTTAATAATAGCGACTGGTATCCTGTTACACATCAGAACACATGAATAACTCAATTGGTTCATCTAAGGGTGTGTATCTTCATTTTGGTGCCTGAAAACTATTTGACATAGGTTTGTTGTCTAGATGAACATGCGAGTCTATTTAATGTTTGTCCTTTTTAGATCACATGATTGAAATAACCAATAATTATTTGAGTTAGATGTGACTAAGATGATTTGGGCTAAATGATGTCCAATAATGAAACTATATTTTTGGGATTTTAATTTTTTGGAATGATTATAAGGTAAATAAATGATGCAAAAGATAAATGACAGCTTTGAGGATAAGGTAAACTAAAAAATGGTGATTATGACGGCTAGGGTATGACAGCAACATGGATGTGAAAAGATAAAATAATGACTAAGGTATGCAAAAATGTCAGCTAGGGCATGACACTAAAGTGATGCAAAAAGGTAAAATAATGACTAAAGTATGTGACTGATGTGTGAATACCTAAAATAAAAAAATTTGGAAATTTTAAGGGTTAAACTTTGAGGAGATAACAGAAGTGATCAAAAGAATTATCTTGACCTCTAAATTGGGACAAAAATGACAAGTTGAAAAATTGACAATGTATTGATTGCGACAAAAAGATGGTTGATTTGGAGGAGGTCAAAAATTATTTTGAAAATCATTATAGAGATGACCAAAAAGATGAAGCCTCTAATTTCTTAAAATAACCCTAAAGGTATAATGTCAAACCCTAGGAAATACAACCTATGTTTTTTGGATTTTTAAGATTATCTAAATGAAGACCCTAAATGTAAGGATAATGTAAGGATAGAATTCCTAAATGCAAGGTGAAAACTAGACATGTAATGGGATGATTTCCTATATGGAAGCATACACTAAACATGCAAGGGTATAATTGTCTATATGCAAGAGTGCACTAAACATGCAAGGGGATGATTTCCTATATGTAAGGGTATGCTAAACATGTAATGGGATGATTTACTATATGCAAGGGTAGTTTCATATGCCAATCATGAGAATAGATGAATTTTGATAGAGGTCAAGGACATGTCTAAAAACCCAAATTTTGGTCTAATGTAGGTTGAAAGATCTCAAGAAATTGCATCAAATGATTATGGTAAATGCATCTTAGAATATGACAATTATGTAGAAAAATAGTAATAGTTGTGTTACACAGTTATATCAAATGTTTCTTATAAACAACAAATATGTGGTATAAAATCGTAGATGTGTTGTAGGGATATATCCAATGCGACTAATGAACAACAAATGTGTGGTAAGATTATGTTAATTACGTCTAATTGTGTGTCAATTTTGTGTCTTTTGTCAAATTTTAGTAATAACACACATGCAAAAAACAATATGGTTGTTGTGATAATAAATAAAAATAAACAAGCACAACCTATGGCTAAGGCAAGGACTCTCCTTTTTTAATCACCTTATAATAAAATATCACATTTAATTCAGATAGATAGAAGCTTGGTAGTGTAGACACTTAAAAATGGCCCATTGCTCTAACACAATGACATTACTAACATTTCTCTTTAATTTATTTAATAATCTTTATTATTCAATAAATTATATCTTTCTACCACATTCTAAGGTGAAAATCATCAATTTCTCTCTAATTCCATAATTAAGTAATTTGAATTAATTACCTTAAAATTATTAATCATCCCATGATCATTTCATCAATTATTCATCTATAATATAATTAAATGATTAAACATTATTTAATTATAACCTATCTCATTATGATTAATTAAATAAATAATATTATTTAATTAATATTCCCTCTTTCTAATTATTGTATTTATGTAATAATTAAATCAAGTATCCACTCATAATTAAATAAATTATATTTATTTAGTTAAACTAATTATTCCTCTCATAAATAAATAAATATTATTTATTATTTACCCACATGTGCAAGTAAATAAATTCTTTTATTTATTTAATCGTGATTATTCTTCCCAAGATAACTCATACTAACTTTCACTTCACTCTTCAATTACAATTCTGACTATTCAATTGACATTATTAATTCCTCCCTCAACAATCAGTTAACAGTTCAATCTATTTCAGTTAACTCTTTCCCCTCATCAAGTCAATCCTCCAATCAAAGCATTCAAGAAGAGTTGAACTCCTACTCACTTTGAGTTAACTCTTCCACATCACCAATCAACCCATCAATCAAGGAATCTTGATTGAAACCCCTAAGAATCTTATAAATAGAGAGCTAAATCTCTAAAAAAAAATTTTAAAAACTACAATTGTTTCGAATTATTATGCTAGCATGAGTTTGAGCACAATTTTGAGAGCCCAAAATTGCATGAGAACAAGAACAACAAGTGAGGACTTATGGGTTTGCATATGATTTTATGTTATTTGATTTCAATATCTTTATTTATGTATGCAATTCTCTTGTTTCCTTTCATCTTCTGATATTGGGAAAACTAATTACTTTAAAAATATCTTTGTGGTTGAGATACTAATGTTGTTGTAGGTTTCTACAGATCCTCATATTACCTGATTACAAATGATGAACCTAACACGAACACACTAGCCCTTTAAAAGTTGATCATTTCTCTATTTTGGCGCAAATACAATTTTCTTTTAACACCGGTATAGGTTCAAAATATGTGCATATGTCTTCTTTGATCAACCCACTCGTACAGTTCAATTGTTGCACATAATAAAACAAAGAAACACACATGTCTCTCACAAAAGATGCACTCAGCAATACGAAATGACACACTTGATAGCTAGATGCAACAAACACTATCGATATTTACTGCTATTCTTTTATGTGTTATTTTTCTCTCAGGGTTATTATTTTACCTGATTTTTATTTTTATCATTCTAACAACTAGTTATTTCTCATCCTAGAATATTGATGATCTTTTTTTGTCAATTGGATTATTGTTATTCCTTTGCCTGGATTTTTTGTTTTTTTTTGTAGATATCAGACTAAATCATTGCACTTGACAAAATAAATCACCGCACTCACATTGTCAGGAAGCAACAGGCGCACAATTGGAATGACACACTTGGAGTATCAGAATGTTATAGTTTCCTAGCATAAAAATTTTCTTCTATCAAAAAATATGAATCTTTGTTGTATTCTTTATGCATTTATTGTATCAAAAATACACAATTGATGTAATGAAAAATGTAGTGGGCCACCAAAATACAAAAAGGTCAAGATTCAAGAACCTATTGAGTAGTGAAGGAGAGAGAGAGATAAAAAAACAAAGAACTTGTTGGTTCCCAAGACCACAGATTGGAAATCCAAAGGGTTTTCCTCTTCCCCTTCTATGGATTTCTCAATTAGTTCTCACCAACGAATGAGAATGATCACTAATCTAATTCCCCTACACTTTTGGCTCCACTAGACCAGGACAGGTGAGCCCTTATGTCAACCTTAATCAATTGGTTGGAGGATTTGATATATTAGATTTAAGCTTGACGATCTCTCAAGATGGAAATTTCTCTTGAGATAGATTGAATTGTGATTCACACAAAAAAATGACTTATGCAAAGTTTGAATAGAGTTCTTATGAGAAAATAATTTTTTTAAATGATTGCTTGGTTGTGTAAGTGAACTGTAAAATTTAAATATGATTCTTGACTAGGACTTCCCCGAAGATGCTTGATTAAATCACCTTAAATTAGTATTAGAGCAATGTCTTTATCCTTTGTAGAGTATTATCAATTCAATTAAAATGATCCTACGTATAACTCTATGAGACATTTTAACAACTTACTTATCAAGTAAGACCATCACCCTTAAGGCATCTATATGCATAATAATTTAAACATGTTATAGTTAGTCTTGTAGATTTTAACTTCTTTATGAAATACCAATAAGACAGAGTGAAGCCTTAACAAGCAATCTTCAAACTGATGATCAAACTAAAACTAATTCAAATCATTATGTCATAAGATAACACATTGAAGCATCTAAATGAAATAGATTATCACAGAGAAATGATCAAGTTAAATGAAGACAAATACCATTAGGAATGAAAGGACAACTAGAATTATAGTGAAATAACTATGATTAAATCCAACTACTACAATCTGAGTAATCTTTCTTTTCCATCCATGCATCTTTAAGAGACAAACCCAAACTGCATTGTCTATATAAAAGATGTCTTCATGATTCTATTATTATTATCTCTATCTAGACATGAAATCCTCCTTCTATAGATGAGGATTTGGTTTGGATATAGATGCATACCCCCTTCACCAAAAGTTGCAATAACTTCTACCTAACTAGTTGACAAATTGGCATAATTAGATTGATTACATAAAGACTCCTTGAGACAATATTTTGAAAACATTTAGACATAGGGACTAATCCCCCAACATCTCACCATATCTTTTGATATTCTCTAAGAATTCTTCAGGGGCATATGTATCTATATCATGGATGATATCCTTGATTGTGATTTCCAGAATGACGAACCATTCCATCTATAGTATTTGTATCCTTTTGTTCCATGAATCCCTCCATACTCTTTTCCACTAACAAGATCTTGCACAGATAAAAATAAGTTAATCATATATTAATTTAGAAGAATAAAAACTTGCCTGTTGTTATGGAGTGTCCAAAGAATGATCTGCAACCTTCTTTGTAAATTGCCAGCCACATGGAACATACTTGACAACTTCCTTGTTGATACAATGACTATCCACAGGTTCCACTCTTTAGAGTTCGGGAATCACACTTCCTCCCTGAATTCTTTGATGGATGATGTAGTACTTCAAAAGATTCCCTTTCGACCAAAGAGTTTGGTGATGTAGCAGGTCTCTTATCATTTTTCAATCAGATCCCAATGATTTTTCTAGAGATCTTCTTTAGCATAACTTCTAAATTCAAAATGCATGAGACCCATCTATTCCTTCAAAATTTTAGGAATATCCTTACTTTAATTCCATTTCTGATCACTAGAACCCTGAGCATCAATTCTTTGCACTAGAGTACTTAGTGTATCCTTGAATTCTAAACTTTCCATTGACCTATCAGATCCCAAAGATTTTCCTTCACTTCACCACATAAGTCAATAATTTTCTTTTCCTTTTTTTGGTGTAGGTGATCCTAATGACCTAATCGGGTGTTGGGTTATCTCAAAACCCACTTCAATGATGGTCATTTCTATATTGATAAGTGCATCAGTGTGATTCCTTGTGCCTTATTTTTTCCTTTCCATTAGCATAATTCATCCCAATGACCCTATCGAGTATTGAGATAACTCAAAATTAGTTCCTCTTTTGTGTAAAGTTCTCCCGATAGGTTCATTTTTGCATGCTTCCTAATGTCCTCATAACATTTGATCACTATTACTATAGGCTTTGGATTCCATGTGTATATACTACCATGTCACCCATTTTTGGATAAAGTTCTCATTCGACAGCCACTTTTTCAACTTAGCCAATGGTGAATGTTATTCGACATGACATCATTTCTCAAACCCTTCTTATTCGAATAAATTTTGTAACATTTCATCTTTGGCTAGGTTAATCAACATAATATTTTATTTGATGCATCAAGTGAAGTGGCCCCACCACATACTTCTTGTTTTGAATACTTCCATCAATCGATACATCCTAACTCTAATCCATCAGCATCAACAACATCTAAGGCACTAGCAATGACACTATGACATTCATTCATTCATGGATTTATGTCCTTTAGGTCTCCCTTATGATGCTTTCAATCCCTATTTTATAGAAACCCTAAATTTTGAATTTCTTGTTCAAACTTCACTTGGTCAACCACACCTTGACTTCTACATGGCACCCTCTGACTGGCTCACTAGTCCACTTGTGCACCACCTAGACACCATGTCGACTCCACCTCTACATCCTACCACATCATTGCATAATGGTTAGCCTTTCCACATGGCATCACCTCGTGATCCCATACTGTCGTCACCCTTGTACCTACTAAGATGACAGGATCAAAATTTTTTTCCATTTGTTCTCCCTAGCTTACGCCACATGGTGCCTTCTCATGATCCCATTTTTATTCTCTATCCTTAAGCCTCTAGTTCATGGGATCATAGGAACTCCTCATCTATCAACCTCAAGCCCGCCATCCATCTCAATTGCATTCAAAATGTGTTAGCCTCCTGGGATCGCGTGGTTTTTCTCTCTCTTTTTCTCTCTCTCTCTACGTCAGCTTAGATCATGGGATTATAGGATTATGCCATGTATCATCTTGGACCCACCATATCACCTTGGAACACATGCCACTTGTTTCCTTCTAATTCTCCCTTGGATTTACAACTCACCGCCTGGTTGTCTTCCATGCCATCTACTAAGTCATCACAAGCCTACAAAATATTATTGTCATCCGCAAGTCCAAGCTGCCTTCGCGTACAAGCCCTTCTTTCCAAATGATGACATGCCTTTGGAAATTTAATACTGGTACATTGATATATAAAAAGAAAAGCGTGGAATGCTCCTACCCAATGTGGGATAAATCCCCCAAATGTCCTTTGCATAAAACTGCGAACCCTATTCTCTATGTGCGCGTCATAGGCCAAGGTTGGATTGGTATGAATATTTTTTTATTCTTCCTACATAGAACATCGCCTCAAAAATATGATAGTTTTTCCCCATGAAAGATTGAACACTCTCCATTGAAGCATATATTTTTACACAACATGAAAGTCCATCCATGTCAACTGATTGAGACTACCACATACCTCCGGTCACTCTTACACTTTGATCTCTCTTAGAAATGTCTAGTAATTTTCCTCTCTAACTTGAGAAGACATATTTACACCATGTCTCATCTCAATGCTACCCTTAAGCTTCTTAGCTGATGGTTGGTTTTCAATAGCCAAGTCACATATGGATGAGAATTGATGACATGAGATCATTCATCCTACACACAAAGAACCAATAGTAACTATTCTTATAGAATGAGAAAATAATATTCACTTAAAATTTACAAATACTTAAGATCACAATGAGAATTCCCACTGAGCCAAATTCATTCAAAACATGAGATCAAAATCAATCTATATGCAAAGAAAAAAAAATGAAAATTTGTGTGCTAATAGTGGCTCTTTCTAGGAACATATGTTCACATGTGGACATAGTGAGATCCTAGTTGTCTCTGGAGAGTATACCAAAAGACTAAATAGGAAGAAACAAAAAGAAAAACAAAAATATTAAACATCCTATTTTAAGAGATACTCCTTGTTTCTTTTAAGAGAATAAATTCTTAAGATGTTGGGCATGCACTAGGAATTCCTGAACTTCTCCTTCAGTATTCTATAAGAAATAATAATTATCTCCTCCTTTGTCCATAATAATATAAGGTCCTAGCCATATTACTTCAAATTTTCCATGTTTCCCTTTGGTCTAATCTTTAGCATTCCACTTTAGCACCCAATCACCCACTTTGAAATTTTTTTTGTGTGTTCTCTTGTCATGTAATAATTTCACCTATTTTTTCTTTATGATATTCCTTTCTTGAGCCTCTCTTCTGGTCTCATCCAATTTCTTGTCTCATCCAATTTTTTCCACTATTCCAATCTATCTTCCATGAAATTTATGTCATCAAGCTTCTCCTTTGTAACACATTTATATACAAGAATTAAATTATCTAAGGAAAGTCAAGCTTTCTTCCCATAAACTAACTCATATGGGGAAAATATTATAGATTTATTTTCAGTGATCCTATCTTCCCATACTACTAATTTTAACTTTGTATCCCAAGCCCTCTTGTTGTTGTCCAACATCCTTGTGATTATTTTTAGGATTTTCTTTTTACTAGATTTTGCTTGGTCATTCCCTTGTGGATGGTAAGGTGACAAATAGGATAAAACAATACCATAGGATTCACAAAAATCAGAATTTTTTTTTGATCTAAAGAACATTCCATTGTCTACCACCAACTTATATGGAACTCCAAACCTGGTTTGAATGTTCTCCATCATGAATTTTATTACCACTTTACTTGTAACCTACCTAGTTGGTAAAGTAACTTGTTGCTACTAGGATCCATCTATGAACTCCACTTGATTTATCAACAATCACCAATGAAATCAACACCGCACATCTATAAAGGCTCCTTGATATTTAGAGGTCTAAGAGGTAAGGCCCCATCATATTTTAGCTTCCCTAAAAACTTTTGGCATGGCTCATTTTTCTTGACATATAAATGAAAATCTTTGAAAAGTTTAGAATAATAGTATCCAACGTGTATGATCTTATGTGTTGTATTTTTTGAGAAGTGTCCACCAAAAAGTCCCTCATGTAATTCTTTTAAGATTGAATTTTCCTAATATATATCTAGACAAAACAATAATACATCATCTTTGTTTTTCCAATATAAATCACCTTGGATTAACACATATTTGGATTCTTGGAGATTTATTATTCTTTTTTGACTATCAATAAGATCTTCTTAGAATTTATAATATATCAAATACTAAGCAACATCTTTATATCGTAGGCTACTCATAACCTTCATCATTCTTTTGTAACATGACAATTGTTATTATGTGATAGGATGCAAAGGAGAAAATCCGAAAAGGCTTTGAAAAATCTAGATAATTGAGAACAAGGATTTCTTTTATCACTCTTTTGATATTTTTGAATTCTTCCAAGGCTTCATTTGTCTACTTAACCTCTATTTGTTTCTTGAGCATTTTTGCAATTGGTTTTACAATTTCAGAAAAAATTGATACAAACCTCCTGAAAAAAATGATTTTCCCAAAGAATGATTGAATATCCTTGACAATTTTAGGTACTTGGATCTTATGTATGGCATAAATTATTTCAATGTCTATCCTTGTGCCTTATTTTAATACATGTCCTAGTAATTTACCCTCTGTAACTCCGAAATGACATTTTTTAGGATTGAGAGATATGCCATATTCCAGGCCCCTCAAGAAAATATTTTCAAGATGGTTACAATGTTCTTCTGCTCTATTAGATTATTTTATCAAATCATCTTGATAAACAACCAAAATGAAATCAATTACACCATCAAAGGCCGAACCCATATCCCTTTGGGAAGTAGCTCCAACATATGTGAGTCCAAATGACATTCGTGTATAGACATATGTTCCCAATGGAGTTGTAGAGGCTATCTTACATTGTTCTTCTTCTTTGACCTTCACTTGATTATAACCTGAGAATCCATCCATCATAGAGAGAAATTCATTTCATGTCACTTTTTGTAATAATACTTCCATGTTAAACAAGGGATAATTATCTTTTAATGATGACACTTTCAAATTTCTAAAATCCACACAAAGTATAATATCTCCATTCTTCTTTCTCATAGGAACCAAATTGGATACCTATGTATAATGCCTAATTGGTTTTAAAATCCCTGCATCTCTTAGCTTCATTAATTCCTCTTTAATTTTTGGAGCCATTTTTGGGTTTATAGGTTGTTGTCTTTCCTAAATGGTTTTGCATCTGGCTTCAAGGGTACTTCATGTTGAAAAAGATCTTCTCTATATGCTTTAAGGTCATCATATGACCATGCAAACACATGCATATATTTTCTCAACAAATTTATTAAATTTGATCTAATCTTGGGGGTAAGATTCTTTCCAATGTATACTTCTTTGGGTGTATGCTCATTGCCTAGATTTATTTTCTCTACATCATCTTTATTTATATGATTTGACTTCAACTCCATCTCATCCTCATTGTCAAAAATTCTTTCCAAAGCAACCATTCCTTTTGGAATTTTATTTGTTTTCAATTGTACTATTTATTTTCCAAATAGAACATGTTTTCCTTAATCTTTCTCCACATATGCATTCCACTCTACAAGCTGGTCTTCATATTGATCTTCACATGTGAGAAACTTTATTATTTCATGGTCATCCTCAAATACTTTCCAATTCTAAATATTATTTGGTATCGTTGGTCTTGTCTTGATCTCAACCTGAGTTATGTCTTCAAATGAAATATCATTGTGCCTGATAGCCAAGTTAGCCATAAAATCTACTAAAATATTTCTAGATCTATCAATCCAATTAAATGAAAATGCATCAAAGAATTCCAAATGATCCCAAACTTCATTCCTATAACATTTTAGTTTGGTATTTTTAGTAACAAACTTATTTCTAACTTGAGACTCAATTAACTCTAAATCTCCAACAACATTTACTATTTTTATTCCATATTTATTAGAAATTCTTATTCCTAACAAGAGTTCCTCATATTTGGTTGGTTTTTCAGCAGAAGAAATAAAAACCACTCCAGAACCATTTTCCCTCTTTACTGCAAGCACCATCAAAATACATTTTTCACATCATTTTGTGATCTTCTTTTGCATGAATTTCAATTTGTTCAGTAATTTGCATTGCATTTTTAGTAATACTTACCTTGAAGTTATCCATGTCAGTGTGGTGAAATAATTCACCTTCTCTAGATCAACATCCTCAATTATATATGATGATCTAGGCTCCCTATGGACTCTTACTTCCCTACCATTCACTGGAATAGTTTCATAAGATAAATCCAATTGAATATGCCCACCTAATAAATTAGACCATTGTCTAGACAAAATAATTCCATAATTTGCAGGTACTGTTAGATAATTCAGAGGGAGGGTGAATCAATTAATTCCAGTTATCCTACAGTCCCAAATCTCCCAGATGTATATATTCAAGCTTTTGAATCAAATTATCAACTCGGTAAGCTATCAACAATATCTTTCTCTTCATCTACTAATTGACAAAAAATTCAATACTATTTTTGCCAATCTGACTAGATATGAAATGTGTAAAGTAAAATAACAATTCAATCACATCAAATACATATAATGCATAGATTTTTATTGTGGAAACCTTGTTAGGGGAAAAACCACCTGGGACCAGTAACCCAAAATAATTCACTGTTTTGAAGTGAGCTCAGTTAGGAGCCAACCCTATCAAAGGTTACATAACACATTGTAAGTTGTGACCTGGTTAGAGGATTTATCACTAACAGTTCTCCCTTGACCAACATTTACTATGGGGTCAACAAGAAAACCAACAACATTCATTGAATGTCATATTGAAATACAAAAAGACTGTTAAGTCCACTTGATTAAGAGATTTTTCTATAACAATGGTTAAAATAATACAGTAATGATCTGATTCAAATACAACTAATATTTGCATATTTTTTGATCTATGTTAAGCTCAAAATACCTCCTTTGATCAATAATCAATTCAATTCTTCATATCCTCCAACTTATTCCACTTGGTGAATAATTTTGTAACGCTCGATAATGTTTGTAGTTCAACTCGGTTCTATCTTTAACCAATTTGATCAATGGTGCATGAAAATAGTCCTTTCACGCAAATTCTCATGTAGTGTTAATAATCCTAGACTCAATAATGAATCCTATGTCTCTTTAAATAGACATCATAAACCATTTTCTTTTCATCCATTAGATTTTTCCTCTTAATCTCCATTGTTTATTTTGTCAATTTAACCTTCCTTGATAGTTGTGTCTATAACATGTTTCATTCTTTTTCATCTGATCAATCTTTAATTTTGTCAACCATTAGATCATCATAAAAAACTTTATCTTCTACCTTAGAATCATAAGAAATTGTCCAACTCATCAATTCAGTTGACTATTGTAAATTTTATATGTTTCTTTCACTCGGTCAATACCAGAATGTGTTGCTGAATACCTACTTGGTTAATACTATACTTGGTATACACTACACTATCTCAGTGTATACATAAATCTTCAATTACCAACCACATAAACTTGTTTAGTTCTGATATTCAATACATAACAAAGTCATGTAATACAATCAAGTCAACAACATGATGCCATAGACTCACCAATAAGTTACCCAATGTATACCATAGCCATATCTTTCATATGCATCTCATCTTCATGTAGATATCTCATTCCTTTACCATTTTTCTTCTTCATATGTTTGTAACCATCATGATAAGTACAGTAAAAAATAGTTGACATCAATGATAATACATTGACTAATTTAATTGCCTTGCATACCACTTTAATATATTGGTGACCTTCAATCGATGTCTTTTACTTGTCCATTCATTCCATCAAGATATTAATTAGTTGTAGGTTATCAAGTGCTTCTATCATATTAATACCAATCCTATATGATACCTCAGGATAAGTAGGGAATTTAAATTCTACATTCTTCATTATTCTAACAATAAACACATATCTATTATCCATAACATAACTTCTGATGGCATGATATTTACTGCTACTCTTGAGCCTATCATACAATTATTAACTAACTTGTTTTTAATTAATAATGTAAGATAAAAATGGATCTAGTTGTGTTTTATTTTTAGTAATAGATGTTCCTAAATATACAACTGGTGGTACTTCATTCACATGTTCTTGATTAGAATCTTCTTTATAAACATTACCTACATAATACAATATTTTCAAGGTTTCATTCTTATATTCTGAGACTTTCATCATTTCAAACAAAGGAATATAAATTTTCTCCTATGATAATGCATTATATATAAAAGAATTATCAAATGAAGAATTTTTACTGACCATTGGCTTGTCGAATGATTTTCTTACCTTTGGAGCGTCTACCTGTTGTTCTTTCTTTTGGATGTCATCTTTGTTCTTCCTCAAAGTGCTCATCTGGCTATTATTTTTCTTTGACACTTTGGAAAATATTCTAGTGGGATTTCCTTGATCAACATTCATTGTCCTATTCCTTAGCTAGTAATTGCTTCGTTCTTGTGCTAAGGTTGCAACAAGACATTCTCTTTTTTCTTCATCTATCATTCTCCTCAAAATTGGGATCTCATCACCTAAAAATACTTGTTGAGTATTGAATTTATAGTATATATCTTTTTTGAATCATTATCTGAAATGTATTCATCATTAGAGTAATTATAATAATATCTTCTCCATGATGGCTTAGATGAAAGAATTTATCATGGGTTGTTGATCATAATCCTGATCCTCTTCCTCAAGCACACTATGGGCTATTACACATTGTGTAGGTACATGTGGAAATATACATGCATCACACCATGGGTTTTCACCCACCATATAATTGTTTCTCCTCAAAGGATCTGAATTCTTTTTGTTGTGGTTAGGCTTTTCAGGTTTACCATACTTCCAATTTATATTATATGGCATATCATGAAGTCTAGGCCTATCATTTCTATAGGCTAGTGGCCTATCATTTGTGTTATGCTTTACCTTGAAATCCTTGAGAATATCAATTATTTCCATCGAGTCATCTTTCTTAGGATCTCTAGGATTGTATAACTTGGAATCATGTCTCTTATTCACTCGGCCAGAAGCTTTCCTATTATTTTCAAACACAGTAGCAATTTTGAAAGCTTGTTGCAATCTTGATGGCCTGTGTGATCTGATTTTGTAATGAGTATTATTGTAAAATGCACTCAAATACAAATCAATCAAAAAGGAATCAATGAGACTTATATCCCTTGGTATTCTATTTAGCAGTTTGTTGAACCTTTTATTGAATTTTGCAAATAATTTATTGAGATTCTTCTTAATACTAGTTAATTAATGAGAAGCAAAAGAAGTATTAGTATGATCACCAAATTCATCAATGAATTATGTTGAAAAATCTTTCCAACTGGAAATTGATCCATATGGAAATCCCCTATACCACTCACCAACATCTTCAATTAAGGATTGCACAAATAATTTCATTAATACATCTTCGTGGTGGATGCCAAATTATTCAATGGTGTTTTTTATATTTATCACATGTTGTTCAACAGATGCTATTCCATTTCCAATGAACTTTGGAATATCTATCCTCAATTCATTCTAAAAAGGGTTTGGATAGCCTACTATCCTACTAAAATCCAAATGCCTATATCTTTCAATCACCATAGGTGCTCTTAATTCAATATTATGTATGCAATGATTATTTATTCTTGGTCCATGATTTTGATGATTCATGCCTTCTTGATTATTTCCTCTATGGTTCTGACCTCCATTATACTAGTTACCAAAAAATTTCCGCTATGGGTTTCCATGGTCATGATCTTCCCCATTTTTTGGTTGTCTCCAATGGTCATTTCACTCATTATCATTACTTCCATTTCTCTCCCCAGTGTTTGGTTCAAACAAGTGATTGGTGGGTAACCCCACAATAGTGGGTTACACTTTTTTGGACATGTTGATTTTTGCTGAAATACCACATTTTAATAAAATATGATGATTTAATCCTTGAGAGGTTCCATTTGAAGGAATTAATTAAAAATGGTTATCTCAAATCCTCTTAGATCATAAAAATTATTGATATAACATGTATACTCCTCATTCATACCTACAATGGAGTCTCCTTCGGACCTATTAAAATGCTGACAAAAAATCACTTTGACTTTATCTTTTGGTAGATCAAATAAATCCATTTGACAAACCTATCTATGTAGTAAGGTACTATTGAGAAAAATATTTCCAATGATTATAATGTTAATATATATTAAGTTTATTATGACTTTGTATTTTTAGTTTTACTAAATATAGATATTTCACCTTATGTCGACCTCTATATTTGACGCTTATGGAAAAATAGTAAATGAGAGAAAAAAATTTTCTAAAAAATATCTATGCCCTAGGTACTGAAGTTCTTTTTCTATATAAAAAAATAAAATTGAAATTGGACAAATAAACGACAAGTTATAAGCTATGTAGTTAAGGTGTGTCAAAATTATGGTTTAGTCAACTTCAAACATTAATAAAATATGAAAAAATCATGATAATGTCATCAAACCAATTGCATGCCCTCTGTATGGATGTTACAAACTAAATTCAAAATAATCACATTGATAGCTATTTTAGAAAAAAAGTTATGCTCTATGAAAATAATGTAACTCTTTGAAAATGACATTTTCAGCAACATACCAGTTTTTGTGGGAGAAAGAAAAAACCATTCAAATAAATTCAAAAATAAAAATAAAAATTATATTTAGAATCTAGACAGAAAATCCTAAAAGACTCTAATTTACTTCATCTTATGATTTCAAATGGTTTAACAACAATATGCATTCAAATCTGAAAGTTTTTTTCAAAATGTAGAGTTTAGTGTCCATTCAGGCAAAAAAGTGTAGCCCGCTATTGTGGGTTAACCCTGGTATGACCTGTGTTGAAAAATTTCTCTCCAATTTTTCTATGAGGAGGATTGTATCTTGTTTTCATTTCTTCTCTTTCTTCCCTTATCCTCTCATCTCTCAATCTCTTCTCTCTTGGTCTTTCATCTTTATTTGTTTTTCCTTTTGGTGAAGAGAGTGCACTCTTTTGTACTCCCAACTTCTCTAATATTTCATCTAGTTGTCTTCTAAAAGATCTATCCCTCTTCTCATCACTTGAGCCCATATTATCCATCTTACAAATAATGGCATCTCATTTTTTATCATCATCTTATTCATCTACTTCTTCATGATTTAATTCCTATTGAGGATGATGCTTTTCCATATCTATTTGGGAAAAAAGAATTACTATTTTCATCATCACTCATAAGACTGCAATGACTTGATGTGGTAACTTCTTCTTCATCAAAAAATCATCTTTCCCTATCATGGAGCCTCTTGTATCCTACAAATGCCATTTTTAAGGATGAATATTTACTTCTATTTAAGTTCCTTCTAGGACTTAACTCAATATGGTTGTCATGTCCTTTATTGAGAGATCTTCTACCCCACATGTACTTTAATGATAAGTGTCTAGGATCTTTACTTACCCACTTGCAGGATAAAATGTTAATCATAAATTAATGTAGAGTCACCACCTCATTTAGAGGAAACTATTGTTTTACTGCTCTGGGTTCAAGTCTCCAATAGAGTCTAAAGTACAACACCAAAGATTCTAGAAAATTTCTTAACAACTCCCCAGCAGAGTCTCCAATCTATTGGTAGTGTGACTTAGATGGGGAAAACTTGAACTGTCAATATTCTACAAGTTATTGCCAAATATTCTAGGTAAACTTCAATAATATCTTTATGAAAAAATCCCCAATAGAGTTTCCAATCTGTTGGTTCGACTCGAATGGGGAAAACTGAGATATAAAATCTTCAACAAAATAACACCATATAGGTTTTGAGTATCCTTCAATAATATTTTTTGAACAAATCCCTAGTACAGTTGCCAAAATGTTGGTTTTGAAAACCACAAATTGGAAATCCAAAGGGTTTGCCTCTTCTCCTTCTATGGATTCCTCAGTCAGTTCTAGCGAGCAAATGAGAATAATCACTGATCTAATTCACCTGCACTTTTGGCTTCACTAGACCAAGGTGGGTGAGCCCTTACCTCAACCTTAATATGTTGGTTGGAGGTTTTTATATAATATATTTAAGCTTGATGATCTCTCAAGATGGAAATTACTCTTGAGATAGATCGAATTTTGATTCACACAACAATTAAATGACTTATGAAAACTTTGAATAGAGTGCTTATGAGAAAATACTTTGTGTAAATGATTTCTCGATTGTATAAGTGAATTGTATAACTTCCCTAAAGATGCTTGATTACATCACCTTAAATCAGTATTAGACTAGTGCCTTTATCCTTTGTAGAGTATTATCAATTCAATTAAAAATATTCTACATATAACTCTATGAGATAGTTTTAACAACTTAAATATCAAGTAAGACCATCACCCCAAAGAAATCTATATGCATAATGATTTAAATGTGGTGTTACAGTTAGTCTTATGGATTTTAACTTCTTTATGAAAGACCACTAAGACAAAGTGAAGCCTTGATAACAAATATCCAAACTAATGATCAAACTAAAACTAATTCAAATCATTATGTCATAAGATAACACATTGAAGTATCTAAATAAAATAGATTATCACAGAGAATTGATCAAGTTAAATAAATACAAATACCATCATGAATGAAAGGACAACTGGAATTATATTGAAATAAGTAATGATTAAATCCAACTAAATACAAACTGAGTAATTTTTCTTTTCTAGCCGTGCATCTTCAAGAGACAGACCCAAAATGCATTGTATATATAAAAGATGTCTTTGTGATTCTATTATTATTATCTCTGTCTAGACATAAAATCCTTCTTACATAGATGAGGATTTGGTTTGGAAGAAGGGGCATGCCCCTTCACCAAAATTTGTAATAACTTCTATCTAACTACTTGGTAAATTGACATAATAAGATTAATTACATAAAGACTCCTTGAGACAACATTTTGAAAATATTTAGACATAGGGAATAATCCACCAACATCTCTCCATATCTCTTGATATTCTCTAAGCATTCTTCAGGGGAATATGTATCTATATCATGGATGATATCCTTGACTCTGATTTCTAGAATGACTAACAGCTCTATTATAGTATTTGCAACCTTTTGTTCTATGAATCCTTCCATACTCTTTGCCACTAACAAGATCATGCATAGATAAAAATAAGTTAATCATATATTAATTTAGAAAATTGAATACCTACCCATCATTAGGGAATGTTTAGAGAATGATCCACATCCTTTTTTGTAAATCATCAGCCACATGGAATGTACTTCCCAATTTCCCACTTGATACACTGACTTTCCACAGGTTCCACTCTTTGGATTTTGGGAATCACAGTTCCTCCCTACATTCTCCAATGGACGATGTAGTACTTCAAAATCTTCCATTCTGAAAAAATAATTTGATGATATAGTAGGTCTCTTGCCATTTTTCAATAAGATCCCAATGATTTATCTTTCTCTATGTTCTTCGGCACAACTTATAAATTTGAAATGCATGGGTCCAATTTATTCCTTTAGAATTTTGGAAATTCCCTTTGCTTCCATTTCCTATCACTAGAACTCCAAGCATCAATTCCTCGCACTAGAGTACTTAGTGTATCTTTGGATTCCAAACTTTCCTTCAACTTGTCAAATCCCGAAGATTTTCCCTTTCTTTACCCCATAAGCTGATAGTTTTCTTTTCCTTTTATCGGTATACTTGATCTCAATAGCCTTATTAGATGTCAAGATATATATCTCATCTCTAAAAGTTTCACCTTGACTAAGCTCCAAAAACTCAGTCACTTTGAGAAACATGGAAACATCCAAGGTTGTGGGTAACCTATAGTTGGAATGAATCTCCAGATTCTAGGTCAGTTCCTATATGATACTTCACCTAAAGTCCCAAAACTTAACTTTTTGAGGAAAAGGGATAGAAGGATAACATGAAAACTAAAATCTAACTCTAAAGGGTGATGCACCAAATTGAAACTTGTAGCATACAAAAGAATGATTCCTGAAAATACATCTAAATGCAGTCATAAACTCACACAACCTATTTACTTCATGTTCATGCATAAGTATTTCACATAAAGGTTTGAGAAATTGTGTTTAGGGAGGAAAGATAAAATTTCACAACACAAAAACTTTAACAATCTCGTTAACACAAACTAAAATCTGTAACAAAACATCAACAATAAATAAGAAGGAAAAATATTGCAGAAGAAATGATCTCCAATGTATTTCTGTATCTGCAAAAATGAATTACAAGCTAATATAGAATGAGAAAAATGACTGAAAATAGTCACAACGGCTCTCAAATCTGCATAAAATCATAACTGATTACAAATGAGTCTCAACTCATACATGTATACATTTTTACCCAGTTGTATTTAAGAGAGCAATAAATCATGGGTCGGATTTAGTCTACAAGGCCATTTTTTAGCCTCTCAAAGGACTTCAAAAGGGCATAAAAGTGGTCCAAAAGTCATGCCTTATGTTTATCAACATAAATATCCTCCATAAATGCAATCTTATCTTTCAAAAGCTCTCAAAAATATCTGAAAAGCAATAACTCCATTGAGAAATTTTATCCTTATCTCCATGACTTGAGCACTTAGTCATAACGTTTGCAAAATATCTGCTTTTTTTACTTTTTAAAGTAAAATAAATATCTTATTTTTGTATAATAATATTTATTAAACCATTTATAATTCATAAATAAATAAATTATAAAATATTTAATATTTTTTATTAATAATAATTTTTATTATGTAATTTATGTTTTATTATTTTAATAAATAACCATTATTTTAATAATATATTAAGTGATAATTAAATCACTTAATAATATCATTAATATAATAATATTTATTAAAATAACAAATAATAAACTACCTAATAAAAATTATTATGTGCAAAACTAAATATTTGTTTTTTACTTTAAAAAGTAAAAAAAGACAAAACAATGCAAAGTTTAAAAAACTTAAGTGATAACATTATCACTTTACTTTTTTTTGTTTTGGTTTTAAAAATACTCATACATGGGCATGAGCTTTTAAGAGGTATAAAAAATTAAAAGAAAAGGCACAAAGCCTTTCAACTTGGCACGTAACAATTGACTAAAGGGAAATTCGAACCCTAAAGTCATTCATTTTTCATTCTTTGCATTTCACTTTGCTGGGAATGAAGAGCTCCAGCCGCCATGAGGAAGAAGATTGTTTTTGAAAAAAAAATTGTTGCTGCTCCTCATGCTCACGCCATGGATGAAGGTTTTGACTGTAATTTTTTAAAGGCTGCTGCCCCATCTCTGATGTTGGCCACCATGGATGAATGCGGTTGGAGATTGAAGAGCTTCATTTAGGATTTTCTAAGTCTTTTGTGCTATAATTTGTAACACCATGTAATGTTGAAGGATTTTGAAAGGAATTGACTGTAGATTTGATGGATTTAATTGCTTTCTATAGGTATTTAGAGCTCTATTTCTATGATACTCTTGTTGTTGCTTCATGGCTCAAATTTCTATTGATTTTTTTGCATAAAAATGAAGAAATAGATATGTTTTTTCTGTGATACTGTTATTGCCTTAGATTGATGAGTAAATATGAAAGTATCTGCAAAAAAAAACATTAAAAAAACTCCCTTTGAATGCTCGATTCAAAATCCCATGCTCATAACACGTTGAAAAAATACCATATTTATCCTTGTTGGTTCATAGGCAATAGCCATTATTTCTGGGCATTTCATTTTGTATGAAGAGAAAGAAAACACTCTTCACTTCTTTTAAATGACTGCAGACATGGCTTTTCATGTGGCTTCAAAAGTTACAAAACTTTGCATATTTTTCCTTTGTAAAATAATAACATGATCCACAATTATTTTATGCCTTGGTACTGGGTCTGATTTTTAAATTGCATAAGTTGTCCACTTGTTTGCATTTGTGCATAATTTGAAAGAAAAACATTGGGCTGCATTCATGCTTTCAGTTGGTATTGTTGCCCCTTCATGAAATGCTACTATTTGGCTCTGTATAAATGCTTTGTATCACTGCTTATAGCAATATATTTTTTATCAGTATCATCTAAGATCTTATCCATATTATTCTTCAGTGAAAGAATGTTGTCTTACAACAACAATTATTCCTTTTAGTAACTCAAAACTTGCTTGAACTAAACTATTCTTCATATTCTTAAAATCATTGACCCCATTATGACAACAAATGTCATTATTTTTAGACTATTTCTCACATAGTTGATATGACTAATATTTTTAACTAGCAACCCACTATCAAATCCCTTGACATCATGTTCATCCTCACTACCTTCATTCCCTTCTAAAACTACTGCTAAGTCTCATTATTTGTTGATTTTCTATCTCGTAGCACACTGGGCTCTACCCTTGTGGGAGCCACATTTAACTCCACATGCTACATGATAAACATTTGTAACTGTATGAATAAAAAAAGTCAGAAAATGGATGTACTTTTTGCATATGACCTCTGATGGATTTCTTTCTTGTTTAATGCATATCAAGACTAGTTTGTATTTGCAATAGGTAATTGGTATGTAGAGCTTAACTTGTCATTGCTTAGATCTTTTGATCTAACTCATTTCTTATGAACTATGCATGAACAAGGAGCATTAAGGAGCTATGAAGCTAGAAGGACAAACACTTCAGACATGCAGCAAGATGACTTCAAACCAGTCATACAGGCAATGACTGGTTACCTTCCTACATGCACATTTCCTTATTTATATACAAATTCATTTTAATTTGTATTGAATAAGCAAGAAATCACTTGGTCGCATGGCTTGTGTGAGACATCATGTACACTTGATATTGAATAAAGATTACTTCTCTCAAAATGTCTTGAACTTTCTTATAACAACAATCAGTATGATGCAATGCAAAAAAAATGTTATCTTTTGTTCTTTTTCTTTATGCATATGTATGTGTTTTAGCAGAAACAAAAATGCACCTTAAACCAATTTAAAACATGACATCTCTTTTGATTGATCTTGGTATTGAAAATTGATAACAATATAAAAACCTTCTTTGATGATGGTCATTTATATACCAATAAGTCCATCAATTTGATTCCTTATGCCTTATTTTTTCCTTTCCATCGACATAAGTCTTCTTGATGACCCTATCGAGTATCGACACTAATACATTTGGGGGCTTTTTTTTATGATAACTTTCGACGAAGGATGTCCTTTTAGTGAATTTGGCATTTTTTTTGTACTTTTCCTGATGATGTCGCAAGTACAATGGTAATCTCTTGATTACCATCATAATTGCGACAGTTTCAAGCAATATAACAAAAAAAGGATAAAAGAAAATCATTTTTTCATGGATGTAGCGCAAAAACAAAGTTTGCGCAAGAGAAAATAGGAGCAAAAGGTCTAACATTTTATTATATGCCTATAGACATACGAAGCTCAAACTAGGTTGTCAATAATTTCACTTTCAAGAATTTCTAGGTGACTTCTCTGGGTAAGTGTTATTTTAGCCCTAAAAATTTATGGTAAAATTGTAGATTATTTAGATTTCATTCATGTGATTATGGTAAATCTTCCTGTCAATGTTACATAGAGATCACCCTATTACTATCATCATATAGTAAATTTATGGTAAATCTGTCTATCCAATGACTACCTACATGTTTTCCCCTTAGAAACCTCCTAAACGAGAAAGGCCAAGTGATCTTTCATATGGTGGTCGGGCTGGACTTGACTCTAGAAGACAACCTAGGGTTTTCCATAGAACATTAAAGATAGAAGCTCGAAGATGGGATATAGTTATGAGAAGGTACTTGAGTAGGAAGAGAATGAGTAAAAAAAGGTTGAAAGAAAGATGTGGCATCCAAAAGGAAATGAGGAGGAAATGATGCAGAAAAAGGAAAATACCCAAAACCCGTGATATGTTTCTCTGATGAGAAAAACCTAGGAAGAATGGAACACAATCTATGATAAGGAACCAATCATACATTTTGAGTTTCCAAAGCTTTCTTGCTTAAGTGCATTATGTGATAAGACAAATTGTCTCTAATAAATTGTCAAATTTTTAGTGTTGGATCAATTGATCCTTAGGAAAGATTGTGAGTTGATTATCAATTCCATGCATCACTCATCATGTTTCCTTTTTGGATTTTCAATCATTTATATGTTTGTTCCATTCTTCAGAACTGATTAAAACTTCTATATCAGCCCCTACAACTAATCTTGGTCAGTTTGAAAGTGGATAGTGAGTGGCCAGTAATATATGAATAGTAATATAATACTAAACTATGTCCATATATTACTCTCCACTCACTATCCACTTTCAAACATGAGAAATAATATTGTCAAATTAATTTGATTCTATTTTGAAGGCGTCTTCACAATTTGATTCATGTTCTAACATAAGGAACAATACCTTTACACCTTGTTGGAACTCACCATTGGAGTCTTCTCTCATAACATATGGACATTAATATAATACTGAACTATGTCCATACATTATTGTCCACTCACTATCCACTTTCAAACATGAGCAATAATATTGGTTTCCTTATCAGAACTAATGATTTGTCTATGTAGGTAGGCTGATGGAATGTATTCGAGTTATGAGAGAATAATCCAATAGTGATTTCCTCCAAGGTTTAAAGGTTATATTGAAAGTTGATAACAATAATTGATGATTATTGTAATTGTCACTATATATACTATACAGTATACTATACATTACATTATGTTGGATACTATTATTAACACATACATGCATATGTGTATCATATGACTGAAGCTATAACATTAAAACTCTCTCTTAGTTAGGGAGGATGATCACAATTTTGAATCTAGAAGGCTTCAAAGACCTTAGTACAAATTTATATTTCTATTGTAATGTTAGGTTTGTTAAATTGTGAAGGTTAATTGTGGAATAAGTAGGCTAGATGTAATTCCCTATTGTTTATATAGAGTAGATGTTGGGTGTACAAAATTGTATGAATAGTTATTATTTTTAAATGTCTCAAAAAATTTGAGCCTTCTTGCAAGCTTCAAGAGTGAGTTGTGTAGAATTCAAAGAATCCAATTTAAGGGGCTTAGGATTGCATCAACATTTCTAGAATCACATTTGAAACATAAATGAGTATAGAAATTTCTAGAACACTAAATTTCAGCTATACGGTTATAGAAGCATCCCTAGATAGACAACTAATCCTAAATTTTGTAGGCTACAACCCTATTGGTTAATTAATCTCTTTTGTCTATTTTTTTGGGTTTCTCTGTGATTCTAAAATTATTTCGTAGGAGGTGAACTAGTTGGTTTGAAGGATATCCTGGACCTCCCAAGGGCACAAATTCATATGTTTGATTGGCTCTATTTTGTTTTTATGCAATCTTCAGTTTGTGCTCTGAACTATGAAGGATAATGTAAACCTCATTTTGTTGTGAGATTTTGTAGCTCCAACTAGCATTTCAAATCCAGGCACAAGTTCACACATTTTTTTTGTTGAATCCAAGAATGCACAACCCAAGTAGAATTTTCACAATCTCCAATTTTTACTTGGTGAATTTTTAGGTGGAAATTGTCTGTGTTCATGAAATGAGCTATATTTAAGCCAATAGGCTTTTTTGTGGGAGCTTTTTCTCCTAGAAAGAAAATTGCCACCTGGGGGGCATATAAATGCCATGGCTAGGGCACACTTCCAAATTTATTCTTCTTCCTACATTTCCTTCAATCCCATCTTGGGTGAGTTCATCATGCTTATTGTGTGGGGGTTTATGTTTGTATGTTTAGTTTCATAAATGAAAACTATCTTTCTCCCCCTGCCTAGCTTATAAAACTTACAATAATCTAATAACCACTTTACTATAGATTAGTGCATGAGGGAGCTGTAACAGAACATACTAGAAAAACCTATAAACACATACTTTGGCATAGATACTTAGATAATAAAAATATTCAAATAGAATAAGATTCAACTATAAAGTTTCATTTTGCAGCGCAAACTAAGGAAAAAGTCTAGAGGCTTCCTTTCCCTAAATTAGAAATGTTTGGAAATATTTCTCGGGGCCTAGAAAAGCATGTAGAGATTTTAATTCACTCTAGTAAATATCAAAAGGAAAATGCTTAGGTACCTTACTTTTTAAAATTATTTTTCTATATTTTTGGGTTATTCATGTCGTGCACAAATCCCTACGAAATCAACAGCTTACAAATTCTGAGATATTTAGGGCATAGAATTATTTTCTTATATGGGCAGTGTGAATTGTTTAACATAATAATTGTAATCCATCATAGATCTAAAACCATTATATATATTTCTTGGTGGTTTGATTACTTTAGCTTATTCACGTGTTTTAATGAGGGAAATTTGTGGCAACATCCATCATGGGACATGCAGTGTTGCTAAATGTCATATTTGTTTGAAATAGTTTTTCACAATTCATTAGGGTTGAGAAGTTTCTCTAGCATCTCTTTATATCTTATGTTGCAATATTTATGAAATTTCTATTTGATATGAAGGTAATTTTTAGATATGATTTCCCCCATTATTCCTAATATGGCTAATGATTCCTTCACCCTTGTGTAGTTTTCTCTAGGTCCATTTATTTCTCAGCATCTCCACTTATTTTTCATAATGTCCGAGTATCTCTCTATAACTATTTATACTTAGACTTTCCCATCATCCTTAGAATAAATATATGTGCATGTATGTGTAGGGTAAGTTCACAAAGATGGGGGACCAAAAAGGGGTATAAGATGCCACTTTTTTTTTTTCTAAAATCAGCAAACTCTGAACTTCAAGAAGAAATTGAAGATAGTTAGACTTAAAATTTTAAGATGTGACAAGAACAAGAGTTGTAATACTCTAAATCTAGTTCCTAAACTACTAATTTATTTTGAAAATGGTGCAGATTAAGGCCTTCAAAATGGGGGAGCACAAAAATTGGTCCTATTTTTTATGAAAAAATATAACATAGCATCTGGTGTGCTCCCCCTAAAATGTTAAATTTTTTTTGAATTTTTTAATCACTCCAGTGAGAAGTTAGCTAACACTGCGTAGTTTATCCCAGTTTTTTTGCTAAATTTTTTATGAATGTATAATGTTTTATGAATTTACGAAGTGCACACATCCTGAAAACATGAAATTTCTGTGTGCTCCCCATAGAAATCATTTAAAACTAATTGAAAATAAAATTTTCTTTTTTTTAAAGTGTGTAGAATGGAGTCTAGTTTCTAAAAATGTAATTTGTTGCAAAATTTGATGAATGAGCCAAAATTTATGCCCAAAATACTAGATGTTGGTTTTTTACAAAAAATGAACATACACACAAAAGAAATTAGAGATGAAAAACTTAACATAATCAGGATTAAAAATAAATTATATGCTTAGATAGATAATAGAGAGATATGCAATATCATGTCGTTTGATTTTTACGTTATTGAACCACGAGTACACCTGAGGAAAAACACAAAAAAAGTTGTCATTTTTTTGTATGTCTACTGGAAAACACGTCTTAGGCCTATTTGAATCCTCCAAGCCTTTGGGTTGGATCTCCAAGGCAAATCCAAGTCTTAAGATTGGTAAATTCCAATGCCTTACCAAGCGCGTGTGCCCTATAGGGTGTGCGCGCTATAGGGCGTGCACCCTATTTAAGTCATAGATTTCAATTGTGAGGAGAAATGGTTAGAGTGAGAGGAAGAGATCTCTCTCTCTCTCTCTCCCCTTCCCCTCTTTTCTCTCTTCTACTCTCTCATCTTCCGCTTCCCTCCCTCTCTCTCTCTCCCCCACTCTCTCCCTTTTTCTTATTTTGCATAGGGCACATGCGCTATACCGCGCACATGCTATGCAAGAGTATGCATAACACTTTTTAGTCTTGCATAGGGCACACAAGCTATAGCACGCTCGTGCTATGGAAGACTAAAATAAATGGTCTTCTTTGTTAAAGATCTCGTGAAAGAGGCCCACTTTTATGTATGTTGTCTGAGTTCTGCGTGTTATCTGACAAATATTCACTTTTCATGGTGTTGATAGTGACAAAGAAGGATAATCTATTAATTTGCACCATCTTTTTGTTTAAAAATCAACATCGAATTGTGAAAGTCAAGCATTATCACCGAAATTTATCGATTGAGGTAAGTTTTTTTATTTGTTTACATGACAAGTATGAATAAAGAGTGTTTTCGTTTATAATTGGTATTATATAGACTTGTTCAATACATAATTTGATATAAGTGTAATAAATTAATATTATGATTTGTCATATTGTAAGAGGTTTATATTATAATTTGACTTATTGTTTTATATTTATATTATATTTTTAAAATTGTAATCAATTCATATGTAGAAATGATAATCATGTCAAGGAAATGAGTAAAAAATTTAACATCGAAAGAGCATGAAATAGACAAAGAGAAGAAAAGAGAAATAATGAGACAACTTCATGAACAAAAAAAAATGGATACCATAGAAGAAGATTTTTCTTTGGATGAGGAACATGAAACATCAATACAAAGTAAGAGAGAATTAGAATTGGAAACAAAAAGACAATGAATGAGAAACTTGCGTGCAACAAGACAATTGAATTATGAAGATGTGGGCACATCATCTATGAGCTCCCAAGTTGAAGAGACATCATCATCCAATGTTGGAGGCACATCATTGTATCATGTTGAAGGTACACTATGTAGTGTAAAAATGACCACACTTCTATGAACCATTACTTGCAAGGTTGCTCAACAATGAGGTCTCACAAAGCGGTTCATAGCTCTTTATGCATGGAGTTGCAAAGGACTTATGAGTTTTGCTCTCAGCTAGAGCTACAAGAATGTGACCTTGCTAGTCAACCATGCAATGAGAGATTCAAGTGAAGACAAGGGCAAGAGTGCCAATGTCCCCAAGAATCTAAATGAAAAATGCAATGCCAATGCAACTAGTATGAATGTGCAAGACTAATCTATCAAATGAAGTGCAAACTAAGCTATGAAAAGAAGTATAATAGATTTCAAGCCCCTAATTAAGCTATGTGAGATCTATTCTATTGCATAAAAGGAAATCTAATCTATGATGCCATGATCATGCAACTAAGAAAACAAATATAAACTAGATGATGAAAGCAACAAGTCTTCAATGTCTTCAAACTCTAAATGCACCTAAAACCTGCAGCATAACATTAGCATAAAACATGGATATATGCAAATGGAAGAGAGAGCTCTCCTTTTATAAGAAATGAGGTGAAATGGACCATTGAGATTAAGAGGCAAAAAGTCTTAATCAGCGGTGGAGCTTGAAAGAGGAGCAATCCATGTGCACACATCCTCCAATAGAAAAATAAGAGTTGACTTTATGTCCATATGAGACAAAAAGTGCTTTTCTCTTTTTTATAAAATATGAATAATACTTTATTTGTGCAACTTAGGATAAGAGGAAAGTGGGGGTTTTTATTTAATTAAAAGGGGAGGAAATATTCCTTTTAATGAAATAAAGACTTAGGATAAATGGTTAGCCCAAGGATAAAAATCCAATATATGATCAAAATTAAGACTTGATCAAGAGATTGATATTGTTGAAAATATTGATTATTGATAAAAATGATTCAGGATTGATAAATTGAATAAATGGGGCCCAAAGTCTAGACAACCATTTTAGGGTGCATACATTTGCCCCTCTTTGACTAATGTGTGATCGATTTGGGAACACATGAAGTCAAAGAATGAAGTTGCAATGTGAGATCGATTTGGGATCACAAAACAACTCAAATATGAGGTCGATTCAGGATCATATCCGGACAAAGCATAAACAAAGGCCTTTGAACATGAGGTCGATTCGGGATCACATTCAAAGTAGGAGATAAGAATCTCAAATTTGAGCGACAGCTCACAAAAGATGTCTGAATCAGGAAAATCAAGGAAATCAGGGATGAGAATCCCATAGGTACTGCCCCCTCGGAATCGAAATCAAAATCAGGTAGAGAGGAGAACAGCGAATTGATAAGGTTGATCAAATCAGAATGAAATCATAATCGAAGGTAAATGATAACAAGATAACCATTAGGCAATAGAACATGCCCTAGCCTGACTGGAAAGATGCAGTCAAACATGAGAAATGAGGGAATGGAATGAATATGAATGAAAGACTAGAAGTTTGGAAGACATGAAAAGGAAGGAATGATGATGCCCCAACAAAGATTAAAAGATTAGGCCTCAAAAGATCAGCCAACTGCGCAGAAGGGGGGAAGATTTTGAAACATAATTTTGACTATCAAGATGACCTCGGATTTCAATTTTGAGTCCGAAAATGGATTCAGGACGTCGAAATTAGCTAGGGGTGCAATTTTCACTCAATTCCAAGGTGTTTTGAAAATGAGGTCAAAAAGTCAAAAGACTATAAAAGGGGTCAAAATGTCATTTTCAAAAATTATTTGTCTTTTAGCGATTTGAGAATTTCAGAGCTTTAGAGAGAGAAAATGGCCCAGCAAGCAGGATTTCCCATCCACAGGCATCGATTCGAGCACGCCCGGTTGCACAACCGGCCACCACACTATCCTGCCCCGGTATGTTTTTGAAAAACTCGAGTTTGTTGGTCATTTTTAGCATTTAATAGCTTATTTTAGCACATTTTTTCAAATTTTAAATTTCAAAATTTTTTCTTAGGTGAAATATCGCGCGATACTTTAGAAGTATCGCATGTTTTGGGGAGAAGTATCGCGTGCTTTGGGGAGAAGTATCGCGCGATACTTCGCGTGTCCCCAAAGTATCGCGCGACCTTAGGCACTAGTATCGCATGATACTAGGTGAAAGATCGCACGATACTGGGTGAAGTATCGTGCGATATAAGGTTTATCACCCCACTATAGGGAGAAGTATCGCACGATACTTCTCCAGAAAAAGAATATCGCCCAGCATAAAATATTGATTTTTAATGCATTTTTGAGCAAAAATGACATGGGTCTAGACAATGTTACGTTTTAAAGATGTTTTATACTGATTTTTTGGACATCCATCATGATATGTACTAACAACAGGCTTGGTTTTGGCTTGCAAGAGGTTTTTCCGGCGCTCATCATCAGAGCGCTGAAGGTGACAAGATTACGGTGTGTCTGAGATCTGGATGATCTGGGCAATGCCGACCTTAGGGCGATGAGATTTCGGTATCTGTTGAGGTACCCATATATCCAAGCGGACCATGGGTTGTTGACTACGCTGGCCGAGAGATGGCACAGCGAGGACAACACCTTCCACCTTCCTACAGGCGAGGCATCCATCACACTGGAGGATGTCTATAGGATCCTCTGAGTTCCATGCCACGGAGAGCCTGTAAGTATAATCATGTTTTTGAGATAGTCATGTAAAATGCAATGTTTCCAAAAGATAAAAACTAACATGATTTATGTGTTGTCACAGGTATACTATGATCAGGATGCCACTGAGGGGCATCGATTGATTCAGGAGATGTTTCAGGATGTGACTATCCTGGACAGGCATGTCAGCTAGGAGCGACTGCTTGATAATTTTGGCAGAGATTATCCGGTGCCATGCATTGTGGCCTCTATCATTTCATAGATCCTGATGACTGATTGTAGTCAGAAGGGATTCCTGCTTGGATGGGGCAGGTTATTGGTAGACTTGGTAGGCAGGCCCGACGGATGGCATGGGGGTCTGCGATCCTGGCAGAGATGTATCATGAGCTGCACGAGATCATCTACAGGGATGGTCAGACATGGGCATGTGGTGCCATCCTAGCACAGGTATGGGCATGGGAGCACATCACTGTGGTGCACCCCAGGGTTCAGCCAAGGGAGAGGAGGTACCCCTACATCTATAGGTACATCAGGTTTATATCACATGCCCATTCTGAGGATGTGACCTATTACAAATGGATTCTGGATGAGATAGCCTCATTTACATGGAGGCCGTACAGGGAGGTTGAGGTTTGGGGGGATGCAGCGGAGAGTTGAGCTACATGCTGTGCAGTCGGCCACTGGTAGGTCGATATGCAGAGATCGTAGAGAGATTCTGCATCACTCGGGTGTGGCAATAGTTTGGGAGGCAGCAGCGAGTCTCGATAGAGACTACTACATATGCCAAGGCTAGGGATGAGGAGGGTCATGGGTGGCTACCCATGCTGGATTATCAGCAGGCTGTCGCAGAGATAGCAACTATCAGGAGTGAGCCTTGGGATTATTTCCCAAATGTGGCAGACGCAGGGGCTGATGGAGCCTACAAAGCAGAGCGATGGAGGGTACCATTCCCTTGGTTTACAATACCAGATGTACAGGTGCCAGTGTCAGGAGCAGACGGAGGAGACGGAGGAGGGGAGGGAGGGGATGGAGGAGATGGCAGGAGGGGGAGAGGGAGGAGGATGGAGAGAGGAGAGGGGTCAAGATCAGGTGGCTAGAAATGGTCACGGGGACAGCGGTCAGCGACACCTGAGGAGGAGGCGAGACCAGCTCGCCGGCAGGAAGAGGCACAACAAGAGCAGCCTGCGGGGGGAGAGGACCTAAGAGCCCAGATACAGGCTTAGGAGGCAGAGATATAGCAGCTGCGGACCACTATAGCCATGAGAGATCAGCAGCTTCTGGATCTGAACGTAGAGCGGGATCAGCAGATAGCTGATCTCAGAGCAGAGATAGCACGCCATGAGGTGATGGCATAGGCCAAGGCACTAGAGTTTCGACGAGAGTCAGCGAGAGCTGCCTATTACCACGGGTTATATTTGCAGGCCATCCCAGAGGGTGAGAGAGCACCATCATACTCTCAGCAGGTAGGGGTATCAGACGTGGTACTCGATAGGAGAGCTATGCCTCCTCCACCACCACGAGCTCCTCACGAGGGTGGCAGTGAGTCTTAGGGTTAGGTTTTAAATGTTTGGACATATTTTGAGACTGTTGATCCAGATTTTGGGATCCCATATTGTATTTTATATCATGACATTGTATATGAGATTACTGGATGTTCGATGTATCATGTGTATTTGTCTCATTTGTGATGGATGTATTAGTTTATGTATATTGTCTTGTCATTTTTCTCAAAATGCTTATGTATGTGCTTATGTATGTTCTCTCTCATAGATGTATGTTTAATTCTCATATGTATGATATAGACTTATGTTTCTTGAAAATGATAGTTTTGATATAGATATGATGATATGATTAACCCCTTGTGATGAACAGGAACAGGTTCGAGATGAAAAGACGAGGAGTGAAAGACATGATCGAGAAGAAGAAAAGGTGAGCACAGTCGACTGATAGGTCCACGTAGGATGAAAATGAGAACTCTCTCCATGTGCAAGATGCAAAACTAAACTATCATGAACCTAAAAATGCAAGCTACAATGAAAAGTGGTTGACTTGCAAGGTCACAACGCTTATAGACATCTAATTATCATCATCGAGCATTATTGGTAGCGTCGTGAGATCATACAATGCACACTAGCATAACTATGTGGATATGAGTATGATCTTTATCAGATAGAGATGTGGGAATCTCACCTAGGCATCAAAGACATATAGGTCAGGATGACTAATGTAGTGAGATCACCTAAATTTGGTATAGCGAGATTATGCTTGTATCAAGACACATGAAATTCAGGATAGCTAAAAGTATGCACCCACAAAACAGTCAAGGATAATATCTCATCAATCCATAGTGTCAAGTAAGACTAGCATAAATGCTCATGACAGTTAGGATCAACAAAATATACCCACAAGCAGATAAAGAAAGAAAACATGTTCTCATACCCTTAGTCTTCTAGCTATGCATCATTGAAAACTTCTCAGGGAGAGACCACTCATCAAAGAAATTCTCATAGACAGCACACAAAGAAAAATAAAGTCAACATATCTCAACAAGTGATTGTTTTAAGTGCGTGTGTGTTGGTCATAGAGTCAGACTCTGAGTATCACATTTGCAAATGAGCAACGTCGCATCATACTAGACTGTTGGGTAAGACATCTGATAAGTGTTAAGAAACACTCGACGCAAGGGTAGTGTTGAAAAACACTATTTGGGGTGGTGTTGAAAAACACCTGTTGTGAAATGCCCCAAGAGACAAACGCACCTAAAGGACCAATGCTAACAGTTATGCCCCTTAGACAAAGACAAAGACCAATTCCAGACTAGGCCAAATAAGGTCAAGGCATGATGGAAAGTGGCTAAGTGTCAAGGACGCATGCTAATAAATAGGAGTGCAAAGGCCTCAAGTAGTGCCTGTTGCCAAGTTTTCACCACTTGGATTCTTTTTTCATTTTTTCATTTTTTAAAAAAAATTTTGCTACCAAGGCGCCTATTGCTAGGTTTTCACCAAGGCACTTTTTTTTATTTTTTTTATTTTTTTGAATATTTTGATTTTTTTGTATTTTTTCAGGACTTTTTATGCTTTTTAGGATTTTTTCAGCATCATATATCAATTTTTTTGGAATTTTTTTTTTCAGGATCAATAAGATATGTACAAAGGATGCCCCCAGACAGAATGAGCATCAAGGATAGAACTTCTTGAGGTGCACAATGTTGATGGGATCAGGGAGCTGTTCTCCATCAGGATCTGACAGTAAATACGCACCAGTACCAAAAGCAGCTGTGATGACATATGGTCCAAGCTAGTTAGGTTCAAACTTGCCCTTTTGCTCTTTGTTTTGTTGGTTCTTAGGGTTCTCTCGCAAAATAAGATCACCTATTTGAAATTCTCTAGGGCGAACCTTCTTGTTGAATGCCTTGGATATACGCTTCTGATACACTCTCATATGATCAAAGGAAGCCTTACGCTTCTCATCTAGAAGTTCTAACTCCTATAACCTCATGGCGCGGTAATCCTCATCTGTAATCAAACCTTTGAGTGAGACTCTAAGTGATGGTATCTCGACTTCTAAAGGCAATATTGCTTCAGCGCCATAGGTGAGAGAGAAAAGAGTGGCTCTTGTAGGTGTGTGAATGCTTGTTCTGTAAGCCCATAGTGCTGGATTGATTTATAAGTGCCAATCCCTACCATTCTTGTGCACTGTTCTATGAAGAATCTTAAGAATAGTTTTGTTAGAAGCTTCTGCCTGTCCGTTTCCCTGTGGAAAATAGATGGAGGACAAATGTTTCTTGATTTTAAACTTTTTGCATAGGTGCTTTAGGTCCTTATTCTTAAATTAACCTCCATTGTCAGTAATGATCTCAGAAGGCACTCCAAATTGGCAAATGATATGATTCAAGATGAATAAAGAAATGGTCCTTCCTGAAGCAACAAAAAGTGGTACAGCCTCCACCCATTTTGTGAAGTAGTCAGTGGCAGTAATAATGAACTTGTGTCCACCTGATGAGTTGGGATGAATCTGCCCAACCAGATCAAAGGCCCAGCACTGAAATGGCCAATGAGAAACAGAAGGAATCAGCTCCCTACCTGGAGCATGAATTAGGTTGCCATGTTTCTGACATTTTTCACATGACTTAGCAAAGGTGACTGCATCTATCTGCATTGTGGGCCAATAATATCCCACCCTAAGCAACCTTCAGGCCATGGAAAGACCATTAGAATGTCCACCACAAATGCCCTCGTGGATGTCAGCTAACACTTGGTTAGATTCCTCCTTTTCCAAGCACCTAAGGAGTGTCCCATCTAAACCCCTCCTATATAAATCACCAGAGATGAGGGTGTGGTGAGAGGCGTTACGGATGAGGTTTCATCGTTCGGAGTGGGTGAATGTGTCGGGGATGATGCCATCATGAAGATATGAATAGATAGCACCATATCGGGAAGACTCGCATGTGATAATGGCACAAATGACATGGCTTTCAGACGAGTCAAAGATGGGATGGTGTAGCTCTTCCACCAGGAATTCAAATCTAGATTCATGTGTCTCTAACTGAAGAAGTGAAGCTAATGTGGCCATGGCATCTGCAGCTTTGTTCTCTGCCCTAGGGATTTGTTGAAACATCACAAAGGTGAAATAGCATCTCAAAGAATCAACCATCTTTTTATAGGGTATCAATTTGTCATCCTTGGTTTGATACTCTTCATTGACTTGGTTGATGATTAACTGGGAATCCCCAAAGACATGTAACTCTGTGATGTTCCATTCTATAGCCATTCTCAAGCCATTAGTTAAAGCTTCATAGTCTGCAATATTATTGGTACATGGGAATAATAGTTTGTAAGACTTTGGAATGTTGTACCCATGTGGAGAAACAAATAACACTCCGGCACCTGATCCATTTTGCATGCGGGAGCCATCAAAGAACATTGTCCAAGTGTGAGTAGTGGTTGTGTTCATCTGGGAATTCTGCTTGGACTGGCATACTATCCTGGATTGGAAAATCAGCTAATTGGTCGGCAATAGCTTGCCCTTTTATTGCCTTCCTTTCAACGTACTCTATGTCAAATTCAGTTAGGACCATCATCCATTTAGGAAGTCTACCTGTCAGGGCAGCTTTACCAAGCAAGTATTTAAGGGGATCAATTTTGGCAACCAAATGTATGGTATGAGCAAGCATGTAGTGGCACAACTTTTGAGAAGCAAACACCACCGCGAGACAAGACTTCTCAATATTATTGTAATTGATCTCATAGGAGACCAGAGTACGGCTGATATAGTAGATGGTCCGTTCTTTCCCAGTATCATTTGATTGAGCCAATAATGCCCCTAGGGAAGTGTCTGTAGCTGAAATATATAGGATCAATGGTTTCCCTGGAATAGGAGGCATTAGGATCGGAGGATTGGCCAAGTATTGTTTGATCTGATCTAGGCTCTTTTGATAATCCTCGTTCCAAACACAAGAAGTACCCTTATGCAATGTCTTGTTGAAGGGTTGTGCTCTATCTGCAAGCTGAGAAATAAACCTCCTAATTGATTGAAGATGTCCCTGAAGACTTCTCATTTGGCTGATATTTCAAGGAGGTGGCATATCTAGGATTGCTTGGACCTTTTCGGGGTCAACCTCGATACCTTTTGCTGATATTATGAATCCTAAAAGTTTTCCTGAGGTGACGCCAAATGCGCACTTCTTTGGGTTCAATCTGAGTTGAAATTGTTCCATACGATCTAGAATTACTTCTAGATCATTGAGGTGTGTGTCCCTTTTCCTTGATTTTGCCAGGGTATCATCCACATAATCTTCCATATTTTTGTGCATCATATCATGAAAGATAGTCGTCATAGCTCTTTGGTAGGTTGCTCCTACATTTTTTAACCCGAATGGCATGACGTTCCAGTAGTAGGTTCCCCATGCACATGTGAATGCTATTTTCTCTTGGTCTTCAGGAGCTATTTTGATTTGATTATACCCCGAGAAACCATCCATTAGGGAATATATGTCATAGCCTGCCGTCATGTCCACTATCATGTCAATGTTTGGAAGTGGAAAATCATCCTTTGGGCAGGCTTTGTTTAGATCTCTAAAATCTGTGCAGACATGAATGGACCCATCATGTTTGGAGACCGGTACTATGTTTGAGATCCATTTGGCATAATCAATGGCTCTAATAAATCCAACTCGCAAAAGTTTTTCTAATTCTCCTTTGACAAGTAGAGCTACATGTGGATGCATTTTTCTTAATCTCTGTTTTACTGGCTTGACTCCTGGAGCTATAGATAAGTGATGCATTATGAGATTCGTCTCAAGCCCTGGCATGTCTGAGTAGGTCCATGCAAAATTAATTTTCTTTTTCTGTAAAAACTGTACATATGCCTTGGTCTCTTCCTCTGATAAAGACTGAGCAAGATGGACTATCTGAGGATTTTCTTCTGTGTTTAAATTGACCGTCTTTGTTGGTTCAATCAATATTGATGATCTATCCTAGAAATAACTCGGCAAGTTATTAAGTACCCCATCCTTAGGTGCCTCAAATAGGTTTTCACCTTCGGATGCATCGTTTCTTTTTACTATTTTTGGTTTTGACACTGCCACAAAGTGGTTTTCGCCATCAGACCTATTTTTCTTTTTTTCTTTTGTTTTGAGACTGAGGTACTTAATATCAGGCTCTGTCATGCTGGTTGTTGGTTCACTGGTGGAAGAAGCCACGGGTTCGAGAGCATTCAAGTAGCAAGCAATTTCGTAATCATTGTGAAATTTGAGGAATGTGGGCTCTTGGTGGCATTGAGACCAGTAAATCAGGTCAAAGTGAACAAGGGGTAAGTCAATGGTGGGTTCGATGTTGTTAATGCAAAAGGTGTCATCTCTGGTGATCATATAATCAGAGTTCATCAAGTCTTCTCCTAAGATACCCAAATTAGGACTCATCCAATCAAATGAAGCATCGTCTACTAAGGCGATTTGAGGAGGGCAATCCTCTAGTCTGACACTAGGATCGTTAGTCGCATCGGGTTGGGTACTATAGGCATGAATAATATCCACGTCTAGATCAATTGTTGCATCTGAAAGTGAATCCCATTCATATTCATGGGAGTCTGTCTCTGAGTTATCATTTAGGCCTCGTGATGTAGAAGCCTCAAGGTTAGGAAGGGTTTCCCCCTCTCTAGTGCTAGTATTGGTACTATCCGTCGTAGCTAGGACAGTAACACTTTCCTTTGTCGATCTAGCAGTCACACAGTCACTATCCATCGTAGCTGGGATAGTAGGACTATTAAGCATCAAATCTGTTGAATCTCCCCAAAGGAGATTCGTTGAGGGCACCCAATCATCAGACACATCTTGTTGGTTGGAAAGATCAGGCGTATAATCTGCATCATTGTCACTGTCTATCGCAGCTGGGACAAGGACACCTTTGTTCTTCTTATTCTCAAAACCTAAGCCAATCGTGGACTTGTTCTTTCGTTCGAAGAGAGCATGATCAAGAGGCTCAGCTTTAGCATCCAGCCTATGACTAAGGGGACCATATCTCAGATATCCCATATTTTTAACTAGTGTATACCCTTTCCCATAAGTTTCAGGTGAAGGAGCGAAATGCTCGTTATGTTTGTATTTCTCCTCATGATATATCCAGTCCCTTACAGCAACTTCCTCTTTCTCTTCTTGAATGGGGACTGAAGACTCAACAAATTTCCCAAATAATGTCATTATCGATGATGAAGGTTTTGTACTTGGTGATGGTCTCCCATAAGACCTAGGAGAGATTGGTATGTTTGTAAAAGAATCAATCTTATAATCTCCCATCCCAAGATCCATGGTCTTGAATTTCTGCTTGCATTGTTCAAGTGAACTGCTAGGATTGTTAGCTTCCCTATTCAAAGGTACATGTGATCCTGCAGAAATGTTATTAATTGATAGAGCACTATCTCCAGGGATGCAAATTTCTACACTGTTATGGGGAAACTTAACACACTGGTGATATGTTGATGGGACTGCCTGCATTTCATGAATCCATGGCCTACCTAGAAAAATGTTGTAGGCTAGAGGTCCAACATCAACAATTTGGAATAATATATCTTTTTCTACGGGACCAATGCGAATAGGCAAAACAGCCAATCCCTTAGAACTTCTTTCTGCCTCATCATATGCATTGATTGTGATCCTTTTCTTTGTGTCAATGACGTTCTCGAAATACCCTAGAGCTAACAGCAAACTCAGGGTATAAATATTGAGCCCCGCACCCCCATCTATCAGTACACGCCTAACACGGGTTTTATGAATCATGACTTCGATGTGTAATGCCAAATTATGTGGGTGACTAATGGATTTGTCATCTTCTTCTGAGAAGGTGAGGTAATGAGGGCTAGCCAAATGGTTGACCATGTTTTGGAATTGGTCAATATCTAAGTTATTAGGGACATTGGCTGCTCACAAAGCATCCTCGAGGATGTGCTTGTGCTTAGGAGATAATTCTAAAAGCTCAAAAATGGATATCTGAGCAGGTGTACGTTGTAGCTAGTCAATAAGATTATAATTGGAATCAGGACCAACGGTAGATTTGGGAGGAGCACCTTTGGACACGGGCTGTTTAGACTTGCTAGTGCTAGGACCTTTGATGATAATGGGTGCTTGGGCCTGACCCCTAGTGATAGCATTGAGGGACTGGGGCATTCCTTGTGAGTGAGGACCTCTTATCACCACAGCGGGTCTTTCATTAGTCATAGGAGTTGAGTCCACATTATGTCCATAAGGATCTTTCTTTCTCACCATGTTGATGTTATCGTCAGCCACTTCAAGCATGTTAATCACATTGTCAGCATGTGTGTATGTATAGTTAATAGCCGCCTTGCCATTCTTACTACTAGAATTCTCTCCTTTTTCATATTTAGGCAAGGGCTCTTTAAAGGCTTTATGGTCTGCATTAGTGGTTAACCCATCCACTTGTAATTGTCCTTTCTCAATAAGGTCTTGGACAAGATGCTTGCGTTTAAAACAATTTTCTATGTCGTGTCCAATCCCATTATGGAAAACGCAAAAAGCCTTAGCATCCCACCAATGAGGTAAAGGATCCAGTATTCGATTTTTTGTAGGATCCTGTGGGTGTGCCAAATTATGAGCAACTAGTGTCTTGAAAACATCTACATAAGATTCTCCCAATTTAGTAAATTGTCTTTTCTCCGTTTTAGATCTCTTTTGATACTTAGGTTTGTCTTGTGGCGTTGAAGATGTTTGCAACTTCATAGCTTGAACTGCATGAGAGAGGTTAAGAACTCCTTCATTTTTGACCTGAGATGAATCAACAACTCCGTCGTTGATCACTTGCTTGTTTTTGTTCCAACAGGAGTTCTTTTTGTCCTTGTTACCATTAGTATTCTTATTTTGGCTATTGTGGTTATTTGTTGGTTTAGCCAAAATTCCTTGTTCTTTTAGGACATCCTCAATGTGACATGCCACCTCTACCATAGTATCAAAGGAATTAAATGGGATTTTCTTGACTTCATATCTGAGTTCTGGTATTAGATTGTTCACAATGATATCAATTCTCTCTTCTTCAGGGATTGTCCGTGGGTATTTCGAACACAATTGCCTCCATCATTGTAAAAATGTGACAAAAGATTCCCCTTGATTTTGTTTAAGTTTACACAAATCAAGCATTGTGACCGACCTGGATAAGTTGTAAGCAAAATGCTGAACAAATCTTTGGACAAGCTCTTTAAATGTCTTTACTGGAGGGGAAAGGTTGGTAAACCATTCCATGGCTTGACCTTTTAAACTCCTTGGGAATAATCTCATCAAGTAGGAGTCTTCATGGTGAAAGGAAAAGCTCATTATGTAGAACTGTCGAACATGGTCGTGAGGGTCACTAGTGCCATCATATTTGTCGTATGTTGGGAATTCAACTTTCTTAGGGAATTCTACCATCACCACACTTTTGTCAATGGGGTTAGGATATATGGAGTCCAAATGAAATGTGCTCTTGGGAGCCTTCATCCTGTTTATATCCTTTTGCATTTGTAAGATCACCTCATCAGTTGAAGGATTCTGTTTCTTGATCTTTTGGTGAACATCAAAATTATATGGAACTTTAGCGCCTTTGTTGATAAGACTTTCCAGGAATTGGTCTTTGTTTTGTTCCACATATTGCTCCACATAGGCTTGAAAGGATGGTTCTTGTTGCATAGTCATGAAGTCCATATGATCAATTTTAGCATAACTGCCTCCATGTTGTGAGCCATGATGTGCTCGTTGGGAGGGTTGCTTTGAATGTTTATGAGACGACTGTATCCTATGATGGTCATATCTTGAAGTCCTTCTTCCTCTAGGACTTGGGGATCATGAGGGTGTCTTTGATCTTCTTCGAGGGCTAGGGGAAGGGGTAGATGGGGGGAGTTGGTCCCACTATTGGCTCCCCTCCCGTTAAATTGGCTTTGGAGTTGTTGTGCATAGAGTCTATCTTCTTCTTCTTGGGTGACTCTTTTCTGTATATCCAACAATGCACATTCCTCTTCCTCTAGTTGTCAGAATTTTTCTTTTTTAGCAGCCTGTTCATCTAAGTAGGCTTGCTTCTCTCTCTCAATGCTTCTCAATCTTGTATTTTCATATCAAGAGGTGTCTTTAAGTGGGGAGGTTTGTCTTGAATGCCTCATTGCATTAGCTGCGTTGATATGGTGATCACTAGATTCATTGTTCTGGTCTTCGTGTTGTGACCCTGAATCTGAGTGAGCTTTCTTATGATGTCTTTCGGCTTGTTGATGAGCATCAAAATACCTCACGTTGTTAGGAGGTGACCTGGGTGGACTAGCATGAGAAGAACCACCATACTCTCTTTTGTGTCGTTGGAAGATATCCTCAAGAGTTTGATTCATGGCTTCTCTTTGTTGTCGGGTGAAAGTGTAACTCATGTCCATACTTGATGAAAGTGGTACAAAAGAGGTGCTCACTTCACTAGAATTAGCTCCCAGGTTAAAAAAAACCTCGGATTCACTCTTAGGAGATTGGTCAAAAAGGGGTCCTTTTCCCTTAGGTTGTCGACAAGTCTTGACGGGTGCTAACTGGCTAAAGGCAACAGGGGGTCGCTTCCCTTGATTAACTTGGTACCTTGTTGTAACTGACATGAAAGAGAGATATTCTCAATGATAAGGTGACCTTTCAAAGTGTCAACACCAAACTAGGATAATCGAAGTCCTCTATTGTCCAAAGAGAAATGAAAAGAAAAAGAGGGCTTTACCAACACTATCAAAGAGGTGCTTCAAATCAAAGGGTGACTACCCTTGCACTTTTGAATCAGGAGGTTGGACTAGGCCAAAAGATAATTGAAATTGAGATAAAAATGAAAGCAATTTGGACAATAAGAGAACTAAAATTTTCCCAGAATATAGCTAACAATTTTAAAGATGAACCTTGGCACCAAGAATGGCTTTCTAACTTGACAATTATTCCAAAGTGACTTTGTAAATCAAATGATGCTATCCCGGAGGACTAAAAACCAAAAATTTGGAGTCAAGACAGATCTCAAACGTCAGGGTGAGAAGCCTGCTCTAAGACCTAGCCTAATTGACAGCAACTGAAACTGACCAAAATTTAAGCACGGTAAAAATAAACCAGGCGATATACTCCAGGCTACTGGGGCGATAAACCTATACCCACGCGATACTTCACCCGAAGCCAGGTGATACTTCTTAATACTGGCGGGCGATATACTCCAGGCAGGTCAGGCGATAGTCCGTCAAGGGTGAACTATCGCGCGATATTTCTCTTCAAAGAGGGTGATATTTCTAGCATGCGCAAAGTATCACGCGATACTTCGCTTTACAGGGCGCGATACTGTTGCAGATTTGTTTAACTCGTGACCAGAATTGTGTGAAATTTGCATTTTTGGGTCTGTTTGGTCAAAATTTCCAGTCTGAGGGTTGATGTTTTCGATTTCAATCACAGTATCAGTAAAATTTTGGTAGGTTTGCAAATAGCAAGGGATCAAAACATGGTCTCAAACACTTGAAACAAGGGCAAAAGCAACCTTGCCAAGACAAACACTTGTGATATCAAAATTGAAACAACACCCTATGAATGCTACCGATTGTTTGTATGTAAGAATGTTTGCACTAGTATCACACAATCAAAGACACTTCAAGCAAATCTATCCTAGGAAGTCAAGGCTCAATACTTACCAACTTAGCCCACAACTTGATGCCCCCTCACCTCACACCAAGTGGTTACCCACAAGAGATGTTAGCTTTGTCATGGAAATGTCAAATGACACAACCAAAGGGACACATATGGTGAGTATCTTAAGGTGATCCGGGTAAACCACTTGGATCAATCCTTGCACTAAGAAGATAAGTGGCTAAAAGAGGGTGGCTTCTATCTAATGGTTCTTAATAAGGATTTCCATTCACAACACCCCTCTTGCTCCTCATAAAGGACTAGGACCTTGCGGCCTCAAGAGTACCTTAAGCATTCTTGTTCAATGTTTTCCCCATGGTTGCAATCCCATCAGATACTCACATCAAACGAAGACAAGTGTTATGTCTATCAAGGTTTTTGGTGTCCTTGATAACCTTGAGATTATAGTGAGTTGGAATCACTTACCACCAAGGAAAATGATGACAAGGTTGTCCCCACTTGAGTCATTCCTCTTGATTGCTCAAGAGCAGGCCCGCTAAAGGATTCCTAAACTAAACAAAAATGGATCAAATCTTGAGGTTCAAGGTTTTTGATTCACCACAAGGGTGAAGAGCATACTCCCCTATCTCAAGAATCTCTCCCAAACACACCAAGCAAAGAGATTCAATTACTCTCTTGCTTCCAAAACCTTAAGATGGGTCAAGATTTTCTGATTCACCTAAAGGTGAAGAGCATACTTCTCCTACAACCTCAAGATCCCTTTCACAAGGTATTAAGATTCTTAATACAATTAGTGAATGCCACACTTGAAAGGAAAGTAAATAACAAGCAAGAAATAATTTTTTTTGTTTTTATGCTTGGGCAGCCCTACAAAAATTATTAGTAGCCCTCTTTGACATGCGTTTTTAGCAATTTTCAAGCAAAGGAGAGCACCTACAAACACAACTTGTTAGACCCAAAATGTTAACAAAATCAAAATCCAAATGTAAATGTGCAATAATCTGATAGATTTAAGCTAAAAGATGCAGGTTAGACCTATCTAAACACAGCAAAACAAAACAGCAAGCTAAAATAATCAAATTTGGACAAGAAAACTGAAAACGCAAGTCTCTGCCAGACTAGGCGATATTTCTCAAACTTCAACAGTATCGCGCGATACAATTTCCTATAGTCAGGCGATACTTCTTAGTCGCGCGATATTTCTCAGTCGCGCGATACTTCGCACAATGCCAGGTGATACTTCACCCAATGCCAGGCGATAGACTTCAATATATGCGTGCGATACTTTTTCCACGCGAACTATCGCGCCAAGATAGAAAGTATATCGCGCGATACTTCTAAGAAGTGTCGCGCGATAATCTGAGATAGAAAACTAGAAAACACAGATTTTTCTGAAAATTAATCTGAAAATGATGAAAAATGTATCAAATGAAAGGACAAAGCTATCTACTTTGCCCCACGGTGGGCGCCAGAAATGTGTAGTGTAAAAATGACCACACTTCTATGAACCATTACTTGCAAGGTTGCTCAACAATGAGGTCTCACAAAGCGGTTCATAGCTTTTTATGCATGGAGTTGCAAAGGACTTATGAGTTTTTCTCTCAGCTAGAGCTACAAGAATGTGACCTTGCTAGTCAACCATGCAATGAGAGATTCAAGTGAAGACAAGGGCAAGAGTGCCAATGTCCCCAAGAATCTAAATAAAAAATGCAATGCCAATGCAACTAGTATGAATGTGCAAGACTAATCTATCAAATGAAGTGCAAACTAAGCTATGAAAAGAAGTATAATAGATTTCAAGCCCCTAATTAAGCTATGTGAGATCTATTCTATTGCATAAAAGGAAATCTAATCTATGATGCCATGATCATGCAACTAAGAAAACAAATATAAACTAGATGATGAAAGTAACAAGTCTTCAATGTCTTCAAACTCCAAATGCACCTAAAACCTGCAGCATAACATTAGCATAAAACATGGATATATGCAAATGGAGGAGAGAGCTCTCCTTTTATAAGAAATGAGGTGAAATGGACCATTGAGATTAAGAGGCAAAAAGTCTTAATCAGCGGTGGAGCTTGAAAGAGGAGCAATCCATGTGCACACATATCCTCCAATAGAAAAATAAGAGTTGACTTTATGTCCATATGAGACAAAAAGTGCTTTTCTCTTTTTTATAAAATATGAATAATACTTTATTTGTGCAACTTAGGATAAGAGGAAAGTGGGGGCTTTTTATTTAATTAAGAGGGGAGGAAATATTCCTTTTAATGAAATAAAGACTTAGGATAAATGGTTAGCCCAAAGATAAAAATCCAATACATGATCAAAATTAAGACTTGATCAAGAGATTGATATTGTTGAAAATATTGATTATTGATAAAAATGATTCAGAATTGATAAATTGAATAAATGGGGCCCAAAGTCTAGGCGACCATTTTAGGGTGCATACATACACCATTGTCTACTTCTAAAGGTGTGGGCACACCATTGTCTACATCCCAAGGTGTATGTACCCCCTTGTATCATGTTGAAGGCACAACATCGTCTCATGTTTAAGGTACTCAAAATGGTATGCAATTCACACATAATGTTTTTGATGCTCCTAGAACTATTTATAGAAAGCCAAAATCTTTGATTGATATTGATACTAACATTTTGTAAGCAATGCCTAACAAGATTCCCAAGCATACTTGTCAAAGAAATGCTAATCATATTTGGAGATCATTTTTTGAGAATTTAAACATGACAGGAAGATGTCAACTATTTGTTGAAATGATGAGAAATCTGAAATTTAGCCCATCATGAAGATTCTTGGGCTAAGAATGATGGATGAGTCAAGTGAAAAATCTATTATAAAGAATCTAATGGTTGCATATGAGAGTGTGGGTTCTACATCATGCATGAAAGATAGTAATGTCACACGATGTGTACTTACATCAATGATAATAAGAACTCAAATGAATAAATCTTGACTCATTAGAAAGACAAGCAAACCATTGAAAATAAGTAGAAAGTCTCTAATGGGAGCCTTGGGAAGGCATCAAAGAGTGGAAGATCCAAATAGAAATGAGTTATGGGCATTTTCCAATAGACTACCATGAAAAGATAAAGCAATTGTTGAAGCTTTGAAATCTTTGATTGAAGAATTTTGGAAGAATAACACATAGGTATCTCCTAATCAAAGAGATGTTGTAAGAAGGAGGATTGGTAGTCAAATTCATGTTCCACATCCAAAACATTTTTTATTCAACTCAGACACAATTGTTTTCAAAATTTATGCATATGTATCCTCAAATTAAAATTAGTCAGAGATATTTTGAAATGTGTAAACTTTTTTATGTGAAGATAAATCACACATGCATAACTTCTTGTTGTAGGGTACACATTAAATTTTCTAACCATTTTGAAGTTTATAGAAATATATGTGTAGATTTGCACTCTAACAATGTTTTGCAAGATTGTAACATAAATATCCCACCTAGATCTTCAAGGGAATTAATATCTACCATTTTATGTGAAAGAGTGGATGGTCAACAATTTTACAAGCTCTCATGCTTGAATGGTACATGCATAGATTATGGAGGTTTGTGACATTTTTCAATTTGTCAACATATGGAGAGTACGCATGCAATCGGTAATGAAATAGTGGAATTTGTAAAATATAAGACCGTGACATACAATCTAAAAGATGGAAAAGAGGCTAAAAGATGTGATTTAGTAATTGAAAAAATTCCAGTGTATCAGTTCATGGATATTTTTTGTAAAAAAATTATTTATGAGTATGCAAGGCATACTCATAGAGTGTGATGGTTGGATATGCAATTCAAGTTGTGCAAGGACACATTCCCACTTGATACCATTGTTTTAGTTGTGGACTTTGTAGAGAACTACACACTACAACCATAGAATGAGGTGCAAGCAAAGTATTATATCTCTCAATAGGTTGCTATATTTGTTCATATAGCATTCATGCATTCACCGGACAGTGCAGAGGAGAAAAGGAGGATATTGAGGGAGTATCATTTTTATATCAAGGATGATCGCTCACATTGTACAGAGTTTGTACACGGTTGCTTTCAACTATTTTATGGTCATTTGGAAAATAGGGGCATAAAATATCATCGACATATCATATGGTCAGATAATTGTGCATCACAATTCAAGAATTTTCAGATGTTTTATTAGTTGTGTGGGATGCATAAGATTACTAGAATTCAATATATGTGGAATTTCATAGAGGCTGGTCATGGAAAGGGAGAGAATGATGGTGCAGGTGCATGTATTAAAAGTGCCTTAGCACATGAAGAATTAAAGTACAAAGAGAAAGCAACATTGTCAGATGTGGGATGTATTGTCTAGTGGTGTAATGCTACAATGGGTCCAGGTAATGAAGGTGAGTCTACGGTTCATAGATTTTTTTGGTTGATGGATGAAACTAACATTGCACCATATGAGGATTGTTGTACATTGACAAGATCGAATGAGCTACACTCTTTTAGAAGTTGTAATGCAGGTTCATAGAGTATCCACATACGACATATGGCATGCTTTTGTTCATCATGTGTAGATGAAGATTGGGATGGGTGTGAGTCAAGGAATGGGTTGACAAATGGTATACACATATTTTGAGTCCACTTGCCTCCTAGCATCCCCATGAATCACTACAATTGATAGAAATGGAATCATCCATTGACTTTAATCGCTTATCTGATCTAGTACAACCAGGTAAAATTTTCCACATACAAATAATCTCAAATTTAGTACTTTATCATAAATATTTAGTTTACTAATGTCCTCATTATGTTTATATCATTACAGGCCATGTTTTTTTTGTTATTGCACCTGAAGACAATGAAGAAGGGACAAATTATTATTTGTGTCATTGTGTTGAGGAAAAAAAGAAATTGGATCACTCAATTATCAATGGTGAAGAATTAGGATACCCTATAGGAGCAGTGGTTGTAACTAGTACATGGCTTAGATGATATGCTATGAAGAACCCTAGGTTGTGGTTATTCAAGGATTGGGAGACACACAGAAATATTCTTCATTATTCAAACCTCATTGTTGCATCAAATGTCCACTTGATCAAATATGGGGGAAGACAGCATAATAAAACTCTTTGGAAGGTTTGTGAGTCAGACCACAAGGCAATACTTGAGACAATCAAGGGTAGGGAAGATCCAATTGGTTCATTGGACTAAATGGAGATACAAAATATGTAATGTCAAATTTATATAGCACTGTAAATTGGGTGGACTGTAAATTGCTCATGCATTACCTTGTATGTATAATGGGAAGTTTGTAAGATTTAATGACAACCTTTATCTTCTATTTTTTGGGGCAATACCAGAGGTTTTCTCTACTCAACTCTTTCCTCAGGTGCTGCTATTGAGCTAAGTTGTAAAAATATTGCTCATTATTAATAAAAAAACTTTATGATGTTATGCCAATGACTTGCATGCACATAATACTTGGAAGGCCATGGAAGAGCCTTAAGGAACCAACTCAATTCAAGGATGCACTATCTCATTTCCTTTCCAAATTCTCCCTCTCTGAAATGGAAGGTTTACATTTTGGTTTATCCAAATAGTATACCCTCCTAGGCCACCTAGTGTACCTAGTGCCTCCACCTCATCAAAACTCAAACCAGACTTCACTCCCTAATCCTAACACCTTAGATCATCTCAACATGGTACATTTTCCATGTTACAATTTTCCATTCACTCCTATCCACTCATTCTTCACCATTCTTCTACTATAGCCTTTCTAGGCTTGTCCAGTAGCCCTTCAAACCTTGAAATTAGCAATTCATTCACAATATCCCCAAACAACCTAGAAATGTTTTTACACTTTCAAATACCCTTTTCAGAGTTACTAAGTTGATATCATTCTTATACTTTCACGACCTAACTGGTGAACACTTCCTTCACCCCCTAACCCTTCAACTAGGCCTAATTAGCCCTTGCCCAAAGAAGAAAATCTATCATCCACTAATCTCTAGGACTCCACAACCCCAAATAATCTTGATAAAGGATAAAATACAACCATTTTTCAACTTAGTTTTCCCATATTCACCCATCTACACTCCTATTCAATAAACCCTCATTATTTGGTCTAGAAACCAAGGTTTTTAGAGAAATCACCCTATCAAACCACTCACAACTCTAATAAAGATTCTAACACCTTAAAATGCATCCAAATATACCATTCCAACCCTTAACTACCCTCTCCATCCATCAGATTACTCCTAGCCATGACTGGTGTGGGACTGGTTTCCCTTAACAGTAATCTTTCTCCATTTGGGTTCTTCAACACTCCTTCCCAAACCCCTGCATAAGGTCAATGTATTACAAGGAGGTATGGTACATTTGACTCACCACACCAATCATAGTAAACACATTGTTGGGTGAGTCAAAGTATTTTATGGAGACTTTTCTCTGATTGTTGTCTACAACCCAATATTGGCACATTCACGTATACCAGTGACTGCCTTAACCTTATTCCCAAACAAAACACTGAAATGAATTTAGTAACATGTACAAAAAACCAAAAGAAGGTTGTTTACATCAAGATCCAATAAAAAATACATTTCCAATCATGTTTTTGAAGTTAGTCTATATTGACTATACCTCGACAAAGAATTGAAGTTGCAAAGAATTAAACTTTTATTGATACAAAAAGTTCTTTTTACATTGTCTTTTTGATCCACACAGCCTATGAATCTACCCTAAACTCCTCACACTTCTCTATTCATGCCTATACTATCAAATAATCCTTCCTAAGGCTGTCTAACTGCCTGGAACTAGTTACAGTCAGTTTAAATGATTGTTTACATGTAGTTATTTGTTTAGATTACTTGGAAGGTCATGGAAGAGCCTTAAGGAACCAACTCAATTCAAGGATGCACTATCTCATTTCCTTTCCAACTTCTCCCTCTTTGAAATGGAAGGTTTACATTTTGGTTTATCTAGATTAATACATTTTCTTCCATTACTCGGTTTTACCTTCTTCCCTTGCAACAGTTATATTCCTTGTTTCACACATTTTCCCTTTTTAGGTCCAGATGCCTTTGTTGGTAAATTGGTGACAAAATTATTGCATAAAACTTGTATTTTCTTATTCATATGTGATGGAAGGCTATTATGCACTTGTCCTCCTTTAAAATACTTGTAAGGACTACATTCGTTGACAATGGGGAAAATATGGACATTAAGTTTAATTTTGTTTTTGCTATCATCTACCCACTCAAAAATGCAGGCATCTCCATCCTCAAGATTATTAGAAATTGAAAAATATCTCCATCCATGAATCAAGGAGGCTTTGGGGAGATCTCCAAGGAATTGTATAGGCCATTCCCTTCTATTGGGATCCACAAGAGTCACCATTATTCTTTCTCTTGGTAATTTGAGTTTATCTACAAATGTGTTTGGTGTTGTCTACAGAACAAATTTTCACATAAAATAAGCAACATTACCTTAAGAACCATCCAAACACTATTATTAAAAAACATGTAACAAAACACAGAAACCCAAAATATCCTTTAGATAATAATAGATTGGCTTCTTAAACCCCTATCAAACATGTAATAGAGATTATTGAATATCACCCCAGATCTGAAGACAATATGTCTAAATACAAGAAGGCATAGAGAGAGGCTAAGGAATCTTACAAGCCTAAAATATCAGTATACACTATATGATCTCAACACCTACCCACTCTTCTAGCCACCAAACCCTTGTTTCTAGGGTCACACAACTAGGGCCTACACAAATGGAACCTTACAACTTCTTCCAGATCAAACCAGTTAATCAAACACATCAGTATGGATCCTAAAATCCATAATCCACCATAAAAACATCCACTCTTAAGGATTTACATTCACCAAAATGACTAGTACCAAAATAGGGCTCTCCCAATCACTGACTATGACCCCAAATCCAGTCACTATCAAGAACACCAGTCATTTCCTCTGCAAAGATAAATAACAACCAAGGAAAATTCCTTACATCATAGACCAATCTAAATCATATTCTATGCAAATATTTTAATTCATTGGTCTTAGACTACACTTTGAGCCGAAGTGTCCCTCAAGGTCCCTTCAGCATGAAATTGGTGATCTTTATAGGGTCATATCTCAGAGCTCATGCAAGGTAGCATCAATCCATTAGGTGCTACGGGACCATGTTTTTAGGGCCTATAATAACCTATCTCAATTTTAAAAAATTCAAGCTCATTTAAATTTGGTAACACATTCTTAGTCAATGTCACATCTCATAGTGTTCCTCAGTTGAAATGGCCAACATTGTGTATCTTTCAAACCATCGGTCGTAGCATTGAACCGTCTATTCTAATAACTCTAAATGGCTGGGTAAACGCTAGTGGAAACATCATTTGCCACACATAGTTGTTCAAACACCGATGGTGACTCCAGGCCGAAGTGTCCCTCAAGGTCCCTTCAACATGAAATCAGTGATCTTTACGGGGTCATATCTTGAAGCTCGTGCGAGGTAGCATTGAGCCGTTAGGTGCTACGAGACCATGTTGCCAGTGCCTACCATAAGTTTTCTTGATTTTTAGAGATTCAAGTTCATTTAAATTTGGCAACACATTCTCGGTCGATGTTAGAACTCACATTGTTCCTCAGTTCAAACGGCCAACATTGCGTATCTTTCAAACTGTCGGTCATAGCATCGAACCATCTATTCCAATAGCTCTGAATGGTCAGGTAAATGCTAGGGATAACCTCATTTTCCACACACAATCATTTGAACACTGCCAATGACTCTGGGCCAAAGTGTCCCTCAAGGTCCCTTTAGCATGAAATTGACAATCTTTACGGGGTCATATCTCAGAGATCGTACGAGGTAGCATCGAGCTATCAGGTGCTTCAGGACCGTGTTGCCGAGGCCTACAATAAATTGTCTCAGTTTTCAAAGATTCAAGTTCATTTAAATTTGGCAACACATTCTTAGTCAATGTCAAAACTCAAAGTGTTCCTCAATTCAAACAGCCGACATTGTGTATCTTTGAAACCGTCGGTCATAGCATCGAACCGTCTATTCCAATAGCTCCGAATGGTTGTGTAGACTCTAGGAGCAACCTCATTTTCCACACAAAAACATTTGAATACCACTGACAACTCTGAGCGGAAGTGTCCCTCAAGGTCCCTTCAGCATGAAATCAGTGATATTTATGGGGTCATATCTCAGAGCTCATGCTAGGTAGCATTAAGCCATTAGGTACTACAAGACCGTGTTGTCGAGGCCTAAAATAACCTATCTCAATTTTCAGAGATTCAAGTTCATTTAAATTTGGAAATACATTCTCAGTCGATGTCAGAACTCAAAGTGTTCCTCAGTTCAAATGGCTAACATTGCGTATCTTTCAAACCATCGGTCGTAGCATCAAACTGTATGTTCCAACAACTCTAAATGGTCAAGTAAATGCTAGGGGAAACCTCATTTTCCACACACAGTCATTCAAACACCGCTGATGACTCTGGGTTGAAGTATCCCTCAAGGTCCCTTCAACATGAAATCGGTGATCTTTACGGGGTCATATATTGGAGCTTGTGCAAGGTAGCATCGAGCCATCAAGTCCTACAGGACCGTGTTGTCGGGGCCTACAATAACCTATCTCAATTTTTAGAGATTCAAGTTCATTTAAATTTTGCAACACATTCTTGATCCATGTTAGAACTCACAGTGTTCCTCAATTCAAATGGCCAACATTGCATATCTTTCAAACCATCGGTTGTAGCATCAAATATTCTATTCCAAAAGCTCTGAATAGCTAAGTAAATGCTAGGGGCAACCTCTTTTTTCATACACAGTCGTTCGAACACTGTCGATGACTTCGAGCCAAAGTGTCCCTCAAGGTCCCTTCAGCATGAAATCAGTGATCTTTACAGGGTCATATTTCAAAGCTCATGCGAGGTAGCATCAAGCCATTAGGTGCTACGTGACCGTGTTGCCAGGGCCTACAATAACCTATCTCAATTTTTAGAGATTCAAGTTTATTTAAATTTGGCAACACTTTCTCAATCGATGTCAGAACTCACAATGTTCCTTAGTTCAAATGGCCAACATTGCGTATCTTTCAAACCATCGGTCCTATTATCGAACCATCTATTCCAATAGATCTAAGTGGCCAACTAAACGCTACTAACAACTTTTTTTGGCACACACAATCATTCAAACACCGTTGACCACTCCGGGGTGAGCAGGAGGATGAGTGCAAATATGTATTTAGATGCAAAAGGGCTTGTGGTCCATTTTGAAAATGGATCATGTATTTGGATCATGGAATGTTATTTGGATCATGTTTTGATCATATTGTAACCCAATCTTAAATGTAAGCCTTAATGGCACTGAGAAGCCTAAAAGGTACATAGGGGTCACTAAGAATGGTTATGTACTGATCCTAGGTTAGGGGTTGATGGAAGTAACCTATAAGGGTCTATAAATATGTACTAAGGCCATTAGAGCCTTTACATAGTGTTAAATGCACTAAATGTGAACAATCTTGTAAATTGCCTATATTGGCAATATAAGTCAAATAGGGCTTAATTGGAGTTAGTAGGGGTTAGTAGGAAGTCTAAGTTAGTTTGGTTTTTAAAGGTTGTCTCTAAACCTTTTATAAGTAGTTAGAGTGGGCAAAGGGTGTTGGGTTGTCGAGTTGACAACTTTTGTTGTCAACTTGACAACTAATTCTAGTGTTTGTCATTAACAATCAATCAGTTAGGGGATAGCTAGAAGTTAGTTTTTAGGTTACAGTCGGTCCTTTGGAAGATTAGAGTCTTTTTGGAAGGGATCCATGTGAGTGGATAGGGTGAGACTGTTGTTGATTTGAAATGCATCGAGTTTGTATTAGCTTGAATCAATAAAATTAAAATTTCTCTACACATTGGTATTCCACTGGCCTATGAGTACATTCAACAACAATGAACTATTGTACTTGATCTGAATGTGATCCTTGTTTATTTTCATGTAGGAACATTAATTTGCATTTTTTTTGACTTGGCTATAATATCTTTTCATTACCTTCATCACTGACAACACCAAGGATTTAACTAGTGTATTGATAGTGATTGGTATAGGGGTACAGTCAACAACTAAGGGACCCCGCAATACTATAACCATAGGACCTTGAAACATCAAGGAAAAACAAAACAACCACCTTCAAATGAGCCAAGGTAGTAATACTGAGCATCTCGATGGTGTTCTTGTCCTCCAAGGGGTGGTCCAAAATACTACGAGTATCAATAACTCGATACCTCAAGTACTTATTGTTCAAGCTTAGAATTGTTACCCTAACTCAAGAATTAAGGCAACACAAAAATTCTATCTTGACAATAGAAACCTCTCCTAGCTGTGGGTAGACTATGAATGAAGAGGAATCTCCAAATTCTAGGCTGATTCCTATAAAATATGGAATATCACTTTCTTGATCTGCAATTTGTTAGGAAAAGGGAAAAGAATACTATAACTAAAAGATCAGGGTGATACACCAAGAAATATTTCAGACTTTGCAAAAAAGATGAAACATCAATCCTAACTCATAAATGAAGATCTCAACACACAGAATCCCTGCTCAACATATAGGTTGACAAAACCTGCTATCAGGGTTGTACCACAAATAGCTTGGATATTCAACAAACATACATTTCTCATACAAGGTCTTGAAGCAATTGATTATCTTGAGAAGGAATAGAAATCTACTCACTTCATTTGGATAAAAAATAATTTAACACTTGTTAGAAAATATGAAAACAGGATCTCATATCAAAACAACTTCAAAAATATGAATTAAAATCTCTAGTTCATTCCTTCCAAAATCTGACAAAACTGATTACAAAAATGGCCTTCCAAGCACTTAGGAACAATGTGTTCACTATATGCCCTCTCTCCAAAATCTGCAACCCCTAATTGATCATGAAAAATCAATTTTATGTACTTCCCTAATCTCAAATTCAAAAATCCTTGCCTATGTTTATTCCCCCCTAAATGCCTCACATTTTGGCTCATAATAAGGAATTAAATCCTTTTACATTTTCTTGCCAATATCAATATTAAGTTAATATTAGATAAACTAATATCAAATATCCTCTATTTAATTCCTAACCTAGATGAAAATCTCTAAGTGTAAAATTATGCAAGGTGGAGAAAGTCGACATGATTGTTTCATCCACTTGCAATACAATGCAATAACCGAGGAAGGCATGAGGTGGCATGTTGCAGTTTTCTAAACTCTACAAGGATCAGGCATGTACATTGATGGCATTGAATACCACCTATCTTGTGGACTCCAAACTTTTTTATCTTCATTTTTACTCTCGGCAGTTGTGCTTATCTCATTCTTCATAGAGAAATTTGGGGAAGATGAAACCCTAACTTATGAAAGTCTTTGAAAACTTCTGATGAAGAAGCTCAACATGTTGACTGTGAATGCATCTTTCTATCAAACACAAGCTTACTGCTACTCCTCATTAACAAGCATCTCAAAATATAACTTGGCATTTGGAAAACTCGGGTTCACCTGCAACTCTAAGTTATCTTCAAGCTTGGTTTATCTCCTATAGATTTATTTTCTGGAAATGAAACCCACGAAAATGTAACATTCTTTAGCATAAGTAGCGGCCTCTTATTTTGTTATCTATCCCTTCACTAGTGCTTTCAAAATATGACTGTTGCATTTAATAATATGGAGCTATGAAAATGAGTCACAGTTAACTGGTCTATTCTTTACTTTATGCTGAAACTCGGACATACTTTCTTGAGAATTTTCTTTGATTTGTTTGTAAGCTACAAGCATGAGCCATAGTCAACTTTGTGTTAACAGTCATATGATTGATGATCTATTGTGCTTTCTCTCAATTGTATCTCTAATACTTGAACTGTGACTTGACTCTTACATCATCTATTTGATTCACTACTTATAACATTGGACTGTAACATTTCTTTTCTTCCTTGATCTCCACACTATCAATCTCGGTTCTCTTATGAGTTCAAAGATGTGAGCTCAAAACTTGTTCAACCCACTTTTATATCAACAGTCACGGCTTCTATATTGGTAACCATGAGTTCCAAATTTATTCTATGTAACAGTCACGGCTTGTGACTATTGATTGTCTCTATTTTAAATAAAAAATCATGACTAGTAAAGATATTGGGTTCTTGAATCTTAAGAAGGAAAACAAACCCTCCATACTATTTGATAACTGGCAGTCCGGTATATAGCTTGTAGGCTTTTATTGAAGTCGACTGTTATTCTTTTGTTTCATGTGCCAAACTAAAGCTTGACTTTACTTAAACTGAGAACAAACTCGGCTCTTAAACTGAGAATGAACTTGGCTTATATTGATCATTTGTGCTTGTCTCAACCCAACTTGAGCCTCTGACTAATGGACATTTAATTTCCTCTGCTGAAACATCAAGCTTATTTAACCATTTTGTGGATAATAATAGGAAGTTATTATTTCACCATTCATTAAATGTCAACAGTACACAGGCTGAATTCGGTGTCCCCTTCACTTAATATATGACAGTGACAACATATCATGAAACCCGAATACCTTGACTGGGAATTTTGAACATAAGTAAAAAAAATCTTTTATGATTAACTTCATCAAAGCACTTTGTATAAAACAGAGAATAACTAGAAATTGATTATGGCAATCTTTCTACAGCTTGTACATAATCTATTTTTATGGCATAGCATTCAACTATTTCATTCTGCTGACATGAATGAATCTATGTAATCAATCCACAGATGAACTTGATGAACTGGTGAACTCATTCTTGAAACAAAAATCATGTACTATGAGTTCAGCAATTATAGACAGTTGTCCTAGGAAACCATGAAACACCTCTAATAACTTACTAAAGTTGCAAGGTTATGACTGAAAAATGTTAAAAGATATATTCAGTTATAAACAAAAATATAACATCTTTCAGTGATAACTTTCGCAAACCTTAGAAGGTGATTATGACTGAGAGATGCTCAATAATAACATCATTTATTCCACAACAAATAAGTACCTTCCTCCTTTATGATATTCCTTTGTTAGCTGTAGATACTCTATTCTAGTTTATACATATTTTACTTCTATTCAACTTGCATCTTGTTGGATTTTATAACTCAAAATTTCAGCTTTTAGCATTATAGCTCTTGTAGCATTGTCCACTGTATACAATTCTCATTGATGTTGAATCTACACTTAGTATGATAAGTACAACAAGATGAAAATGTTTGTTCACTATTAATGAAGTTTGAGCATGGCTTCGTGACACTCAAAAACACCAGAATGTTAACTAATGAGGTTCGAACACGGGTTCGTGACACTTAATAAAAATAAACTGTAAACATTTTATAATTTTATGGCTTAATCTTGAAGCACTCTTTCATTTGTATCTTGAACTTGAAATTTGGCAATCATTGGCACTTCCTATAGCACTCTTATCATGGGAACCCAGCTTGATATGCATCTTTGACAATGACTGAATGTGAAAACCAGTCAGTTGTTATCTACAAAATAATCTGTTAAGCTCTCAAATAACATCATTATGAAATACATTATCTGAAAAAGGTTTCTCAGTTTGAAATATACTAAGTCCCTTTAATTCAGACACCTGGCTAATAAAAATGACAACATACACCACAATAATCATTAGTAGTAAAAGGTTTCATGTCAGAAACAAGTCCCTCTAACACTACCTTGTAGTGAGTGTCAATGTACATTTCCTTATCACATTTAATTTTCTAGATTGATATGCGGTATTGAAAACTTGATTGCTACATTATGTTATTTGTTTCTCATGTATTGCTTAGATCCAATAGGATCTAACCATATTTTCCTCTCTTATGCAGATATGAAACCCTAAACACCTAGATGTAGATGGAGACTCAGACTATGAAGACCTAAATGCAGAGACCTAGCAGACAACCAGTTGACACAAACAAATACAAAAGGCAGTGCATGGGACCCCTATTCCATTCTTCAATCTTTCTTTCAATTCTGCAATGTACTCTACTTATTGATGAAACATGAAACAATAAAGGACATTTGTATATCACATTCAGTTTGAAAGCACAATGTAATAATTATTTATAAATTTTTGAATTTTTGGGATAATAATCAATACTTAGAGTACAATAATGACATCTAGAATGAATGCAATCATGACATGTAAGCTAACAAAACCTGCAAGGTAGTGTTAATTAGACAAACAAATGCAACCTTTTCCTACTTATGCTTATTGTATTGTATGTTGTATTTTATAGTAACAATTTTGGTGACTTCTGTTGGATGTCTGCCTACTAGACATGACCTATAGGCTTATCATAGGGCAACAAAATTTAGGAAAATTGAACCATGAATGAAACCTTTTTTGAAAAGAAAATGCACCTAAACTAGACTCAATGCAACCTAAGGACCTAGTGCTTGGACAACACTTATTGAACTTGAAAAATTGAAACTAACCTAACCCTAAAAGCAAAGCTTGAGGTGTATTCCATTAACTAGACTCTGCAATTCTTCCCCTTCAATTGTGGACAACTGAAAAGCATTGTTGTCCTTACAAGCTGTTATAACAAAAGGGCCTGACCAAAAATTATCAAATTTATCATGCTGCCCTGGCCTACTCTTTAGTACATCCCACTTGAGTTCTAAATCTCCTTCCTTAAATTCTTTAAACTTAGCTTTCCTGTCAAAAGATCTTTTAGTTTGTGCTTTCTTAAGTTCCATTGTTTCCAATGCCTTTCTCCTTTCTTCTTCAAGCTGTAGTAAATCAACATACCTTAGTTTAAGGGGATCTTCTTCTTCAAATAGTAGCATCTGATCAGCCAGCTACAAGGCTGGAAATTCAGTAGAAACTGGCAATGGCCTCTTTACCATAAACTAGGACATAAGGGGAATTCCAATTACCTATTTAGGTGTAATCCTATCCAACCATAAGGCTGCCTTTAATTTAGAATGCCAATCTCTCTTATTTTCCTGTAGAGTCTTTCTGATAATTCTGATTAGATTTTTATTTATAGATTCTGCAAGACCATTACCCTGAGGATAATAGTTAGAAGAAGTGTTTAAATAAATCTCATTCTTCATAGCCCATTCTTTAATAGTTAAACCAATGAAAGCCATAGCATTGTGCAAAATAATTGATTGAGGAACTCCAAACTTGGTTGTAATATCCTAATAAAACTTTAACATCACAAGTCCAATAGCCTCTTTGAGTGCAATAGCTTCAGTCCATCTTGTGAAATAGTCGGTAGCAGTTGAAATCCATTTATGACTTGCACTAGAATTCTGATTGATAGGACCAATAAAGTCCATACCCCACTTAGTAAATGGCTGATCAACCACAATTGGTTTAAATGGAAATGCTGCCAGCCTTTGTTTACCTGCAAAAATTGCACATTTTTAACATTTTCTAGCCCAAACATGAGCATCCTTAAATAAATCAGGCCAATAATAGCCTAGCCTTAGTATTTTCCAGGCTGTAGTTTTAGGGCTGAAATATCCTCCACAAGATCCATCATGAAATTCAAATAAAATTATGTCTTGATCTAGTGAATCAATACATTTAAGAAACATTCCAGAATAGTCTTTTCTATATAGAACACCATTAATAAGAACATAGGGAATAGATTATAACTTGTAGTATCTCCTTTTTTCCTTCTCAAGATTATTTGGGCATTGTCCAATTTGCAAGAATCTGGTCATATCTGACAACCAAGTCGTATGATCATTGAATAATATAACATCACCTTGTAAATTTTTAGATTCTTTAGAAGCTTCAACCTGTTCTTCCTCTTCTGCCATTTGAGCACAAAGGCCCTTGCCTCTAATCAGCTTAGTCACATGAATCTGTACTTCATACTCCATAACCCTTGTTATCCAACCAGCCCTCTTTTCATTAACATCCTTGTTTAACAAAAACTCTTTGATGCTAGGATGAGCAACCATTAAGTGCCCTTTATTTATGGCAATTAAATTCTTAAACTTCTTCAAAGCTTTAATAATAGCTAGTACATGCTTTTCAACAAAACTATACCTTTTCTCATAGTCATCCATACCTTTGTTGAAAAAAGCAACTAGTTGCTCCTATTTTTCATCACTCTTTTGAACAAGCATTGCTGAAATGGTGTCAAAACCACCATAGGCATATAGAATAAAATCTTTAGTAAAATCTGGATTAATAAAGAGTAGGGGCTGAAGACAAAGCCTGTTTTATCAGTTCAAAATTATTTTTTCCTTCATCAGTCCAGCTGAAAGGAATATCTTTTTTAAGCATGGTAGTCAATGGTTTTAACAGGTTTGCAATATCAGGGATAAACCTCCTTACAAAATTAATTCTCCCAATAAAACTCTGCAATCCTTTCTTGTGTTTAGGAAATGAAAGCTCAAGAATTGCATGACTTCTTTCAGGATCTATTATTGTTCCTTCCTTAGACACCTAGTATCCTAAGAGTTTTCCCTCATGAACTGTAAATATAGATTTCTTGGGATTTAAAGAAATCCCAAATTCTCTACATCTTTGTAATATATGTCTCAAATGATCAATGTGTTGATTTGCAACCTTGTTGTAAATTGTCACGTCATCTAGGTATACTAGAACAAACTTATACATTAAATTGTTGAAAGCCATATCCATTGCTTTCTAAAAAGTGGCTCCAGCATTTGATAGCCCAAATGGCATTCTTCTGTAAGTCATGGTACCCCATTCAGTTGTAAAGGTTGTTTTGAATTGATCAAATTCCTTGACTAAAATCTTGTTGTAACCAGAATATCCATCTAAGAGTGAGAATCTCTTAGAACTTGAAACATATTGTAAAATATGTTCCATGGAAGGAAGAGGATGTCTATCTTTCAGAGATGCCCTATTAAGGTCTCTAAAGTCTACACAAAGTTTTATCTCTCCATTCTTCTTCCTTCCTGGAACTAAGTTAGAAACCCAAGATGTGTGCTTAATAGGAAATATGATACCACCATCTAGAAGTTTTCTTAGCTCTTTTAGCATTAATGGCTCTAACTTGGGGTTTATAGGCCTTTGCCTTTGTCTAATTGGCCTAGCATTAGGCTCTAATTCTATAGTATGCTAGGTTAATTGGGGGTCAAAACCCTTCAAATCAAAGTAATCCCATGCAAAAACATCATTATATTCTCTAAAAAGATCAATAAATAATTCTTTTTCTTCAGGAGAATTTATTTTACCAACCTTCAACCGCTTGTCTCTGAAAATTTCCACTTCCTCATAATGATCTTCTTTAATCAGCAAGCTGGTTTTACCCTTCCTAAACTGATCATCAGAATTAAAAGCTAATTCCAAGCTGACTAATCCCTTTGGAAGCTTATTAGTTTTTAACTGAATGATCTGGTCTTCCATTTGTTGAATGGTTTTGTTATCTCTTGAAGTTGAAAAACCATCTGTTTCTGTCAAAAAACTTAAGATATGTTCATCAATATTGAAAACTTGCCAATAAGTGTCATTATCCGGAATGGATGGCCTAACAATTATCTTAATATGTGACTAGTCTAAAATCAGTCCTTTATTTTCTATTATTGCAATATGAGCACCAATTCCAACTAGCCTATCAGCATGTAGATTTTCCCTTCTAGGAATTGAAATCAAGTTGAAAGCATCAAATTCATCTAGAATATTAGAAACTCTAGATTTATACATCTTAAGCAGATCATTTTTAACAGAATTGATGCCTCTCACCTACTTAACAATAAGCTCACTATCACCAAATGCTCTCAAACACTTAATACCTCTCAATCTTCCCACTCTAATCCCTGAATCAAACTCTCATATTCAACCACATTGTTAGAACAAGGAAAGGACAACTTGAAAGAAGCATAAAATTTATCACCATCAGGTGATACTAGCATAACCCCTACACCAACTCCATCCTTATTCCATGACCTATCAAAATACAAATCCCAAAGCTGGTTAGACACATCAGATTCAGATTCTGGATCTTTAGTCAAATTAGGCACACCTGAATCAGATTCTAAAATCATATAGTTTTCAAAACCAACATCAAACATGTCATCATTCTGTTCATTCCTAGTAGCCTATTCATCTAGAACAATATCTGGATGTGCTTCAGTTTGAGTATTATAAGCTGAATAATCAGGTATTTCATCTTGATCCATGATCACACAACTCACATTAATAGGACTTGGATTATAAGGCTCTATGTGATTTTTGGCCAGTGATTCTGATTTTATGGTTACCTTAGTACTATATCTTCTTCTGAAGTACAAATATGACCAATCTGATGAAAAAGAGCCATCTATTTTGGCTGTGAAATCTGTAGACAGACACATAGCGAAATATGCTGGTAAATCAATAACATATATGTCTTGTGGAATTGAAAAATTTGGGCAGGAATGCAGGGTCAAACTTGCATTTTTAATGACTCCTAAATTCATAATAGATGTTTCGTCAAGCTGTACTACACCCTTTTCAAGAGGCTCATTTTTAAAGTTCAACAAATCGGCTATTTTCTTAGGCATGACAGTGCTGGTTGCACCACTATCAACCATACAATTATGAACTAATTTGTTTCCAATAATCAAAGAGACATAAAAAGGAGGCTTTTCATTTGCAAATTTCTTACCTTCCTTTTCTGATGTCTTTTGTACATTTGATAGTTTCTTATCAGTAGTTACTACTATTTTTTCAATATTTGCAGCCTTCTTGACTTATGGTACTACTGGCTGCTGAACTTTAGTAGGCTTTTTCTCTTCTTTTTATGGCTTTTCCTAAACCTTAGGACGCTCAGAGTTAGTCATGACCACACTTGGTGACTGTTGTACTATTTGTTGTGAATTAATTGCCAGTTTGGACAACTCTTCTTTCAAAGTCTCAATTTGCCTTGGAATAGACAGAGTTTCCCATGCAGACAAAGTAACATTTGTTTTTTTCATTGTATCAACAATATTAAACGGAACAGTAAAGTGTACCTTATGTGATGATCTAGGAGAACTCTGATCAACATTCCTTTGAGTTTGATCTTTATTAGTGGAAACTAATGGATTCTTTAAAATAGAAACTGGTGGAGAAGAAACATTACCGGTGGATTGATCTATTTCAAGGGCTCTCTTTTTTGCTCTTGTATTTGCTGCAATTGATGAATCTTCATTAAGTCAACAAAATTCTTCCTCTTGCCAATTTAAGAATTTGGTATCTGTAGCAATTTGGTCTGGTTGATTTTGGACTTCTTCAACAAACACATTCTACTGTGAATTCATTGAATTTTGTACCATAAGGGCTTGATTAAGAATTCCATTAGAACATGTAGACTGATCATGTGACTCATTGCATGGAAAACACCAGTCAGTAGCAATGTTATTCTGAGTAGGAACAATATCCCTAACAGTATTAAGAGGTGTTGGATTGTATTGTCTATTTGGTCTCATATTCCAATTCTACCTATTTGCATTAGTATTTCCTTGAAATTGCTGCCTATTAGCCTAAAAATTAGGCTGATTGGGATATTGTGAAGAAGAACTAGCAAACTAATTTTGAATAGCAGGGTTTGTCTGAGCTTGATTCCTCTTAAGGGCCACTAAATCATTACCAAAAGATTGTAGCAAACTTTCAATTTTTTGCTAACTATCCTTAATAGTCTGTAATTCATTCAGAGGAGCTGCATGAGCTATTTCTGAAGGTTTATAAGATGGGACAACAAATAATAGTGGAACTACCAATGGCATATTAGATTGTATATTAGGAAAGAAAGGCATAGGAGGCCTAGGAGCTATCTTTCCTTCCTGGATAAGACTATTCTCTATCCTAATAGCAGTATCAAAAGCTTGAGGTAAAGTATTACCTCCCATAGATTGAATCATTACAGAGATATCACTATTTAAACTCTTCAAATAATATAAAAAATGCATATTCAGCAAAAGGTCTTACCATAACAGGGATCTGATTCCAAGTCTTCTGAAAATGAAGATTAAAATCACTCATCTCCTCTTGTGGGGCTCTCTTGATTGTAGTTAATTGTTCCACAAGAGATAAGTTATCAGATTTGTCCTCAAAAAATTTAGATAGCCTTTCACCCAGGACATCCCAAGTAGCAATAGAGTCCACCGAGAGGATTATGAACTAGTCAAGGGCTTTACCCTTGAGTGATGCAGCTAATAGCTTCAAAGCCACATCTCTTCTATAACATGATGAACATTGCAAAGAGTTGCAACATCTCTGATGTGTTCAATGGTTGTTATTGGTCCTTCTCTAGTAAATGATGGCAAGCCTTTAAGAGTAGCTGATGGAACATTATTATGATTTGCAATCCTCAAATGACTACCTTGATTGAATGTAACAAACAGTAGATTCCTATCCATTGCTTGATGTGGAGGAGCTTGTTGCTAAATAGCTGGTGTAACAAAAGGTTGAGCAGGCTGAACTACCTTCCTTTGATAAGTCTTTAGAATTTGGGGAGTTTCTGCAGTACCACTTACAGAAGCTCCGAGAATAGAATTATTTATAGATAAATTTTCAACACTTGAAAATTCTGATCCAGTATGATTAGGAATGTCTAGATCTTCAAGAATATTGAGCTCTTCAATGATAACCTCAAATTCTTCTGAATTTGCAGCTTGATTTTAAAAAGTAGGATTATCAAATGATGAGAAATTTGAATTCAAAGAAGTGCCTCTTGGATCATGCGATGTTCTTCCACCTCTAGATGATCTTCCTCCCCTTCTACCTGATTGTCATTCTTGATACACAAAACCTTCCTTATTTGATCTCATTGGATTTCTACTCATTAAAATCCACACTAAGAGCTGCAACTGAAATTTGAAACAATCATAGATCTAACAGCTCAAAACTGAGAAGTAATTCGTAGTCCCACCGAGCATGCCAAAAACTGTTTAGGCTTAGAATTATTACCCTAACTCAGGTATTAAGGCAACACAACAATTCTATCCTGACAATGGAAACCTCTCCTAGATGTGGGTAGATTATGAATGAAGAGGAATCTCCGGATTTTAGGCCGATTCCTATAAAATATGGAATATCACTTTCCTGATCTGCAATTTGTTGAGAAATGGGAAAAGAATACTATAACTAAAAGATTAGGGTGATACACCAAGAAATATTTCAGACTTTGCAGAAAAGATGAAACATCAATCCTAACTCATAAATGAAGATCTCAACACTCTGAATCTCTGCTCAACATATAGGTTGACAAAACCTGTTATCAGGGTTGTACCACAAATAGCTTGGATAATCAACAAACATACATTTCTCATACAAGTTCTTGAAGCAATTTATTATCTTGAGAAGGAACATAAATCTACTCACTTCATTTGAATAACAAATAATTTAACACTTGTTAGAAAAGATGAAAATAGGATCTCATATGAAAACAACTTCAAAAATATGAATTAAAATCTCTGGTTCATTCCTTCCAAAATCTGACAAAAACTTATTACAAAAATGGCCTTCCAAGCACTTAGGAACAATGTGTTCACTATATGCCCTCTCTCCAAAATCTGCAACCCCTAATTGATCATGAAAAATCAATTTTATATCCTACCCTAGCCTCAAATCCAAAAATCTAAGTCCCATAAAATTTCCCCAATCTTAGCCAAAAAAAATGTGCCTAAAATTTGCCTATGTTTATTCCCCCCTAAATGCCTCATATTTTGGCTCATAATAAGGAATTAAATCCTTTAACATTTTCTTGCCAATATCAATATTAACTTAATATATTAGATAAACTAATGTCAAATATCCTCTGTTTAATTCCTAACCTAGATGAAAATCTCTAAGTGTAAAATTATGGAAGGTGGAGAAAGTCGACATGACTGTTTCATCCACTTGCAATACAATGCAATAACCGAGGAAGGCATGAGGTGGCATGTTTTGATTTTCTAAACTCTCCAAGGATCAGGCATGTACATTCATGGGATTGAAAACCACCTATCTCGTGGACTCCAAACTTTTTTATCTTCATTTTTACTCTCGGCAGTTGTGCTTATCTCATTCTTCATAGAGAAATTTGGGGAAGATGAAACCCTAACTTATGAAAGTCTTCGAAAACTTTTGATGAAGAAGCTCGACATGTTGACTGTGAATGCATATGTCTATCAAACTCTAGCTTACTACTACTCCTCATTAACGAGCATCTCAAAATATGACTTGGCATTTGGAAAACTCGGGTTCACCTGCAACTGTAAGTTATCTTCAAGCTCAGTTTATCTCTTATAGATTTATTTTCTAGAAATGAAACCCATGAAAATGTAACATTCTTTAGCATAAGTAGTGGCCTCTTATTATGCTATCTATCCCTTCACTGGTGCTTTCAAAATATGACTATTGCTTTTAATAATATGGAGCTATGAAAATGAGTCACAGTTAACTGGTCTATTCTTTACTTTATACTCAAACTCGGACCTGCTTTCCTGAGAATTATCTTTGATTTGTTTGTAAGCTACGAGCATGAGCCATAGTTGACTTTGTGTTAATAGTCATATGACTGATGATCTATTGTTCTTGCTCTTAGTTGTATCTCTAATACTCGAACTGTGATTTGACTCTTACATCATCTATTTGATTCACTGCTTATAACATTGGACTATAACATTTCTTTGCTTCCGCGAGCTCCACGCTATGAATCTCGGCCTCTACTATTGCTTCATTCCTTTCTCTTATGAGTTCAAAGTTGTGAGCTCGAAACTTGTTCAACCCACTTTTATATCAACAGTCACAACTTCTATATTGGTAACCATGAGTTCCAAATTTATTCTATGTAACAGTCATGGCTTGTGACTATTGATTGTCTTTGTTTTAAATAAAAAATCGTGACTAGTAAAGATATCGGGTTCTTGAATCTTAAGAAGGAAAACAAACCCTCCATACCATTTGATAACTGGCAATCTAGTATATAGCTTGTGGGCTTTTATTGAAGTCTACTATTATTCTTTTGTTTCATGTGCCAAACTAAATCTCAACTTTACTTAAACTGAGAATGAACTCGACTCTTAAACTGAGAATGAACTTGGCTTATATTGATCATTTATGCTTGTCTCAACCTAGCTCGAGCCTCTACCTGATGTACATTTCATTTCCTCTGCTGAAACATGAATTTTATTTGACCACTCTGTGGTTATTTCACCATTCATTAAATGTCAACAGTACATAGGCTAAATTCGGTCTCCCCTTCACTTAATATATGACAGTGACAACATATCATGAAACCTAAATACCTTGACTGGGAATTTTGAACATAAGTAAAAACACTCTTTTCTGATTAACTTCATCAAAGCACTTTGTATAAAACAGAGAATAACTAGAAATTGATTTTGATAATCTTTCTATAGCTTGTACATAATCTATTTTTATAGCATAGCATTCAACTGTTTCATTCTGCTAACATGATTGAATCTATGTAATCAATCCGTAGATGAACCTAATGAACTGGTGAACTCATTCTTGAAACAAAAATCATGTACTATGAGTTCGGCAATTACAGATAGTTGTCCTAGGAAACCATGAAACACCTCTAATAACTTACTAAAGTTGCAAGGTTATGACTAAAAAATGTTAAAAGATATATTCAGTTATAAACAAAACTATAACATCTTTCAGTCATAACCTTCGCAAACCTTAGAAGGTGATTATGACTGAGAGATGCTCAAGAATAACATCATTTATTCCACAACAGATAAGCACCTTCCTCCTTTATGATATTCCTTTGTTAGCTATAGATACTCTATTCCAGTTTATACATATTTTACTTCTGTTCAGCTTGCATCTTGTTTGGTTTTATAACTCAAAATTTCAGCTTTTAGCATTATAGCTCTTGTAGCATTGTCCACTATATACAATTCTCATTGATGTTGAATTTGCACTTAGTATGATAAGTACAACAAGATGAAAATGTTTGTTCAATATTAATGAAGTTTGAGAATGGGCTCGTGACACTTGAAAACACCAGAATGTTAACTAATGAGGTTCGAACACGAGTTCATGACACTCAATAAAAACAAACTGTAAACATTTTATAATTTTATGGCTCAATCTTGAAGCACTCTTTCATTTGTATCTTGAACTTGAAAGTTGGCAATCATTGGCACTTCTTGTAGCACTCTTATCATGGGAACCCAGCTTGATCTGCATCTTTGACAATGACTAAATGTGAAAACCAGTCAGTTGTTATCTACAAAATAATTTGTTAAGATCTCAAATAACATCATTATGAAATACATTATCTAAAAAAGGTTTCTCAATTTGAAATGTACTAAGTCCCTTTAATTCAGACATCTGGCTAATAAAAAGGACAACATACACCACAATGATCATTAGTAGTAAAAGGTTTCATGTCAAAAACAGGTCCCTTTAACACTACCTTGCAGTGACTATCAGTGTACATTTCCTTATCACATTTAATTTTCCAGATTGATATGCAGTATTGAAAACTTGATTTCTATAGTATGTTATTTGTTTCTCATGTATTGCTTAGATCCAATAGGATCTAACCATATTTTCCTCTCTTATGCAGATATGAAACCCTAAAGACCTAGATGTAGATGGAGACTTGGACTATGAAGACCTAAATGCGGAGACCTAGTAGACAACCAGTTGACACAAACCAATACAAAAGGAAATGCATGGGACCCCTATTCCATACTTCAATCTTTCTTTCAATTTTGTAATGTACTCTACTTATTGATGAAACATGAAACAAGAAAGGACATTTGTATATCACATTCAGTTTGAAAGCGCAATGTAATGATTATTTATGAATTTTGGAATTTTTGGAATAATAATCAATACTTAGAGTACAATAATGACATCTAGAATGAATGCAATAATGACATGTAAACTAACAAAACCTGCAAGGTAGTGTTAATTAGACAAACAAATGCAACCTTTTCCTACTTATGCTTATTGTATTGTATGTTGTATTTTTTAGTAACACTTATAATCAGTATGCCCGACAAAAAGAGACTTATTAGTAAAAGCATAAGGTTGCACATCCACATACACCCTAGTAATATTATTAATAAAAGAACTCTTGCCAACATTAGGGTACCCACAGATCAAAATAGGCTTGGTATTGGGGTCAATAGATGACAACCTTGCCATATGCTACCTCACCTATTCGAGGTCATGTCTTTATATTGTGACTGTCCTGTGGAATAGGGAACACACAAATGAATATAAATATTTGATTCCACATGATCTTGGATAGGTTGTGATGTAGAAATATTGCCTTATATTATATTTATACATTTCTGCATTCATTTCATTACTTTTGTTATTATTACAGTCAAGGAATTGATTGTTATTGAGGATAGTGATTGGCATTTGTAGCATAGTCAGCAAATTAACGGTTTGAATCCTCCATAATATGTAAGGCACTCCCATCTTTGTGTTAACTATGGTTTGGTGGGATATTTCCATTGATGTATTATATGTATTAGATCTATCTTTGAATGTAGGGAAGTTGAATAGAAGGTGAGAAGAGACAGAGACAAGCTTGGTGAAATCACAGTGAAAGGAGTTGAAGGTAAGCACCAGTCATGGTTGTGACCCGATGATTGGAGAGGGTAGATGATGGATGGGAAGGTCCTTTGGGATGTATTAGAAGGTGTTGGGACTGGTGTTGAGGTTGGGTGTTGCAGGGAAGGGTATTTTCTACAAAACCCTTGGTTTCTAGCCCAAATAGTGAGGGTTTATTGAATGGGAGTGTAGATGGGTGAGTATGGGAAAACTAAGTTGAAAATTGGTTGTCTTGTATCCTTTATCAAGACTGTTTGGGGTTTTGGAGTCTTGGAAGTGAGTGGTTCTAGGATTTTCTTTGTTAGGTGAGGCTAATTAGGCAGAGTTGAAGGGATAGGGGGTGAAGGAAGTCTTCACCATTCAAATAGTTAAAGTCTGAGATTGATATCAATTTAGTAACTCCAAAAAGGGTACTAGAAAATGTAAAAAACATTGCTAGGTTGTGTTAGTACTCAAATTTGCAGATGATTAAATTCTCATAAACTTATGTAGTCCCAATAGATGCATCTAACAAAATGCAATCACTAAGGTACTAAGGTTGGAAAACCTTCTTCACTTTGAGTACAAAAACTCAGGTGGGTATACCTATATCAATTCACTGTTTGACTAAGCTCTGAATTGTGAACTAGCTCCTTCATTGCTATGTCATCCCTTTTAAAATCAACTCAATAAGATATTACAACTCTGAGCATGGCCCAAATTATTCTGATACACAATGTTATGGTGGAAATTATGAAAGCAACAACACAAAATAGTGGCTTAAGGATATTCATCCTTCTTCTTTTTAGAGTTGAACTCAAGGAAGGTTAACCTTATTCAGTGCTTCTATAAAGCAGTACAAAATGCATCCATGAATTTATCATAGAATGACTCAAATAAAGATCATAAAAATAAAGTAAAATGAATCAATTGTCTATATTCTTGGTGGTAACAAGTGCAAATGGATCTAAAACCAGTGCCTTATCTACTTGGGCGACAGAGTCAAGCCCTACTTCCACAGAAATCTATCAAGACAAGTATACTAAAACCCAAATGACATGCCTAACATCCCATTCTTTTAATTCCTACAATTGTTATCAAATTCATACATGGACTACTAGTTCATAGAGATCTCCCCTAAGATTTTACTCTTTCCTTGAAAGAAACTTAAGCTTAACCCCTATATTCACCTTGTGAACAATGCATTGAAAAAGCCTTACAATTTAAATGCATAAGAAAACTAAAGCATCCATACACAAAGACAACACATAGTAGTAACAAAGTTCCAATATTTTGTATTAATAATCAAACTGTGTCAATACAGTAATTTCTTAACTTCAAAGAAAAATAAGGTTCTATATTCAGAACTTTGCAAAAATGTATCAACCACCTCCACAAAATAGCAGAAACTTGCTACATATACCCACAGCCATCTTGGAATCCTCGAAAGGATGCAACAAGCTTCGGATGGCTGAGAAAAGATCTTACACTAAAGGGAAAATTACAAACTAACAAAAATTTGATTGCAACAACAGATTGCAATTATCTATTTCTCAACAACTTCACAGGTGGCACCTTTGTCTAAGGATATTTCAGAGCAGTTGCTAAATTTTTTGCATGAATGATGACCGCCATTACAGGCTAACCTACATCATTCTATGTTTGAAACATGCTCTCCCTCAAATTCTGGATCAGGTGCCATCTGCAGCTCTATTCCTCTTCCTCTTCTGTCATCTGAGCAGCTGGCTTCTTCTTCTTCTTCTTTGTCAATTTGTCCCCATACTGTTACATCATCATCGGATGGCCAGTTGTAATTCTGCAGCTCCTGTAGTGATTTGATCTGCTTCTCCCATGTGGAATCAATTATATTTTTGGCCTTTGCTACAAACTGTATGCAATCATTCTCAATCTTGAATAGACTATCAATGATATTATTACATCTATCCAGGTCTAAAGCCTTGTCATCATTTAGGAAATTATCCTGCTTAATCACTAACTAATCCATTGACAGCTTCCATTCTTCCAACTTAACCACATTTCCATTGTCATCATAAATTGGAGGCAAATATTTTCTATAATCTTTATCAAACATGGCCAGCTTAGCCTTTACTTGGTTTGACTTTCCTTTGAAAAACTTTGAAGTAGCACTTATTAAGCCAATCTTCTCAAAAACCTCACTTACTACTTTAGGAACATCTGACCTGTATTCTTGCAAATCATCAAGTTTGTCAAATAATGCACTCCTTCCTAACCATGTACTGAAAAGTGGCTCCAAGGTCACTAAATACTCATTCACCTTTTCATTAGTCTGATGCAATAAGCTGACTGATTCCATTCTGTCCTTTATCTTACCTTGCCTATATTGCACAATTCTTGCTATAGTGTCCAGAGATGCATCCAATTTTACCTTCTCCAAATCATCATCATGTTTATCAATAACTTCTACATTTGGCTGAGGAGGGGCCTCAACTTGTAGAGGAAGGGGAGGAACTACCTTTGAGGCTTCTTCAAGCCTGATTTGCATCTCTGCCAACTCATCTTCCAGCTACTTGATTTTCATCATCTTCAAATCTCTATCCTTAGCCACTAAGCTTTCATTTTCAAATAACTTGGAATATCTCTCTGACAACTGAGTCATCTTGCCTTCATTCAAGTTAGCCCAATGAGTTACTGCCTTGGAAACCTCAAGATTAGTAGTGTTTTGCATAGTCCAGATAATCTTATTCCCTTCCATTCAATCCTCTATGCTCAACAAAGATGGCTTTTTGGTCTTAGGGGTGATTGACCACATTGCAATAGCCTAGTTCTTAGGGTCATATCCACTTCCTCTGATCATGTCCCCAATATGAACTTCATAGGACAGACTGCCTTGTGGTTGCTTCCTTATCTGATCTATGATAAAAGTAGAAGTCAAATCCCACCCTAGGGTTAGTAGCATTCCACTTGCTCTGATCATCTCTCTAGCTTCATCCACAGTTATGGGATCAAGGCTAGGGTCATAAGAGGCTAAAGCCCTCAAAGTCTCTGCACTTGGTTCCACCCCTTCAGGAATGGCCTTGGCTACTTCTTGATGCTTATTCTAGATAAGAAAACTCTTGAATTCATCACTTTTGATAAATTGGTCATCACTCAAAAACTCTTCTTGATAAACCTCTCTAATATCTTGTCCTGACCACAGGGAATGTTCCTCATCCTCCTCATCAATGGCATTTTTCTTACCAGCCCTTATTGTCTTCCTCAATTGGTGATGGTAAGCCCTATCACCCGGCACTAGAGTAGATACTCTGTCAACTACTCTTTCTTGTTTTCCTTTCCTTGAAGGCTCTCCTTCCTCAAGCCTCTGTTTCTTCAATGGTGGCTTAGGGAGATTTTCTATTTCTGGTTGATCTTGAGTAAGATCAACAACTGGTGGCTCCCCAACTTGTGGTGGGCTATCTCCTTCTTGTGACTCATCAGTAAACTCCTCCTGATTAGAGGATGAGTAATCCTTCTTTTTCTTTGGCTTCTTTTGATCAATGAGCTTCTCCATTTGATTTGACAGAGTGTCATACATCTCTATCATCCTATCAATCCTTTTTAGATAAGGAAGGTCAGGGAAAAAGCCCTCAAAAGGAATCTGAGCTTCCTTCAACTGTTTTGCTAAGTCTTTCAAGTCAAAAAATCTATCCCATCTCCTTGTGACCTCATCCTTTTCTATAATATTCCTAATAACATCTTCTTCATCCAAGCCCTCATGTTCCCTGTTAATACCAATATTAGGAATGTAAGTCATCCTGGCAGTCTTGATAAAGTCCTCAAGATCTACATGTCTACAAACACCAAAAAACATCTTGAACTGATTCAACCAAGTAGTAACCAAGGGAAATTCCCTCTTTCCAATCAAGAAGTCACCTATTTTGAATTGCCTAGGTGTGAATGTACCCTTCCTGTGAGGGGCCAAGAGCTCTTTATCAGTCCACATCAATTGCCACACAAATTCTAGGGAAGCAAGCCTTGGAGGCACAAACTTTGGTAATAGGTGTGGGGGTTGAGGACAACCATAAACCCTGAAAATTGTGGAGTTTTCTCCTAAATAGAAATCTCCCCAGTTGTGACCTCCCTCCCAATTGTGCTCTAATTGTACTGGTCTGAGGAGTCTGAGCACCTTGGTTGGTAATCTTGTTACATTGATGCCTAACATCTTTATAATCTGAAAAACTATGTAATTCTGAAAAACACAGTAGTCTACCTCATTGGAAGTAGAATTCCATAATCTTACCCATAATTGAAGTGGATTATGCTGATCCTTGAAAGTGAACCTTGGTTTTAGCATCTTTAAATCAAAACTGTTGATGTTAAAGAACAAAATCAAATGCATCATTATGGAATAATGCAAGAACCTGATGGGTGCTTTACTGTCCCTTACAGCTATTAATCCTTCATGCATTCTATCAATTATGTACTATATGTAATCATAATTAGTATTCACCAGGGAATTTTGAATGTCCAAGATCATCATAAGGAGATCAGATGGCAACATTTCCTCATCCCCATCAATTCCCAGAACCCTACATAATCCATAGCAAGTTTGTTTCATGTAATGATGGAGGGACATAAACTGGTAAGGGGCATTCATGCTAGCAGGGAGGGGGGCTATGTATTTGCCCTGTTTTGGCATATGCTTAACCATTTGGTCCTTCACTGACCCTAAATTATTTTTATATCTCTCCCTCTCTTAGTTCAAGTCAATCTCAGTAGAAGAGGATGTATAAAAACCAAAAGCCTTCATAAAGGAACCCCTGTCAAGAGTAACTAAGGGTGACTGGTCTTGTTTCCTAATTGTCTTAGAAATGGGATCATAGCACTTGGCTAAGACAACAATTAGGTCTACATCTAAGAAGACATCAGGGACAACCAACTTCCCTAAACCTAGATTCCATCCATTTCATACAGGCACATGCTTAATTCTATTGCCATAAAAGTAGTTAAAGAGGGTGTAACCTGAGCAATTTGGTGTAATGGGATCTCTGCACTAGCCCAAAAAATCCTCAAAAACATCATCTGGAGCTCTCTTATTCTGACTGGAACCAGGCAGCAACTTCATGAATTCATCTAAGTAATTGGGCTTACTCTTGTCCTCACCACCCTTGGACTTAGACTCGCTACTGGATGAAGCAATGCTTGATTCTAGTCTACTCATTCTTTCTTGATAATTGTTCTTGATTTTGCAAACTTGATTTCTCTTGGTCTTCAAAAGCTATTTCTCAGAAAACACAATTCTCTTCAAATGACTTTGAACTTAAAAAACAATGAATTGAGCTTACTTATTGATGCATATCAAATATGTACAACTACCATAATCGCTGCAAATCTATCCTTAATTTCTCCCACATTCAATTCCACATATCACCAATTTTTAAATTAGAGCTAGCCGATACTTGGATGTTGACAGGTAGATCAAAAAAACTCGAAAACAAGGCAAAAAGACAATGATTACGACTCTATACTTAGAAATTCTATTTATGTCATGTAAAACCCTCCTTTGATTCTGATTGGATAGCCAATTACCTTTTCATCCAACTTGACAGCGTACTTTATCCACGTAGCAATGGTCTCTGCTCCTTTATTATTCTCTCTAACTGGGCCCTTTTACGAGAGCTAGCAACTGAAAGCTTCGTTGGTTCGCTAACTACACTGTTAACCCTTTGATTATATTCTAAGAACTGGTGACCAAAGGATTCATGGATTTTCAGAATGTATCTCTTAACTCATCCTTGATTCAGCGACCTAGCGAACAAGGAAATCATGCCCAAGCAACCGGTTGTAGTCATCATTTGGAGAACTAGCAACAACAACTATCTCCCATTCTCTTAATGTCCCGGTTAACTGTCAATTTTCTTGGAGACTTAGCGATTGAAGAGATTGTGTATTCACTAAATGAAATACTTAACCGCATGTATATTTAGAGAATTGGTGAAAAACTTACTCTTTGAATCGCTGAATCTTTCCTTAACTGCCACTTACATACTAAGATTCTAGATCAACCATTGATCTTGACACTAATCAACGGCTATCGCCAATTCGCTGAAAGATATGAACTTTAATCATTTGATTACGAGACTCAGCGAACAAAGCATTCCCTGAATCTCCCAATACTTCAACTATTGATTATTTCATTACGTGATTAAGCGACTGAAGGCCTAATAATCTGCTAATCCTTTGATTCACCCATTTGCCAAATACTTCTAGCCTTCACCTTTATTTTAAGAGAACTTGCGACCACATGATTCGCTGAATCGCTAGATCATTTAAAGCTTTACTAACTTATTCTAAGAATAAGCGAACAAAGAGAACCTTACCTCTACCAAATTTATTACATCAAATTGTCAAAGCCGCCAAATTTAGAGGATAGTAACACAACTGCTTAGTCGCCCAATCGCCAAGTCAAAACATGTAGGACCCAATGTATTCTGAGGTTAAAACACATCCATCGATCTTCAAAAAATCAACAGTGTTCGCTGGATCACTAAATGCCAGAAGACTTAACCGCATGATTTCAAGAATAAGTGAACACACAGAACACTAGGTCATTGAGAGTTTATAAGAAACCGCTAGATATTATGTGAATGGGAGACAACACATTCGCCAAATCATGCAAAGCTTGTTGATAACCGCCGAGTACTTGGAGATCTCGTGACTGAAGGAAATACTTAACAAAGTTCCAAGCCATTCGCTAATTCACCAAATAACTCAAAGACATGCCATGACATTTCCCAATTCAGTGAACAATGAGATAAATAACCACGTGCATGGCTAACCACTTAAGTGACCAAAAAGTAACGATCAAACATAAAAATAGGGCCAACACGAGGGTTTTATGAAAAATTAAAAACCTACCAAGGCAAGAAACCTAAGGTGAGGGTTTTCAAACTCAAATAGGGCAAAATTAACTGAATTTAAAACACCTAAAGCATAGGAAAAATGGAAATGGGTGGCAAACCTAGATTTAGAAAGGAGAACATCAAAGACCTGAAAATACCACCAACGGGTTGTTTGCGGAGTTTGAGAGTAAATTTTTGATTTCAGTGTTGAAAGGGCTATTAAGCAGTCCTAGAAGGGCTATAGAAGAGGAAGGGTGAAAGATGAGTGGTGGAGGCACTAGGTGCACTAGGTGGCCTAGGATAGAGTTGATGCTAGAAGGCATTGGAACATGGAAGTGAATTTGAGTACTATGGTTGTGGGAGTGACTTACAAAGTCAGAGAACTCAACTAGATCCTTGAGTGGATTCCAAGTTGTTTGCAGAATCCTCGAGTTGAGTTAGTCTCCTTAGGGTGATAGTGAATGTTGTTGAAGTTTACAGTGACAAGGAATTTTAGTCTCCTTAGGGTGACAGTAATAATATACATTGATAAACATACAAGCATAACTATAAGGCATGGGAAATTTACAAAGCATAAGACATCCACATAAACATAAATTAGTATACATCAATAAACCAAACACGTGAATTGTATACCTAAAACATAAAAAAAAATATTCGTAGGGCATGAAGCCAAATATATATGTCTAATTAAATCATACATTGAATATATTCAATACAGTTAAACTGGATTCCTCAAAGCCAAATGGATGTACAACGTATCACTTATATAATATACAAAAAATATGTCCACTAATGCCATATAGGCATACAATCTATATCCCTAGTCTAGTCCTTTCCTGCCAGGGGAAGAAAACAAATCGTGAGTTGTCTTCAATTGTCGCATCGATGAGATGCAGTGGATGTTGTAGTCTTCCGAGTGTTCTCACTTGTCCTCCCATCTAGACTCTTATGTAGCTCGAGCTAATAAGCATCAATAACTAATATACATCAAAATTGAATTATGCAATGACATAAAATTGAATATTCGCTTACCGCTAGCAAAAAGTCACTATGTACATCCACCAAAGACACATGCTAGCGATCTGGAGTAATAAGTCCCTACAAAAATGATCAAAATAATAATTAAAATACATACATGAATATCATTATAAAATTCAATACAAACTATTAAAATAACAATTAAAATTAAGTGATCTCTTTCATACCTCAGTCAGTGCTTCAGAACTAGCTACTGTTGCTGCTACTCCATGATCAAAAGTATCATGAATAGAAGGAGGAGTCTCTGATGTCAATAGTTGAAAATGAAACAAAAAAAGTATTATACAGTTATCAAGATTACATATATTTTTTACAACCTGGCTAATGAGTAAATGATACCTCCGTGAAGGTTCCACTACATCCTTCGATGTGCGGTGTCGATGTCGAAGCTCCAACATTCAACTAGTGCACATGTACATGGAAAATTATAAGATAACCATTCATATAAGAACATACTACTGACATGTTAATTATAATGCATTATTACATATATACCTGTGGACTCAATGGTGACGTCACAAAGCCAGGTAAAAGAATGTGATCATCATGCCTCTAGATTTTGATCATAATTTGTCTAGTAATTTAGTTATTGATTCATTTATTAATTAAATATAATCAAGTAAATCAAATTAACATGCAAATAAAGTTACCTCAAGGAAAGTGGCACGATGCCTTTCACTGTCTGTTGTGAACGTTGACGGTCCACCAGTGAACGTCTAATGCACATGCACAATAAGTTATGATACAATTATTCATATAATTACATAATAATCAAATATATTAATTAAAATGTTTTATTTGATACATACTTGTGGAATTGACGACGATGTGTAGGAGACATGAGGATCATTGTCACTGCCACCACCACTAACACTCTTGCCCTGAATTTTGATCATAATCAATAGATACTAAATTAATTATTTATTCTTTTATAAATGAAATATGATCAAAGAAATTTAATGAAATTGGAAATATTTACCTATGTGTCAATGTCAAATGTCATATTTAGAAAACTATCATTCATCATTCCAGGATCCTCTTCCTCTCTCTCGACAGTACCAAATGTGCACAAGCATCCACATGACCGACAAATATGCCCCCTTGAAGATTGACCATGGTCACCCTCAACTAAAGGAGTGCACACTGAATGAGAGTCTGTGTCAGAGCACTAATGGTGCCTAGTGTGTCCACCTCTACATTTTCCTTCACAACGGAAGGAATAGTAACATGATCCACCTGTGGCTTGCCAATAGGAACCCTAGGTGCGTTAGGGTCATGATGTGCCCCCACTCTATCAAATGATGACCCCCCTCCTCTACCCTGAGAATCTAGATAGTCAAAATAATTTGGCACCTCCTTGAGTACAAACTCGCAATAGAGTTTCCTCAAGAAATATATAGGAACCTCATGATTGTTACAGGGAGGCGAATCAAGGACCATCCACCATCTCTCCCAAAAGTTGTTTTTAATGTCTTCATTTAAGCATCAATGAATTGGGAACCTCCTTGTTGTAGTTCTAAGAGTATCTATGTCCCCTAGTTTTTTAAATAGCTTGCAAATGTCATCTTTTGTGATTTTTTTCTTTTTTATGTCTGCATAAGATAATTTATTTGCATAATATTATTTTTGTTCTTCTCTTTTATCCTGCCATAAATTAATTTGCCCCACTAACCGAGCTTATGTGGGTCAAGATTGCTTCCAATGATTTTGCAAGTCTTTCCCTTCCAAGATTTGTACCAATAGAATATTTTAACCTCCTAATTAAAGATTCTAATTATTTTTTCCCTCTTTCAATTTGGTTCATCAAATTTTCTTGTGTTCTAGGAGGAGGTTTCTCGATTGGTGGAGGCAATTGAGGTTCATTTTCTTGGTTATTTTCTTCATTTGTTTCTTCATGGGGAGACAGAGGGTTTGGTTGAGGGAGATTATTTCTTCCTAGCAATTAAAAAAACTAGACTTTAAAATCTTAATTACACACAAATTTTAACAAAAACAAATTTTAACAAAGCAAATTACTTCAAAACTGAAATTTTAAAACAAATAAGAGGCATGGGTTGTAAAAACACTTACCTCTTCTTTTGGATCTAACTTGACGACGTCGTGGAGCCATTTGATGGATGAATGAATGAAAACTATGGATTCAACAAGCACAAACGAGACTACGTACGCACTTGGGAAGGCTTTTTTTGCTGCAAACATGGGTTTGTGGAAAGAAAAATGAGCTTTCCCAACCATAGCAAACACTAAATAGTGTTTTTTCAAAAAGTGTGCACTCTATAGAGCGTACGCGCTTTGTAAAAACACTTTACAAAGTGTGTGCACCCTATAGGGCGCACACACTTTAGTGCGTACGCACTATGGTCAATGGGGGACCAAAAAGTAAAGTGACACCTTTTTGGTCTCCCATCTTTGTGCATATGCCATGTATGTATGTATATATGTAGACATATTTATGTACATATATACCTATACATACATATCACTATATTTTTCCAAATATACTATACATTATGTTGGATACTATTATTAACACACACATGCATATGTGTATCATATGACCAAAGCTACAACAGTAACACTCCCTCTTAGTTAGGAAGGATGATCACAATTTGCACAAGATGTTCTTTCAGAGAATGCAATAAAAATATCAACCATGATATTATAATATATGGACAATAATATAATACTGAACTATGTCCATATATTTCTATCCACTCACTATCCACTTTCAAACATGAAAAATAATAGTGAGTTCCTACAAGGTGTAAAGGTATTGTTCCTTATGTTAGAACAAGAATCAAATTGTGAATTCTTGAATGTGAATTGCCTTGAATTCAATAGGAATGAAGAACCCATCATATATTTTGAGATTCCAAAGCTTTCTTGCTTAAGTGCATTATGTGATATGACAAACGGTCTCCAATGAATTGTCAAATTTGTAGAGTACTTGGATTAGTTGATTCTTAGGAAAGATTGTGAGTTCATTAATCATCTGCATCACTCATCATGTTTCCTTTTGGCATTTTAAATCATTTATATGTTTGTTCCATCCTTAGGAACTCATTAAAACTTTTGTAACAGCCCCTACAACCAATATTGGTCAGTTTGAGAGTGGATAGTGAGTGGACAATAATATACAGACATAGTTGAGGATAGTGAGTAGACAACAACATATGGATAGTATTATAATACTGAACTATGTCCATATATTACTGTCCACTCACTATTCGTGTTCTAACATAAGGAACAATACCTTTACACCTTGTAGGACTTGTATCAGGTTCATAGGGACATGTTTGGAGTTTTAGTGCTATAGGCATCCCAACTAAATGCTAAAGGTATTGTTCCTTATGTTAGAACAAGAATCAAATTGTGAAGATACTTTCAAAATAGAACTAAGTATTTTGGAGTAAGTTTGAACGTGAATTACCTTGAATTTTATAGGAATGAAGAACTCATCATATATTTTGAGATTCCAAAGCTCTCTTTCTTAAGTGCATTATGTGATATGAAAAACTATCTCCAATAAATTGTCAAATTTGTAGAGTACTTGGATTAGTTGATCCTTAGGAAAGATTGTGAGTTCATTAATCCTATGCATCACTCATCATTTTTCCTTTTGGCATTTTCAATCATTTATATGTTTGTTCCATTCTTAGGAACTCAATACAACTGCTGTAACAGCCCCTACAACCAATCTTGGTCAGTTTGAGAGTGGATAGTGAGTGGACAATAATATATGGATATAGTTGTGGATAGCGAGTGGATAGTAACATATAGACAATAATATAATACTAAACTATGTCCATATATTACTATCCACTCACTATCCACTTTCAAACATGAGCAATACTATGTGGACAGTAATACAATACTAAAACATCATTTCATAACTAGCTTTTCAATATCTATATATAACTAGGTCTAATAAGATTTGTGTACTTTCTGCATCATTTTATAAATATAGATACATGGGATCATATATTCTCTATCCTACCACAAACATGTGTGCATTCCTAGGAAGACTTTTAGTCACAATATCTGAGAAACATTGTAGGCATCATTGCAAACACAACATAATTGATTTGTATACCCAAACTATGAAAATCAACCTTATCTCCCCCTATTCCAAATAGACACAGCAGGGTCCAAAACCATCTTTAAGTTTTGGACCCCTTAAAGATGGTTTTGGACCCTAATTTGTCTATCTTGAATTGGGGTAGATAAGGTTGATTTGTATCATTTGGGTATATGAATCAATTATGTTGTGTATGCATAAATTTATGACCATGACACCTACAATGTTTCTCGGATGTTGTGTCCTAGGACCCCTTATGACCCCTTATGATCCCTAAGAATACACTACCCTTTAGGATCCCTAAGAATACATCTTAGAGGTCTTCAAGGATAGTAATTAAGGGGTTATAAGGGTTCCTAGGAGGGGTCAGATGAAAAGCTTCCACCTTCATGGGGTTGGCCATATTTAGTAGAGAATATTAAACTATTCTTGAAACAAAGTGAATTATTTTCTCACTTTCTTAGGAACCATAGTTGAATTACGTATCATGTAGGTGTGATCTGTGGAAGTCAATGAATCATTCAAAGTTTAAAAATCACATGGATATGTTATTGTAGATGTTCGTCGAGATGCAGAATTCTAATTAGTAGGTATTTTGAATGTCATTCTCACCTCTTGGGATTTTGAGGATATCTTGTACTTTTTTTTATCTTAATTAGTAAGTTCTCATTTCTTGAAATTCCTAAATACATTGCATTGACCCTATAAAACATTGCAAAACCTATATTATAGTAAAACATCATTTCATAACTAACTTTTTAATATCTATATATAACTAGGTTTAAGAAGATTTGTGTACTTTCTACATCATTTTGCTTAGTTTGTGAAGGTTATAGACCGAAGTTTCCAAACCCCAATTTTTGCTTCCTATGAAGAAGGATCATGTCAAGTAATTTAAGTGAAGAACAAAATAGGGATCAAATGATCACTAGAGAACTGTGGTCTAACTTGAAAAGAAAAGGTAATGGAAAATGTTATTGTCCTTGCAAAAATTGTAAGGGCTTAAACCGTAGAAGACTGCTACTCAAAACAACTAAGAGACATTGTTGGGACCATGGTCGCATTGAGGGGGGCATGATTATCGTCCAATGGTAAGTTGTTAAGTATATCATTTTAACAATTGATATACATATGAAATCACTTGATGATGAGATGATCATGATCATGGTTTATTTATAATTAATTTTATATAGGTTGATCTCCCCAGGGAAGTACATGATATGGACCATGATCCCATGGATGATGATGATCATGCGCCAAAAAACATAATTGAAGATGATGGTACAAATACATTGATCCATGACACATCTACTCCAAGCACAATTGATCATGATGATGAAGATGACCTAGATGATGTTCACCGTGTACCTCTACTTGAGAAGGCAAAGGAGCCCCTTTACCAAGGCTCCCAAACAAATCTTCTCTTTATTGTATTGTTGTTGGTGAACTTGAAGGTTGTGAATGGTTTATCTAACATAACAATGTCACGTATGTTAAGGTATGTCGTATATGTCATTATAGTTAACAAAGGGTGAATCATGTACCATTAGTATTGCTTATATTAACAACTTATACTTTTTGTTGTAGATTGATAGGCAATTTCCTATTACCATCACCAAATATCCTACCTCGCTCATACCAAGAATTGTGTTCTGCTATGAAAATATTGGAATCGAGTATCAAGAAATAGATGTTTGTGCCAATGATCATATTGTATATTATAAAGAACATGAATTTGCAATATAATGCCCTGAATGTCACACGAGTAGATATCAAACAGATCAAATAACAAAAAAAGTGACTCACAAGGTTCTTCGTTACATCCCCATTATTCCACGTCTACAACGATTATTTTGGTGCACTATCTTGGCACAATTTATGGATTACCATGCACGTAATAGAAGTCAAGATGACATTATTCGAATGCCTATATATGTTTGGCATTTATGCACATAGAGGAAAAGTGGCCAAACTTCAAAGAAGAACCTCATAATCTTAGGCTTTCATTGGCAGCAGACAATGTCAATCCATTTGGAGAGATGAGATATGTTTACTCAGTGTGGCCTATTTTTGTTATGAACAATAATATTCCTCCATGGATGTCAATAAAGAGAGAGCACATTATGTTGGAAATGATCATCCCGAGTATTTTTTCATTTAATAGTTATCAACATGTAGTTACAAATATTGCAGTAAAATCACAATAACTATGTAATGTTGTTGTCCATTCAACTAGGTAAGTACCAAGTGAAATATATGAATGTATATATTGAGCCTCTTATCGATTAGTTGCTAGAGTTATGGAATAGTGTCAGTATGTATGACGTCTCTAGACCAATCAGACACAAATGTTGGCAACATGTAGCATGCACACATCTGCTAATGCACCACCTATTGGTACACAGATCCATCTTTTTCTCTCTCCTTTTTTATTTGTTTATTTATCTTGAAGCCTTCTTTCCTGGGGGCATTTCATAATGGATTCATTTTATGCAGTAGGAGATGTAGTAGATGACAATGTAGCACTAATTCCTAATTGTTCTCATACTCATAGTACGGGAACGATAGACTACATATTGCATGTGTCGAAAGAAGATATGCTTCCCTTGAAAGTTTCTGAGGTTCCAAGTACTTTAAAGATATTATGATATATGGTGTAATAGTAATTTATTTATTGATCACTCTTTTTTGAATATTAATGATCCCTGATTTTTTTTAAGGGAACAATGTTTTTTGGAAAAAACATAATGACTTGAGTTTGAAGATATTTGGTCCCACCATACGTGAATGGTGGAACATCATATCCAAATAAACCCCAATTCACTATTTTGATTTCATATCATTGCTAGAATAGTTTTACTTTGATCCATTTTGTGGACATCGTTGAAGGTAGCTTCACTTCATTTATGAATCTAACAAGTGTTTTTTTCTTACAATGTGGAACAAACAAGATATGAACTTAAAGAAACTTTTCATACAGAATATGACCGAGTATTTTGGAGATAAAGTATTTGACCAAAATAGGCTCCTTGAGAGAACTGGTTGATATTTGAAGTATCTAAGGGACGAGTATAGGACCGCATTAGTTAAAGACTAACTATGAGCGTCCCCCCAACATTCATGTGAAAGAGTGGGAGGGTTTGATTTTGGATGCAGAGAAGAAAATTGGTAGGAAAGAAGGAAACACACCACCAGATGCCACAAGAAGGTATGTGATACTCTTAAGAATGTAATTAATTATGTACTCATTACTCTTTATACTTAGATGATCTAACATATTTCAAACATTTTATAGGGTAAATGACACATCAAAGGCCACCAAGGCTAGACTAGAAAAGTATGGCCAACACAAGCTCGACTCTGGTGGTTATTCAAAACTTGTTGCATGAGTTGTAAGTATTAGTAAATGAAAAATAGTGTCCAAATATTTATAAATTGCAAACAATTTTATTTTGATGAACAATGCAAGAAAAACTCACAAAACTAAGAAAAATGCAAGGCTCTCAATTCAAAAGAGCACTTACAGAAGAAGATAAGAAAATTGGCTACCAGTAAGGCTATAAAGTCATCGTTGAACATATATGATAATTGAGTGTGCAAGTTTCTAGTGATGGATCCATTGAACAGGTAAATAAGCTAAATGAAAATTATTTCAAATTGAATACTTTACCAATTAGTCTATTTTATGTTAAGTTCCAATATAAAGTGACTATATTTGTTTTAAATAAATAACCAATGATAACAATAAACATGACTTCAGAATGTAGTCTACCAATCTTGTAACACAACACATGGATGATAAAGATTTGAATGTGGTGCATACCAGTGGTGGAGGTATACATTTTCTATTCAATTAAATTTTTATGTAATTATTAATACAAGAAAATATATTGAATTGAAATTGGTGTAGTAATACAAATTTTATTGAAATTGGTGTTTGGATTAACGTAACATTTCATATTGAACCTCCATAAGATCTAGTTGAGGTCAGTGTCCATGAGAGCGTAGAGGTTGAGGCCACACAAAATGATGTGGCCAGATCAGGTAAAGAGAACCATGGTTATGTTGTTTAAATTAATAAAATATTTGTAACAATTATAGTAAAATGTTTTTAATTTAACCCTTTATTTGTTATTGCAGAGGAGGACCCCCCTTTACATCAACATAGGACTAGGCATACATCAAGAGTACAATCTGAAGGAACAAGAATAGATGTAGGGAGAAATGATGATGACACTGATGATGTTCTTAGAAAATACATAGACCAAAAAAACAAGAGAAAAAATAAATGAGTTTAACCTACCTTATTTGATAATGACTGAATTTAATGTGTCAATGAATAGTATTATGTGGTAATGAATGTTCATGAATTTTATAATGTGTTAATGAATATTGACATGAATGTTAATGAATGTTGATGAATGTTTTGGAATGTTTTTGAATATTGATTCTTATGTGTTAATGAATGTTATGTGATAATGAATGAATGTTATATTTTATTAAGGAATGAAAGAATGAATGAATTGTTAGATGTTAACGAGTAATTTAGAGTGATGTTAGGATGGGTGTGATGTAGATCTTATGGTTGCTCTTCACCCACAAGGGGTCTAATCACATTGACTCATTCAAAAGGTCATGAACCATAGGCTCCACACCTTCACAAACAACTTCCTTAACATGATTTAACTTCTCAAGAACAACTAGATCAATTTCTTCTTGTATTAGATTGAATAATCTTCCTAGTGACCCTATTTGGTTACACTAGCCATTACAAGTAATATAAGAGGCAACATGAAATTTAGGGAATGGGGTTGGATCAACTTGCTTAGACCTTATTTGGGTTCAATCAAACATGAATCCAATATTTAGGATCCCTCAATACTTATGGTCATGTCACTTCCTTCTTTAGACACTCAATTTCCTTATAGCCCTTCACAATCGATTTAATGGGCACAACTTCCAAACTCTTAAAAGAAATAGGAAAAAAAAGAGCAGTTTTCGACACCCTTTTCTGAGTTACAACTCTACCCTAACTTAGGGGATGCGACTCCAACATTCCATTCCCAAATAATTACTGATCCAAGAGGCCTAATTGCTCCTAATAGGACTTGTTAACAAAGTAAGTGCCCCTAAAATGGGATGCAAAGATAAATCACAGGATCTAGGTTGATTACCATTTCAAATACACTCCAAATCTTAAATTTGAGTGTTTGATTCAACCCCAACATGCATCTATCACCAAATGCCAATTATGTTCACTGGGTGCCACATAGAGATGTCAACCGAGGATCAGTTGGATCTTTGACCTTCGACCACCAACCTACAAAATGGTTCAGGATTCTTAAAATAAATACATGCTCCCCTCATTTCACCAACCCTCAAGTTTTTCCAATGGTGGAATGAGGAGGAAAATATATTTAATCAGGGAAACCCTAGGTAACTAGGGTTTGCTGACTGGTTTTACTAAAAATACCACAACTTCGCTTATCTGATGAATCCAAGGGTCAGAGTAGGTGAAAATGAAAGATAATTCACCATACTTCAATCTTCCATTAGTCTCACACTTCAAGGAATCCATATAGGATTGTACAGAATCAAACAATTCGTTGTATGTGGGAAAATAGTATCTTTTTTTATTGATTTTCTCCAAAAATGTACATCATGTGTCCTCCACCCACCTGTAAGGGATATATGAAGAATTCCTCCAATGGTTAAAACCCCATTTCAACCATGGATCCATTGGGAGGATGTTTTACAACTAATTTTCAAAACTTGTGAAGCTGACAAGAAGTTGCTATGCAACTTTTTATGCAAACATTGTGTTTTTTTTGCTCTAAATGACCCATTCTTTCTTTCTCTCATGCCTAGGGGTCATAAATAGACAAAAAATCCTAAGAAACACCTAAAATACTAAAAATAACACAAAACATCAAATTTCAAGGATCCATGACCATAGTTGACCAAGTGGTTCATAAAGACCATTTGAATCTTGGCACTAGGTCTTACAATAGGATCATTATTCTTCCTAAGAAATCCTAATAGTGCAAGTCATGTAGGAGATGCCTCTGGAGGATGTCTTCATGATGTTGGGGCTCCTGCACTAGGGTGGGGCCAAATGAGCTTCCACCTTCACGTGGTTGGCCCTGTTTAGTAGAGAATATTAAACTATTCTCGAAACAAAGTGAAGCTCAATTAGGTTGTTTCTTATCTAGGGTCCCAAATGTACCTGATAGGTTATCCAAGAAATCTCAATCACTCTCTCTTAGACACCAAAATAGTAACAAACCCTCTGTTACGATAATCAAGCCTAGTAGCCCTCATGACTTCATGACTTCACTATTTAGCCCTCATAGGCCATGATGCCATCATTGGCATTACAACAGACATTTATCTTTATTGTGCATTTCATTACATTCCATAGGGCACACTAATGGCCCAATGGCACTATCGATCTTTGATACTGCTATACCACTTTTTTTTTAAAAAGAACTCGAGTCCTAACTACAACTTCCACGAGAATGATGCCATTTTTTTGGAGATATTTCTAATTTGCTGAGAAGGATATGGATTTGTTGGAACTTGAAATGGAAAGTTTTGAGTTTAAGAGGTGGGCATCTTATTCTTCTAGAGACATTCCTGCATTTACTTCTTCATAAGTGTTTTTGCTTAGACAATAGTTACCCTTCAAGGGTGGCTTTGTGATGGCTGCCCTTGAAGGCTTTTTATTGTCTAAGCAAGGGCATTCATTGCAAATCAACACAATGTCACAGCTTCTTCTGCACATGCACATGGAACAAACAAGTTAAGTGAAAACATGGTACTTTTCTTCCTTGCATTGATTCAAGTTTACACATGTCTTGAGCATGGTTTAATTTGATAGCTTATGGCTATGCATATACATGCATAACTATAGATATGGATAGGTCATTTGATATCAGTTATTTCTTAGATCTTCTGGATCTAACCCATCTTCATTATGCAAGCTCTCAAGCGACTCAGGAGTTGGGGTGGACTAGAGCTAGGAACAAGGAGCACACGTGCACAACTTAGGTATGCAGTGTTTAGTGTTGGTTAATCAAACATGAGTACAGGTACAAATTTGATTATCTTGCCTCCTATTTATGTTGTAAAAAATAATAGTATGTAATGTTGTTTAAAATTAAAGTAGTTTATTTTAATTTTTAAACATATATATATTATATGTTTTATTGAATAATTATATTTTAGACATCAAGAATCTTTTTAGGACAATTTATCCTTGATGTTTTGTTGAATAATTATGTTTTAGACATTGAATCTTGAAGGTGTCTTCACAATTTTATTTTTGTTCTAACATAAGGAACAATACCTTTAACATTTAGTTGGGATGCCTATAGCACTAAAACTGCAAACATGTCCTTATGAACCCAATACAAGTTCCTACAAGGTGTAAAGGTATTGTTCCTTATGTTAGAACAATAATAGTGAGTGGACACTAATATATGGACATAGTTCAGTATTATATTATTGTCCCTATATTATTGTCCACTCACTATCCACTTTCAAACTGACTAAGATTGGTTGTAGAGGTTGTTACAACACTACATTTTGACAATTTATTGGAGACAATACCTTTACACCTTGTAGGAACTCACTATTATTGCTCATGTTTGAAAGTGGATAGTAATATATGGACATAGTTCAGTATTATATTATTGTCCATATATTACTATCAACTCACTGTTACAAAAGTTTTAATATGTTCCTAAGAATGGAACAAACATATAAATGATTGAAAAGCCCAAAAGGAAACATGATGAGTGATGCATTTTCTCAATCCTATGTTGATGTAGAATTAAGTACCTAAACATTGTAATACATTGATAACCTAAAATAATGGACTATAACATTACTTTCTAATTCTAGATGAGCTATGAATGAGATCATAAGTATGAGTGTCTAGTGCATAGCACCTTGGCAGTCTAGGGTACACTTTCTACAGTGCACTCTGCATCAGTGTCTCATATGTTTGAAAGTGGATAGTGAGTGGACAGTAATATTTGGACATAGTTCAATATTATATTACTCTCCACTCACTATCCACTTTCAAACATATGGACACATTTGAAAGTGGATAGTGAGTGGACAATAATATATGGACATAGTTCACTATTATATTACTGTCCATATAGTACTTGCTCAATGAGATCTTATGTACGAGTGTCCCATATGTTTGAAAGTGGATAGTGAGTGGACAATACTATATGGACATAGTTCAGTATTATATTACTGTCCATATATTACTGTCCACTGACTATCCACTTTCAAACATTAAACTTTTTAGTGCTCATAATCCAAATATTTTGTAATTTATTAATATTTTAATGCTTTAAAAGAATGAACACATATGAGATTAGATATTTTTCTTCTATGATTAGACTGAATGCAAAAAATATCTCTAAATGAAGTGCATAACAAGAAATGACATAAATTCATGCTTGGTCAACCCTTGGAAGGAAATACCTAGTAAGAGTTAGTGTAGATTAAAATTAGGTTAGGTCAAGCTATCAAACACATCTAGAATGTAGATTTGTTACTCTTTTTAGTGTTGATAATCCAAATATTTCATAATTGATTACTGTTCTAATGCTTTAGCATGAGAGAAGACACAAAATTTGAGGTTTTTCTTATATGATTAGAATGAATGTAATATATATATTATAATGAAGTGTGTAACAAGAAATCACATAAATTCATGTTTGGTCAACCCTTGGAAGGAAGTACTTGATAAGAGCTCGCATAAATTTAAAATAGGACATGTCAAGCTATCAATTGCAAGGATAGCCTTAGGATTGCAAATACAACTCAAGATTCTTATATAGAGTGGATCATGACAAACATACATTATTTGGGGATTAGTGTATGCATGAAATTCATGAAACAAACCACGTGGATGAAGATATGTGGAATGAGAGATTTTTCTTTGATAACTAGATTGAATGCAATAATGTCTTTAAGTACAAGTGCACATTAACAAATCACTAAAATTCATACTAGGTTGCTCCTTAATGAGAAATGATTGATAAGATTTAGCCAAAACTTGAATAAGGGCGGACCAAGCTCTCATTTCAAAGATGACTTTACAATCATAGACCCAACCTAAGATCAATAGATAGAAGAGATCATTGTAAAAATACGTTATTAAGAAATTACTATATGAATAAACATAAAATTGAAACAAATAAAGCATATGCATGACAATATAAGTCCCTACATAAAAATAAGATGAGACCAAAGCACACTATAAAAATAAAACTAAATAAATAACAATTCAAAAAGTTATGCCCTTTAATATTATATACATACATCTTATATGAAGATGTTCATCAAAATATACACAAAACTAAATAAAAAAGAGACATTGGATGCCAATTTGGCCATTGCAATATTTAATAGCTTAAAGTGTCACATCGAATTTACAATTTTACAATAGTGATGGTTGTTGCTTAATTATGGTTGGAAAAAGGTCAAAAGTGCCATTTAAAAAACTATATTTAAGGAGAGTTCAAGCTTAAACAAGAAATGGGGATTGCTGACTTGAAACCAGACGTTGAGTGGCTAAGAGATTCCCCCTTTAACAGATTTGTCAAGACAAATAATTGCAGATTCCACTGAGCCCCATTAAATGAGTGGGTAGCTTGGACTTTAGTGAAGAGAAATGGATGATACAGATTTTCCAGAGTACGATTCGACTCCTTATGGAGGAGGTCTGGATCTGGAAGAACTGTATGGAAAACCCATTGTTCCCTCTGAGAAATCCTGCTACGCCCCATCTGAGGCCGCCTCTTCTCATGCGGATGGGGAGGACGATGACAAAGCATCTGTAATTTCTGCATATGGAGTTGAATTGCCCGACTTCGAAATTGATAAGAGGAATTCCCCAAATGAGGCCAAACAGGAGGAAAAGGGTTCTGCCCCTGAACCCTGGAAACCCATTTATCCGACCCCTGAATATCACCTAAGGGACTCAGATCTGGTTCTCCCTTTCTGCACTTGTGCTACGCCCAATCATTGCACCTGCCCTTATAATATTTTCTCTTTCAAGAATTGCCAAGAGGAGGAGGAAGGTGAAGAGAATGAAGAATGCTTGTATACCCACCATGATCCTTCCTCTCCAGACCATGTAAGTTTCCATATCAGTTTTTTTCAGCCCTGTTTTAAGGTTATTTGATGGTTTTTTAGGGTTTAAATGTATAGCTCTGAGTCAAGTTCATTGGCTCATACTTCATGGTAATTCAGAACAACAAACAGCATATCTCTAATTCAGCACAACATAACTCTAATTCAGAACATCATATCTGCCATGGCAGGTGGCCAACAAAGTAGCTCAATGGCTGTTTTCCAGCAGTTACATTTGAAAGTGGAGAGCCATCTGTATGCTTCTCTAATTTCTGATGTGCAGTATTTGTTATCAGATTCTGTTTGTTAAGTTTGTGTATGTGCATGAAAACTAGAATGTCTCTGTTTCCTTTGAAGTCCACTAAGTTCTTTCTCCTTTTTGTCTGGCCAGGCAACCTTGGCAGACAAAACTCTTTACATTGGTGCAATTTCTTCACATTCCATTGGGGTGACCTTGAACCAGGCAGTTAACTAATAAGTTTATTGATTTGAGCTTGTCAGCTGATAGGTCTAGATTCTTCTGTAATGTGGTGAATAACTTGTCCTTGCATATTTGTGATGATCTGTTCTTCATCAGATTGAGAGCTGAGTCTCTTTTATTTATTTTATTTAATTTCTCCCCTTAATTACTATGTTTACTATGTTTTTTCATAATCAATTATTTTTCTAGCTGTCTTAGGGTACTTCTATTATCTTAGTGATTCGATTAATTGTTATACATGTATGTGAGGTGTATTTTTTTTACATAAATTGTTAGAACTTAATAATTTGCATAATCTAGGATTTCAATCTTAGAGTTTATCCTTTTTAAGTAAAGTTTTCAATTTTAATTTTATTTTATTATATATATTATTTCTAGAGTTTATCCTTTTTAAGTAAAGTTTTCAATTTTAATTTTATTTTATTATATATATTATCTTTGATCAAGGTTTTGATGCATGCCTATCTTTTTATTATTGGTATCTATTTGTTAGATATGAATTTGTATTTGTTCAACTTTATTTTATTTCTATACATCTACCCTCCCTTATGCATTACTACTATTAGATTTAGTCAAATAATTTATCTTCTTTTATAGATTTTAATAGTGACTTGCCTATTAATTGTGTGACAAACATTTAATACATCTAGGGATGACACTTGATGCAATGAGATCATACCTTCTTTAGCTACTTATGATGTTGGTGCACCTTGTGATATTATTCTTCTTACATGTCATGATAGCCCTAATCCAATACCCCCAAATCTCCTTACATTCATTTTCTTTTATGGGGCATCTTGTAAGGAATCTAAGATTTGTGATTTATGTGAGCTCTCATGTTTTACACGTGACGTGTCCCGCTTTGTGATGAGATTCCCTTTCTATTTCATGTTTATTCTACCCATTATGATAATTTACTTTGTGATACATTATATGATAATATCATGGACAATGTTAGTTTACTCGCTTATTGTGTGGATGTTATTGATGCTTAGTTATTTTCTCATTTATTACATGATGATATTATGACTCCTAGTGAGGAGTTTTGACATGTTGAAGTTGATTGTACAATTGATACATCCTTACACATTAAGTCATATTGAGTTGTGAATAATGAATACTTGGATGATAATATATGATTGATTAGTAAGTCTAGACTTTATTTTGTGGTAATTGTTGTGCCATGGCTTATTTCATCTTGTTTATTCTATATTCATTTATCACTAATTTTCTCGCATTTGTGTGCTTGAAAATAATGTGGGCTCAATTGAGACTTCTCATAATTTGTCTTTGAATTTACAACTTTCCTTACCATCCACATGGGTTATGTATTTTCTCATACTACCTTTCATATTAAGCTACTTTTGCCTAGGGATATACCTATTTTCGTGCCAATGATGCTTCATAGAATTATTATACATTTTGACATACATAAAAATGATGGCTAAAGGTCAATTTTTTTTTAATCTTAGCAATCAATCTTGTCATTGAGTTCAAGTAATCTTTCTCATGAACCTATTATCACATCTAAGGCACCTATAATATATGATATCATTCAAAAAGTTTAGAACACACAAGCTAAGTTAGTTCTTTGAGGTTTTGTATGTACAACACCTTTATATAAGGATATCATGCCAAAATGTTTATAAATAATGCAAGAGAATTTTGAGACTACTCAAGCTAGTGACTTCTTGAATAGAATTTGTTGGTTATAAGGAACATCATGCTATTTTGTTTGATGACATAGAACCCTCATATTAGTTAGCTATTAATGATGCTTCACATTTACACTTGTGTGAGATGTCACAATTCTAACATAAAGTACATCTTGGTTGACAAGGTATCTACTTTGAACATCATTTTTGACGATAGTTTGAAAAAGTTGTATGTGGCTAATGTCAAAGTTATAAATAATAGATCTTATTATTAGATGATCTGACAATGTTGGCAAATGTTCCTTGGTTACTATTACTCTTCATATCACAGTTAGCCGATTCACGATTAGATACAGTGTGTCATGTCATGCCAAGTTGATTGTGTTGTAATATTCTATTAGGGTATCCACAATTGCATGTTATGTATTTAGTCTCAAAATCACTTCTCTTCTTCTAAAGGGACCAGTCTACTTCAAGGCTAGAGTTATATCATTCCTGAAGGTGGTAAACTAGCTCATTAATAAAATGTGATTGATGACAAGTCAATTGTTTAGAGTGTATAAAATCTCTTTCACTTTGAGCTCACCTAAACCTAAGAGGGTGTTTATAAATATAATATTTAACAGTTCATTCAATTACAACTGAAGATATTAGTACATGATATTCAAATTGTAGTAGTATCCACATGTACGCTTTGACTCTAATTTTTTCCTAACGAGATCAAAGATTAACCTACTATAATAACCTTTTTTTTTACGTTAGTACAAATATGTGCAACATTATTGACCAAAGTAAAAACTATCAAGTCTCATTGAAGATATTTTCTTAGATATAAGACTAATCTATAGAATGCACATGAACTTACTCTCTAATACTAGACTATAGGTGAATTATTTTTTTCATTTTAAGTATTTATAATTGGAGGGTAAAAAACTTCCAACACCAATGCCATATATTGGGCCATAGAGACATAGTAAACCAATAGAAAGAACACAAAAATTAAAAAAATATAATTTCAATAATAGGACATGTTTAAATCCATCTCCAAACAAAGTCCACATATAATAAGAAAAAGCCATTTTAATTTAGAATCTAAAATGCAATAAAGTTTTGTAACACTTATTAAATTCTTATAATATTCACATTAGTAAATGCGGCAAGAGAAAATAAAAACTGTTCAAGCTTAGAATTGTTACCCTAAATCAGGCATTAAGGCAAACCAACAATTCTATATTGACAATGGAAACCTCTCCTAGCTATGGGTAGACTATGGATGAAGAGGAATCTCCGGATTCTAGGCCGGTTCCTATAAAATATGGAATATCACTTAACCTGATCTGCAATTTGTTGGGAAAAGGGAAAAGAAAACTATAACTAAAAGATTACGGTGATACACCAATAAATATTTCAGACTTTGCAGAAATGATGAAACATCAATCCTAACTCAAAAATGAAGATCTCAATACTCTGAGTCTCTGTTCAACATTTAGGTTGACAAAACATGCTCTCAGGGTTTAACCACAAATAGCTTGGATAATCAAAAAACATACATTTCTCATACAAGGTCTAGGAACAATTGATTATCTTGAGAAGGAATAGAAATCTACTCACTTCCTTTAGACAATAAATGATTTAACACTTGTTAGGAAAGATGAAACAGGATCCAATATCAAGACAATTTCACAAATATGAGCCAAAATCTCTTATTCATTCCCTCCAAAATTTGATAAAACGATTACAAAATGGCCTTCAAAGCACTTAGGAACAATGTGTTCGCTATGTGCCCTCTCTCCAAAATCTGCAACCCCTAACTCATTCTCCAAAATCAATTTTATATCCTACCTTTGCCTCAAATCCAAAAATCTAAGTCTTTTAAAAATGCTCGATCTTAGCCCAAAAATGTGCCAAAATACATGCCAATAACCAAGCCTTTTTTTAAAAAAATTCCTACAAATGCCCCCCTAAATTTTGGCTTATAACAAAGAATTAAATCCTTTTACAAAGAATAATTGCCAAAATTATGAAAAACAAAAATAACATTAGATAAAACTCTAATATTAAATAACCTACCTTCATCTCCTAACTTAGATAAAAGATTCTAAGTGTAAACTATATGCAATGTAGGGAAAGTCGACATGACTTTTCATCCACTTGCAATGCGATGCAAAAATAAAGGAGATAAGTATGCAAGGTGGCACTATGAGCAGTTTTCGAGGCTTTGCAAGGATCAGACATGCATTGAAGGCATTGAATTGCTTGGCGGACTCCAAGCAGTTATACTCATTTTGATCTCAGCACTTGTGTTTACTTCATTCTTCACAAAGAAGTTTAAGGGAAATGAAACCCTATCATGCAGGAAAGACTTCGAAAAATGTTGACGAAGCTTAACTTGACTGTAAAAGAACTCCACTGTTGAACTTGAGCCTTCTGTTATACTGAAGATCACTGCTATTTTTACTGTTGTGCATCCCAAATAGGGAACTCGGCATTGAATAAACTCAAGTCCACCAAACTGTAAGTTTATTTTAAAACTCTCTGTTTATCTTATGAAGCTCATTTTCTGGCATGAATATCATGAAATTGTAACTTCTTCAGCATAAGTTACAGCCTCTTTTTCTGTTATATATATCTCTTTGTTGTTGCTTTCAATAGATGACTGTTGTTTAATACCATGAAGCCATGAATAAGTCACAATCGTGACTAATATGTATCTTGTTTTATCTTGTAAAACTCGGACATGCCTTCCTAAGAGCTTTTATTTGTTTGCACTTGTATTTTTTCCGAACTGTGACTTATCCATGGCTTCATGTCTTTGATTCATTGTTTGTACTATTGATCTGTCCTTTGTTTCCACGAGCTTCACACATTCCACACCTAGCCTCCATTGTAAATTCATTCCTTTTCAAACCATATATGGGTTCGAACCTTATGAACCTGAAACTGTCCAAAACGCTTTCATTTACAACTGTGAATACATCTTTACGATGTACAACCACTTGTGACTGTCGTAAAACTGTGAGCTTCATATTTGGGAACTAGTAACAGTCACGGGTTTTAACTGTAGATTCTCTTCATTTTGAACATGAAGCCGTGACTGATACAGTTACGGGGTTCTTAAATTTATCAAAGAAAATAACCCCTCATACCTTTTGATAACTGGGAGTCCAGTATGTAGCTTGTGGGTATTATTTGAAAATGACTATTACTCTTTTTCCTTGAAAGCTAAACTAAAGCTCGATTTCACTGAATGAGAATGAACTCGGTTTATTTGAGAGTGAACAAACTGATATATCAACAAATGATTGTTTTAAACATTTTCTAGTTTTGACCTTGCTTGAGCTCTTTGACTAATAGATATTTAAAATTCTTTGCTATAACATGAAGGTCTTTGCATATTAAGTTCACACATTCTGCACTTGTGTGGACATTTGAATTCACTGTGCACAGTAGTGTTAACTTTGGCCTCTTTTCAGCACATGACTGTGACAATATAAAAATGAAACCCGAATTTTGACTGGGAATTTGCAAATATCAAATAACTGCTCTTTTCAAATTAGCTTCTAAAAATCACTTTGCACAACAGATAGCTACTAGAACTTGATTTAAAAGATTTTCCATAGTTTGTACATAACTATGATTATAGCATATAGCATCCAAATTGTTTCATTCTGCTGACATGAAAAGAACTTGTGTAATCAATAGCTATAAATTTGATGAACTGGTGAACTCACTCCTTTGCAAACCATATATTATGAGTTCGGAAATGACGGACAATTGCTCCAAGAAACCATAAAACACCTCCAATGACTTACTAAAGTTGCAAGGTTATGAGTGAAAAATGTTAAAGATATAATTAGTTATAAACAAAACTATCACATCTTTCACTCATAACCTTCGCAAACCTTAGAAGGTGATTATGACTGAGAGATGCTCAACATATAACTATTATTATTTCCACAACAGATAAGTAGCTTTCTCCTTTATGATAACTCACTGTTAGCTGTACATACTCTATTCCAGTTTATACATATTATACTTTTTGTTCAGCTTGCATCCTGTAGCTTTGTCCACTATATACAATTCTCATTGCTACTGAATCTGCACTTAATATGATAAGTACAACAAGATGAAAATGTTTATTCACTGTTAATGAAGTTCGAGCACGGGCTCGTGACACTCAAAAACACCAAAATGTTAACTAATGAGGTTTGAACATGGGTTCGTGACACTCAAAAACAAACTGTAAATATTTTATCATTTTATGGCTCAATCTTGAAGCGCTCTTTTGTATTCGGCAACAAATATGTTTATGGCTTTAAAATGTACTTTTGAAACAATAAGGACATATTCGTATCAGTAATTATGCAACACCATTTGTATCTTGAACTGGAAAGTTGGCAATCATTGGCACTTCCCGTAGCACTCTTATCATGGGAAACCAGCGTGATCTGCATCTTTGACAATGACTGATTGTGAAAACCAATCAGCTCTTATCTGCAAGATAATCTATTAAGCTCTCAAATAACATCATTATAAAATACATTATCTGAAAAAGGTTTCTTAGTTTGAAACATACTAAGTCCCTTTAATTCAGACACCTGGTTAATAAAAAGGACAATATACACCACAATGATCATTAGTAGTAAAAGGTTTCATGTCAGAAACAAGTCCCTTTAACACTACCTTGCAGTGAGTGTCAGTGTACATTTCCTTGTTTCATTTAATTTTCCAGATTGATATGCAATATTGAAAACTTGATTGCTACAGTATGTTATTCGTTTCTCATGTATTGCTTAGATCCAACAGGATCTAACCATATTTTCCTTTCTCATGCAAATATGAAACCCTAAAGACCTAGATGGAGATGGAGACTTGGACTATGAAGACCTAAATGCAGAAACCTAGCAGACAACCAGCTGACACAAATCAATACAAAAGGCAATGCATGGGACCCCTATTCCATTCTTCAATCTTTCTTTCAATTCTGCAATGTACTCTACTTATTGATGAAACATGAACAAGAAAGGACATTTGTATATCACATTCAGTTTGAAAGCACAATGTAATGATTACTTATGAATTTTGGAATTTTTTGGAATAATAATCAATACTTAGAGTACAATAATGACATCTAGAATGAATGCAATCAGGACATGTAAACTAACAAAACCTGCAAGGTAGTGTTAATTAGACAAACAAATGCAACCTTTTCCTACTTATGCTTATTATATTGTATGTTGTATTTTTTAGTAACAATTTTGGTGACTTCTACTAGATGTTTGCCTACTAGACATGACCTATAGGCTTATTAAAGGGGAATAGAATTTAGGAAAACTGAACCATGAATGAAACCTTTATTGAAATGAAAATGCATCTAAACTAGACTCAATGCAACCTAAGGACCTAGTGCTTGGACAACACTTATTGAATTTGAAAAAAAACTGAAACTAACCTAACCCTCAAAGCAAAGCTTGAGGTGTATTCCATTAACTGGAATCTGCAATGCTTCCCCTTCAATTGTGGACAACTGAAAAGCATTGTTGTCCTTACAGGCTGTTATAACAAAAGGGTCTGACCAAAAATTATCGAATTTATCATTCTGCCCTGGCCTACTCTTTAGCACATCCCACTTGAGTACTAAATCTCCTTCCTTAAATTCTCTGAACTTAGCTTTCCTATCAAAAGATCTTTTAGTTTGTGCTTGCTTAAGTTCCATTGTGTCCAATGCTTTTCTCCTTTCTTCTTCAAGCTATAGTAAATCAGCATACCTTAACTTCAGGGGATCTTTCTCTTCAAATAATAACATCTGATTAGCCAGCTACAAGGTTGGAAATTCAATGGAAACTGGCAATCTAGCCTCTTTACCATAAACTAGGACATAAGGGGAATTCCTAATTACCTGTTTAGGTGTAATCCTATCCAACCATAAGGCTGCCTTTAATTTAGAATGTCAATCTCTCTTATTTTCCTACAGAGTCTTTTTGATAATTCTAATTAGATTTTTATTTGTAGATTCTGCAAGACCATTACCATGAGGATAATAGTTAGAAAAAGTGTTTAAGTAAATCTCATTCTTCACAGCCCATTCTGTAATAGTTAAACCAATGAAAGCCATAGCATTGTTAGAAGTAATGGATTGAGGAACTCCAAACCTGGTTATAATATCTTCATAGAATTTTAACACAATAGGTCTAGTAGCCTCCTTTAATGCAATTGTTTTAGTCCATCTTGTGAAGTAATTAGTAGCAGTCAAAATCCATTTATGACCTGCACTAGAATTAGGATTGATAGGACCAATAAATTCCATACCCCACTTAGCAAATGGCTTATCAACCACAATTGGTTTTAATGGCAGTGTTGCCAGCCTTTGTTTACCTACAAAAATTGTACATTTCTGACATTTTTTGGCCCAAGCATGAGCATCCTTAAATAAATCAGGCCAATAATAACCCGCCCTTAGTATTTTCCAGGTTGTAGTTTTAGGATTGAAATGTCCTCCACAAGATCCATCATGAAACTCGGATAAAATTTTGCCTTGATCTAGTGAATCAATACATTTAAGAAACATTCCAGAATAGTCTTTTCTATATAGAACACCATCAATAAGAACATAGGGAATAGATTGTAACATGTAGTATCTATTTTTTGCCTTATCAAGATTATTTGGGCATTGCCCAGTTTGCAAGAATCTAGTCATATCTGACAACCAAGTCATAGGATCATTAAATAATACAATATCACCTTGTAAATTTTTAGATTCTTTAGAAACTTCAACCTGTTCTTCCTCTTCTTCCATTTGAGCACAAAGGCCCTTGCCTCTAATCAGCTTAGTCACATGAATCTATATGTCATATTCCATAACCCTTGTTATCCAACCAGCCCTTTTTTCATTAACATCCTTTTTTAGCAAAAACTCTTTGATGCTAGGATGAGCAACCATTAAGTGCACTTTATTTGTAGCAATTATATGCTTAAATTTCTTCAAAGCTTTAATAACAGTGAGTACATGATTTTCAATAAAAGTGTACATTTCCTCATAGTCATCCATACCTTTATTGAAAAAAGCAACTAGTTGCTCTTATTTTTCATCATTCTTTTGAACCAGCATTGCTGAAATGGTATTAGAACCACCATAGGCATACAGAATAAAATCTTTAGTAAAATCAGGATTAACAAGAGTAGGGGCTGAAGACAAAGCATGTTTTATTAGTTCAAAATTATTTTTTCCTTCATCAGTCCAGCTGAAAGGAATATCTTTTTTAAGCATTGTAGTCAATGGTTTTAGTAGGTTTGCAATATCAGGGATAAACCTCCTTACAAAATTAATTCTCCCAATAAAACTCTGCAATCCTTTCTTGTGTTTAGGTAATGAAAGTTCAATAATTGCATGAATTCTTTCAGGATCTATTGTGGTTCCCTCCTTAGACACCTGGTATCCTAAGAGTTTTCCCTCATGAACTACAAACACAGATTTCTTAGGATTTAAAGAAATTCTGAATTCTCTACATCTTTGTAATATCTGTCTCAAATGATCAATGTGTTGATTTGCAACCTTGCTGTAAATTGTCAAATCATCTAGGTATACTAGAACAAACTTATACATTAAATTCTTGAAAGCCATGTCCATTGCTTTCTGAAAATTAGCTCCAACATTTGATAGCCCAAATGGCATTCTCCTGTAAGCCATGGTACCCCATTTAGTTGTAAAAGCTATTTTAAATTGATCAAATTTTTTGACTAAAATCTGATTGTAACCTGAATATCTATCTAAGAGTGAGAATCTCTCAGAACCTGAAACATATTGTAAAATTTGTTCCATAGAAGGAAGAGGGTGTCTATCTTTCAGAGATGCCCTATTAAGGTCTCTAAAGTCTACACAAAGTCTTATCTCTCCATTCTTCTTCCTTACTGGAACTAAGTTAGAAACCCAAGATGTGTGCTTAATAAGAAATATGATATCACCATATAAAAGTTTTCTCAGCGCTTTTAACATTAATGGCTCTAACTTAGGGTTTATAGGTCTTTGCTTTTGTCTAATTGGCCTAGCATTAGGCTCCAATTCTATAGTATGTTGGGTTAATTGGGGATCAAAACCCTTCAGATCAGAGTAATCCCATGCAAAAACATCATTATATTCCTTAAAAAAATCAATAAACAGTTCTTTTTCTTTAGGAGAATTTATTTTACCAACCTTCAACCACTTGTCTCTGAAAATTTCCACTTCTTCATAATGATCTTCTTTAATCAGCAAGCTGGTTTTACCCTTCCTAAACTGATCATCAGAATTAAAAGTTGATTCCAAGCTGACTAATCCCTTTGGAAGCTTATTGGTTTTCAATTGAATAATCTGATCTTCCATTTGCTGAATGTTTTTGTTATCTCTTGAAGCTGAAAAGCCATCTGTTTCTGTTAAAAAACTTAAGATATGTTCATCAGTATTGAAAACTTGCCAATAAGTGTCATTATCCGGAATGGATGGCCTAACAATTATCTTAATATGTGACTAGTCTGAAATCAGTCCTTTATTTTCCGTAATTGCAATATGAGCACCAATACTAGCTAGCCTATCAGCATGTAGATTTTCCCTTCTAGGAATTGAAATCAAATTGAAAGCATCAAATTCATCTAGAATATCAGAAACTCTAGATTTATACATCTTAAGCAGATCATTTTTAACAGTATTGATGCCTCTCACCTGCTTAACAATAAGCTCACTGTCGCCAAATGCTCTCAGACACTTGATACCTCTCAATCTGGCCCACTCTAATCCCTGAATCAAACTCTCATATTCAGCCACATTGTTAAAACAAGGAAAGGACAACTTAAAAGAAGCATAAAACTTATCACCATCTGGTGATACCAGCATAACCCTTGCACCAACTCCATCCTTATTCCTTGACCCATCAAAATACAAATCCCAAAGTTGGTTAGACACATCAGATTCAGACTCTGGATCTTTAATCAAATTAGGCACTACTGAATCAGATTCTAGAATCATGTAGTTTCCAAAACCAGTATCAAACATGTCATTATTTTGTTCATTCCTAGTAGCCCATTCATCTAGAACAATATCGGGATATGCTTCAGTTTCAGTATTATACGTTGGATAATTAAGTATTTCATCTTGATCCATGATCACACAACTTGCATTAATAGGACTTGAATTATAAGACTCTATGTGATTTTTGGCCAATGATTCTGATTTTATGGTTACCTTAGTACCATATCTAGTTCTGAAGTACAAATGTGACCAATCTGATGAAAAATAGCCATCTATTTTGGCTATGAAATCTCTAGACAGGCACATAGAGAAATATGTTGGTAAATCAATAACATATATGTCATGTGAAATTGAAAAATTTGGGCAGGAATGCAAGGTCAAACTTGCATTTTTAATAACTCCTAAAGTCTTAACAGAAGTTTTGTCAAGTTGGACCACACCCTTTTCAAGAGGCTCATATTTTAGGTTCAACAAATATGCCACTTTCTTAGGCATGACAGTACTGGTTGCACCACTATCAACCATACAATTATGAACCAATTTATTTCCAATGATCAAGGAGACATAAAAAGGAGGAGGCTTTTCAATTGCAGACTTCTTACCTTCCTTTTCTGATGTCTTTTGTACATTTGACAGTTTCTTATCAGTAGTTACTACTATTTTTTCAATATTTGCAGCCTTCTTGACTTCTGGTATTACTGGTTGTTGAACTTTAGTAGGCTTTTTGTCTTCTTTTAATGGCTTTTCCTGAACCTTAGGAGGCTCAGAATTAGTCATGACCACACTTGGTGACTGTTGTACTGTTTGTTGAGAATTAGTTGCCAGTTTGGACAATTCTTCTTTCAAAATCTCAATCTGTCCTGGAATAGACAGAGTTTCCCATGCAGACAAAGTAACATTTGTTTTTTTCATTGTATCAACAATATTGAATGGAACAGTAAATTGTACCTTATGTGATGATCTAGGAGAACTCTGATTAACATTCCTTACAGTTTGATCTTTATTAGTGGAAGCTAGCGGATTCTTTAAAATAGAAATTGGTGGAGAAGAAACATTCCCAGCAAATTGATCAGCTTCAAGGGCTCTCTTTTTTGCTCTTGTATTTGCTGCAATTGATGAATCTTCATTAAGTCCACAAAATTCTTCTTCTTGCCAGTTTAAGAATCCAGTATCTGTAGCACTTTGGTCTGATTGATTTTGGACCTCTTCAATAGACACATTTTGCTGTGAATTCATTGAATTTTGTACCATGAGAACTTGATTAAGAATTCCATTAGAACATGTAGACCGATCATGTGGCTCATTGCATGGAAAACACCAGTCAGTAGCAATGTTATTTTGAGTAGGCACAATATCCCTAACAGTATTAAAAGGTGCTGGATTATATTGTCTATTTGGTCTCATATTCCAATTTTGCCTGTTTGCATTAGTATTTCCTTGAAATTGCTGCCTATTAGCCTGAAAATTAGGTTGGCTAGGATATTGTAAAGAAGAACTAGCAAATTGATTTTGAATAGTAGGGTTTTCCTGAGCTTGATTCCTCTTAAGGGCCACTAAATCATTACCAAAGGATTGCAGTAGACTTTCAATTTTTTGCTGACTATCCTTTAATAGTCTGTAATTCATTCAGAGGAGTTGTAGGAGCTATTTCTGAAGGTTTATAAGATGGGACAGCAGATAATGGTGGAACTACCAATGGTATATTAGACTGTATATTAGGAAAGAAAGGCATAGGAGGCCTAGGAGCTATTTTTCCTACCTGGATAAGACTATTCTCTGCATTAATAGCAGTATCAAAAGCTTGAGGTAGAGTATTACCTCCCATAAATTGAATCATTATAGAGATATCACTATTCAGACTCTTCAAATAATATAAAAATGCATATTCAGTTGAAGGCCTTACCGTCACAGGGATCCAATTCCAAGTCTTTTGAAAATGAAGATTAAAATCACTCATCTCCTCTTGTGGGGCTCTCTTGATTATAGTTAATTGTTCCACAAGAGACAAGTTATTAGATTTGTCCTCAAAAAATTTAGACAGCCTTTCACCCAGGGCATCCCAAGTAGCAATAGAATCCACCGGGAGGGTTCTGAACCAATCAAGGGCTTTACCTTTGAGTGAAGCAAAGCCACATCTTCTTCTGTAACATGATGAACATTGCAAAGAGTTGCAACATCTCTGATGTGTTCAATGGTTGTTACTGGTCCTTCTCCAATAAATGATGGCAAGCCTTTAAGAGCAGCTAATGGAACATTATTGTGATTTGCAATCCTTAAAAGATTGCCTTGATTGAATGTAACAAATGGCAAGTTCCTAGCCATTGCTTGATATGGGGAAGCTTGCTGCTAAATAGCTGGTGTAACAAAAGTTTGAGTAGGCTGAACTACCTTCCTTTGATAAGTCTTTAGATTCTAGGAAGTTACTGCAGTACCACTTACAGAAGCTCCAAAAATAGAATTATCTATAGATAAATTTTCAATACTTGGAAATTCTAATCCGATATGATTAGGAACATCTAAATCCTCAGGAAGATTGAGCTCCTCAATGATAACCTCAAGTTCTTCTGAATTTGCAGCTTTTTTTTCAAAAATAGGATTATCAAATGATGAGAAATCTGAATTCAAAGAAGTACCTCTTGGATCATGCAATGTTCTTCCACCTCTAAATGATCCTCCTCCCCTTCTTCTTGGTTGTAATTCTTGATACAAAAAACCCTCCTTATTTGATCTCATTGGAGTTCAACTCATTAAAATCCACACTTAGAGCTGCAACTGAAACTTGAAACAATCATAAATCTAACAATTCAGAACTGAGAAGCAGTTCATAGTCCCACTGAGCGTGCCAAAAACTGTTTAGGCTTAGAATTGTTACCCTAAATCAGGCATTAAGGAAAAACAACAATTCTATCCTGACAATGGAAACTTGTCCTAGCTGTGGGTAGACTATGGATGAAGAGGAATCTCTGGATTCTAGGTCGGTTCCTATAAAATATGGAATATCACTTAACCTAATCTACAATTTGTTGGGGAAAGGGAAAAGAAAACTATAACTAAAAGATTAGGGTGATACACCAATAAATATTTCAAACTTTCCATAAACGATGAAACATCAATCCTAACTCAAAAATGAAGATCTCAATACTCTGAATCTCCGTTCAACATATAGGTTGACAAAACATGCTCTCAGGGTTTTACCACGAATAGCTTGGATAATCAACAAACATACATTTCTCATACAAGGTCTAGGAAAAATTGATTATCTTGAGAAGGAATAAAAATCTACTCACTTCCTTTAGATAATAAATGATTTAACACTTGTTAGAAAAGATGAAACAAGATCCAATATCAAGACAATTTCAAAAATATGAGCCAAAATCTTTGATTCATTCCCTCCAAAATCTAATAAAACGATTACAAAATGGCCTTCAAAGCACTTAGGAACAATGTGTTCGCTATGTGCCCTCTCTCCAAAATCTACAACCCCTAATTGATTCTCCAAAATCAATTTTATATCCTGCCTCTGCCTCAAATCTAAAAATCTAAGTCTTTTAAAAATGCCCGATCTTAGCCCAAAAACGTGCCAAAATACATGCCAATAACCAAGCCTTTTTTTAAAAAAAATTCCTACAAATGCCCCCCTAAATTTTGGCTTATAACAAGGAATTAAATCCTTTTACAAAGAATAATTGCCAAAATTATGAAAAACAAAAAAAACATTAGATAATAATCTAATATTAAATAACCTACCCTCATCTCCTAACTTAGATAAAAGATTCTAAGTGTAAACTATATGCAATGTAGGGAAAGTCGACATGACTTTTCATCCACTTGCAATGCGATGCAAAAATCAAGGAGATAAGTATGCAAGGTGGCACTATGAGCAGTTTTCGAGGCTCTACAAGGATCAGACATGCATTGAAGGCATTGAATTGCTTGGTAGACTCCAAACAGTTATACTCATTTTGATCTCGGCACTTGTGTTTACTTCATTCTTCACAAAGAAGTTTAAGGGAAATGAAACCCTATCATGCAGGAAAGGCTTCGAAAGTTGTTGATGAAGCTTAACTTGACTGTAAAAGAACTCCACTGTTGAACTTGAGCCTTCTGTTATAATGAAGATCACTGCTATTTTTACTATTGTGCATCCCAAACAAGGAACTCGGCATTGAATAAACTCAAGTCCACCAAACTGTAAGTTTATTTTAAAACTCTCTGTTTATCTTATGAAGCTCATTTTCTGGCATGAATATCATGAAATTGTAACTTCTTTAGCATAAGTTACGACCTCTTTTTCTGTTATATATCTCTTTGTTGTTGCTTTCAATAGATTATTGTTGTTTAATACCATGAAGCCACGAATAAGTCACAGTCATGACTGATATGTATCTTGTTTTATCTTGTAAAACTCAGACATGCCTTCCTGAGAGCTTCTATTTGTTTGCACTTGTATTTTTTCCAAACTGTGACTTATCCGTGGCTTCATGTCTTTGATTCATTGTTTGTACTATTGATCTGTCCTTTGTTTCCATGAGCTTCACACATTCCACACCTAGCCTCCATTGTAAATTAATTCCTTTTCAAACCATATATGGGTTCGAACCTTATGAACCCGAAACTGTTCAAAACGCTTTCATTTACAACCGTGAATACATCTTTACGATGTATGACCACTTGCAACTATCGTAAAACCGTGAGCTTCGTATTTGGGAACTAGTAACAGTCACGGGTTTTAACTGTAGATTCTCTTCATTTTGAACATGAAGCCGTGACTGATACAGTTATGGGGTTCTTAAATTTATCAAAGAAAATAACCCCTATACCTTTTGATAACTGGGAGTCCAGTGTGTAGCTTGTGGGTATTATTTGAAAATGACTATTACTCTTTTTCCTTGAAAGCTAAACTAAAGCTCGATTTCACTGAATGAGAATGAACTCGATTTATCTAAGAGTGAACTCACTGATATATCAACAAGTGATTGTTTTAAACATTTGCTTGTTTTGACCTTGCTCGAGCTCTTTGACTAATAGATATTTAAAATTCTCTGCTATAACATGAAGCTCTTTGCATATTAAGTTCACACATTCCACACTTGTGTGGACATTTGAATTCACTATGCACAGTAGTGTTAAATTTGGTCTCTTTTGAGCACATGACTATGACAATATAAAAATGGAACCCGAATTTTGACTGGGAATTTGCAAATATCAAATAACTGCTCTTTTCAAATTAGCTTCTAAAAATCACTCTGCACAACAGATAGCTACTAGAACTTGATTTAAAAGATTTTCCATAGTTTGTACATAACTATGATTATAGCATATATCATCCAAATTGTTTCATTCTGCTGACATGAAAGGAACTTGTGTAATCAACAGCTATAAATTTGATGAACTAGTGAACTCACTCCTTTGCAAACCATATATTATGAACTCGGCAATGACGGACAGTTGCTCCAGGAAACCATAAAACACTTCCAATGACTTACTAAAGTTGCAAGGTTATGAATGAAAAATTTTAAAGATATAATCAGTTATAAACAAAACTATCACATCTTTCACTCATAACCTTCGCAAACCTTAGAAGGTGATTATGACTGAGAGATGCTCAACATATAACTATTATTGTTTCCACAACAGATAAGTAGCTTTCTCCTTTATGATAACTCACTGTTAGCTGTACATACTCTATTCCAGTTTATACATATTTTATACTTTATGTTCAGCTTGCATCCTGTAGCTTTGTCCACTATATACAATTCTCATTGCTGTTGAATCTGCACTTAATATGGTAAGTACAACAAGATGAAAATGTTTGTTCACTGTTAATGAAGTTCGAGCACAGGCTCGTGACACTCAAAAATACCAGAATGTTAACTAATGAGGTTCGAACATGGGTTCGTGACACTCAAAAACAAACTGTAAACATTTTATCATTTTATGGCTCAATCTTGAAGCACTCTTTTGTATTCAACAACAAATATGTTTATGGCTTAAAAATGTACTTTTGAAATAGTAAGGACATATTTGTATCAGTATTTATGCAACACCATTTGTATCTTGAACTAGAAAGTTGGCAATCATTGGCACTTCCTGTAGCACTCTTATCATGGGAAACCAGCTTGATCTGCATCTTTGACAATGACTGATTGTGAAAACCAGTCACCTCTTATCTGCAAGATAATCCGTTAAGCTCTCAAATAACATCATTATAAAATACATTATCTGAAAAAGGTTTCTTAGTTTGAAACATACTAAGTCCCTTTAATTCAGACACCTGGTTAATAAAAAGGACAACATACACCACAATGATCATTAGTAGTAAAAGGTTTCATGTCAAAAACAAGTCCCTTTAACACTACCTTGCAGTGAGTGTCAGTGTACATTTTCTTGTTTCATTTAGTTTTCCAAATTGATATGTAGTATTGAAAACTTGATTGCTACAGCATGTTATTCGTTTCTCATGTATTGCTTAGATCCAACAGGATCTAACCATATTTTCCTTTCTCATGCAAATATGAAACCCTAAAGACCTAGATGTAGATGGAGACTCAGACTATGAAGACCTAAATGCAGAAACCTAACAGACAACTAGCTGACAGAAATCAATACAAAAGGCAATGCATGGGACCCCTATTCCATACTTCAATCTTTCTTTCAATTCTGCAATGAACTCTACTTATTGATGAAACATGAACAAGAAAGGACATTTGTATATCACATTCAGTTTGAAAGCACAATGTAATGATTACTTATGAATTTTGGAATTTTTTGGAATAATAATCAATACTTAGAGTACAATAATGACATCTAGAATGAATGCAATAAGGACATGTAAACTAACAAAACCTGCAAGGTAGTGTTAATTAGACAAACAAATGCAACCTTTTCCTACTTATGCTTATTGTATTGTATGTTGTTTTTTTTAGTAACAAAATAATAACTTGTCACAATCTCTTAGAAATATTCTTCAAGATCTACAACTATCAAAGGAGGCATCCTACTATAAACATCTACGAAAATATATATATTGCTTCATGATTCACAAAATGGGTTGCTCTAATGGAAACTTTTTGTGTAACAATTGAAATTATGGATCTTGCTTGATATCAGAAATATGTGAAACTAGAGAAATGTTCAACCTTTCTAGAAAATAATTTGACATATATGACACTCTTTTGTTTCCCTATCACTTTGAGAATCGAAGAATCAATGGATAAGGTGTGCAACATGCGCTTAGATCCACTTAAATTCATTAAAGTGGCAACCTAGAGCTTGTGTGCAAATCATCCATGTTCAAAACATAGCCATCACATTCACAGTAGCATGATATTCCTCATCCACTATTGCTTGAAGTACATGTGAATTCATACCCTTTATATTAGTTAATTATTTATGGGTAGAAAAAAATCCCGTTGGAGTAATTGTGACATCAAATCTAGTCATGAATGATCACTTGGGTCACGTAGAAAGATGAGTAGGAGTGAATAGTACAAAACATGAGAGTTTCTACAGTTTTGGAGATTAGGATTTGGGGATACAAGGGAAGAGGTACCTTAAGTAAGGGATGGTAAAAACATTGACTTTAGTATAAGAATAGTGTAGTCAAGACTTCAAGAAAAATTATGTAAATAAGTGAAAGTGCAATACACTTACAAGGGAAAGGGAAGCAAAGGCTGGGAGAAATAGATATCGAGAAGGAAAATTTTGAAACTCCAATAGAAAAAGCATTAGGAAAATGGCGTCTCAACTTTCCATTAATTAAAATGTACGACTGATAAAGGGGTTACTTTTTATAGGTGAACACGGGGGATGTAAGGGAGTGGGGTACTCCCCTTGTAGGCTTTAGTCCCCTAACCAACTAGGGGTCGAGGGCAATTAGCCCCATTAGGGGTTTTCAGGGGTAGCACCTCCACAAAAAAAATTCACATATATAGTTTATCATTGTGAGTCGTAACCATTTATCTTTAGGTAATAGCTCCAACAATGGATATTTTTAATTGCCATTTTTGGATGGTTTTATCCCATAGTTTTGCAATATTATTTTACATTTTCATGTTTTGTATCTCCTATATATTAGGTGTGTGGGATGTATTGTGATGTATTATAAGAGTTTGATAGCTCTTTAGTTTCCTCTAGATCTCCATTGGTGATACTCTAGTAAGAATTTTTCTCTGCAGGTATGTTGTAATTTGTTATTAAGTTTTGAATAATATATTGGGCTTCTTTTGGAGTGTGGATTTTTTCTCCCAAAAGGGTTTTCCCCATGTAAATCACTTTTTTGTGGTATGATTGTTATTTATGTTTATTTTTGTTAAGTTTTTGTAGCTATTATAAAGATTTGAGAAATATTTTTCTTAAGCCTCCTCCGAAGGTTAGTTTAGGAAGTTATTTTTCTACTTTATCTTCCTTACAAAAATGATGCAAAAAAATTATTGCTTCACAATAAGAATTACTCGCTATATCATATTCCCAATTTACATTGATAACTAAATTATCTGCAAGCCCTTATGCATTAGCCATTCTACACAATCACAATGCATGTAATCTTTCTTATAATTTATTTTTTAAAAATGGTAAAAGTTGTAACATGCTTAGCAAATACATGGTAGATGTCTAAATTTTGAAAGTTCATGTGGGCCTAGTCTTTTGCCAATAAAACTAAAAGATAAAAGTACACATGGTGACTTATCATTTCTTCACAACCCACTTCAAATGAGAGAGGCATTCACTACTGGTTCTTGAAATGGTTTTCTATGTGCTTCACAATACATAGGACCCATTAAACACTATAACTCCATGTTCATGTTTCTCATTTTCCCACATGTCTTATCACTTAATGCTTACTTTTTCACATGCCACATGTATTATTTTGAGATTCCCTCAATGGCCCCTTAGATCTATATAGAATCTCCTTGCATTTTATAAGTAAAAGCTCATATTCTTAAACTTGTTAAAATGGACAACACATGGAACGTCCTAATTACATCATGTACTCTTATTTCTTTACATAGTGTAATGTGCTCATTTTTAGACTTATGGGATTAGCTTGGTTTGGCGACCCTCACAGGCTAATCAAGCGATCAGAGGGGGTCAGATGGTGGAGCTAGTGTTGGGATTTCATTCTGGAGGTTCAGTTTACCAGGTCTACTCTTTGTTCGGGTCATTTTGGTCAACTTACTATTTTTAGTAAGAGTATTTGGGGTATGACCAGGATTAGCAAGGTGTCTACACAGAGTGTCAGATGTCTCAAGATTGAGTTTTAGAGAATCTCTAGTTTGAGAGACTTACTATTTATAGTAAGTCTATTTTTAGGAGTTGGCTATTTTCTGGCAATGGGATATTTTTGGCAGGGCAGTTGGTGTCTAAGGCTCTAGTGTCGAAAATGAGTTTGTCAGTCAGCGGAATTCAAAGGCTTTTGGTTTTTAAAGTTATCATTATTAAATTAAATTATTTTAATTTAATAACTTTAATGTTATAAAGTGAAGAGGTCATTTAAAAGCCTTTTTAATGAAAAAAGTGAAATTGTTCTTTTTCTGAAAAAGCTATATATTCTACTCGAAAAATCACTTTCATCACCCATTGTTTATTTGATAAATTGTTTATTTGAGAATTCTACTTGGCTTGGAAAAGCTAAGGTTTCTGGAGCTTGGTCTTCATTTTTGGAGAAAGTTCTTATGAGATTGTTGAGCTTGGTCTTCTTCTAGGAGAGAGCTCGTTCTAATTCTGATTATAATACAATGCTGATGTATAATGGAATGCTAAGAAGTTTAATTTGCATATTCAACAAATTGCTTTCATAGGGTTTGTTATTGATTCATGCTGAGGTTGTGGAATTTTGAAATTGGTGCCTGCTGAGTCTTCGTGTTCACTTTTTGAATGATGTTGGCTAGATAAATATTTATTCAGATTCTTTAATATATTATAAGTGGCGGATTGCACATTAGGAAAAGAGATTGTCATACAAGGAAATATTCAATATATATTGCTACGTCAAACCTACAATTGGCCATGTGAGGGAATGAAAGTCTGAAATGTATATTCTTCAGCCCACGTGATATGCTACAGGATTCTATTTCATCTTTAAGGTTTGCACAAATTACAAGACAGTCATGTTCATTGATTATTGCTCACGTGACTATTAGGAAGGGACGTTGATCTTGCTGTGGGCCTGAAACTCTACTAGAAAGGGTTGTTTTGATCCTGCTGGGGCCCGAGACTTGCTAGAAGGGTCATTTTTTATCTTGTTGGGCACCGAACCTGCATACAGACCACTCACGTCATAGTTTCAAGCTGCCACATGACTGTTAGAGGTTGACGTTTTGTGTTTTGGTTGTGTTGTTGCTCATTCCTGAGGGTGGCTATCAGTGTACGGGTTTACAACGTCAAGTGTCATGAATTCATTGCAGATTGCCATCATACAATAAATATCAGGTGCTTAATCTTGAAAGAATAAATTATGGTTGTGTTATTGAATTAAAATAAGAGTTATTAAGTTCCTGGAGAAAATTCAATTTGTTACATTTCGATTTATAAATTTGACGGAATTATCATTGAAGCTTGTTTTTACCCAACATTTGGAATAAAATTTGCAAATATTACAAATTAAGGAAAGGAAACTAGAAGGAGCCAGTTAGGCTCTTCACAATGGTATCAGAGCCAAGATCTTGCCATCCTGTAAGGGTGTGAAAATAAATAATGGCAGATAGATTTGTACGGGGTGTGCACTATACCCGCAAGGATAGAAATTTACCACCTCCTGAAGGTAATGAACAAGGCCCACAGAATGAACAAACAGCAGACAGAAATAGAAATAATATCAGAAATGATGTTGGTAGGGAGGCCAGAGATGCCTTTAGGAATATTGCAGTTGGTCAACATCATGTTGCAAATGTATTGCAACAGCTTTCAGACACTCTACAACGCATCCCATTTCCAGGTGATCGTGCTGGAGATAGAGGTACAAAGAGTGTTTTAGTTAGATCACACAGGTCACGAGAAGATAACAGGTGTGATTATAGAGATGACCGTACAGGTATTTATGATAGGCCTCTTCATCCTACTTTCTTGAGGCCTGAGCTGGATGCAATTAGTATAGAGACAAAGCCGACACCATTCGTTGATGACATGGTGGCACAGTTCGCAAAGTGGAATGCTCTTCCAGAAGCAATTAAAAGGAATTTGAATTTTGATAGGTACTTGATACAGAAGAGAGAGCATTCCAAAAGCTCTTCTCAAGAGGATGGGGCTATGACATACTTGCTTGAGGACAGTTGCATTGAGTCTCATCATAACCATGAGACAGGAGTTCGTGATCAGGAGAATGTTGATGTCATGATAGCCACCAGTGATGGCAGCCCTACATCTACTAGTAACAATGAAATTACTAATGATATAGGTTCTGATTTTTATGACAGTAGTCCTATGTGTGAGCTTATTGATGACGTCGATGACAGGGCAAGTGTAGGGAACGTTGTAGACACTAGCTATGTTATCTATGAGGACGATTCATGCTGCAGCGAGTCTGGTATATCATATCAGATATTGGATGATGACTCGGAGTGGTTATCAAATGATGATAGGTCCCAAGAGCATAATTTACAGGGACTTATTGCAAATAGGGGGGATTTACAGAGGCATGAGTCAATTTAGATAGAGCACTAGATTGCACATCATGTCTCTTTGAGTTCACCGTATGATGACTCAAATCAGCATATGGGTGTTGTTCATTTTGTGAACAATCCTTTATTTGAGGCGGATGTTGTTATGACTTATGACAACCTATTGTTTGAGCTTAGTGATGATCCCTTACAAGTGTTGTATGATGATGATGATGATGTTTGGGATCCTATTAGTACACCCAAGTATTAGGAGGATTTTACGGGAGGCTAGTTAGGCCTAGCTGATTAGTTTACAGGGGTGTACATGGTGAGGAGTGCTTATAGCTTTACCTTCGATCCTCACGTACAAGATATCTATCAATCACACAGTTCTTCAGTGCATCTTTTTTATGACTGGTATGACAATTCAGTTAGTTCGAAGACTAGTAGTAAGTCTGATCTGTTGGTTGAGTCACTCCCGTGTGAGTTACTCTTAGTTGAGTTTCTCCCACGTGGCAATCCTGTTGCAGTATCATCAGTACAGGGGTTGAGTGCAGATTTCCAGTTGCTAATGTTGGTACTACTGATGTTGTTGACTTCTTTACAGGAGTATGAGATTGATCGGGACATTACTCATGACCATCCTTGGGATCCGGGTGGTTTGTGATTTTGCTTGTTTTCTTGATTGCTTGAGGACATGCAATCTTGGGAAGGGAGGACTATAATGTCCCCATTTTTAGACTTATGGGATTAGCTTGGTTTGGCAACCCTCACAGGCTAATCAGGCGATCAGAGGGGGTCAGATGGTGGAGCCAGTGTTGCTATTCCATTCTGGAGGTTTAGTTTTGTGTGTGTGAAAATTGTACCTGATTTGTAGACACAACACTTCAGTAAAACATTAGAGGTTAGCAAAAATCAAAATCGTGCAAAATTGAAATCTAATTTAACCAAGCGATTTACTGCCTTCTAGTAGGTGCGAGATTAATGTTCTCAGATTGTTATCGAGATCAATGACCTAGACGACACCTAAACGAAGGATTTGAATGCAATTAATCTATATTTTTGGTATTTTCTATGCAATAAGAATGAAAAACTTATATGAAACTAATCTATATGAAAAACTTGATATGAAACTATCTAAGAATGGTATGCAAAAAAAAAAAAAGATTGATCTCACAAAGATGTTGATTCGCAAGAGCTTTGATTCTCCCAATTCTAATTCTCTAGCATGATTGTGCAAATTTGTGGATGAATTATGAAGAGCTGAGCCTTGTTTTTATAGAAATCTAGGGCTTTGGAGGTGCATGAAAAAAGCCATAAATCACTCAAATAACTCAGGTTGATTTTTGAGTTATTTTTAAATAAAGATAATTAAGTCACAAAAATCATGCAAAAGCACAGTACAACTCGAATTAGAAGTTTAGATCAACTTTAAACTCAAAAAGATGTTGAGTTTCAAAAAGCTAACAACTTGCATTGATTTTCCAATTTGAGTTTAACTGGTCCTTGAATATGCACATGAATAATTTATAATTTAATAAATAAATAAAGTGATTTATGCTCAACTTAACTGATTTTTGAAATAAAATAATTAATTAATAGGTTAATTAACTATTTTATCAAACTTTTATTAAAAACTTATATTATTAAATAATGACAACTTGCTAAAATTAATTAAATAAAAATTTAATCAATTATTCATAGGATATTGGATTTATTGTCAAAATTAAATAATACAATTAATAATAGATAGAATTAAATTTAATTACACAATTAAGTGGCAAGATATTAAATCTAATTAATTAAATATGAAAATATTCAATTAATCAAATTTTAGGATAAATGTGATTTATTGCCAAATAATTATAAAATTAAAGATAATTAAGATAATTAGGAATATTAATAGGAATATTCCTTGATGCAGAATTTAAGATAATCAATTAGATTTGATGATGTTCAGATGTGCCTTAGGTTAGGACTTCGATGTCGATTTTGTTCGATTTGTCGATGTAGGAGGTTAATGAACATATAGCCCATTTTTGGGGTATTACAAGTTTATCAGGTATGCTTTTCGTTCAGGTCATTTTGGTTAACTTACTATTTTTAGTAAGTGGTATTTGGGGTATGGACAAGATTAGCAGGTTGTCTGCACGAAGTGTTAGATGTCTTAAGATTGAGTTTTAAAGAATCTCCAATTTGAGAGACTTACTATTTATAGTAAGTCTATTTTTAGCAGTTGGCTATTTTTTGGCAGTGGGATATTTCCGGCAGGGTAGTTGGTGTTTGAGGCTCTGGTGTCAGAAATGAGTTTGTTCAGTCAGCGAAATTCAGAAGCTTTTGGTTTTTAAAGTTATCATTATTAAATTAAATTATTTTATTTTAATAACTTTAATACTTTATAAATTTAATGTTATAAAGTGAAGAGGTCATTTAAAAGCCTTTTTAATGAAAAAAGTGAAATTGTGCTTTTTTCGAAAAAGCTATATATTCTACTCAAAAAAGCACTTTCGTCACCCATTGTTGATTTGATAAATTGTTTATGTGAGAATTCTATTTGGCTTGGAAAAGCTAGGGTTTCTGGAGCTTGGTCTTCATTTTTGGAGAAAGTTCTTCTGAGATTGTTGAGCTTGGTCTTCTTCCAAGAGAGAGCTTGTTTTGATTCTGATTATGATCCAGTGGTGATGTATACTGGAATGCTGAGAAGCTTAATTTGTAGATTCAACAAATTGCTTTCATAGGGTTTGTTATTGATTCATGCTGAGGTTTTGGAATTTTGAAATTGGTGCCTGCTAATTCTTCGTGTTCACTTTTTGAATGAAGTTGGCTGGATAAATATTTATTCAAATTCTTTAATATATTATAATTGGCGGATTGCACATTGGGAAAAGAGATTGTCATACAAGGAAATATTCAATATATATTGTTGCGTCAAACCTACAACTGGCCATGTGAGGGAATGAAAGTCTGAAATGTATATTCTTCAACCTACGTGATATGCTACAGGAGTCTTTCATCTTTAAGGTTTGTACAAATTACAGGACAGTCATGTTCATTGATTGTTGCTCACATGACTGTTAGGAAGGGTCGTTGATCCTGTTGTGGGTCCAAAACTCTGCTAGAAAGGGTCGTTTTGATCCTGATGGGACCCGAGACTTGCTAGAAGGGTCATTTTTTATCTTGCTGGGCACCAAACTTGCATACAGACCAGTCACGTCATAGTCCCAAGAAGCTGCCACGTGACTGTTAGAGGTTGACGTTTTGTGTTTTGGTTGTGTTGATGCTCATTCTTGAGGATGGCTATCATTGTATGAGTTTACAACATCAAGTGTCATAAATTCATTGCAGATTGTCATCATACAATAAATATTAGGTGCTTAATCTTGAAAGAATAAATTCTAGTTGTGTTATTGAATTAAAATAAGACTTATTAAAGTCCTGGAGAAAATTCAATTTTTTATATTTTGATTTATAAATTTGATGGAATTATCATTGAAGCTTGTTTTTACCCAACATTTGGAATAAAAGTTGCAAATATTACAAATTAAGGAAAGGAAATTAGGAGCCAGTTAGGCTCTTCACACATAGTGATGTGTCCTCTATTTTATTTTGTGTACTATACATTGTACTATTGATCTTGTTTTAAGTAAAGGCTAATAGATACCTTTAATTTATTTTTAAAATGTTTAATATTCATCATCCCCAATTCATCTACCAATGCATAAGTTAGGCATTAATGCAATCCCTACACAAATAATAGTAGTCTATCCACATAGCTACACAACCTAAAAACCCTATATTCATGCATTTGGATTGAACTCAAACACAAAGAGCCATAACAAGCAACACAAAAATAAGGTTTCCCATTAAAATGGATGAAAATGGGATCTAGCCTAGGAATGTAAACTAGGAACCATTTCCAAACTCATTCATTAAAGAATAATCAATCAGACCCAACTTCAACTCCTTTAGGAGACTTGGGTACTATGGTTGATTGTTCCCTTTTGAATGTTGATTGGACATGATTTACATGTGAGATAACTAGGTCCTAAAGCATGCAAAAATAAACACATAAACTAATAAAATTGATGGACAAAAAAATAGAAAGATACAAGAAACTACAACAATAGAACAATGATTCCTCTGTTAATCAGTGCAATGTCTGTCGTTAAAGGCTCCCGCAATAGGGTTCCTCCGGCACCTAGTGCAATCGCTGTGGGCAGCGATTTCTCTCATGTGCCTAGTCTTCTTCCACCTATTGGTGCTCCTCCTTCTAGTGCGGCTCTTCCTCTTCCTGGAGTTGCTCCACATTTTGGGGGAATGGTTGCTTTTGTTCTTTCTTCGAACTCTTTGGCTTTGCGTGGGTCGGGTTCGACTGTGCCTACTCCCCTTTCATTTGGGGGTGTTCTCTTAGGGGATTGCTCGATTAGTGATTTATCTTCATCCCGCGCTTTTTCTCTATCTCCTATTCGCCCTTCTTCTGGTGTTGTGGAGGGTTTGGAGAAGGTTGGGGCTTCTCTGCTTCATGATGGGTTGTCTTTGGGGCAGTCTCTTTCCTCCTCGGTGTTTCCTTCTTCCTGCCCTGTGTCTATTGTCCTGGCGGCATCCTCTGTTGTTGCGACTAGGGTGTGTGTTGTGGTTGGGACCTCTTCTTTGGGGGTTGTTGGTCCTACTTCTAAGGCTCCTGTGGGGGGTTGATAGGGTCTTTTGTTGAAGTGGTTTCCAAGAAGATTGCGGCTGAGAATGGTCGTAGGGTGTCTACTGACAATGGGGCTTCCTCTACCCTGATTCTTTTTTGTGAGTCTTTATATGTTAAGCTTTATGGTGATGTTGATAGAGATCTGATGAACAGTAATGAAATTTTTAAATCCCACTAACTGATTTTCCGATTTTGGGGTTTTCGACCAAGCCTTCCCCAATTGCATGATTGGGTTTCCAAAAGATGGGAACCAAAATTATCAGGTATTGTTAACATCTATCCTATGGATAAAGGATTTTTCATTGCAAAATTTGATAATGTTGTGGATAGAGATATGATTCTAAGTGAGTATTTCTTTTGTTGGGATGATGAAAAATTTTCTCTCATGGTAAAGTCGTGGCACCATGATTTCAATCCATCCACTGAAGTCTTTAGTACTGTCCCTATATGGGTCAGAGTCTCGAATCTGCCCCTTCATCTGTGGCATGATTTCATTCTTGAGGGAGTGGGTGGGGCTTTGGGGGAATTCTTTTTGATTGATAATGACTCCGATAATATGTATCACTCTACTTTTTCTCGTATCTTGGTAGAAATTGATACTTCGAAGGGCCTCCCCGCTGAAATTAAAATTGAATCTTCCATGTGACCTTAGATCCAGAAGCTTAACTTTGAAGGCATTCCTTTTAGATGTCGCAAATGTTTTAAGACTGGTCATATTTCTTCCCAATGTGGCTTCCTTTCTAAGAAGAAGAAATCTTCTCCTTCTTGGTGGAAGCGTGCTTCTACCCATCATTACATTGTCCTGAAAAGCTCTTCTCACCCTGAGATGGAGGTTGCTCCTAATTCTGGCTCTCCTCCACCTGCTAGTGTGAAGGTTGGGTTATGTCCTATTATTAATGATCTTGAAGGATCTCTTGGGGTTTTTGGTTATGTCCCTATCCTGACTACTAGATCTGAACCTTCTCTTTCTTCGCTAGGTGACTCTGGACTTATTGTTGATTCGGTGGTTGGTGGCCTTGTTGAAAATGATGTTTTTTTTTTTTTTTCTGGTGCTGCTTCTGACATTACAACTCCATTTCTTGATTGCCCTTTGGCTGGTTCTATTGGTGGTCGTGCGCTGACTATTTCACTAGGTGACTCTACCTCTTTCTTGGGGACTAGCTTTTCAGCTATAGATTCTTTGTCTTGGCACGATAAGGCTGCTAGTGTTTAAGATGGTTGGATTACAGTTAAAGGAAAAAATTCTAAGAAATCATCCTTGTCTTTTGACATGACACTACATTCTCATTTGAAGGGGACTAAAAGATAGCTTTTGAAGATTTTGTTGTAGTTTTCTATTGTTTTATCTTTTGCAACGATGTGGACGTTTCTTTGGTTGGGCTCTTTTCGATGGTTTCTTGGGGTTTGGTGGCCTTTTGTTTTGGCTAATCTATTATGTTTGGTGTACTCCTAATGCTTTATCTTAAGCTTCTAATTTGTACAGGGTTTTGTATCCCTTCAAAACCTATTTTTTTCATTAATCAAAACAATAGAACAATGATACATAAATGTACTTATGATAGAAAGAAGAGATCATAATTTGTTTGTACACTAGAGATAGGTGCTATAGTCTTTAGAAGTATCTCAAAGCAAATAAGTGTTAGATCTAGGCTCAAAAACCTTCAAACTTCCTTCCCTCAAAGCTTTAGGTTAAATAGACAGGACATTAGCGCTAGGTGTTATAGTATTGGCCTTTTCTAGAAAACATTTCTAGGAATCACTATCTCTCTATTCTCAATGCTCGTGTAGCTTCAAAATTTGATTGGAACCTATGTCTAAACCTACAAGTGAACAACACGAGGAAAATAGTTGTGTTGTATAGGGCTTTATGTGAGTTAAACCATGGGTATCTATTAACCTTCACTATAGAAATGATTAATTAGAAGAGGGTTTATCCCTAGTAGGAAGAGGCTAAATATGAAGGAAATGATGAATAAAAATGTTAAAATGAACTCATTACACCTTTTATTGATGATGCAATGCTATCTAAATAAGTTATCCAAGTGTTTATGCAATAACAAGATAAATTGTATCAAAGTTCATCATGAAAGCATACTTGAATATACCTTGTTATGGCTTGATGCTCCTTGTACTTTGATCTTCTCTTGATGGAAGGATATTTTCTCTTGAATCAAAATGATAGCTTTATGTAAGGATCCTCAAATGAATTAGAGGTGATTCCTTATATAGGGATCTCAAGGTATTTTTCTATTTTGGCAAACATTCAATAGCCATATCCAAATTTCAAGATTAGATTTTGGAATGCTAAGGCCAACATGTTAATCCCCAAAAATTTTGATATAAAATTTTGATATTGTTGTAGTTTTCTATTGTTTTATCTTTTGCAACGATGTGGACGTCACTAGAGCTAATAAATAGTGACCCAAAAGAATAGGCCCTAATTTTGCAAGAAGCGAGACAATAGGGCCCTAATATTGGCTCTAGAATTTAAAATTGGATTGATGACATTTGAGTGTGGAGCAAAGTGCCTTGAAATTTTAAATAGCATGGAACCCAAATAGCGTGAAATGGCATACAAGAGGGCACACTAAAGAAAGGGCTCAAAAAGGAGTGTAAATTTGTAAGGTTGTACAATTTACAACACTACACCTATATAATAAAAATGACATTATTAATCAATTTACTAAACAAAAGAAATCACACTGGATAAGTTTATTGCAACTAAATTCTAGATTGTAAACATCTAGTAAGTTAATTTGTCATCTTCGTGTGGCTCCCGCATCTAATCATTCTATGCCAAAGGTTTCTCATAATTGAAGATCTTCATCTCAATCAAGGGCTTCTAGTTTCATCTTTGTTATCCTTTGGACTTTTCATCAAACCCTTGGTGTCAATTGGATTTCTTACCTAACTTAAATTGTATTTAAAAGCCTAAAACCTTGCATATTGAGTACCTTAAACGCCTTTTCATGGCTTTTAAGTCACCCAAGTTAAGTGCACTCAATATCTAACTAACCAACTCCCATGGGCACGTATGTAATTCAAGAATTAATTAAGGAGCACAATTTCCATAGACCATTCAAAGGGATCTAAGATAAATATTGAGAACTCCATTTTATTAAAAAATATTTGGGATTTATTTAAGGGCTTTCTCAATGAGTCTTTCATTGTTAAAGGGATGTGTGTGGATATTTGACCTAGGGAAGGTCCTTGTGCCTAAATACTTCCTAAGTCCATAATTGTTTGAACGGTTTTACAAGAGTTATGCTTTGATTTTTAGAAATGTCATTGGTATATGTGGAAAGGTGTTGTTTACTATAAATAGGGGATTGATTCAAACTATATTTGATTTGAACCCTAATATACTACAAAGGGTAAATTTGTAAACTTTAGCCACATAATATAATAATGAAAAACTCAACTATAGATTTATGTGGCTTCCTCACTATAGGATCAAGAAAGATGAGACATAAAGACACTATTACATTTTCCAAACAATGAGCATTACCCCTAAATTTGCATATGTTTGAAGGATATTTTTGTAACATAAATATTTTAATGGATGAGAATAGAGATAGGATGGAGGGGAATGAGTTTTACTAGTGTAACATAATGGGAGGTTTTTAGACAAGCTAGTGAACTTAGGCCATATCCTCTTTATTACATTAAAAGCAAGATGACCCACTAGGCTTAGGAGGCTTAAGTGCTAAGTGAGTGCAATGATCCTTCATTGTAATTGAGGCTACTTACACAAGTGTGATTGAATAATGCAAGACTCAAGGCTAAAATATAGACTTTAAATTACACAAACTAACAGAGCGTAGAAAACTAATTCTATAATCGGAAATAGAGTCCAAAGAGTGAAACTAACATGGAGATTCAATTTGATGTTGTTTTGGAGGTACTATAGAAACTTGGTCAACTTGTTCCCAAGACTAATCCATTTGGGTCGACTTGTTCCCTACACTTTTTGATGATTTTCGTTGCAAACTATAGTTGAGGTCATGTACTTTCTGGATCAAATCCCAAAATTGGCACCACCTATTCTCTACACAAAAAAGAGAGAAAAGGTTTGGTAGAGAGGGGTTTTCCTCATTCAATGCATATATATACCTTGGCACATATTGATTCTTCTTTGGATGATTAGATTTACATGCAATTCATTAGGTTATATGTTCTTTCATGTTAGATCTAATTCTTTATTACATTATTTTCTTTCATGCAATGTTTAAATAATCAATTTATTACTGATTTTTATTGTTTAGGCATTCCTTTCTTTTCTTGCATTGTGTATGAGTTTCATGACCTTGAGCCCTACATATAACATCCCCATGAGAAGTTATAGACTTATGGGTTCCCTAAAAGGTGTAGATCTTAAGTCCTCTAAAATATTCCATATGAATGTAGGTGATACCTCTATGCCTACCCATGACATACCTAACATTGTTAAAAATCACTCTTCTCTTACTTCACATGATGGGGATGACTCCATAACAAGAGTGTCTCCTAGCCAAGTGGAAAAGCTTGTTAATGATTTAGCAAAGCTTGAACATTGGATGGGTCAAGGACACTCTAATAGTGAGGCAATCTTCTTGATTGAAGGGCTAAGGATGGTTCAAAATGATGAAAAAGGTGTTGATTTTTTGTGTAGCATATCTCAAATCATTGATAGCAATCTTATGTCTATGAAAAGTTGTAGCAAATCCCTTGACCTTTCCAATCCTGATACTAATGTTGAGAATTTCATTCCTAATCCAACATTATTGATGTTCCTACCTATACTCCACCTATCATGACCACATCTATTCAAAACATTAACCCTACACATGTTAGTCTTGGAGAAATTCTTAATCCTAACATAACTCTTCTTGTGTGTGTTCCATGTATTTTCAACTATCATCTATATTTCAACAGAGTGGTTTGCACTAGCTTTCCGCCTTCTTGGTCCTACCACATTATCCACTCGATTCACAAGGCTAGCCGTCCTCTGATCTGGGCAACTACAGGACCATTATGATCGGGCACACCTTTGCCAAACTCTATGCTACAATGCTACATATCACTCTCACGAGACAGTTGGATAGTTTGGGTTGCAAGGCTAGAGGCCAGGCTGGTTTCAGAGTGGATTTTTAGACTATCGATCATATTCTTACCCTTAGAGCTATTATTGAGGAGGCTCGACACCACTCTTCAAAAGTCTATTGTTGCTTTGTTGACTTTCGCAAAGCCTTCGATTCGATTCCCCGTGCGGCGTTATTTCAGCGACTCAGAGATATTGGGGTTTCCGAGATTCTTCTCATTGCCATCATGAGACTTTACAAGAGTGTGGTCAGTCGTGTTCGGACCCCTCAGGGCTTATCTAACTTCATTCGAAGTTCTATTGGGGTCAAGCAAGAATGCCCTCTTTCTCCTACACTTTTCAGCATTTACATTGATGAGCTTGAGACTTTTCTGAGGGGCATCTTGCATCCCGAGGACGGGTGTTATCTTCACCAGGTTTTGATATCCATCCTTCTCTTTGCGGATGACGTTGTGCTTCTGTCCTCCTCTCCTGATGGGTTACAACGCCTTTTGGATGGTTTGGCCTCCTTCTGTGACTCTCGGCAGCTGGTGGTTAATTTGGGTAAGACTCGGGTTATGGTTTTCAATAGCTCGAAAACCTTAGATCGCTAATTCTTTAACAAAGGAACCGAGATCGAGAAGACATCCAATTACACCTATTTGGGCATATTGTTTTCTGGACTGCGATTCAGCTTGAGACCGGCCTTGGTTCCACGGGTCAACAAGGGACTGGGCTCACTAGCATTACTTGAGAGACAGTGCTTCAGACACCACTTCTAGGATAGCACATCTAAGATGCATATCTTAGACTCCCTAGTTAGACCTATTGTCCTTTATGGTTAGACCATTTGGGGGGCCTCCCTTCTAACCACTGATTGGGCGGCTGTTGAGAGAGTTCAGACCCTCCTACGGCGCTTCATCCGCTGTCACCCGACTACTCCTACCAGCATTATCCTTGCCGAGTTCAGGGCTCATCCTTTCAAGCTCTATATGATATTTGATTTAATTTGGTCTCTTCACAGACTCAAGGGCTTTGCGGACTCCGTTGATGGCAGATATTGTTATTCTTACTTGGCTTATTGTTCCTCAGCTTCGATTGCTGCCTCGGATCCTATTGGGCATGCTCGCTGCTGGTATGCTCAAGCCTCCAGGCTTCTCAGCACGGTTGGTATTGACATTGACCACCTTCCCCCCTTTCAATATTCTTTGGATGCCCCCGCTCATCTCCTTCCCCCTCAATCAGAGCTGAATGAGATCACCAGGATGGATATTTACAGGAGGTTTATCCATGTTACGTGGATGGACCCGTCAGGTGGCCTCTGTCCCCGTATGGCCTTCTATGCGGAGAACTTCATTGACATTCAGGATGGTATCATTGTCTAGCCTTATTACTCTTCCCGACGGTGGCCCCATGCCCTACGTATCCAGCTTGGCTCTTTCAGAGCGAGCTCTCACCGACTCTGCATTCAGACAGATCATCAGACCAGCAAAGATGAGAGGATTTGTCAGTGTTGTGACATGGGTGTGGTGGAGTGCGAGATGCACTTCTTATTCCATTGTCTGATATACTATGAGATTAGAGGGAGATTTCATTGCTTATTCAGAGAGTGCAGGTCCCTGTCTTCTTTATTCAGGTATGTTGATCAGCAGTGCCTTGCTCTTTTTCTTCAGGAGGCCTTCCGTCTTCGAGATCGCACTCTTAGGGAGTTAATCCCCCCTAGGTCTGTATCTCTCCATCCGCTTATCACTTCCTTTTTCACTCCGGTTACCTTTCCTAGAGGAACTAAATAGCTTTGGTGCCAGTCCACTTATATTCACTCCAGATCGATGAGACCACACAGAGACCACACTCTCACGCACTTGCACCATCAGCGTCGGCAAACATCTTCTCCCCAACACTAGATTCAAACTTCTCCACACATAGCTAGCTACCCTTCTATTTTGAGTTACTTTTCCATGAATATGAACCGCTAGTTGTGTGGCTTCGTATTCCCCCTGCTTGGTTATTCTACTCTTCTTCCCTTGTTTCTTGCTTTGTTGGTTCCGTTCTATTTTGTTTTTCTCGGACACCGTTTGGTGGTCTTGTTGCCTTTTGGCCCTTGTCTGTACTCTCAATCCCTTAGGCTCGTTTGTGGTCTCTTGTTGGACATTAATAAATTATCTTATCTTATCTTATACCTACTGTATGTGACTGAATGTGACTGAATGTGACCTCTAAATCAGGCACAACACAACATGGTCATTATTCACTTGATAGAATTTGGGAGAGAGTATGAAGAACTCAATCCAAATTCTATGGTGAGGCGACCTGTTGCCTCCTATGTGAATGGGGTGTTTGAATACTCTCAGAATGAGAGCCAACAGCTGGGAGACCAATTCAACAATGGAGGATTTGAAAGAAAATATGAGAAAAATGAATCTAAGCTAAGAATGAATGCAATTAATCTAGAAAACTTTGAAAGAAATATGAAATGCAGATTTTTATTTGATTTTGAAATAAAGATGATATTAGACTAAGAACAAGTAAGCAAATTTAATCTAAATGTGAAATGCAATTATACTAATATGAGAAATTGAACTAGATAATGCAATAAAAGAGCTTTGAAAATAATGAGATATGAGACTAAAAAATGCTAGAGTGAGGATGTTCTCAAAAATTGCTCTCTCTGAATGAGAAAAAGAGATTCATTAAATAGAACAAGCCAGAAGAGGAATGAAGAGTTTCTTGATTCGAAACGGTGGACTCTTCATTCCTAATTGAGACAAAAAGACAATGAATTATTTAATTAAAAGAATAGAATTTGCCACATGTGGGAGGTGACCTTTTGAGTAATTTGAATTATTAAATTCAAATAAAGAGGTGTCCATTCAATTAACTAAATATTTATTAATTCCTTTCAAGGGTATTTAGCTAAAGGGGGTGGAGTTTAATTTAATTAAAAGTACTTAGGACTTCATAATTAAATTAACTTATCATAGAGATTATTTAGCCAAATAAAGTCTAGGACTTAGGAATTATTTTAGCATTTGATTATTGCAATTTATGGTCTTTGCAATTGACATCAAGTCAAATTAAGTCAGGTATGAGAGAGAAAATTGCCTAGGGAACTAGGACTTTGGTGATGTAAAATCGAGATAATGCACCAAAATTGATGAAATTAAATAGGTGCCAATTTTGGGGTATTACATTTGCCCCTCTTTGAATTGATGTGCAAACAGCGCGTTGATTCAAAGAATAGTCTGAAGTGACAGATGAAAGCAGATCAAAGCATGAATTTTTCGAAGTCTAAGTTAGATTGCGAAGACAACGATCTTAGAAGAGAACCGGAATCGGGGTTAGATTGCCCCAATACCAATTGATGAAGATGCAGATTTAGGACTATCTCCGAATCAGGGTTAGATTGCCCCAATACGAAGCTTAGTCCTCCGAGACCCAGGTTAGATTGCCCAGATAACGGTCTAAAAGAGATTTCAAGAGTCATCTCCAGGACGAAGCTTGACTCCTAGGAATTAGGGTTAGATTGCCCCAATACCCAAAAGATTTTAAGAACCATCTCCAGAACGAAGAGTGATCCTTGAGGATCCGAGTTAGATTGCTCAGATACCTAAGAGATAGATGACAAGATAACAAGATGTGAGGCACCAAGATGCCCCTAGCAATGAAAACTGATGATTCAGATCAGACTGATTCAAGAATAGATTCCACAAGATTCAAATGATGTAATCATCCTGCCCCCTCGAGAGCGAAATGGAAAGATGACATGTCAGAAGGATGATAAACAACAAGAGATTGCAGAGCAAAAGCAATTAGACTAGATTCGCGAAGCTATAGAAGTGAAACGGAGCAAAGCAGAGGTCCTGTTGACCAAGTTTGACTAGGGTTGACTAAATTTTGACTAGGGTTGACTTGATGAAAAGAAGCAAAGATTTGAGAACATGATGCAAAGATGAGGATCTAGCAGGAAGATGACGCCAGAAGGTTGACTGCACAAGCATCCAATCCAAAAGGAGTTCAATATTTAAAATGCAATTTCAAGCTATCTAGAGATGTCAGATTTCGATTTCGATCCCGAAAAAGGATGCAGCCAAGATGAGACTAGGACAAAAGATGAGAACCTTTGATGAGCAGATCCAAAAGAAAGCAATCAAGAGAGCAACAAGAAAGCACTCCAAATGCAAGCCTAGAATGAAAGATGCAAATCTAAATGCAGGCCTAGGATGAAAAAAATGCAATCCTCCGGACTTGGCTGTTGGACTCATCGTATTTATCATCATTGAGTTCATTTAAGCACGGGACAATCACAAGATGCCATACAATTCTCCCCAACATGAGAATATGAATATGACATAAGTCTTCAATTTGTCGGAATGAGGTGTAAGCATTAAGGCACAAGAAGCTAGAATGACCTGAACACCTATTCCTTTTAATTTAGCAAGTTAACATAAGCATCAAAGCACATTTGCTAGAATGACCTGAATGTCTCTTGCGAACAAACACACAAAACATGCAGGAGTTCCTTCTTTTGCCAAAGATTGCTCGCAGTGACCCTTACGTTCACTTAACAGGACGAGTGTTTATAATTTCATCAGTAGCAGAAAGAAGTCACTCAAAAGACAAGGAGAAGAACCAACCTCACCAAAGCATCCATATAAAGGAGTCGAGGTACGCATGGCCATCCAATATGAGATAGAGGCTCTTACAAATGGACACCCCTCTTAAATGAATTCTTTGGATCATTGGAACTAAACCAACAAACAGAAAGTAAAAAAGCAAAGCAAACAAACAAGCACTCAAAGAAAACAAAGCTCAACATGCCTCAAAGGAACACACATTTAGTTTTAGTTTCAGTTCAAGTTCATGTTCAAGCGGATTGAAGTCGATTCGGAAAGATAACGTTCGAAGTCTCAATGAGATAATGACAGTAGGCAGACGTAATGAGAATCACTGGTGATTGATAAAAGGGAGAAATCCTGAAGAAGAGAGATCGAACGAAAGCTAGGTATCCACAGGCAGGCCTAGTGAGAACCACTGGCGACCAATGCTCAAAAGAGTTTCTGAAAGTGATAGGACAATGCCCCCTAGACCAGGCAGGTGCCCCCAAGTGTGAACCAGTTCCAATCCATGAAGAGTCGAGGAAAACTCAAAGACAAGTGCATGAGCTAGCAAACCAAAGCAGGAAACAAACTAAAGCAGGAAAGGAAGGAAAACAAACTAAAGCAGGAAAGGAAGGAAACTAAAGCAGGAAACTAAGAGCCAAGCGACGCTGAGATGAGATGTTACTTCAGGAAAATAAGAGGTGCCTATTTACCAGGTTTTCACCATCTTGGCAGAGATTCTATTTTTGCTACCATGACGCCTGTTTACCAGGTTTTCATCAATGGCACATTTTTCTCTTTTTCATTTTTTTTGTACTTTTCTCTTTTTTTGCTTTTTTTGTATTTTTTGAATATCTCATTTTTTTGTATTTTTTCAAATTTTTCATTTTTTTTGTATTTTTGAAATTTTTCATTTTTTTTGGTATTATCAAGGCGCCTGTTTGCCAGGTTTTCACCAGGACAATAGATACATCAAAGTGCCTATTTGCCAGGTTTTCACTAAGATGATCATTTTTTCAGGACATTTTGCAATTTTTAGGATTTTTTGCAATATATCAATTTTTAGGATTTTTTCAGGACCAATAAATATGTACATGAGCATACTGAGAATGTCAGCTATAGAACTTCTTAGATGAAGAGCGTTGATGGGCTCTTTGAGTTTCTCTCCTTTAGTAGGAATCTCTGAGAACACAATCATTTGTAGCAGTAGCCAGCTGAGAAGTTGCAGAATCAGAACCAGATGTTGTAGCAGTAACAGGAGAGCCAACCAGTAGTGTCCAATAGTCAAGAGATCCATAATCAAGGAAAGATCACTTAAGTGAGACCCACAAACATCCTCATGGACACATCTTAACTCTTTATCAGATTTCCCACGCTCTAAATGCTTAGGGAGAGTACATTCTAGATTTCTCTTAGTCATGTCATTAGCAATGAGGAGATGCTGATATGCACTTTGGGACAAGGCAAGATGGAGTGAAGAGTGTAAAGTATGAGAGGCAAGGGCAATGGAATGGAGGGAAGCATGAGAATTTTGGAAGCTCGAATGACAACTTTGATTTTTTCTTTCTTTGGAATCCACATAGCTTTTGAATTTTTTCTTCTTTACTTTGAGGTGCTTTTGATGACAATGCCTATAAAATGGATTTCGAGATCCATTTTTTATTTTATATTCTGGCTTTTGATTGTCTTCTTCTTTTTGAGGACCTTTGCGGTCTTTTGAACACCTTTGTTTCTTTCCTTTCTTCGTAGTCACATGTCGATTAGATGGGACATGGTGACCTTGAGATATAAGTGGATTCTCATTATTTTTATTTTTATGTTGCACATCCAAGTTACTTCCAAAAGACTTGGGAATGATGGATGAAAGAGGCTTATATGACTGGTTTAGGTGGAGAGGTGGAAATGGAAGTGGACGGGCCACTTTTCTAGGAGATGAAGGGGGAAGAGAAATCGATGGGATGGGCTCAAGTGCAAATATATCAGTATCATCCTCATCATTCATGAATGCATTAGGTAGATCAAGAAAGTAATCTTCCATAGAGCATTGTTGACTGTGAGTCATCTTAGAAGAGTCAGATAAGTTTGGAGGAATATTATGTGAGTCTAACCAAGATAATCTATTCCAAGAGTCAGGTCCCCTTTCAGGTGGTAAGAGTGTACGAATAGGAACCATTTCAATTTTGGATCTTCCAATATTCCATGAAGCTGTAATAGAATGGGGTCTTACATACCCATGATTTGATGGAGCAGTAGGAGTATAGCTTGGAGTAGATGGCCTAGGAGCCATAGGAATGATCTCCACAGGAGGGTGGAAAGGATCATCATCAATAGCTTGATCTGGAGGATCATAACTTTCTCCTCTTTTTGAGTTGTTAAGACTAGCATATAAGTGCATAGCATCAACTGGTATTTCTGTAGTAGCATCTGATATGGAGTCCCATTCAGCTAGAGACATAGTCGGAGGTAGACTTTCTTCATTGTTGTCATCTAACATAGGAAGTGTTTCTTCAACAGTAGGATCTTGTTCAGTAGTAGAAGCAGCAGAGTAATCTGGAATAGGCATATCTTGAGGCATACCCAAGAGGAGGGAAGCATCCAATAGTTGTTCCCAATCAGTATGTGTGCCATTGGAGTTGGCAATAGTAGGAGTCTGTTCAATAGCAGAAGTGGTGGAACAATCTAGAGTAGGCATACCCAAGATAAGGGAAGCATCCAGCAGTTGCTCCCAATCAGTATGTGTATCATTGGAATCGGCAGTAGTAGGATTTTGTTCAACAGTAGAAGTGGTAGAACAATCTAGAATAGGCATACCTTGAGGCATACCAAAGATAAGGGAAGCGTCCAACAGTTGCTCCCAATCAGTATGTGTGCCATTAGAGGCAGTGACATATTCAGTAGTAGCTGCAGTAGTAGAAATCTGTTCAGTAGAGTGTATAAAATCTTCCTGATGAGGACCAAAATCATGTTCCTGAAGCACTTGAGAAGGTAGATAAGCCTCTTTCTGGTAGTCTGAATCAAAATTTTGAACATTCAAAGATCTTTCATGTGTCATAGGATGAATCTGTGTTTCTTCATTATCTAAATCCTTGCATGAGTGAAAGCTGTAGCTAGGTTGGTCAAGCTCATCGCTCTGATAGCCAATACCAAATCTATCTTCAGAAGGTTCCTCACAGGAATATGGAGATGGAGGGAGAGTTGTCAAAAACAAGATGGACTCAATCTGATATTCCCCCATGCCAATATCTTTGATCTTCAGGGTCTTTTCTATTTCTTTTAGCTTGGCCTCATAGAACTCAGTGGATTCTCTATTGGTGGGAACAAAACTATCTGTCACTTGGGTAAGCATCTTAGCAGAGCAAGTATTTTGGCTAGCACTATTGTCAACGAGGATGTGAGGGATACTTTTGGGACCTTCCATAACTTCAATGTGCTGGGAAGCATTATGCGGGTGGCTCAACAAGTGATCGTCTTCCTCAGAGAATGATAAATAATGAGGCGAGGTCAAATGACCCACCATAGATTGAAACTGGTTGAGATTGAGATCTTTGGGGACGTTTACCTCAGTGAGGGCTTTATCCATAGATAGTTTTGGTCTAGATGTCGAAGGTTTGGGACCTTTGAGAACAATCTTTGCATGAGATCGAGGGATAGCATTCGCACAAGCTAGAGATTTTGTGTAGTTATAAGAGGGAGGTGCAGGGCCTCGCAAGACAAAGGGAGTTTTGGGTTTAGGAGTCTCCTCGCTCCCTGGAGCAATGATCATGTCACAATGAGAGATCCAAGGTTTGTTTCTAGCAAATCTAGAAGGCGGTTTAGCTTCTGTTCTAGCCTTCTCAGTGGCTTTGATCGTTTGCATGCTAGAGCTAAGATTAAAGATAGACTTTGAGGGTTTTGGCAAGTTAGAGCTGAGATTGAAAACCAACTTTGAAGGTTTTGGATCTCCCATCTTGTTGGTAGTATTATGAGAGATCATGAAAGAGTTGATAGGTTCAAAAGGATCAATAGGTTTAATTTTAGAAAGTGACCCTTCAGAGTCTTGCTGGTCTTCAAACAATGGGTTATAACATTCTTGAAATAGTAAGTCATACTGTATCTGAAACAATGGATTGTAATACTCTTGGAATGACGAAGAATGTGAGGATTCCTCACAAAGTTCAGATTTCATAAAAAATTCAGGATGACCTATGTCTTGATTACGAGGTTTACTTTGATCTTGATCAGTATTCTGAACGGGATAAGTCTTGCCACTTCGAGTCGTGACAGTCATAAACGAAGATGTAACGAGCAAAGATTCAGGATAAAGCTAGACTCTGTCTCTAAGATAACGAAAAGGAGATAAATGGCTAGAACAGCCAAGATGCAAGATGAACCTGGTACGAATTGTCAAAAAGAGATGGCTAGAACAGCTGAGATAAGACAATCACAATGTGAGGTACAAAAGGCATAAAGAGATAAGGTAGACTAATGAGAGACAATACGAGTCAAAGCAAAGATCGATTGATTCCTAACTCAAGACAACCAGTTTCTGATGGTGAACGACAGGAAAATAGAAAAACAAATCACAGACAAAAAGGCAGATCAGATTTATGTCATTGATCAAGCACATAAGACAACAATCAAGGAGTTCAAGCAAACAGTCTTCAAGCAATGGGCAAGGGACAAAGCAACCTTGCGCATGAACATGAATAGTGACTTAGTATTTCTACTCCCTAAGGACTCTACTTGTGTATGTTCTTGAGAATGTTTTAGCAGACACTTAAAACACAACAACATCCTAGTAAGTTGTCTACAAGGATATACATGGCTTTTCTAAAGGGAGTCCTCGATATACGTAAGGTACGTGAGGCACAAATCCGTAGATGAGAAGAATTAGAAATCACACAGCCGGGGGGAGACGGTAACCCAAATCTCCTCCTTCACTTCTCAAAGGTATAAAGTTCTGAGGCTTAGCCAAGAGTGAAATCTAACTCATTCCCAAGAGAGGTGTCTTTGGATTCACCTCCCGATATTTATACTCCGTCGGAACACGGGAGTTAAGGTCGTCCCTTGAGGTGATGAAATCCCCAAGCAGGCCTTCTAAAAAAATGAAAAGTAAGTAATTCTCTATCAAAAAGTATTGAAAAGCACTAAAGGTGGTGCATTTAACCCTTCAAGTAAATGTGAGGTGAGTCCACAAAGTGGTGCATTTAACTCCTCACACAAACTCAAAGTGAGTCCACACCCTAGAAAACAAGTGAGTTCCAAAAAGCACAAAAGGGTTGCCAAGTGGAACAATTAACGCTTCTTTCCTATAGACCCCTCCCCTTTAATGTGGCACTGGGATTGCAACCACAGGGCGGAAATGAGGGGCCGGTGGATTAGCGAGTCCAATAACCCAAGATAGCAATTTAGATCAATCACAAGTAATCTAAGACTGCTAATCAATACTACTCATAAGTGCAAGAGGGTTTGAATCATGGAATATTTAACTTTCCAAGTAGACATGAAGTGAGTCCACAAAGTGGTGCATTTAACTCTTCATGTAAACAAGGAATGAATCCATGCCCTCAATCACTCAATGAGATATTTGATATTGGAACCAAGAATTACTTAATGTTTAAAAGACAAGCATTCACTTACATAAACTTGTATAAAAGAAAATCTATGTTCATTCATTTCCCATTAAGAGCATCGATTAAAATGTGTTCTATGAAAGCATGTAAACACTCAAGCCAAACACATGAGAGGTTCAATTTTAATCCAAAATCCAAATGTTTTAGAGATTTTAAGAACTCACCTTAGGTCCAAAGATCTGCAATCCAGCATTTAGCACACATCCGAAAGTATAGAATCAAGATAAATCAATGGCAAACCGTAAGATATGTAACATTGTTTTTTTCAAGACAGTCTTTAAAGATTGATTTATTTGACCCATAAAATCACAATATTAAAATTTCTGGAAAGAATAAAGTTTTTAGCTAACATCAAGAACTACCATTTTCCAAAGTTACAAGGTCTTATGATTCCATTTGGTTCCTCAACTAATAACCTTTTTAGACTGCAATTGTTCTGTCATAAATCAGATTTAAAACATCAAACCCTGCCTAGGGAATATCATATCTTTCTCAAAATGAATCCAAATGAAACCAAACTAATTTTAAAGTAACTATTAATGAATCTAGTTTCCAAATATGTAAGCCATTTATTTTTCTCATTCATAAATCATTTTCTAAGAATAAATCATTGCCTGCAACTCCAATGCAGATTGTTAAAAACTAGTTTTCACTCAAATGCCCATAACTTTCACAAATCTGCATAAAAATAACTAAAACAAAAAGGAAATGAAAGATGATTCATGTATCTTTCCAATGAATATTATTAGAGATCCTGATTCTTCATAATTTGTCCGTACCAGATGTTTCAATCTGACTGTATTCAGAGAATCTCAAATCTGCAAATACCCAATTTCACCAAAATGATCATAACTTATTCATTTCTCAATAAAAATCAACCAAACCAAAAGCATGAGAAAGAGGATTCATCATTCTATCCATCCATTACTATATTAAAAGTTTTTCAAGCTGTAAATGGCCGTACAAGGTATGAAACCAACACTAAAGCTTAAAAACCAATGAAGAATGAGGCCAGAAATTTATCTTTTCTGCCCCACGGTGGGCGCCAAAATGTATGTGACTGAATGTGACCTCTAAATCAGGCACAACACAACATGGTCATTATTCACTTGATAGAATTTGGGAGAGAGTATGAAGAACTCAATCCAAATTCTATGGTGAGGCGACCTGTTGCCTCCTATGTGAATGGGGTGTTTGAATACTCTCAGAATGAGAGCCAACAGCCGGGAGACCAATTCAACAATGGAGGATTTGAAAGAAAATATGAGAAAAATGAATCTAAGCTAAGAATGAATGCAATTAATCTAGAAAACTTTGAAAGAAATATGAAATGCAGATTTTTATTTGATTTTGAAATAAAGATGATATTAGACTAAGAACAAGTAAGCAAATTTAATCTAAATGTGAAATGCAATTATACTAATATGAGAAATTGAACTAGATAATGCAATAAAAGAGCTTTGAAAATAATGAGATATGAGACTAAAAAATGCTAGAGTGAGGATGTTCTCAAAAATTGCTCTCTCTGAATGAGAAAAAGAGGTTCATTAAATAGAACAAGCCAGAAGAGGAATGAAGAGTTTCTTGATTCGAAACGGTGGACTCTTCATTCCTAATTGAGACAAAAAGACAATGAATTATTTAATTAAAAGAATAGAATTTGCCACATGTGGGAGGTGACCTTTTGAGTAATTTGAATTATTAAATTCAAATAAAGAGGTGTCCATTCAATTAACTAAATATTTATTAATTCCTTTCAAGGGTATTTAGCTAAAGGGGGTGGAGTTTAATTTAATTAAAAGTACTTAGGACTTCATAATTAAATTAACTTATCATAGAGATTATTTAGCCAAATAAAGTCTAGGACTTAGGAATTATTTTAGCATTTGATTATTGCAATTTATGGTCTTTGCAATTGACATCAAGTCAAATTAAGTCAGGTATGAGAGAGAAAATTGCCTAGGGAACTAGGACTTTGGTGATGTAAAATCAAGATAATGCACCAAAATTGATGAAATTAAATAGGTGCCAATTTTGGGGTATTACACCTACTTACCAAAATGTCCCATTTTTATATTCCAATGCTCCATCCATTTACCATAATATCCCACATCATTCATTATCAAACATGTCCATACTAACATATCCACTAAAGAAACCATTAATAACCTTGCCTAAAGTGTTCCATATTTACAACGGTTAACTTCCATAACCCAATCCAAATACATTCTTAGTTGTGACATTGCTAACATGTTATTAAACGACATCATTCGTGTCATTATCCTTCATTACATGGAAATACTTCACTCATAGGCTTATAATAGAAAAGTTGATCCCTTGATTCGTGTAGAAACATTTCAAACCTCATGTAGTGGCTTCTCTAATGATCATAAATTTATGGCTAAATTATTTGGTAGGACATGTAGAGATAAAGTCTTACAATAGATTTGTTCCTTACCCACTTATTCTATTAATTCATTCGAAGTAATAAATAATGCTTTCATTCAAAAACTTCAAAATAATATCAAGGTCCTAAAATTTCTTCAACTAATTCGATTCATTTTAAGCAGGGTGTTGAGGAAAAAGTAATTGATTGTATTGGTAGATTCAAACATTTGCATGCTCAAATTTTTTATCATGTGTCTAATATGGATATTCAAAGAATTTTCATTTATAATTTGCAAAAAGACATTGGAGATAAGTTATTGTTTTCTGAGCTTACTTCTTTTACCCAATTGTGTGCAGTGTTTCAGAATTATCAACTTCAAGTAAGCCAATTTGAGTCATCCAATTCAATGGCTCCAGTTGATAACAAAGATGTCTCTCAATAATCATCCCAAATCTTCCAAAAGTCCAACAAAGGTTTCATCAAGATCAATAATTATTCAAACAATGTTGATGCACATGCAACATCTGATGTGGCTCCTTTGTCATCCATTTTCAAACCATCGCATAATTTTAAATTTCTTTCGGAATACTTGCATAATGTTATGTTGAAGTTTATTAAAGCTAATATTTTCAAACTTCCTCCCATAAAACCTATTAACACTTCCAAACCATTTCCAACCTTCTATGATTCCAAAGTCTTTTGTCAATACCATCATCAACATGGCCATGATATTAAGAAATGTTTTCATTTGAAAAATATTATCCAAGACCTCATAGATTGCAATACCATAACCGTTAAGCATGTGAATGATAAAGGAAAAAAACTCATTGCACTCCCTATAACCAAAACTTGCAAATCTATATTGATCATTTGTCTTCTCATTCTACCAACACTATTGAGCAAACTAATTCATTGCCTTCTTTTTTAGAAAAATGTGTTTCAACCTTGTAGTCTAAGGTGGCAGTTATTTTTAGGTGGTCTAAAATTTTGAGCTCAATTCTAAAGGTCTTAGAGGCTCCGAAAGGGGTCAAAAATTTTATAAGATAATGCTATGTTTTCTCAACTATAGAGCGCTTCGAGAGGTTTCCAAAAAGTGGATATAATAGATAATCGGTACACAATTCAAAAGTTATGGTCTTCGAAAGTTGGGTCTCCCGAAATAGGAAATGTATAAATGTGTCAAACATGTAAATAAATTGTGAAGGGGAATTACACATGTTGGTGTGTGTATTGACACACCATCGGTCATCTATATTGGAGATAAGATGGGCACTGCTTATTGGGTGGTTTTAGCCCATGGTTTTACAATACTATTTGATAGTTTCTTATATTGTATCTCCTATATAGTAGGTGTGTGAGATGGAGGTTGAGTGTAAGTCTTACAGCTTTCTAGATACCTCTGGATCTCTGGTCAATGATACTCTTGAAAGAAGCTTCCTCTGCAAGAATATTGTGATCTATTTTTTATTGTTGAATAATATTGGATTGTTTTTGGAGTGTGGGGTTTTTCTCCCGAAAGGGTTTTCCCTGCTTAAATCTTTATGTTGTGGTATGAATGTTATTTATCCTTAAGAAGCTTCTCCTCAGACACTAATTCTAAATTTTTCTCCTCAATAACAATATGATCATATTCACCACTTGGTTCAGGAAGTGATATCTATCATAGGTTGAAGTTTCTTTTTCTTCTTTCTACTCATGGTAGTTTTCAACTTATGAGATATTCTAGTTGTTTTCTTAACAATTATCTTCAATTTTAATTCCTCCCTAGAATTAGTGGTGACAAAATTCTTGGATTAGAAATTATATAGGAAACTTGTGATAGTGATGTTGATTTTTCTACTACAAGTGCAAAAGTAGAAGATTTAATATGCTTCCCTTCAAATGTTTCCTTAATGGGTACATAAGAAGTTGGCATTTTTTATGTCACAGTTAGTAATGAAGTTGCAACCTTTCTCCTCCCCAGATGCAAGAGAAGCTTCTCAAGAACTACAATTTGATAGGCTTTTCATCAAAAGTTTTAGGGTCAAAAGTGACTAGACTCGCCCCTGCCCAACTATTTCAAGCTGAAATTTGGATCACATGTCAATCATTGTTTTTGCTTCCCAAATACAGTCTTCGAATCAATTTTTTTGTTCGGAATCAATCTATGCATGTGGAAAGTCATCTCTCTCCATCTTGCCCTGGAACTTGCATTTTCCACTTCCATTTGTATAGTCTTCTTCCACAAAAGGTAAAAGATCACTGCATCCCATCCACCTAGTGCTTGAGCCTCCTTTGGCCTAGTGGATCATCTTCATTGGACAATGTACGATAGAAGATAGGTGTAAGCTTCCTAGCTTGTCCATTTATCCTAGTGATCCATCCTCACACCTCCATTTTTCTTTCATTACAAGTACCAATATCATTATCCATTGGGAGAATCCTTCATAAAGTGAATTCAATGAGATAATCTTGAGTACTCGTTAAATTTAGTCTCTTGATTGATCTATTGTATAACTAATACGAGGAATTTATCATGGCTATCAAAAAACATTCTTGGTAATATGAAGTCCTAACACATTGCAAGCTGTTTATTTTTCTCTTACCTCTATGGACTTGCTTATTAACTTACAAAAGTTGGGAAGAAACTTTAAATTGTGTACAACAACCTATCGATAATATAAATTTTACTACTAACATTGCACATAATAGGTTGTCATATGAATAAATAAAATTAGAATGGACCACTACGGAACTCTAAGTCCTATTCTTATTAAAAAAAAAGCCATCTCAAAATAAACACAAAACTAAATGAGAAATGACACGTGGTAGACCTAAATTTTAGAATTGCACTTTATTTTGTCATGTTTATGTGAGAATTTTACAAAAGAAAAATATCAATAAATGAGCATCCATCAAGGGATTGCAAGTGAATAAATACCATAAATTGGGGTACTTTGCTTCTTTAACAAATAAGTTAATAAAAAAAAATTAATGACATCCATCAAGCCAAGCAATTTAAGAGACCAAGAATCATAACTGCAATACATTTTCAAAATTTTATGATGTTATATCGTCATAAAAAGATTTGTAGTTTAGTTAAGCCTCGTTTCCTCAAATAAGACAACAAGGTTATCTAAATTTAAACCTTGTTTATATATATATATATATATATATATATATATATATATATATATATATATATATATATATATATATATATATATATATATATATATATATATATATATATATATATTCTCATATGCTTTGCATTGCATGATGGAGAGTTGGTTTGTCTACATGACCCCTTTATTGCAAAAAAGATATGTTCTCCTTTCCCAATTTTCCTTGGGTGTCTAGTCAATCTATTGATCAAGAGATCGCATCTAAGATGATGTCATCTAATCTTCAAGAATGCAATTAACAAATTTTCTTTCTCCTTAATGAAGATCCCCAATAATCTTTTTCATCATGTTCCCTAGTGAGGTTAAACTTTTTGATATAATAAGCTTTTTTTCAACTAATTTAATTAAAAAATTTAGCACTCCACTATCATCGAGTTTTGAGCAATGCATTGGAACCAAGAATGGTTGACAACTAAAATAAGAGAAGCATAGCATCCAATTCTTGTCAATACAAATGTTGAGTGGAATCTTGTGGTCTAATTGCTAAGTCTAGTTGGAGGCTCATCATGATGGAAGAAGCAGTGTTAGCATATGTGGAACCTTGCTAATCCTAATTCTAGTAGCTACAACATGACAGTTAGTACTTGCAACAAATATGTGTGGTGAAGTTTTGTAACAATTGCAGTAGCATGATAGAAAAATGCTTAGAAATTTGACAAGAGCAACCACAACTACCTTTTACAGTCTTGAGTAATAATCATCCTCCAAAAAGATTTACCACATGTATGTGATGAAAACCTACCTGTTATGAGCAAGCTCAAACATGCATACGTTGGGAATAAACAAGTTATTCAATATTAGTCTAACATTTTATATGAACTTGCAAAACCATAAAAAGGCTTCCACCACAACCTCCGATGAGCATGAAGCAAGTGCACCCAAGACTTGCTTGATTTAAGTTCTTAGTGATGGTTGTGGGTGTGCTTTCCCAACACAATAAACTAAATCTCACTTTGATTAAAGAAATGATGAATGCAAAGAGCTAAATGCAAACTAGATCAAAATGATATTGAATGAACTCAAGAACTAGTTATAAAGAACTAGCCTCAAGCATTCAATGTGACTAAGAAGAGTAGAAATGAACTAAATGCAACTATCTACCATGAATGCAAAAACTACCAAATATGTTAGATAAAAATCACTAAATGCAATGAAATAACTACAAGTAACAAACTAGCATGATAACTCTAAATGCAAATAATGGATGATTTACTCTTGGCAAGGTTCATATTTATAAGATTTTGGAGGCCTGGGGTGAGGTGGATCTTATGTGGCATCCACATAGGTGTCACCTGATGGACACATAAGCCATGCAAGTGTCCAAATTCACTCACACATATATGAGCAACTTGAGATGTGATGAGTCAATGTGTACTTCAAGTACGCATTTGTAAGTGTGTGTAAGAGAAAAAGTCCATTTTCACACTTTTGGAAGGTGTAAGAAGTGTCATCAAAAATTCTAACAAGTCTTGTTTAGGCAATTTTTAGCAATTTTTTAAAAGATAATTTTTGGAAATTTGTTCACACATATGTGAGCAAATAATTAGAACTAATGGGTGTAGGAATCCAAAATTTAGCTTAATTAACCCTAGTTAATTAGTGAGTAGGTCTATTTGTTGAGAGTGGTGTTAGTAGGGTAGGATCTAGGTCTAGATTTAGAATTAACTAATAAAAATTAGATTAATCATAGTTTAGAAGAATAATAGAATGTGAGGCGAATTAAATAAATTAAAATTTATTTAAAGGGGGATTATATGGAGGAAAGGTATTAAATAAAATTTAATACACTTAAAGAGAGGGTATTTAAATTAAATTTAAATATTATAAAATAATGAACTAAATTTAATTAAATAGGTAGAGGAATATAACAAAAATAATTAAATCATGGTTTCTCAATTTTTTCCCCTCTTCTGAAATCTTGAACAAGATTTTGATTTGGGTGAGGCTCCTCTATCTTCCCCTTCATCTTTGGGTTAACTCCCAATTTGAAGCGGTGGGAGAGGCTCTTGGAGACTTTTTAATGGTGGATGAAGAGTCATCTGATATTATGCACTCGACTTATGTGCAAATACTGGTAGAGATGGATATCTCTAAGGGGTTACCAGAAAAGATTAAAGAGAGTACTCAAAGACTTCATGGATTCAAACTTTGGACTATGAAGGGCTTCCTTTCAAATGTAGGAAGTGTTTTAAAATGGGTCACTTGGCGGCCCAGTGCAGATTACAAAGGGCCAAGACCAAAAGATCTGCTTCTTGGTGGAAGGGTGCTTCTTCTGATCATTATACAGTAGTTAAGAAAAATCTTGATCTTGCTGAGAATGTTGGTCTTGAGGATGTTCCTCCTGTAGGAATTGTTCCTTTGGGGTTTACTATCAGTACTGTTGGTAGTTCTGATGTTGTTCAGTCTGTTGGTGTTTCTTCTGTTGGCACTGTTTCTATTGAATCTAATGGTAATTCTCTCAGTAATTCTATTGTTGTTGGGGTTCCTCCTATTGGCTCTGGTCTTGCTAGGTCCATTGAATAGTCTGTTGGTGTTTCTTCTGTAGACATTGTTCCTACTGGATATAATGGTTATCTTCCCAGTAATTCTTTTGTTGTTGGTGTTCCTCTTGTTGGTCCTAGTCTTGTTGGGTCTACTGACATTTCTGCTAGTAGTTTTGGTGATGGACAGTCTGCAAGTGTCTTTACTATTGGTTTTGTTCCTGTTGGGTCTGATGGTTTTATTCCTGGTAGTTTAGTTGTTACTGTTGGATTTAATTCTAGATATGTTTTGGTCAATGTATCTTGTAATTTTGATGTGCGGGCAACTAGTTCTTATTCGACTGGACTTTCTATTGCTGCTAAGAAATCTGGACCTAGTGTTTCTCCTTTGCGTAAGGAGGAAGGTCCTTTTGTTGGTTTTGTCCAAACTTCTTTTGTTGGTTCTATTGTGGTTGGTTCTTTTGCTTCTCTCTTGAGACCGATTACTCAAGACTGGCAGGAGAAGGCTTCTATGGTAGAGGAGGGGTGGACCCCAGTTATTGGTAAACATCATAAAAAGTCTTCTCTACAATTTGATATGACTCTCCACTCCCAAAAGAAGGGAGGTAAAGGAAAATCTTAGATTTTCCTCGTTTTGTTTTGGTTGTGGGATTCAGGTTTCGTTCCCTTTGGGCAGATTGGGTTTTCCTGTTTCTTGCATGTTTTGTTTGGTCTTGTTTTGTGTTATTCCTCTGGTTTGACTTGGGTTGCTTCCCTATGTTTACTAGCAGCATTCTATCTTAGATATGTCATTGAATATCTTTATGATCTCTAATTTGTAAGGGGTTTCGGGTTCCCCTCAAAACTTGTCTTTACACTAATCAAAAACAAAAATAATTAAATAATTATAATGTTCGGACAATTTTAAGAGTCTACACCACCCATGTACTAACTATAGCTTTACATTTATTTCGAAATATGTTGTTGAATATCTTTATGATCTCTAATTTGTAAGGGGTTTCGAGTTCCCCTCAAAACCTGTCTTTGCACTAATCAAAAACAAAAATAATTAAATAATTATAATGTTCGGACAATTTTAAGCGTCTACACCACCCATGTACTAACTATATCTTTATATTTATTTCAAAAGAGACCATGCTCTGCATTTAAGTCACCTCCTGAACTAGTTTCTCTCAAAAACAAGATTGATGAGATCTACTCCATAGAAAAAGTTGAGCAATGCCCACTTTACTTCTAAAACAAATGCAATGCTCTCTCCATCATTGCTTTTTGAAAGTAAAAAACACAAAGAAAAGTAAACCCTTTAGCATAAATATGCAATCCTCTCTATTTTTCGAGAAGAAAATAGAGATTAAAAAATAAACTTTATAGTATAAATTTGTAGTTCTCTCTTTATCAAATTTGCATTTTTTAGAAGGAAACAAACATAGAAAAAATACCCTACTACAAATATGAAAGAATGAATGTATTATATCATAGCAACAACAGAGAAACTACACAAGAGTAGATTTGATCTTAAATGTCGTGCTTGCCTCTATAGTGGTGGAGAGGAGTTGACACTTGTTGATTTGAGTCCAAACCTGGACATTCTCACCAAGGAACTAATTAACAGATCTCAGCGAAATCGTCATCCAATGTTATGGGCTTTGCCCTATGCATATACAAAATGATGAGTGGAGTGTTTTGTTCTACCATATGTGCAACTGCATCCTTATGATTTATACCTATGAAATGAAGGCTATCTATAAAAAATTATGGCATAAGATTATTTGGGTGAAAAAATCTTTATTATTTATGTACTTACATTTAATTTAAATAAAATCTTTATTATTTATGTACTTACGTTTAATTTAAATAAAATTTATTTAGATTTTTTTAATTTTCTTAAAACAAATGGTTACATGCAATTCGATTTTTCTATTCTTACATTAATGAAGATAAGTTGTTTTATAAGTGAATAGAAAAGAAATGAATAATTTACTTTAATTTAAAAAATATGTACAAGAAATAAAACTATAGAAATATAAGTAGATCTTTTAAAGTTAGTAAAATGATTAGTCTATGAAAAAAGTATATTGTATCTAACAGATGCATAATTATGGCATATCATTATCTAGGTGGACAACTCTTTATTATTTACCTATTTGTATTTAATTTGAACAAGATTTGTTCATATTACATGCGACTTGGTCATCCTTGCATTAATGAAGATAAGGTATTTTGATGCTTTAATAATTTTTCCAAATTTCCTTTTTCCAATGTCTTAACTTTAGAAGAAAAATAATTTTCTTAAAAGAAAAAAATTAAATTTTGCACCAATTGCTCAAAGAAGCAGTTAATGGGCAATAAAATAAATAATTTTTCAAGAAATAGTTGAAATTATTAAACAATTGAAACATTAGAAACATAGACAATTTTGAATAAATTCATAAAGATGATTGGATAAAACGAAAAACTAAAAAGCATCCAACCGATGTCATAGTTTCAGTAACTAATAACCTTCAACATAAGAGAGGCAACAAAAATGCTATGAACTAATAACCTTCGACATAATAGAGGCAATGAAAATGCTATGAAACTATAAAGTTGACCAAATAAAGTATAATGCATTATTTGTTTGCAATCAAAGAACCCTTGAATCTACAGACAAGGGTAAAACACCAAGACAAGTTAAGATAATAATAAATGTCTTGATAAAAAATAAATGACATAAATAAACTTAAAAGAATGCAAGTGTGAAAAGAGTATAGAGAGAAATTGGTTACATAAAATATCTACATCATATATGCATAATAGTGTTGATTTTTTTATCACTTGTTTATTTATTTCCTTAAATCTATTCAAACACTCTTACAATTTAATATATTTATTCATACATTAATTATTGAATTCAATCTATATCTATTTCATATGACTTAATTCCTCCTCAAGAACCATTTTGCACCCCATTTAGGGCCCGTTTGGGGGCTAGAATTAGACTTGAATTGGCATTATATAATTCAGGATAATGTCAATTCCATGTTTGTGTCCATCCAAAAAATTAGAATTTCAAAATTCCAATTTTGCCCCAAAATGGGCATTTGCATCTTCCACTCAAATAGGTGGAATTGGAATTTCCAATTCCAATTCTAATTTTTATAAAACTAAATTTAATGTTTTGTGGGATCCATGACTATAAGGATGTATATTATATTGCTATAAGAATGTATATGTATACATATACACAAACGTGTGTGTATATATATACATATACATGTGTATATATACATAAATGTGTGTATATGTATATACACGTGTATGTATTCATGTACATATATACATGTGTGTGTGTATGTGTGTATATATACACGTGTATATATAAACACGTGTATGTGTATATGTGTGTATACACACACATGTGTGCATGTGTATATATACACATATATACACATATGTGCATATGTATATATATACACACATGTATATGTGTATATATATAGATATATACACACCATATTCAAAGAAATTAAAATAAAGAATTAAAATTCCTTATGCATTTTCTTAATCATCTTCCAAGTGAACCAAACGGATCAGCCCATATTCCGCAAATCATTTTCAAGATTTGTATCTTCCAAAATTGACTATGTCACGCATTTGGTATTCCAGCACCCAAACAGACCATTGAATTGTATAAAACTTTCCTCTAGATAGGAAAAGATCTCACACAGCAACAAAATTTCCTTCCTTTAATGGCATAAGTCTTTAGGAACGGAACAAATAGTAGATGAGTATTTGGAGGGTTGAGGCAGCCGTACGAGACAATAGAAGTTGGGACACTTAGTTCACTTCTTTAATGATTCCAACAGCCCTCTTTAATGACTTTACATTAGTGGAAAGCCCAAGGAAAATGCCAAATTTCCTAAACTGTGATGATGATGGACACATCTTCCTTACGTTGGAGTTGTTACTTACTCTTGTGGCCATTTCATTCATGGTAAGCTTATTATTACTATGGCTTTACTATCATGGCCCCCTTCAATGGGACAATGAGATGTGGGCCCCGTGTGTGCCCAATGCCGGGTATACTTTCCTCTGTGTTTTATCATTTGAAAGATATTTACAGTTGGACGACCCAGATGTTGATCGAGTGCGAGGGGAGTTTGAGGTTCAATGTCTACCATGCTTTCTCTCCTCACCACTGAACATTCTCAAGACCAAGTTTGGGAGCTTCCCAAAGGATGCCCACTACAAATCCCTTTTCATTGATCTTCTAGGCGATGGCATCCTCAACATAGATGGCTCTCAATGGGAATGTGCCCCAAAGAATATGAGCTCTATTCTCTTAACAACGAGATGATCCACACCATTCAAGAATCAGTTGAGAGCAAGCTGCACACCTTCTGTAGGAGTGAGGAGATGGTGGATCTTCAGGGTGTTCTCGTGCATTTTGGCTTGGATAACGTGACTTCGCTGAGCTCGGGTGTGGATTGGGGAGGTTAACAACCACAACCGGTCATTCGTAGATTGTGAAGTCATCGAACAAGCTTTGGACGTCACTGTGAGCAGCTTGTTACAATGAATCTTTATAAAAAAGACTTGCAGTTTTGTTAAGTCTTGTTTCTTCAAGTAAGGCGCTTCTAGGTTGTTTCATATTAGATACGCATATTCCAATCCGTTATGCTGACATGTTCTCTTTTCCAATCTATACATGTTTTCTTTTCCAATCTATTTTGGGCATGGAGACTATCTATTGGTCTTGTATATAAGATGATATCATCTATGTAATTACAACTTTGTCTTTCTTTAAATTATACTTTCAAATAATATTTTTCATCATATTGTCAATTGGAGTTAAATTCTTCAATGAAATAAGTTTTCTTTTAACTAATTAATTTTATCTTGTAAGATTTTTGAAGTTCTATTATCATGTAGGAGTTTTGAGCAGTCCACAAGATTCAAGAATCTCCTATAACAAAATAACTCTCCAGACAAAAAAGAAGCAATAAAAAAGTTATGGAATCATAAAATTGATTATCTATCTATGCATACAAAATTTAGAATAGTATATTATTCATACAAAATTTAGAATAATATATTATTCATTTAGAGTGAATGAATCTTTGAGTACATAAACAAAGATGAAACACAAACAAATTAAAGACATGATAAGTATCTTAATTCTATAATATAAAATAAAAAAATAAAGACATTAATGAATTTAAGAATACAAATGTCAACAATACATACAAGGAAGCTAATTGGATAAAACATTTAAATTGAGACCAACAAACCCATAATATAATCTGTACTTTTTCTATCATATATTTATTTAATAATGTTAAAGACACCAGCAATTTAATATTTCATTTATTCATCCATTTATAGTTTGATTCCTCCGTATCTTTTCTTGTGACTTTGTTCCTCCACCACAACTTTTTTCACAACTTTTTTCAGACGATTCCTCCGTATCTTTTCTTGTGACTTTGTTCCTCCACCACAACTTTTTTCACAACTTTTTTCAGACAGATAGTTATTGATAAGCTACCAAAAAGAATACCATCTTTACCAAATGAATCTCATGAATGCACCGATATTTCCTTTAAAGTGATACACCTTTTTAAGAAGCGAAATAATAGTAGATGACAATTTGTAAAGATGGCACGAGACATTAGAAAGAACACTTACTCCATTATTTAATGATTCCAACAGCCTTCTCTAATGGCTTTATATTAGTGGAACGCCCACTTACAATGCAAAATGTCCCGCAGACGATGATGAAGATGGACACATCTTCCCTGAGTGAGAAGGCTCTTGTTGCGGGCATTTCATTCTTCATAAGCTTATCATTACTCTGGCTTTGCTATCATACCTTCCATAAGACAAGGAGCTGTGGACCTCGAGCATGGCCGATAGCAGGAATGCTTCCCTCTGTGTTTTATCACTTGAATGATATCTACAATTGGACGACCCAGATGTTGGTGGAGTGCGAGGGGACTTTGAGGTTCAAGCCTCCATGGATGTCTAACATGCTTTCCCTAGTCACCGCTGATCCCAAAAACATCGAGTACATTATCAAGACCAAGTTTAGGAGCTTCCCAAAGGGTGCCCGCTACAAATCTGTTTTCAATGATCTTCTCGGTGATGGCATCCTCAACATAGATGGGTCTCAATGGGAGCTTGCCCGGAAGAGGATGAGCTCCACTATCCATTCCCCCAATTTCAGAGACATGATGATCCACACCATCCAACAATCAGTTGAGAGCAAGCTGCTTCCAGCGGTGGATACCTTCTCTAGGACAGGGGAGATTGTGGATCTCCAGGGTGTTCTTGTGCGTTTTGGCTTGGATAACATGACTATGCTGAGCTTGGGCGTGGATTTGGGAAGCTTGACAACCACAACCGATCATTCGGAAATTTTGCAAGCCATTGAAGAAGCCTTGGATGCAACAGTGCGTAGGTGAACATCCTCTCAATTCTAATGATGAGTATGTGTCGTATATTTAAGCTTAAATAATATATTTTAAGCTTTGATTTAATTTAGATTGTATTAATAAATGGGTTTTTTAATTTCGTTTGAAACACATTAAATTTGATATTTTTAGAGAGCTCCTCAATAGATCTAGTTTGGGATGAGTCATATGAAAAAGTTAAAAATTTTAACCGCATTAAATTTTGATATCTTTAGAGGACTTGTCAATAGATCTAGTTTGGGATGAGTGATCTGACAAAGTCAAAAATTGGAGTGTGTTTGTGATTTGCAATGAATCAATAGGTGTGATGCATATGCAACAACATACCCTGCGCTTTGATTTGTTCAGATTTGACTTAAAACATACTCTAAATTTTGACTATGTTTAGATGGCTCCAAATCACAGTGATAGATGGGTCTTACAATCTTATTTAAACAACATACTGTCTTTGATTTTATCCAATGACTCATCAATAAATGTGATTTCATATGGACCATCTAAACAAGATAAAGCTTAGAGTGTGTTGCATGATTTGGGATGAATAAATAGATGTGATGAATCTATAATACATACTCAAAGTTTTAACTTGTTTAGACGGCTCAAGTTAAAATCACAATAATAAATAGACCTTACAATTTTGTTTAAACATCATACTCTTAAGTTTTGACTTCCTTAGATAGCTCATCTATAGATGTAATCTCAGATGTGTCACCAAAGCAAGTAAAAACTTTAAGTGTGTTGTGCGATTTGAGATGAACCAATAGATGTGATGAATCTGCAATACATTCTCTAAGCTTTGACTTGTTTAGAAGGCTCAACGTATGTCACAGTAACAGATGGATCTTACAATTTTTGTTGTTGTAAACAACATACTTTAAGTTTTGACATTCTTAGATGGCTCATCAACATATGTGATTTCAGATGAGTCATCTAAGCTAGTCAGAAATTGGAGTGTGTTGTATAATTTGAGATGAATCAATAGATCTCTGCAACAACAGTATACTCTTAAGTTTTCACTTGTTCACATAGATCTACATTGAAATCAAAATTTAGATTGTGCTGTATAGACTTACATAGATCCCACAAAAAAAAGAAGATAAATCATCCAAACAAATCAAAACTTACACAGATTTTACTAAAAAAAAATATTGTAATTTCATATAAATCATCTAAATTAATCAAAACTTTTTAAATATATATTGTAATTTCATATAAGTCATCTAAATTAATCAAAACTTTTTAAATATATTACTTAAGCCTGCATTTAACTTGTATTGCCCTGCAGGTTCATTCTACCTTCTATTGTATGGAAGAGCATGAGATATCTAGGTCTGGGAACGGAAGGGAAACTGAAAGCATCCCTGCAAATTATTAATGCATATGTTGCTCGTGTAATCGCGGCCAGACGGAAGGAACTCCGAGGAAGCGATTTCAAAGGGCACGACATATTGTCGACAATGATGCGAACAGAGTATGAGATGAAAGACGAAACCCTACGAGACGCGACACTGAATTTCGTGCTAGCAGGGAGGGACACAACCTCCATAGCGCTCTGCTGGTTTTTCTGCCTGCTTGCAAAACACCCAATTGCAGAAAAAAACATTCTGGTCGAAATCAGGCGGATCAGGGGAAACAGGGCCAAATTGTCGGTGGAGGAGATGAAAGAGATGCACTATTTGCAGGCGGCATTGGCAGAAACTTTGAGGCTTTACCCCTCGCTACCCATAAACTGGAAGCAGGCGACAGAAGAGGAGGTTTTGCCCGATGGCACGCGCCTCAAGAAGGGCAGTAATCTCATCTTCCCCATCTACTCCATGGGAAGGATGGAGTGGATTTGGGGCCAGGATTGTGCTGATTTCAAGCCTGAGAGATGGCTAAAAGGGGGTGTTTTTGAGGGTGAAGGCGGGTTTAAATATCCCGTCTTTAATGCAGGGCCGAGAGTGTGTCTTGGCAAGGATTTCGCGTTCCTGCAAATGAAATGGGTTGTGGCTTCTCTTCTTCCTCGATATCGAGTCCAGGTGCTCAATAACGATCAAATTTTTCGGCCTCAGTTGGGGATCACGCTTGGTTTCGCCAAGGGATTGCCAGTTACCATACACCCGCGCCCTTGATTGCATATGTATACATATGGGAGACGAGATCCATGAAAAATTATATAGATATATGTGTCAGAGGGACAAAATGCATGAAAAATGAGATCCCTCAATTTCATATACAATAAATATTGAAGAGATTGAGATACCTGCAAAATTTCCATGTCGCTTTGCATGTTAAATCAATCGATTCTATAGATCTGTAGAAGCCAGTTATTTATCGGCACCAATCTTCATTGTAATAATATTTGGTCAATTGCTACCGTCACGTCCGAACGCCTATGGCGAATTTGCTACTCTGTCGATCCACTCGTGTACAGTTGCGCATTTCATGTTGATTCTGTTACGTTTGTTTCAACCGTTAGGGTAAAGGATGAATAATAGTATGTGAATGTTCCAATGACCATCCATTGTTATGTCTAATTTTTAAGCCGATAGGCTTTATGTGGGAGCTTTGCTCCCGGAAATAACTTTAAGCTCTCTCTTCCGGGATTGTTTTCTTTTCCGGCCATGGAAGATAGTTCAGATTTGTCTGATTTAATAGTTGCAGGAAAGCTTAATGTAAGATCAAGACAAAAAATGAATCAGGGTAGATGTGCAATGCTTCATTCTTTTTCTAATGCATAAGCTATGGCTACTCAACACCGTTGTTGAATGGAGTAATTTTGTAGGCATTTACTGAGGTGTAGAATCAGCTTACTTAAATTTAAGAGTCATAGTGACATTAATCTCACATCTAAAATAAGGGATGACTTTGTTTATAAGGGAGTTATTGAGATTTTATGATAAACGTATGGTTCTTATTTTTCATTCTTTTCTTCTTTTATACAATTTATTCCATTTTTTAAACTTGATTTACATGGAAGGAGAGCTGAATTTTGTGAGTCCAAAAAATATTTGGCATGCAATTATTTTATAACATCTGAGATAGGAGAATTAAAAAGAGAATTAAAAGGATGCTACATAAATCCAAGCCAAAATTTCCCCCTTCGAGTGAGTTTGAAAAGTATTCTGAGATACAAATTTTCTCAGCAGGATGGTGCTAAATTTATTTAAACTTCCACTGTGTATTTTGCCCCTACTAGTGATGGCATTTTCTTTGTGACTTATTTTTTTGTTTTAGTTGGAAGGGCGTCTTGAATAAGTCATTGGTTTTATGAATATTACTTGGCAATGTAACATATATGATTAATTTTGATATGAATGTAGCATCTTCCTTGCTTAGTGCATCTAGGTTGTAGGATATTTGATTCTCAATGTGCTTCAGCAAGTGGCAAGAATAAAGGGTGAGTTACCTGGCGCTATTCTCTTTAATCTTTTGTAATAATTTATCTTTAAATGACTTGAATTCATTATGAAATCTTTTATATGCATTAAGATTTATTTATTTTTGTCTTCTCTTGTTAGGTGGGTACTTACCTTTGTTTACAAATTGCGGAATTTCAATGTTATTATTCACAAGAAAATTTTGTAGCTCTCTTTATCGATTATAAATAAAAATTTATTATAGAATTTTTTGTTTGTTTTCATAAATATTAAGGGATTATTTTGTATACTTTCTTTCTATTTCTATGGATTTCTAATTTATTTTTTATAGTTTCTTTCTATTTCTATGGATTTCTAATTTAGATTCTTGATTAATGACTTTTTTTAAATTAATGAACATTTTTAAATCTTTTATAATATATTTTCTTGATTAATGATTGTTTTAAAAATTACAATGAGATTGAGATAATTGTTGGATTTTTTAAAAATGTATTATTCAATTAGTTATATAGTTTAATAGTTTTTAAGATTTATTATAGACAATTTTAATATATTGAGCTAAAAATATGAAATAGTTAGGATATATATGTTTAAAGGCACTTATATTAAATTTGTTTAATTTTTATAATTTAAATATATATTAAAAAAAATTAATGAGTTTGAACAAGGAAATTTTGATTTAATTTTGATCTATTTGTATTTTAGAAATTCAAATATTAATTTTACTAATATACAAAAACAACAAAAATGTTATTTTTATTAATATATATACAAACAATAAAGAATGTTATTTTGTGTTTGCAATATTATAATAAATATATAGGATTTGATTTTTACTATTTTTTAACTCTTTTTTCACATTTATATGGTAGATTTGTTGTTTTGTGTTTCATTTATTATTTATTTGCTATCAATATTATGCAATAAACTACTCAAATTTCAACAAATATAATTTGGAAGAAAACCTAATTCCTATTGGCTCATCGTTGCATGTACAAAAACATGCAACTACTAGTTTAATTTATTTAGTCGATGCTTAACCGATAGGCTATATGTGGGAGCTTTGCTCCCAGACATAAAATAAAATTACTGGAAAATTGTGAGCCCTTCTACCAGAAAATTGTGAGTCCTCATTTTTTTATAGAAGATGGACTCACAATTTTCTGGTAGAAGGGCTGACAAATTTTCGATAGTTTTATTTTATTTCTGGGAGCAAAGCTCCCACATATAGCCTATCAGTTAAACTATCCACTAAATAAAAAATTTCAATGATAGTTTATTTTAATTGAATTAAATTGTTTATAAATATATCCTCCACATTTAAAAATGATAAGTTTCTATTTTATAGTTGAGTTTATTTATAGATAGTTTAAGTTAACCTAAGTGTCATCCTTATCTCTTTCTTAAATTTTTTTGTCCTAGAATCTACAAATAAGATAATCTTTTCATCATTTCATCACTTCAAATCTTTATGCATTTATGTTTTGTAGAAATGAACTATTATTTTTCATAGGAGAGACAAAGTCTTGATAGAGTTTTAGTGCACCAAAACTTGATACCATGATTTAGAAGAATTATTGAATGGCACCAAAAATTTTGGCTATGGGGATTGTTATGCTTCATGTTCCAGCTCAAAGATTTTTAGTGGGCTTAGTGGATTTTTTTTTGGTACATTTGTTTATGATATTTCAAATAACTGTACTTATGTTTTAATTGATTGAAGGAACTACTCACAAATAATTTAATTTGCATATTATGTTAGTTTGGAGTTCAGAGAGTTGTTGTGCTCCATGTATTGTTAAAACTAATGTGACATGAAATCAGTGCCATTTAATATATTTATGATAACTTTCTTTTATGAATCTAAAAACTCTTGACAAAGAATAGAAGTTAGATTTTTCCAAAATTGTAAAATATATTTTTATATTTTAAAAAAGGTCAAAAAATTTAGTAAAGAAAATATAATAAAGATTTTAATAAATAGAAACTTTTTTTAAATTAGAAAATATATCATAATTATTAATATTTGAAAAAAGAAAATAAATTTAAAATTTATAAGAGAAACATTTTTATTTTTTTTAAATTCTTTTTTATTTTTGGTATTCTAGAAATAAAATATGATAAAGAAAAATCTTTAATTTTTAGAATTTATAATAAACATACATCCCTTTTCATAATTAATAAATAAAATCTTTTAAAAAAAAACTAATAAAAGAAATAAAATTATTGTTTAAGCATTTATAATAGATGCATTTATTTTAAACTAGAAAGTATAGTCATAAAAAATAATTTAATATAAAATATTTCAAACAAATATATAAATTAATAATAATATTAACACTATAAAAAATATTTCATTTTTAAGATCTCTCCACTTCTTCTATCTATAATGTGAATTTCTAAATTATTCATATATGTTTACTAATCTTGAATACTGTTGTATTGTTTCTAAATTTTTTACTCTTAAAAAGATTTTTTGTTTCTATGAATCATCATTTTTTCAATTTCATTATTAGTTAATTTTTTCTGTTTATTTTTTTAGATTTACATTATTAATGGTCATCTCCCATTTTTAAAATTCTAATTTCTTATCGGTGCATTGTTGCATGCACAAAAGCATGTGACTACTAGTTATTATCTTTATTAGAAAGAGCTAATTAGCCGATAGACTATATTACGTGAGGTTTCACGTAATACCTGTCTGACGCTGTTGATACCGGATGGTTTTTCTCATTAAAAACTGTTTGCCCCTTCATGTCGTGTATATAAAATCAAATCCAATTCATTTAATATAAATCAAATCAGATTTCACTAAGTCAAATCATATGCATTTTATTTGAAATCAAATCAAATTTCACTAAATCAAATCAGATTTCTGTCAAATCAGATTTCCGTCAAATCATTTGGATTTCAAATTCTATAAATGAAAATTGCAGAGAGCACAACTAGTGTGGTGCGCTAAGGCCTGGTACAATGGATCATTATGAAATTGATCAATCTAGCTCTCTATTTTCTCCTCTAACCCTCTGTAATCTTCTTCTTCAATGTCCCTTTGTTATCCCACAACTGATACACTTGAGTGTCGTTTCCCACATGGATGCCAAAAAAAACTCTGCCATTCACAGCAATTGCATATCTTGCTCTGTGAAAATCAAGCTATTCATCAAACTGGCATAGCATTAGATAACATGTAACTCTGTAGGCAGAAATGCCTCGATAGCCATGAGGTTTCTCACAATAGTTTCAATGTTTTCGGATATTGCTATTGTGGGTAGGTATAGAGAAAAGGCTTCATTCTCATATCTGACAGCTTTTCTGCTGACTCTTATGTACTAGTAGATTTGAAACTTGGCTTTGATTAAGCTAGAAATGGATGGGAGACCATAATTAAATCACCTTTCTTTTGTTGTGGAAATATGGGCGATAAAGGACTACACTGACACTCCATGAACAGGAAGCCTCAGGATCATTCATACGGCCTTGTTTTTCTTTAATCAGGCAAAAAGAAAGCTTTACACCTTTCTACGCCCATTTTCCTCCAAATCATATAAGGGACACCCTTCACAGATGAGTGAGATCAGTTCCAGTATTAGATTTGGGCACTCTGCCTTCAAGTCTATTTTGCACTGAAGCCACTGAATCCTACAAACAAGATGTCAAAGAAAAAGAGGGCGATGAGAACATCAGAATTCCCAAAATTGAGGATGAAAACAAAGAAACAAGTCTGACGACAAAGGAAAATGCAAATGTGTTTTGAATGCAATATCTGTTTGGAGATGATGTTGAAGCCTGTGGTGACATCGTATGGGCACTTGTTTTGCTAGCCCAACCTTTAACAGTGGCTTCAGTCAAATCTCCTTCTACAAGTTATAAATGGTGGTGTGAGAAATTTGAGTGTGTGCCTGGACTCATTTGAGGAGATATAAAGAAGCTGCATCTCTGCAAAAATAGTATAATTACTAACTATTATACATATTCAAGGATTTGACATGGCGACTACAAGAATCTACTTGCCCAACTATATTTGTCTTCTTGTTACATACTAGCATGATTCAGTGCATTTACAGATCAAATCATTCTGAACAATAATAATAATAACTACAGGTCCCATCAGCACTTATTTCTAGACTGCAAGGTTAGATTTTATTATTGCTTCAGTTGTATTTTATTATTGCTTCAGTTGTATATGCATGTTCATATTTGAGTTCAATTCTTCATAGGGTTTAATATGTTTGTAGTTGAAAAGAAAAGAACATTTGGTTCAAGGAAAACTACCTTCATAATTTGTTGCGATTGTAAGCTTTATGTTTTGGGAATTAATAGCATCACTATCATTATTTCAATTTTGGACATTATGTCAAACACTTCACAAAACACACATAATTATTGGAATAGTATAGCTCTTGGCACTTGCCATTATATCAAATATTTGAAAAAAAAAATCCTAAAAAGATTAGCTTGGGACTTTACACCTCCTTCCTGGTCAAAAGTCCAAAGAGAATGTAAATATAAACAAACATAGCTAAACAATCACTATAACAATTTCAATCAATGGACATGTTGTTTCTAATTGTTTGATGTGTGATGGAGAAGAAACACTGATTACAAGGCTCATAAGTTTATTAGAGAACCTGATATAGTTAATAGCTAAATATGTTGTTAATAAAGAATTGTTGAGGCAATACTCAAAGAAAAGCTAAATCTGATGTTAATGAGTTAAAAATCAATTCCAAATGGCAATCAACAAAGAAATTTTCTAGGATGCCCCTATGGAAGAAGATTAGATCGATGTTAACCCAGAAATTGGGGATGGTAAGAACAAGGTTGACGATGGTAATGATAATGAGGGGCTTTCAGTGGGGATTACGGCTAGCCAAGAGTATGAAGGCAAGGAGATTGGTAAGATCCCCTCCGCAAATGAAGAAGATGAAGATGATTGGAAAGTGAATCAGGAAGGTACAGACATGACCACCTTTGTGGAGAACAACAACAGAAAAGAGGAAACTTTAGTCCTCTTGAGGGAAGCTACTATGCAGGAGGAGGAGAATAATGTTGAGAGTCAGGATAAGAACCTGGAACGGAAGAAGGAAATGCAGGAAATGAAATTCCATATCCAGGAAATGGAAAAAACCATGAAAAATATGACTACTAAGCTGGGAAAGATGGAAAATAAGGTTTTTGATAAGGTGAAAAATAAGAATAAAAATGAGGATTTTACTGCTGAGATGAGCAAGATAGTTAATGACAAGGTAAAAGACTTAGAAGCCAAAATTAGCAACTACGACAACATGATAAAAGGTGTTCTGAGCCACAACAATGAGGGACTAAAGGCCACTATTATGAACCTAAATATGCTGCATAACTATCTGGAAAGGAACCTGTTGGAAAGAACAACTATCACAATTGAAGAGAGTGTTGGAAACACTGGTCTGGGGATGAGAACTAGAGGGCGCATCCAAAGGAAGGTCCTTAAAAAACTGAAAGATTTGAAGGATCTGCAAGAGACTATCCAGAAGATGGAAGACCTTCAGAAGAAGGCTGAAGAAATCATAACAAATAAATAGTTTGGTCTTGTTGGTAGTTGTGTTGTTGCTTATTCCTTTTAGTTTCTTTTTTCGATTTGTGTTGTTGTTTGTTCCTGCTTATGTTTTCCAGCAGGTGTTTCATTTTGAAAACATTAACGCTATATCTTTTTGCTTTATTGTAACTGGTTTCTGGTCCATGTAAAACCTGCTTTTACCTTAATAAAAAACAAAGAACTTTTCCATTCTAGCCACAACAGATATGATTTGACCTAAGAAATTTTAGCTAAGAGATTTAATGTGATTTTTTCCATCATTGGAGGAATGCATTTGTTCATGAGGACTCAATAGCGAGTCAGTTAGCGCTCAACTCGTGTGCCTTTCACAACTTCTAAAATCATCAAATTCAGGGGACTGTGAGATGGTTAAATCTTTAAAAGAAAATGGCAGTCGAGGCAGTTCAAAATTTGGGGGTTTGTAATTTGAGATCTACGCCTCACACTCATGCCACTACTTTTTTGTGTATTTGTTTGCATTTTATTGAGAAGAAAGAAGTGGTGAATGTGAATTTGGTGGCTCATTATTTTGTGGGGAAATACATCATTCGTAGTGCTTTCATTGAATTGCTTCAACATCTGTTTGTTGCACTAAAAACCACTTCCCATCACACTGTCACCTTCCTAGGTTTCCACCTTGCACTCTACTAATGCAATTGTGAAGGAGATGATTGAAGGCTATCACCACCCATTTAATTGATTTCTACTTCATTTTGGGGAAAATTGTGTTGGAAATAATATTTCTTTCCAACTCAACTAATAGACATAATCTTGGTACACATAACACACATGTGCATCTTAGCATTTCCTTTGGGATTTTTCTTTTGTCGTTGATTTTATATGCACTTTAGTATACTAGAGCATCTCCCTTTTGTTGAATACTATTATATGCTAATGTCCTTGTTTATTTTCTTTTCCTTATTCCTTAAAACTTGCCCTCATTTGCGTATTGCTTTCTTCACCATAGAGCTTGCCTTTTCTATTTTCCCCTAGAAGAGAAGGGTTAAATCTATATTTTATTCAACTCCTCATTGTAGGTCTTTTGAGATGATAAGATCAAAGTGTATGTACTCTCCCATACTTATTGACGGTCTATTAGCTATCTATGGATGTCAATGCATATCTTTCTTTCATTTTATGAGAAATTGATTTGACTGCAAGTATCCTCTATTTTTGTTATTCTATTCTTGATATCAAAAAGAGATAAATATTTTTATCCTTGGTTGTTACCCCTTCTCATTTAATTTTGTCAAAATAAGTTTTTATGTTGGAGACAATGGTAGGTTCTAATTTTCCTTTAAAGACCAAAAACTTTGGCAGGATTGATGTTATTTATATTTAAAGGCCCTTGCATTGTGAGCATCAGTTTTCTTGCAATTTGAACTTCAGTCTCAAGAGCTTGACATCTGGTTCATAGGGTAGCCTTTTATCCATATTCCCCAATCTACACTACTCTCATACAAGCTTAACATAGAAAATGGACTGCAGAACAATTACATTCCTCCTACGACTTGTGAAGACAGAACAATGCACAGGCATGGAATAAAATCATATGTTGATTACAAGGTAAGCACAAAATGGGTTTGTTAGAAATGCCTTGTAGGTATTTAGGGAAATTTAATTGACAGGTGTAAAGCCAAACTTGACAACCTTTGTCAGCATCCTCCCGGATTGTACCAAATTGGTGGGTTGGATAGGGTATGGACATCCATAATATCATAATCAAAATTGGACATATGCCAGACATTGTAGTGATGAATGCCTTGATAGAAATGCATACAAAAGGTGGATGACTATACAAGGAACTTGAATTGTTTAATAATATGCCTAAAAAAATGTGGTCTCATAGACTGCAATAGTTTCAGGATACACACAAAATAGGTTTGTTGAAAAGGTCTTGGAAACTTATAAGAAAATGCAACCCAAATGTGTAAAGATAGACTCTAAAACCTTTTCCAACATCCTCCCAGCCCGCAGGAAAATGGGAGCTTTGGAATAAGGTCTAAAAATCCATGAAAGCATAATAGAAAACAACTTTTTCCTAGATGATGTAATATCAAATGCCATGATAGACATGTATTCAAAATGTGGAAAAATACCAAAGGCACATGAACTATTGGACAAAATGCCTCAAAGAGATGTCATATCCTAGAATGCCATTGTTGTAACATATGTACAAATTGGCCTATGGAAGGAACGATATCAACTAGACATGCCATTGGCCAAATATTATCTTGTGTAACTGGGTGGGATAGATCTTCCACATCATTTATTTTAGGGAGGGGAGGAAATATTGAACCTTTTTCGAGGAATTACTAAATATCCACGTCACATCTTCACCATTATCCACTCATTAATACAATATGGTGTGAGTAAATGTAGTGTCCCATGAGTAGAGTTAGGAATTATGAACAACTACTTATCAATGACAATAAATATATAATAAATGGAAAAGAAAGAGCAAGCTACAAATGAGATACAAAATAATGACATATGGCTTTGAGATAGCCTACACAAATAGTGATCTCATTGGATGCAATGATCTATTCAAAAGTAACATAAAGCTATACAATGCATGCATGCATGATGGGAATGAAGCCATACAAAATATGAAGTTGTAATGATCATGAATTTTTTACTATAAAATTAATCATAAACAATCATTATATTATATGTCAAGTACAATTGATTACAATTAAAGGATACAAGGAATTGGATGACATTATAAAATTGCTAAGTAGAAGATATGACCATGTAATCATAATAATCGTATATGAATTTAAGGTTTGAAAGATATACATGTGAAAGAGGAAGATTGATATAGTAATGAGAAATGAATTTTCATGTGGCTTTACAAATATGATGTTTCTGGAGCAAATGTTAAAATAAATAAATATAATATATATCTAGATATTTTCATAAAGTATAGAGCATAATTTTTGGAGTTTAGAATATTATAAACTTCATTTCATAAAAGTTATATTTTCTATCCTATTATTTTTTAGAAGTCATAATATGACTTTATTTTAAGATTATTGTGCGTGCCATAACACATAAATAACGTCTTATAATGGATAGCAATATGTTATGTAAATGTGTGTTTGTTAAGAAAGTTAATTGGAATTTAAATTTCAAATCTTTAATAATCGGGACCATTTGGAGCCAAGCTTAGTATAAGAGTATGTTACTTGTTAATATGTTAATGCATTAAGACATTCCCATTTAGATAGGCAAGAAACTAAACGAGAAATGGATGTTGTGTTAGTTTTACCATTACAGTCTACCTCTACTTTAATGTTTGATAACCTTTTTTTAATGTAAAATTATCATTATAGAATAATGTAATTCTTCTTAGATAGGTGTTGTGCTTCTGTCTAGCACAAAATACTTATATAAAATCTTAATCATAAAGAAACATTAGTGACAATATATGAACCCCTATAAATTGATTAGCTACAAAGTATAAAAAGGAGGAAATAAAAATTGATGCACAAATGATGACATTGATAAAAGAAGCAATCTAATAGATTAAGATGTAGGCATGTACACATGGGGAAGGCACATGATGCCCAATGTAGTTTCAAACAAAAAGATAGCACTATAAGAATGATACATAAATTTCAACAAAGAAATGACAACATAATAGTAAAAATGTTAATGACATGATAAAACTTCTATGATCACAACATAATAAAGAATAAAGATGATGAAGCAATTTATATCATAAGATAAATCTTTAATAAACATAAAATCATAGATTAATGCATAGATAAAGATTGTGTCATGAGTTAACATAATATCAAAATGAGTAAGCATACTAATGATCATCAAATTGTAGGGCATAAAAATGATATGAAACATAAACATGTAATCATAGGGAAGATAAACATATCATTGCATGGAAGTGACATCTAATCATGACATAAATGAAACAGGGTGACATTATAAATCATGGAGAATTGTAAAATAACAAACATGTGTAAAACCAAGAACGAGAGAGGACCCAATATTTGAGCATCCTAGCTTTGTGTTTCCCAAAATCTTGCGTGGAGATTTCAAATCACTCCCAATTTTTTGAAACAATTTACTTGAAAATTTTAGTACTTATAACTAAGGTTTTAGCACCATACAATCAACTATAATGCCATATTAGCATGTTTTTTTGGCCAAGGTGTCTCAAAAGATCCAAAAACATGAGATTGATACGTGTGCACTAAGACATATATTAATCATGCACTAATGTGGCATCACATGACTTTTTTCTTTTTAGATCTAAGAAATACGTTTCATTCAATTATGAGTAGTAATCATCAACACTAACAACTTCAAGGTCAGAACTATTGATGCAATATTCTTAAAAATAATCGAGATTATATCAACAAGTGTTATAACAACTATTGCAATATGTTCACCTATAGGGTTGTTTCCCCTATTAATGTGGAATATAACATGTAGATGAGTCTAAAAGTACATAATTTAAAAGTTAAGGCAAGTCATATAGAGAAACAATATCACAAAGACAAGTCATTATTTTTAATTAAGACTTTATATCAAAATTGTATTAAAAAATCTACTATACTACAAATTAAATTAACGTATATTCTATATACATAAAATTATACTCACTAACATATAACTTATATATAATTTCCTATTGGCATAACCCTTGCACCTCCTTTGGGTGCAAGTGCTAGTATGTATTAATAGGGAAATGGTTATGCAATAGACAAAATGGTCTATGTGATATCAGATTAGAAAGAAATTGTCATATCAGATTAGACTATTGGATAGTCATTTCTTACCAATAGGTATTTATGGAAGAGCTATTTCGGATTAGATTGTGTGGTAGTTTGTTTGCATTAATATTTAGGATCATGTTCCTGTAATACCCCCAAAATGGGCTATAGGTTCATCAACCTCTTACATCTTCAAATCGAATGAAATCGACATCGAAGTCCTAACCAAAGGCACATCTGCAGATCTAAACATCGAAACCTAATTGATTATCTTAATTCTGCACCCAAGGAATATTCCTATTTATCCTAATTATTTTTAATTTAATGATTATTTGGCGATAAATCTTATTTATCCTAAAATTTGATTAATTGAATATTCTAAATATTTAATTAATTAAGTTTAATTCTGTCACTTAATTATTTATTAAATTTAATTCAATTTATTCCTAAATTGTATTATTTAATTTTGACAATAAATCAAAAATCTTATGACTAATTGATTAAATTCTTATTTAATTAATTAATGTCAATTGTCAATATTTAATAATATAGTTTTGAATAAAAGTTTGATTTAATAATTGATTAACCCATGCATCAGTTATTTTTAAATTTAAAATCAGTTAAGTTGAGAATAAATCACTTTATTTTTAAATTAATTCATAATTATCTATGCACATTTGAAGGAGCAGTTAAACTTTAAATCAGAAAATCAATTCAAGTTGTTATCTTTTAGAAACTCAACATCTATTTTGAGTTGAAAATTGATCTAAACTTCTGATTTAAGTTAAAAAGTTGTTCTTGCATGATTTTGTGAGTTGATCTGCTTCTAATTTCTTGTTAACTCAAAAATCAACCCGAGTTTATCAAGAGTGATTTATGGCTTTTCTCCATGTATCCTCAAGCCTTGGATTTCTATAAAATCAAGGCTCATCTCTTCACAATTAACCACCCTCAAATTTGCACAATTACTCTGGCGAATTTGTGATTGAAGGATTAAGCACTTGCGACAGGTGACTTGTGAGATCTTTTCAATGTTGGTCATAGCTGTGCATAGTTTTTCATAGCATATCATAGATTAAATCTCCACATCATTTCATCTTCATCAAGATTAGTTTCATATCAATTTTTCATCCTAATTGCATACAAAATCCAAAAAAATAGATTAATCTGCATTCATACAATTTCTCATTCTACATTCATCTTTTAGCATTAAATCCTTCGTTTAGGTGTTGCATTGTCACTAATCTCAATTTCAATCTAAGAACATCATACTCGCACCTACTAGAAGGTAGTAAATCGCCTGGTTAGCTTAGTTTCAATTACTTGCAGATTTTGATTTTACTAACCTCTAATGTTTTACTGAAGTGTTGTGTCCACAACTAGGTACAATTTTCACACACACATTTCTGGCACCCAATGTGGGGCCTTGGAATGGGTTTCCATTTCTTTTCTATCAATTTCTATCTATTTTCTATCATTTTCTGATCAATTATGCAATGTTATTCTCTGTTCATACAATTTTTGTACGAGTTTTGTCAGATTCTCGTGCCAGGACCCTTTGAGTGTTGTACGACATTCTGCATTTTCAAGGCTCATACTAGCAAATATAGATTATCATTTGGAGACTTCTTTGTCATGCAGGAAGATACCCACTGTCATACGAATTTTTAGAAAGTCGTGCCAGATGTGACCCACTATCATATGAGGTTTGGATTGTCATATGAGAGGTAACACATTGTTGTATGAGTTTTGATACCAGGATTCAATTATCGTTTTAGATTTCTAGGCAGTTTGTCATATTTGATTTTTAGATTTGGACTAATGCCTAACCCTAACAATTGAACTCTGTTGTTTCTGATTGGTATTTGTTGATTCTAATCGAGGAAAGTGCAACTAAATTGCTAAAACAGGTAAAATCTACTAAGCGTGTTGTGAGGAATTCAGGTATTCTTCTACAATTGATAACACTTCGATTTGAACATTTAAAACGAACTCTCTTGTGTCAAGCTTGTGTGACTTTTTCTGCTTTCATATCACAAACTTCAATTTTTGGCCTATAAAATGAACATAGATTTTCTTTCTACATATCTATTACACATAGTAAATGTTAGGAATAAGGTGTCTCAACCTTGGATAATTCCTATTCTTATTATTTGTTTTGTAAATGTATTTTTTGCAAATAATGTAATTAAGTATGAGTGTACATGTCTAGTTGGCATGTTGATGTGTCACTCCACTTGATGTGTCAGCATCTTATGCGTAAGGAGATCATGACTGAAACGGGCATGACGGATTCCTATGACGCATAAGAACTATTTAAGGAATGTGCTATGACAGGTGTAAGAGCATCTTATGACTTGGGCCTATTTGGGCGCCCAAGAAGAAGTGGTTGGTGTGTGTAAGAGAATATGCCAAAAATAGGTTGGTATGACAGATTCTCTTACACTTCTCTTATGACCATTATTTTTGGCAGATTCTATGACAAGCTGTCATAGTCTATTCTAGGGATGGACGCCTATTCTTGGGATTGCATGTAACAACTGTGTACATGTGGCTTTGTGCATGGGTTTTGGTGGTTGTGCCTATTTTTGGGTCCAGAGGAGTCTATATATATGATGCTGCTCCTATGGGAGAGATATAACAGAAATTTAAGTCTTTTTGGCTTTGTCTCTCATTTCCTGAAAGAACTTGCATTGCAAGTGTATTTTAATCTTTGTGTTGAAGATAATACATTGTGCAGGTTTTGGAGTGCTGGGGTTTTTTACCGAAAGGTTTTCCCCAGGGTATATCATTATGTCATTCTCTATTTTTCTGTATTTATTGTATGTGGTTGCAATATCTTTGTTAAAGTAGTTAACAAATCTGAAATTGTAAGGATTTATAAGAATTTGCACAATACTCTCCTATAGAGATTAGCGTAGGAAGCTTTTCTGCACCTGAGTTTCCTTACAAGTGGTATCAGAGCTTGATCAACTTTTGATCCTAGTTGTTGGGTAGGGTTTTTTGAGCTAAGCTCAAGTTTGAGTGGGAGTTTTTTGTAGAGCATTCTGAATCTTATTTGCAGATTGAGATGGCAAGTTCATCATATGGAAGAATGGAGGTGGAGAAATTTAATGGCACTAATTTCGAGTTGTGGAAACTCAAGATGGAAGACATGTTGGAAGATCGTGACCTATGGGAAGCGACTTCAAGTGCTACAAGACCAACAACTATAGCTCAAGCATATTGGGATATCAAAGACCATAAAGCTAAGGGTCTCATAAGACTTTGTTTAACCGATGCAGTCCTTCTGAATGTTCTAGATGAGAAAATCGCAAATAGTTTGTGGGAAAGACTTGCGGCCGTGTATCAGGCCAAATCTCTGGTGAACAAGTTGTTCTTGAGGAAGAAGTTGTACTCTCTGTGAATGGAGGAAGGTGGATCCTTAACGGATCATTTAAATGCATTTAATCTGTTGGCTGCACAATTGACATCAGCTGGTGTCAAGTTAGAGGAGGAGGATCGTTGCTACACACTTTTTTATTCTTTACCAGATTCATGGGACCATCTTGTGATGGCCCTCAAAAGCACTTTAGTCACCTTCAAAATGGATGATGTGGTGTCTTCACTGCTATCAGAGGAGATGCGGAGAAAGGCTTTCATTTCGTAAAAAGAAGCCCTTGCTGTTCGTGGGAGATCCACTGAAAGAGGGAAGAAAAATGAAAATAAGTCTGACAATAAGGGTAGATCCAAATCCCATGGGAAGTCAAAGACTTCCAATAAGTCCAAGGCAAAATGTTGGAACTATGATAAATCTGGGCACTTCTGTAAAGACTGCAAAGAGCCGAAGAAGAAGAAGAAAGGTTCAGATTCAGCTTCAGAAAGATCTCAAGAAGATGGCGATGCATTCATCACAGCTTTGGCAGCCCATGCATCTGATGATGTGTGGTTGGTTGACTCGGGTGCATCTTTTCACATGACCTCTCATCGAAACTGGTTCTCAAAATATGAAGAGTTTGATGGTGGAAAGGTGTATTTGGGTGATGATTCCCACCTAAAGATAGTTGGACATGGAAGGGTCACTATCAAATTTCCTGATGGACAAGTAAAGGGAATCAACAGAGTTATGCACATTCTGGGTTTGGCATGAAACCTATTATCTATAAGTATGCTAAATGATGTAGGTGTGCAAGTTGTTTTTTTGAAAGAAGGATGCAAGATGATGAGAGGATCGATAGTGCTTGCAAGGGGTACTAGGAGAGGTACCTTATTTCAGCTAGATGCATGTATTCCTCTATGCAATAGTTCTTCATCCTCGCCATCTGAACAAGCAGTGAAGAAATCAGTGGCTATTGGTTTCGATGGTAGTGCAAACACTTTGGAAGGTAAGCTTCCTGCAGAAAAGACAATGTTGTGGCATATGAGATTTGGCCACATTGGTGAAAAGGGTCTCAGAACCTTGAAAAATAAAAATCTCATTGAGGAGTTAAATGATTGCAATCTTGAGTTTGACTTATGTGAACACTGTGTATATGGTAAACAAAATCATGTTTAGTTTTACTCTAGTTCTCACAAATCTTCTGATGTTTTGGATCTGATTCATTCTGATGTTTTTGGTCCTGTAAAAGTTCCTTCAATCTCCAAGTCTGTATTTTTTGTATCTTTCATAGATGAATACAGTAGAAGGACGTGGATTTATTTCCTTAAAAGTAAGACACAATTCTTTAGTTGGTTCAAGGAATTTAAAGCTCTTGTAGAGAATCAGAGTAGTAAGAAGATTAAGTGTGTGAGAATTGACAATGGTGGTGAGTTTTGCTCAACAGAGTTTGAACAGTTCTGTAAAGAACAAGGTATCGAGAGGCATAAGACAACTCCTTATACCCCACAACAAAATGGAGTTGCAGAGAGAATGAATAGGACACTGATGGAGAAGGCTAGGAGTATGCTTAGTGGAGCTGGTTTAGAACAAAGGTTTTGGGCCGAAGCTGTGGCCACTGCTTGCTATCTGGTTAACAGATCTCCTACATCAGCCCTTGTTGATAAGACACCCATGGAGGTGTGGTCTGGTAAGAAGCCTTCAATTAGACATCTTCATGTTTTTGGTTGTGAAGCTTATGCACATGTTCCAAAGGAGAAAAGATCTAAGTTGGAAAACAAAGCTGTTAAATGTATTTTCATTGGATACAGTGCTAGTGTGAAAGGATACAAGCTTTGGGATCCCGTGACTAGTAAGGTGTTGTATAGTAGAAATGTTATTTTCAGAGAGCTTACATCTTCTCCTATTGTGCTACAACTAGATGAAAAAGAAAAGGAAAAAGATGTTGTTTAGTTGCCTCCTACCCCTGAGAAGACTGAATAGAGAGACCATGTTGGGTCTAATGATGAGGAGAGCTCTAGCAGCTCTGATAGTTCAGAAGAAGAGGAAGAACAACCTCAACCTCAGCCCTTGAGGAGATCCATGAGAGAAATAAAGCAACCAGAAAGGTTTGGTTATTCTATGTTAGATTCCAGTTGTGCCTTTGCTTTGATTACTAACACTGATGAGCCTAGATTTGTGAAAGAGGCTTTGGGCATGGAAGATATAGGTTCCTAGATTGAGGCTATGGATGATGAGATGGCTCCATTGGAGAAAAAAAAACTTGGGACCTTGTACCTTTGCCTAAAGGGAGAAAATTTGTTGGCTGTAAATGGGTGTTCAAGAAGAAATTTTGTGTAGATGGCAGTGTTGAAAGGTATAAAGCTAGATTGGTTGCAAAGGGGTATTCACAGGTAGAGGGAATAGATTATGGTGAAATATTCTCTCCTGTTGCAAAGTTGACATCCATTAGATTTTTGTTATCTCTTGCTACATCATATGATTTAGAGATAGAACAGATGGATGTGAAGATAGCTTTCCTTCATGGTGATTTGGAGGAAGAAATTTATATGTCACAGCCTGAGCACTACATTGTTAAAGTTAAAGAATCCTTAGTTTGTAGATTAAAGAAATCTCTATATGGTTTGAAGCAATCTCCTAGGATGTGGTACCTTAAGTTTGATGCCTTTGTGTTGTCAATTGGATTTGTAAGATCAAAATCAAATCATTGTGTTTATTTCAGAGTTGAAAATGATCGCCTTCTTATTGTTGCATTATATGTTGATGATATGTTGCTGTTTGGGAAGGGTAAGGGTATGATTTCTGATTTTAAATCTCAGTTGTCAGCACAGTTTGAGATGAAAGATCTTGGGGCAGCTAGGTACATCTTGGGTATGGAAATTAGTAGAGACAGGTCTAACAGAAAACTTTGGTTGAGTCAAAGTAAGTATGTGAAGTCTGTGTTGGACAGGTTTAGCATGGCAGATTGTAGACCACTATGTGTTCCTATTTCTGTTGGAACAAAGTTATCTGTAGATGATTGTCCAAAATCTCCTAGTGAGGTGGAGGACATGAGTAGAGTACCTTATCCTAGTGCAGTTGGCAGTCTTATATATGCTATGGTCTGTACTAGACCAAACATTGCTCAAGCAGTGGGAGTCCTAAGTCATTTTATGGCTAATCCTGGATGGGTACATTGGGATGCAGTCAAGCGAGTATTCAGATATTTGAGGGGTACATCAGATTACTCCATATGTTATCATGGTAACTCTTCTAGATCTCCACATTCAGTTTGTATTCGTGGGTTTGTGGATTCAGATTGGGTAGGTGATATTGATAGCAGGAGATCCACTAGTGCTTATGTGTTCACTATGTTTGGTGGTGCCATCAGTTGGATGAGTAAGCGACAACCTATGGTTGCTTTGTCCACTACAGAAGCTGAGTACATGGCTACTACTCATGCTTGTAAAGAAGCTATTTGGCTTAGAAGATTGTGTTCTAATGTTGGTGTTGATGCAGAACAAATTACTATTTGGTGTGACAGTTAGAGCGCTATTTGCCTTGCAAAGAATCCAACTTTCCATGCCAGAACGAAGCACATTGATGTGCAATTTCACTTTGTGAGAGATAAGGTGGAAGATGGAAAGGTAAATTTGGAGAAGGTAGATACTATGAAGAATGTTGCAGATGCATTAACGAAACCAGTGGGCACTGAGAAGTTCAGATGGTGTTCGGAGTCTATGGGCCTTTTGGCCTATAGCGGTTAAAGTTCTTGTTATGTTCCTATTGCTCTTACAAGGTGTTCGACAAGTGGGAGAATGTTAGGAATAAGGTGTCTCAACCTTGGATAATTCCTATTCTTATTATTTGTTTTGTAAATGTATTTTTTACAAATAATGTAATTAAGTGTGAGTGTACATGTTTAGTTGGCATGTTGATGTGTCACTCCACTTGATGTGTCGGCATCTTGTGCGTAAGGAGATCATGACTAAAATGGTCATGATAGATTCCTATGATGCGTAAGAACTATTTAAGGAATGTGCTATGACAAGTGTAAGAGCATCTTATGACTTTGGCCTATTTGGGCACCCAAGAAGAAGTGGTTGGTGTGTGTAAGAGAATATGCCAAAAATAGGTTGGTATGACAGATTCTCTTACACTTCTCTTGTGACCGTTATTTTTGGCGGATTCTATGACAAGCTGTCATAGTCTATTCTAGGGATGGACGCCTATTCTTGGGATTGCATGTAACAACTTTGTACATGTGGCTTTGTGCATGGGTCTTGGTGGTTGTGCCTATTTTTGGGTCCAGAGGAGTCTATATATATGATGCTACTCCTATGGGAGAGATATAATAGAAATTTAAGTCTTGTTGGCTTTGTCTCTCATTTCCTGAAAGAACTTTCATTGCAAGTGTATTGTAATCTTTGTGTTGAAGATAATACATTGTGCAGGTTTTGGAGTGCTGGGGTTTTTTGCCGAAAGGTTTTCCCCAGGGTATATCATTGTGTCATTCTCTATTTTTCTGTATGCATTGTATGTGGTTGCAATATCTTTGTTAAAGTAGTTAACGAATCTGAAATTGTAAGGATTTATAAGAATTTGCACAATACTCTCCTATAGAGATTAGCGTAGGAAGCTGTTTTCGCACCTGAGTTTCCTTACAGTAAATAGGCCCTATGAACACTATTTGTGGATGATCTTGACAGAGTGGGCTTCTTTCTCTTGTGGAGCTCTTCTTGACGAAGGATCCCCTTGTAGGTAGGGAGGATACTGGGATTATCTTGCGTTCTACTGGGTTTTTGAGTCTTCAACTTTTGATCAATACATTCTCTCTCCGGAAAGATTGATAGAGCATAAGTTGTTGACATCACATATCTTGGTGAGATTATTTCAGTCTTAGCGTGTAGGATTAATCTGTCTTCTTTGTTTTGGTGAAGTGAAGAGGTTAGGGGATTATGCTCTACTTCCTTTTTGGATAGTACCAGAAACCCAGAGCCTTGAATCCAATCTAGTCCCCTTGTGGTATCTTTTGTGAGTCACCTTTAGAGAGGGTTAACCATAGTGGAAATTCTGTTAATTCGGTCAACCACGTGGATGGAACCTCAAGTGGTAATAGCCATTTCACCATGGTAGCAATAGTTGCTATATAAATGTCCTTGTGGAGGAAATCTTCATAGGTGTGGTCTCCTGTTGGGCTGTCAAACCTCCCTAGCAGCTCCTAATTGATTAAATTCTCAAACTATGTCAAAACCCCGATGCGCCTGGATTGGAGTTCACCCTCTTGAGATCACAAAAGTTGCAGAGTCAAACCATTACTACAAACCCTAGCGAGGCCAAATTTTTCATTTTCTAGGAATATGTGCATTATTGAAAAACTTTTTGGAACGTACACAAATAGCATTCCTAGGGATTAGCACATTAAGTCACTTGATTGTTCATGCGCAGGGTTGCTTTGTCCCCTATTCATTGTTTTCAGATGTGCTTGAAATCATTTGAATGATGTTCTGTTTGCTTGTTTACTTACTTGGTTATTGAAAATGAACGATTCCGAAGTGAACTTCAAATTCGGACAGAAAACCTTGCAAAACACACTGATTTGGAAAACTAAAAAATTGTAAAATCTAACACAAAATTCCTTTCTGGAGTCAAAAGTCATCCCATAGGATCAAAAAGTCATATGAGTTTTTCCAAAAGTCATTTCTGAACCCTTGGATTGTTGTACGGGAACCTATACATTGTCGTATGAGCTTTATCAGAAAAAGTCAAGAAAATTAAACCCAAGTGTCAATTGTCATACAATTTTTGTCAACTGTTGTGCCAGAGCTTACCCAGACTCGTATGAGCCTAGAGAAACTCATATCAAAATTTTCAAAAACTTGTTAGAAACTTGTCAAATTTGTCAGGAATCCAGTTTTGTAGCCTATTTCTAGATTCTGTCAGAAAATTCATTATGTTAGGAACATAGCAGAAACTAGAAAGAATTCAATCATTTATCCAAAGTGGTCTCTTGAGTCTGATCTAGCCTTCTAATTTATCAATTTGAATCTTTTTCATCTTGTATCAAAATCATCTTCAATTCAATCTCCAAACAAAAATGGCTAAGTGTTGCGAGCTCGTGTCTGCCATCTTTTGGGTGTCTACCCATACTACTAGGGCACAATATCCTTCATTTACGTTCAATCTATCTTCAATCAATCCAATCTTGACAAGGTTGTGTCATTTGATCTTATTGAATCAAGTCATTCTTCAGTTGTCTTCATCTTGCTCTTTTGTTTCACCCAAGGTTAATGGTGGAAACTAGAGCTTCATCACAATGAAAACAAGGAGAAAAACCTGAAATCTCTTCAGAGACATCTTCTACGATTGCTCAGACCATTCATCAATCCTTCGACACAACTAAATTTGCAAGAGATGCTCTTGGAAATCTTTACTTAATAGGTGGTTATGTCACCCCTCCTGCATCAAGCCACGCAGGTCATCAAGCAACTCCTCATCAATCAATCCCTGGTAGTTCTCTCAACAACACCATGTCTCAAGGAGGAGGTGCAAGCTAAGGGTCTCAAGGACATCAATCCCAACATGGTGCAGATCAAGAACCCACACCTTCTGAAATTGCTCGATATCAAAATGATGATGACTTCAAGAAAATGATCAAGCATTTCTTGAAGGAAGATAGAGAAACATACTTCCTAGAGTTAGCTCGTCAAGGGGCTAAACTTCCTCCCAACTTTAATGTTGAAGATATCATTATGCATGAGGAAGAAACTCCAATCACCACCATGATGAAATAGATGCATGTCATGCAAGTCAAGCTCAATAAACTAGAGAAAGAAAAGGAACCTAAGGAGTTTTCCACTAAGGCTCTATGCCCTTTTCCATTTGATAAAGACTTGTACATGTCACCATTCCCTAAACGAGTGGAAATATCTAAATATGATAAGTATGATGGAAACTCTGATCATCAAGATCATGTCAGAGAATTATGTACTCAATCTATGGATTTCATGCATGAACCAACCTACCTAATGCACCTTTTCCCTCGATCTCTGGGAGGGTCCACTATTCATTGGTTCTCGAAAATGCCTCCAACTATCAAAACTTTTGAGGAGTTAATCAAACTATTCTATCAACAATACTCCTACAACATCCAGCATCCAGTCACCGTGATCGACATCTGAAATCTGAAGCAGAACTTAGGAGAACCATTCCTAACTTTTCTCAAAAGATGGAGGAAAATTTTTTCTCTATATGCTATACCTATTCGAGAAACTGAGAAGCTGGAAATTTTCATCAACAATCTTGTTCCAGAACTCAACTAACATTTGCAAATACAAAATCATACATCCTTTGACAAAATGGTAGAAAATGCAATCAAAATTGAGAAAGTACTTGTACAAAAAGGAGACATATCACTCCAAAAGCACAAGTATGAATCTTGATCTAATTCTAAAGACAAAAGAAAAAATTGGAACAAGAATAAAGGTGTTTTCACTGATGGTGTTGTTGATACTATTTGTGCCCCATCTAAGGCACTCGCTTTCAATCTCATTGTTGGCACCCAAGCCATCAAAGCTTCTAAAGCTAAAGCAATAAAATCTAACAAGAAGCCATCTAACTATAAACCTTGGGCTACAGATCCTAAACGTAAGTTTACTCCTCTTAGAGAGTCCTTGGAATCTGCCATGAAAACTCTATTGGCTAACAACATCATCACCTTGCCTGAGATAAAGGTCTTTGATCCTAAACCTAAACTGAAATGGTGGAGAGAGAATGATTTCTATGACTTCCATCACAATAAAGGTCATAAGACTAATAACTGCATACGCTTGAAACACATCATACAAGATAAAATTGATAATGGAGAAATCGTAATTGATAATCACAAAAGCAATAATGATCATACAGCATTAACGAAGCCATTTCCAAAACATGGTCAAGGAGATTCATCTTCTCAACCTAATGTGGGTGCTAAGGTCAATTATGCCTACTTTGGAAATAATTTTTTCATAAATATGGTTGAACCATGCCTATCTGAGCTTCATAATGTCATCACAATTGTAAGAAAAGATAGAGATAATCAGACAACAAATGCAGTTACTCGATCACAAGCTTAGGTACATCTACAAGGACAAATCCCATATTCATCAAATGTCCCTAAGATGTCTTTCAATCTCTCATCTACTTCTAAATAAAAGGCTGCCTCTAAATCAAATCCTAAAGACACGAGGCCAACATCATGCAATATTGTCCAATAACTCCACCATACCAATGCTAAAATCTCCAGCTCATAGAGTCATTCTAGACAAAGCTTTTCTCAGATCCAATGTTCCTAACAACCTTGACTTAGATAGATTCCAGACTATGGTTGGTCATCTGACATCTCCACAGTATATCTCCTTTTCAGAGGAAGATGATAACTCCTTGATTTATCCACATAACCAGCCCTTGCACATTGAAGTCTTAATCCAAAACCATCGTGTCAAGCGTGTGTTGATAGATGGAGGTGTTGGTCTCAACATTTGTTCTTACAGCTTGATCACACAATTGGGATTATCTGAAGTTGCCATTGATCCTAGGAAGAAGATAACTATCAAGGTATATGATGAACAAGAAAGATCTTCCAAAGGAACAATTGTACTACCAATCAGAACAGGTCCAGTTATTAGAGTTATTACATGTCAAGTTCTTGATCTACCTTTCGCCTACAACATTCTTCTAGGGAGACCCTGGATACATGAAATGAGAGCTATTCCTTCCACATACCATCAATGTGTGAAATTTTCTTATGAAGGAGTAGAGGTGATCATTCTAGCTGACCTATCTACAACTTGCAATGCATTGAAAGAAAGTGATGATAAACTTGTTCCTAATAATAGAGAATCTTCCACTAAGCAGCTAGACATTGCATCAACTTCCCAGATAGAAGAACTTGCTAAAGAAGTCAAAATTAAAGAAAATGGTATGGGAGAATACACAATGGAAGCCGTTTTATCTCTCACATCTCTCCTATTGTCCCCTAAATCTTATGGAAAAACTTTTGACAAAGTGAAACCTACAACTAAAGAATCTCGGGTCATATTCAATGGAAGCTTTGTCACAGAACAAGTATCTAAACAAGAGTTTGAGGAAGAAGAAGTAGTGCTTGCATGGTTATACAAGGATGAGTCTCAATCCCAATTAGTCTAGAAATGTGACTCCACTTCAAGTAAAATTCTTCAGAAGTCATATGAACCTGGGGACAAATTGATCACAAAAATGGGATATACTAGAAAAGGACCTCTAGGACTACAAAGTAAGGGTCTTCTATCACCTCTTGATCATCATGGTCGAACCAACAAGAATACAATAGGTCTAGGATATAAGAAGAAGCCTTTCTATCTTAGCAAAAACTCTCCACATGTCTTAGAACAGATCGAACCATCCGCAACAATTCAACTAAAGGAAGAAACAAAACAATCTGACAGTAATGATTCAGACACCACTAATGAGCTCATTCCTTATGAGTGTTTTCCTAAAGAGATAAAAGACCTTCTGGAAGCAGATGATGATCCAATCAAAAGAATTAATGTGGTAGAAACACAAGAACCTACTACTAAAATCAAACAAGAGGAATCAATTGAAACTATCCAGACAGTTGAACAATTGGACAAGCATGGTGATTCAGAGACAGACTCTCATGAGTATGAATTCAAATCAGAATTTGAGGGTAACCCTTCTTGGGGTATCCATCCTGACTTTACACACATTCTCAGATTTCCTAGGGGTCTAGATGAAGAATCAAAAGATAAATCCAATGACTATGAATAGGGAGTCATTCCAGAAGAAGATGAGCTTATCACATAAAAACATATTGATGTTGTTCACCAATATGAACCTAAACCCAATGTAAGTCTAGAGTGAAATAATGAACTTAATGAGTCTGATCCACCGATGGCTAAAGTGGACTCCCACAATGACATTGAGCCTATTCATGAATTGAACGTTTTGAGTTGTAATATCACCTTCAAACTCGAGAGTCAGGTTAGGACCAATGATGAGAGATCCATATCCATAAACGTTATTTCCCAATACTTCCCCACTTTGACTATCCAACATCCTGAACTTCTTGACCAAACCTCCATGAATCCGAGCCAAGGTATCTATACCTTTCCAAATGACTATGCCCTTGCTTGCTACCTCAATGCAGTTGAGCCTATGATGACTTCCATCAGTGAACTGAGTGTTAGCATGATAGAGTCAGACATCATGTATCTTAGTGAAAAGAATAAGAATAAAAATAAAAAGAAAAGGAGTTCTAAGGGTGAAAACCACTTTGTGGTAGTCTCAGAACCTACAAAAGTAAAAATAAAAGACGTATCCGAAGGTGAAAACCTCTCTAAGGCACCTAAGGATGAGATATTTGATGTCCTTTCAAGTCATTTATAGGATAGATCTCCAGTATTTATTGAGCCTACTCAATCTATCAACTTGGGAACAACAGAAGAACCACGGTTGACCCATGTAGCACAATCCTTATCAAAATAAGAAAAGAAAAAATTTACCACATTCCTAACAGAAAAGAAGATCAACTTTGCATGGAAATATTCAGATATGCTAGGGTTGGATCCTAATCTTATAATGCACCATTTATCTATAGCTCTAGGCGTCAAACCTGTTAAGAAAAAATTAAGAAAGATGCATCCACATGTTGCACTCTTGGTCAAAGTTGAATTAGAGAAACTACGAAAAGCCAGATTCATCTATGTTATTGACTATGTTGAATGGATCTCTAATATTGTACCTATTTCTAAACTAGATAAATCAATTAGAGTATGCACAGATTTCAGAAATGTGAACAAGGCATGCCCTAAGGATGATTTTCCACTACCTAACATTGATATGATAGTGGACATGACTGTGGGCTTTGACATGTATTCTTTAATGGATGGTTTTTCTAGATACAACCAAATAAAAATTGCTCTAGAGGATCAAGAGAAAATTACTTTCACATGTGCATGGGGAACCTTCTGTTGGAATGTCATGCCATTTAGGCTTAAGAATGCTGGTGCTACATATCAGAGAGCTATGACGTCTATTTTTCATGACATGATGCATAGAACTATGGAGGATTATGTTGATGATACTTTAGAAAAATCTATGATAAGATCTTAACATCTAAATGATTTGACCAAAATACTAGATCAAATGGAGAATTTTAGTCTCAGACTGAACCCTAAGAAGTGTGCTTTTGGTGTCACTTTTGGAAAGCTCTTAGGCTACATTGTTTCAAAGAAAGGAATTGAAGTAGATCTGGCAAATGTTAAAGCTATCATGGAGATGCAATCCCCCAAGAATATCAGTCAAATGAGAACATTACAAGGGAGAGTACAATCTATTAGACGCTTCATATCTCAGCTTGCAAACATATCACAACCTTTCACGAAAACATTACATAGAGGTGTGACTTTTGCATGGAATGAAGAATGTGAGAAGAACTTTAACCATATCAATAAATATCTATCAAATCCTCCTATCTTGATGCCTCCTATTCAAGGGAGGCCATTGATTTTATATGTCTCCGCAGCAGATACATCACTGGGGGCATTACTAGCACAGCATGATGAGAACAAGAAAGAAAGAGTTATATACTATATCAGTAGAACATTGGTAGCAGATGAGAAGAACTATTCAATGATTGAGAAAGCTTGTCTAGCTATGATCTTTGCATCGTAGAAACTAAGACATTATATGTTGGATCATACCACACATTTAGTAGCTAAGATTGATCCACTAAAGTTCCTATTAAGAAAAGCTACCCTCACAAGTAGATTAGCTAAATGGGTAATGCTATTAAGTGAATTTGACATTGAATATGTTGAAAGAAAATCTATCAAAGGCCAAGTCATTGCTGATCAACTGGCTAACACACCTTTGTTTGATGATACACCAATGCAAATGGAATTCCTAGATTCCTCTATCATGAATCTTTCCTTTAGAGCATGGAAGTTATTCTTTGATGGCTCCGATACACATAATAGATCTGGAGTAGGAATATTGTTCATCACACCTCAAGGATACTCAATCCCTAAAGCATTTAGAATCAAGTTTCCTTGCACAAACAATGTTGCTAAATATGAAGCTCTTCTTCATGGCATGAAAATAGCAAGTGAATGGAGAGTGACAAAACTACACATTCATGGAGACTCACAACTTGTAATACACCAAGTCAATGATGTGTATCAAACGAAGGATGGAAAGTTGATCCCATACAAGAGAATGGTAGATGATCTAAAGAAATACTTCATATCTATCACATTTGAGAAAATTCCTAGAACGGAGAACAAGGTTGCTGATGCTATGGCAATGTTATTACTTTACTACAATAGCCCGAACATGAGATACACTATGAGTTCCTGGTGGAAGCACTATCTTATCCTGCATATGATTCCCCTGATACCCACATGATCTGCACTATTGTTGGTCATGATTCATCCAGATATAAAAACTTGTTCTCCTATCTCCAAGATCAAATCATTCCTGATACCCTCAACTACCATGAGAAATTGTACCTTATCCGCAACGCATCCTGGTATGTCATCATTGGTAACAATCTGTACAAACGAGGTCTAAATAGTACACTCCTTAAATTTTTAGAATGGGAAGAGTCTCAACGTGCATTAGAGGAAGTCCACGATGGTATTTGTGGATCACATTCCAACGGTTTAACACTAGCTCGAAAACCTATTAGGGCTGGGTACTATTGGCCTGAAATGGAAAAAGAGGCAATCAAGTTTGCTAAGAACTGTCAAAAGTGCCAAGTACATGGTAACTTCATTCATGCACCAGGGAGAGATCTAATTCCCTTTACTATATAATGGCCTTTTCACCAATGGGCATTTGATCTTATAGGAGCCATACATCCTCATTCTTCTAATGGGCATACCCATATTATTACAGCTACAGACTATTTCACAAAATGGGTAGAAGCAGTCCCTTTGACTAAAGCAACCGGCAAGAAAATATCAATGTTCATCTTGAACTACATCATATGTCAGTATGGTATTCCACATTCTATAGTCATAGATAATGGTGGCCAATTCAAGAATAAGGCCTTAAATTCCTTGTGTTCAAAATTCAAGATTGCACAACATTGGTCATCTATCTACTATCCTCAAGGGAATGGACAAGCAGAGGCATCCAACAAGAATCTATTGAAAATTCTACACCATACAGTTAATAAAATAGGAAGAGACTAGCATCTCATGATTAATCCAACTCTCTGGGCCTACAGAACACCCACTGGGCCTACACCATTCACTTTAGTTTATGGGTCTAAAGCGGTACTGCTTATTGAGGTTAAAATCCCATCACTAAGAATCAAAATGCATGGTCTAGTAACTGATGATGACTACAGAGTGTCTAGGTTGCAAGAACTTGAACTACTAGATGAGCACAGACAAGCATCGTATGATTATCTCAGAGTATATCAGAAAAGAATGTCTAGAGGCTACAACAAGAAAGTTAGACACAGAGAATTTCAGGTTGGCAATCTAGTCTTGAGAGAGAATCCTAAAAATCAATCACATAGAGAACACAAGGGGAAGTTTGAACCCAACTGGTTGGTTCCCTTTGTTATCACTACTACTTTTGGCTCTGGTGCCTATCAACTCTCAATGACTGAAGGAGAATAGCTCTGAGAACCAATCAACATTCTCCATCTAAAGAAATTATATGCCTAAGGCATTTAGTATTCAAAAATGTCCTAAAAAAATCATAAAAATTAGATAAAGTACTAAAAAAATGATCATCCTAGTGAAAACCTAGCAAATAGGCACCTTGATGATTCACAAATTTTTTTTTGAAAAATATCAAAAATATCAAAAAATATCAAAAGTACAAAAAAATAAAAAAAATGAAAAATACAAAAAAATTAGAAATAGAAAAAGTGCCTTGGTGAAAACCTGGAGACAGGCGCCTTGGTAGCAAAAATAAAATCTCTACCAAGATGGTGAAAACCCAACAAACGGGTGGCGCTTGTTTCAAAATGCTCCATCTATCAGCACAATCTTGGTCTCTCCCAACTTTCGGTCTTGCTTTAGTTTGTACATATCTCCCGATTTGTTTTTGCATTCCTATTTTCAATAAAGTCAGTTTGTGCACCAATCAGCTCAAACGTCTGTATCTTATCAATGTTCAAACTTGGGGGCAATCAAAGTCATATCCTGCAGTCCTCAAATACCTCAGATGAGTCATATCCAGTCAAAGTCCTTTGAAGCTTCATCTAATTTTGTCTGTCTGTCTCCTCTTCAGAAAGGAATTTGTATCTACAACAACGCAATCAAACATCAACACAAAATGCAAACAATCTTTGACTCATGCTTTTACCTCCTTGTATGCTTATTGATTCACATTGAGATTTTTGCATATTGTGTCCTTTCGAGCTCTTCGATGATGTCCTTTACAAGATTTATAGAGTGATGACTGGGGCATAATCTTTTCTTTATTTTATGTTTGTATGTGAAAATATAACAACTTTGGAAATTCTAGATTGAAATGGTGTCCATCTGTAAGAGCCTCCATCTCATATTGGATGGCCATGTGTACCTCGACCATTGATACCAAGAAAATTCAAGGATGTTTGATCTAACTATTATCTTTTTTAGTGATTTCTTATTCCTACTGTGAAATGTAATCTTACCTAAGGATGTGAACAATAAAGGGTCACTACAGGTAATTCACATTGGATTTATAATGATCTCTTGACTGCTTGATGTGTTTGTTCTGCAAGGAGTATTTAGGTCATCACGACGTCTATGTTTTGATGCTTATACAAATTGCTATATCAAAATGGACATGATATTCAGGTCATCCTGACATTTTTACCTTGGTGCTTATATCTAATCTAACATTCTGAAAAACAAAATCAATATTCATGTCCATGGTTGTCTAACCAGTGGGCATTGTATTGATTCTTGCGCATACAAATAAATATTCATATGTCTATAGTTTCCTAACTAGTGGGCATTGTATTGATTTATCTGGTTACCTACTAAAAGTTCAATGATGAAAACAAATCAACACATGATCAGTGACTAGGTCCTAGGTCTTAGGTTTGCATTTCATTTTGCACTTTGCATGATTACTTTTATCTCACGATTGCCCAAATCAGCTTGATGCTTAATGATTCTCCAAAACTATGCTAAACGTGACACAAGGACTGAGCATTGTATGAAGGTCCCTCCAACGAAAAAGAAAGTAGAACCCATTTTCAGGATCAAAATCAAAATTTGAGATCATTTACTATGTCAAAATCCCAATTTAAAATTTTTGAACCCAGGACGGCTGACTGCTTGCATAATCAACCTTCAATCATCATAAGAAATCTAGAATTCAACTTAATAGATTATCTTATATCAAACTACTGAAATTTCAACTTGGTCACCCATGGTCAACTCATGGTCAAACCTAGTCAAACTTGATCTCCAGGACCTCCAAATGATGCAAAATGTGTTCTCAGATGTGTATAACCACTTCTCAAAATAATTAACATGCTTCTAAACTATTCAATGCTAACTTTTCTTGTCAAATTTTGATTTAAATCTTGAAGGGGCATGGTATTGCACATCATTCAAGTCTATAAATCTAATTCTGTCAATCAAATCTTTCCTCAGTAATCAAGACAACAACCACATCTAGTTGTTAATTCATCAGAAGACCTCATCGCTTGGGGCATATCAGATTCATCCAGATCCATATCAATCCGGTATCCTAATCAATCTTGTAAACTGTATCAGTTTTTTGTAACCATCAATTCATTAGTGTTATTTCGTTGGTTCTTCATAACTGAAGGGTTCAGATGTGATACCACTACGATTCTTTTGATGATCAGGTCTGGAATCAGGTCACTCACTTCTTCGTAATCATAAGGTTCAGAATCAGGTGTTTTGATACTTTTTTGTAATCACCGGTTCATTGTTCCTATAGTTAACATCATCTTTGGTCAATCAGGACCTAACATCTTCACATATTTCAATCGATTTCTATCTCGGAATCAGTTAATCTTTCAAATCAGTTTCATACATCTTTATCAAACATAGACTAATCTTTGAACCACTATGCTTCGCACAGTAATTCAAAGAGGGGCAAAATGTAATACCCCAAAAATGGGCTATAGGTTCATTAACCTCTTACATCTTCAAATTGAATGAAATCGACATCGAAGTCCTAACCAAAGGCACATTTGCACATCTAAACATCAAAACCTAATTGATTATCTTAATTCTGCACCCAAGGAATATTCCTTGAATATTCCTATTTATCCTAATTATTTTTAATTTAATAATTATTTGGCAATAAATCTTATTTATCCTAAAATTTGATTAATTGAATATTCTAAATATTTAATTAATTAAGTTTAATTCTGCCACTTAATTATTTATTAAATTTAATTCAATTTATTCCTAAATTATATTATTTAATTTTGACAATAAATAAAAAATCTTATAACTAATTGATTAAATTCTTATTTAATTAATTAATGTCAATTATCAATATTTAATAATATAGTTTTGAATAAAAGTTTGATCTAATAATTGATTAACCCATGCATCAGTTATTTTTAAATTTAAAATCAGTTAAGTTGAGAATAAATCACTTTATTTTTAAATTAATTCATAATTATCTATGCACATTTGAAGGAGCAGCTAAACTTTAAATCATAAAATCAATTCAAGTTGTTATCTTTTGGAAACTCAACATCTATTTTGAGTTGAAAATTGATCTAAACTTCTTATTTAAGTTAAAAAGTTGTTCTTGCATGATTTTGCATGATTTTGTGAGTTGATCTGCTTCTAATTTCTTGTTAACTCAAAAATCAACCTGAGTTTATCAAGAGTGATTTATGGCTTTTCTCAATGCATCCTCAAGCCCTAGATTTCTATAAAATCAAGGCTCATCTCTTCACAATTAACCACCCTTGAATTTGCACAATTACTCTAGTGAATTTGTGATTGAAGGATTAAGCACTTGCGACAGGCAATTTGTGAGATCTTTTCATTGTTGGTCATAGCTTTGCATAGTTTTTCATAGCATATCATAGATTAAATCTTCACATCATTTCATCTTCATTTAGATGAGTTTCATATCAAGTTTTCATCCTAATTGCATACAAAATCCAAAAAAAATAGATTAATCTACATTCATACAGTTTCTCATTCTACATTCATCTTTTAGCATTAAATCCTTCGTTTAGGTGTTGCATTGTCACTGATCTCGATTTCAATCTGAGAACATCATACTCACACCTACTAGAAGGTAGTAAATCGCTTGGTTAGCTTAGTTTCAATTACTTGCAGATTTCAATTTTGCTAACCTCTAATGTTTTACTAAAGTGTTGTGTTCACAACTAGGTACAATTTTCACATACACAGTTCCATGTTTCATGATCCATCATCTGAATGATTGAGTGCTATCATTCAGATGATCAAGCATTTGGATCATGGATCATGGAGTAAAATCTGAAATGTTGATGCAAAAAGTACCACATAATCTAATCAAGAAACCACTCTTCCAAATCTAATGGATTATGGAAATTGAATGTCTTTAATTGTTTATTTGTATATCAAATATTTAAGATTTGAATATTTAATTAAAGGAGTTGTGCACTATTTTGGTAATATATGGGAAGGAGTCCATTTACCATTCATGTTCTAGATTTCACTAATTAAAAGTCAACTAAAAATCATCCAATGAGCCATTAGCCCCTCATTTGTATACTTAGTAGCTAGAAAAAAAGAGAGGTTGGTAACTAGACCAACTATGCAACTTTATTGGTACCAATAACACATGATTAATAGGCAATTACTATTTGATTAGTAATGCAATTTTTTTGGTGGTCAAAGTGAGTAGGTAACAAGACAATCAAAAGAAAATATGTTTCAAACATTGACTCAAAATGACCACTTTTTTACCCTTGCATGCATAACAAATCTCAACATGTTCATTGTAAAGTTCCTATATCCAATTGTGATTCTGAGTTGTGAAGCCTAAAAACTCAAGGTTAACTTATATACCTGAGTAACCTCTTTTGGATATGATACACATCTAGTTGTCAACCTAGGGTCATGAACTTGAAATGGACTAGCATAGTATATGCGCCATGTTGTTACTTAGATTCCTGCTTATCTACTAGAAACACAAATTACAAGAAGGAACTATTTACTTCTTTTGGATAATTGTTATCAACTTATTAACAACATCTATTACTATAGAAAGAATCAACTAATTTCTATTCTAATATAGTAACAAATAACAATTAAAGGAACTAACTATGAGTATCCTAGAAATGGATTGAAATCACTACACTATCAATTTACCGATACTACTCAATGCTACAAAAGTAACATGCAATCTAACAGTATTGTTCAACATATTCTAATAACAACTACAAACTGAATTAACTACTTCTATTTAACATAAAATAAACACATAGGAAGTGTACCTCAAGTAGGCCCCCTGAGTACACCTCGAATAGAATCAACAGAAGATAAATACTGAAATAAGACTCATTATATTCATGGATGTAGTATAACAGTGAATACAATCAAATATATTTAGCTACAACATCAATATATTCCTAAAACAAATATCCTTGATTACATCACATGGAGCTTTAATATACATAGCTCACTAAAGTCTAATTATTCAACTACATATGTGACTAAATCCCTAGATCTAGGATAGAGATTTAATATTCATACTATATATGTGACTAAATCCCTAGATCTAGGGTAGAGATTTAATAGTCATAAAGACAAATAACCACAAGAGACAGTCCTATTAGGATTGTATAACCTTGAACACCTCAATGGGGACACCTCAACTTGTAAGAGTGATTCAACTTTGCGCTCACATGTGGCTACAGGATATTTACCAATTTGAAGTTACGGGAACCACACCAGTTCACTATACCTGATTGATACAAAACTAGTTAGTATGCAAGTAACCATATTCAAAACATCTAAACATATTATCATCACAGTAATCCCATAATTGGTCATATAATCATATTTTCATTTTAGATATATATAATCATGAGAATATAGCATATAGGTCTTAAAACACATCAAAATATCAAGTTTTGATTATTATGGACATAGCTAAATAGGTAAAGAGTCTTAAAAAACATAAAACCCATATAAAAATACTATAAAACTACCCCATCATTTCCTCCAACTTATTTTCTTGCTCATCCCAAAAAATCAAAATGTGTACTTATCCCTAGGTTAGGAGTAAGTGGATTCTAGTAAAATCCATTTTCCCTTCCAATCATTCTCCTCCTTGACTCTTCTTGATCTACATCGTATTTTGCTCCTCGTCAATCAAGTACTAGCCACAACAACAGAGGTTGATGAAAGAGCAAAGGGAGCCATGTAATCTCTTGTCAATCAACCAACTACATGTAGGTTTTGATTATGTGGATTATTGCATGATAATTAAATGAGCAAGTGGTTCCTTTCATTTCAATTCATCATTGAGTTCTTGATAACGTTGTGTTATATGTTCCAACACATTCCTTCTAGTTGTTCTTACTAGTTGTAAACACATAGCATAGTTATTCCTCCTTTTTTGTAGCACTTGCATATGTAACTCGCTTATTTATCAGTATGACCCAATTGTTTAGTATTGAATTAGGGTCATTTGATTCAACTCTTAAGCCTAGTATTGTTGGTTTCTATATATTTATTTATATTTCATCATTTGTATCTGACTATTCTCCTCATTATGCATGTAAGAATAGAATACTCTTACCTGAAGATCTTTAACATACAAGAGAGGATTCTAATATGCATTTCAAGGTACATCTAGATTGTGCAATTAAAACTCACACAAAGTCAACTGCATTTCAATGTGGAATGTTGGAAGATATCAAAGTATTCTCTTAGAGTAACCAAAGATAAAGGTAAGTAAAAGTATACTTCCATAAATCAAAAACTCAAAAAAAATTTGAAAAAGGAAGAAGGTGTATACCCTAGTAGGTGACCTACAATTGATAATCTAAGGAACTAAGATAGCTATTTGATCTACCTTTTCCCTTAATCTTTTTATTTCAAATGCCTCCTATTGGAGTTCTTTATCAAACCGAAGTTGTATTTTTTATTTTTCCTTTCCCTAATTGGCTTCTTGCAACTACAGCTATTTAAATTATTTCCATAATTGTAATGCTAATGCAAGCCAAGATAGAAAAGTAGTAATTCATAGGATTTCTTGCTTAGGAACTGTTACAATGATCTAATCAATAACATTCATGACTTCCTTAACAAGCGATTGTGCTAGCCAGTTTGAATTCGTGTCATATGCATCCATGGATTTTACTTCAAATTCTTGTACATTCTCTTTTTGTAACACCACTTCTATTTTCTCCTCTAGCATACCCTTTTTAATGGGTACTTCCTCCATATTTTGAGCTTCATCTTCATCTTCGGCTTCTTCTTCATCTTTTTCCTCTTCTTCATCTTGATCCTCCTCTCCATATTTTGCCTCTTCTTCATCTTAGGCTTCTTCTTCTTCCTTTGCCTCATTCACAAATGGTACTCCTAGCATCCCATCAGTATTTCTTCATCTTGTGTTTCCTTGGACACTAATTCTAGATCTTTCTCCTCAATTTCAGTATAATCATGCTCACCACTTTGTTCAAGAAGTGATATCTATCATGATATGAGACCTACCTGATAGTCATATTTATATTGCTTTGTTTTCCATGCTTTCAATACTTATTTCACAGACATACTTGACTATTTGAGACATTTATGTATTTGAGGATCCGATGAATCCTATGTTATATGTTCGGTACTCGATTATGAAAATAGGGTACACTCGAGATACTATATGTTTTGATTTAGTTTTAGTTTATGATGGTGTCACATATGATGTACTATGGTGTTAAATACTATTGAGATGAAAAGTTGGTTTAGGAAATCGATGTTATGCTAGTTATTTCATTCACAGACATAGTTTTATACCATGCAATATTGATGATATATTGTGTTTTATATCATGTGATTTGGACCTACTGATGTGTGCAATGAGTGTGCAAGATTAGTTGACCATGGATCTAAATGTGGGGACCCAATATTGGAACCTATGTTTATACCATGCATTCCAAAGTCCTCTTTGTATAAAGAAATGTGGACCTCATTGTATAGTCTTTATTTCGTGAATGTGGTTTGCATGTGTGTATTTAATTTAGTTATTGTATATGTTAAATAGCCATGTCATTTGTTTTAATTAAATGTGCCAAATTTGGCAAATTGTTGCATAAGTGTTGGCATGGTTAGTGAATTGTATTTGGTTGGGTCAAGGGCTTGACTAGGGGTTAACCTTAGGGTAGAATCAAGTTACCTTGGGTTGGGAAGTTTCTAGATAGTCAACCTTGACTTGGAAATTCGTGGATAAAATTTAGGTGGAGTTTAGGAGGGTCATTTGGGCTCCCATGGGTTAACTAGGGTTAGTTTTAGCTACCCAAGTTGGTACCTTAGGGGTTAGAGGTCATTTTCAGCCCATTAAGAACCTTAAAACTCATTTATGACACCCCTAAAGTTATGATTTCAAACTTGTGCGAATTTGGAGAGTTGTGAGGTTTTGGTTAACCTCTCTCTTCTTCCCAAATGTGCTTTCAACTCCATTAATGGGAAGGAAGGCAGCTAGGAAGAAGGGAATGAAAGTTTCTTCCCCTCTTGTGATAGGTTCCTTATTTTTAGGAGTTTAGCCTATTTAGGGAGAGTCTTGGGAAGGGTTTGAGTGTTCACCCACTCTCTAGTTTTAGAGACCATTCTCATTTGGAAGGAGCTTAGGGAAGGGATTTCTTGGAAGGAGATTCAACTTTCAGGATTTTCAAACCCTTACTTGGATTAAGGTAGGCTCTTGTGATATCTTGTGTATTTCTTGCATGTGTGAGCTTGGAGCTCCATTAATGGAGTCCATGGCTTTTTAAAGTTTATGTTTTTAAAAAAAATTGTACAAAATTGTTATTTTTCCTTTGTGAATTCAATTTGGGATGGGATTCTTCAAGGCTTACTCACCCTAGGGAGGGTGGAGTAACCTTGAAGGGGGTAGTAGGAAGAATACGTAGGATGTGCAGAGTCTCCCATGTGAGGAGGGATAAACATGGGGTTTCATGATACCCATGATGCCAAGTATGGCCTACGGGCACCTAGGGGCATAAGGAGATCTAGACCACATCTTTTGAAGATGGTCTACCCAAGTCCATGTGTAGCTTGGAAAAGTTGTATTTGTACTATGGCTTCTCCTCCTGGTAGTCCACCTCTACCCTATTCTCAGAAAGGTCTTTTGGAGACCTTCCTCTTGTTAAACCCTGTTGGGAAAATCATTTGAATGTCTTCATGTTCTGTTTGTTTCCTTCATATTAGTGTTTTTGTTTGTATCACGTTCCAAATTGGATCCCCTAGCTCAGGGGTGGCCTTGAAAAGACCTAGGTTGGGAGGTGAGCCTCCATGGTCAACCTCGCATTTACAGGTACCCAACTGGACACAGGACTTGTTAGTTTTGTGGACTTAGTAGATTTCAGTTGAAATTTGTTGTAAATATTACATTTCGAAAATATGTTGGAACTTGGAATTAGGGATTCCTTGTAATTAGAACATTTGGTTTATAAATTCATTTGAAAATTGTATATGGAAAATATGGGATTTTGGTAAATAGACTCTATTGCGTATTAAGTAACCATCATTTTTTTAATGTTTGAATTATTTGAAAATTCACGTAAATAAAATTTATGATTACTTAAATTAGTGCAAACATAGTATACGTGTTGGCCCTATGATGCACATATAAATCTCTTAGGGTTAGATAGAATTTATTAATTATGACTTGAGCAATGTTCATGATAATATGCTATTAAGATTAAATTTAGTAATATTTGTCTTGATAATGTTAAATTTAAATAAATTCTAGAGTAGAAATTTAAATGTGTAGAGTTTATTTATTTTGTACTTAGAAGTTTTCTTGACCAATTTTCAAAAAATTTAAAATGCTTGAAATTTTTTTTTTGTATCATACATATGTTTAGCCTAAATTATCAAGTTAAATGATGCTTTTAAATTTTGAAAATAAATAGTCCTAATACCCGTTGTTTCGATATTCAGGCTTTAATAATTGCACCAGTAATTATTTTAATATTTATTTTTTTCTTACAATTAAGTATATATTCATTTTATATATATATAATGAATATATATATATAATAAATGTAATATAATAAATCTTATAAAAAAATCAAACAAGGAAAATGATATTCATAACGTTTAAAGCACTAGGCACTATTATTATTAAAAAAAGATTATATATAAAAATTTGGTTAGGGGCCGGTCGAAGCTCTAACCCCCAACCCCTACAGCGGTGGGCAGCGGAGGCCGGCGGCGCAGCCCCTCGTGCTCTCTCCCCTCCCCTCTCCGCTTCTCCACCCCTCCTCCTCTGTACGCGCACCCTTCCTGCTCGCACTCGGCTCTGCAATGAACTAGAAAAGGTTCGGTTTTAAAAAACAAAAACAAATAAACGCAAAGGCTATGGTATAAAAAAGAGGGGTGCGCATAATGAATTTCATTTCTTTTTTTACAATGATAAAGTAAAGGGATTTCTTACTCTTATTAGAAGTATACAATTTAATTAATTTAAGATTAATATAGTTTAGGTAGTTTGTTATTAGACAATTTTTTTATTTTTATTTTAATTAGTCTATTTGTTTTTAGACATATTTGGACATGTTTAATTCTAATAAAATTAATTTTTATTTTATTTAAATAGGTTTGTTATAGTTAGGATAAATTATTTAAAAATTTGTTCTTTAAATAAAGGTCTAAATAGGATTAATTATAATAGTATGTTTAATTTAAATTTAGAATTGAAGTTTTAAGTTTAGTTTAGATGATTTATTTATCTTATTAGATATAATTTGATGTTAATATTATCTAGAAATAAATTGCGTTGTACAATTTAATTTATATTCGATGGGTTAATTTTTTAATTAAGGTTAACAGCATTCTTTATTTTTCGTTTTAGTCTTTCTTGTTATCGTTTCTGCCAATGGGGTTCCTTTCGACTTCCTTGGGCCTCGCCTAGGGGCATGACATCTCCCTTTAGACTTGTTAATTGATTTCATGACCAGTTGACTTTTGGTCAACTTTAGTCAAACCTTGGGCAAGTGTCTCAGTTTGTGTGCACAACCCCTTTCAGTTATGGTGTAAACCTTAGATGCTTGTAGGAAGCCAATTTAATGCATAGTTTACTTTTTGGTCAACTTAGTCAAATCTTGGACATCACCTCGGTTTGTGTGCATGATCCTTACCCCAGCATGATTTAACCTTAGTAGAACCTTGTCGGTCGTATTTGGGCATAGTTGACTTTTAGGTCAACCCTCAGTCAAACCTTGGCCAAACACCTTGGTTTGCATGCCCAAGTAATCCTTGATGCATTTTGTTCCTTTTGGCTTGGTTGCACGTACTTTGATGCATGGTTGACTTTTGGTCAACTTTGGTTGACTTTTAGTTAACTATCTTGATTTGCATGTCAGTCGAAGCTAGCAGTCTAGGGAACCCTGTAGTATAGTTGGGAGTTGTTTGATGAAATTTGACTTTTGGTCAAATTTGGTCAACCTTCTATGGTTTGACCCTTGAGGTGTTTTTAGACACTTCATTGTTTTTGGTCATTCATTTCTCTTTGCACCGTTTTGCATGCACATGGAGTCTTGTGCCAGTTAGTGCTTCTCTTCCTTGTTCCGTAAGTGTGTTTGTTTTAGTTGGTTAGTAGGTTTTAGAAAAAAAATTGTAGTTGTGTTTTGCTCACTTTTTGGGCATGACACATAGGTTGAAGTTTATTTTTCTTCTTTCTACTCATAGTAGTTTTCAACCTATGAGATATTCTAGTTTTTTCTTAACAGTTCTATTCAATTTTAATTCCTCCTCGTAATTTGTGGTGACTAGAATTCTTGGATTGGAAATTATATGGGAAACTAAGGATAGTGATGTTGGTTTTTCTACTACAAGTGCAGAAGTAGAAGATTTTTATATGCTGCCCTTGAAATTTTTTCTTAATGGATAGAAAAGAAGTTGGTGCCTTTTTTATGTTAGAGTTGGTAATAAATTTGTAGCCTTTCTTTTTCTCCCCAGTTGCAAGAAAAGCTTCTTATATTAGCTTAAATTATGCCCTTTTATTATTAGGTTTCTTACTTTACATTTGAGATAGTATTTTCACATTATTCTTAGAGGGGGCAAGGGATGAATTATCCTTATGCACATTTACCTTTGGAGAATCCCTCTTTTTCTTCTCTCAAGATGAGCAAGTGGCAGTTTCTCTAGTAGGATTTCTCTTGGTAGAGCCCAAGTCAGGGATTTCTTTAGTTGTTTCCTTTATCTTTCCCTTCTCTTATAACTTCCCCTTACCCTTCTCTTTTTTCACACTAGAGTATTTCTTAACTTGTTTAGCAGGGGTTGAGATAGTAGGTTTTTGGGCTAATTTCCAACTTCGAGTTTTGGGTGTAGAAAGTGTAGTTTTAACTTCTACATTTCCATCCTCATAGGGGTCAGTTTTAGACTCGTAACTTCTTTATTTTTGTTGTTTAGAGGAGCTAGATTTCCCTCTAAGCCTAAATATTTTTCCTCCATGCCCTAAATTTATTTGCTTAACTTTCTTAACTTCAAGAAATTATTTCCAACTCATGTTAGGAAAATAAATTCCTAAACTTCTTGTTAGCAATAATGTTATGAGACAATGATGGGATACTAAATAATTCTTAATTTTTTGCACTTTTTATGCCATCTAAGTGAGGAAATGGGTAGATAATCAGGGACATTGATCAACCTCTCATGCTTAAGGTGGCTTAAAATTTTGAAATGGTGAGAGTGAAAATTGGATAGCCTACCCTCATAGATGAAATATTTGATGATATGGGTTTTTGTTGAAACACATTTTCCAAGAAATTAAATTATCTCCAGACCCTACTTAAAGGTTTTTAAGGGTCTATCCCCTAGTTTGGTAAACTATGCCCTTGTAGACATTGCATCATGAGATACAATGTAATCTTCTCCATTAGTCAATAATCCTTATACTTTTACAATAGCTAGCATTCTAACATCAACCCTAATCCCTTTCACCATCGCTACACCATCCTCCAAAGTAAAGGTAAATTATACAGCTATTTTCATGTCAAACTTTGTTAGCTTGTGAAAATATTTCAACCAGCCTGCATTAACAAATTAATGCTCATTATTTATGTGATTATGAATAGTGGTCTTGCTATGAATTGGGTCTCCTCCCATTACTAATATTCCTTCCCCACTCATTACTAACTAAAAATTGTAAGGTGCCTTGAATTTTGGCTTCAAATTTGGCAAGGTTTCTACTAATAAAGTTTAACAAATTTCAACTAGCTAATTCTTATAACTTATGCAAAAACTTGGGCACAAAACTTAATGAATGTCAAAGATAATTTTATATGGATTTAATGAGAATTAATGAAATGACCATGCTTGAAGTACAATCATTCATTCACCAGTCACTTCACAATATTACAAGCAAGAAGATCGAAAAGATTTAAAAAAATAAATTGAAAAGACTATTACTAACAAGACTCGTACTTTAGAAGAAAATTTATCATTCATAAGCATCATGGATATAAATATAGATCATCAAAAACCAAAAATAATGATACCCCTCCCTCCAAATTAAACGAACAAATTTCTTCACTTGGGTGTGGAGAAGATAGTAGTTAAGGTGGTGAGTAATACAATGCTTAGTTATGTGAGTTATTGGAAAATGATTATGCCATTATGGATAAGAAATGTGAATTGAATTATAGATGTTCTCGCATGGTTATTGTGTACCTTGCAAAAAATGTATTAGTAGATAGAAATAGGTATGATAACAAGCATGTGTGACTAGATTGGCAAGGTGTGTTCAAATTTAGTTAACGTGTTGCTAAAAAGGTGGCAAGAAGTGACAATTATTAGTTGACAAACCCTTGCAATTTGATTTTGAAGGACCATTAGGATATTGTGGCATCTTTCATCCACCATATTGGAAATTACATTCATGGTAATGTCATTGGTAGCTTGCTGGAGTTGACTATGTCTTCTTGTTAATATAATAGGTTCCATCACTAGTAGAGAAATAGGACCTGCTACCTATACAGTATTGAATCTAATGCTAGAATGGAGTCTTTATTTAAATATATAATGTTTCTAGCACAAGGAAACATATTTAGATTATATATATAGATTATAACCTATTCGGATGAGCCTACAACAAGTGCTTCTAGTAGTTCAACCATAGAAAAATCTAGAAACTCGCCTTGTTGGCCTTTCTTAAAGAAGTCTTCTCAAACCATTGGCTTCTTCTACAAATGTAGATGATGTCCATTGAAAATAAAGGAAAAAATAACTAGATCAATAGTCTATAGTCGTGTCGAGCCATTGGAGAATACTTATGCAATTTTGTATGGTCTCATCCGATGTGTTTGAAACTTTCCTTGGTGGTCCTAGAACCTTGAACCATATAGCAGTGACCAATATCTAGCTAAAAATTTACTTGTCTTTATATATCTATCATGCCACTTCATCCTTTATGACTCTATAACCTCAGTGTTATGCAGTGTCTTCTTCCTTAGTTCATCTAATTAATCCAACTACAATATTCTTTGTTTTTGTGCCTTAATGATATCAATTATAATATCTAAAATGGTTCTTAGTGTTTTATGTTCAAACTCAATAGATAACACAACTTTCTATCCATACATTGATTCAAAAGGTGTAAATCCTATTATTCTTTTCTAAGTTGTTCTATAGGGCTAGCTTGCTTCTAGTAAACTAGATGTCCAATCCTTTTTGTGCAATGCCAATATCTTTATAAGGAAAGCTTCTATATCCATGTTAGTTACCTACACTTGACCATTGGCTTGAGGATGGTATGGTGTGGACTTCATATGTCTTATTTTTTACTCATTCATGACTCTTTGAATGAGGGTGGATGTGAATTGTGGTCCTTGATTGGATACTATTTCTCTAGGGACGCCAAATCTTGTGAAGATCTCTTCATAGAGAAACTTGACTACCTTATTATCTCTTGCATATTTCATTTCTTGTACTTTAACCCACTTGTTTAGATAATTAGTATATATTAGGATATACTTCTTGTTATTTGATGGTAGATCTAGGGGTCCTATAAAATCAATTCCTCATTTGTCCTAGGGTGAGAGTACCAATTGTGGTTTCAGTGGAATTTCATCTGATTTGGTTGGTTGACCCATCCCTTAACACCTATCACACTATCTTGTGTACTTAACTAAATCTTTGTGCAAGGAAGGCCAATAGTAACCAGTATTGAGAACTTTCATAGTTGTCCTCTTTTCTACAAAACATCCTCCACATGGATCATGATGGAAAGCATACAAAATATTATAGATTTTATATTTCCTTATGCATCTTCTCATGACATTATCAAGCCTTATATTAAATAGATACCCTAATATCCAGGAGTAGGAAAGACTCTTTTCTACTAATTTTATTTTCTGTTCGGGGGAGAAATATGTTGGAGTCATACCTAACACTAGGTATTTCAAAATATCAACATACCATGAAGTGTGCATATGTAGTGAAAAACAATTCTCATCTAGATTAGAGTCATCTGTAATGAGTTACTATTCTCTGTGAGTCAAAAATAGAAAGAAAATCTGCAACTACATTGGCTCTTCCAAGCTTATCTATTACTATTATATCACATTCTTGTAATAGTAACAACCATCTAACTAGTCTACAACTAAAAATGGGTTTATTCATCAAATATAATATTTTTGCATGGTCAATATGTATAAATACTCGATATCCAATGATATAATGCATGAATTTATTGATAGTGTAGATAATTACTAACATTTTATTTTCTATCACTGTGTAGTTGAGTTCAGTTGCTTGAAGTTTCTTACTAGCACAGTAAATTACATATTTAATGTTGCCTGTGTTTTATCCTACTATGACACCAACTACATAATCAAATACATCAGTATGGATGTGAAAAGGGAGTATCCAATTTGGTCCTATGAGAACAAGTGCTTCATTCAACAAACATTTGAGCAACTAGAATTTTGTTTGGTAATCAAGAAGTCTAGAGAAATTTTGCATCCTTGGTTAATAATGGATACAAAGGTGTATCAATTATTCTGAAGTCCTTCATGAAGTGTCTATATTAACCAAAATGTCCCAGGAAACTTCTCACATCTTTATATTTTGATGAAATGGGTAGGTTATTTATCACTTCAATCTTCATTGGGTCAACCTATATTCCATGCTTAGATATGTCGTATCCCACAACTACTCCTTGCATTATCATATAACATTTTTTGTTCTTAATGATAAATTGTGTTCATGGCACCTCTAGAGGATCTTCTTCAGATTTTTTGATGTGTCCTTGAAGGTATCACCATATGTAGTGAAATCATCCATGTATATCTCCATGCAGACATGTGTGAGATCTAAAAAGATGCTAAGTACTACTCTTTGAGATATTGCAAGGTCATTGCAAAGGCCAAAAGGGAGCATTGAATAGACATATGTTCCCCATGGGCTAGTGAATTTTGTATTGTCTTAATCTTTCATGGCTATCTTGATCTAAAAGTAACCACTCAACCCATCCAAAAATGAAAAATATTGTTTACCGACAAGGGAATCCAATACATAATCAATGAAGGGTAGATGAAAGTGGAATTTCATGGTTACTGAATTAAGTTCCCTATAATCCATGTACACCATCTATTTTCCATCCTTTTAAGTAACAATCACTAATGGGGAGACCCATTGGCTATTTGAGAATGGGTATATGAACCCTGTATATAGTAGTTTCTGCAATTTTGCCTTAACTTTCTATTTCACTACTAGATTCATTCTCCTTTGAGGCTATCTTATTGGTCTTAAATATTCTTTGATATATATCTTGTGTGTGAAATAACTTGGTTCAAGCTCTTTCACATCCTAATAATACCATACAAACATTGAGGATGATCCTGCAGTAAAGTAGTTAATTATTGCTTATGTTCTTGATTGAGGTTGTTTCTAATGTTTAGATATTTTTCTAGTGCTATCTCTACTTGTGTAGGCAAGAGGTTTATAAATGAAGCACTTACACATGTAATCCTTTCTTCTATGTATGAGGTATAAGTGTATATAACAATGAAGAAGTGGAAATAACACTTAGTTATTGTTGTAGGAAGTAAGGTATATAGTGGACAAAATGAATGGGCCAAGCATGTTAGATCATATAGATCCCAATGGTAGTCATTTTAGATTATGTCAAAAAGAAAATTATCCTCATCTACAAATTGCACATATGACTTTTCTCTAAAATCATAAGAGTTTGTAGTGAATCTTCCTCTCCATATCCTAAGTTATATCAAGTTACCTAATCATCCTATTGATGTGGCTGAGCTTGGGAATATAAGACTAGCCTCTTTGTAATATTCCCATTTAAAGTTATCAATTCTCTTGACCTACATCCTATGAAAGCATGTACAGTTGCAAGACATGGTCTTCTAATAATAAGTGGGTAACCACATAGATTAGCTTTAGCTTTAGGTTGTAGGATGATGCATTTTGGCGAGTATTCAAATGATTCAAGTGTTATAACAAGAACCTCCACTATCCCTTCTAGATGGACTACATAGCTATCTACTAATTGTAAGACAATGGTTGTTGGCCTTAGGTGTGTTACCTATAAAGTTTTCATATTTTCTCTTGTCACTACATTAATGGAAGCTCCTAAGTCAATCAAGGTATTAGGTATCAATATTCCATTGATCGTAACATTGACTATAGGACTATAGAGATCATTGTACTTGAGAATAACAAACCTTCTTCACATGATATCTACTAACTTTTCCACGTGAACCATTATAGGATCCTTCCCCATTTGGATTGGATTCTTAATACATAATTCCTTAATGGTTTTATTATATATAGGAACATATTTGATGGATGTTAATAGAGGAATTCATATGCTAAAATTCTTCAATTGTTCCAAGAAATCAAAATTAGGTACAGGGTGATGTTTCTTCTCATTTAGCCTAGTAGGAAATGGGGCAGCTTGTTGCGCCATAGGTAATTTTATTCTCTCTATATGCTTTTATCTATGCAAAAGGGCTTGGTCACTAGATGGTGGTTTGATAGCAATTGAAACATCTTCATCTTTAATTTCTATTATGAGAGGAGATGTTGGGAAGGTAATATCTTTTCAAACCTAAGTACACATTATTAATATATAGGACATAACCAAGAAAATATTGTATGTCACTAGAATATGACTGTTGAGAGGGATGATTATTTTGGTTAGGTATAGGTTGAGCATGGAGATAAGTAGGTTTGTAGGTACAAATGAAGGATTGGTAGGATTAGGCATTATGGTTTTCTGAATGGGAGATCCTTGCAGCTATTGCTACTATAGTAACCTAATTTATAGTTTTCCCAAGGTTTATTACCCCTCCATTGCAATTGTTTATGCCAATTTGGTTTAGGTTGCTCCCAATCAATTTGTGGTGCTTACCAATTAGGAGGTTTCACTAATGGTTGAAGTGGAGGTCATGAACCAGGTTGGGATTTCCATGGTAGGACACCATAGTTCATCCATCCCTAAAAGGGTAGGTTTTTCCATGAAGGATAATTTGAGTAAGGCATGTTAAAAGACAAAGAGTATACCTTATAATTGATTCCATGGTTTTATTTGGGATAAGTAAAATAGATTGCCCTCATAATCCTCTAATATTTTAAAATTAGGGTTCTCCTCAACGCTTGTAATCTTCTTACACTTAGAATATTTCTTCTTGTAGCGGCAGTTAGGGTAGTATTTAGTCGAAGCAACTTTTTTTTCTTCTTGTTTCCTTCTTGGTTGGAGTGTGTCAAGTCAAGTATGCATATGTTTTATTATATCTTGTTTCATGTTGAGTAAGTAGATTACTTACATCTATCCTAGAAACCACTACAACTGTTCTAGAGATAATGAATCTTATGCTTTGAGGCATTTTTATGGTTTCCCTTGAATAAATTCTTACAAGGTTACGGATGTTGTCCCAAGGAGATTTTGAAATATCGCATCCTCCCATTAGATCGAATGCATGTAAGCTATCTTTGTGGATTTCACTTAGGAAAATAATTCTAATAGACTAATCTCCTAGTCTATTATATATGGACTTATTAAGATAGAACAAGAATTTCTCCAAATAGTCTTTCAATGGTTCATCCTCCTTTTAAGTCATTGTATAAAAAATCATCTCCACATAAGTTTCCTCCCCTATGGTAATCCTTATACTACTTGAGGAATTTTTCCTTCATATAAGCTTGGTCAACTTTTGCATCTCTTCCCAATCCTATAAACCATCTAAAGTTTGAATCCTTGAGGGTGGTAGGGAATAACTTCATGCGGTGAGCATCTATTGTGTAGTCATAACTATGGCACAAAACATAAAACTCAAAGAGGAAGGTGACAGGGTCCTCAATTACTATCTTGTGAAAGATAGGAAGGGTTTGTCGGTGCCCAAAAATGATTGATCACTTTTGGCCAACTGATGGTACACACTAATACTTCTGCAATTTTGGCTTAATCAAGCCAAGGCTGGTAGGCCTAAATTCAATTTAAACTATCAAATTCTCTATGTTACTCAACTACATACATAAATGAACAAAGTTCCTCCCAAGGTGGTGAATGATCCTTGGAGGAAAGAAACAAATCCTCTAATAATCTCTATTCTATAAATCTTGACTAAAGTGGATTAAACTAAGGATTCAAAAGTAATATTTTTGAAATAATAATTATATAATCTACAAACCACAAAGTATGAACCAAATGACAATTTCCAAATTATAGTTAGATCAGTGCCTTCTAAATACTTGGGCTATAGAGTCATAAAACTTTCAATCCTACATACAATCAGAGACGGTTTTAAGGTAACTCACTCCTATAAAGCGAGACCATCACCCTACAAGCTTCTATTGAAACAAAATTTAAAACAACTTATACAATAGGTCCTATGGTTTTTAACCCAACTTAAGAGCCTGAAAGGAAACAGTAATAGGTTCTCAAACCATGCTACCATTATTCAAATTGTACAAATTATTCATAAATGAATGCATCAAATAGAAAAACATAGTAGGATACCCTAGTTCATAGAGTAATTTGAAAGACTAATGGAAAACATATAACTTATAACCACAAATAAAAAAGAAGAGCACTTATCTTTATTAATGTTGAAAAAAATAGTACATTAAAGTTCATATTGTAGTTTTGATCGAATTATATCCTATGAAAATATATCTTGTATTGTATTGTCTCTCTTTACATTTTACATTATGTATATATACATGTTTGAGTGGCTTTCACACCTCTTTAGGGTGAAAAGACACACCCTTATTACAAATTGTTTTGAAAAAATGATAAACTAACTAAAAAATAACTACCTAACTTTCAAATTTGGGCTTGGTTGAAAAACCAAAACACCTCGTGGAAAGCTAAGATTTTTATCGGAGATAGGAAATTTGATTTCCCGAACTAGGTCTTTTTTAGATTTTTAAAATTTGACTATCTTCTGCCTCTATCGACATCATCTTTGCAGTAGGTCAAAATTCCAGCATTTTCTGAAAGCTTTGATCATAGAATTTTGATTGTTCTTGTCACAAAGCTTCCTTCCATAATATCTCAAATTGTTAATTGAAAATTAATATAATATTTTATCCCATTTTATGTACTCCATCATTAATTATTTGGCATGGAGTTTAAGAGGCCATTTTTTTAGGGTTTTATCACTATATAGGACTCCAAATTTTGCCGAAAATTTAGAGCTCCAACAGGGTTGAAGGTGGTATGTTCTTAAGAGTTGTACATCTTTGGTTTTGGACTATAGGAAAATGAAATGTAGGAGTGGAATTGTCATCATGATTCCCTCCACCACTTCCTTCAACACTCCCTCTACCATATCCTCCCCCACCATGTCTCAATGAATGAGACCTAGAAGAGGAGAGTGGAGAACCTAAAGGTGTTTTCATTTCTTCTGGTACTATTATATTGATTGAAGGAATTGCTCAAGTGTGTCCCTCTTGTTGGAATTATTTAGCATTGGTGTTTTCATTAATGTAAAAATTTTAGTGTGGCATTGATGTCATCTTATTGCATATTAGAAAGTTTCTGGGGCTACAACATTGATTGGGGAAGAATATTTGAAGACTAGTTGTTGAGGCTATGGCATTAATTGAGGAAGAAGATTTGAATATTAGTTGTTGAGGCTATGACATTGATTAAGGAAGAATATTTGAATTTGGTTGTTGAGGTTGTGACATTCATTTATGAAGAGGATTTGAAAGATTATTGATTATTGAATTATTTTTAATAAGGTTTGATGGTTGAATCTTGGCTTTATGTGTTTATAGGTTTTGATGATTGCACTGAGATAGTTAGAGGTATATCTGGAAGATAGAAGTATGATAGGCATGAATTTTCAAGAAAGATTATTTGAAGACCTTATGGGAGAATGCTTTGTATTCCTCTACATAATATGTTGATGACTTGTGGTTCTAGTTATAATGATTTAGTTCTATTAATATTGCATTATCATGTTCTTAGGTCCCCTACTATTTATTTGACAGAGTTATGATGTTTTATTTGGTTGATAGTAAGGTTGGTTGTCACGAAGGATTGGATAGGCTCGAAGAATGGCTTGCATTGCTCTACTTTGGGATTTTAGAGTATGCAGTTTGGTAGACATGTTTAGATCATTTGTGTAGTGTTTCAATTAAAATATATTTTGATGGTTTTCTCTAGGAAAAGATTTTTTGTCACTGATTCTATATTGTTCTATGTATTGGCTTTTGGCTTACTCAACTATTTGTGATGACTGGATTTGAGCATTAATATTTCATATATAGGTTGGGGAAAGAGTTAAGAAACTTAAGATGATTATATTGTAGCATGTCATGATTTAGATCATGTTATTTTCTTCAAATAATATTTTAGGTTGACCAATAACATGTTTTTAATGTCTTTCTACACATTACATTTGGGTCTGACTTTGCAAGTTGTTAAGATACATTTGGATGGAGTATATTATTTCAGGAATAACTTTTATGAATAATTTGGGTCTCCTTATCTCTTGGGGTGAACCACACTAGTATTTATGGTCAAGGTGACCAACCTTGTATTATTAATGCTTATACTTTCTTTGGTTAACCTTGTTGATGTTTTTAATGGAAAAATATCTATATATTTGAATATAATAAGATCATATTAGAATTGGAGTGAGTGACATAATTATGAGTCTTATGTGATTCAGTTTTGAAGGAAAAGTTTTACAAATAAGTTAGAAGAAGGAAGTGAATTGTTGAATCAAATAGAAAGGTCACATAGCAAATCAGGAGATCTTGTTTTTGCTCTTTTGCAATGTATGCTAGGAAGAAGTTTCTTTTGCACATTTGTGAATATCTATTCAATGTTTCATTGAGGGTTAGTGAAATCCTTAGAAGTGTGCCAATACAGTAAGGATAGCATGTTCCTTGGCTTCTGGCCTAAAACTTTATAATCATATATTTGCATGTAGTGATTTTATTTCTCACTATGATTTTTTCCATCTAGGGTTTTCTGCATAAATCTGGTGTTCACATGTTTAGTTTATCACTGCTAAATGTTTTTCTTGTAGTTAATTAGATTGATAAATAATCATTAAGTATTAAAGCATAATTGTTTAGTTTTTATTTGTGTTGACTCACCCCCACCCTCTTAGCACCTAGTTATGTTCAACACTCCCTTCTCCATATACAAGAAGGAAGTCCCTTGCTCCACCTAATCCTAAAAAATGTTAGTGAAATTAGTAATTTTATAAAGCTTTTCTAATTATTATTTATTGAAAAAAAAATATTGTGATATTTCTATCAGGATACTTCCCGGGAGGTCACCCATCCTAGTACTACTCCAGCTCAAGTGTGCTTAACCATAAAATTTCCTCCAAGGTTAAGCCCACTTTTCATGCAAACCCATTTGCAAAATATCAAGTGTTGTTCCTTATGAACCACTCATTAGAAAGCCCCTTAAGCTCGTCAGTTAATAAGTAGGAGATATTTTCCACAACAAGTCAAATTGTGATATTGCTATCAGGATTCAACCATGTAGTTTTTGAGTCAAATGGGGTTGCAAGAAAAGTGTGATTAACCTTGGAGGAAACTTCATGGTTATGAACACTTGAGTTGGAGTAGTACTGGGATGGGTGACCTCTTGAGAGGTCTCATTGCTTCACCTCTATGAACTTCACCTAGATGCACAATGAGTGCTAAGTTTTCCATTCATTCTCATGAGAGATTGGTTCTTGTTAAACCACTACTCATGAAAAATGGGTCAATGAGTTTGACTTAAAAAATTTATAATTGAGTCTTGATAGCAATATCACAATTTGACTTGTTGTAGAAAATATATCCTACTTATCAATGATTGTACTTCTAAGAAAGATTCAAGAACTACAAATTAATCCAATTAAGTTCATGATTCATCACCATCCCCAACAATCATGTTGAAAATGTAGAGTTCCTATATGTAATTGTGATGATGAGTTGTGAAGCCTAAAATTTCAAGGTTAAATTATATACCCAAGAAACCTCTTTTAGATATGAAACACATTTATTTTTCAACCTAGGGTAATGAACTTAAAATGGAATAGAATAGTATATACACCATGTTATTACTTAGATTTTTTCCTATCTATTCGAAATGAAATTAAAAGAAAAGAACTAGTTACTACTTCAACAGAATTGTAATCAACTTATTAATAGCATCTATTACTATGGAAATAATCAACTGATTTTAACTCTAATTCGATGAAAAATAATAGTTAAAGGAGATAACAATGATTATGCTAGAAATGGATTGAATTCACTTCACTATCAACTTACTGATATTGCTCATTGATGTTGCAGGAGTAACATGCACTCTAATAGTATTGTTCAACAAATTCTAATAACAACTATAAACTAAATCAACTACTCCTATTTAACATAAAATAATAACATAGGAAGTGTACCTCAATTTCCCCCCTAAGTACACCCTAAATAGAATCAATAGAAGATAAAAATTGATGCAGGAGCATCTTGGGTTCATCACAATCTTGCATCAACTGAAAATAGTTCTTTTTTAAATTTTTTTATTGTCTACCGATTGGAGAGATTATGCTTCAACAATCATAATTTGTTTGAAATGGCATGTGCGATCGTAAAGTCTTCTTATAGGCCTATCTGGGATCATTTTCCTATGATCGTATCTCCTTTTGTTTGTGGTTTTTTGAGGTTTGATCCATTTTATGTCCATGGGTAACAGGTTTTTTTCTTATCTGGACCTACTTGGAGATTTGTTGTGTGGTCACTAATCTTAGGCTCCCAACCATTGTGATTATAGTGTGTGGTTCATGGATCTCTTGTGAATCATTTCCTATGATCGTGCATCTTTTTGTTTCCTTTCTTGGATCTTTGACTCATTTTGTTCAGACCTATTTGTTTGTACATGTTTCCTTCTTAGGGAATCTAATTCTCTCTTGGCCAACCTATAGAGGCACTGCCTATATGTAATAACTAGATGTTTCTTGAGTGAGGTAGTGGTATTTGGTTCATGAAACATATATCTGAGACTTTCACCAATAGCAAATAGGATTGAGTTTCATTTCATGTATATGGTCATAACCAAGAAGGCCTGATAGCCTGGCATATATTTTATTTGATCTCTGAATAAACATATTGGATCATGAATTATCTCTCTATTTTTGTGTTGTTTCTTCCCCATGTTACTCTTAGCTACGAGGTTGGGCATCTCTTTTGGGGATCTCCCACCTTGGCACTGCACCAAGTGGTATCAAAGAAAGGTTTTGTTTGTAGAAATCCCTAGTTGAATTGGTTGTAGGGTGGCAGATTGCGGTCTAGCCTACAATTGCAAAGGGTTCTGAAAATGGTTCAAGAAAGGAGAGATGTTGATCCTGCTGTGTTGGATATGTTGAGACAAAATTTTGATAAGCTTGAAGTTTTTGAGATAGCCCAAAGAAGAGGAAGACCTATTGAATATGTAAGTGAAGATGAAGCCGAAGAAGTAGAAGGAGCAAAAGAGGCTCATGTTCTTGAACAAGGTGATGAAAGATTCCTGAGAGATTTAGCAAGTGTGAATGAAAAACCACATTTTAATCCTCCTGAATATAATGGAAAGTTGGATTCGGATGAATATTTGGACCGAATCTCTGAAATGGAGAAGTATTTTGAATATGAAGGTACATCAATGGATAAGAAGGTAAAGTTTGTCGGTACAAAATGGAAAGGACATGCATCTTTATGGTGGAAAAATCTGCAACTTGATCAATAGAGAAGATGAAAAAAAGATCAAGGTACGGGATAAGATGATAAAAAAATTGAAGGGTAAATTCTTATCGAGTGATTATCAAGCTAGTTTGTTGAGAAGACTACAAAATTTAAAGCAAAAGGATACTATTGTATGGGAATATATATAAGAATTCTACAAATTGGATATTAGATCTAGACATATGGATGATGAAGTTGAAAGAGTTGCAAGATACCTGAATGGATTAAGGACTTCTATACAAGATTAAATTAGGTTGGTCAAGATGAATAGCATTAAAGAAGCCTATCAATCTGCATTGAAGGTGGAAGAGAAGCTAAACATGAGGCATGAGCAGAGGCAGAGAGGAAAAGGTGGTATATTTTCTAGAGGAAGAGGCAAATCTTATAGATAAAATAGAAGATCTAATCAGGATAAGATAAATTAGGTTAACAGAAAATCAGAATGGAGAGGAGAAAGTTCATACCAAGGAAGAGGAGGTTATTCAAGGGGTAGTTACCCTAGAGTTAATGATCATAAGAGAGAAGCCAAAACCTGGTTCAAGGGTAATTATTTCAAGTGTGGTGAAGAAGGACATAGGGTATTTGAATGTAAGAAGGTTGGTAGCAGTAGCAGGAATGCACTTTTGTAGGAAGAATCACTGGATTCAATGATCCAATTGAAAGGTGGTGAAAACTTGATGATTATGAGAGCTTTGTGGAATGAAGGAACTAATGAGGACCCTAAGAGGGAAGGCTGGTTTAAAACCATATGTAAATTTGTTGGAAAGTGTTGCAAGGTGATCATTGACAGTGGAAGTTTAGATAATTTGGCATCAGAAGAGCTGGTTACAAAGTTGCAGTTACCGAGGATGAAGCACCCAAATCCATATCAGACTTCTTGGATTAAGGATTAGTATAAACTTTTGGAAAGTGAACAATCTCTTGTGGAATTTAAGATTGGAAATTATCATGATGAAGTTCTTTTTGATATTATGTTTATGGATTGTTGTCACCTCTTGTTGGGTAGACCATGGCAGTATGATAGAAAAGTTATACATGATGGTAGATTGAATAGGTATACTATTGTGGCTAATGGGAAGAAACAAGGTTTTTTTACCTCTGATGGAATAATTTAAGAATGAGAATTGCACTACTGTTAGATTTTTCTTTCTTGAAGGAAAATAGTTCATAAAGGGTTTGAAGAAAAATGATGTGTCATATGCTTTCATTCCTAATAGACCCATTGTGAAGATAGAGGATGATTCAGCCTCGGAAGTTAAAGAATTATTGAAAGAATTTTAGGATATCATTTTAGATAATGTACCTAATGGGTTAACTTCTATTAGAAGCATCAGTCATTGCATTGATTTGATACTAGGATCTAGTTTACCTGATAAGGCACCTCATCAGTTGACACCTGTAGAGAATGAAGAATTGAATAGAAAGGTTTAGGAATTGTTGCAGAAGGGTTTGGTTAGTGAAAGTCAGAGTCTGTGTGTAGTACCAACTGTGTTGGCACCTAAGAAGAATGGAGAATGGAAAATGTCTACAGATTCAAGAGCTATAAATATGATCACAATGAAATATCAATTTCCCTTTCCTAGGATGGATATATCATGGATTTCTTGAGTGGAGAAAAGTACTTTGTCAAAATTCATTAGAAGAGTGACTATCATCATATGATAATTAGAGAAGGATATGAATGGAAGACTTCTTTCAAGACAAGTGAAGGTTTGTATGAGTGGTTGGTTAAGCATTTTGGTTTGACTAATGCACCTAGTACTTTTACAAGGTTGATGAATGAGGTCTTGAAGAAATTATTGGGTAAGTTTGTGATTGTTTATTTGGATGACATTCTAATATTTAGTAAGAATAAGGAAGATCATTTGTTGCATCTAAAACAAGTATTGTAGAGATTAAAAGAGGAAATGGTGTTGATTAACTTGAAGAAATGTTCTTTCATGAAGGAAGAGATAGTGTACTTGGGTTTGTGATTTTAGTTGAAGGTTTGAAGATGGATCTTGAGAAAGTTAGAGCAATTTTGGAATGGCCTACTCTTGAGAATGCTAGTGAAGTCAGATCTTTTCATGGATTGGAATTTTTTATCAAAATTTCATAAGGAATTTTAGTTCTATTTGTAATGTTATGACAGAGACAATGAAAGGAGACAAGAAAGATTTCAAGTGGACACATGGAGTTGACATAATTTTTGAGGCCTTGAAGCAGAAGGCAATTGAATTAATGGTACTATCTTTACCTAATTTATCTAAAGTATATCAAGTTGATTTTGATGCAAGTGGAAGTGCAATCAGAGCAGTATTGAGTCAAGAAGGTAAACCTATTTCTTTTTATCGTGAGAAATTAGATTATTCTAAAAGGAAGTATCTAGTCTATGATCAAGAACTTTATGCTATTTTTCAAGCTTTGAAGAAATGGAGACATTATTTTATGCCTAAGGATTTTTTTTTGTACACTAATCATAAAGAATTGTAGCATTTGGGTAGTCAAAATAAGTTGAATCGGAGACATATGAAGTGGGTTGAATACTTGCAAAATTTTACTTTTGTGTTGAAGCATAGAAGTGGGTTGCCAAGTAGGGTTGTAGATGCATTGATAAGAAGAAGAAGTTTAATGAATGATATGAGATTTGAGGTAATTGGTTTTGATGATTTGAAAACTTTGCATGAAATTGACCCTGAATTTGCAGAACCTTGGAAAGCATGTAAGGAACTAATCATAGATAATTAGAGTAAGTGGGTTGATTAATTCATTCAAGAAGGTATGTTGTTCAAAGGCATTCAATTATGTATACCAATAGGATCAATGAGGGAAAATATAATCAAGGAGAAACATAGTGAAGGACTTGTAGGATATTTTGTCATTGATAAAATAGTAAGTTTGATTAAGGATAAATACTTTTGGCCTCATTTGTATATGGATGTTCAAAAATATGTTAAAAGTTGTAGAATTTGTCAAGTTGCTAAGGGAGTAAGTCAGAATATAGGGTTATACACACCTTTACCTATCCTTAGTAGACCTTGGGAAGATATTAGCATGGATTTTGTTCTTGGCTTACCGAAGATACAAAGAGGTAATGATTCTATATTTGTTGTGGTAGACAGATTTTCATAGATGTCACATTTTATTCCTTGTAAGAAAACATCAGATGTTGTTCATATAGATGATCTATTCTTTAGGGAATTTGTGAGATTGAATGGGTTTCCTAAGACTATTATTTCTGATAGGGATACTAATTTTATGGGATACTTTTGGAAAAAACTTTGGAAGAAGATGGGTACATATTTGAAGTTCAGTTCTAGATTTCATCCACAAATCGATGGACAAATAAAATTTTTGAATAGGAGTTTGGGTGATTTGTTAAGATGTCTTGTTGGAGATAAACTTGGTAATTGGGGTTTGGTTTTGGCATAAGCAGAGTTTGCATATAACAATTTAGTGAACTGGAGTATAGGTAAAAAACATTTTGAAACTGTTACTAGCATGCATCCTAAAGGAATATCATATTTGAAAGATCTTTGTCTAGAGGAGAATAGAAGTGCTAAAGCAAAGGGATATGTTGAGTTCATGAAGACTTTGCATGATGAGGTGAAGTACAATTTAGAACATAGTAATTAGAAATATAAGGATACATATGACCGATCTAGGAGACATAAGAATTTTAAGGTTGGCGATGAAGTTATGATTCATTTTAAGAAGGGAAGATTTCTTGTTGGAACCTAAAATAAGCTGGAGATGAAGAAGTTTGGTCCTTGTAAGCTATTGAAGAAAGTTGATAGTGGTAATTATTTTGAGGTTGAGTTACTGGTTGACATGGATATGTCACCTATATTCAACATTGTAGATTTGTATGAGTACCATGAGTCAGATGATGAGATAGACATGAAGCAGGAATATCCTAAGAAGTAGACAGAAGAAATTGAGGTCTTGGATAGTAGGATTGGGAGAAGCACAAGGAAAAAGGATTACATGGATTACTTGGTTAAGTGGAAAAATAGACTGATGGAGGATGCTACTTGGATTTCCCAATCTGATTTGGATCATTTGGATTCTTCTTAGGTTATACAATAGATATGATTCATAGCATCATTTTTTATTAACCCCAAGTGTTTGATGCAGTTTCATCTTGTGTTCATCACAATATTGCATCAACAAAAAATAGTTCTTTGTTATTTTGTTCTTGTTTACCAATTGGAGATATTATTTTGACCAAACATCATTTGTTTGAGATGATGTGTGTGCAATCTTAAAGTCTTATTCTAGACCTATCTGGGATCATCTTCCTATGATTGCATCTTCCATTGTTCGTGGTTGTTTGAGGATTTTATGTTTGTGGGTAACATGTTTTTTTCTTGTCTGGACCTATTTGGAGATTTGATATGCGGTTGTTGATCTTTGGCTCCCAACCATTGTGATCCTAGTGTGTGGTTCATGGATCTCATGTGAATCATTTCCTATGATCATGCATCTTGTTGTTTCCTTTCTTGGATATTTGATTCATTTTGGTTAGACCTATTTGTTTTTACACATTTTCTTCTTGGGGAATGTAATTATCTCTTGGCCAACCTATAGAAGCATTGCCTATATGTAATAACTAGATTATCTTGAGTGAGGTAGTGGTAGTTGGTTCATGAAACCTAGATCTGATAATTTGACAAATCAAAATTAGTATTGAGTTTCATTACATGTATATGGTTGTAATCAAGAAGGTCTGACAACCCGACATGTATGTTATTTGATCTCTAAATAAACATATTAGATCATGAATTCTCTCTCTCACTCTACTTTTTTGTTGTTTCTTCCCTGTTTTACTCTTAGCTGCGAGGTTGGGCATCTCCTTTGGGGATCACCACCTTGGTATAGCACCAAAAATTGAAATAAAATCAATATATTCCTAGATGTATTATAATAGAGAATACAATAAGATATATTTAGCTACAACATATATATATAGTCTTAGAACACTATCATCAATTACAACACATGGATTTTTAATATATAGAGCTTGTGAAATTTTGAATTATTCAAAAATATATGCAATTAAATCCATAGATCTAGGAAAGAGATTTAATAATCATAAAGACAAATAACCATAGGAGACTATCCTATTAGGATTTTATTATCTTGAACAATTAAAATATAATTTCTAACTCCATACACACCAATAAGAATAATAAATTAGTTTTTTATCAATAAAAAACTATAAGTGGAATAATTATTTGACACATCCATCATTTTACAAATTAGTAGGGACACCTCAGCATGTAAGATTGATTCAACTATGCACTCACATATGGTTGTAGGACACTTACCGACCTGAAGCTACATGAACCACACCAATTCACTATGCTCGAATGTTGCAAAACTAATTAGTATGTAAGTAACCATATTCAAAATATCTAAACATGTTATCATCACATTTAATCCCATTATTAGCCATATAATCATACATTAAGATTAAATATATAATTGTGATAATATAGTATATAGGTCATAAAGCATATCAAAACATCAAGTTCCCAACATTATGGGCATAGCTAAATATTTAAAAGAGTCTTAAGCAATGTCATTAAACCCATATAAAAAGACTATAAAACTACCCCATCATTCATCATAACTACCTAGAAACCAAAATAATAGCTAATTCATTGATCTTGTAAATAAACTTCTCTAAACTAATGTAAAGCTACTAGAAACATGCCTACAATTGAGCAAAACAAAATTTGAAACTAAAAAATCTTAATGTACTTTGAAATAATGATGTGACTATTACTACCTAAACACATATAATCTTATATTATTATTTTGCAGTGATTACACTATATCTATTTATATTAATTTATAAAACAATTATATATTGTATTTTTTGAAAAATAAAAATAGGGGATAAAGAGTGAATCAACCCATAGTAGATAACAAAGGACTTGAAAAGAAACAAGGATTCTAAGAAATAGCATCAAAACGTCACAAGGAAGGCTAACAATGAGAAAAGCATCAATCATAAACCAAGACAACTTGTATTATTTTCTTTAATTGTGAGTTGGATTATTCTTAAACTGGAATGTGATAATTATAGAGCTTTACATTAGTTTAGAGGGACAAGAACAAGAGATAGGAACCTATCCTAGAAAATTTCATGGAAATGACTACACAAATTTATAACATAGGTCAACCGACATGAACAAAATTACTTGACTCGATTCATAATATAAAAATGAGTCTCCACCCAAAGTTTGAGAATCAAAAAAATGAAAATGATAGTGCACAAGGCTTCCCCACCCATAGACTATGAAAAACACAACCCCCCTCATAATAGAAATCATAATTTATAGTAAAAGAAACCCTCAAAGCACTTATAGTTATCATATGCTAATGGACTATGATGGTTGAGGCTAAGGATATTGACTGTCCACTATATAATCTTAGTCTAAATAAATGAAAGACAAAGGTTTCTAAGGTGTTAGCCTTGTACTAATCCTTTTGATACTAGTAATAAAAAAACAAGTGGTAACTTAGCTACCCTCTTATATCGATGTTTACAAATGTAATGAGAGAAAGATAATTCCATGCCTCCTTGGTTATTTTCTCTTATAACATATAGAGCTTAAACATGTAAAGTTGGATGCATGTGATGTAAAATTAGAATCCAATAATTACTTGGTTTTCAATATCTAAGTGTGCCTCTACTGAATTAACTAATTTTCTTTGTGTATCAATAAATTAAAATGCATTTACAAGTTACACAACTTGCAAACAATCTCCACCCACATTGCTCATGTTCAAAGGGATTACTCATTCAACACATGATCCCTTTTTTAGAAATATCTTAAATGTTTCAAGGAAATTTCATATCACACAAATATTAATGTCATGTTCCCTCTTTCTAAACTACCCAAGTTTAATGGTAGGGGAACCTAACTCTCATACCAAAGTGCACACTTTAGCAATTTGAAGAATCCTTCCTTAGGTTGTCAGAGGAATTTTTTAAAGAACTTAGAAAGCATATATTTTATCTTTTGATTATTTCCATATTATAGAGACATTTATACATTCTTTTTGACAACTCAAACATGATTTTGTCATTGTATTTCATATGAATATTCTAGTGAAAATAGGAATTTAAAAATTCTTTAGTGCTAAACAAAAATCAAACAAATTGGTGGTAAAATTCATTACATGATGGAGTCAAATCCTTTATTTTTCAAATAGTGCACACAATATGAACCTATAGAACTATTTGATCACTTCTTGTACACTTAACATGGCACATGAGAAGAGGTGTAGAAACTCGTATAAAATTAATTTGAAGCAACTAGAAATCACTTTCAGAATATATCAAACTTGATAATGGAATGTTAATCACCAAGAGAAAGGATAAAAAAGAAACCACCACCTCTTCTTAGCTCTAAAAAAATTCTAAAGAACAATAATAATGCTACAACTGAAGGGGTTAAATACATATCCCACATCCTAAAAAAAACAATAATCATGATCATAACAGAAATAAATATAGCTAGGTTATAATTATGTAAACTTGGGTAATCGATATAGAAACATTGTTGACGATCCCCTAAGAAAATACTTTGAACAATAAAGTAGAAAGAAATATAATGAGTGATCATGCAACATAATCAATATGACACATATCTATAGCATTGTAAATTGCATCCCTGTGCAATTTCCTCCTTACCTAGTCTCTATTTTAGAGTGTATGACCTATCACATCTATTTTCACTTACCTAAGCCCATTCCTCATGTAATTTCAACATCGTCTCTTCAAATATGACATATGGTCCAAATTTGGGTCAATCTTGGGTAGAACAAGGTGACTTGGGTTGCCTTATTCTTGAGAATTGACCTATTCCGCAAGGTTTGGCACCAAATTTGAATGGTGCAATGGTTTGATTAGAAAGGTCATTAATGTCATAACTTGTATCATTTAATTCTTGAATAATTTAATTTGGTGTCTTGGATTTGTATGTGATAAGGAGTGTCACTAATTTGGAGGGTTTTTCACTGTAAATAGTTACTTTAGTTTGGGTCATGATTTTTCCAGGAGCTCCCTGGAGTCCTCTTTCTACAAAATATTTCTAAACTAAAAATGCCTTTGTAATTTATCCCTATGACTAAACTAAATGCCTATTTGATCTTAAACTGAGAATTGACTGACTGTAGCTTGGATTGGATAAACATTCACCAAAAAATATTTCATGTAATTCTTAAAAACCTGGAATTCAAAAGCTAATCTAATCTACAAAATTTAAACTTAATCTAGAGTGTTGGAAATGAAATCTATGCTATACTTGTAGAAATCTACTCTAAATCACACATACAAAATCAAATATAAATTCCATAAACATGTTTCAATAAAGCTTCTATCCAAACTTAACTTCCAACATGATTCCAATCACTAATATATTGTTTAACATTCTATAGAAACAATTGAATCTAAACAGGATTGAAATTACTCTATAGATTTTAAAGCTAAACATGCAATACAATGTTAATCTAACAATCGACTACATCAACTGAAAACTACACCTTCACAAGAATTACTTCTAAATAAATTTCCAAATTACTATTAAAATGTAAATGAACAAAATGGAAAACATAAGATCACCTCCCTTTGGTTGAGTGAGCCTTGCTCTTCCTCTAGTGGGATCTTAACACAAAAAATAAGATCAACTAATAATTGGCATTCAATTGGCCTTCGTAAGGACGTGAAGCATGGTTTGATTTATAGAATGAAAAATGTTGGAATGAAATGACTACTAACTCTATCCTACTGATTGACAAACTACAGAAGGATATATGTTGGAATGGTTATATCATTGATGAAATGATTCCACCTTGCAAAAGTTCTTTTCAAATCGAAAACTAAATTCAAGAACACTAGGCACAAATATAGGAGCATATTCATAAAGAAATGGTAACTTGACTATCTATTTGAATTCAAAAAGTGTACATTTAATACAAAATATTGCTTCAAATATTATCCCTAATTAGTTAGTCATAATGGAAAAATAAGCAAATATATAAGCACTTAGTCTACCAACATACATAATAATTAACAAAGTATCATTAGTTTTTATGCAAAAACTAAGTATTAAAAATGTCATAGATTGAGCTCATCATGGTCATTTGGTTTCAGTGGGGATTTTAGACCCTCATTTGCTTTCTTCAAGTTGTACACTGTGAAATGGTTGGAAGAGGTATATAAATAAGCTAATCTCCCTCGTTTTAACATCAATTAATTACCTCTCAAGTGAAGTTGGAGATCTCAACTCTAATTTTGTATCTACACATTCAAGGAGATAGTTTTTAACATTCAAGGAATTTTGTCCCACCATATTCTTCATTGTGGATGTAATACCCCAAAAATGGGCTATAGGTTCATTAACCTCCTACATCTACAAATTCAAATGAAATCAACATCCAAGTCCTAACCTAAGGCACATCTGGACATCATCAAATCCTAATTGATTATCTTAAATTCCACATCGGGGAATATTCCTAGTAATATTCCTATTTATCTTAATTATCTTTAATTTAATGATTATTTGGCGATAAAGCTAATTTATCCTAAAGTTTGATTAATTGAATATTCTGAATATTTAATTAATTAGATTTAATTCTACCACTTAATTATTTAATTAAATTTAATTCTATTTATTCCTAATTATATTATTTAATTTTGACAATAAATCAAAATTGCTAAAAACAATCAATTGAATTTTTATTTAATTGATTTAAAATCAAAGTTGTCAAATTTAATGATTTAATTGGAATAAAAGTTTGATTTAATAATTGATTAACCCATAAATCAATTGTTTTATTTTTAAAATCAATTAAGTTGAGAATAAATCACTTTATTTTTAATTAATTTTTAATTAAATCATGCACAATCAAAAAAGCAGGCAACTAGAAATTAACCATCAATTTTAAAATTAAAACTCAACATCTGATGATGAATTGAAATTTGATCTAAACTCTATTTTGAGTTAAGCACTGCTTTGCATGATTTTTTGTGAGTTAATTATCTTTTATTCCTTGTTGACTCAAAAATCAACCTGAGTTTATCAAGAGTGATTTATGGCTTTTCCCATGCACCTCCAAAGCCCTGGATTTCTATAAAATCAAGGCTCAACTCTTCATAATTCATCTCACAAGTTTGCATACTTACTCTGCCAAAATCAATCCACGAATTTGCACAAGCACGCTGGCGAATTGATATCTGAAGAATTGAAGCTTCTTGCGAATCAACAACTTTTGTGAGATCAATCTTGTTTTCAATTCATTCTAGTTTCATATTTCATATCATTGTTAGCTTAATTTGCATATTAGTTTTTCATATAGAATAGATTCATAAGCAGTTTTTCATATAGAATAGATTCATAAGCAGTTTTCCATCATCATAAATTGCACAGAAAAACCAAAAATATAGATTAATTTACATACATTCCATATCTAGATTTTGCATTGAAATCCTTCATGTAGGTGTCGTCAAGGTCACTGATCTCGGTCTAATCTGAGAATACATACTCGCATCTACTAGAAGGTAGTAAATCGCCCGGTTAGTTTAGTTTCCATTTCATTGCATGATTTTGATTTTTGCTAACCTCTAATATTTTACTCAAGTGTTGTGTCCGCAGCTAGGTACAAAATTCACACACACATTTCTGGCGCCCACTGTGGGGCCCTGAAATGGGTTTCCATTCAATTTCTATCGATTTCTATCATCTTCTTGTCATTTTCTGTTCCAAGCTGTGATTTTTTTTTTTCTGTCCGTACAATTTTCATATGAGTTTTGTTAGAAACTCATACTAGGCGGTACCCACTATCATATGACAGTTGATTTGATCGAGGATCGTACCATCAGGAAAACATTGTCATTTTGAGGTTCTACTGTCGTATGATCTAATACCCATTGTCGTACAAGTTTCAATACCAGGTTTCAATTGTCATTTCACTTTTCTGGTAGTTTTCTAGATTTGTTTTCCAGATTTGGACTGACAGCTAACATTAACAATTGAAATTTGTTGTTTCTGATTGATTTCTGCTGATTTTGATTGGGAAAAGTGTGAGAGTTGCTAAAAATAGGTAAAAATATACTAAGCACATTGTGAGGAATTTAGGTAATCTTCTTAGCTAATAACATTTCAATTTGGACTAAAATGAACTCTCACGTGTCAAGCTTGTGTGACCTTTTATTGTGTTCATATCACAGATTTCATTTTGGGCTATAAAATGAACGTAAATTTGCTTTCTGCCTATCTGTTACACATAGTAAATAGGCCCTATGAACACTATTTGTGGTTCTTGAGAGAGTGGGTTTCTAGCGAAACTCTTCTCAATGAGAGATCCCTTGTAGGTAGGGAGGATACTGAGAGCATCTCACATTCTACTAGATTTGTGTGTCTTCAACTTTTGATTGATACATTCTCTCTCCAAAGGGGTTGATAGATCATAAGCGGTTGACATCATAGGTCTTTGTGAGATAATCTTAATCTTAGTGTGTCAGATCTATCTGTCTGCTTTGTTTTGGTTAAAAGTTAAAAGGCTAGAGGACTATGCTCTACTCCTTTTTTGGGTAGTATCAAAAATTCAGATCCTTGAATCTGGAACCAGTCTCCATGTGGTATATTTTGTGAGTCACCTTTAGAGAGGGTTAACTGTAGTGGACATTCCCTTAATTGGGTCAACCACGTGGATGAAACCTCAAGCGGTAATAGCCATTTTCACCATGGTAGCAACATCTGCTATATAAATGTCCTTGTGGATGAAATCTTCATAGGTGTGGTCTCTTGTTGGGCTATCAGATCTCCCTAGCAACTCCTGATTGATTAATTTCTCAAACTATGTCAAAACCCTGGTGCACCTGGATTGGAGCTTGCCCTCTTGAAATCACAAAAGTTGCAGAGTCAAACCATTACTAAAAACCCTAGTGAGGCCAAATTTTCATTTCTAGGAATATGTGTGTTATTGCAAAACTTTTTGAAATATACACAGTTAGCACTCCTAGGGATTAGCACAATTCAGTCACTTGATTGTTCATGTGCAAGGTTGCTTTGTCCCCTGTTCATTATTTTTAGACATGCTTGAAATCACTTGCTTTCTATTTGGCGTGCTTGCTTATCTATCTAGTTATTGAAAATGAATGAATCTACTATAATCTTTAAATATAGACAGTGAAATCTGTAAACAATCTAAAATTGAAAACCTAAAAATTGCAAAATCTGATGTCAAACACCTTTCTAGAGTCAAAAGTCATCTCATAAGGTCAGAAAGTCATACGAGTTTTGGGAATTATCATTTCATGATCCCCTATTGTCGTATGATAGCTGGTTTATTGTTGTACAAGTTTTGCTGCCAGTCAATTCAAAAAAGACAAAAACCCTGCTATCAACTATCATGTGAGTTTTGCAATAGTCGTACAAGTTTGTCAATTATCATTTCATACCCTACCCACTGTTGTACGAGCCTGCAGAAAGTCATTTGAGAAATTTTGAAAAATTACGAGAAAGTTGTCAGAATTGCCAAATACTCAGATTTTTCAGCCTATTTCCAGAATCTATCAAATAAATCACTGTGTCAAGAACAGAGCAGCAACTACTGAGAATCCAATCATTTTCCTAAAGTGGCCTTTTGAATCTGATTCAGCCTTTTGTTTAACCGATTTGTGTCTTTTTCATCTTGTGTCAAAACCTCGTCATAACTATCAATCTTCAATCCATCTTCAAAATGGCTAAGTGTTGTGAACTCATGTCCACTATCTTTTTTAGCATCTATACATACATCCAAGGCACAATATCCTTCATTTACATTGAATCTTATCCTCAATCAACCAAACTTTGACAAGGTTGCATCATTTGATCTTCTTGAATCAGATCTTTCTTTAGTTGTCTTCATCGTATTCTTTTGCTTCACCCAAGGTTAATGGTGGAAACTAGAGCTTCCTCTCACAAGAAATCAATGGAAACATCTCATACCTTACCTTTGACTACTATTCAGGGTCCAACTCTTGAGAAACTCTACAATTCTGGTCTTTACAAAGACAACGGCCTTGGCAACTTTCAATTAAAAACTGGTTACATATCCCTCCATCAACTCACGAAGGTAATCAACAAACTCCTTGATCTATCCCAGGGAGCCCTAAAAATCCTAACATGTCTCAAGCAGGGACAAACCGTGGCTCTCAAAGAGCTCAATCTCAACATGGTATGGATCAAGAACCTACACCTGCTAAAATTGCTCAATATCAAAACGATGATAATTTCAAAAGAATGATGAAACATTTCTTGAAAGAAGATAGAGAAACATACTTTCTAGAGTTAGCTCATCAAGGAGCTAAACTTCCTCCCAACTTTAATGTGGAAGATATCATTATACATGAGGAAGAAACTCCTATTTTGGCTATGATGAAACAAATGCATGCCATGCAAGTAAAACTTCACAAAATGGAAAAAGAAAAAGAACCTAAGGAGTTCTCCATGAAGGCTCTATGTCCTTTTCCATTCGATAAAGACTTGTATATGCCACCATTCCCTAAGAGGGTGGAAATGCCGAAATATGATAAGTATGATGGAAACTCTGATCCTCAAGATCATGTTAGAGAATTATGTACTCAATCTATGGAGTTCATGCATGAACTGACCTATCTGATGTGTCTTTTCCCCCGATCTCTAGGAGGGTCAGCCATTCATTGGTTCTCTAGGATGCCTCCTACAATAAAAATCTTTGAGGAGTTGATCAAATTGTTCTATCAGTAATACTCATACAACATCCAACATCCAGTCACCATGATTGATATCTACAACCTCAAACAATATCCAAGAGAACCATTCCTGACATTTCTCAAAGGATGGAGAAAGAAATTCTCTCTATATGCTAGGCCTATTCCAGAAACTGAGAAGCTAGAAATCTTGATCAACAATCTTGTTCCAGAAATCAACTACCCTTTACAAATGCAAAATCACACATCTTTTGATAAGATGGTAGACAATGCAATCAAAATTGAAAAAGTACTTGTGAAAAAAGGAGACGTCACACTTCAAAAGGACAAGTATGAATCTAGTTCTAAGGATAAGAAGAAAAATTGGAACAAGAATAAGGGTGTCATCATAGATGGCATTGTTGATAATCTCCATGCCCCATTTAAGGCACCTGCTTTCAATCTAACCATTGGTACCCAAGCCATCAAAGCTTCAGAATAAACGGTGTCTGAATCATCTCAAAAGAAGCCAGAATACAAATCTTGGTCCACTGATAATAAATGAAAGTTCACTCCTCTCGAAGAATCTTTGGAATCAGCTATGAGAACTCTACTAGCTAATAACATCATCTCTTTTCCTGAGATCCGACAATATGATCCTAACCCTAAGCCGAAATGGTGGGGAGAGAATGAATTTTGTGATTTCCATCAGGGTAAAGGTCACAAAACTAATAACTTCTTGCGCTTGAAGCATACCATTCAAGACAAGATTGATAATGGAGAAATCATGATTGATAATCCTAAAAGCAATAATGATCACACAACATTCACCGAACCATTTTAAAAGCATAGCCAAGGAGATTCATCTTCTCAGCCTAATGTGGGTGCTAAGGTCAATTATGCCTATCCTGTAATATGGTTGAACCAAGCCTATCCGACCATTGCAATGTCATCACAATTGTAAGAAGAGATAGAGAAAATCAATCAACTAACATAGTTACTTGATCACAAGCTCAAACACACCTACAAGGACAAATCCCAAATAAATCAAATGTCCCTAAGGTGCCTTTCAATGTCTTCCACTACTAAATAGAGGGCAACATCTAAATCTTCAAATCCTAAGGACACAAGGCCTACTTCATACAGTATTATCCAACAACTCTAGCACACAAATGCTAAAATCTCCCTATTTGAGTTGCTTTGGATATCTCCAGCTCATAGAGCCATTCTAGACAAGGCTCTGCTTGGATCCAATGTTCCGGATAACCTTGATTTAGACAGATTCCAGGCTATGTTTGGTCATCTTATGTCTCCATAGTATATCTCCTTTTTAGAGGATGATGATTACTCCTTGAGTCATCTGCATAACCAACCCTTACATATAGAAGTCTTGATCCAAAACCGTCATGTCAAACATGTGTTGATAGATGGGGGCACCGGTTTGAACATTTGTTCTTACAACTTGATCACACAATTGGGATTTTCAAAATTGGCTATTGATCCTAAAAAGAAAATAGCTATAAAAGCCTATGATGAACAAGAAAGATCTTCTAAAGGCACCATTGTCTTACCTATCAGAGCAGGATCGGTTATCAGGGATACTATATGTCAAGTTCTTGATCTACCTTTAGCTTACAATATTCTTCTAGAGATACCATGGATACATGAAATGAAAGCTATTCCTTCTACATTCCACCAATGTTTGAAATTTCCTTATGAAGGAGTAGAGGTCACTATTCCAGCAGACATATCCACCACTTGCAATACATTGAAGGAAAGTGCAGATAAACTTGTGCCTAATAACAAAGAATCTTCCATTAAGAAAATAGATGTAGCATCCACATCTAAGATGGAAGATATTGCAAAAGAGGTCAATATCAAAGAAAATGGTATGGGAGAATATACTATAGAACTAGTTTTGTCTTTGACATCTCTCCCTATTTCACCTAAGTCTTATGGGCAAGGTCTAAAACAATTCAAACCAGAATCTAAGGAACCTCTGGAGGCATATAAAGGAAAAAATTTTGTAGAGAAAGTACCTAAGTAAGAATTTGAAGAAGATGAAGTTGTGCTTGCATGGCTTTACAAAGATGAACTTGAATCCCAAGTTGTTCAAACTAGTGACTCTAAAGTATCGAAGGTTCCTTCTAAGTCATATGGCCCAGGGGATAAACTGATAGCTAAAATGGGATATACAAGAAAAGGACCTATAGGAATCCATGGCAAGGATCTTATATCACCTCTTGAACATTGTGGTTGAGCCAACAAGAATATGACAGGTCTAGGATACACGAAGAAGCCTTTTTGTCTTAGCAAGAATTCCTCACATGTCTTAGAACAGATTGAGCCTTCCGTAATGAATCAACTAAAAGGGGAAATAATTGAACACTCTGATAGTAATGATTCAAACACCACCGATGAGCTTATTCCTTATGAGTGTTTGCCTAAAGAAATCAAAGACCTCCTTGATGTTGAAGATGATCCAACAAAAAGAATTAATGTAGTAGAAACACAAGAACCTACTATAGAGCAAGAGATAGTTGCAACACAAGAACTAGCTAATCTCGAAGGCAATCAAGAAGAGGAAGGTGGTAGTTATTCTAAGACAAATTCTCATGAGTATGAATTCAAATAAGAATCTAAGGGTAACCCTTCTTGGGGTATTCATCCTGACTTTACTCATGTTCTTAGATTTCCTAGAGGCATAGATGAAGAATCTAATGACTATGAATGGGGAGCCATTCCAGAAGAAGATGAGCTTATTATAGAGAAACATGTTGATATTATTCACCAATATGCACCTAAACCCAACGTAAGTCTAGAGCGAAATGATGAACTTATCGAGTCTGATCCATCGATGGCTGAAGTGGACTATCACAATGACATTGAACCTACTCACGAATTGAATGTCTTAAGTTGTAATATCACCTTTGAACTCGAGCGTCAGGTTAGGACCGATGATGATAGATCGATATCCGTAAACACTCTTTCCCAATCTTTCACCACTTTGACTATCCAACATCCTGAATTTCTTGATCAAACCTCCACAAACCCGAGCTGTGGTATTTATACCTTCTCAAATGACTATGCCCTTGCTTGCTACCTCAATGCAGTTGAGCCTATGAGGACTTCCATTAGTGAACTGAGTGTTAGCATGATAGAGTTAGACATCATCTTAGTCAGAAAAATAAGAATAAGAATAAAAAGAAAAGGAGTTATGAGGGTGAAAACCACTTTGTGGTAGTCTGAGAACCTACAAAAGTAAAAATAAAAGACGTATCTGAAGGTGAAAACCTCTCTGAGGTGCCTAAGGATGAGATATTTGATGTCCTTCTGAGTCATTTATAGGACATATTTCTAGTTCTAATTGAGCCCACTCAATCCATCAACTTGGGAACAATAGAAGAACCACAGTTGATTCATGTAGCACAATCCTTTTTAGAAGAAGAGAAGCAAAAATTTACTACATTTCTAACAAAAAAGAAGATCAACTTTACATGGAAATATTCAGATATGCCAGGGTTGGATCCTAATCTTGTAATGCACCATTTATCCATAGCTCTAAATGTCAAACCTGTTAAGCAAAAGTTAAGAAAGATGCATCCCGATGTTGCAATATTGGTAAAAGATGAATTAGAGAAGCTACTAAAAGCCAGATTCATCTGTGTTATTAACTATGCTTAATGGATCTCTAATATTGTACCTATTTCAAAACTAGACAAATCTATCAGGGTATGCATAGATTTTAGAGATGTGAACAGAGCATGCCCTAAGGATGATTTTCCACTACCTAACATTGATATGATAGTGGACATGACTGCGGGTTTCGAGATGTAATCCTTAATGGATGGTATTTTTGGATATAATCAAATAAAAATTGTTCCAGAGGATCAAGAGAAAACTACTTTCACATGTGCATGGGGTACCTTCTGTTGGAATGTCATGCCATTTGGGCTTAAGAATGCTGGTGCTACATATCAAAGAGCTATGACATCTATTTTCCATGACATGATGCATAGGACTATGGAGGATTATGTTGATGATACTTTAGAAAAATCTATGATTAGAGCTAAACATCTAAATGACTTAAGCAAGATACTAGACAGAATGGAAAAATTTAGTCTCAGACTAAATCCTAAGAAGTGTGCTTTTGGTGTCACTTCTGGAAAACTCTTAGGATACATAGTTTTAAAGAAAGGAATTGAAGTAGATATAGCTAAAGTTAAAGCTATCATGGAGATGCAACCTCCCAAGAACATCATTCAAATGAGGACATTGCAAGGAAGAGTTCAATCTATCAAACACTTCATATCTCAGCTAGCAGACATATCACAACCTTTTACAAAAACATTACATAAAGGTGTGACCTTTGCATGGAACGAAGAATGTGAAAAGAACTTTGATCATATCAAGAAATATCTATCAAATCCTCCTATCTTGATGCCTCCCATTCAAGGGAATCCATTGATCTTATATGTCTCCGCAACATATACATCACTGGGGGCATTGCTTGGATAACATGATGAGAATAAAAAGGAAAGAGCTATATACTATATCAGTAGAACATTGGTGGCATATGAAAAGAACTAATCTATGATTGAAAAGTCTTGTCTAGCTGTGATCTTCACATCATAGAAACTGAGACACTACATGTTAGCTCATACCACTCAATTGGTAGCTAAGATTGATCCACTAAAGTACCTACTCAGCAAAGCTTCCCTCATGGGTAGATTAGCCAAATGGGTCATGCTCTTAAGTGAATTTGACATTGAATATGTGGAAAGAAAAGCCAGAAAAGGACAAGTAATTGTTGATCAATTGGTTGATGCACCTATGTTTGATGATACACCAATGCAAATGGAATTTCTAGATGCCTCTATCATGCATCTTTCTTGGCAATTATTCTTTGATGGCTCCTATACACAGCATGGATCTAGAGCAGGCATATTGTTTATAACTCCTCAAGGATACTCAATACCCAAAGCATTTAGATTAAAGTTTCCTTGCACAAACAATATTACTAAATATGAAGCCCTTCTTAATGGCATGAAAATAGAAATTAAGTGGAGAGTGATAGAGATACACATTCATGGAGGCTCTCAACTTGTTATCCATCAAATCAATGATGTGTACTAGACTAAAGACGAAAATTCTATTCCATACAAAAGAATGGTAGATGATCTAAAGAAGTATTTTATATCTATCACGTTTGAGAAAATACCTAGAATAGAGAATAAGGCTGTTGATGCAATGGCAACGCTATCTACTCTATTACAGTAGCCTGAACATGAGCTACGCTATGAGTTCATGGTAGAAGCACTATCTTATCCTACATATGATTCCCCTAAAACACACATGATTTACATTGTTGTTGGTCATGATTCATCCCGATACAAAAACCTATTCTCCTATCTCCAAGACCAAATCATTCCTGATACCTTCAACCGCCATGAAAAGAGATACCTTATCCGTAATGCCTCTCGATATGTCATCATTGGTCATGATCTATACAAATGAGGTCTAGATGTTATGCTCCTTAGATGTTTAGAATGGGAAGAGTCTCAACATGCGTTAGAGGAAGTCCATGATGGTATTTGTGGGTCACACTCAAATGGTTTAACACTAGCTCAAAAAATTATTAGGACTGGGTACTATTGGCCTGAAATGGAGAAAGAGTCTATCAAGTTTGCTAAGAACTATCAAAAGTGCCAAGTGCATGGCAACTTAATTCATGCTCCAGGGAGAGATATAATTCCCTTTACTACACAATGGCCTTTTCACCAATGGGCATTTGATCTTATAGGATCTATACATCCTCATTCTTCTAATGGACATACCCATATAATCACAACTACAGATTATTTTACAATGGGTAGAAGCAGTCCCTTTGACACAAGCAACTCGAAAACAAATATCTATGTTCATCTTGAACTATATCATATGCAGATATGGGATACCTCATTCCATAATCATAGATAATGGTGGACAATTCAAGAACAAAGATCTAGATGATTTATGTGCCAAATTCAAGATTACAAAACATTGGTCATCTATCTACTATCCTCAAGGGAATGGACAAGCAAAGGCTTCTAACAAGAATCTATTGAAAATCTTTCATCGTACAGTTAATAAGACATGAAGAGACTAGCATCTTATGATCAATCTAGCTCTTTGGGCCTACAGAACAAGTATCAAAATGCCCACTAGGGCTACACCTTTCACTTTAGTTTATGGGTTTGAAGTGGTACTTCCTATTAAGGTTGAAATCCCATCACTAAGAATCAGAATGCATGGTCTAATAATTGATGATGACTACAGAGTGTCTAGGTTTCAAGAAATTTAACTACTAGATGAGTGTAGACAAGCAGCGTATGATCATCTTAGAGTATATCAAAAGATAATGTCTAGAGGTTACAACAAGAAAGTCAGACATAGAGAATTTCAGGTTGGCGATCTAGTCTTGAGAGAGAATCTTAAAATTGATCACATAGAGAGCGCAAGGGGAAGTTTGAACCCAATTGACTAGGTCCCTTTGTTATCACTACTACTTTTGGCTCGGGTGCCTATCAACTCTCAACACTGAAGGAGAACAACTCCGAGAACCAATCAACATTCTCCATCTGAAGAAATTCTATGCCTAAGGCATTTAGTGTATGGTAAATTGTCCTGAAAAAATCTTTAAAATTGGAAAAAGTCCTTAAAAAATGAACATCTTGGTGAAAACCTAGCAATAGGCACCTTGATGATTCACAAAAAAAAAAGTAAAAAATATCAAAATTACAAAAAAATTGAAAAAATGAAAAATACAAAAAAATGAGAAAAATAAAAAAGTGCCTTGGTGAAAACTTGGAAACAAGCGCCTTGGTAGCAAAAATAGAATCTCTGCCAAGATGGTGAAAACCCAGCAAACGGGTGCCACTTGTTTCAAAATTCTCCATCTATCAGCGCCATCTTGGTCTTTCCCAGCTTTCAGTCTTGCTTTAGTTTGTACATATCTCTTGGTTTTTTCCCGCATTCCTATTTTCAATAAGTCAGTCTGTACACCAATCAGCTAAAGCGTCTGTATCCTATCAATGTTCAAACTTGGGGACAATTAATGTCATATCCTATGGCCTCCAATATACTTTAGACGTGTCATATCCAATTAGAGTCCTTTGAAGGTTCATCCAAGTCTATTTGTCTGTCTCCTCTCTAGAAAGGATTTTACATCTACAACAACGCAATCAAACATCAAACTAAAAACAATCTATGCTTTTACTTGATTTTATCTCCTTGTATGCTTACTAATTCGCATTGACATTTTTCCATATTGTGTCCTTTGAGCTCTTCGATGATGTCCTTTATAGAATTTAGAGAGTGATGACTAGGGGCATAATCTTTTCTTTGTTTTCTACCTATATGTGAAAATCTAACAACTTTGGAAATTCTAGATTGAAATGGTGTCCATCTATAAGAGCCTCTATCTCGAAGTGGATGGCCATGAGTACCTCGACCATTGATACCCAAAAAATTCAAGGAAGTTTGATCTAACTATTGTCTTTTTTGAGTGAGTTCTTTCTCCTACTATGAAACATGATCTTACCTAAGGATGTGAATGATAAAGGGTCACTAAGGTTAATTCACATTGGATTTAGAATGATCTCTTGACTGTTTGATTTGTTTGTACACAAGGCATATTCTGGTCATCACAATGTTTATGTTTTGATGCTTATACAAATTGCTATATCAAAATTGACATGAGATTCAAGTCATCCTGGCGCTTATGCCTTGGTGCTTATATCTAATCCGACATTCCAAAAATAAAATCAATATTCATATGTCCATGGTTTCCTAACCAGTGGGTGTTGTATTGATCCTTGCATATACAAATTGATATTCATATGTCTATGGTTTCATAACTAGTGGGCATTGTATTGATTTATCTAGTTACTTAAAAATTCAATGATGAATCGACTGACACATGATCAGTGACTAGGTCCTAGGGCTTAGATTGCATTTTACTTTACATATTTCTTTGCATTTTGCATGTTTTCATGATCTCACAAATGGCTACATAAACTTCAACGCTTAAATGATTCTTCTATCACCTCTTCAAATCTAACAAGATCTGAAACCTACCTCGAAGGTCTCTTCACAGAACCACAAGTAGTTACCCTCCTGGGTTAAACATCCTTTTTGACATAAGACTGATTACTTTTCTTCATCAATACTTGCAAAACATATCATGTGTATCATTGCATTTACATATCATCATTATCTGTTGCATTACAATTCATTCATGTGTATAAGCATAAATCATACATACATCTTTCCATAATCAAATACATTTGCATAACATCCATACATATGAAAGAAATCATTGCATTGCATTAATCCATACATTCATTCTACACTACTCATTGCATAAACATCACATGATATCATCATAAATCAAAACATGACAAGTACACATGAAGTCATAACCAAAATATCGATCTCATATATATATCAAAAATCTCGAACTAGTTAGGGGTGCACTACTGGCATAGTATACAAAAGAATGAGCTCATATGAGCCATCAAAGTCAAAACAGTATCAACATTAAGAGATCAAAAATATCATAACAAATAGACAGATTAGTTGTCAGCTTGATTCTCTGCATCTGGTGGAGGTGGAGTTGGTGCATTCGGTATTACCTTTGCTCTAGGTGCTCTAGCTCCCTCTGATGCCAACATATACTGAGAGTATGTAGGGACTCTCTATGGACACATAGTAAGCTACCTGTGCGATTTGATGAATCACCTCTACCTCTAATCTCTGCACCTCTACACGAAGCTCAATGCGCTGCCTATCTGCCTCTAAATATCTCTCCTCCCACTGAGAACTACAAACCTTTAGGTCCCTGACCTATAATCTAAGTCATATGATAGTCTCCTATGGAGTAAGAGGAACAGTAGGATCAGCATCAGCTGCTAGCATCTCATTATCTGGGGCAGTTTGCTTAGTGGTCTCTGCTCTCTGCGCCTTATAGTGCCTAGCCTCTGCACCCAAATCGAAACCTATGTCACCCTGTAATGGATCACGACCCTCACCACCTACAACCTTCTCAGCTACCAGTACCTCATCAGCTATGCCAACACCACCTAAAGTACCGCCCTCTCCCCTAGTCCATCTTTGTGCACCTATGGCTCTACCTGCTATAGAAGTAGTGGGATGAGGGGGCCTGATCTGTCTAGCTAGTCTCTATGGTGGAGCCATTGCTCTAGGTCTCAGAGGTGTGGGGTGCACAATAAGAACTTGTGTGGGTCTGGGACCCTATCTCATCGGTGCTTCGGTAACATCCATAGCCTCCTCCATGGAAGGTATCAGCTCTACAAGATCTGAGAACTTGTGGGTAGGATGGTCAGCAAGCCAGGAAATGAATCCATCTGTAACTCAAGCATCAAGTACCTCTGGTCTGTACTCCCAATCTCTACCAATGATACCACTATACTCCTGTGAACACAAAGCATAAGAGAGCCTCATGGTCCATCCAATTCCAAGCTCATGAGCTATCCAAGCACAAGTGGCATAATCCTCTAGTGCATCCTACACTCGTCCATACTGCCGCCACACCCTGGTGATAATGAATCTCTCTAAAGTGGAGGATGACCCCCGATCAGCACACAACTCTGAAAGAAGAAACTAAACTGCTCTCATGCAGTAGGCCAAAGCTCCATACCCACATATGGTCTCCATCAAACATAAGTCATATCATCGAGGCATCGCCTCCTGTACTTAGTGTGACCCATATGAACCTGTATGACATATCCAGCATATATATAAATGACAAGCTCCTAAGGCTGCTGATGTGCCTAACACACTGGTCTCAAAATGGGGATATGCTCCCATGCCCAGATCTGTAATACTAAAGCTCCAACTGCAAAAGACTTGCTCTCCTGATACACTACCTCATGCATCTCAGAGAACATATGGGCCAAAAGACACTGACCCCAAGCCAACTCAGAGGGAGTCGCCATCAGACGTGCAACCATCAGGGCCTAGCCCATCAATAGACCGTTCTGCTGAAGGTCAGACATGATAATCCCTCCTATCATCCCGACAATAATACACTCTAGCCGGTGCATCTATCCATAACATTGTACTAAGGTCTCCCGGGAAATAGAGGCAATCATTTGGGTATCATCTCCAAAGAGACGTCTGAACACTAATAGACTTGAGTTCCCTGAACTCACATACTTTGGATGTCATCCTGCATGGAATGGAATGTGCAGTATCCGGTACACATCCTCTGGGGTCATAGTAATCTCCCCCGTCGGTAAATGGAAGGTCTGTGTCTCTGAATGAAATCGCTCTATCAAAGTAGTCAAAAGTCCATGATTTACCCTAATCTAGGGTAAATGTATGAGATACACGAAGCCACAGGATGCAAGGTGTACCCTCATTGGGTCAAGTAGTGACACACATAGTCTCTGAGTGGCTAGATGTGAAATGCGCACATGAACATCTGGATATATGACCTACACAGTAGAGAAATAGGGAATCCTATCAGTAATTTGGTTACAAAATAGGTTACAAGGGCAAGAATTGAGCAATTTGCTATTTCAAAAGGTAGGTTAAAAGGTCAGCAATCAGGCTGAAAGATCAGGAAATTCAAAAATTTGACCTAGCAATGAGTTTTAGGCTCACTATTTTTTGTACAACACTTCAGACTGGCATGGAAAGTCGTATGAGTTTCTAAATCATACCATACGACAAATCATAGTGACATGACATTGTATCCCTCATCGTACGAGTTATGAGGGATCCAATGAAATGTCATACGACTCTTGGGCCCCTCTGATACGAGTCTTGGGGATTAATGAAATGAAGAACTATCTACAGTTGAAAAGTTGTATGAGTCTCGTTGGAGAGTCATATGAGTTTCCATGCATTCAAAATTTCAAATTTTAAAAAGCATACGAAACATGCTAAAAAGGCTATAAATCATGGAAAAAATTGACTTTTCAGAGAGGCAAAGAGGTCCACCTACCGGATGTCCGTACTGCCGAGGTCTCTGGTGTCTCCGACTGCGGTCAAAATGATGTGAACTCACAGGTACCTTCATTTCTACCATTTTCTTGTTCAGAGGGCTCCACAAGGTTTCTAAAGTCAAAAGGTTGAAATGAATTGAAAATGACCCTTCCGGCCTTTATATAGCTTTTGACCTAATTTTCAAAAGTGCTCCGTTTTTTATGAAAATTGCACCCTTGGCTAATTTCGACATTCTGAACCCATTTTTAGGATCAAAATCAAAATCTGAGATCATTTACTATGTCAAAATCATGATTTAAAATTTTTGGACCTAGGACGGTCTACTGCTTGCATAATCAACCTTCAATCATCACAAAAATCTAGTATTCAACTTAACTAATTATCTTACATCAAACTATCAAAATTTCAACTTGGTCAACTATGGTCAACTCATGGTTTCACCTAGTCAACCTTGGTCTCCAACCTTGGTCTCCAGGATCTACAAACGATGTAGAATGCATTCTCGAACATGTTTAACCACTTCTCAAATCAATTAACAAGCTTCTAAAACTACAACGCTGACTTTTCTTGTCAGATTTCAATTTTTATCCCGAAGGGGCCATGGTATTGCACATCATTCAAAGTCTGTAATCTAAATTTGAAATCAAATCTTTCCTTAGTAATCAAGACAAAAACCACGTCTAGTTGTTGATTCATCAAAAAGACCTCATCGCTTGGGGCAAATCAATCATCACTTGGGGCATATCAGATTCATCGAGATTCATATCAATCTGGTATTCTCTTAATCTTGTACACTGTATCAATTTTTCGTAACCATCGATTCATTAGTGTTATTTCCTTGGTTCTTCGTAACTGAAGGTTCCAGATGTGATACCAATGTGATTCTTATCAACAATTAGGTCTGGAATCGGTCACTCACTTCTTCACAATCATAAGGTTCAGAATTGGGCATTTTGACACTTCTTCACAATCATCGGTTCATTGTTGTTATAGTTAACATTATCTTTGGTCATTCAGGACCTAATATCTTCATATCAATTTCAATTAGTTTCTGTCTCATATCAATTTCAATTAGTTTCTGTCTCATATCAATTTCAATTTCAAACATCAGTTTCAACATCATACACAGACTGTCTTTGAACCACTGCGCTTTGTACAGTAATTCAAAGAGGGGCAAAATGTAATACCCCAAAAATGGGCTATAGGTTCATTAACCTCCTACATCTACAAATTCAAACGAAATCAACATCCAAGTCCTAACCTAAGGCACATTTGAACATCATCGAATCCTAATTGATTATCTTAAATTCCGCATTAGGGAATATTCCTAGTAATATTCCTATTTATCTTAATTATCTTTAGTTTAATGATTATTTGGCGATAAAGCTAATTTATCCTAAAGTTTGATTAATTGAATATTCTGATTATTTAATTAATTAGATTTAATTCTGCAACTTAATTATTTAATTAAATTTAATTCTATTTATTCCTAATTATATTATTTAATTTTGACAATAAATCAAAATTGCTAAAAACAATCAATTGAATTTTTATTTAATTGATTTAAAATCAAAGTTGTCAAATTTAATGATTTAATTGGAATAAAAGTTTGATTTAATAATTGATTAACCCATAAATCAATTGTTTTATTTTTAAAATCAGTTAAGTTGAGAATAAATCACTTTATTTTTAATTAATTTATAATTAAATCATGCACAATCAGAAAATCAGGCAACTAGAAATTAACAATCAATTTTAAAATTAAAACTCAACATCTGATGATGAGTTGAAATTTGATATAAACTCTATTTTGAGTTAAGCATTGCTTTTGCATGATTTTTTGTGAGTTAATTATCTTTTATTCCTTGTTGACTCAAAAATCAACCTGAGTTTATCAAGAGTGATTTATGGCTTTTCCCATGCACCTCCAAAGCCTTGGATTTCTATAAAATCAAGGCTCAACTCTTCATAATTCATCTCACAAGTTTGCATACTTACTCTGCCAAAATTAATCCATGAATTCGCACAAGCACACTTGCGAATTGATATTTGAAGAATTGAAGCTTCTTGCGAATCAACAACTTTTGTGAGATCAATCTTGTTTTCAATTCATTCTAGTTTCATATTTCATATCATTGTTAGCTTAATTTGCATATCAATTTTTCATATAGAATAGATTCATAATCAGTTTTCCATCATCATAAATTACACAGAAAAAAAAAAAATTTAGATTAATTTACATACATTCCATATCTAGATTTTGCATTCAAATCCTTCATTTAGGTGTCGTCAAGGTCACTGATCTCGGTCTAATCTGAGAATAAATACTCCCATCTACTAGAAGGTAGTAAATTGCCTAGTTAGTTTAGTTTCCATTTCATTGCACGATTTTGATTTTTGCTAACCTCTAATGTTTTACTGAAGTGTTGTGTCCGCAGCTAGGTACAAAATTCACACACACAGTGGAAAACTTCAACAACTTTCATGCAAGCATGTCTTTTATGATTTCCTTTTAGGTTTTCATGGAGTCGTGTTCTTTCATCAACACATGTGATCACATTCAAAGAGCATTACATCATCAATGTATCAAATGTTTTAATTCTCAAATCTAGCCCCTACTATATAAAACATATTTTACTTTGAAGAAAAATTTATTTCTATTTAGAGTTTGATCTCAAAACTAGGGCTTGACTTAGGAAAACCCCTTTCTACACAACATTTTCCCTCTCTTTTGTATGATGGAACATGTAGTGGACATGTAGGAAGAGATACAAACATATATGGAGAAGGGATATAGTTTGCAATTGATTTCCTTAGAAAGTGTCAAGAACATGGTGACTTAGTCACCTCAATCTATGAACAAGGTGACCAAGTCACCCTAGTGTCACATCTCAACTTTTTTCCTTATTTTAGGGAGATACTATAGATTTTTATTGACTATGTTTGACTAGTTAGAGACCTTGATTAATGTTAGAAATTGAATTATCATGTTTTATGGATATTATCTTATTGTTATAACTTTGATTATGTTCTTATAAAACATAATTATATGTATTGTGAATGGTTGAATATAGAATGTAATGGATTAATGATGCAATTTGATTATTGATTATGGATTATGGATTTCGGTACTTACCCAAACCAATGAAAATTTGAGTGTTGCAAGTTTGTGGATAGGTTTGAAGGCAAGAATAAGGCCCAAGTAGAAGAGGTTTACACTTCAGAAATAGTAGGAATGATAGAATCTGGCACTCACACACTCACTTAGATAGATGATTATGTATGTTTTAATGAATTTCTCGCCATGTCTTGAAGTTTGCATTCTAATATATGTGTGTGCATATGTGTATTAGAATTGTTGGATATAGAGATGTTGTATTTTCATATATGAGGTTGCAATAGGTAGCGGTAATTATAAAATTGATTTGAATAATTGCAACTTCTACTACATTACTAAATTAAAATGTTGTGAGTGTTTTAATGTCTAAAAGTTATTCCTTTTTAAAATTGTTATAGTTTAAATCAAGTTGTCCATACTCATTTAAAAATTCTCATAACTATTTATTAAAGAAAAGGTAAAAATTTATAGGGGGCATAGAAAGTCAAGATGCTCATGCCTAATCAATTAATTTTAAAAAAAATCAAATCACCATAGGCATATATGGAGGGAAGGTAAAATATTAATGAAGGGCATTGGGAGTTTGAATGAAAAGAAAGGAAAATTAAATATTTCTAAATAATTAGTTTCTCATAAAAATATTATAATAGAAAACCAATAATAGTTACTACAACTATTAATAAAAATTAATATTATGTATTACTATTTAATTACAATAATTAAAAAATATATGTATAATTCATCTATTCTTTATTTATCTGGATATCAAATCAATATCGTATCAAAATCTTTGTTAGTCAACTAGAGTGAAATTGCTCCATGTCTAATAAAAGCACATCATGCTCATTAGTAAGGAGGAAGGTAAAAATTTAATATGGGAGCTGAGCGTATGGAATTAAAAGAGGAGAGGACTTGGAAAATAGACACATAGGAAGATAAGGGAAAATTTTAGAGAGGAGAACAAAAGTGAGAAAAAGGGAGATCGGTACAAGTGTAGAGAGAAAAACATGTTTTGTTGGAGGAAAGCAACATTTAGATCCAAGTTCCTTTAAAATATCAAATTTCTTTCTTCAAATAGGTAGCACCATTTGTATTTCATATCCATATGTGGCTTTAGTTTTGATCAAAAAACTTGATTTTAAAATATTGGATGTGGTTTTAGAAGAATATAGGTTTTATCATATCCAACAAAGCTTTGAAGGGGTGAAGGTTACTACAGAGAACCTGAAGGTGCTGCTAGCCCTACTGGAAGGCAATAAGGGTAATTTGGTTGTTAAGATTGTGGACAACATTGAAGAGGTTGTGGCCCCAACTGAAGGTCCTGGTTTAAGAACCCATGCAAGCATTAAAAAGAAAATGGGCGCTCATCCCAAGGAGATTTTTAACTCGAGGGAGTCTATCCACAAGATGATTAAGATGAAGGATGACATTGTTGAATATATTAAACAACGAGACTAATTGTGGGTAGAGGTTTTCTTGTGCTGGCTTTTTGTTTTGGGCCTATTTTGTTGTCTTGCTCTTTTTGGTTTTCTCTACTGGAGGGTTCCCTATAACGGTGCGCTCCCATCCCTCCAACTGTTCATTTTTTATTTGTGCTTTCTCTTCCCATATTTATTGTTGAGGTAAAGGGTTTCGGGGCCCTTCAAGACCTACTTTTACCATAATAAAAAAATAGGTTTATCATACTATATGCTCTTTGTTGAGGAGTGGGGCTTTCCTACCAATAGTAAATATTAGTAAGTATTGATATCCTTTCAAGTTTTCGAATAAACTAGATTGTGTGTTGAGGTCTCCAACATTGCATAGTAATGAACAAGATAGAAAAAGTTGTGGAAAACAACTTTTAAATTCTATCAAAAAACATCGTGTCTCATTAAAAATATAGTGAAAAATGTGAAATTTGAGAAGTTCATCTTGGCTTCGTAATTTCTTTCCTCTAGTTGTCTATAAATTAAAATTTTAGAATTCTTTAGGCAGTTCTAGACTGAAAAATTATTTTCTTTACCTGCCTGAGTTTTGCATTAGTGTCTACTATGATTTTGAACACAAATCCTTTCTTGGATTGTACAAGTGGGAAAAGTACCTTCCCCTAGTGGAGTTTACATATAATAATTTCCATAATGCATATTTGGGAATGACACCTTTTGAGGCACTCTATGGGAGGAAGTGTCGTACCCCTATCAATTGGGATAGAGTGGAAGATAGAGTGGTTATTGGTTTAGACATTATCAAGGAGATGGACAAGAAAATGAAATTGATTAAGGATAGATTTAAAGAAGCAACTGATAGATAGAAGAGTTATGCTAATAAAAATAGGACTTTTAAACGGTTCTCAATAGGGGACAAGGTCTTTTTAAGGGTCAAACCTCATAAAAGTTCAATTTCATTTGATGATTCTTCCAAGCTTCCACCTAGATATGTGGGGCCATTTGGTGTGCTCAACGTGATCAACCCAATTGCTTATAGACTATCTCCATTGCCAGATCTCACCTGTATCCATAATGTTTTTCATGTGTCTTTTCTTAAGACTTATCATCCCAATGCATCTCACATTCTTGATTGACACATATTATAGGTGGTTCCTACTTAGGTTATTAATAGATGCATCATCAGGCTGCACCATAGGGAGATCATGTAGTATAAGGTCCACTATGACCAATATGCAGTAGATAGTGCTACATCGAAGAACGCTAAGGATATTGAGTGTTCTTTTCCATATTTTGTCTCATAAACTTTGTATAGATTTTATATATTATGTTTGTGTGTGGGTGTGTACTTTTACATATAGTACAACATCAGGATGATGTCTCTTCCTATTGGGATTATGTAAATATAAGTACTTAGAGGGAGGGGTGAATTGGTACCATCAAAAAATTTCAACACTTAAACTTTGCAATAGTAGATATCAATTAACCGACTGATTTCATTATTTGAAACATACATTCATATAACTAAAAATGTAAAGTGCATGTAAAAAAAACAATAAGTCATACATGAAAATTCATACTCATGACGCAAATATTTTGGTTACATAGAAACCCTTGTAAGAAGGTAAAAACTACGGTGGGGATGACACCCACAAATCTTCACTATTGCAACAATAAAGTATGTCGGTTAAGGCTTACAATTTTTTATCACTTCTAATGATCTTACCCTATTAGGAGTAACAAAAAGATCAACTAGATATACCTAGTTAGAGGATTTAACAACACAAAGTATGTATGTACTCAGTTAAGATATTTAAACAAGAACTGTTAAGTCCACTCTATTAAGAGATTTTGATCTGCTACAATGGTTAAATTGATAACGATAAAAGTATGTAAATAATAACTTATTCTTGTCTGATTTAGATCTATGAAGTATCAAATAAATATCACCTCAATGTGATGTATATGCTCTTATGTTTTTCTCAATAGCCTTGTATGTGTTCTAAAAACTTATTGCCTCTATCATAAACCTTTTATCATAAACCCTTTGTCTGATCACCAGATATCCTTAGTGTGGCTACTGCTTCATGATACATGATCATAATGACATCTTTACAATTATATATCAAACTGACTTGACCTAATTAGGGTTTACATCATCTTAGAAAACCTAAGATCAACCGTATACAAAAATAATCTAGATCTAACATTACATAGGAATCATCACAAAAAATTAATGATTACATCCATATTAAATATGTATCGATCCTGGTAAACCATTTACTGATCAGTGTAAACTATTTGCAGAGATATATGTGTCATTCTTGATTACTATGTCATTTCCTACTTTACTTGGTAATCACTACATTCACCATTCGATTAATTACCGATTCTCAGTTCATGTGAATGCTCGGTGATCACTAGCTCGGTACTCGGTAAATACATGATGCTCGGTAAGTGAGCTCGATCAAACCTGTATTCAGTTAATCTTGAAGTTCTACCTTGGCTTTTCTTAGTGTGTAGGCTTTGTATCCTTGACCGACTGTCTTGTTGTCTCCTTATTTCAACCTTTACCAACTGAATAATTGATTGATACTAATGACAATCCATTAATGCTCAAATAGAGATAACAATCTCCCCCTTTGACATTAGTATCAAAACCTTATGTATATGTACCAACTAACACAAAAATATATTGACTCCATATATGTACAAACTATATATATATATATATATATATATATATATATATATATATATATATATATATATATATAAACTCTTTTCTTTACAGACTTCCCCTTTGTGCATGCTCTCGGTGGTGTGAAGTACATAGTGGCATATACGTGACTTTCCCCCTTTTTGAAATTAATGACAAAACAAAAATATGTACTTACAACTTATCAAAAATGTGATGGTGGGTTTTCTGCAGTGATGCCAAGAGGTTTTCCCATTCCTCTTTCAAGTTGTCAAGAGCAATGTTCTCTAGACCAAACTGTGCATGCATGTCAAAAATATTCTCAAGTACAAAAATCTTGGGGGTGGCAACTAATGCTTTTTCCTTCTCTACATGTCTCTCCATAATTTTTAGATATGGAAGTAGCTCAACTTGTAGCTCGGTGACCAGGTCACTTATGGTATCTTCCTCCTTCCTCAAATTTGATCTCAATCACCTAAGTTCTTGAACTTTCGATATATGCTTGTGAAAATCATTTGGCTCATTAGAGAGTTGTTGGCACTGATCTTGATTTTGTCATCTAGCTTCTTGAACCTCGGTAGTGAATTGGTCAACAATGCACAATTTAAATAAAATTTAAATAATTCTCTGAATAATAGTTTCTAGCTCGGTTATTACCTCTGAGAGCTTAACCTTATTTATTGCAACTTCTTGGCTTATCTTCTTAGCTAGTTTCAATTGAATATTTTCTTCTTCCCTTTCCTCTATTCTCTTATTCCCTTTCCTTGGCATTTATGTGACCTGTTAGAGTTACAAGTTGATCAAGGATGGGAGTATCCTCATCGACATTGATCTCAAGAACTACTTGTAGTAAGATATCTCTAACATCCTCTAGAATTTGTTTTCTTTTTCTCTCCCCCTTTTCATATTTTCTTGTGCAGCCTTCCTTATGCACAATTCCTCATATTTTCTTAGTGCTTTGAGGTCTAATGTTCTAGGCTCACATTCTGGTATCTCAATTATCTCATCCAATGTTACTGGCCCTTTGCCATGTTTCTTTTTCTTCTTCGTTGGTGGTGATTTAGTAGATAGAACAAGAGATTTAGAATCTAGATTTACCTTCTCAGTCTTAGTTGACACACTTTCCTCCTTAGGTTGCCTGGTGACCGGTATCTTGGTGTTTTGTCCTTGGGCATTGGTTGTGGTGTCTAATGTTGATTCTACCAGTTTACTTTCTTCCAGTGCTTATGATGTTGCCTCTATTTGCTCAAGTTGATTGGAAGTATTCTACTTTGTTGTCTCATGTTTAGTTGTACCCTATTCCTTGGTTGTGTCTTTATGTTTCTCAGGGGTCAAGCCTTCGAGTTCCTTCTATGTGACTATGTCAACATCTTGTACTAAAATTGGTAAGTCACCCAGAATTTCACTTATTGCTACGTCGATGGGTGCATTTTCTTCAGTAGTATCTGCAACAATGTTTACAACTTCATCATCCTTTATATCATCATGATCACCATTTGTGATTTCTTCAATAAGTACATCATCTATCTCAGTTATGATCAACTGCTCGGGTGGATCCTTGTATTCTTCTCTATAACTTGCCAAATAAAAATCCATTGCAATGGTAGTATATGTTACCTCAGTGTTTGATAGATCTATAGGTTCCTTGGTAGCAAGATCAACATCATCCAAGTGGATTCCTTTACCTTTCTTTTTTCTTTTCTTCTCAGCAACTACTACCAATGCCAACTTGTTAGCTTCTACTCAGGTAGTGAGAATTGTAGTCCATAAAAGTTGACTATTCTCATCAACTTCCTTAAGTTTTCCTGCCAGAATATTTAGGGCTTCACTCTTTACTAGAAATATTTTGGAATATTGTGTCATCAATTCTTCAATTTCAAGAACTAATAGGGTAGGCATAGCCAATATCAGTGAATTTTCCCTCATTTTATTTTCAGTGTGCAAGGCATAAGTCCATCTTGCAGACACTTTCTCATATAAGCTCTTAGGTACATACTTAGAAAATTCAATAGTTACCTTCTTAAATTTGATTATCATATGTATGATGGCCTCTTCAATCATTTCCTAATCTTTGGTAGACATATGTACATACCAACTCATTTTGGGGTTGCTAAGACCACCAGTTTCCTTTATTGCCTCAGCTAATTCATCAACTGATGGATTTTTATTCACTACAACTTTAAATTTATCTTGATCTTGATCTTGATCTTCTTCATCAACGTCATCCTTTTCCCTTATCAATTTCCTCCTCTTCTTAGGTAGCTCAAAGGTGGCTTGGGCACCTCTCTTTTTCTTTTGATATGTCTTTGTAGGACTTGGCCTAGAAATTTTCACTACTCCTTTCTTTAGAGGCAGAGAAGAAGCTATTGTGGACCTTGTCCTTGCTCTCATGGGTGCTTCTTCTTGCTTCCTCTTTCCTATGGCCTTGACCGGTGTAGATTGAATGTCTTTATCAGACTCGGTCACCTCCTCGTCATGCTCACTATTTCCTATCAATATTTTTTCCTCATTTAGCTCTTCAACCGAATTAGCCTCAGATGCCTTATCCTCTTCTGCATCATCTTTGAACTATTTTATCAGTGTATCCATCATTTTCTTAGATTTCTTGTTCACCTTGACTTCGACTAGATCCATTTTAATTCTTAGTTTGGCCTCTTCATAGGTTCCAAACCTAGTTGCTTGTGGATCTTTGGGATCGGCCAAAAGTGCCTTTATTGACCTAGATGCTCGGTCAATATCAAGTTCATAGCCCATTGGTGCCAACCATGTTGTTCTCGGTTCAACCGCCTTTATTAGAGTGGTGTCAATGTCCACTAAGAAATAGATGTCTTCCTTGTATTGCTCAACCAATTGACCTGGTATTCTTCTTATTTGATGCATTCGATCCTTAAATTGCTCAAAGTATACATCCATGATACTAACAAAATTTTGTCCCAAACTTTGAATGAAATCATTTATTTGCAAAATGATCAGTCGATCAGTATCCCAGTCAACATTATCGATTGAGGGGAAAACATTTTGCACATAGAAAAATATGCATATCAGTAGTGAACCAAACTTACATGTATTAGAATTTGCTGACCTAATGGTTCTCATGTTCTCTTCTAACTATTTTAATAAGAGCTCGACAAGGGTGAGTTGAAAACCTTTCTTCACTGTCTTATATGCAATATCCACTGCTCCACATGGAACACTATTCGGCCTGCTAGATTGAAATATTTTTTACCCAATTGCATATGCACCGAACCTAGTCTCGGGATCAACAATGGTGTTGATTCTCATGCCTCTACCATCCCATCTAGCTCTAGTTAGTTTTTCAATCTCATCTCTTGATGCACTCCTTAATGCTTTAACCTTGTCGGTTATTGGATAACTGGTGACTGTGTGTATGATATTCCTGGTAATTTTAACCAGTTCATCTAGCCATAACTTGCCCTCATGTACACGGCTCAACACTATCCTGATGCATTCATTCTTGAAAACCCTTTGTAAATATAGGGCATTTACTAAACCCTTCATCTACAAATGTGTATGATCATCCTTGAGCTTTCCATCAATAATCAGCTCATGGAAGGTGGATTGAAGCTCAAAATACCCTATTTCACCAATCTCGCAGTGTATGTATGCGCGGATGTCTTCAACTAGCAAAACCCTAGGTGGAATGCTAATAAATGCATCAGTTTTGTCAATTTGTGAAGCAACCTCGGGATGTAATTTATATTGAGGCTCATTACAGGTTGCCGATTTGATTAAATTAACCTTCTTATCAGTTCTAGACTTATATTTATCAACCTTTGATGAGGACACCATCATTTTTCAAATTAGGGCTTTGAGAGATAACTATGAAATAGCTCAGTTAACATAGAACTTACTTGTGATTGTAACTAACTTTCTCGGAAACCTTCCAAGTCTCTGCTCAATTGCTCTGGAAATTCTCTTCTCAATTCTCACTTGAAATTGCTCTGTTCTTCATGTTCGCAATGTGATAAAATGATTAAGTCCATGATGTATTGATAGCCCAAAAAAATTTTCCCGCTCAAAATTTCACATTTAATGCTTGACCTACCACAACTCGATAGATGTAGTTTCACTCGGTGTATACTTCAAAAGATCATATGCTCAGTTAACACTAAGATTTCACTCAGTTAATACCATAACTCGGTTAACCTTGCCAATAGTTACTGACTAGCAAATACATACTCGATCTTTCTTATTCCGACTATACATGTTTAAAGTTCTAAACATATAAAACCATAGTGCATCTTGTTTCATGCAGATTTGGTATGCAAACACTAGATATAAGGTACTGTTTGTTAGATATAACCGATTTGAAATCTAGTTCCATACTTACCTTTATGACTTAGGTGGAGGTGGTGATGTCACCCAATCCATGGATGATGTGTTACTGATTATTGTGCTTGATCCAACATTATCACTTGATGCTTTTCTCCACATTGTGTTTCTTATCCTCGTGATTTCCTCAATTGTATTTCCATTTTCATTTGTTTATGTCTCTAGTGCTCGGTCTCTGCAATCCTTACTTAAGTGACCGACCTTGTGACAATGTAAACATTCCATACCAGTGCTTGTCCAATTGTGAGATCTTCCTCTCCAGTTCTTCCTCATGCATTTTTCTACTATATGTCCATACTTGCCACATGATGTGCAATTAACCCATGAGTTGTAATCCTAAGTATATGCATTACCTTGCCTTCTTAGTTGATATGTTTTGTTCTTCTCTTTCGGTGTCCAGACTTCCTTCATCTTTGTCCTACATTCTTGTGATATGTTTCCTTGCATGTTGTTAGTGCGACAATGTTTCTCCATATAGGGTTTCTTAGGAGTCCTATTCAATTTAGATCTGCACTCATGTGCCTAATATCCATACTTGCTATAGTTATAACAATAAACATTAAACTTAGGAGTAGATTTAGGAATACCTTTTTCTTTTCTCCTGTAAACATTTGTTGTGTGACTTGGTTTTCCACAATGATAACATGATAGCTTCTTTGGCCTTTGGTTCATGTAGGCTTTGTTATTTTCAGCTTGTCTTGATGATTCTCCCTATTCGGTGTAGCCTAAACTAGTAGTACTGCCAAGTCCCCTTTGACTAATCAAAAATTCATCTATTCTCTTAGTACTATCTTAAGCTTTCTTGATCATTTCATTATGTTGTTGTTTCATGCTGACCCCATTCTTCAATCTTTCATTTTCTTCTCTTAGTTCACCGATGTCTTCTAGTTTCCTTGTAAGCTCACTATTTACTCGGTTGACTTCCTAACTTATGACAACCATCTAATTGGAGATTTCAAAGTGATGCTCGATGAGTCTCAGTATCTCAAATTCCTTCTCTTGTAGCCTCTCAGTCATTTGTCTCATGTCTTGAATAGCCAAGCTTATTTCTTGTTCTGCTTGCCTAGCATTTTTCATGACATCAATCATCCTAACCATTTGTGTCTCTTGACTAATCTGTAGATCTTTGACTTGTTCAATAAGATGTAGAATCTTTTTAGATAAATCAGATAAAATTCCTTCAGATGCATCAGATTTGCTACCAAATCTAGATTTAGATGTCTCAAATGGGTCATTTATCTCTTCTTCATGATAATCAGTTTCACTATACCGAATTTCCATATCCTTCCTTTTAATCAGTAACTTCTTCAGTTCATCTTTGGCTTGCTTGAATTGTTCAATGAAGATTTGCATCTGTATCCTTTGGTTCTCAATAGTCTTGTCTAACTTATATCTTTCCATCCTTAGATCTTTTCTCTTCAGTGGTTAAACTTCCTTAACAAGAGATCTAGCTCTGATACCAATTCTTGGGATTATGGAAAGATAAGTATTGAGAGGGGAGGGGTGAATCAGTACCCTCAAAAACTTTCAACACTTAAACTTTGCAATAGTAGATATTAATTAACCGATTGATTTCATTGTTTGAAACATATATTCATACAATTGAAAATGTAAAGTGCATGTAAACAAAACAATAAGTCATACATGAAAATTCATACTCATGGCATAGATATTTTGGTTACACAGAAACCCTTGTAAGAAGGTAAAAACTACGGTGGGGATTGTAATACCCCAAAATTGGCACCTATTTAATTTCATCAATTTTGGTGCATTATCTCGATTTTACATCACCAAAGTCCTAGTTCCCTAGGCAATTTTCTCTCTCGTGCTTGACTTTATTTGACTTGATGTCAGTTGCAAAGACCCTAAATTGAAATAATCAAACGCTAAATTAATTCCTAAAGTCTTAGACTTAATTGGCTAAATTACCCCTATGATAAATTAATTTAATTATAAAGTCCTAAGTGCTTTCTAATTAAATTAAAATCTACCCTCTTTAGCTAATTACACATAAAAATGAATTAATAATTACTTGATATTCGAATGGACACACTTTTTTGAATTGATAATTCTTGATATTCGAAAGGTCACTTGTGTGGCATTTTCCATTCTTTTTATTAAGTAATTCTTGCATTTTTGTCTCAATATGGGAATGAAGGGTCAGGAGTTTCGAATCAAGAAACTCTTCCTCCTCCTCTTGGCTCTTCTATTTATTTGACCTCTTTTTCTCATTCAGAAGAGAGCAATTTTTGAGAGCATCCTTACTATAGCATTTTTTAGTCTCATATCTCATTATTTTCAAAGCTTTTATTGCATTTATTAGATTAATATCTCATTATTAGTATAGTCTTTGCATCACATTTTAGACTAAATTTTCTTATTTGTTCTTAGTTTAATATCATATTTCTTTCAAGTTCTTAGATTAAGTTGCATCTCATCTTTATTTTCAAGCTCTTAGATTAATTGCATCCTCATTCTTAGATTAATTGCATCCTCATTCTTAGATTAAATTGCACTTCATTCTTAGCTTAGTTTCATTTTGCTCATATTTGCTTTCAAATCCTCCATTGTTGAATTGGTCTCCCGGCTGTTGGCTCTCGTTCTGAGAGTATTCAAACACCCCATTCACATAGGAGGCAACAGGTCGCCTCACCATGGAATTTGGATTGAGTTCTTCATACTCTCTCCCAAATTCTATCAAGTGAATAATGACCATGTTGTGTTGTGCCTGATTTAGAGGTCACATTCAGTCACATACAGGGATGACACCCACAAATATTCACTACTGCAACAATAAAGTATGTCGATTAAGGCATACAATTTGTGATCACTTCTGATGATCTTACCCTGTTAGGAGTAATAAAAAGATCAACTAGATCTACTAGGTTAGAGGATTTTAACAACACAAAGTATGTGTGTACTCGGTTAAGAGATTTAAACAAGAATTGTTAAGTCCACTTTGTTAAGAGATTTTGATCTGCTACAATGGTTAAATTGATAACAGTAAAAGTATATGTAAATAACAACTTATTGTAATGTAAGAAAAGATGAGATGTTTGATTATCAAAATGTAAGGTATACTTCTTAACCCAAATTCCCAAGGGAAAGATCCAAATGGATCAGCCAAAAGAAAATGGTTAATGCTCAAATGAATCAATCTATGGAGAATATGAATAAAGGAGGAAACCTTATATTTCATTGTATAAAGTATGTATTGGAATCTTGATTGAATTGAAGACAAGTACTAACCCCAAAATAGGGTAAATCTAGAAAACACTATTTTCTGATGTCTGTGTTCAATTTCGGGGAATTCTGCAATCGGATTTGGCCTGGAAATGCAAAAACAAAGAAAACCCATAAACCTTTTTCTTTTCTGAGAAAGGTCAACCTTTACCCAAGATGGGGGTAAGATCTTACCTCAGGGCATAATCTTACCCCAAAACATCGACCTTGACCAATGCTACTTGGATGGAAATTCTGTTTGTGGATCTCGAAAGTTCACCGAAAAGGGTACTCAAATCTACACTGGTATTTATTGTCCCACACCTGGATCTGCAAGAAAAATGGTTTTGTTTGTTGGATGAGGGGTTTTCCTTGGTCAAACCCCAGTTTGTAATCAACCTTGAAATGTAATTTAAATTGCAATATGTAAACAAAGTAAATGGAACTATTCACCTTGCTTATGTTGAAATCCTTGTGGAGGATTCAAATCCTTGAATCCATAAGTATGGATGCTCCAAATGAATGTAGAATTATATGTAGGATGTCTCAAATCAATTGCATTAGATCTTCAACACCAATCTTGAATGGATCTTGGAATAGGAAGAAGCTTGAATGAATGTGGATGGAGAAATCTTCAACAAGAGGGCTCCAAAGAGATTGATTCCTTCAATGGCTATCAATGGATCTCCTGGATGAATTGGATCATGAATGCTTGAATGTTTGAGGATGAATGCTTGAATTCTTTCCTTCTCCTTCTTGCTTGCTTGATCACTTGATTTCACTTATGCTTGAATTCGATGGAAGGTGGATGCTTGATCATGAAAAGTGGATCTGAAAATGAAAGAGGAAGGCTTCCTTTTATACTAGTCTAGGGCATAAAATTTTAAAGAGGCTAACATAGGAGAATTAAATTCCCTTTTAAACCTTAACCCCTATAAATGGGCCTAGATTAAATACAATTTAAGAGTTTACCATTCTGAAATCTAAAACAGCCGACCCGGAAGTGGGAAATAAAACTTTCCAAAGCCTGACATTCTGAAACCTCTGGAATTTGAATTTTGGACCCAAGGTCAGGGTCGAGGTTGACTCTGACCTAGGTCAGGGTTGAGGTCATCCTTGACCTAGGTTGAGGTTGAGGTTGACCTTGACCCTAAGTTCAAAGATCTAAGATCCTCAAGATAAGGTGCAAGAAAAAGGCTAGAAACAAGTGAAGAGAGAAGCAAAACAAGGGGAAAAAGCTAGATCCGGTCAAAGGCCTACTCAAGGAACTTCACATGACCCTAGACCACTTACTCAGAGGGCTAAACTAGTCCTGAATGGAAGTGCTTCAATTTTTTGATGATACATTTAGCCCCCACTTTAGCAAGAGTATGGACTCGATGCAAACTCTTGGTAAAGGAGATCATAATGAAAAGATAATCTTATTGAAATCAAAGGGACAAAGAAATCCTCAAGCCCCCAGGGACTCAAGTCTTCATCAACTCCAAGATCACAATAAGAGAGAGAGAGAGGGTGTGATTATCTTTCCCAATGAGAACTTATGTCCCATTGTGAACCACAGAAAGAAATGACACAACTGGTGTGATTATCTTGCCCAATGAGAACTTATGTCCCATTATGAACCACACAAGGAAACTACGCAACTGGAAAGATGGAATTGAATCGCCTAGTGAATGTGGCTACTCACTAGTCAACCCATCAAAGATTCACGCTTAGGAATATTCTATTCCATAAGAGTAAAACCAAAAGTGAAAGAGATCCAGTCTTAAGGACACCTTCGACTTTAAGGGATCAAAATTTTGAAACTGGAGGGATCAAGAGATCCTATAAAATAAAAATCCATCATTTAAGGATTAGTCACTTATCCATAAAGGGAGAGAAGTACCTTAAAAAATATACATATTGAAAGTATGTGTGTGCAATAGGTGAGCAGAGGATATGCCCCCACGTTAAAGTAATTTCTAACACTTTAACAGGAGCAATGGCTTGAATGAAAACATAAACATACAGAGAACACAGAAGGGATCTACCTGTCGTAGGGTCAGTATGATCATAAGTTAATATATATATGATATTATTGCAAATGAATTGACATCATTCCCCAAAGAAATTAGAACTATAATCACAATGGAGGAAAGAACATTGAAGAGTTATGAAGAAAAATTGTTTTGGACCATGACATGGAGACCAAAAAGAATAAGTGCTACCAAGTCACAAATCCAAGCAGACTACACAAGGAAATATTTACAAACAACAACATAGGTACAACATAACATGAAACAACATATATAAGAGTAAAGATAGATATAGAAGAGATATACAATAGATTTGATTCCTTTATCACCTTGCACCGACAGAATAACAAGGGTCATATAAAAGAATAAAATAGACATTTAGCAAACACATTATGGGAGAAGCACAGTACAACAAACAAACACACAAAAAGCTACCATGAAGGACCAACCAATCAAGTGTGTCACCTACTCTCCCCATCTCATTCTATATCATTTAGGGAAGGTGGGTAACTCGCAAGAGGGACTATATCCAACACAATATGAATGATAGCCAGTTCCAAACAAGGATCCTCTTGAGAATCATAATGTTTGATACTAGGTGTAAGTGTCAATTGTGATGAAAGCATATTAGGTAAATCAATGTCAATGTCAATAGTCTCATATTCATCATTAACATCATTAGTATCATCAAGAGTATCTTCTTCATCTAGATTAATCAAAATAGGATCTAAGATATGAATGGAATCATCATAATCTTGCATCTTAACATCATTACTAGCAGTAACTTCTTCTAACACATCATGCATAGGCTTGTCGAAAGAAGGTAAAGAACTTTGAATAACATAATTATGTGCTTTAGCTTGAGCATGATGCTTATTACAATGTTCATTAGCCGATCGATTACATTTTGTCTTGTTTGAAATATGTTGAGAACTATGAGGAACAACTACTAGATCCTTCACAAGTTCTATAGGAGGATTACTAGGATTCTCAGCAGATTGACAAGAAACACTAGGAGCTTGATCAATAGAACTAGAAGCCATAGATAAAGGAGGTATGGAATGTGTAAGCAAAATGCCATGATTAAGATCCATCAGAGGCATGCTTAACTCGAGAATATTGCAATGCTTATAGGCTTGATATGAGCGAAATAGATTATCAGGTCGAGAAGGACACGAATTAGGTATTGAAGGCCAAAAGAAGTCAAGTGTAGCACAATCCTTGGGCCTATAAGGTTGATATAAACAATGGTTAATCATCTTCACTTCTTCATCATGAATGAATTTAAGAAACTTATGGATAGGAGAAGCAATAGCATGCATGTCATTCAACCAGGGCAAACCTAACTTAACTTGAATCTAATCAGAATTAGGAACAACAACAAAGGTAGTTTCCACCATTTTACCACCAAGTTCAACAGGCAAGCTAATAGTACCAAATGATGGATAAAGGAAACAATTAAAAGTTTGAATGCACACATCAGATGTATCATAAGAATCACATTGCAATTTTTTCATAAAAAGATTTTCTTCAGTAATAACATTGACTAAGGATGTAGGATCAACTAGACAACCATGTGTAGGTATTGTTACTAAAAAATATAGCACACAATACAATAAGCATTAGTTGGAAAAGGTGGCATTTGTTTGTCTAATTAACACTACCTTGCAGGTTTTGTTAGTTTACATGTCCTTATTGCATTCATTCTAGATGTCATTATTATACTTTAAGTATTGATTATTATTCCAAAAATTCCAAAATTCATAAATAATCATTACATTGTGCTTTCAAACTGAATGTGATATAAAAATGTCCTTTCTTGTTTCATATTTCATTAATAAGTAGAGTACATTGTAGAATTGAAAGAAAGGCTGAAGTATGGAATAGGGGTCCCATGCATTGCCTTTTGTATTGGTTTGTGTCAGCTTGTTGTCTGCTAGGTCTCTGCATTTAGGTCTTCATAGTCTGAGTCTTCATCTACATCTATGTCTTTAGGGTTTCATATCTGCATAAGAAAGAAAAAATATGGTTAGATCCTATTGGATCTAAGCAATGCATGAGAAACAAATAACATACTGTAGCAATCAAGTTTTCAATACTGCATATCAATCTGGAAAATTAAATGTGATAAGGAAATGTACACTGACACTCACTATAAGGTAGTGTTAAAGGGACTTGTTTGTGACATGAAACCTTTTACTACTAATGATCATTGTGGTGTATGTTGTCCTTTTTATTAACCAGGTGTCTGAATTAAAGGGACTTAGTATGTTTCAAACTAAGAAACCTTTTTCAGATAATGTATTTCATAATGATGTTATTTGAGAGCTTAACAAATTATCTTGCAGATAAAAATTGACTGGTTTTCACATTCAGTCATTGTCAAAGATGCAGATCAAGTTGTTTTCCCATGATAAGAGTGCTACAGGAAGTGCCAATGATTGACAACTTTCAAGTTCAAGATACAAATGGTGCTGCATAAATATTGGTATAATATGTCCTTACTATTTCAAAAGTACATTTTCAAGCCATAAACATATTTTTTGTTGAATACAAAAACAGTGCTTCAAGATTGAGCCATAAAATGATAAAATGTTTACAGTTTGTTTTTATTGAGTGTCACGAACCCATGTTCGAACCTCATTAGTTAACATTCTGGTGTTTTTGAATGTCACGAGCCCATGCTCGAACTTCATTAATAGTGAACAAACATTTTCATCTTGTTGTACTTATCATATTAAGTGCAGATTCAGCATCAATGAGAATTGTATACAGTGGACAAAGCAACAGGATGCAAGCTAAACAGAAAGTGTAAAATATGTATAAATAGGAACAGAGTATGTACAGCTAATAGTGGAATATCATAAAGGAGAAAGCTACTTATTTTCTATGGAATGAATAATAGTTATATGTTGAGCATCTCTCAGTCGTAATTACCTTCTAAGGTTTGTGAAGGTTATGAGTGAAAGATGTGATAGTTTTATTTATAACTGATTATATCTTTTAACATTTTTCACTCATAACCTTGCAACTTTAGTAAGTCGTTAGAGGTGTTTCATGGTTTCCTGGAGCAACTATCCATCATTTTCGAGCTCATAATATTTGGTTTGTGAAGGAACGAGTCCACCAGTTCATCAAATTTACTGCTATTGATTACACAGGTTCATTTTAGATTAGTAGAATGAAACAATTTGAATACTATAATCACAGTTTATGTACAAACTATAGAAAGCTTTTAAATCAATTTCTAGTTACTCTCTATTTTATACATAGTGTTTACAGTAAGGATATTCAAAAAGAGAGTATTCATCTGTTATGTTCAGAATTCCCTGTCAAAGCTTTTTGGTTTTCATTATTATCACAGTTATATGTTGAGCAAAAGACCAGATTTAATGAAGTCTCTATAGACAGTAATTCAAAAGTTCATGCCAGTGTGATGAATGAATAGGTGTGCAAAGTGAGCTTCATGTACAACAGAGAATGTTCACCAGTCAAAGGCTTCAGCAAGATCAAATAAGCTTCATATTACAACAACAGAAAGTAGATAATGTTCACTAGTCAAAGGCTTTAGCAAGATAATCAAGTACAAGTATTCAAAGCTGCTAGTTTTCATTGTATACATTATCAGTGAGCTCTCGGTCAAAGCCGAGTCATTCTCAGTTACTTGACAAGTTTCTGCAAGTTCCAAATCAAATGTTAAGCATCTACTCATAGCCATGAGTTAAAAATGAGAACAATTATTCAACCCGTGAGTTCCAGATTAGGAAGCTCGAGTTCTTACAAAAGAATCATTACTACGAGCTCAACCATATATGTGAGCAGAATCTCAATCAAATCTAAGCTTTGGAATGGAACCACAAAATGTAGTCGCGACTTTATTTTCAAGTAGAAAAGGTTACACCAGTCATAAAGCCATGAATGCAATCAATCATAGTTCGAGCTCATAGTTTGAACTCATAAAAGAAGTAGAATAAAACAATATAGGTCATGGTTCTCAGCAAAGTGAAGCTTACGACTTACAGATAGAAGCATAGTACAAGAGATTGAGATCACTAACTATTATATAGAATAAACTTGAAGCTTGCAGCTTGAAGACACAAAGAAGAGAAACTCTCAATAAAGTGAAGCTTATGGCTTACTAATAGAAACAAAAGATGAGATATATACTAGTCACAACTGCGACTTGCATGCATAGCCCATGTTTTGAAAGCAACTTTGAAGAAAAACAAATTCCTAATAAATAAACAAAGAGTTTTAAAATAAACTTACATTTCGGTGAACTTGAGTTTGTATTCAATGTCGAGCTCCCTATTTGGGATGCACATCAGTGAAGAATGGTAGTGATCTCTAGTATAACAGAAGGCTCAAGTTCAACAATGGGGTTCTTTCACAATCAAACTAAGCTTCATCTAAAGTTTTTGAAGTCTTTCCTGCAAGTTAGGGTTTTGCTTTCCCTAAATCTTCTTTGTGAAGAATGAGATAAACACAAGTGCCGAGATCAAAATCAACATAACTAAGTTTGGAGTTCGCAAGATGAGCGATATTTAATGCCATCAATGCATGTCTTATTCTTGCAGAGCCTCGAAAACTACTCATAGTTCCACCTCACATACTCATCTCCTTGATTTTTGCATTCCATTGCAAGTGGATTGAGCAGTCATATCGACTTTCTCCACTTTGCATATTTCATACTTACAGATTTTTATCTAGGTGAGGAGTTGATAATTAGATTATTTGATATTAGATTTTATCTAATATTAAGTATATTTTTAAATATTGGCAAGAAAATGTAAAAGGAGAAAGTCCTTATTATAAGCCAATATTTTAGGGGCACTTAGAGTTGAGTTTTCATTAGGCTTAGTTATTGGCATGTTTTGGCCATTTTTAGGGCATTTTTGTGGAATTTAGATTTTCGGATTTGAAGATAGGGTTGGATAAAAAATTGATTTTGGATGATCAATTAGGGGTTGCAGATTTTGGAGAGAGGGCATATAGTGAACACATTGTTCCTAAGTGCTTTGAAGGCCATTTTGTAATCATTTTTGTCAGATTTTGGAGGGAATGAACCAGATATTTTGACTCATATTTGTGAAATTGTTTTGATATTTGGATCATGTTTTCATCTTTTCTAACAAGTGTTAAATCATTTATTATCTAAAGGAAGTGAGTAGATTTCTGTTCCTTCTCAAGATAATCAATTTCTCAAAGACCTTGTATGAGCAATGTATGTTTGTTAATTATCCAAGCTGTTTGTGGTAAAACCCTGATAGCATGCCTTTGTTAACCTATATGTTGAGCAGAGATTCAGAGAGTTAAGATCTTCATTTATGAGTCAAGATTGATGTTTCATCTTTTTGCAAAGTTTGAAAATTTCTTGTTGTATCACCCTAATCTTTTAGTTATAAGTATTCTTTTCCTTTTTCCCAACAAATTGCAGATCAGGAAAGTGATATTCCATATTTTATAAGAACCAGCCTAGAATCCAGAGATTCCTCCTTATTCAAAGTCTACCCAAAGCTTGAAGAGGTTTCCATTATCATAGAATTGTTGTTTTTCCTTAATGCCTGATTTAGGGTGACAATTCTAAGCCTGAATAGTTTTTTGGCACGCCCGGTGGGACCACGAACTGCTTCTCAGTTCTGAGTTGTTAGATCTATGGTTGTTTCAAATTTTAGTTGCAGCTCTAAGTGTGGATTTTAATGAGCAGAACTCCAACGAGATCAAATAAGGAGGGTTTCCTGTATCAAGAATTACAGCCAAGCAGAAGGGGACGAAGATCATCTAGAGGTGGAAGAACATCGCATGATCCAAGAGGTACTTTTTTGAATTCAGATTTCTCATCATTTGATAATCCTATTTTCAAAAAACAAGCTGCAAATTTAGAAGAACTTGAGGTTATCATTGAGGAGCTCAATCTTCTCGAGGATCTAAATGTTCCTAATCATACCGGATCAGAATTTCCAAGTATTGAAAATTTATCTATAGATAATTCTATTCTCAGAGCTTCTGTAAGTGGTACTACAGTAACTCCCTAGAATCTAAAGACTTATCAAAGGAAGGTAGTTCAGCCTGCTCAACCTTTTGTTACACCAGCTATTCAGCAGCAAGCTCCACAACATCAAGCAATTGCTAGGAATTTTTTGTTTGTTACATTCAATCAAGTCAGTCCTTTGAGGATTGAAAATCAAAATAATGTTCCATTAGCTACTCTTAAAGGCTTTCCATCATTTACTGGAGAAGGACTAGTAACAACCATTGAACACATCAGAGATGTTGCAACTCTTTGCAATGGTCATCATGTTACAGAAGAAGATGTGGCTTTGAAGATGTTGGCTACATCACTCAAGGGTAAAGCCCTTGACTAGTTCAAAACCCTCCCGGTGGATTCTATTTCTACTTGGGATGCCCTGGGTGAAAGGCTATCTAAATTTTTTGAGGACAAATCTGATAACTTGTCTCTTATGGAACAATTAACTACAATCAAGAGAGCCCCATAAGAGGAGATGAGTGATTTTAATCTTTGTTTTCAGAAGACTTGGAATCAGATCCCTGTTACGGTAAGACCTTCAGCTAAATATGCATTTTTATATTATTTGAAGAGTTTGAATAGTGATATCTCTGTAATGATTCAATCTATGGGAGGTAATATTTTACCTCAAGCTTTTGATGCTGCTATTAGGGTAGAGAATAGTCTTATCCAGGTAGGAAAGATAGCTCCTAGGCCTCCTATGCCTTTCTTTCCTAATATACAATCTAATATGCCATTGGGAGTTCCACCATTATCTACTGTCCCATCTTATAAACCTTCAGAAATAGCTCCTGCAGCTCCTCTGAATGAATTGCAGACTATTAAGGACAGCCAACAAAAAATTAAAAGTTTGTTGCAATCTTTTGGTAATGATTTAGTGGCCCTTAAGAGGAATCAAACTCAGGAAAACCCTGCAATTCAAAATTAGTTTGCTAGTTCTTCTTCACAATATCCTATCCAACCTAATTTTTAGGCTAATAGGCAGCAATTTCAAGGAAATACTAATGCAAACAAGTAGAATTGGAATATGAGACCAAATAGACAGTACAATGGACAACACCTCTTAATAATGTTAGGGATATTGTGCCTACTCATAATAACATTTCTACTGACTGGTGTTGTCCATGCAATGAGCCACATGATCAATCTACATGTTCTAATGGAATTCTTAATCAAGCTCTCATGGTACAAAATTCAATGAATTCACAGTAGAATGTGTCTATTGAAGAGGTCCAAAATCAACCAAACCAAAGTGCTACAGATACCAAATTCTTAAATTGGCAAGAGGAATAATTTTGTGGACTTAATGAAGATTCATCAATTGTAGCAAATATAAGAGCAAAAAAGAGTGCCTTTGAAGTAGATCAATCTACTGGGAATGTTTCTTCTCCACCAGTTTCTATTTTAAAGAATTTGTCAGTTTCCACTAATAAAGATCAAACTCAAAGGAATTCTGATCAGAGTTCTCCTAGATCATCACATAAGGTACAATTTACTGTTTCATTCAATATTGTTGATACAATGAAAAAAACAAATGTTACTTTGTCTGCATGGGAAACTCTGTCTATTCCAGGACAGATTGAGATTTTGAAAGAAGAGTTGTCCAAGCTGGCAATTAATTCACAACAAGCAGTACAATAGTCACCAAGTGTGGTCATGACTAACTTTGAGCCTCCTAAGGTTCAGGAAAAGCCATCAAAAGAAGAGAAAAAACCTGCTAAAGTATAGCAGCCAGTCATACCAAAAGTCAAGAAGGCTACAAACATTGAAAAAACAATAGTAGCTACTGATAAGAAACTGTCAAATGTACAAAAGACATCAAAAAAGGAAGGTAAGAAATCTACAAATGAAAAGCCTCATCCTTTCTATGCCTCCTTGATTATTGGAAATAAATTAGTTCATAATTGTATGGTTGATAGTGGTGCAACTAGTACTGTCATGCCTAAGAAAGTAGCAGATTTGCTAAACTTAAAATATGAGCCTCTTGAGAAGGGTGTGGTCTAGCTTGATGGAACTTCTATTAAGACTTTAGGAGTTATTAAAAATGCAAGTTTGACCCTGCATTCCTGCCCAAATTTTTCAATTCCACAGGACATATATGTTATTGATTTACCAACATATTTCGCTATGTGTCTATCTAGAGATTTCACAACCAAAATAGATGGCTATTTTTCATCAGATTGATCACATTTGTACTTCAAAACTAGATATGGTACTAAGGTAACCATAAAATCAGAATCATTGGCCAAAAATCACATAGAGCCTTATAATCCAAGTCCTATAAATGCAAGTTGTGTGATCATGGATCAAGATGAAATACTTAATTATTCAGCGTATAATACTAAAACTGAAGCATATCTAGATATTATTCTAGATGAATGAGCTACTAGGAATGAACAGAATGATGACATGTATGATGCTGGTTTTGGAAACTACATGATTTTAGAATCTGATTCAGTAGTGCCTAATTTGATTAAAGATCCAGAATCTGAATATGATGTGTCTAACCAACTTTGGGATTTGTATTTTGATGGGTCAAGGAATAAGGATGGAGTTGGTGAAAGGGTTATGCTGGTATCACCTGATGGTGATAAATTTTATGTTGCTTTGAAGTTGTCCTTTCCTTGTTCTAACAATGTGGCTGAATATGAGAGTTTGATTCAGGGATTAGAGTGGGCAAGATTGAGAGGTATTAAGTGTCTGAGAGCATTTGGCGATAGTGATCTTATTGTTAAGTAGGTGAGAGGCATTAATACTATTAAAAATGATCTACTTAAGATGTATAAATCTAGAGTTTATGATATTCTAGATGAATTTGATGCTTTCAACCTAATTTCAATTCCTAGAAGGGAAAATTTGCATGCTGATAGGCTGGCTGGTATCGGTGCTCATATTGCAATAACGAAAAATAAAGGAATGATTTCAGACTAGTCACATATTAAGATAATTGTTAGGCCATCCATTCTGAATAATGACACTTATTGGCAAGTTTTCAATACTGATGAACATATCTTAAGTTTTTTGACAGAAATAGATGGTTTTTCAACTTCAAGAGATAACAAAAACATTCAGCAAATGGAAGACTAGATTATTCAGTTGAAAACCAATAAGCTTCCAAAGGGATTAGTCAACTTGGAATCAGCTTTTAATTCTAATGATCAGTTTAGGAAGGGTAAAACTACCTTGCTGATTAAAGAAGATCATTATGAAGAAGTGGAAATTTTCAAAGATAACCAGTTGAAGGTTGGTAAAATAAATTCTCCTGAAGAAAAAGAACTATTTATTGATCTTTTTAGAGAATATAATGATGTTTTTGCATGGGATTACTCTGATCTGAAGGGTTTTGATCCCCAATTAACCCAGCATACTATAGAATTGGAGCCTAATGCTAGGCCAATTAGACAAAGGCAAAGGCATATAAACCCCAAGTTAGAGCCATTAATGTTAAAAGAGCTGAGAAAACTTTTAGATGGTGGTATCATATTTCCTATTAAGCACACATCTTGGGTTTCTAACTTAGTTCCAGTAAGGAAGAAGACTGGAGAGATAAGACTCTGTGTAGACTTTAGAGACCTTAATGGGGCATCTTTGAAAGATAGACACCCTCTTCCTTCCATGGAATAGATTTTACAATATGTTTCAGGTTCTGAGAGATTCTCACTCTTAGATGGATATTCTGGTTACAACCAGATTTTAGTCAAAGAATATGATCAATTTAAAGCAGCTTTTACAACTAAATGGGGTACCATGGCTTACAAAAGAATTCCATTTGGGCTTTCAAATGGCTTTCAAGAATTTAATGTATAAGTTTGTTCTAGTATACCTAGATGATGTGACAATTTACAACAAGGTTGAAAATCAACACATTGATCATTTGAGATAGATATTACAAAGATGTAGAGAATTCAGAATTTCTTTAAATCCTATGAAATCTGTGTTTACAGTTCATGAAGGAAAACTCTTAGGATACCAGGTTTTTAAGGAAAGAACCACAATAGATCCTGAAAGAATTCATGCAATTCTTGAGCTTTCATTGCCTAAACACAAGAAAGGATTGCAAAGTTTTATTGGGAGAATTAATTTTGTAAGAAGGTTTATCCTTGATATTGCAAACCTATTAAAACCATTCACTACCATGCTTAAAAAAGATATTCCTTTCAGCTAGATTGATGAAGGAAAAAAGAATTTTGAACTGATAAAACATGCTTTGTCTTCAGCCCCTACTCTTGTTATTCCTAATTTTACTAAACATTTTATTCTATATGCCTATGGTGGTTCTGACACAATTTCAGCAATACTAGTTTAAAAGAATGATGAAAAACAAGAGCAGCTAGTTGCTTTTTTCAAAAAAGGTATGGATGATTATGAGAAAAGGTACACTTTTATTGAAAAGCATGTACTAGCTGTTATTAAAGCTTTGAAGAAGTTTAAGCATTTAATTGCTAGAAATAAAGTGCACTTAATGGTTGCTCATCCTAGCATCAAAGAGTTTTTGCTAAACAAGGATGTTAATGAAAAAAGGGTTGGTTGGATAACAAGGGTTATGGAGTATGATGTACAGATTCATGTGACTAAGTTGATTAGAGGCAAGGGCCTTTGTACTCAAATGGTAGAAGAGGAAGAACAGTTTGAAATTTCTAAATAATCTAAAAATTTACAAGGTGATATTATATTATTCAATGATCCTATGACTTGGTTGTCAAATATGACCAGATTCTTGCAAACTCGACAATGCCCAAATAATCTTGATAAGGCAAAAAGGAGATACTACAGGTTAGAATCTATTCCCTATGTTCTTATTGATGGTGTTCTATATAGAAAAGACTATTCTGGAATGTTTCTTAAATGTATTGATTCACTAAATCAAGGCATAATTTTATCTAAGTTTCATGATGGATCTTGTGGAGGACATTTCAGTCCTAAAACTACAACCTAGAAAATACTTAGGGTAGGCTATTATTGGCTTGATTTATTTAAGGATGCTCATGTTTGGGCCAGAAAATGTCAGAAATGTGCAATATTTGCAGGTAAACAAAGGTTGGCAGCATTGCCATTAAAACCAATTGTGGTTGATCAACCATTTGCTAAGCGGGGTATGGACTTTATTGGTCCTATCAATCCTAATTCTAGTGTAGGTCATAAATGGATTTTGACTGCTACTGATTATTTTACAAGATGGACTGAAGCTATTGCACTAAAAGAGGCTACTGGACCTGTGGTGCTAAAGTTTTATGAAGATATTACAACTAGGTTTGGACTTCCTCAATCAATTATTTCTAAAAATGCTATGGCTTTCATTGGTCTAACTATTACAAAATGGGCTGTGAAGAATGAGATTTATTTAAACACTTTTTATAAATATTATCCTCAGGGTAATGGTCTTGCAGAATCTACAAACAAAAATCTAATTAGAATTATCAAAAAGACCTACAGGAAAATAAGAGAGATTAGCATTCTAAATTAAAGGCAGCCTTATGGTTGGATAGGATTACACCTAAACAGGAAATTGGGAATTCCCCTTATGTCCTAGTTTATGGTAAAGAGGCCAGATTGCCAGTTTCTACTAAATTTCCAACCTTGCAGCTGGCTGATCAGATGTTACTATTTGAAGAGAAAGATCCCCTGAAATTAAGGTATGCTGATTTACTATAGCTTGAAGAAAAAAGGAGAAAAGCATTGGACACAATGAAACTTAAGCAAGCACAAACTAAAATATCTTTTGACAGGAAAGCTAAGTTCAGAGAATTTAAGAAAGGAGATTTAGTACTCAGGTGGGATGTGCTAAAGAGCAGGCTAGGGCAGCATGATAAATTCAATAATTTTTGGTCAGGGCCTTTTGTTATAACATCATGTAAGGACAACAATGCTTTTCAGTTCTCCACAATTGAAGGGGAAGAATTGCAAATTCTAGTTAATGGAATACACCTCAAGCTTTTCTTTGAGTGTTAGGTTAGATTCAATTTTTCAAGCTCAATAAGTGTTGTCCAAGCACTAGGTCCTTAGGTTGCTTTGAGTCTAGTTTAGGTGTGTTTTCTTTTGAATAAAGAATGCATTCATGGTTTAGTTTTCCTAAATTCTATTGCCCTATGATAAGCCTACAGGTCATCTCTAGCAGGCAGACATCTAGCAGAAGTCGCCAAAATTGTTACTCAAAAATACAGCATACAATACAATAAGCATTAGTAGGAAAAGACGGCATTTGTTTGTCTAATTAACACTGCCTTGCAGGTTTTGTTAGTTTACATGTCCTTATTGCATTCATTCTAGATGTCATTATTGTAGTCTAAGTATTGATTATTATTCCAAAAATTCCAAAATTCATAAATAATCATTACATTGTGCTTTCAAACTGAATGTGATATACAAATGTCCTTTCTTGTTTCATATTTCATCAATAAGTACAGTACATTGCAGAATTGAAAGAAAGACTGAAGTATGGAATAGGGGTCCCATGCATTACCTTTTGTATTGGTTTGTGTTAGCTGGTTGTCTAATAGGTCTCTTCATTTAGGTCTTCATAGTCTGAGTCTTCATTTGCATCTATGTCTTTAGGGTTTCATATTTGCATAAGAAAGAAAAAATATGGTTAGATCCTGTTGGATCTAAGCAATACATGAGAAAAAAATAACATACTGTAGCAATCAAGTTTTCAATACTACATATCAATCTAGAAAATTAAATGTGATAAGGAAATGTACACTGACACTCACTGCAAGGTAGTGTTAAATGGACTTGTTTCTGACATGAAACCTTTTACTACTAATTATCATTGTGGTGTATGTTGTCTTTTTTATTAACCAAGTGTCTGAATTAAAGGGACTTAGTATGTTTTAAACTGAGAAACCTTTTTCAGATAATGTATTTCATAATGATGTTATTTGAGAGCTTAACAGATTATCTTGCAGATAATAGCTAACTGGTTTTCACATTCATTCATTGTCAAAGATGCAGATCAAGCTGGTTTCCCATGATAAGAGTGCTACAGGAAGTGCCAATGATTGACAACTTTCAAGTTCAAGATACAAATGGTGCTGCATAAATATTGATATAATATGTCCTTACTGTTTCAAAAGTACATTTTCAAGCCATAAACATATTTGTTGCTGAATACAAAAAGAGTGCTTCAAGATTGAGCCATAAAATGATAAAATGTTTACAGTTTGTTTTTATTGAGTGTCACGAACCCATGTTCGAACCTCATTAGTTAACATTCTGGTGTTTTTGAATGTCATGAGCCCGTGCCCAAACTTCATTAACAGTGAACAAACATTTTCATCTTGTTGTACTTATCATATTAAGTGCAGATTCAACATCAATGAGAACTGTATACAGTGGACAAAGCTACAGGATGCAAGCTTAACAAAAAGTGTAAAATATGTATAAACTGGAACAGAGTATGTACAACTAACAGTGGAATATCATAAAGGAGAAAGCTACTTATCTACTGTGGAATGAATAATAGTTATATGTTGAGCATCTCTCAGTCGTAATTACCTTCTAAGTTTTGCGAAGGTTATGAGTGAAAGATGTGATAGTTTTATTTATAACTGATTATATCTTTTAACAGTTTTCACTCATAACCTTGCAACTTTAGTAAGTCATAAGAGGTGTTCCATGGTTTCCTGGAGCAACTGTCTATCATTGTCAAGCTCATAATATATGGTTTGTGAAGGAACGAGTCCACTAGTTCATCAAATTTACTGTTGTTGATTACACAGGTTCATTTTAGATCAATAGAATGAAACAGTTTGAATACTATAATCACAGTTTATGTACAAACTGTAGAAAGCTTTTAAATCAATTTCTAGTTACTCTCTATTTTATACATAGTGTTTACAGTAAGGATAGTCAGAAAGAGAGTATTCATCTATTATGTTCAGAATTCCCTGTCAAAGCTTTCTAGTTTTCATTATTATCACAGTTATATGTTGAGCAAAAGACCAGATTTAATGAAGTCTCTATAGATAGTAATTCAAAATTTCATGCCAGTGTGATGAATGGATAGGTGTGCAAAGTGAGCTTCATGTACAATAGAGAATTTTCACCAGTCAAAGGCTTTAGCAAGATCAAATAAGCTTCATGTTACAATAGCAGAAAGTAGAGAATGTTCACCAGTCAAAGGCTTTAGCAAGATAATCAAGTACAAGTATTCAAAGCTACTAGTTTTCATTGTATACAATATCAGTGAGCTCTTGGTCAAAGTTGAGTCATTCTTAGTTACTTGACAAGTTTCTACAAGTTCCAAATCAAATGTTACGAATCTACTCACAGCTGTGAGTTAAAAATGAGAACAATTATTCAACCCGTGAGTTCCAGATTAGGAAGCTCGAGTTCTTACAAAAGAATCATTACTACGAGCTCAACCATATATGTGAGTAGAATCTCAATCAAATCTAAGCTTTGGAATGGAACCACAGAATGTAGTCATGGCTTTATTTTCAAGTAGAAAATGTTACACCAGTCATAAAGTCATGACTGCAATCAATCATAGTTTGAGCTCATAGTTTGAACTCATAAAAGAAGCAGAATAAAACAATATAGGTCATGGTTCTCAGCAAAGTGAAGCTTATGGATTACAGATAGAAGCATAGTACAAGAGATTAAGAGATCACTAACTATTATATAGAATAAACTTGAAGCTTGCGGCTTGAAGACACAAAGAAGAGAAACTCTCAGTAAAGTGAAGCTTACGGCTTACTGATAGAAACAAAAGATGAGATATATACTAGTCACAACTGTGACTTGCATGCATAGCCCGTGTTTTGAAATCAAAATTGAATAAAAAAAAATTCCTAATAAATAAACAGAGAGTTTTAAAATAAACTTACAGTTCGGTGAACTTGAGTTTGTATTCAATGTCGAGTTCCCTGTTTGGGATGCACATCAGTGAAGAATGGCAGTGATCTCCAGTATAATGGAAGGCTCGAGTTCAACAGTGGGGTTCTTTCACAATCAAACTAAGCTTCATCAAAAAATTTTGAAGTCTTTCCTGCAAGTTAGGATTTCGTTTTCCCTAAATCTTCTTTGTGAAGAATGAGATAAACACAAGTGTCGAGATCAAAATAAGCATAACTAAGTTTGGAGTCCGCAAGATGAGTGATATTCAATGCCATCAATGCATGTCTTATTCTTGCAGAGCCTTGAAAATTACTCATAGTGCCACCTCGCATACTCATCTCCTTGATTTTTGCATTCCATTGCAAGTGGATTGAGCAGTCATATCGACTTTCTCCACTTTGCATATTTCATACTTACAGATTTTTATCTAGGTTAGGAGTTGATAATTAGATCATTTGATATTAGATTTTATCTAATATTAAGTATAATTTTAAATATTGGCAAGAATATGTAAAAGGAGAAAGTCCTTATTATAAGCCAATATTTTAGGGGCACTTAGAGTTGAGTTTTCATTAGGCTTAGTTATTGGTATGTTTTTGGCCATTTTTAGGGCATTTTTGTGGAATTTAGATTTTCGGATTTGAAGATAGGGTTGGATAAAAAATTGATTTTGGATGATCAATTAGGGGTTGCAAATTTTGGAGAGAGGGCATATAGTGAACACATTGTTCCTAAGTGCTTTGAAGGCCATTTTGTACTCATTTTTGTCAGATTTTGGAGGGAATGAACCAGATATTTTGACTCATATTTGTGAAATTGTTTTGATATTTGGATCCTGTTTTCATCTTTTCTAACAAGTGTTAAATCATTTATTATCTAAAGGAAGTGAGTAGATTTCTATTCCTTCTCAAGATAATCAATTGCTCCAAGACCTTGGATGAGAAATGTATGTTTGTTAATTATCCAAGTTGTTTGTGGTAAAACCCTGATAGTGTGCCTTTGTTAACCTATATGTTGAGCAGAGATAAGATCTTCATTTATGAGTCAGGATTGATGTTTCATCTTTTTGCAAAGTTTGAAATATTTCTTGGTGTATTACCCTAATCTTTTAGTTATAAGTATTCTTTTCCTTTTTCCCAACAAATTGCAAATCAGGAAAGTGATATTCCATATTTTATAGGAACCGGCCTAGAATCCAAAGATCCTCCTTATTCAGAGTCTACCCACAGCTCGAGGAGGTTTCCATTGTCAGGATAGAATTGTTGTTTTTCCTTAATGCCTAATTTAGGGTGACAATTCTAAGCCTGAACAGGTATCTTAGAAATCCTAGCATAAATGTAAAGCGGACCATTAGGATCTTTAATAGTCTCAGAATCATCAAAGGTAATCAAGAGCTCCCTAGGTCTTTTATTCTTAGGTTGTTTTCAAGGTTTTGGTTGAGGTTTCAATTTAGGTTGATTAGGTGGAACTTGAGGTTGAGGCTGGGGTGGAGACACAGATTGAGACAACACAACATTTCCCACATGGTTAACTATGTGATTAAGATCATCCATCTTTAAATCATAAACAATATCCACAGAAGATGGTTGAGCAATGGTATTAGTATCATGTGTAGGTAAAGGATTCGTATAGATTTGAAGATTTTTATTAGGAGGAGAGACAAATTTGTTCCCACTACCATCAAAATTGTCAATAGATAAGGCATTAGAATCGATTAAGTCTTGAACCTTATGCTTTAAAGAGTAACACTTCTCAGTATCATGACCATTTTGATGATGGTATTGGCAAAAAGCTTTAGGATCGAAGGATTTAGATGCTATCATAGCAGGTAAAAGAGGTCAAATAGGAGGTAAAGTAATCATACTAGTAGTTAACATCCTATTCATAATAGAATGTAAAGATTCAAAGAGAGGAGTAAACGTACGATTCAATCGAAAAGAAGTGGATGCAGAAGTATCATTGTGGGATGCAACGACAACTTGATCAGCAACTGCATTTTATTGTTTATTTATCTTAACATAGTTGTTAGGTTTTTAAAATTTATTTGGATTAGGAGTAGCATCACTCTGATCAATTGGAACAGGAGCCATTGGAGTGTTTCTCTCAAATTGACTCACTTGTAATTGATAATGATGAAGTGCTACACAAAATTATTGAAAATAAGTAAATTTAGTAAGAAAAATCTTATCTCTAATATCATTTTGTAAATTTGAAATAAACATATGTTGAATATCAATATCAGGAATAGGATAGGAAATCTGAGCATACAAATGCTTAAATCTACCATTGAATTCAATCAATTTTTTCTTAGTGTTTTGTTTACAATGCATCAAATCAATTAAGGACACTTACGAACCAATGTTATTTTGAAATTGTTGAATAAAAGAATTAGCAAGTTTTGGAAAAGAGTCAATAGAATAAGGAGGCAAGGAACAATACCATTGCAAGGCCTTATCACAAAAATTTCTAGCAAACAACTTGGCTAAAATCCTATGGTCATGAGCATAGTCACTACAAAGGATTTGAAATGTTTTAACATAAGTAACAGGTTCTCCCTTACCATTGTAATTCTCAAGATGAGGCATATTAGCTTGTTGAGGAACAAGAGTGTGAATGATGTCTAGGGATAAAGGACTTCCCATGTCACATGTAGGAATTCTAAACTTGTTCTGAGTCAAGGATGCAAGTTGTTGTTGTAAAGATGACATAGTTTGAGCTAAAATGATGATTGTTGAATCATTAGAGAAAATATGAGGCATAGGAACATTAGAAACACTAGGTAAAGTGTATGAAGTGACAGGAATGGAAGACACAACTGGAGGAACACTTGGAACTATAGTTGGAAGAGGATTAGAATAAGTAAAAGGAACATTATGGTAAGAAGGTTGTGATGTAGGAAGGGATACAAGGGGAAAACTCATAGAAAGAGAGGGAACCATTGTAGTCACCAAAGGAGGAGTATAAGTAGGAATACTAGGTAAAGGAATGGAAGAAGGTTCCACACTAGTAACCGAAGCAGTAAATCCTAAATCTTGAGCTTCTTGAGATAAAGGTTTAACATTTGAATGCATGAGGTGAGTGATACCATGTAGGAGATTAACACCTTGATCATTATCACAAAGGACTTCCTTAAGAGCCTCTATAGCTTGAATAGAATCTTGATTATGGTTTTCTTGAATAAGCCAATTACCCATTTTATCAAGTTCAGTTGAAAGTTTTTGGACTTGTTCAGGAGGAACTCTTAAAGCATCATCCTCATCATGAGATGAGTGAGAAGAATTTTGCTCCATAGTAGGGTTGGAATCATGAATAATCAAATTGTGATCTGGGATCCTAAGGAAAGGAGAGGAAGACTCAGGATCAAAGGCACCCATAAGTCTATGACTTCTTCTAACCGAAATATTATAGGTAGGACTAGAGATAGTAAAGCTCATATACCAATGCAATACAAATGAACTAAACTAAGAAAACATAAAGCATGAATAAATGAATGTTTTTGTATTTTTATTTTATATGAGATGCAAACACATAACAGAAGTATAATATATGTAAGATCTAACACCATAAAAGAAAGAGTTGTCTATCGTGGGTTCACCAAAATGTAATGTATGAAAAAGTGTAATGTAAGAAAAGATGATATGTGTGATCATCAAAATGTAAGGTATACTTCTTAACCCAAATTCCCAAGGGAAAGATCCAAATGGATCAACCAAAAGAAAATGGTTTAATGCTCAAATGAATCAATCTATGGAGAATATGAATAAAGGAGAAAACCTTATATTTTTTTGTAGCAAGTATGTATTGGAATCTTGATTGAATTGAAGACAAGTACTAACCTCAAAATAGGGTAAATTTGGAAAACATAGTTTTCTAATGCCTGTGTTTAGTTTTGGGGAATTCTGCAACCGAATCTGACCTAGAAATGCAGAAACATAAAAAACCAGAAACCTTTTTCTTTTTTGAGAAAGGTCGACCTTGACCCAAGACAGCAGTAAGATCTTACCTTGGGGCACAATATTACCCCAAAAAGTTGACCTTGACCTACACTGCTCCGACGGAAATTTTGTTTGTGGATCCCAAACGTTCGTCGAAAAGGGTACTCAGATCTGCACTGATATTCATTGTCCCACACCTGGATCTGCAAGAAAAAGGGTTTTGTTTATTGGATGAGGGGTTTTCCTTGGTCAAACCCCAATTTGGAATCAACCTTGAAATGTAATTGAAATTGCAATATATAAACAAAGTAAATGGAACTATTCACCTTGCTTATGTTGAAATCCTTGTGGAGGATTTGAATCCTTGAATCCACAAGTATGGATGCTCCAAATGAATGTAGAATTATATGTAGGATGTATCAAATCAATTGCATTAGATCTTCAACACCAATCTTGAATGGATCTTGGAATAGGAAGAAGCTTGAATGAATGTGGATGGAGAAATCTTCAACAAGTGGGCTCCAAAGAGATTGAATCCTTCAATGGCTATCAATGGATCTCCTTGATGAATTGGATCATGAATGCTTGAATGCTTGAATTCTTGAGGATGAATGCTTGAATGTTTTCCTTCTCCTTCTTTCTTTATTGATCACTTGATTTCACTTATTCTTGAATTTGATGGAAGGTGGATTCTTGATCATGAAAAGTGGCTCTGAAAATGAAAGAGGAAGGCTTCCTTTTATACTAGTCTAGGGCACAAACTTTTAGAGAGGTTGACATAGGAGAATTGAATTCCCATTTAAACCTTAACCCCTAGAAATGGGCCTAGATTAAATATAATTTAAGAGTTTACCATTTTGAAAACTGAAACAGCTGACCCGAAAAGCGAGAAATAAAACTTTTCGAAGCCCGACATCCCAAAACCTCTGAAATTTGAATTTTGGACCCAAGGTCAGGGTCAAGGTTGACTCTGACCTAGGTCAGGGTCAAGTTCATGCTTGACCTAGGTTAGGGTCAAGGTTGACCTTGACCCAGAAGGTCGACCTTGACCCTGAGGTCAAAGATCTCAGATCCTCAGAATAAGGTGCTAGAAAAAGGTTGGAAACAAGTGGAGAGAGAAGCAGAACAGGGGGAAAAAGTTAGATCCAGTCAAAGACCCACTCAAGGCACTTGACATGACTCTAGACCACTTACTCAGAAGGCTAAACCAGTCCTAAATGGAAGGGCTTCCATTTTCTGATGATACACTTATTCTTGTTTGATTTAGATTTGTGAAGTATCAAATAAATATCAACTCAATGTGATGTATATGGTCTTCTGTTATGCTCGGTAGCCTTGTATGTGTTCTAAAAATTCATTGCCTCTATCATAAACCCTTTGTCTGATCACTAGATTTCCTTAGTGCTATTACTGCTTCATGATACATGATCATAATGACATCTTTATAATTATATATCAAACTAACTTGACCTAATTAGGGTTTACATCATCTTAGAAAACCTAAGATCAACGATATGCAAAAATAACCTAGATATAACATTACATAGGAATCATCACAAAAATTAATGATTACATCCATATTAAATATGTCTCGATCCTGCTAAATCATTTACTGATCGGTGTAAACCATTTGCTTAGATATATGTATCATTCCTGATTACTATGTCATTTCCTGCTTTACTCGGTAATCACTACATTCACCACCATTTGGTTAATTATTGATGCTTGGTTCATGTGAATGCTCGGTGATCACTAGCTCGATACTCGGTAAATGCCTGATGCTCGGTAAGTGAGCCTGGTCAAACTTGTATTCAGTTAATCTTGAATTTTTTCCTTGACTTTTCTTGGTGTGTAGGCTTTGTATGCTTGACTGACTATCTTGTTGTCTCCTTATTCAAACCTTTACCGACTAAATAACTGATTGATACTATTGATAATCCATTAATGCTCAAATAGAGATAACATCTTCCTAGTGGGGAAGGATGTCACATCTCAACTTTTTGTGTCTTGATTTAAAGGAGATACTATAGACTTTTATTGACTATGTTTGACTAGTTAGAGACCATAATTAATGTTAGAAATTGAATTATTATATTTTATGGATATTTTGTTATAGTTGTAACTTTGATTATGTTCTTATGCATCATAATTATATGTATTATGAATGGGTGATCATAGAATGAAATGGATTAATGATGCAATTTGAGTATTGATTAGGGATTATGAATTTTGATACTAACCAAGACTGATGAAAGTTTAAGTGTTGCAAGTTTGCTGATAGTTTTGAAGGCGAGAATGAGGCCCAGGTAGAAGAGGTTAGCACTTCGATAGCGATAGGAGTGATAGAATATGGAACTCACACTCTCACTTAGATAGATGATTAAGTTTGTTTTAATGAATTTCTCTCCCTATCTTCAAGTCTGCATTCTGATATATGTGTGGGTAAAACTACAAACCCGTGTCACACTTTTATAAAGAAAAAGTTCAATAACATGCAAATTGTTTAACTTTAATGACATAAAAGTGGCATTTGTATTTAGAATTTGAAGATGATGTAAACTGATGAAATGTGTAAAACTGGATGAAGTTTATGTCTATAATTATTTTTGAAAATTTAGAACAAGAATTGATACATTTTTAAAAAAAATTTTGAAGTCCATTTTTAATTGCTGAAAATGCTAAAAATATAGGGTCTAGTTCCCACCAAAAAAGTATATGCAAATAATATATTTTTCCTCTGATTTCAAAATATGTTATAGATGACATGTATAGATAGTGCAAAAAAAAAAAAAAGATTGGTTTCTAATGTGTATTTTCTCTATTATGATTACTCAAAGTCGAACTTATCCGCAATCGACAGTTTTTGTCTCCCGCCAAATTTTCCCTATCAAATCTAAACCATTCAGAAAAAAAATAATAATATATTCTTGAAGAGATTCTCTCCTCTAGTGTTAAATATAAATTTTAAATTTTTTCATTTTGGTTTACTATTTTTTTCTTTTTTTGCAGCAGGGTCTTCTCGAATGTTAAAATACCTACTTACAGTATTTTAAAATCATAATATATTATCTCTAATCAAAATACTATAAAACTTATATGACAATAATCTTGACTCTAAGCTCTACAGAAGGGTATTTTTAGTTTTTGAATAAAGTTGAGTTTTGATGGAGAAATGAGTTGCAGAAGTGAGAAGCTCTGCAAATTTTCAATTTTTTCTTGTTTGGCTGACACATGGGATGCCACATAGGCAATTTTGGTCGAAGGTTGTTTTGCCGAAACTGGTTCGACTGGACCCAGTTCAACTGAAACTAGGGCCGACCAAACACGGTCGTGTGAGTGACCGAGACCCTTAAACCTCATATAAAAGACTTATTTTTTGAATTAGAAAATCACAAAAAAATTGTTTTATACTTGCGAAATAATAAATGATTTTTAAATAAAATCATTTATTGGGAGTTTTTGATCATTTTGTTTTTGCATTCAAAAGGCAATTACGAAGGACAATCATCAAGAAGGTATGTTTTTTCTTGCAAGTTATTTTTATACTTTATTTTTGCCTTTTTTGTTTTATTTAATTTTTTTAAATTGAAACATTATTTTATTTGGTTTTTTAAATTAAAGCATTATTTTATTTGGTTTTTTAAATTAAAGCGTTGTTTTTTTGTTTTTTTTAAAACTTAAAGCATTGTTTTATTTGGTTTATTAATTAAAAAATTGTTTAATTAGTACTTGATTTATGAACTTATAAATATTGTTTATAGTTTTTTATTGGGTATACACATTTCTAAGGATATTACTAATCCCAAGAGAACTTGCATGAAAAATATAGATATGCTCAAAGATACTAAAGAGTTCACAACCTTTTAGTAGGCCCAAATAAAATATGAAAATATTTAGGATCTCCTAATTTGTTTTTGTAACCTCTCTACCTGATTCAGTAACTAACACTTATTATCTTCCTTATTTGCATAACTTTATCTTCAAATTCAATCCACTTATAATTTGCAATTACCTCTCTCTCTCTCTCTCTCTCTCTCTCTCAGTAGACTCATCCATTCAAACTCATATATATAGTGATTCATCCATCGAAAACTTTAATAAGGTTGGCCATGGAAAATAAGTATTATTAGAACAAAGTCAGCCAACATGAGCCTAAATATTACATGCTCTCTACCCCAAGATATATAGAGCACCCAAATGCATCACAATAAGTAATCCTCAAAATAAACAATCAAGGCACATATATCACATCATCCTCTAAAGTCGGTGGCAAAAGTAACATTTAAATAGACATTAAAACACGTTACTCATTGGCTCAATAATTCATCTGCAAAGCCATTTTAACTAGAACCGCAAACTACCGTCATCTTATGTGGAGGAATGCAAATTGTTCTCCCATAAGGTCTTTAAATACTCTTTCTTGCATATATCAATTTGTCATACTTCCATCTTTTGGATATACATCATAATGTCTTAGTATTATCATCTTAACATTAGAATGTCATTTGAACACTTAATGAAACTCATTTATTAACATTCAAGTACTCTTTCTTGTAAATCAAATCAACAAATACTCTTTCCTACAAATCAAATAATTAGATACTATTTCCTCAATAGACCATTCTTAATCACAACAACTCCTCAACCATATCATTTTGACATCGATGCTACCATTTGTTGACATCAATGACAACACTAAGCATATAGCTAACATCAGTTCTCAGTCATCTTGTACATTTAGAAAACCACGATTTCTTCCTATTTTACCCTAGATCTTACACTTCTAAATTACATTTGCATAAGCATAGTCCCCCACAACAAAGGATCATTGCATCTACTTAGTGCTTGAGCCTTCTTGATCCTATTGGACAATCCTCCTTCCAATGTAAGAGAGGAGATAGGCATAAACTTCCTAGTTTGTCCAAACATCCTAGTGAACTTTATTTCCCCACCTTACAACATAAAAAACCTTTGGACTTTAACAGTGATAAGTATTTCTCATTCCACAAGAGAAGAAGGTATAATACTAAACATGTTGGGAGTACCAAAAATTTATATTAGACCTCCATAAAAACAAATACATCTACTTGTAGATATGTCCTACCCCTCATTAAAAAATATAGATCATGACAAACAAAGATAACACTCAAACTTAAGGGTCCACCAAGATGATTCCCAAGGAAAACTATGGGAGCTCTTCCTATTTCTCTAATAAAAAATATCAAAATAAATTATAGTTCATCCTTCTAAAGAATTGAATGAACCAAGTTTGTTGCACATTAAAGGGAAAGTAAAGATGCTAAACTTAATTGAGCTTCTTAATTATTTTTTTATGAAACCTTTTGAACCCAGAGATGAAAAACACAAATACATGATCTCAACAACATAGCCTAATATAAATCCAATAAGTCCCCATTACTTGATTAAGGACCCTAATAAGATTCTTGTGAACATATGTTCCATAGATCTTCTAACTCTCTCGCTCATAACGTCTCTCTTAGAGGCAATTAGGTTAAAATAACTAACATAACCACACCTCCTTAAGAGAAATCAATCAAGTGGACATTGATTTGGTCCAATGTAATGGACAATTGATGATCATTATTTTTGTTTTAATGTTAATAAAATTTTCCTCAATAATGAGCTAACAAGATGAGGTAATATTTCCTTCTATTTACAAGTGTAGATCTATGACACTAATATTAAATGAATTGTGGTTGATGATGGGGCTAAAATAAATCTTATCCCATTTTCTCTTTTGGATAGAATGGGGTATGGATACACAAGTATCATGCTCTACAAGAACATTTTATGGGGTGATGATAACTATAAAATGATAACTATTAAGAAAACCATGCTTTCAATTTCTCTTGGACCCAAGATGGTTTCAAGGATATTTGAAAGGAAAGAAAAGGATCTTTTACAATCCATGATGCTGACAATTTGTATATGGCTCTACAAAAGGCTTACAACAATATGGGACTACCCTTTACTCCTTGCAGAGACACATAGCTACACTACAAACAAGGCATGCATACATTACCCATATGAGATTTGCATTTGTGACCTCTATTTCAAGAGAATAAGTTCTCAACCACTAGGTCAACTCAAGTTGTATCATAATAAAAAAAAAAGATACTATGTATTGTAGACAATAAGAGTCATCCACGAGATCTGCAAGTTACATTTTTATTAATTTTCCTCTATGTTTTTTAAATAATTTTATTATTTAACTAAACTAACATTATTCTTCTAAATCATTCTAAAAAATAATTTTCCCTCTTTTTCTTATAATAAAATAATTTTAACTATTTAATTATTCAAGTTTCCTTCCAACATTAAATAATTTTTTTTTTTATTTAATTAATTTTTTTCTTCATAATAATTAAATAATCTTTATTTTTATTAGCCGATAGGCTTCTCCTACAAGATCACTCACATCCTTACACAAGAGAAACCTGTCTCACGCCCTGAAACCAGTGAACACCCTATTTTTCTACCACGGAAGTGGGAAATGGACAAGATGTAAACCATGTTTTGGAGCATTGACATACATTGCATATGTGACCTGCATCTTCATAATGTTATTGTCAGAGGAATTTGAGGCGGGGAGTTGTAGCCATTGGCAATGGTAGGAAGTTTTTAAAGCCTTTCTAATTAAGCTTTTTTGGGACTCCATTTAAAAAAAAATCTTGTCAAAGCAACCACAATGTTTCAGAAATTTAGCAAGAATAAGTGAAAGGGCAGTGTCATGCGAGTCACAAAATGGACAAGAAATCCAAACAATCTGGTGACAAGATGGAAGGTGAAATCACAGACAATAATGCTATTGGGAATCCCACCTGTGCGGGTGTGCATCGCTAGGGAATCCCCTATTTCCGTGGAATGAAATTAGATAAATTTTCTATTCAGGAAACCGTAGTTTGGCTTGAATCTATGGATTCTCCTCCCCCAAATGTATATAACATGGTAGTCAGCTTTCATTTGGAGCAGATGGAGATTATTAATCTTCCCTAGGGTTCGTTCCTTAAGGTTTTCAAACCGCAACTTGAGATTGCAATTTGCACTAGCCATCAGGGGTCAACTTGTGGGATTGGTCTAGGAAAGATGCTGGGTAAATTCTCGATGGCTTTAGATATTAGAGGGTTTCTAGAGAAGGTGATTGTTCTTCATAGCCACTTGGGTTTCTATTGGGAAGGGCAGGGATTCAAAACTGGGTACTCAGTTGCAATGGAATGCGAGGCTCGAGCCTGATCCTAGGTTTATTTTTCACTTTGATGGTGAGCCTAAGTGCGGGTTTTCCAAATTTAGGATAGAATTTGCCAATCCATCTCTAGCTGCAAGTTTAGTGGTGAGAGGAATTATAGATCATGGTTAGTGTTGTATGAGTTCCTTTAATGGTGTGTTTGGTTTCATGTGATTGGATTTGTTTTGCTTGCAAACATTTTTTTGGTTATTTTAGCATGGTAAATTTCAGCATTTCACTGTGATAAATACTTTTTATGATGGAGCTTGTTATATATTCTCCTTATTTTTAGACAAGTTGTAAGATTATGTTGGCTAGCCAATAATTATTTTTAAAGAATGGCTCAATTTGTGTATTTTGTTGGACATGAAATTTCTGACCAATCAACACCTTAGATATGATTGAATTTTAGAGAAAACCTTTGGAGGTGTGCTGATAATTTGACAAAAAACTAGATTTGAATAGTATGATGAACCTTCTATTTAGGTAATATAAAAGAAAAAAATGACATAATGCTTTGACACTATCTATGCAATGTGATTTGTGTAATGTGTGCTCACTAACTTTGTTGGGTTTTTGGACCTTTTAGTTTGGACTTATATGCTTTCTTGTTTGATTGGACATGTATGTGTTATCTTTAGGTCTCACTATATTGGACTACACTAATGATCAAAGCAAGGTCAATCACATTAGAGTCATGTTTCTTCCGCTATCATAGGAGCATTTCCTTCTTTTCTCAGTGAATTAAGCATTGTTAAATGATAGAACTATTAGCTTGTTTAATTGAAGGTTTGATCTTTTCTATGGAAGGGGATTGTTGATGAGACTTTCAACAAAATACGGGTTAATATTTGTATACAATAGACTTTAGCCTTATACTTTGTTGACATGAATGTTTTATAAGGCTAAGTTGTTTGATGGCTCTCTACTAGCATTGAAAAGGTTGTAGATATGTGAGTAGAGTGAAAAGGATGTTAAGTGGTTGATGAAGACTTTAGGGTATCTCAGACATTGCGATTTCAACCCGTTTGACAAGGAGGGTGATGGTAAGAAAATGATCACTCTAATACCAATTAATTTTTTTGCTAAAAATCTTGGTTGCTTTTTTTGATTTAGTAGTAGGTTTTTGGTTCTTTCATATCCAAACATATCCATGTACATGCTTATATTTTAGATATAGTTGATATGTTTGGACACCACACTATCAAGTGCCATATACATTTTACAATTTGAAAACAACATTCAAAATTTTTCCCCAAAATAAAACCATAAATAATTCCATACCCATACACACACAAAACACTATAGGCACAAAACATACACACATCTAACTTGCTATAGATATAAATGTGATGTAATGAATGAGGTCAGTTGCATGTTCTTCAAGTTGTGGTTGCTTAAATTATAAATTTTGAATTGGGTTAAATACATCTAATTTTTAGTATGGTGTACCCTAACAGATAAGGCCAATTGTGAGTCTGTAGGTGCCTGATTACTTGGTTAAATTTAGAATATTGAATAAGGCCAGAAAACACATCCAATTCTAGGTGTGGTAAAAGAGACATTGAATTTTGGGTATGGGTTAAAGTACCAAATTGAATTCTAGGTGTGGCATAGCTCCATTGACAATGCTAGGTAGCATCTTAGCTACTGGGTACCACAACATAAAGCTAAAACAACATCAGTTTTCTATGTAAAATTTCTTCAGGTACTAAAGAACAAACACTTCTAGCTCTAGCATTTTCTCCTATTAGCCTATATGTAAGCCAATTCAAGACTAAATGTGTATAGATTCAGAAATGTTTTTGGGATAAATATTCTTGATCTAGAAGCTTGGAGGAAGATTAATATCAGATAGAATTACCATTTCTAGTTAAATCAAGTAAGATCAATTTTTAGATTTTAGATTCCAATTTTATACTCTTCATTAGTCCTAATGCAAATGAGACTATCACAATTCCATGCTTCTAGATTTTTTTTTGAGGAACTAACATCTTCACCTTACGAATTGGATGGAAACAATTAGTCCTAAAAACTTGCAATCAATTATGTCATAGAAGTCTCCACTCTTTTGTAAAATACCAAAAAAAATCATTGCATGCTTGCATAACATGTTCTCTCTTTGATTGAGTATTTCCTTCAAGAGGGTTGAAACATAAGAATAAAAAAAATAGCAAACAGTTGTATCTAGACAATCAACAATTTTCTCTCTTGCTTTTGGCAAAATCTAGATTCAATCTAAGGCTCTGGCATATGGGGACTCTACCGCTAGCATCTTTAAATATTGTTTTCTGGTTCATTTTGGTGAATCATACACTGGTTTCCCTTCTCATGGATCATACTTGGTTGTTATATATAGGATTTTGTTGGTTTTGATGTTCAACTTTTGTATTTGAATTCTTCAAGACTAATGCAAATGTAGACAAGTTATTGCTTTGCTAGGTTTACCCTAAATAGTTCATTCACTTAGACATGAGCTTATGTAGATAAATTTCACTATTTGGTTAAATTTGTACATCTCCAAAAAAAATATTCGCAAATTATTTAAGTTCCTATATAATTTTTAAAAGCACTAGTCTCCTCCTTATATAATTGTACCTAAACATATTTACCAAAATTTACTAGTACCAGTCATGTGTTTCTTTTCTTCTCAAATTTATTATCTTTTAAAATTTACAACTTATTTTTTTGGATGGAAAGTTATTCTTATGTTAAAAACCCTTCAAGTTTTCTGTATGAAAAAAAGAGAAAAACTTGGTTTGTTCATAAGGTTTCTATAATTTTATAAGATTTCATCCCATTAATGAGGAATGAATTTGATAACCATAGTGCTTTCCTTTTTTATATTGTTGTTATCATTTGCAGGTTTTCTCTTTTAGGTGGAAATCAATCTCATTATTGTTACCAAAGTTGTTTGTTTCCTTTCTATAAGAATGACAGTCTTTTAAGCTACATGAATGTTTTCTTTAATGAGTTTGGCCAGAACAATCATTAATGAAAGTATATTGTTGCAGACTGTTGAGAATGATTTACCTCCAACTCATCCAATCATATTTGGATTGGCTTTAAAAAAATTTGATTTATACTATGAGATGCTAAATTCGCCTAAAAGGTACATGGTTTGGCCTCTTTGAATTATCACTAGAGAAATAGTATACCAAATGTATTTAAGTAATGGAAATTCTTTAAGGTGAGGTTATACTAATTTATATAGATTTTGTGTATGCATGAAATATATATTGCAAGGCTTACCATCTAGCCAGACAAGCTGTTAATGAACCAATTGTAGAACTTGATGCCTTAAGTGAAGTGGCATACAAAGATAGTACTTTAATCATGCAACTCCTAAGAGACAACCTCACTTATGGACCTTTGAACTTCAAGATGATGGAGGTAAGATTGAATTCATGTTGACTATTCAATTTTATTTACTATTTTGTGGTTCTATATTTATGGCCTACATTATTCTTAGTAATTAAAAAAATTAAATTTGCATGATGCTAAAATAATATATTGAAGTCTAACATTGTTGTCATTTCTTGAATGTAGTGACCCTTTACCTTTTTCTATTCAAATCTACAAGTTGGTAACTGTAGACACGAAAAATTGGCAAAAGGCTTAAATCAATCAAAAGGTGCAATCAAATCATCAAATAGCATGAAAAATCAATAAATGGAACAAAGGCAATTCAAATCAAAGGAAAATTCAATTAAATGATTAAATAAAGCTTGAAAAGGGGAAAAACACTACGAAATTGATTAAATTCAATTAATGACATAGTTGTTGAAAACAAAAATCAAAATGAACATCTTACCCTTCATGGCTAAATTTAATTACTTTAATTAATTAATAAATACTAATTTCCCTCAACAAAGCAAAAAGGAGACAAAATAGACACAAATCACTCACTTTTGTTGAAATGGTTCAGCCTTTTGAAACCATTTAAATGATTGTCCCCCCATTTATGGACAAAGCAAAGCCAATTGACCTTACCCAAGCATAACCATGGTTATCTCACTCTACCCCCTACCCTTGGGAATATATATTGAAGGCATTTAGAAGCATAATTCATCCATTCCATATCTTTGAATTGCAGCAAAGCTCTTGCAATTTGCATCCACACCACTCACTTGTCAATTTTAATAGCTTAAATTGCTTTGATCATAGTAGATTGTTCATCAAATAGAGCTAGAATTTGATAGAATAGATCTAAATTTGCATATCATATAGCTTAATTCTCATCTTTAGAGTGTCACTAGTGAGGATCATAGCTGAGAGCCTCATTTACCACTTTATTTTAGAGATCCATGAGATGTTGATAGATTAATTGTGCATTGATTAGATTAGTTCTCACTCTAATTCTTGTTGTTCTTAGTTAATCTTGTAATTTCATGAAGGTGTAAATCACTCACACACAAATGGCGCCCACCGTGGGGCATTTGGGCCTCAAATTCATCATTATTTTCACATTTTTGCTAAATTTAGGCTAGAAATTGTATATTTTTGCTTGTTGTCTGTAGATCACAGAGAAGAAATCACGCCGACAGATAAAGAGATCTCACCTTTAGCAAAGAAATGTTGCCTACGGAGAATAAAATGATGCGCTAAGTCTGGACTTTTACGCGGATTAACCTACAGATTCATGCTACTGGACAGAGAAATAACACATTACAGAAATAAAATCATGCTTCTGGTTATTAAGTTGTCACGTTTGTGACAAAGATACCATGCATCTGGTCATTTAAATGTCGCGGACATTAATTGAAAAGTCACTTTCATGAAGTCATTTTATGTCTGGTGTGAAGGGAGTACTATGCCTTATTGATTTAATTTCTCGCTTTTGTCATTTGAAATGTCGCCTTTGATAAATTAGATATCGCTTTTATTGCATCAGTTTGTCACGTCTGGTAAAGATTTCATGCGTAGATAAAATTTGATATCACTCCTGGTTATTTTAATCTCTCTTGAGCCCCGCAAGGTGACGCTCGCGGTTAAAGTAATCACGCCTTTGTCAAATTAGATCTTGCATACAGTCTGGACAATGTTGCGTGGCTGTACTTTTATATTTTATCAAAAGTGTTAAAATAATGACTGTATTCTGACTTCACATCCTTTTTTTTTTCTGTCTTAGGATTATGGTCTGTCATAAGAAAGTTCAAAAATCAGAGAGAAGGCATAACTTGAAGGAGAAATTGATTGCTAAGAGGATAAGAAAGGAAAACTGGATACACACCACCTTTGTTCTCAACAATGACTTAGAAAGGGATGTAGAGGTATATGCTAAATACATTGCTGTTGTAAATGCTTACAAACAGAAATACGTATCATTAAATTGGGAGTTTAGTCCCTAAGTTTGTAAAATTTTGCAAATATTGAAGTAAAAGAAGGAATAAAAAGCATAATCGAAATTGTAGCATTCTAAGCTTTGATTTTGGTTTCTCCTTACTTTGTTTGTTTGTGCCGACTAATTTGCTGGTGGAGGGAACATTTCACTAAGGTAAGGGAAGGATTTGGAGAGAATGAGAAAATCTACTACTTAAAAATGTGCCTAGCCTTTGCTAGCATCATTTGAGGTATTTCTCTCATCAAGCTTGCAAACTTCCCTTAAATTGTGGCATTTTCAAAGTTCAAAACATAGTTTAATCATAAAAGGAAAAGAACAAACATTTCAATTTTAAGAACCCCTTTGTCACGGGGTTGAAAAAGAACCAAATTGATTGTGAGTGTTTGGGATAAGGGAAAAGCAATAGGGATATGCTCTTCACTCTTTGAGTGAATCAAATTCCCAAACTTGCTCTACCAAATCCACTTTTCATGCTTTCAAATGAACATGTTTAAAACTTAGTGGGCTCCCCTCCCGAGATTGCCTTAAAAGGGCCGGTGAGAGGGATAGCCCAAAGTGGGATACACTTGCTTTTGCCACGAGAATCTGACCCACTATAAAAAGAAATGCGTGTATCCTTAATGGGGTGCACGACAAAAGGATTTTAGCCCTTTCGAACTTCCTCTAGTAGTCCTAATGGATTGCGCAAAATCATACTTCGGTGCGTGTGGGAAGCCCCTTAACATACTTGGGGGATGAACAATTGAAATCCATTTTGAACGGAATCCACACTACAAAATGGTAAAAATAGCAAAAACTACCTAATAGAGCCATTTAAAAGCCAAATTTGTGCTAGGTAGCTTGCTTGGAAGTCTTTCTTGTGATCAAACCCATGGAAACATTCGAGAATATACACATTAGAATGATCTAGGGATATGGTGAACTATTGATGTGTGTGTTGAGATTGTCTTCAACTTTTCAAACAAGAAGTTCCAAAGTACTTGATCAAAATACAATTAAATTTTTAAATCTTATAAATTGATCAAGACTTGTGACACATTCCAAACCAACCCAACTGGATTGAAATTAAAGAAGGAAGGATTGATCCATAATGATGAGCCTATTTGAGGGAATATCCGACGATCAAATTTTAGAAGCATCCAAAAATACTGAATTGATCAAAGGAATGGAATTAACTTTGAAAAGGTGTAATGAAGCATATTCCCTTTATTTAGCTCAATCAAAAGCTAAACTTCCTCATAATGATGACACGTCAACTTCAAGAAAGGATGAGGAAAAACAAAAAGATACTTTATCTAAAAGGCGATCATTAAGATCAATGTGTCCTTTTCTTTATAATGATAGGCCATCCATATCTTCATTGTCCTCATATCAGAATGTCCATTGGAATCAAAATGATGAGGTGTCTGAAGAAGAAGTTTCAGAAGCAATTCAAGATCCCATGTTTATGGAAATAATGAAATTAGTCTTGGAGAGGAATAAAGAAGCATATTTCATGAAGTTAGTTCAAGCAGGAGCTAAGCTTCCTTGTAATTTTGACATATCAACCTTGAGAAAGGATGAGGAAAAACAAAAAGATACTTTATCTAAAGAGCCATCATTAAGATCAATTTGGCCATTCCTTTATGATGATGGGCCATCCGTATCTTCATCCTCCTCACAAAAAGAAGCATTTCAGAGAAACAAAGTTATCTCAGATCAAAGGAAATTGCATAATCAACCTATTTGTGATCAAGATAATAAAGAGTATGGAGTGAAAAATACCGCTCTCAAGAAAGATAATAAACCTCCATATAGCAAGAGTAATCCATTCATCCTTTTTCCATCTCCTAACAAGGTTTCTCCCTGGATGACTTGTACACCTTTCATCCTTCATCCATCTCCCGAACCTCTATCTAGCAAAGACCCTCCCATAGCTAGCATTCCTTTCATCTTTTCTTCATCTCCCAAAGCTCCACAATTATCCAAAATTCTTCCATCAAAGAATGAGCCTAATGATGACACTTTTCCCATTAACTATGTCTACCCTCAAGGGCTACCTCTAAAAGAAACCCAAGCTAACTCACATCTTGCTGCAGATTGTTTCCATGCTTCAAAGATCTTAGAACCCAAAGCTTCATGTGCCTCAATGCCTATTATACCTATTCAAGAGGATCCTACACCATTCTTCCAAACATTCCCCACACATATCCAAACATCTACCTTGTCCTTAGAAGTGGCTTCATGTCAAGAGGATAATCTAAAAAGAAAAGAAACAAATATTGATAAAGATCAAGATCAAGATTATATACAAACCCCTCCCATATTTGATGAAGGTCCCATATCCCTTGAACCTTGTGATGATCCCCTTGCATCCTTTCATGTCTTTCAAGATGATATCCTTCCGTTCCAAGAACAAAGTACCCTTCCAAGTTCCATATTTTCTCCACTTCCCGAGCAAGATCAAGATATCCCTTCCATAACTTCCAATGAGCATATTGAAAATCAAGAGCAAAATACCTTCGCTACACAATTCAGAGATCCTTCTCAAGATCAAAGTATCCCATCATTTCCTTGTCATATTCCTCCATGTTCACCTCAAGAAAATATCATTCTTCCAAATCCCTTGCAAGATAATAAATCCCTTCAAGCTTCAGTTGATCCTATCAAATGTGTTCCTATCAAAGTTACTCATGAGCCTATTAGTATAAAGATAAATCTTAAAGATGAGAACGTTGATGATGGAGCTCCTTCTAAAGATATTGATATCCATTTCACACCTTATATCCCTCCATTCAAATACAACCACATACCTCCACTATCCTCCAAATCCATTTTGGGTGCCTATGTCCCAAAACAAAAGTCTTCATCCTTTCCATCCATACTAGGTCCATATATTCCCCCATCAACCATTCCTATCATCCCTAGCTATCCATTCACTTACCCTACCATGTATCAAGATCAACAAAGACACACATACTTGAAGAATGTCCAAACACCAATCCATATGAACCATCCATATTATTCCTATTCATCCACATTTCCTAAGTCTTTTGGAAGCAATGTTGATGTGCAACATAAAAATCATAAATCCAAGAATCCATGTGTATAAAAATCACAATGTCCCATCTAATCGACATGTGAATGAAAAGAAAAATGAAATATCCAAAAGGCCGCAAAGGTCCATCAAGCAAAAAGAAAAAAATAAAATGTGGGTTCCTAAATCCCTCATTGAAGAAATGCATTCAAAAGCATTCCAAAAGGAAGAAAAATCAAAGAATATGTGGATTCCCAAGTCATTGTTGAAAGACTTGCACACAAAAGAAGAATCAAAATTGACATTCAAGCTTCCAAAGGCTTCCATTCCATCTCCTTCCAAACATCCTTCATCTTCTTACATCCCAAAATCCACTACCTCAAAAAGATACTTACCTCTGTCATCTATTGTTCCTCCATCATTCCACCACTCTTCAAAGTGTGTGTCAAAGTTGATCTTGCCAACATTTCCATCTTCAACATACCTTCTTCTTATCCTCACATTCATTTTCCAATGCATACTTTCTGTACTTCCATCCCTCTTATCAATACCTTTGAGCATCCTAGTCATACCCATGGTTTATTACAACATATCTTTCAAAGGAGCATTGTCCAAAGATTCTAATGTTGGGAAAATATTGAAAAATACAAAAAAAGAAAAAAACAAAGAAAAAAAGAAAAAAATGAAAAAAGAGAAAAAGTGCCTTGGTGAAAACCTAGTAATAGGCACCTTGGTAGCAAAAATAAAAAGAAATAAATCTAGGGTGAAAACCACTTCTTGTGGCACCTTAGACAAGTACCATGATGAAAACCTGGCAAACAGGCGTCATGCGTAATTCTTCCTTCTTGCACTCTACACTTGGGGGTAAGTTTCATCCATGCCATCTTCCATCTTCCTATCATTTACGTCACTTTCATCCATATTTCCTCTATCACCTTCATCTTGACAAGGTTGAACACATCCACAAGCATCAAGTATCTTAACATCCGTTATCCTTTCCATCAACTTATGTACTTGCTACATCCATGTTACCCTATCATGATCTTGCTTATCCCAAATTCACCTTCATTATTCCTTGACAGTCTTTTCATAATCCCAAAACATCCCTTCATAGCCTCCATCACTCCTTTATCTTGATTGTGTCATCTTATCCACATCTCACCCAAATTGACCCTTGGTCTTGATCAAGATGAACTTAAAAAAAAAATTGTTATCAAAAACTTCTTGACATGTCCACTCTTTTGGATCCCTCATTTTCATGGTAGCAGATCGTTATCCTATACACTATCTAGCCTTGTGCAATTGACTTCCATGGCTTATCCAAAAACATGCTTCACATTGCTATATCATTTTTTCCTTAGCTTGGGTACTCTTGAGGAGATAGTCCTATGGGTCACATTCGCATACTTCTTCCATCATAGCCTTTCCATCTCTAAGCCATTAGCTTGCAAATCCATCATTCATATCCTATATCTTGCTAAGACATTGGGGGCAAACCAATGTGATCTTGTTTGAGAGCTGGTAAAAAGGAAAGCATAAAATGCTTTGAGCTGCATCTTGCATAAACCAAGCTTCGGTAATATTTTGGAAGTTTGTCCAAGTCCAACATTTTTTCTATCCAACTGGGGCATTTGATCTTAATCAACAAATTTCAACAAAGAAGCATGAATTCACATGAAGTAAGGCATTAAACCCAAAAAGGATTCAATAGTACAATATTTAGTCACATCAAAGAGGGAATTATCAGAGTTTCAGAAGAGAGAAGAAGATTTTCATGAACCTTTGATGGATATCATTGTTCACTAACCAAGAATTCAATTACCACAACTTGATCCATGAGCCTTCATTGACTTTATTATTCGGGATTAAAAATTGACAACACTTTAAAGATCAGAATACTTGGAAATACTTTTTGAAAATCATGAAACAATGCAAAACACTTGAAGCTTTCTTTTGATGGTCTTTACTTACATTGATTTTTATCACATCTTTTTAGCTCATCGATGAGGTTTCGACTAGATTGGTGATGATGGAGACATGATATTTTTCTTGTCTTTGAGTGACTATCTTGAGGAAGATCCCACAACTTATGTGAATTCATCTAACGACATGGTCACCAAAGAACCATCGAGGACTTTCATGTAGTGTGGAAGGTTGACCTTTGATTGTTTGAGAAAATGGATTGGTATTCATACTCCCATAGTTTGGTCATCCAACTAGTGAGGGTTGTACTAGTTTCCAAAAGGGTGTTACCAAAAGCGATATAAAAAGTGGTATTCATATCATCATGTCAGTGGGTAGTGGTGATTGTATCAACTTTCCGGTCCCAAAGTGCTCAATGATGAAAATTTATCCTCAAGGCATTTATTTGCTAAAAGCTAGTGACACTTAGCTGCATTGCATTGCATTATCATGGAAGGTTAATTGCATTATCATGTTAGATTAATTGCATGTGCATTTGTTTGTAGTATTTTTTCAAGGGAAAAGGGGGTCATTCAATTAAAATCTTGATCAATCATAAAATGGGTCATTCAATCAAGAATCAAGGAAAGTCCATAAATCATAAGTGTCCATAATATCAAAGATCCATGAACTTTGTCTAATCAAAGATACAATGTCATCAAAGTGATACATCAAAGTCCTGATCAATAACTGAAATATCATGATACAATATCAACAAACTGAAAGAGCTCCATAATCAATCATCTCAATAACCTATACTCTAGCTAGGTCAAACCCATGACTTAAATATATATATATATATATATATATATATATATATATATATATATATATATATATATATATATATATATATATATATATATATATATATATATATATATATATATATATATATATATATATATATATATATATATCATTTATGGAAATGTGTCTGTTTCACAAATCAAGGGAATCATATCAGTATTCTATATCAGTGAGTCATCTTACGTCAATCAATCCTATCAAAGTATCAAGCAATCACACCCTTTACCATTTGTTCATGTCTCTGTGTCCTGAGAACGAAGCAGCAGTATCAAATCATATCGGTTTTCACACTGATTGATTTATCCTATCAGAACTATCCTATGAGATTGACAAATCACATTCATTGGTACCATTATCCTGTTATCCTAATCACTTGTTTCGCTTAACTACAACCGACCTATCTATCTTGGATGTGAAAATTGCAAGTCATGGCATATCATCAATATTTTTCAGAAATGAAAACATATTGGACCAATCAATCAAAATCTTTCAAATCAAGGAATCAATATGTTTTATTTCTGAGGGGGCATCAGAGTATCAAATTGGAATCACATCAAAAACATTTATCAGTGGGGCATATCATATCAGGTTATCATATCAGTATCATATCATATCAGTTTCATATCAGGAGGCAAATCAGTATCAGATCAGTTTATCATATCATATCAGGCAGCATATCACTATCAGAGACAGTATCATATCATCGTACCAACTATTAGAGGTATCAAGGAATCATAGAACCAGGACCTGAATCAGATCATCATACTAAGGGAATCTTTGAATTGGTGTTCTTCGCACATCGATCCAAAGAGGGGCATTTGTAGACACGAAAAATTGGCAAAAGGCTTAAATCAATCAAAAGGTGCAATCAAATCATCAAATAGCACAAAAAATCAATAAATGGAACAAAGGCAATTCAAATCAAAGGAAAATTTAATTAAATGATTAAATAAAGCTTGAAAAGGGGAAAAACACTACGAAATTGATTAAATTCAATTAATGACATAGTTTTTGAAAACAAAAATCAAAATGAACATCTTACCCTTCATGGCTAAATTTAATTACTTTAATTAATTAATAAATACTAATGTCCCTCAACAAAGCAAAAAGGAGACAAAATGGACACAAATCACTCACTTTTGTTGAAATGGTCTAGCCTTTTGAAACCATTTAAATGATTGTCCCCCCATTTATGGACAAAGCAAAGCCAGTTGACCTTACCCAAGCATAACCATGGTTATCTCACTCTACCCCCTACCCTTGGGAAAATCTTATATATTGAAGGCATTTAGAAGCATAATTCATCCATTCCATATCTTTGAATTGCAGAAAAGCTCTTGCAATTTGCATCCACACCACTCACTTGTCAATTTTAATAGCTTAAATTGCTTTGATCATAGTAGATTGTTCATCAAATAGAGCTAGAATTTGATAGAATAGATCTAAATTTGCATATCATATAGCTTAATTCTCATCTTTAGAGTGTCACTAGTGAGGATCATAGCTGAGAGCCTCATTTACCACTTTATTCTAGAGATCCATGAGATGTTGATAGATTAATTGTGCATTGATTAGATTAGTTCTCACTTTAATTCTTGTTGTTCTTAGTTAATCTTGTAATTTCATGAAGGTGTAAATCACTCACACACAGTAACTTCATAACCTATTTTCTTTTATCTCTAACCAATTCAATTTATCATCAAAATATATATGTAAGAATATGTCCCAGAGTTCATGATTTGTCATGCACTCTATTACACTTCACTAGTGCAAGTATTGCTAAAAATGGCAAAAATAGATATAAACAGTAGATTTTTATCAGGATTACATTTCATTTGTCCTACTTCATTCCCCTCTCTTCAATTTATGAGATATTTTTCTATCTAATAAATGTAATTTCCCATAAAATGCTCTTTTTTTAGATCACAATTACAACTGATTTACTTTAAAAAAATCCTTGTTTTTGTTGAGTTTTAGATTTTAAACAAAATGTTTACATAAATTTTAATATTGATACTTAACAATGTAAGGAAGGAGGTACTTTCATTTCTTAAAAAAATAAATTTGTGGGAGGTTCAAAAGCATTGTTATTAGTTTTTTTATTTTCTTCAAAATATTCCTTGAAGTGGGCATCCTAAGATTTACAGTGATATGACATTCATCATTTTCTTTCCTATGATTTGGAATGATATGTTTATATCGACTTTTGATGTATGGGATTTGCTTTGACAAGCATGTTGATACACTACTTGTTCTTGGTATTAATTAGGCATGAAAGTATCACATTCACCATTTTGTGATGTAGCTTTGGAATGATAACTTCATATCAAATTTTGATATATGGGATATACTTTGAGAAGCATGTTTATATTCTATAACTTTTTAGTTCTCGACACTACTAACCGTTGAAATTATTACACTCCCTATTTTATTTTGAAGTTTTGGAATGCTACCTTCATATCACCTTTTGATATATGGGATCGGTTCTAAGAACATGTTTATATGCTATATCTTTTTGGTTCTGAGTAGTACCCACTATTGAAATTATCACATTCACCATTTTGTTTTAAAGTTTTGGAATGATACCTTCATTATTCATATCAACTTTTGATATATTAGATTTTCTCTGAGAACATGTTTCTATGCTCACTTTTTGGTTTTGGGTACTATCCATTGTTGAAATGATCACATTCACCATTTTGTTTTGAAGTTTTGGAATGATACCTTCATATAAACTTTTGATATGTTCTAACAAGCATGTTTATATGCCATATCTTCTTGGTACTAACTAGGGTTGAAACAATGATGATCACATTTTCTATATCTTATTTAAATTTGCACGTGATTTCTTGTTACAAGAAAGATCTTACATTGTTGCTTGTTGCACTACTAATTAGGCTTGAAATTATCACATTCAATTTTTTATTTTCATTATTTGGAACATCTTTACAATTTGCTTTGACAATAATGTTCATGCATTGCTTCATATTGCTACTAATTAAGGTTGAAATTATTTCTATGCTAAATTATTATTGCTAATAGTCACCCTTCTATTATGCTATTAGTAGGATGTACCTAATATAATTCTTCTACAACAAAAATAAGTCATGGTATAATTTACCTTATTTTTCATGTTTTGAGGGAAAATTGATTGGATTTTTTTTTATGTTTTTACTTCTTTCAAATCCTATTTTGAGGCTGCCACCAACCCTAATTGCATTTACCAGCTTGTTTATCTCATTGTTCAATCTTGGCATGTGTTAGCATTAGGCTATTAGCCTAAAACCAATTTTGACAATATCGAGAAAATTATTGTCATTCACTATAATTGTAGTGCAAAGCCATGGCTGGACATAGCATTTCCTAAGCTAAGGCCTTTGTGGGAAAAGTATGTAGCATCACAAATACCTTGGTGAGAAAATAATTAATATTTCCATATTGTTCAAAGTTTATTTTGTAAAAATATTGTATGACAAGATGAGATTTGGAAGTTATTTATTGACAAATTTGTAATGGAACCTTGTATGGACTTCACATCTATTTGAAGTACATCGGTGCCAATAAAATTAAGGTTTTATTTTGTTATTATCAACTTTCCTTTTAATAAAATAGATGATATTTATATTTTTTAACTCTTTAAATCTATTGGTTTATGGGCTTATAATTTATGTTTTGCAAGTTTTTTTTAAAAAATTGTCTAATTTTGGTACTGAACTTGTGTCCCTATGTTTATTTTGGGTTTTATTTAAAATGATTTTGTCATGCTATGACGACAAACTAGATTACACATTACTTGTGCACCCATTTTGATAATTCTGCAGGTTTTTGTTATTGGCTTGCTTGCTTCTCTTTATTAGAAAGAAACAGTGTCATCTACAATTGCTTTAGCAAAACGTCCATATATGTGAAGTTACATATATGCCCACTTTTTAATTACTTCACTTTAAATTATTCCTTTTCTTCGATTCATGAAAATTATTATCTCTTATGAATTATAGCATTTTACCTTCTACAGGTTCAAACTTGTTGATCAAGAAGAGAAAACAGAGAAGATTTATAGAACTACAAATACTATATTTTATTTATGTCTTTTCATACATTTTAATGCTACGCTTTTTTAGTACCTAAAAAAACACATGAAACTGCTATAACTTTAATTCATCCAAAATAATGTAAAAAAATTTGATCTTAGAAAATCCATTCTTTTGTTACATTTTAAAATTTCATTATATTAAAATAATGTAAAAAATGATCTTAGAAAAATCATTCTTTCATGGTTTTATAAATATAATAAAAAAAAATTTTAATACCGTATAGTTGAATTAGGGTTAGAGTTAGTTCTAAGGTTCATTGGGTATTGAAGTTGGAATTCCCAAGATTTAAAATAATATTGATTTAATGGTCAAACAATCAATAATAATAACAAGTTTTACATTTCATTTATATTTTGAATAATACATAATTATTTTTTATTAGTAAACCATATTTTGAATATTAATGTAATTGGTATTTAGAATCAAACATTTCAACACTAAAAATTATTATTTCATTTATTAAAAACACTTCTCTTATTAGTTCCTGCCTAGGCTAGAACTATAGGCAACAATAGAAACTTAACTAGTGATTAAACATTTGAATTGTAACCAATCGGAAGCTAGATATTTTTTATGTTTCAAAAATATGTATGTTAATTAAAGTATAAATGCAATTTTCTTAACAAAACATATTGAAAAAATTAATTATCTATAATTGATTGGCTCAAAAATTTGGACGGATAAGAGCCCTTTTTTAGAAAATCTCTACATTTTGATTTGAAGTTTATAATGTTTGATTATGTGTTATTTTCATTAGTTATTGAATATTTTGTGCTATTTTCATATTACTTCATATTACTCTTTGAATATTGTCATTATGAAATAAAGTACTAATTAGAACTTTTAATCATTAAAGACTAAAATTATTATTTTAATAATTTTTATTATAATAATTTAACTTTAATCTTTATTTTTATAGATATGAATCTGGTTCTTAAAGTATGTATTAAAAATACCATGTTTCAATATTCTACCTTCACCAGCCAAAGGAAATTCTAGTTTATTAGTTCCTGATATGCGCAGAGTAATGTCAGTCCAGGTGGATCAGGAAATTAGGAGGGACGAATATAAGTGGTTGGATGAATAACAATAGTAGATATATGCTCAATTATGATTAACGACTATGATACCGTTGAATGCACAAAAAAACAAAGGATAAAATAAGCCTAAAATATTGGCGGAAAGGATGAAACGGGTTTAAACTATAAAAGAGTAAATGCAGGAGGATAAAAATGAGGATCACTGAAAAGAAGAATACATGTCAAGCACTTAACCCTTTCCTTAAGCGGCTTTTAGCCATTTGCCTATCAAAAAAAATCTTTATTGTTTAATTATTTAATTCACTTTTCATTAATTAAATAATTTTAATGAATTATTTTCCTCCACTTTCCAATAAAAAAATATTTTATTTGTTTTCTTTTATCATGTACATAATTAAATATTTTTTTTTATGTAATACTAATTATTTCTTGTTGGAGTTGGCATGGTGTGATAATTAAGTTGTGGTGTTGTTGTTTGTGTCATCAAGGTTCAAATCCTAGTGGGGTATTATTATTGAATGATTATATTGGGGAAGAGGTCCCTTATTTGTGACCTCATTGGTTCATAGCTTCAAGTCAAAGTAACCCTCTTTAAAAAAAACTAAATATTTCTCCACTTCCACCTCTCAACTAACATTCACTTTGAGTCTAACTAATAAATCAATTTTGTTCAACTACATCATGGAATTAGTTAACTCCATAGCTAACCCAATCTATTCCTATCAATAATTATCATCCATCCTTCTCATCAAATTACCATTGTTGATTGATATCAGATAATCTATAAAAGAAACTTTCAATCATCAATGAAACCTAACTATAGTCTTTGCAATTTTGTGTGATCATGTTGTGAAAATAGTGCTACATCATAATTATGAGAGCAATACTACAATACTTCACAAAAGTTGAGAAGAGCAATGGAGGTAATCAAGTTGCATTCTTGAAGGTATAATTATATATTTATTTCAGTAATTCTTGCTTGTATTTTACATGCTCTTTTTGTATTGTTAAAATTTAGGATCTTGTGTTTTTTTAGGGTTTTTGGTTGACTCATTAATGTTTCACATAGATTTCTATCCCACCTCTTATAGGTATAATTGATTGTTGGGAATTCATTAATTTAGGGAAGATTTATGTTTCTAGAGGAGACCAATAACCCTTTAACATGATCAAAGTATCACTACTGATTTTTTTTGGCTCCTATCAAATATAATCTATTTTTTTCGCTACCTTTAATACAAGAGCATAAGTGTGGTTTTCCATAATAGAATACTTTAATTAAGAACTTCTCAATGATTTTTTAAGAATGCTATTGGTTTTCCATACCCATTTTTATTTTTCTACAATAACATAACAATGCTACATAATGATGCTAAGGAAAATAACTAATTGAAGGATTTGAATAATTGGGACTTTCCAACACTAACACTTTATTAAGTTCATCTTTAATCTCCTTTAAGAAATCAAATGAATTATTATTCCAATTGGTTGATTTCCCCTTCTTTAGCATTTACACATTAGAAGACATGCCTTTTGATTGGTATTACCATATTAAAGATACATTTACACATTCCTTTTGACAACTCATCTATGAGCTTGTCATTGTAATTGATATAAACATTGTGGTGTGAATACAAACTTGATCATTTGTACTTGTGCTAAACAAGATTTTAAAAAATTGGTAGTAAACTTGATTATATGATGGAGGTAATTCATTTATCTATCGACTAGTGCACCAAATATGAACTTATAGAATTATTTGATCTCGTCTTGCACACCCTTAACACAAACACGTGATAAGAGGTGTAGAAAATCATAAAAATAATTTGAAGAGGCTCTAAAAATAGACCAAGCTTAATTGACAATGGAAGGTTAACCACCTAAATAAATGATAACAACACCAACAACCACCACCTCTTAGCTCTACATTTTTTTAAAGAACAATAACAATGCTACAACCAAAAGGGTTAAGTACAAATCCCATAACCTAAAAACAATAATAATCATAATTATAATAGAAATAAATATAGTGGGGTTATAATTTTTTAAATATGGGTAGTCAAAATGGAAAAACTGTTAACTATCCCTTTAGAAATGACCATGATAAATGAAGTAGAAAGCAATATAATGAGTGATCATACAACATAATCAATATGTCGCATATCAAAAACCTTTAGATTTTGACAATGATAAGTATTTCTCATTTCACAAGAGAAGACTTGGTGTGATACTAATAATCATTGTAGTACCAAACAATTGTATTAGACCTCGTAGAGAAACAAGTATGTATTTGTAGATATGTCTCAGCTATCATTAGGAAATGGATATCATGACTAACAGATGTAGCACTTAAACTTATGGATCAACCAAGATGATTCCCTAAGTAAAAATAAGACAATGATTTTAATTTTTTCTTTCAAAAATGTCAAAGGAAACTACAACTACTCCTAAAGAACCAAACGAACTAAGTTAGTTGTACATTAAAGGAAAAATAAAGATGCTCAATTTTTTTCATTTGTTTTAAAAAAGAGGGGTACAAATTTATTAATCAAAATAACTTAGTATAAAATAGAAAAAACTCATCACACCCACTAGAGGTCCACAATCTAGAAAATAATATAACTAACCAATAAGTCTCTTCCAAAGATCTCCAAATAACCTATCATATCTTGCATAACTAAATCTTCTAACATCTAAGAATATGAAATGGATAAATTTCCCCAGTCCTCAGCATTCCACATCCCAATTTTCCTAGAAGTCCATTTCACCACACAATCTACCATCCATGTTCCACTCATGATGAATGTGACAAAAGGAAACAACATCCAAAGAATCACAAATACTATAGATTTGATTGGCCACCAAGGAAAACTACCAATTTTCTCCATCATATTGTTGCTTGTTCAACATATCAATCACTACCTATGAATAAAAGGTATATATGATCCTTTTTCATCTTAGTACATAGCTCCCCATTTCAAAGAAAATAGAATAGACAATGCTTCCATGTCATTGTTAGTTTGTTGGTCTTTATAGATTGAGATTTGCAATTTGCAATTTCTCCTTACTTTCCTCTATACAACTAAGGTCCCAACAATGGAACCAATGTTAGCAAGAAAATGGGGGAACACAAACCAAAATATTGAGTCCCAAGTAATTTCTATGTATTGTATTTATATCCCATAATTAGTCAAATGAGAGGGATAAGGAGTTAGTTTGGACTATGCATCAACTAGTTAATAGAATGAAATCAACGAAAAAAACAAATTTCCATAAACCATAATGCATAATAGATATAACTCCAAATACAGATATATTATTATTTGTTCATCATGTACATATACAATTATTTCTATACTTCTTCTTATATGATCTCATTATTACATACTTCTATTATATCATATATAATATTATTTTATTCTCTCTATTTCTATCTATCTATCTCTATTTTTACATTGTATATTTTCCTATACATATATCTATCTAGTGGAAAGTGTCCTTACACTGTAATATTATTATGGATGATGCCTCTTTAGCTATGACATCTATAACCTCCCTGTACTAGTTTGTAGTAGAATATGTGTGGTTTCTATGTCTCTATCTTTTCCTTGCCAATAGTTACAATTATTTTTGTCAATATTAGATTAAATGGGGCATTAGAAACTTCATCAATCAAAGTATTTTGATTTTTATTTATTTATTTGTATCTAAGGAATTATTATTGTTTATTTCCATTATTGTTCTTATCAGCGATCATGTTTTGAGTGACCAATCTCCCATTGGTTCCATATGTCTTCCTTCCACTTCCAATTATGGTCTAATAGATTATTAAGGAACTCTTACAAAATTAATACAATTTATAAGGGATATTTTATACATCTTAGAAAATTTCCCCATTGATAGGTATGTAAGGGTAGATCAAATAGTTATCTATTCCATGCTTGGTGTAGCTATAGATGAGCATATAACTAGTCTCCATTATATTATAAATTGTACAACTGGTTAATTAAGGATTTTCTTGATCCTCACAATTCTCATATTCTCATTTTTATCATTTTTTCATGTTGAAGGGATTTGTTGGCATAAATGATTTAGATCTTTATTTAGTGTTGATTGGTATAGGTTTAATGATAGGAAGATCAGTTATGGTGTTGTCATTGATGTCATCAAAGTACTGTGTTTGTTAACAGTGAGTTGCTAAGTGTTTGTGCAACTAAATTTTGTGTTGTAGGAGGAATTAGAGTGTGTGATCATTGTTAGAGACTCAGGGATATCTCTAGATGTATTCCATATGATCGTGCATGATGGGAACAAAGATGGAGTAAGTTATGATTGATTGAAGAGAAAATAGGGCAAACAAAAGAATAGACAGTGAATGATTTGATTGTTCTATCAAATCAATATGGATCCAAGTGTTGTAGTCATGATATGTTTATCTTGACTAAGATATGTTATTGATACTATGATCACTATAGGATTGGAGTACTGCAAGGCATGTTTTCAGTTAACAAAAGATCATTCTATGCAAGATAGAAAAATGTTTGAACTGGTTTGAGCAACTAGTGTTAGATCAGTGAGCGGTGATGATGTGATCAGTTGTAGTGGATGTTTTTTTGATCTAGGTGTCAAGGTGACATGGCATGATAGATGTGTAATTATTATTTACTATTTCTTTATTCGAGGTGATAGTATCTATCAAGTTTTGGAAGCATGTTGGGGAAGTCAAATAAGGTTTGACTGTTCTTGATTTAAATTGATGTGTGATGAATTTGAAGGCCGACATAGACTTGAAATTGTAATAATAATTAGTAACATGTTTTAGGGTTCAAGGATTGAATGAGAATGAATTGTAATGGTGAAATTCAAATGTATTAGGTCATATTTAAGGCGGTGGTCGCCAAATGAACCTTTAATGTATTTATATGTAAATCAATAGTTTATGCAAGTGTAGATCATGGATGTGAAGGTGTGGTCGAGTGAAGAGAAAATATTGCTTGCAAGAAGCAGAAGTGTTATTCTTAATTGGATCTTAACAAGCAAAGGAGAAGTGCTACACTAAGATCATTGTACTTTTTTATTCCTAACAATTTTTGTAAGAAAATCCCTTAACGGGTAGACTTTAACAAGTCTAATTTGTAAATCCTTTAATGGGGTGGCTCTTTAATTAGGGCTTGAAATCCTTTAACAAGGTTACTCCTAATAGGATAAATATCCTAACAGGGCTAGAGGTAAATCCCTTAACCGGGTGACTCCTAACAAGGTTTGCTCCTAATAGGGCATCATTGTAAGCTCCTAACAGGGATAGGCCTTTAATAGGGCATACTTAAGAAGAGTGTACATTATTAATGGGTGTTAATTCCCACCATGGTTTTCACCCTTAATCGGGGTTTCCATGATAAAAACATTGGTGTCACCTAGTTGCATATTTGAATGGTTGTTTGGTTACTTTGTTTATTTCATGCATAAAGTTTTTAAATTTGATGAATGTGGTTAATGTTATTGAATGTTTTATGAACAGTTTGGATTTGGTAGATTACTGATTCAACCCCCCCCCCCCCCCCTTCTCTCTCAGTAATCTTGGACCTTATAGTATTAAGAATTGGTATCAAAGCTTAAGTCCTCTTTCTGGTAAGCTTAACAGCTTGAGGAAAATATCCAATGATGAAGAAGGAAGTTCCTAAGTTCACAAGAGATAACTACACAATATGGAGCAACTAGATGAAGATCTATCTAAAAGGTATGGGGCCACAATTTTGGAATCATGTTGTGACCAAATATGTTGTTCCTACTAGGACTCTTATTGTAGATCAATTGAAGGAGAAACAAGAGAATATGCAAGCATTGGAGGCTATAGTAATTAATCTATCTGACACTAAATATATTTATGTACATGGTTTAGAGACTGCTCATAAGGTTTGGGAAAAGCTTAAACTAATCTACGGTAGAGATAAGCATGTACAAAAAGCTAGGGTAGATAGTTTGAAGGGAAGATATGATGACATGAAAATGGTTGAAGGAGAAAATGTTGCTCAATATGGTCAAAGGATAAAAGAATTTTTTGGTGTAATCAAGAGTGTCAGTGGTACCATTGAAGAAGAAGATGTGGTAATTAAAATGTTGAGGACTTTGCTACCTTATTACTCTTATGCCATTAGGGTCTCTACCATTCATGAGTTGAGAATAATAGATAATATCTCTATTGATGATTTGACTAGTAAGCTTACTACTTTTGAGTTGAGAAACTTTGATAATAGTATTCCTAGAGTTGAAGAAACTTTTAAGGCCTCTTTTTCATTAGCATCACAAAAGAAGGGAAAAAATTAAGTCATGAATTTGTCTGCATGTCAAGTTATTCCAAGGAATTTGAATCTATCTTAGATGAAGAGAAGAAGCAAGAGGAACTTGAAGCATTACTTGCAAGTAAACTACCTAGAGGTACTTATAAGTACTAAGGAAAGTTACCTTTGAAGTATTTCTCATGTAATATGATTGGACATATTGCTTCTAGGTGTCCTAATGGTGAATAGAGAGAGAAGATCAAAAGATTCAAGGGAAAAGGAAAGAAACAATGCTATGTTGCAGTAGATGAAGGTGTGACTGATGAAGAGTCAGAAGATAATGAAGAAGAAGAGATAGTGTTTGTTGCAGTGAAAGGCGATACCTCAAAAGGAGAAAAGGCCTTATTCTCTTATATGGATCAAGCTAATGAGTGTGACAATGACTGCTCTCATCACATGATTGATGATAGAATTAAGTTCATCAAGCTTGAAAAATTTGATGGTGGTGTGGGTAGGTTTGGTAACAATACACCTGGCTTGGTAAAAGAAAAAGGTACAATTTCTTTGAATGGAAAAGGCAATGTTGATAATGTTTATTCTCTAGAAGGTATAACACATAAATTGTTGACTATCGTTCAATTTAATGATAAAGGTTATAGACTTGATTTCAAAGGAGGTGTGTGCAGGATACTTGGAAGATCAAATGATCTGAGCGTAATGGGGAGGAAGGCTAGAGGTAATTTATTCTATCTGGATACTATTGTAAACAATTGTTTGGTGGCTAGAGTTGAGGATAGTTGGTTGTGGCATAGAAGGTTATGTCATGTGAACTTTGATGGTTTGGTCAAAGCTAGTAAGTTGAATGCAATTAGAGGTTTGCAATAATTAGTTAAACTAGACAACATGATGTGTAAGGAATGTCAATTGGGTAAGTTATCTAGTTCTACTTTCAACAACAAGTCATTTTCATCAGAGAATATACTAGATTTAGTGCATACTGATTTGTGTGGTCCTATGAGGACTAGAAGTTATCATGGTGATAAATATTTCATATTGTTTACTGATGATTACTCAAGGATGATGAGGTTGATTTTCTTGAAGGATAAATCTAAAGCTTTCTATAAGTTCAAAGTGTTCAAAGCACTTGTTGAGAATGAAAAAAGTAAGAGCTTGAAATGTTTAAGATCAGAAAGAGGAGGAGAGTTCACTTCACAGGATTTCATTGAGTATTGTGAAGAAAATGGAATCATGAGACAAATGTTAGCACCGACCACACCTCAGCAGAATGGAGTTGCTAAAAGAAGGAATAGAACTATAGTTGATGTTGCTAGGACAATGGTGATTCAAGATGATGTACCTAATTCGTATTGGAGAGAATCCATTAGCATTATGGTCTACACAATGAACCAAGCACAAGTGAAGAAAGGAATCAGTAAGACACCTTATGAACTATGGTATGGTCAATCAGTTAGTGTTAAGAATTTCAAATTTTTTGGTAGTAGATGCTATGCCAAGATAGATGATTTCATTGGAAAGTTTGATCCTAAGAGTGATGAAGGTATTTTATTGGGATACTCTACAAAAATTAAGGCATATAAATGTTTCAATAAAAGGACTAACAAGATGGTTGAAAGTGCAAATGTGAAGGTAGATGAATATACAGAGAAATCTGATGAAACAAGCAAGCAAGAACCAAAAATGATCAAGAATTTATGTATGTGCAACCACAAGAGAATGAAACCATTGATCAAAAAAATGAGGAAGTAGTGGTTCAACCAATGGAACAAGAAGAAGAAGCACCTAGACATAAACCTATTATTCCAAGGTATGTGAAATTGAATCATTCTCCTAATCAGATCATTGGTGATAAAGAATTTGGAGTACATACTAGAAGGAAGATCAACGAGAATACATGTCTGGTTTCAAAGTTTGAGCCTAAAACTATGAAGGAAGCCTTGAAGGTTGACGATTGGATAATTTCATGGAAGAGGAACTTGATCAAATAGAGAAGAATGATACATGGATACTTTTTCCTAGGCCAACAAACAATAATGTGATTGGTACAAAGTGGGTTTTTAGGAACAAAATGAATGAAGATAGAGAAGTGGTTTGTAATAAGGCAAGACTTGTGTATAGGGTTATGCACAAGAGGAAGGACTAGACTATGGAGAGATATTTTCTCTTGTGGAAAGACTTGAAGGGGTAAGAATTTTACTTTCTTATGCTTCCTATAAGAAGTTTAAATTTTTTCAAATGGATGTCAAATCTATTTTTCTAAATGGGATTCTTGAAGAAGAGGTTTACATAGAGCAACCTAATGGATTTACGTTGGTAGAGAATGAGGATATGGTGTGCAATTTGCAAAAGGCACTGTATGGACTAAAACAAGCACATAGAGCATGGTATGAAAGATTACGTTCTCATCTCATCAAGATTGATTTCATAAGAATAAGTAAAGATATTAATGTATACTTGAAGGTTGAAGGTGATAAGATACTATTAGATGAAGTATTTGTGGATAACGTAATTTTGGGAGGAAATGATGAGATGAGATTAGCGTTTGCATAAAAAATGAAGAAAGAGTTTGAGATGTCAATGATAGGAGAAATTAAGTTCTTTATTGGATTGCATATTTCATAATTAAAGGATGGCATCTATATCAACTAGTCCAAGTACATAAAGGAAGTACTAAAGATATTTGGAATGGAAGATTTAAAGATAGTTGGAACCCCCATGGTGACATGATCCAAGCAATCTAAGGATGACGAGTCAAGTGCAGTGGATGCAACTCTATTTAGATCCATGATTGGTAAGTTGCATTATGTTGTTCATACTAGAATAGACATTGCACAAGCAATTGGCCATATTTCAATCTAATCCTAAGGAATCTCACATGGTAGAAGTGAAGAGGATATTCATGACTTGAAAGGGACATAAGACTATGGTATTTGGTATTATCACAAAGGTGATTTCTCTTTGAGTATTTTTTATTGATGCAAATTGGAAAGGAAACATTTATGATATAAAAAGTACAAGTGGAGGAACATTATTCCTAGGTGGAAGACTTGAGTCATGGACAAGTAAGAAGAAAAATTGCATCTCCCAATCTACTGCAAAATATGAGTTATGTAGCAACAACTATCAATTGTACACAAATTGCATGGATGAAGCAGATCCAAGAAGGTATCAAAGAGAAGGTAACTGAACCTGTGACTATCTATTGTGATAATACAAGTGCAATCAATATTTCAAAGAATCTAGTAATGCATTCCAAGACTAAACATATTACAATCAAGTATCATTTCTTAAGAGAGAAAGTGCAAGAAAAGGTAGTCAAGTTGGAATATGTGCCAACCAACGAGCAACTAGTAGATATATTCACTAAACCATTACCTAAAGATACTTTTGAGCATCTAAGAGGTAAGTTAGGGGTTATTCCCCTACTTGAATGGAACTAAGATGTTTTTGTAAGATTCAATCCAGTGGACTCATTGAATATCTTTCTCTATTGGATTGATATTAAAGGGGACTACTCCTTAGGGGGAGCAGTCAGAGGCAAAGGAAGATGTTGCCGCAATTGGTGACCTATGTGGTCCCTTTGGAATTATTATCAAAGGGGGATAAAAACTAGATATAGGTATTGGGGAGAAGATCAAAAGAAGAATTTGAAAGAGAAGAACCAAATGAAGACATGGGGGGAGAAGACTAGGAAGATCAAGACAAGAAGTTTGGTGCATTAGCTAAGGGGGGATAAACTGCTAGAAGATCAATGTGGTATTTCCATCAATGCCAAAGGGGGAGATTATTGGCATAACTGATGCAGAGTTTGATTGAGTATTTATAAGTATAGTTTTGATGATAGGAAGATCAATTATGGTGTTGCCATTGATGTCAAAAAAGTACTATGTTGGTTGACAATGAGCTACTAAGTGTTTGTGCAGTTGAATTTTGTGTTGCAGTAGAAATTGGAGTGTGCGATCATTGTTGGAGACTCAAGGATGGCTCTAGATGCATTATGTATGATCACACATGATGGGCATAGAGATGGAGTAAGTTATGATCGATTGAAGAGAAAATAAGGAAGACAAAAGAACCAAAAATGACAGATAGTGAATGATTTGATTGTTCTATCAAATCAGTATGGATACAAGGTTGTAGTCATGATATATCTATCTTGACTAGGATATGTTATTGATACTATGATCACTATAGGGATGGAGTACTGCAAGGCATGTTTTCAGTTGATAGAAGATCATTCTATGCAAGATAGAAAAATGTTTGAACAAATTTGAGCAGTTGGTGTTAGATTGGTGAGCGTTGATGATGTGATCATTTGTAGTAGATGTTTTCATGATCCAAATGTCAAGGTGATGTGGCGTGATAGATGTATAATGATTATTTTCTATTTCTTTGTTTGAGGTGATCATATCTATCAAGTTTTGGAAAAGTGTTGGGGAAGTCAAATAAGGTTTGACTATTCTTGATTTAACTCGATATGCGATGAATTTGAAAGCTGACATGGACTTGAAATTGTAATTAATAATTGGTAATACATTTTAGGGTTCAAGGATCAAGTGAGAATGCATTGTAATAAATAAATTCAAACATATTAATTCATGTTTAAGGTGGTTGTCACGAAATGAACTTTTAATGTATTTATATGTAAACCAATGATTTATGCAAGTAGATATATCATCGATGTGAAGGTGATATCAAGTGAAGAGTGAATATTATCTGCATGAAGCATAAGTGTTGTACTTAATTGGATTTAAACAAGCAGAGGAGAAGTGCTACACTCAGATAATTATACTTGTTGATTCCTAATAGTTTCTACAAGAAAATCCCTTAACCGGGTATAATTTAACAAGGTGACTTTTTAATTAGGGTTTGAAATCCTTTAACAAGGTTACTCCTAACAGGGTAAAGCTCTTAACAAGGATAGAGGTAAATCCCTTAACCAAGTGACTCTTAATAAGGTTTGCTCCTAATAGGGCATCATTGTAATCTCATAATAGGGCTATGCCTTTAACAAGGCATAATTTAAAAGAGTGCGGATCATTAGTGGGTGCTAATTCCCAATATGGTTTTTACCCTTAATCAGGGTTTCCAAGATAAAAATACCGGTGTCACCTTGTTGCATAATTGGATGGTTGTTTGGTTACTTTATTTATTGCATGCATAAATTTTAAAGTTGATGAATGTGGTTAATGTTATTGAATGTTTGATGAAAATTTTGGATTTGGTAGATTACTAATTCAACCCCCCCCCCCTCTCTCAGTAATCTTGGACCTTATAGTATTAATAGGGTTATGAACTCACTAATAAGTTAACAAAATTACATATAATATGGAATGAGTTATACATGCTCGATCAAGGCTAACTATGATGGTAAAATAATTGGAACTAAAAATCTCTTGCATCAATGAAAAATTTAAAGGTACCACTTAAGCTACTTAGACCACTCCATTCTCTAAGGTAGATATCAAGTGGGTAAACCTATAAAGACTTGGGTTACTCAAAATTTAAATATGTGAACCTTTTTTTTAATAAGTTTCTGGTAAAATTTTTAACATGACTAGTGACGATGGCATGACATGCCCTTTGGATCCACATGAAACACTTTTGACTTAAATCTATTAACTAGTGAGGCCACAAATGGGGGACCTCATCCCCATCTAACAAAGCTAAGGCCCAAACCCATGAGTGCATTGGCTTAGTGAAGGAAAACACACATAATCACAATGGCACAATGGAGGTTTGAACTTGGGTTGTGACAACAACAACAACACCACTTAACTAACACATGAAGTGCTGAACCCTGAAATGTGTGAACCAATTATTTGAAGGAAAAAATTGTAAAATTTTCAGGCCAAGAAGGTTTGTGAGCAAGGAATAAGACTAGGGAGGATGAACAAATGGAAAGAGAGATTTATATGGACTAAATAGACACTTCCATTAAGGTTAAAATAGATAATATGAGTGGTATTCATTTATGAACTACAACTGATTGAATATATGGATGAATTGAAGAAACAATGATTAGAGATCACCGAGCTACTGAAGTGATATGTAAGATGATTAAATCAGTCAATATGTTGTCATTGATGTCAACTAGTTTTGACAGTACTTATCATGATAGTTACAAACATCTGAACAGCTGTAGAAGGAAGAAAAGATGAAGAATTGAGATAGCTACATAAGGAAAAGATGTGTATGATAGATAAGGATAAGGTAAAAATTGGGTAACTTATTGATGAGTATATGGATTTATATTGTTGACTTGAGCATATTACATTAATCTATTATGAAGAAGAGATTTGAATTGAACAAGTCAATGTGGTCAGTAATTGAAGACTTCTTTCTGTATACATCGAGCCAGTGCAGTGTATACCAAGTGATAGTAATAACTGAGTTAGTTATCACCAATGCATTTCAGTATTAACCGAGTATGGATGAAAACATTAAATGCTAAGAACAACCGACTGAAATTGATGAGATGGATATTGTTATGATTTCAAGGTTGAGGATGAAGTTAGTTATGAGATCCACAACTGACATAATTCAAAGATGATCTAAAGGATGAGATTGAAATGTGTTAAAGACACATCTGTCGAGGAAGGTTTAAGCGACAAAATGGATGAAGGAGATTATGAGGCAAAATCTGATGGCTGATATAAAAATAGTTTACTTGTCTATTTAAGAGATATGAGTTTCATTGTTGAAACATGCTGAACAAAAGGAGACTGCAGAGATTTTGTGTGAAGATTTTATTCATGCATTCCTAATCAAACTGGTTATTGAAAGAACCGAGCTGCAGACATTACCGAGCGTTAAAGAACTATTTATCGAGTGAAAGTAAGTTGAGAAATATTGAGAAAGTGAATTGATTAATGATCAAAAGATTTTTTGAGCATAGCATAGATCTGAATATTTGCAATTAAGTTGTATTTGAATCAGATCAATATTGTATCAGTTTAACCATTGATTCAAAAAATCTCTTAACTAAGTGGACTTAACAGTCTTATTGTACTATCCTATGACATTCATTGAATGTAAAGTGTTATCTTGTTGACCCCATAGTGAATGCTAGTCAAAAGTTAACTATTAGTGATAAATCCTCTAACTAGGTCACACCTAATAGTGTGCATTGTAACATTTAATAGGGTTGGCTCTTTACTGAGCTCACTTCAGAAGAGTGAATCATTTTGGGTTACCGGTCCCAGGTGGTTTTTCCCTTTGTAGGGTTTCCATGTCAAATCATTGTGTTATGTGTTATTTGTTATGATTGTTTTGCTATCATACTTTATATACTGCATAGTTGATTTAGTCGGTAATCACAGTTTGGATAATTACTGGTATTCAGTAAAGTGAACAGACAGATTGATATTTTATGTTACCGAGTTGCATAAATTGTTGAAATTGTTTTGTAAGGTCCATATGGGAGTTTGAGACTATAGGATAACTAATCTAACTGATTCACCCCCCTCTCGGTTATTCTAATAATTCATGTCACATGAATCATGAGGTAGACTATTGGATATGTTAGGACAAATTTGGGCACAAATAATAATTGACTAGATCTAGGAAGTATTGCCCACATGAAAACTTTTGTAGATCTAACCTCCCATGTTTGAAATTGATGAGATAGAAGGAACAAGGAAAAACTTTGTCAAGTGATTTGAACTTAATGTTGAGCTTATATTTTCTATACGAATCTCCCAAACTAACTTGCAAACTAAAGCCACAAAATAAACCCCCCTAAGAATTTGGCATTTTTATCAAGTTTCTTATTTATTTTAAAAGTCATTACCAAATGCAAGAGAAGAACATGTACAATTTTTAAGAAAATACAAGGCCTACAACCTAGATTGCTAATAATCTAAGTAATCCCGCAAGATTGAATATCATGCAAGATTTGGCTATGAAATAGCCAACCAAGATCAACAAGCTTCAATGAAAGAAATAAAAGGGCCAAAGATAAGAATTGTATTCTATCAAATGATACAAATATAGGTGATTCTAGGTGTTATTTTTCGATTGAGAGATAGAAGCATATATTTATAGGATGTGCCATTAAGAGATGTGAATGCATAACCAATTTGGGATAGAGAATATGTGGTCACATGTGTGTGCACATCTCCACTAAACTAGGAATGTATAAATTGCACAATGCAAATACAAACTGCCTAAGAAAGCTTTTATTGTACTATGTATAAATATATAATAATATAATTGACTAAATTCAAGAAAATAAAATAATGCATTAACATAGATTTGGAAGGTATCTAATATTTTGATATTTTATATTGAATCTTATGATGTACCATTGTAGCTAAGCTCTTGCCTTGTGTTCATTAAGAAAAAATCATATGATAACCACTATTTGTAACCTTTTCATCCACTTACAAAATCTACTAATGTGTTTTGTCTCTTCTTTATGAAGAACAAGATCATATTGAAACAAGTGTCATGGCAAATCAATGAATATTGTTGGTGTAATTAATTATTTACTAATTACACTTTACTTAAGTTTACTTAGGATAATGCATTGCATAGTAGTTTGTCTTTGAGACACTTAGGAGTTTGCATTTCATTTTAGCACATGGTTAGGAGAATCTCCACTTTAGGTGTCATCACATACCTCTTTGTTTGTGAGATCCACCTTTAGTGCTCTTATCACATTATCATCCTAATCCAATGCACATACTTTATTGCATATTGGAGGATGATCCACCTTTGGTGGACATGTGATTCCACCTTGTGTGGGTGATATTTTATCATCTCCTTATCATGTAGTCTTATTGCATTGCCTATATATTTAGGCACTCCTACATTGTAAAATTAATCAATCATCTATCTATTTCATTATTTGATCATTGATCATATCATATTTTGTCTCTCTTGTGCTATCTCTTGAGCTTCTAGATCTTGGTTTCTATTCTTTGCCTTAGGCAAATTCTTACAAATATGATAACCCCAATAAAATCACTAATTCTATTCTTCTTATAAAATATTTTACATATACGAATACTTGATTTACACATTTTTTTAAACAAACATAACATCACATTCCAACAAATATTATACTAATAATATAAAAATCCACATATCACATCACTATGTCTACATTAATATTCATTTTCATGAAGAGGTCATAGATAAAATAATAAATATAGGTATGAGCGAAAACAAGTTAAAGAATTGTACATGTACCTAGAAAGTAATGCAAGGTGGAAATAGTAAACAAATATTTTACCAATATATCATTACTTGAAGCTCGTGTACTTCATTTGAAAATAATAATACATACACCACTATCTATAAGAAGATGATCGATGCTTTCTAAAAACATATGAGACGTTCTCCATTGATTCCACGTATTAATTATGAAGAGTTGATTACATGTGTCCAACAACACACCGAATATAGTAAGTGAACATTTATACATATGAAGGGACAAAATGTAGAACATCAAAGTGAACATTTATACATATGAAGGGACAAAATGTAGAACATCAAGACAAATTCCCAAAACTACGAGATTGTTTCAATGTAGAGAGTTATGATAGAATTCCAATCTATCATCTCAAAAACACTTTTTGTTCTTTTATATATTTAAAGTAGAAATCTAAGGTTGAAAAGATAGAGAAAGTCTTAATAGATTAATAAGGATATGTACAAATTTTGAAGTTAAATATAACTTTTCAAAAATTATTGTATAAACTATCATGGATTGTGATATATGAGTACAAAAAAATATATTACGTACTAAAAATTAACAGAATGAGATTTCCACAATCTATTATGATGCATAATCAGTTTTTGGATTTGATTGTGTGAGTTTTTTTAGCATCGACGTTTCATATCACATTCCGTGATCCATCATCAGGAAGAGAGTGTAGAGATGGAAAGTAAAATATGAAGAAAAAAAAAATTACCTTTTCATTTTTGCAATCAAAATTTTATATTTTTAAATGTTGGTTGAATAATATTTCTTCATCCTACAAGAATTACAATTGAAATCTAAAAGCAAAGTAACCATCAATTTTTCTATATGTAATGTCACTTAACCTAGAAATAGTAACAATAATTGAATCAACAAAACAATATTCGTGTATGCTACCTTTTGAAAATGATGCAAATAGAAGATAGGAAAGTCGAAGAAACTGTGAATATATTTCTATGATTTTATATCATTCCAAATGAAACTTTAGGAAAATATGTAATATCACTTAATCGAGAAATAGTAACAATAATTGAATCAACAAAAAAAAATTCTTGTGTGCTACCTTTTGAAAAGGATGCAAATAGAAGATAGGAAAGAAGAAAAAATAGTAAATACATTTTCATGATTCTATATCATTCCAAATAAAACTTTAGGAAAAAATAATACTTTATATTGGAGTGAGTTACTTCTATACAAATAGTTTTGTGATATTAGTACAAATATAGGTCTCAGAAAAGAAGAAATAATAAAAATTAAAAAATACGTAAAATAAAAAATTGCCATGTATGATATATTGATTACATAATGCAAAGTGACAACAACCATAAAATGATGAAGATGCCGACCTAATAATACAATATAAAATATGTTTGAATGAGAATTATCATCTCAAACGAGACTTACTAATACTTTTAATTGGAATACTTGGTTGATGTGATATTGATTACCATATATTGGACAACCATGGCATTCCTACATATTTAAAGAAAACTATAAATATAAACCAAGTTTCTTGAAGAGAAGATCACTTGCCCTCACATTTGTATGACCAAAACTATATATTGCCACCAACTAATAGGTAACAGTTACTATCATTATAGAATATTAAACGACTTGTCCTTCAAAGTATTGACTACATATATAGTCATTCAAGGAACAACAAGTATATTCAAATCACACATGTTTAGTTACATTATGAATTTCCTTAAAAAAGGTATAATTGGAAAAACTAAACTCACTCCTCACACCCACTCCATCCACAAATTGATACATTCAACATACATCCATAAATGTGTAGCCCCAAGCATTTCTATTAATTAAATAAAATCATTACAAGGATAAGAACTCATAATGTTTCTATAATATCCCTCTAGAATATTTATTCCAAATATTTCCCAAATGTACAACAAAAACTTAAACCGAAAATATGCATGCAACTAATTGAAATATAAATATGAAATTCAATATAATGACAAATCATTACATCCTTATTTTTCAATAGATATGAAATACTTTAAATGCTACAAGTTGTCTTCAGATAAATACTTCACAAATTAGCTCAATTGTGAACTTCATCCTGAATCTACCAAGATAATGAATTAGGTTTTTGTCCAATCCACTAAGAAATCACAAAGGTTTCCATCGTTAGGTTTCGAAACTGAAAGCCAAAGCTTCCCAAAAGTCTCCTAGAGAAAATAATAATCAAGCATAAAACCTAGCATGTCGAGAATTGGTCTCTCAATGTTCTTTTATAGAACATCCCTGAGACTCTTTGTTTTCCTTTTGTATGTCTCTTCATATCACTTTATTTTCCTTTTTAAATTAAAATAACTTTATTAATTTTCACTAAGCTCCAATAAAGTTATTTTAATACTTTATTAAATAATTCAATTAAGTTGTCATTAAATTTGATATAATTTGACAACTTAAAATTTAATTATTTAATTGACTTCTAATGTCCCAAAAGGGGACATCACGGTCCTCCCTTCTAAGAGATTTTTTTCCCTCAAGAAATCTGCACTTGCATGCTGAAACCAAATGCCTGGATCCCATATCAACCTCAAGAATGTTGCTTTTCCAATCTATTGCTATACTTTGATATAAATAAAAACATGCTCAAAATTGTGAAGCCACTCATCAAAATCCCACTGAAATAATATACTAAATATACCACTGCCAAGGATCCCAAATCCTCATGCATAGTGTCTGGCCTAGTAGCTATTAAATACACCAAACTTCCAACTAAACTTTTATATAAAGTTGGATCCACATTATTGCTGCAATCTTGCTTGCTTAGCTTCAAACCTACTGAAGTTGGAGTTGGGGATGACTTGCTATTTTGCATTTTAAATCTCTCTAATATCTGATTTGCATATATTTCTTAAGAGATAAGAATACCATCATGCATTTGTTTTACTTCTATACCTAGAAAATATCTCAAGAGACCTAAGTCTGACATTTCAAACTCACTTTTCATGGCCTCTTTAAAATCAGCAATGAGGAAACCATTATCCCCAGTAAAGATTAAATCATCAACATATAAGATAACAATTAAAATATTACCATTAGTTGCCTTGATGTAAAGAGTGGGCTCACCACTGCTTTTGCAAAAGCCATTGCTCATCAAATATGAGTCAATTCTGCTATACCATGCCTGTGGAGCTTGCTTAAGCCCATAAAGAGCCTTCTTTAGCCTATACACTTTAATTTCATGACCCGGAACTTCATAACCAGGTGGCTGCTCCACATAAACCTCTTCTTTCAATAATCCATTCAAGAAGGTGGACTTCACATCCATTTGATATACCTTCCATTTATGATGGGCTGCAATTGCTATGATAGCACACACGGTTTCCATTCTAGCAACCGGGGCATAAGTCTCATCATAATCTCTACCAAACTGCTATTTGTACCCTTTGACCACCAATCGAGCCTTATGCCTATCTATTTTTCCTTCAACATTGCTCTTGGTCTTGTAAACCCATTTAACTCCAATAATTTTCTTGTTTGGAGGTAAATTAGTGAGCTCCCAAGTTTCATTTCTTTTTATTGCATCCATTTCTCATCCATGGCTTTACACCATTTTTCTTCCTTTTTAGCATCCTCAAAATAAATTGGATCACTATGAGAAAATAATGCAAAATCGATATTTTCATCAAATTCATTTTCATACCTTTCATCTTAGTATATCTCCCTTAGATCTTGGTCTTTCTTGGCACTAGGGAGGTGAGAGTGGGATCATAGCTCTTAGTATTGCTACTACTACTCTTTGTGGGGCCAATTTGTAGCCTTCTGGAGCCTTCTATATCTATTGTTATATCATTTTGTTGATCATTAACTTCACCATCTTCATCAATAATAGGCACTTTGCTTGAAGTTCTTGAAGATGTGTCCACCGAGCCATCCCATGTCTCATTCTCAATGAATTCCACATCTCTTGAAGTGATGATCTTCTTACCAACTGGATCATATAATTTGTATGCCTTGAATTTTGGACTATAACCAGTAAATACACACTTTACACCCTTGTCATCCAACTTTTGCCTTTGCTCCTTTGGCACATGTGCATATGCTACACACCCAAACACTCTCAAGTGTTCAACCGTTCATTTGTGCTTTATCCATGCTTCCATTGGAATCTTGTCACGGACTGATTTTGTACGACTTCTATTTATTAAATAGACTATTGTTGCTATAGCTTCTCCCCAATATTCAATTGGGAGTCCTTTTTCTTTCATCATGCTTCTTGCCATCTCAACAATGGTTCTATTTTTTCTTTCAGCCACTCCATTTTGCTGCGGAGTATAACTGGCTGTCAGCTCCTTCTTTATGCCATTCTGCCTGCAAAACTTTACAAAAATATTGGAGGTATATTTCCCCCCTTTATCTGACCTTAGGACTTTAAGTTTTTGTCCACTTTCATTTTCAGCTTGGGCTTTAAATTCTAAAAACTTATCAAAAGCTTTAGATTTATTTTTCATAAAGTAAATCCATGTTCTACGACTGAAATCATCTATGAAGGTCATAAAATAAGTACTCCCCCCAATGGAAGTGATTTGCATAGGGCCAACTAAATCAGTATGCACCAGCTCTAATGGTGCTCTTGCCCTTCTAGAGTTTCTAGAATTAAAGGGCAGCCTATTTTGCTTACCCAAAATACAAGCCTCACACTTGCTATTGAACTCTTTAATACATGGAAAATCATCTACCATTCTTTTCTTGGACAATAAATTTAAATTAGCATAGCCAAGATGTCCATACATTAAATGCCATAGCTTGAAGGGGTCTTCAATCACACTCTTGAAGGATGATTATTGTACTGCTGTACATTCTTTTTTGGGAGGTGGAGTTGTTGATTGTGAAGAGAAACACATCTCTACCTTCAATGGAAACATTTGATTCTTTGTCATTTGAACCACTGCAACAATTTTCTTACTCCCATCCTTCTCATAAATGACACATTGGTCATTCTCCATCAACACTTTGTAACCATTTTGAGTGAGTTGTCCAACACTCATCAAATTGTGCTTTATTCCTGGGGCAAAGTAAACATTCTGAATTTCTTGTTTCTCACCTTGCTTGGTGCGGATCATAATAGATCTTTTGCCCACAACTGGAACAATTTCATTGTTCCCCATTCTAATTTCAGACTTTATATTTTTATCAATGAAAGAAAAAAGACTTTCATTACCACTCATGTGGTTACTACAACCGTTGTCTAAATACCAAACTTCGGGGCTGCCTTCTTCACCAACATTGCACATGATGAAGGCTGTGGGATTATTTCCATCAGCCACTTTCATATCAACAACATTTGCACTTGGTTTTGACTGATTTCCTTGCTTTTTCCAGCATTCACTAGCATAATGCCCAAATTTATGACAATAATAACATTCAATATTACTCTTGTCAGAGGTATAGTTCTTCTTACCTCCTCTAGAATTATTCTGAGAGCTATTAGCTCCCTCATTTGTGGCTGCTCATTCTAAGCTTTCTCCTCCAGCATTTTGTTGTCCAGAGTTACCACGACCTCTGCCTCTTGAACCTCTTCCAGAATTGTTTCTTCCTCTTCCCCTGCCTCTTGCATTGGCTTGAGCTTTGAAAGCTTGCTCTTGAGAAGAATTTGCTGACCTATTAATGCGATGCTCATGGGTTTGGAAAGAACCCATTAACTCATCAATAGTCATAACTGAGAGATCCTTTGCCTCTTCAATAGAAATTACAAGATTATCAAATTTTGAGGGCAGATTTCTCAAAACTTTCTCTACTATTCTTTGCTCTTTCATGGTTTCTCCATTGGTTCTCAACTGGTTTATCAAACCAGAGAGTCTTGAGCTAAAATCTGAGATGGACTCATTGTCCTTCATAAAAAGAGTCTCAAACTCTCTTCGAAGCATTTAGAGCTTCACCAAATGAACTTTCTCAGTCCCTTTAAAACTTGTGTGAAGAATATCCCAAGCTTCTTTGGAATAATTATCTGTTGCTATTCTGGGAAAGATTGCCTCTGTCAAGGTAGTTTCTATCAAGCTCAAAGCTTTTGCATCTTTCCTCCTTAACTCCTTCAATTGAGTCTTTTGATTATTTGTGAGGCCAAAAAATTGAGCTGGGTTAGTCACATTCATAAATCCATTGACCACAAGCTCCCATAAATTATTTGTTGTCATAATAGTCCTCATCTTCTTTGCCCAAACATCATAATTTTGTCCATTGAAGGATGATGGTTGCTGCCAGCTCTTTCCTACATCTCCAGCCATGTCTCCTGTGCAAGATAAACAAATATCCAAAAAAAACAAATGCCCAAACTCACAAGGATTGAGGGCCAATAAGCTCTGATACCATGTAGAGAATTTAGAGAAATACAAAATTCTGAAAATGCACAAAATGATGCTCTGTTTCAGCAATGAAGAAATTTGAAATTCCCAAAATAGGGCAGACACAAGAGCTGGAGAAATATGCAAGATTCTTCTTGCTTCTATTCAAACTAAAAACACTTCTACAATAAGAAATAAACTTGCAACTATTGTGGCTACATATAAACATCTACGAGCTTCACAAAGCTCTTACAAGATTATCTGAAGCAATCACTGCTTAATAGAATAATCATTCACTTCTCTAATAAAAAATAGAGTGTTCAAAAAACTTAATCTATTTGTTGTTGCATACAAAAGAGAATTTCTACATTCATTCTCACTATGGAAGAATAAAGATATTCATTCCCTTTATATAAAACTTGTTGTCCAAAAAGAAGAAGGAAGAAGTCTATAGAAGAAGATGGAAGTCTGAAGAAGAAATCAGATTTCCCCCAAATCTGATTTGAACTTATCTTTCAAAGTCCATTCAAAATATCAGAAATAAACTTTATAAAAAATAAAGTCAAATATGGAGACTTCTAGACAAATGGATTAAATTCTGAAAATCCAACAACATCCACAAAGGTAGCACTATATTTCCAGACTATTCAATCATCAAGAAGCAGAACCAAACACCTAAGCCGAGCCGCTATTCTCATAAGCTAGAGGAATAATCGCAAGCCACATGGCATATAAAGTTCAATAAGATAGTTATATAGTATTGAGTTACATTTACCCATTTGACAAGTATGTGAAGGATAACTTAAGGGTGACTTCTTTCTATTGCACCATGATCCTAGAATGGATTTTGAGCTATGTTATTAAACATATTTATGCAGATCACACTATCCCAACATACACAAGATGAAACTTGAGACAACATTATACCTTTATAATCAGTATCAAGACATAGTGAATGTACTTCGTTCCTACAGGTTAAGATGCTAGGATATAATCTTAAAACTCTTGTTTTGTGGCAACATCTAATATTAAGAATGTTGATGGTATTTTAAATGAGCCAACCCTATTAGATGTGCTTGGCTATTAATAGGGTTTGAACTTAATATGTTTGCCTCATACAGATTGTATTAGGAGGAAAGCCTAGCTTACCATCCTTCTATCCATATGATCTTATGTTCCTATCATTCCATCCACCCCCAAGTTGGCTAGTTGATTTTCTCTTTTATTACCTTCCCTATAAATGTGATTGATGATGATTTTCCTGAATGACCTGCTAAGGACAAGAGCTTGAGATAGAATAGCATTCAACCTCCAGTTTGGCATGGATCCTTTTCGTATAGTGTTAATGATGATTGCTGAGTCCCCCTCTATCTCAAGCTTTTCTATACCCAAATTCTTACGTCTTTATTCCTCCCACCAGTGCCATGAGTTCCACCCAATTGTTTGTTTCTATGTCTACAAGTTCGGCCAAACTTGCTACTTCTTCACCTTTTAAATTGTGAATACTACATCCAATACCCACAGGGCCTGGGTTCCCTCTAGAGGTGCCATCAAAATAAAATTTGAACCATTCCTCCTTGGGTGGTGTCCATCTACAGTCTACTCTCCTCTGCCCATTTTCCTTCACCCTTGATCCGATATATGGTAGGATGAGGAGCCTTGCCCATCATCCTCTCATTTTTTTTGTCCTAGTAGGTCATCTCCAAGTTTTTTTGAGGCAAGTTCATAACCCTGTTGCTCATGGTTTCTATAATGGCCCCCTCCATTTTATTTACTATTTGTTACCAGTTCATCTTACAATCCTTAAAAATGTGTCGGTTTCTCTCCTTCCATAACTCCCATAGAACCATGGATGAAGCTGTTACCCAAAGTCCTTCATAAAGGCTATTCTTTTTTATAATAGGCCATCCTTGGAACATCCCTAAGATGCTCTTGGGGCAGGCTGAGACCCATCCTAGTTTCTCCCTCAGTCAGTTCCAACATTGTTGAGAGAATTCACAATTCAGAATTCAGAATTCAGAAATAAATGATCAATATCCTCTTCCTCTTTTTCACACAATAGACACCTATTAGGGCCGTCAAAACCCATTTTCTTCATTTTTTAATTATTATTAGTTATTGATTATAATTAATTTATTTAATCATAATTTCTCATATTTTTTTATATTTCACATTTTGAATAAATTAAAATAAATTCAGATATGATAATTATTTTTCCATTCATTGACTACTATTCTTTAAATAAAAGTAATATTGTAGAATATACAAGAAATAAAATTTAAAAATGACATGAAAATCAATATGTACTTATTAATTTTTTTTAAGTAATCAACTATAGCTCACATTGCCTTTACTATATATATATATATATATATATATATATATATATATATATATATATACAACTAACTATTAACTATATATTGCCAACTAATTATTCCTATTTGTGGTGATGAATCATTGGAATGTCGATCAAAGACAAATGAGCAATTTAACATTCTAATTTATGGAGTGGGAAAAATTGATTCCATGTACACTTTATACTCTTAATATTTTTTAAATTTTATTTTACCATCCACATTACTAGCATACCTTTACAACATAATTGCGAGCAATAGTTTCTATTAAATTTTATGGGAGGTGTATTTATTTAGCAGATACGATCCTACGAATCGTGTCTTTATCAACGGACACAACATAAAGAAGATGTTGGAGACAAAAACAGGGGAAAATGTTAAAAGGAAAACAGAAGATTCTTGTTTAAATTAAAAAACAAAAATAAATAAAATTAACGGGTCAAAGATGTCTAAATTCAATTAACTTTCCAACATCCAGCAGATTGTATAGTCGACAGAAACAGAGGCAGAGGCACACGCGTTAAATAGGAAAATATCTCCTACTTATCAGAAAACAGAAGATTCTTGTTTAAATTAAAAAACAAAAACAAATAAAATTAACGGGTCAAAGATGTCTAAATTCAATTAACATTCCAGCATCCAACAGATTGTATATTAGACAGAAACAGAGGCAGAGGCACACGCGTTGCCATGGGTGTGTCGTGGAATTCTGTGTTCTTGGAGACAACTTATCAGATTCTGGGATGGTTTGCATTTTGCGTGTGGTCCTTCAGTTTCTATCCGCAAGTTCTTCTCAATTACCGTCGCAAGAGGTGGGTTTGGGTGTTTCACCTGCTTCTCTGCTCAGTGTAATCAGAACTGCCCTCATAATAATCTTATTGAATTCTTTTTCAGTGTGGTGGGATTGAACTTGGACTTCTTGGTGTTGAATCTGACCAAGCATTCATCGTATCTGATATACAACGCAGCGTTATTCTTCAGCCCTGTAGTGCAGCGCCAGTATCATAAAAAATATGGCTACAACGAGGTGATTCCCCACCCATTAACTCCCCATCATTCCACCACCACAGGACATGGAACAATTTTAGTCCCAAAAAAGTATAAAAAATCATTTATTTTATATTTTTAAGGTGATTAGTTTTATGTTTTTTTAAGAAATCGAACATAATATACAAAGTTGCAAATTCTTGCTACAACATTAACAACCCTTTTTTTTTTGAAAGCAAGTGTGTGGATCGACTATAACAATAGGTTGCATCCGGTTTGATGAGTATTATAGCTCTCTCTGTATTCATCTCCTTTTGTTAAGATGATAGATTTGTCAACTATGCTACGCTGGATCGAAGCAAACATACTGCTGAATGACAGATGGAATTCTTCATCTAGGTAGATTAGTATTACCCTAAATTAAAGAGGCAATTAAAAAGTTAACAACCCATGAAACTAGTACTTGCGCCAGGATTTCTTAAACATTTAGAGTTCACTGACAACTAGAGATTGTAATTTACATTTCTAGCTTTAGTTAGCCTATACTTTTCTGTATTGATTACCCTTTGTATTGTTTGAAGAGAAGCGACCATTCCTGCCCGCAAAATTTTGGTAGCTCGTTAAAAGACCTCGGGAAGTCAGTAACCTGTTCGAATCATGTTAACAGACAAGCAACTGCCGAATAGGTCAGACCATAGGTCAAAAACTTGCACTGGCTAAAACTCGGTAGACCCAAATTTGCGCAGACCATGTTGGCAAATTAAGATAAAATATTTGAATTTCTTAAAAAATATAAATTTTATGCACAATACATTTACATAATGTATCAACTAAGTGTGTAAAATGCTGGGGAAGTGTTTTCAATTAGATTGAATATAAAAAAGGGTACAAAATTATAACATCATGTGAATACATCAGTTGATAAATATGATATATGCTATGATGATAGAAAATCATCATAAAAATTACATCTCTGTGAAGCTATAACAGTATACAATTTCCTCTTCTTTGTGCATACTAGCAATTGTTTCGAGCCTACTCCTGAAAGTCGGCTATGGCTCCAAGCTTGTACTAGAATGCTGCAACTCCACCTTTGACCTAGAGGGCAAAGATTCCTCTTCTGGCTCAACTTCATCATCTCCCTTATGTCATCCAATCTAACACTAGTTGCTTCTACTTTGCAACTTCCTTTGCTTTCCTCTCAAAATTAGCAATCTCATCTTTTGAAAACATGGCGGTGTCTCTTTTTGTTTGGTCCAATCTCTATATAGTGATTGATCTCATTCAAATCAATTTGGCTTTTGAGCAGTTGTGTTCACCTTTCTTGTGCAAAGATGAAAGTTGTATTGCACAGAGATGAGGTCATTGAGGCACTCTATGTCAACTTTTTTCACTTCTTGTGAATGACTTAATTAAAATCTAGTTGCACTTACATTGAAAAGCACTGCAAGATTGATACGAAATGTTGAGGGCTTGCTTTTAAAGTTTTGGTATATATGTACTCCAATCCTCCCACCAAGTAGTTGCAAAGAAGAAATTCAAAAGTTTGTAAGCGAGCAAAATTGGAAGCTGTAAGCAATAATTGAAGACTATATTTTTGTTACTTGGTGCTTAGTTGGCTCTTCCTCAGATAGCTACTGGTGAAGAAAAGAGCCTCCTTTAACTTGTTTGTAATTCTGCAACTCCTCAACAATTAGGTCCATTGTCTCAATCTCAGATGTTCTCAACTTTTTGTATTTGTCCCATTGATAACTCTGGAGGAGAAAAGTAGGGTCGAGGTAGTACACCATAGCGTGAATGGGCTGGTTGAGTTGATTGTTTCACCTTTTGTAATGTGCCTATCATGATATTACAACAAAGTTGTAAATTTTTCTATTTTAGCTCATAGACTTTTGTCAATAGTTGGCAAGCAATGATGTATCAATATTTTTAATCTAAATACTTATAGCAGCTGCAACTAACTCACAAATATATTGACATAATAAAAAGCACTTTGCATTCATTGAGTTTCACCAGGTCATTTAAGTAAACAGTTGTCAACCAAATGGTTCACTAATAACATTGAACAAGTGCATTGCATAATCAAATCTGAGCTCAATATGCTATACAATGCTATGAAAGGTGTTGCAAGTCACTGTAAGTTGAAACAGGCTTAACTGTCCCTTTTCAAAACTGTCCTCTCTCCAAATTGCTGTTACAGACCTACTGAAAACTTCTGATCTGCTGAAAACAATCTAAAATTCCACAAATCATTCCCAGATTTACTGCCACCCCGTCAGATAGCTGTATGAGGAGGAAATAATGATGTGATTGGGTGTTAGGAACACAAAATTGCTAGTCTCAGGTAGTAACCTTCTTCTAAAGCTCTCACGCTTTCCTCCCGAGTAATGTGACTGGCAATCAATGATGGTAGGTCTGCTAAATGGCGGTTGGAAGTTAGTGTCTAAAATGATAAAATCCCTAAATATATGTAGGAGCCATTCCAACATGTCATGCCTCCTTGTGCTTAGTTCAGCCAGCAAAGAGAATAGGGATGATACATAAACTAATAAAAATTTCTTTAAACTACTTCACACCTCCACAATGCCTCTATTCACTCGGTATAGGTAGGGACTACAATATGGTGGGATTAATATTGTAGAATGATATGACAAGCGTGATAAACAAAATTACAAATCTTACCAATAATATGAACCTCAAATTTGTAATGCCCCCTTTTAGAATATACTTAAATCTTGCCCTAAAATCACAAGCTCAATTAAAATAAGAGATACTGTGATATCCCTTGTATATAATTAGAATTTGATTAATAAATAAATCTAATAAGATAAATAACTAATCCTATCATGGACATTATATCAGAACCTTGATGGAAAAATTTAAGATAAATTAAGAAAGGTTCCAACAAGGGACATTACAAATGGTATCAGAGCAATGATCTTGCCATCCTGTAGGGTAAGAACAAATTAATGAATCATTTTGTCAATAAAAAGGGATGAAACTATGATATACACATCCTACTATATCAGGTAATGTTGAAGCCTGAAAACATAAGTAAGGGATGAATATATATTCAAATATATATCTAAATATACTAGAAGTATGGCTAAGATCCTCATATTCTCTTAGTAATTAAGAAGAAGGCTGAAGCAATTCAATGAATGGCGATAGGATAGTTCCCAAGATAGGGTGGGGATCAGCGACCCTCTAATCCTTGAGGGCAATAGTTCCAAGGGAGGGCTTGGATCTGTAAACTTTGAGGGAATCTATCAAGTGGTATCTAAGCGTCTTGGATTGTATTCAGACCTCCTCTCTCCTTAGAACAAAGTGATATCGAATCAAGCTTAGCAACAAGAAGTATAGATAGCATATGAAATTAAATTACTTAATATGAAATGCAAGATTTAAGAATTGAATCCAATAATGTGTATATTATGTATGCTTCGTGTCTTCTTGCATCAATGTGTATACCTTGTGTCTTCAATGTGTATGCTTCGTGTATTCATGCGTTAAAATGTATTTTTCGTGTATGCTTTGTGTCTTCATGCATTAATATTTTGCGTACTCTTATATTCATGCATATATATTCCACATTTTCAAGTGCATAATCCATGAATGGTTCTACTTTGGTTTATCTAGTGTAATAGAATAACTAGAGAAGGATGAATCTGGATTGGATTGGCATCATTATAAGATGATTTAAAATCATCTCTTTAGAAAATGAGAGAGAACTGGTCTTAAGTTAAGTTACCAAATGTCACTATCAAATATTGAGGAAATATCGAATTGCTTGAGGACAAGCAATTTTGGGAGGGTAGGACTGTGATATCCCTTGTATATAATTAGAATTTGATTAATAAATAAATCTAATAAGATAAATAACTAATCCTATCATGGACATTATATCAGAACCTTGATGGAAAAATTTAAGATAAATTAAGAAAGGTTCCAACAAGGGACATTACAGATACTTCATTAAAATACAAACTTACCAGTTAACAGTTGTCATTCCAACATAAAAATTTCTTAGTCAACATCTGAAATGTAAAGCATAAGGTCAATTATTTCCATAAGGATTAGGGTTCCAATAACTTATAAATGCATATAAATCAATTGCAATAGTAATTAAATGGTATTCTATATCCAGATCATCTAATATCAACTGAGCTCTCTAGTTTCTCTTCCAACAATCAACCATACTATGGATTGGGGAAAACATGATAGGGTGCCTGAAGATTGTTTGCCACAATTAAGCCCAAGGGCACAAAACATCCAACCAAGACAATTTGACCCCCTGGCCTCATGAGTGGCAGGATCTTCTAACCAAGAAAATTCCATCCAACTTAGGGTGGTGTGCTTATATTGTGGGAACTGGTCTGCTACACAACTAAGCCCAAGGGCTCAGAACATCCAACCAAGACAATTCCATCCAACTTGGGGTCGCGTGCTTACTAGAATGTCCCCATTTTTGGACCAACATCACTAGAGCACCAAGACGCCTTGTGGGCAAGGAGTGTGAGTCCTTGACCTCTAATAGTAGATATGAGGTAGTAGATTAATAGTTAAGGATGAAAGAATAAAGGAGGAAACCGTGAAGTCTTATAAATAAGACAGTTTCCTAAGTCATATACCAAGACTAAGCTGATCATATATAAGGAGTGGAAATCACATAACTTTGGTATCATCATCAAGTATCCAAAACAGCTACAAGGACATCACAAAATAAGCACCTTTGAGGTATCAACATGAATTCTGTAAATCAGTATTGCGAAAGATTGATCAACATTTGCAGGAAAGTACGAAGACAAGCATAAGAACAACAAGCATACTTCAATTGGATCAGTTAACCAAAGCAAGAGGATATCCGAGTTTTGATGAAGCATTGATAATGTCTTATCACTACAAGCAGTCAACATTGAGGTTATAGACTTCGATCCTTCAATGTTTGACTCAAGATCAAGGAGATTGGATATAGTCGATTAGAAGAGTCGACAGCAAAATAATATAGATGATGAATGATCAGCATTAGGACAATATTCATTATAGTGACTGAATCTATTACCAGCATGTCATTAGAATGAAGAAGATCGATTAAGGCACACACAATAAAGGGCTGGGGGCCTGGCTCAATTGGCGAGAGCTTCTTGTTATGAAGCACGAGGTCATGAGCTCCAGTCTCCCCCCAGTCCATGTGGTACCGGAGGGCGTGTCGTGCCAGCGTCACCGGTCACATTAAAATTTTTACCATGTGCACTGCAGTTTATAGGGTGTGCTATACACGATTCCTGTAGTCTTTAAAAAATAGGCACACACACTAAAGGAAAGCAATGATATCAATGTAATCTAGGAAGCATCGATTGATGATCATGAACAGCGATAATGTTAATATCATTTATGAACGGCTTCAATGGTGGAAAGAAGTTCTCATTATCAAAGATGAGGTAATATGCAAACCAAAAATTATTACAAGAAGATCAACTAAGCAAGCATCAAGGAAGAGAGAAGATCAGTGTTGATTATCGCAAGTTGTGTTATCAAATGTTTAATCATCAATGTTAACAGCATAACATTGATTTAACTAGCTGTTGGTTAGCAATGACCATAATCAATATTATTATATAATCAAATATGAGGCATGATTCAGAAGCAGTGATTAATAAGATAAGTCTAATATTGTTATCAAAGAATAATCACGAAAAGGCATGATGGAGGAAACAATTATTATAATGAATCGGTTAAGGAAGGGTGCAAATGAAGAGAGGGGTTATGTTGAAGAGACAAGGACATGTCTTTTTAGAGGGACCAATTGGATCAAGCAAATTATAAGAAGGGAATCAATCCCTCTCATTTCATCATCAATTTGATTACTTCTTTTATTCTATCCAATTGGATTTGCTCTTATCAAGCCTTTGCCTTATCAGGCACAAACCAGTTGCAAGCACATAGATCTACATCAGACACAGCACCATTGATTGCAAACAATAATTGCATACATATCAGATACAGCATCAGATTATTGTTGCAAGGTTGTACATTCATAGTTGAAACAGCAACTATATCGCTGTCAAGTGATTCAATAGCAGACATCGCAAGTATCTAAATTCCATATGAGACAGCAATGTTGTTGCTATAAGCAACATATCAGTGATCATTGCGTATATTATAAAGATCAGATCAGAAATAGCAATTGGATCGCCATAAGCGATATTGTCTTATCAGTCATTCAATACAATTAAGGAACATATTCATTACAGCAATCTGTTCACTATAAGCAATTATAGAATAAGTTGATAAGCACATTCTCCATTGTTATATCAGACAAGGCGAAGTTGGTTTAGAAATAAAGATCTATTGGCATACTCCTCGATATTATATCAGATATAGCAGTGATCTCTATTTATATATTGTTTTTGGAATAATAATAATAGCATTTCCATATTATCAATTGCACCATTTTCACATTCATAGTCATAATCCATAGCAGTAAATAAAGATTTTAAGGAAATAATTTCTTTGTGGTTTAGATTACTAGACGATTGTCCCTATTTCTGAAGTAGCCAAAAAGGGGACATTACACTTACATTGTGAGAACCGGTCTGCTACACTCTTTATAATACTTACTGATTAATCCATATATGATTGTTGGCCATGACTAAACCCAAGGGTGCAGTACATCCAACCAAGACAATTCCACCCAACTCGGAGGGGTGTGCTTACATCGTGTGAACCAGTCTAAATAGATTAATAACCCCACTAGTATCTTTAATTAAAATAAATAATAGAATAAATATCAAATAATCACATTGCATACCAATTACTTCCTAGACCACTGGTTTATTGAATGCAGATTGTATAAATATATAAATCAGATGTGATCTTCTTAATTTCTTGATGGATTACCAGTCTACTGATTACTGAATTGCATATTTATATTTTTGATTAGCTCTCTTCAATGCCTTCTTGGGATGAAGTGTTCCTCCTTTTATACCTTCAATTGCTCCATAGTCATACCTCTTCATCGCATCATTTCCTTTTCAGGAGTCACACCTTTTCATGTTTCGGTCTTTTGGGAAATAATTTATGAATTATAAACAAATTCCTTAACTCTCTGTCCTAGGTCGGCCCTTACTGTCTTTGGAGAATATTTAAATAAATTATAAACAAATTCCTTAATTTGCTGCTCTAGGTCGGCCCTTATTTATTAGCTTGCTTGTTCCCTAGGTTTTGTTTATTAATGCTGCAACTTATTCTGTCTTCCTTCCTTGCCTTCGCCCATAGATAAGGTGGTGATCCGGGACCTCTGTCTGCTGCAATTTCAAACCTTTCTTTTCTTCTGCAACTTCTTAGCGATGTTTTTAGTTGGGTCATGACAAAATTCCTCTTATTGCTCCAATAGGATTTGCAAGCAAATGTTTTATTTTGATGAATTCTCAATCATCAATCTGCAATTGTATTGGAAACCAAATAAAGAAAGCATGTAAATGATATTTCCATTCTTCATTGCAAAACTCCACAAATCCCATAACTTTGAATGCATTTGCAACCTTTGTGTGAAATTACTTTAATGGATGTTGATGGTTTTTGTGTCCAAGGCTAATAATCTTTAACACACATGTGACTTTTGGATGAAATCGTTTTAAAAAATGGCCAGGAGGGTTTTTGTCCCCAAAACTATTCTTACCTTAGGTTTTTTGTCCTAGGTGTAGAAGATGAACAAAGCTTGATTTTTCAAGAAAAGATAATTTGATAATGTACAATGGATGCCCAACCTCTTTCCCAAGCCCTCCTTAAATAGCTTTTTTCGAGGGTATTTTATTTTAATTTCTTTTTTTTTTCACTTTTCCCTCCAAGTAATTCTTGGAATTCCCCTTTTAATTAAAATTTGCTTTTGGGCCCCAAATTAAATCACTTTTATGTCTCCTTATAACAATTCCATTCTAAATATAAGTTGCCTTCTTAGTTTCCACTTTTCAAGAATTTAAATATTTAACCATTTAATAATTTCAATTATTTTCTGCACAACCACAAAAGTTATTAAAAATATTGAATACCTCAAGTGCATAGGATATTAGTCTATATGAAAGTTAAAACTCTCCCAAGATGATAGACTTCTCCAAGAAGTGTGGAGTGCTTCCAAAATGGTGGATCTGCACACGGAAAGTACCGTTATACTCCTCTTGACTCCAATAATTCTTTTTCATTGCCAAAACATTTTTCGATTAATTGGAGCTCTCCAAGAAAGTTGGAGTTTTCAAGGATGTTTGAATGGACTGGAAAATGGTCATTACACCTTTGATCAATGATCTCTAAGATGGGTTCAAATTTTGTTGTCCCCTTTATGGTAGTTTTGGATGACAACGTCTACGCAGCACCCAAATTGACCCATTTACTGTAATTATTAATTAATTAAAAATTAAAATACAATGAATATAACATTTTTAATTAATTAATAATTAGAATAAATGGGTCAGTTTGGGTGCTGCATAGGCAATGGTGTTTTGGATGGCCTCCTTGTCTCTATCCAAGGCCTCATAAATGCAATCAATTGAGTTTTGCTCCCATTTGCAATCACAAAACCTTTGCCAAGTTAAAGTTATAAATACTTAAAAAACATAAAATTAAATGATACAATTTAAAATTAAAATGTAATTTCGAATTTACTTTGATTATCTCTATAGCTCTCTTTGCACAAACATTGTCAAAAATTGTGTTTGTGGCTCCCTCTCTATCAGCCTTCCTTGAATAAGATGAACCTAGCCATTTTGGCTCATGGGCATTTTCTTCCAAGATGCTAGAAAATTACAAGTTATTTGCTAAGGCAAGGAAGCCACTAGGAAACCTTGTAACATTGATTGCAATAAACTCTTTTCCATTGGTCTGATGTCACCCAATCAATTTTGGTTATTTTCTCCTCGAGAAGGTCAAGGCAATGGGTAGTGCAAGGCATCCAAAAAAGGGTTGGATGCTTCTCTTGAAATGGTTTCCTCGTCACCACATATGTTGCTGCATTATTGGTTACAGCCTTCACCATATTTTCAATGGTCACCTCTAACACAATATCCTTTAGTATTATACTCAAACCCTTTACATTCTTCATCTCATTTGAGGCTTAATTCTGGTTCTAGTGTATGGTCTATTTTCAAAGAAAATCTTCTGAAGAATGGCAAGTTCATGGTTCAAAGTGTTTATAATTTGATATGCTTATGTTAGTTTGCTTTGTTTTGCAGTGGAGCAAGCTTTAAGGGGAGGTACTAGAATAATATTAAATAGATATTAGAAGATAAGGCTTACGCTTGTAAATAAGTCACCTTGGTGACAAGTGTTTTTTTATATTTTTTTTAGTTCGCTATGTTTAGTGTTGGGGGAGGCATGTCATGTTTATCCTTTTTCACAATTTCATCCTCCATTCTCTATATAAGGAGATGAATGTCTTTGTATTTGGTACCCAATTATTTAATTGAATATTAAAATATCGTGTTCAATTAATTATTACAATACAAGTATGCATGGACCATACTTGCAAATTAGTGCACAAATAGAAAGAACCACACCCTCATTAACTTTCTAGCAACTTCAAAGGAAAGATCCAGAACCAGAATTAGAATTGCAGCTCAGTGAGGGGATTAGTTTAATGAGTCGAAATTCCAGTTCAGAGCGTCCTGGTTTATTCTCCCTTTTGCCCCCACAAGGTTGAGACTTGAACACGGGACTTGCACTGTTAAAAATCTGAGCAAAAATTGGGGTTCATATGTAAAGTAGCAGTGGTTTCGAGGTTTACATGTAAATTATTGCATTTTTTGTTCGAAAGTGGCTGTAAATACTTGTACATGATCATGGTGGAATGATTTCTTGGCCGCTTTGGGAACCCATTTTTCCAGATCACATTTTATCGCAACTTAAACCCTAGGTTTTGTGTTTTCTGCTTGGTAAAATGAAAATTTGGCAATAATATGCAAAGTAAGTTGATAAATTCTTAGGTGCTTTTTGTGGCTTGCAAATTGTTGTAAAATCATTTGACAACGTCCCTTGGGCTGGTAATAGGCGAGGCTAATCTTGGAGGTATAGATGAGTGAAAAGGTCGGATAAGCTTGTATGCATTTAATTAGTATATATAATGCTTGTTTGCATAAGAAATGTGTCTGGTTAAGCTGGATCATTGACTGATTATGATAGATTCCATAGTTTGGCCAATGAGATTGAAGCCGGTAGCTGATGTGGAGGATGATGCTTACTTTTAAATTACAGTTGTAATGTTTGTGGCTTTAAGAGGCCTGAAATTCTTCTATGGAGAGTGTTATTAATGAGGGGCTACAGTTAGCCACGAATTGAGTTCAGGGCACATTATTTGTAGGATAAGAGTTGATAGCTCTTTTCTGGGTACCAATATGTACTAATGGAAAGCAGAGTTGGCTATTGAAGATACATGCAGGCCGCAGTTAAGTTGTCCAGGATTGATTAATTGCATTTTCTTGCCACGCTTTTCATGACAGCTTGTAAAGTATAACATTAGCACTGCTTTACTTGGTTCCTGCTTGGGTAGAATTGAAATGGTTTGTCATTTGGTCCGTTAGTTGGAGTTGATTGGACTGGTTCCTGAATTATTCCATTTGGCTTGTAAATTCTTTGATTGCTGGTCATAGCAGTTTGCTACATGGGTACAGATAAATTTAATAAGCTGGTAGTATTTGGAAGGCTCGAATTACTTCAGCTCTTCACGGTGGTAGTTATATCTGTTGCTGCTTGAGTACTACATATGATACTTTTGCAAATTTAAGAGACACTACAGTGGCGTATCTGGAGATCTGAATCTTTAGGTGCAAAGATCAGGAAAGATCAATTGGTGGATTGTGAGGAAGATTAGACAATCAAGAGATAAGTTTTCATATCCTTGAATAATATTCTTGAATTTTTATGTAGTTATTAATTCATTCATTAGAATAGTGAATCTTGTATTCTTCTGCCATGGGTATTTTCCTTCGGGATAGATAGAGCCTATGAACTATTAGTAATCTCTCTTAAATGGTTGTAGGATGGATCAAGGAGCATAAGGATGATGAGAGATTGCATTCAAGGGAGGAAGAGCTTGATGCATCCCATGAGGAAGTCAAGCAGGATGAAGAATGAAGACATAACTTGCTGTCATTGGGCTAAGTTGCTGGTAAACATAACAGTAGATATGTCTCGAAGAAGAAGAATCTATTTAGTTTGTCTCGTGATCAGTTTTCTTCTATAAGGAGGAGATGACATTCAGAGGAGAGTTCACTTCCTGATAACTTCTTTGTAATCTCTGAGGCAGCAGGGATCAAGAGGGATTTCTATGAAGAAGTGAAGATGTCAGCTAAGTGAGTTGCAGTGTTGCAAGGTAAGTTGCTAAAGTGTTGCAGGGAACAAAATTGCATAGTCAATTTGGATTTGACATTGGTAGCTCCGCAAACTTTCAGTATAGGGTTATCTGGGATAAGGTCGAGGAGGACAGTCCTGGACTTTAAAATTTACGGAGGTGTGTGTTGAATACAGTTCCTCTAAGGCAAGCATTGCAAGCAATCTTTGAACGAGGAAGTCAGGAGGTTGATGCAAGTGCTTGAAGATTCAAATGGAGCTTGAGTGGCAAATGGGAGTGCCAAGTCCTTTTTAGAGGATCAACAAGCTTGTGAAGTAGTGACTGCAAAAGCTCCTTGATTGGTCAAACATTGGAGTCAACTGTAATTTATTGTGATAATCTAAGCTGTGAGAATACTACCCTTGCTGAGAGGGAGCCTCTTCTGAGAGGGAGTCTTAGCATCAATTGCTCTTATTATGTGCTATAATGCATTTTTCTCTGAGAGGGAGAAATTTGAGGTGAAAGCCCTTGTAATGCATTTTTCTCTAAGAGGGAGAAATTTGAGGTGAAAGCCCTTGTAATGCATTTTTCTCTGAGATGGAGAAATTTGAGGTGAAAGCCCTTGTAATGCATTTTTCTTTGAGATGGAGAAATTTGAGGTGTAAGCCCTTGTTGCTTTATCTACTCATGGGAGTAGCCATAGTGGATGTCATGTTGAGAGACTCCACGACAACATCACGTTGAGTGACTCCGTGATGAGAGCTTGTTTTTATTTCACATATGGGAGTAGCCATGGTGAACATCATGTTGAGTGACTCCATGATGCTATCACGTTGAGTGACTCCATGATGCTATCACGTTGAGAGACTTTGTGATAAATTTATTTCTTCACAAATGGGTGTAGCCATTGTGATTGTCATGTTGAGAGACTCCATGACATGAGAATTTGGAAAAGATATCTCATTTGCTAAGAGGGAGTGTTAATGTTTGTAGCTGCAAAAGAAATCTTTCATATCTGCGATATCTCCTTCTCATTCAGATTGTGATACTTGCTCTACATTGTCTACGTGCGTATGGTTTTGGAGTAGTTGTTTTAGTGTTTCCAACTCATATTGACACCGTGTTCATCTACTTCTTGTGGTGGTCTTTGTAGTTGAGACTTTGGTTGATATGAAGGTGATCGAATCACTTTTTTAGCCATCACCGTCCATAATAAAAGATTTGAAGTGCAAGCACTACCGATTCAATGTTATTAGAGTCCGCGTGGCCTCTCAAGACTGTTGGAATTTATAATCGCAATTTGAGTAATTGTCATCCGTTCTTATTGATGCTTCGTGCTCTGTCCTTACATCTTCTTTGATTTGGACATTTGGAAAAGGCCGTTTAGAGGGTGGACGATTATTGTGATCATTCAAGTTGAAAGTTGGCTATATCGCTAGAGAGATTTGGATGCTACTTCTACAGACTTTGTTTTGGAAATATTTTGTGTGTGATCTTTGTGTGTGTTGATTTGTTTTTATTTAGTATCTGTGTAATACATATCATGTTTGATTTATTGTAGATGCCATGCAGATTTTGCTAAATTGTAAAAGGCAATCTATTAATGATTGTTAAGAGTTAACAATCACTGATTTTGTTATTGATCTTCTAATCAAGATTGGGAGTATTGTATCCAGTTTTGAGTTTCAAATAAAGGATCAATTTTTGGGTGTGGCTGGGTTTTCTCCCCTAGGTTGGAGGGTTTTCCTAGGATAAATAATTGTGCAATTTGTTCTTGTGTAACTTTTGAAGCTTTAGTATATTGGTCATTTGTTTTTCTGGTTCAAAATTTAACACATCATACTCTTCAAGAAGAATCTTCCGAGTTTACCAGTCCTCAATGATGGTTTAAGGCTAGCCAACCATGTAGTGCTTGTAGGTCCACACCATTGTGCTAGGAGATAGTCATTTGGGTACAAGCACAAACATTCACGAAATATGGTGAGTATGGTTCACACACATGCCAAAAACTATGAATGACCATCATAGCAAACACTTGCCAATGAAAATGATCAACCAACATAATATACACATGTCAAATATGTATGGTAAAACATCATAGTATAAACATGGCCAAAGGGGAATCACCAACACATAGGCATAAGATATAAACCACATTGCATAGCTTACACATGCCACAAGTAAACATACAACATTGTTAGAACATATGTAACTAAGGTCTTGACCAATCACACACACACATGGTGAGAGTTAGGTCTCTTGTGGATACAAAATCCAATGGCAATAAGGATGAGGATCCTAGATGTAAGACATAGTGTTATCATAGTAGCTGCACGGCATTGTTGGATTGAGTATGTGTTCCCAACATGAGGCGAGGGTGCCCATTAACCTCCAAGGCTCCCATACTATGGCATGTCCTTTGTGTTCACATTGAGCCTTTACAGGCACTTCAAGTATGTCATTGAATCAATATAATGACACAAATACTTAGCTGTTATAAACACTCCAAGTATGTCAACGAATTAACATCTTGGTTCATTTTATTTACCCCATGTAGTTTAATTATCACGTAATTAATAACTTGCGTATGCTGAAATCTTATAATCACTTCAAGATTCAAGATAACATCGAGAGATACTCCTTTCCTACACTTGTACCTCCAATCCTAGGTTCCTTATGCCAAATTGCTGTTTGAGCATGGCATGGAATTCAATGCAACAAAAAAAAAATATCATATTTTTTTTAACATAATCTGAAAAGATTCTGAATGGAAAGATAATGAGTCTTTTTATGTCCCATTCTAATTTATTCAAAATCATTCCCAATTTGAAATTTCCTAAATAACTTTTCCAATGTAAATCAGAAAATTACCGATTCCACAATTGATGAATGTTCAAAATTTCAACTTTTTTACATATGAAATTTTAAAAAACTAAGAATACCATTTTGATTTCAAATATTGATAACATTTTTTGCATTGAAATCTATATTTTTCTAAATTCCTCAATTTTTTTTCCATAACTTGGCCTCAAAATGCAAGTTTTCAAAATTTTTAAAATATAAAATCTAACTACAGATTAAATTCCAAATAATTCCTATAGAATGAGCCATATGAGTCCATCTAATGTGGGAATGGCTAAAGGAATTTTTTTAAAAAAAAAATGCAAATAAAGTTAAGAAAAATGTAGGAGTTGATAATGAACCCCCGGAATCACTTGTAAAAAAAAATTAACCTTTTGTAAGAGTGTATGGAAAGAACAGTTGTAATGTCCCCTTTTAGAATAGGATTTAGTAATAAATAATAATAATAATAAAAATAAATAAATTAAATTAAATTAATGGACAAATAAATTATAATAAATTAAAATTTATTATTGCAATTAACTTAATATAAGTATATAATAGGAAGCACCGAAAATACCAGTGATCGAGGATGAGGATGCTTTGGACGCGGTCGATGGCCGTGCCCTAGCTTGGTTGCAGGTTTGCATGCGTGGGTTTTCGGGAAGCTTTTGGGCAGCGAGGTAGATTTTTCTTTGCAGCAGTGCGTTCGGTTTCTGTTTGGTGGCAGCGAGAGCATTTTCTGTTTGGTCGCAGCTGTTTTTGTTTTTGTTTTTGCATGGCAGAGATTTCGATGGCATCGACTTTGAAGCTATCTCATTTTGACAAGGCTCATAATGGGTCCTCTTCAAGCATGCATGCACTGGGAGCAGAGACTTTTTATACAAGTGATACCCTAAAATAAAGAAGGTTAATGGGTGTCTTCCTAGAAGCCAGAATCGCCATGTTTTGGTCATTTCTCCTGATTTGGTGTTGGAAGATGTCTCATATTGGAGCATACATGCTCTCATTTGTAAGTTTCTTGGTATTTGCATTCCTTTGTCTACTTTGAAGCTTGGATCAGACGTTCCTGGCAGATTGAAAGAGATATGGAAATTATGCTTGCAGCTAATAGCTATTTTTTGGTTGTTTTCTCTAATACGGTAGATCGAAATAGAGTATTTGAAGGTGGCCCATATTTTTATAATCACGTTGGGTTGTTTATAAAACCATGGCATATGGGCTTTAATTCTGCTGAAGAGATGCCTTCTTGAGTTCCTGTTTGGGTTCGTCTACCTCGCCTTCCCTTGAAGTTTTGGAGAGAAGACACCTTACATAAAATTGCTAGTCTTTTGGGAAAGCCTGCCACGGTTGCTACACAAACTCTTGATAAAAAAGTGATTTCCTTCGCTTGGATTTGTGTTGAGATAGATCTGAATAATCCCCTGCCGGATTTGATAGAAATCTGTATGGGATCTTCATCATGGATTCAGTAGCTAGATTATGAATCTCTACCTTTTCGGTGTCGGTTTTGTCATGAGTATGGCCATCTCCAATGACAATGCCCTAAAGTTCGTAAGGAAGCTCATCCCCCCTCTTCAGTACCTCCTCCTGTGGGTAAAGAGGATAAATGGAAAGCTCCCATGACAAAGGAAACCAAGGGGAAGGATAAGGAAGGATTTGTACCAGTTAAAACTAAGGCTAAAGGACGAGGTCAGAAGAGGACATTCAAGGATAGACAGACAGATGAAGGCTTTAACAGATTTGAGGTGTTGAATACTTTAGCTTTGGAGGAAGGGATCCCACATGTGGTCATTACTAATAATACTGGGGTGAGTATGGAGGTTGTACCAGTTCTTGAACCAGATCCAGCTCAAGCTATACAGGAGAGCAGGTGTCTCAGGCGACTTTGAATAATTCCTTGGAGGATGACATTGTTTTGGCTGATTTGGCTAGAGAGGTTTTAGCTTCATCTCAAAATAAGAGTTCATCTCATAGATTGGGAGTGCAACAACGGATAGCTCCTCAAAAGGGCGGAAGACGGACCTTGAGAAGATAAAGATGACTGGAGATCTGTTGATGGAATCTGGGTTTGTTAAACCTATTGATGTTCACTTTTCTCAAACCCCTCCATGATTATTTTCTCTTGGAATGTGAGGGGGTTGAATAGCATCTCCCGTCAAAAAGCTATTCATGATTTGATTGCAATTCATTCTCCGGATGTCTTTTGTGTTCAAGAGACTAAGGTTTTTGTTGAGGTTATGCACCAGCATGCTCCACGCAAGGGAATTCTAGAGGACTGGCTCTGTTCTGGGACCCTCGCAAGATTTCTCCCCGTTGATGGATTTGTAGTCATTACTCCATCTCTATGGTGGCTACTGCCTTGGATTCCAGTGAGACTATTCTTGTGACGAATGTTTATGCCCCTATTGACATTCGTGGGAAGATTCGTCTCTGGGATCACATTAGGTATGTTCATTCTTGTGCTCCTTATTTTCCCTGGATTTTAGGAGGAGATTTTAATTCTGTTTTAAATCCAAAGGAGAAAAGAGGGGGTTTGCCTAGGCTTGGCCCTGCTTCTAACCTTTTTCAAGCCCAGGTGAATGTTCTTTCTGTTATTGATGTTAAGCCTTCAAATGGGGTTTTCACTTGGAACAATAGACAGAGTGGTCAGGAGGCTGTCTCAGAACGTCTGGATAGGTTTCTTGTTTCTTGTTACTGGGTTGGAGGTGGTTTGATTACGTGTTTTGAATTTCTTGACTGGAGGGGCTTTGATCATTGGCCAATTAAGTTCTCTTCTTCTCTTGTTGTAATTCTTAAGAACCCTTCTTTTAGATTCCAGCTTATGTGGCTCCAAGACTCTTCCCTATATGATTTGGTGGCTAAGTGGTGGAGAGAGGGCAAACCAGCTTATGGCACAACTATGTTTGTCTTTGAGAGGAAACTTAAATACGTCAAATACTTCCTGCTTTGGGAACCTTCAGTCTAGAAAGACGAATGCTCTTGATTGTTTTGCAGTGGTTACTTGCCAAATTAGGGACTCTGGGCTCTGAGAGGCTCTTGGCAGGGCATAATCGCAAGCTATGCGGGATGTCGAAGAATGGGAGCTTCGGGAGGAGATTTACTCGAAACAAAAGGCTTGCATTGATTGGTTGCAAGAAGGGGATAGAAATACTGCTTTTTTTCACCATTCTGTTCAAGCTCGCTGTAATAAGGGGTATATTTCTTCTCTTGTTACAGCGGAAGGACTTCAGATTTCCTCTTAGTCAGCTATGACCAAGGAAGCCTGCTACTTTTATTCTACCCTTTTTGTTGAAGATTCTCGGCCTGCAGTTGAGGAGGAGAACTTGATTCTTTCTTGCATTCCGTCTCTTATCACCAATGCATTGAATAACTCTCTTATTCATCGAATCTTAAAGCCAAAACTTGAAGAGGTTGTGTTTGGGAGGAATAAAGGTAAAGCTCCTGGCTCAGAGGGCTTCCCCGTGGAATTCTTTCAAGATTTTTGGGACATTATTAATATGGATCTCTTGGAGGTGGTTAAGGAATCCCTTCAGAATAAGCAAATGCTTCGAGCGTTGAACTCTACATTATTGACTCTCATCCCCAAGAAAGAAGGTGTTGACAATCTTGACTCCTTTTGCCCCATTGCCCTTTGTAATGTTGTGTACAAAATTATCACCAAATTGATTGTTGAAATACTCAAGATATGCCTTCCAGTCGTGATTTCGGAGGAACAAAGGGGTTTGTGGCTAATAAGAAGATTCTTGATGGGATTGTAATGGCTTCTGAAGTTATTCATTCTATGGCTACTTCAAAAGAGAGATCTATGTTCATTAAGTTGGATATGGCTAAGGCTTATGACATAGTCAAATGGAGTTTTCTTTAAAAGATCCTCTTAGCCTTTGGTTTTTGCCAAGAGTGGGTGTGTTGGATTATGAGTTGTGTTACTTCAACTTCTTTTTCTGTTCTTATGAATGGTGTACCTTTAGAGCCATTTGGTGCCTCTAGAGGACTTCACCAAGGGGACCCTATTTCTCCCTACCTCTTTATTATTTTGGCTGAGGGTTTGTGTTGCTTTCTTAAGCTTCGTGCTCGCCAGGGTTTGATTCATGGGTGGCAATGGGGTGATGGCTTGCCTCCACTTTCACATCTTCAGTTCGTGGATGATACTTCTTTTATGGGATAGGCCCGTCTTTAGGAAGCTACTTCTTTTAGGTATGCCTTGGATGTTTATCTTGCAGCTTCAGGTCAGAAAGTTAATGAGAACAAATCCTCCATTTTTTCCTTCAATACGCTCTAGGCTATTCAGAGGCATATTGCTGCTATTTTGAGGTTTCAGATTGGGTCTCTTCCCTTTGTTTATTTGGGTATTCCTCTTACTGTTGGTAGACATCCTAGATCCTCTTGGCAAATTTTGCTTGATAAACTGCGTCAAAAGGTTAACCATTGGACTCATCGATGGTTATCAACTGCTGCTCGCCTGAAAGATCCCCAATCCCGATGACCTTGGAATTTACTGTATGTTTCAGAATTTGAGTCTTTGACTAACGTTTGGTATCTCTGAATGGTCTTGGCTGGATTCTGATTTCTTTGCTTTTTACTTGTGTTTTTCTAGTTTTTGGAGTTTTTAAAAAATAAAACAATTATAAATAGCATTTAAGAAATGTAAATCCTGGTGCAATTCTTATTATTATTAGTACATACCTGAATCATTCAGAAATCTGATATATTAGCTTCAAGGAAAGATCAAAACAAACATACAATATTATCCATCACACGAATAAATGCCAGCTACATGGGAATGCTTGATGTGTGCCCTAAATCTGAAGATGCTGTAAATAATCCACCAAAGCGTCAACGAATGCTAAACCACCCAGTAATGAGTAAAGGGCTTTCTCTAAACCCCATGTGAGCTACTGGAATGAAACGCCTGCAGGCAATATGCCAAGTTGAAAGTAATTCTCTTCCCCTAGTTGCAATGCCAATACCAAATCAATCACTTCTTTTGTCAATCTGAATGCAATGAAATACCAATCCAATCACCAAAGACTTGCTGAGGTTTGCGTCCCAACAGTCCAGACTTGAGGATTTCGTCCCAAGCCACAAATCGCTCTTCAGAGCAATTTCACAATTCAAGAGTTTCCAAAATATCAAAAAGGTAATGAACAATTAGGTCTTCATCTCCTTATAACTCGTCCCAAGTGCAAATCGAACCCTAAATGAGAATTACACTTTGCACTTTATAATAAAATAACATTTTCCAAATAAAAGCATCCAAGCTATAGGAAAAACATTACTTTATTAAAATGTCATAACTCAAGGCACCAAAAAGTATCTGGATAGTGAAAATAGTTTATAATAATTCGAGACCTTTCCAACGAGCTATAACACAAGGGCACACCTGACCAAATGAAGCTATATTCCCCTTATTACTCTGAAATGGCTATATAAATAGCCTTATTATAAATTATTTAATCGCTTAGGAAATATTTAAATATATTAAAATATTTCCCTTTTTGCCTCTGATAGCCCAAACCAACCAAATAAACATGAGTCTGACCATGTCACCAGTCTGTGACTGATGTCGAATGAGATGGGTCAACTGGCAGTCCCATCCCTAAAATCTAGGGATGCTCCTAGAAGTTAGGAAACCAATCCTATTGCACTGAAATTGACACCAACTGAAGGGTCATGAATAACCTCATGACTGGCAACTGTCACAACCTCCTAAATTTAGGGATATCCCCTAAAATCTAGGAATTGCTCCAAACTGGCTCCAAACTGCTTGTAAAGCCAAAATCCGGTTAGTGTATGCACGGAATGAGTCCCTATCCATCTCTGCTAGCCTATGAGACTCCAATGATAGGCCAACTCCTCTGTCTCTGATGTCCACTCTAGAAAGGGGACATCACATCGCCTGACTCTGTTGAAGTCGGTTATCCAAGCCCTTCCTATTTACTGGTGTTTTGTTCAAGTTGCTCCTATGTATTTTCTTCGGGAATTTGATGCTCTCTCATCAATTTCTTTGGAGTGGGAATCTTTTAACTTCTAAATGGAGCCTGGTTAAGTGGGAAACAGTGTGTAGACCATAGAAGGAGGGTGGCCTTGGATTACGATCAACTATTTTAAATGGATAGGTTCTCGTTGCTAAGCTTTATTGGCGTTGGTGTACTAACCAACATCAGCTTTGGGCTTGTATTCTCACCCATAAGTATCTTCTAGGTGTTGATGTGGTTGAGGTTCCCAGCTTTCCTCTGGAAGGGAGAGGATCCATGATTTAGAATACGCTGAATTTTGGAGCTCAGTTGGTTAAAGATGGTCTTTTTTGGATTTGTCATTCAGGATCTCAAGCTTTATTTTGGCTTGACTCTTGGGATGTACACCCATCTATCCTTTCCACTCATCCTCATCTTCAGACCCTTTATCTCTCTTTTTTTGCTACTGGTTGGGACACGGTTGATCATTATAAGATAGGGTGTGCTGGAGGTTTGAGTCTTTCCTTTTGTTGGAAACACCCTTTTGAATGGCCTCCAGGAGGATCTGAGGAGGATAGGAAGGAGCTGGTTCAGATTTTGCAGTCTCGGGAGTGTAATACTTTGGTTGGGAATGATGTTCTCGCTTGGGATAGTAGTGATTTGTCTGGGAAATTTTCAGGTCAGCTGGATATGTTGAGCTTCTCCATTAGACTTTGGGGTATATTCAGGTGCCTTGGTGGAAGCAAGTCTGGTACAAGTTTTCTTGGCCCAAATGCAATTTCTTAATGTGGTTGGTTGTCCATAGCCGGTGCCTTATGTGGGATAATTTATGCAAGCGTGGCTTTCAGGGATCATCGATGTGTGTTTTGTGTTGGACTAGTGAAGAAAACGTCTCTCATCTCTTTTTCCAATGCTCCTTCACTAGACATATTTGACACTCATGGTGGAATGTGTGGAACCAATCATGTTGGCATGTTTTCTTGCTAGCTGAGTTCTTTGCACGATGGGGTAAGGCTCCTGTCAAGACTTCTTTTCTTCAAGTTGCCTGGAATCTTGGACCCTCCTTTATTATTTGGCATATTTGGTTGGAGAGGAATCGTCATATTTTTCAGGATGAGTTTTTGGAGGTTCCTTATGGTGGAAAATTCTCCATTCTTTGGGGGAAACTGTTTCTACAAAATGTGACACTAATGAGGCCATGGATCTTGGGGAGGCTATTTTCTATAATTGCTTGAATATCCCTCTCTCACAAGGGAAACTTCTGAGAAAGAAATGTAGACATCCATTGCGAAAGATAAATAGGGTAGGGAAGTGGAGTGCACCTCCACAGGATGCTCTTAAAATCAACATGGACGGGTCTTCCAAGGGAAATCTAGGTCCTGCTGGCATTGGCAGAGATAGTAAGGGGGATGTTCAGTTTGTGTTTTCAATTTATAAAGGCCATCACACTAACAACCTGATGGAGGCTATAGCTATTTTGTATGCTATGAAGCGTGCTTGTGACCTTGGTTGGAGTAGGGCTTATTTGTGAATCTGACTCACAAGTGGTGATTCACCTGTTGAATCAGCAACATTCTAAGGTTGTCAGTTGGAAGTTAGCTTTGATTGTTGACCAGATTCATAATTTGTGTGCTTCTTTGGAGTCTATTACTTTCACTCATATTCCTAGGGAGTGGAATAGTGTTGCAAATTGTCTGGCGAAGTGGGCTTCTGATCATATGCATAATTGGAACATTGTTGATAAGACTCAACTACCTCTGGGCTTGTCCCATCATTTAGATCATTTGGCAGATCTTGATAGGGCCGCTTGACGCCCTTGCTCTGTATTTCCTTCTGTTTGAATAAATTTTTACCCCTCTTTTATTTCATAAGTATATAACATATTAATTTATATAATATAATATTATATCTTAATTAATATTTATAATATAATATAGTATTTTAATAAATCAATGTATATAGTAATATTATAATCAAATATAATCTATTGATATATTATATTATTAAATATAAGACAAATAGAGACAAATACATTGAATTCATTAAATAAGAATATCAACTATATACACATTTGTGAATTACATTCAATACACACTATTAGGGTGAATAGTGAATTGTGTACAAATTATAGATAACAAGAAGTCCCTTGCAATCAAAATCATAGAATTTTAGTTCAAGATCAAAGTGATTGCTTAGGGGACATTAAAGTGGTATTAGAGCAATAATCCTACCATCATGTGAAGGATAATTCATGCAAACTTATCAGCACACTAGAGGCGGAGCAGCCATGGCATAACAACTAGCCCAAGAGCTAAGGAACTTCATGGAACAAACCAATAAGAGATTTGAAAGAACCAACCAATTAATACTCTAGGCCATCCAAAACATGAACAATAGCAATCGTAATAAAAGACCCAATCCCAATTCAGGGAGAGATACTCACTCCAATCATTCTGAAAATGAACACTCGACCCAAAGCTCCATTCTTAGGCCCACTATACCACCTTTCCTTCCAAGGGAAGAACCCATTATAGAGGAGGAGGAACCAACCACAAATAGTGTAGAAGAACTTGCCCAGATGTATGCAAGGTTAGAACTTGAAGTCCAAAGGTTTATCCCCTCTAAGGAATACTATGAGACCAAAACCTGGGCCAATCTAAGTAGAAGGAAGAATCATGCCGACAAAGACCTTAAATCAAGAATAAGTAAGATGTCCCTACCATGTTTTGATAGATCATGGAAGGATACTGCTCAATTATGGGTCTAAAAACTTGAGACATACCTATCCCTCATCCAGATGACCGAAGAGAATGCCATAAAGTTTTTTGTACTCCATTTAATTGGGATAGCCCATAATTGGTGGCACCATGACATCATTATGCAAGGCCATAAAAATATCACCACCTATAGTGAATTTACTCAAAAACTCATTTGTAGGTTCGACCAAAGACACCCTAAATGGTACTTCCAAGAGCTAACCCATCTTAAACAAACTGGGACTATAGATGAATGTGTCAATTAATTCCAAAGTTTATCCGTTATGGTTCCTAATCTATCCCAAATAAGACTCACATATATGTTTATTGAGGGGCTTAAAGATTCCATCAAAACTATAGTAAATTCCCTAGAACCTCAAACCCTGGAAGAAGCAATACAAAGGCTAAGAAGGTCGAATCAAATTCTTCAAAAGAAAGACCTAAGAATTTCCCACCTAAGACACAACATAGGTATGAGGAATCAAAAAAGGATGATAAGGGAAGAAAATGTTATTTATGTAAAGAACATTAGAATATTGGATATCAATGCCAAGGGAGAGATGAAATAATGAAGAAAGGTATATGTTTCAGATGCAAAGAACCATGGGAACAAGGCACAAGTGCGGAAAAAGGAGTCAAGTCCATAAAATAGAAGCAACACTTGATGAAGAAACACAACATAAGAGAGCAAAATATGAGAAAGAGGATCTCAATAACATCCAATCAGAAAAAGGAGTGGAAAGCCAATGGAGATTTGAGGAGGTTCAGCCCTAGCTGTAACAACAATCTAGAAAATTTTCTAGGCAGTAATGCGGTAAATAGTGATTAATATATTTATGTAACTCTATGATGTAATCTTGATTTATTGTTAATAAACATTTAAAATATGGAAAAACAAGGGAAAAAGGTTGCAATTGAAGGTGGATCGCTAAGGACACCTTACTACAAGGCAAAGCTTACACATCCCGAAGGACATTCTTGGTGAGTGTCAAAACTTGATTGAGACATTCTTGGTGAGTGTCGAGGTTTAATCAAGGACATTCTTGGTGAGTGTCGACGCTTGATCAAGGACATTCTTGGTGAGTGTCAAAACTTGATTAAGAGATTCTTTGTGAGTGTCGAGGCTTGATCAAGGACATGCTTGGTGAGTGTCAAAGCTTGATCAAGGAACTTCTTGGTTTCTCTCAGAGTTTGATCAAGAGACATTCTCGGTGACTGTCGAAACTTGATTTAGACATTCTTCGTGAGTGTTGAGGCATGATCAAGGAGATTCTTGGTGAGTGTTAGAGCTTGATCAAGAGATATTCTTGGTGAGTGTCAACACTCGATTAAGCCATTCTTGGTGAGTGTCAAGGTTTGATCAAGAACATTCTTGGTGAGTGTTGAAGCATGATCAAAGACATTCTTGGTGAATGTTGTAATTCCTAGAAAGGAATTAAGGCAGAGATTCTATATCTCGGAAGATCTATTCAAACAGGAGTAGAGAAACACCTATCAGAGGAGAAGGAAAGTGCTACTGTAAATCAAGATAAGTTCTACCTTTTGAATTCTTCAAAGGATTTTAAAATTGAATTTTGTAATGCAATATCCTTAGATTTGATAAGTTTGTGTTTACAAATATATGATCATTCTAATCTCAAGTTGGAGTCACTGTTTCAGGACTAAATAAAGACTTCCATTAAGGATCATTGTTAAACAAGGTAATATTAGAATTGTAGAAGCCACCGACAAGGAATTGACATTGCTTGAGGGCAAGCAAATTTGGGGAAGGGCAGAATGTAATGTCCCCTTTCAAAATAGGATTTAATAAAAAATAAAAAAATAAAACAAACAAATAAAATTTAATTAATGAATAAATAAACTATAATTTATTATTACAATTAACTTAATATAAGTATCTAACATATTAATTGATATAATATAATATTATATCTTAATTAATATATATATAATATAATATTATATTTTAATGTATATAGTAATATTATAATAAAATATAATCTATTGATATATTATATTACTAGTAAATAAATATAATAATATAATGAGTTAATAATAAAATTAAATAATAAATAAATATAATAAGAAAATAATAAATAGTAAAATAACAATTAATAATAATAAAGCATAAGAGAAACGACTATAGTCGATTGTGATATGATTTCACAAGCTACCTTGATAATACAAAGGGAGGCCAAAATTTTAATACGCTTAAGCAATTGAATATTTCCTTGACTTAGCTGTAATGTCCCCATTTTAGCTCACCTTGGGTTGTAGTGAGGATTAGCCTATCAGTGACCGTCGTAGGCTAAGTCAGAGGGGTAGAGGGTCTTAGCTGGCAGAACTAGAGGCCAATTCCCACTCCAGGGGCCAGGGATGTTTAGGATTGCTCTTTGTTTGGATCTGTTTGGCACACTTACTATTTATTAGTAGGGTTTCTATCTTTAGCAGGGCACTTGAATAGATTAGTGGCAGTGTGGAGTTGTAGCAATGTTGACAGAGCTTTCATTCAAAGACTTACTATTTATAGTAAGTCAATTATACCAATGTTGCTGTTTTTGGCAGTCCAGCTAGACTTGGTGCTAGCAGAGTTCATCAGTTGATTGATTGGAATAAATTTATTGGCTTAGGATCAAGGCATTAATTACTAATAAAGTATACTTTATTAATAATTGACTATGAAAGAGCCATTATAAAGTTTAATTTAAAAGGGGGGCCAAAGACATCATTAAATTTTATTAAATGCTCATTTAATTTATGGCGCCCAAGACTTAGGAAATTGCTAAGTCAAAACAAGTGACAACAAAAGAAAATGTTAAATCATTAATGTGACTTGATGAAGAAGCTTTTTGGTTCGAACCATTATGAGGAAATATAAAAGCAATTAGAAGAAAATCGAACCTCATTGTGAATGATGAATTTTGCTTGTTTATTTGGTGAAGTCTTTGGAGAACATCCATGGGTTTCAGATTGGCTTGGGAATTGTGAATTCTACAGGCTTTCAACACTTTGAGTTGGTGAAAGACCCAATGAGATTGTGCAATCAATGATGGCTTCAGACAAAGGTCATATTTGTGTCTAAATTCGTGGTTTTGGTTGATAGTTGATTCAGTTTGCAGAGAAGAACAGCTGCGATTTGAAAATTAGTGCCTAGCTATTGGAAATCATGGCACTTGAGGCATTATCGTATATCAGATAGTATCAGCCGTACCACATTAAATCTGTCGTGAGTCATTTAAGCTCCCATGTGAGTCCACTTGAGGTGGCGTTTGAATATAAGGAGGGTTTCAACCAGCATTTGGGCTCCCCTCACATTCAACATTGTACGTGTTGAGAAAATGAGGTTTCCTTATTATTTGCTAAATAGTTTAGAGTTGTTATTTGCAAAATTATTCCCTTTGTAATTTGTTTTGAGTGAAATAGAGAATCTTAGTGTATGGTTGGTAGCAATCCAGATTTCCGTTTATTAATTGTTCTTCATTATCAAAAATCATAAAAAGCATATATACTCTCAAAATACCAAAAAAATTGAAAAAACTCTACAAAAACAAAAAAACAAAAGACATTTGTTTGGTTGATTAGAGATAGAGCCAACAAGACTCTTACAGTGGTATTATAGCGGTTTCCTGCCATCCTACAGGGTTGGGTAATTTATCCAGCCACAAAGATTTGATCCTAATAGGTATTACTCACGTAGGGGAAGAGTTGAGCCACAAATTGAACAAGTACATGAAACTCAATTGGGTTCAATGGGTGACAAGAGGGGTGGCAGTCCACCCAAGAATGCAAATAATGACGGGGACAGGGAGGCTATGGAAATATTTAGGGGTCTTGCAGCAGGCAACTACTGTTTTGCAACAGTTTACCACCTCCATTCAGTAGATGTCTTTGCTTAGCGGGCAAAACCGAGACAGGGACGAGCGTGGTAGTGCAATTGGGACTCCAAGGGCGAGAGAATTTCCTGCAAGTACATATGATAGGTCTACACGTCCCACGTTCTTGAGGAATGAGTCTGAGGTAGGGAGTGTAGGGGAAGAGGAAGGTGGAGATTTCATCGATGATATGTTGGCTATGCATGATGTGTGTGAAGCCTTGCCTGAGAGAGTTAAGGAGCACCTACCATTTGACAAATTTATGGATTAGAGGAGAGAGCATAGCAGACCCAGGCAGGAGAGAAGGCAAAGAAACTAGAATGTTGATTTGAAGCATGCCACCAGCAAGCTCACTCTTCCTAAGTTTGATGGTAGTGAGAAGGTCACAACTCGAGCTTGGATCAGTAAAGTTGATACTTTCTTGACTCTTAGGTCTATGACAGAGGTGGATGCCATAAAGTTTGCAGCTTTACATATGGATGGGGCAGCCCACGAGTGGTGGCATCATGGGATAGAGTGCTTTGACAGGAAGGATCCAAAATCATATTTCCGGATCTTGCTCAGCTTAGATAGGTGGGAAGTTTGGCTTCTTTCATAGATGAGTTTCTAAGGCTTTTTGTGATGGTTTCTAATGTGACAGAAATGTTTGGTCATGGTATTTATTGAGGGACTTCAGGAGCCACTGAGAGATTGGCTTAAGGCATTTGTTGTATGAAATTTGATGCATTTTTTAACTTTTTGTTGCCTAAACTTGTTTATGGTAGATTGTAGATCTGATTGATTATTATTATTATTTTTAGTTTTAAATAAGATGCAAGATAACTGGTTTGCCCCTTAAAATTTGCTATTTTCAATGTTTTTCAATTTGTCGAGTTTGCACATAGTTTTGGCACAAAATTTGAGTTTGAGGCAAAAAATGGCTTGTTGAGTCTGTGTGAAATCCAGGCCTCAACAAAGTGTTGCCGACTCATTGATGAAGTCTTTTACCACTGAAGTTTTTATGGTATAGGAAAGCAATAGGTATAGCTGCCATCATTAGCTAATTTTTAAATATGTATGTCTCCACATGCAAAGTACTCAACTAGTTGGAGACACCTTGATATGTGTTATATATTTTGCATGTTTTTAACCTCTCGTTAGAGTTGGAATTTTGTACCTTTGTAGATGGTTTTGCAGCCCATGGTTTTATACCTGTTGTGTTGTAATACCACTTAGTGGTTTCCAATATTGATGTGCCTATAAATGCATGACATGAATTTTGGTTAAACAAATTGCAAAATATCATATTGTATTGTGAACATTTGCGTCATATAGTGGGTGCTGTTTTTGCTGGTTGTTTCCTGAAATGTTTTCCCAAGGTAAATCCTCCTATCATACCATACTTTATTTATTTCTGTTGCATCTATGATTCTGTTAGCATTGTTTCTTCTGCATAGATTTGTTGGCATTTTTTCTCTAGATTGAAGTTAGCTTAATTTTCCTATAAGCCACTTTTTTTTTGATGAAAAGTGAACCTTTTCTATATTGTCCATGCAGATGATTCCTGTAGCTCCAAATGATGTTGCTTTCTCAATACATGCAGTACTTCTTACAGCCTTTACCATATATCAAGTTTTAATCTACGAAGTAAGTGAATCTGAAAACTGACACTTGAGTATATTTGAATGAACTCTATACATTTTTCTGTAATTGGCAAACTAAACTTAAAGGAAACTATTGTGTTTAATGACATGTAAACAGCCATAGACAAATAGCATAGTGCATGTAAAAAGAGGCTTATAAAGAAGGAATTGCAATTTGTTTCATGTTGGCAGCGAGGAACACAAAAAGTGTCTAAGACATGCATAGGGATCACTGTCGCAGTGTGGGGTTACGCTGCAATCTCTTTAATCATAGCATGGCCTGATGGATCATGGCTTTGGCTTGTTTCTTGTTTCAAGTAAGTTGTTTTGCACCTTGATATTTTTGTGAAGATACAAGATGTGGAATTCCAGCTTGTTGGAAATCCTTTATATAGATTGCTACTTACTAAATAAAAACTGAAGGGGGGTTTTAATTCCTCAGTTATTGTTTTTCCTCTATATGTTTTGTGCATTTGCATCCACCTTTTGGTATTGGATGCATGTCTGTGTAGGTAAGTAGGGATTATAATTCCCTATAGTGAGACCAAATTTGAATATGAAATGTTTGTGAGAGGTTTACTGAGGCTGAGATGATGAATCAACTTTATCATCACACAAAACTGTGCTGATCTGTAAAGTCTGTATTTTTTGCTACTAGAAATTTACGAGATAAGCCATGTGGCCAATCCAATGAAATTGAACTAAAATCCAGCTTAGGCTGAAAACTAGATGTGAGATATGACAACTAGCTACACCACACGTCCAATATGCAGAATTAGAATGTATGTTTGTTCAAACGTCTTTTACACACCTATAAGAGTTACGACCATTACATTACTTAAAGTGCAAATGTTAAAAGTATTGTCCATTAACAAAGATAATGCATTCCATGAAAATACTATTATAATATGTATGCATTTTAATTTGCACTTTTTAGTGCGACACAACAAAAGAGATGTGGTAAAGTCACTCTTTGAATTAGAAGGGAAGCTCACTTTATGGTAAACACTAACCTGAAATTGAACATGTACTCGCAATCTACAATTTTTACAATGAATTTCGGGATGGTTTATGTTTATGTTGAACAAATTAAATGCATATCTTTGTTTGGTTTTGCCTAGGGTAGAAGGCTAAGACACTATTCAAAACTAGGCAAAGGGTTTTATGTTTCTTGACCAAAAGCAAATCCTACAACTAAAAAGCTTGTTCAATTCAAAATAGAGATTGGGGAGGGAAAGTGCACAGGATTAGATAAATCAATACATAAACACTTGGGGCTAAATAGATCCTGGTTGTCCGGATTCCTAGCTTTCTTTTGTATGTTGCCTTTAAGGTATCTCTTGCCCCCTTGCTGCTTTTCCTCTACTCTGCTAAAACATAGCTCCAAGATGATTTCTTTGCTACTACTAGTGGTTTTAGTTGCTCTTGCTTTATGTTCAATTTTAGTGTTGTTCGAGTATTATAGGTATATTTTGGTAGAATAGCTATGAATGTTTTGCTTCCCAACCATTTTAATTTTTCTTGTTACCTTGACCTCCCTGTGCTGCAAGACCCTCTTATACAATTTGGAATTCACATAAGTCAAGTTTACACCTAAATATGCCAACTTGGTTTGAGTGCACCCTTGCTTTTATGAGTGCAACAACATGGATTCTAAGGTCCCTACCATGAAAATAAATAACTTATAGGGTCGTTTGAATAATATGGCATGCCATACGTAATAAGCATAGTTGCTTTGGGAGTCATTCGGCTTTCCCCTATGTCCACCTCACATTCACTGATTCTCCATTCCTTTATTAAGCCATTGGCTATGCCTTCCTCACTTTTTTCATTTTTGAGAGTTTGCATTTATGCCTATTTTGTGAGGAGTGTTCTCTTACATGGATCTGAAGGTTTCAGTTTGCTAGTTTACCAATGTAAGGTTTTGGCACATGAGAGTGGAATGCTTTACCGTTGACTATATAACAACTGATGGTTTACGAGAAAACTTTAATGACCCTCTTCTAGTTGGGTTGAGACTGCGGAACAATTTTCTTCTTCAAGCTTTTTACTTTGTCAAATAATTCAAATGAAAACCCAGTAAATCTATTCCACCAATTAACAATTGCTATCTCTGGTATGGGAATCTATGTAATTCTATAATATGAAGTCAAGTAAGTGTAAAAGGATAACAATCAAGGTCACTTGCTTTTATGGATATGTACCATTGTATGTGACTGTACTAAGTACACTGATCCTTGATTATATCAAATATGATAATCAATTATAACTATGTAATGATACAGAATGATATTGCTGAGAGAAATGATGTGTTTGGGTGGCCCTAACTTATCTTTATGAGTAGGCAGTTGTACTCACTATTGTTTATAGTAATGTTATTGCAGTCTTGATATGGGACTTATATTTATGTGACTTCCTCCTATATCGCCTTTAGTGAAATGTGTTATGTCTGATTATAGTAGTCATTATATATGATGGTGTATTTATAATACTTGTATTATGCATCCAAGCCTAATACGGCTGCTTCTCAACTTGAGTGATCCCCAAACGGATATGAAACAGCAATGAGAAAATTTGTCCTCCTGCTGTTAAAGTCTGGTTTGATCCTTATTTAATATATATTGAAGAGACATGAAGTGCGGTATTTCATTTCAATTATTTGACAAAGTAAAAAGCTTGAAGAAGAAAATTGTTCCGCGGTCTCAACCCAACCAGAAGAGGGTCATTATAGTGGTATCAGAGCATGATCTTGCCATCCTGCAGGGTTAAAGAAGATATACAAAATTCATAATGCAGAAAGATAAAAGATAAATCAGTCATGAAGCATTTGTGCAATAACAGTTGAAGATCATAAACCAGATGTATATGCAGTTATATAATCAGGCTTATATAGTCCTTAGTACAGATGTGAAGGAGAATTAAAGACAGATTTATAGTAGATCCTAATGGTCACAATGTAGCAATCAGCTTCAGCACATAGTTAGATTGAACCATCAAGCAATCTTCTCAAGAAACATTGATCCTTATACAAAGAGAAAACATAATCCAGCAATCCAATAAATAGATCAAACTTCCAAGGGAAAACACAAGAAGGCAGCAGCACTAGTCCCCTATCAAGTATGCCAACCCCTAGATGGGGCCAAGACGCTGAATGACTGGGTGTTCTTTTTGTGCTCTTGCTCTTTATTGGAAAGGAGAAATACAGGATAAGGATGCATACGTCCTAAAGGGATATCCATAAAGGCTTGGGAAGAGATAAAGTCTCTCCCAAGGATTATAGAGATGGATACGACCTAAAGGGATATCCATAAAGGCCTGCAAAGAGATAAAGTCTCTACCAAGGATTATAGAGATGGATACGTCGTAAAGGGATATCCATAAAGGCCTGGGAAGAGATATAGTCTCTCACAAGGATTATAGAGATGGATACGTCCTAAAGGGATATCCATAGGGCCTGGGAAAAGATAAACTCTCTCCCAAGGACTATAAAGATGGATATGTCCTAAAATGATATCCATAGAGGTCTGGGAAGAGATAAAGTCTCTCCCAAGGACTATAAGGATGGATATACCAAGTAAAAAATATCCATAATGCCTTAGGAGGAGGAGGTCATAATGAGATGGGGACATAGCTTGAGGACCATTCTAGATTGGCCATATAAGGAAAACTAGAACACCAGGGGGTCCTCCTTGAGGAGCATGGAACCTGATTATGAACTCTCCTAAGGATTAGGATTATTCATCAAAACTCAGATCGGAACAAGGCAAGACTTAATAGAGGATGTAATGTCCCCGATTTTAGACTTATGGGATTAGCTTGGTTTGGTGACCCTCACAGGCTAATTAGGCGATCAGAGGGGGTCAGATGGTGGAGCTAGTGTTGGGATTCCATTCTGGAGGTTCAACATATCAGGTCTGCTCTTTGTTCGGATCATTTTGGTCAACTTACTATTTTTAGTAAGTGGTATTTTGGGTATGGCCAAGATTAGTAGGGTGTCTGCACAGAGCGTCAAATATCTCAGGATCGAGTTTTAGAGAATCTCCAGTTTGAGAGACTTACTATTTTTAGTAAGTCTATTTTTAGCAGTGGCTATTTCTGGCAGGGTAGTACCTATTCCTAGCTGGGCAGTTGGACTTGGTGCTTTGTCAGAAGTTTGTTGATTGTAGTCAGATAGTTCAGTGGCTTATATTTTAAATGTGTTATTAAATTAAATTATTTTGATTTAATTTAATAACTTATGACTTTATAACTTAATGTTATAAAGTGAGATTATTTTTTAAAGCCAATTAAGTGAAAATATTAAAAAAGTGCTTTTTCCGAAAAAGCTATATAACCAACTCGAAAAAGCAATTTTCATTATCTTATGCAATCATTTGTTTTCTTGGGATTTGGGAAGAAGACAAACCTGGCTAGGGTTTCAAGGACGGATTCCTCTTTCGTAATTTGAGCCATTATTCTGATGATGGTGAATTTTACAGCTGATTGTTTCTGAGCACAATTCGATGCTGAGGTATATTGGATCTGTGGAAATTAATTCTGTAGTTGTTGCTGATGAAATTGTATTCTTTAATACAATACAAATGAATTCTGGAATAGTTTCTTGGAGGCTATTGGTTTATTTCTGCCTGATTATCGAAAGAGATACAGAGAAGAGGATTATCGTGTGAGTTGCGATTCATATTAAGTGGAGACGTTTTGATCAATAGCGAAATACATTGCAATCTGCCCACATGAATTCAGTGTGTTGGCATGTGGAGTGTAATCCTTGGTGGCTGCATATTCTGGACGGGTTTCAAATACAACAGGGCCGTAAGTCTTGTTTTCTGGGGCGACATTCATTAAGAGCCGATATCTTGTTGTCACTGATCAAAAGGGGAGCCGATATAGTTTGTTAGAGGTCCCGCGAATATTCCATGAGCATTCTCTCTTCCACACGTTAGTAGTGGAAGTTCGGTAGATTGTGTCAAGGACTGTCAGCGCTTAGTCTCCCCTCTCTGCTCACGATTTGTATTTGGGAGCCATGAAAAGGCATTGCAGAGGTTACGTTTCAACACAGGGGCCAGTCACGTCACCACTAGTAGGCGTGTGAAACAACAACAGGAAACGTTAAGCTTTCTAGCTTTATTCTAATGAACATAGCATTTGCAAGGTGGCGGATAATATCAAGTGCATCTAATTTCTATATTGAATAAATGTCTGAATATATTTTGTAATGAGAATAAAACTTGTTAATTTTATCAAGAATATTCAAGTTATTTGCTTGGTGTATCTGGAAGTAGTGAAAATTACTATATTATTGTTTTAATGATCCAATCATTTGAGTGAGACAATATGCAAATTATATCAAATTTAGTATATTGATCCGGAAGAGCCAGATAGGTTCTTCACAGTGGTATCAGAGCTTTCTTCCTGCCATCCTGTGGGGTCTGGATACATTAATTTTATGAAGTTATTTTAAAAGTGTCCAGCACTTCTATTTTCTAGCTATGGATAAATACAGGAGATCCAGTTCCGGAAGTTGTCATAGTAGTAAAGGAAATAGAGCGGAATTAAATGCTTTGGTAGAAAGCATGGAGAGACTTAGATTGCATTAGCAGAGATTGGTAGAGAGGTTGTCGGATCCAGCTATAGTAGATAGGGTAGTGAGATATATGGTCTTTGCTTTTAGAAGGCCGGCATCTAGTTTGCAGGGGAGAAGGCTGGAGTTTTCTTCGACAATAGTCCATGATGTTGATGTTCCTACATCTAGTTCAGCACCTGTTGATCCCATCCGCAGTGGTGGTGATGGATTTATTGCGTAGGAGCCAGTGGATGTTTCAGTGCCATTGGTTGACAGCAGTGCTGAGGATCACCAGGTTGAGGCTCCCAGAGCAGTCACTACGGATTGTACAGAGTCAGTTGATGTTGCAGTTATCACTGAGTATTCATACTCTCTCATGGAGGGAGTTATTATTGGAGATGTTTATGTCAGTTGTAGTAGTGTTGCTCCACTTCAGGAGGCAGTTGCTTCCTTAGGACTGAGGCACTTATAGAGTCTCCCTGTGGTGAGGTTGGTGATCTGGGCATTACAGCGGGGTCGGTTGATGATAGTTCGAGCTCTAGCATTATTGGCGCACAGCTTGACGTTGAGTCATGTGTGCAGAGACACGTGTTCGCAGATGAGATTTCAGTAGGAGATGTGGGAGCTGATAGTATAGACACATCTGATGACACTTTTGAGGATGCTGTGAGTTGCATTGGAGATGACACCCCCTGTGAGATGTTGGGTGATAACTGCGAGGAGTGTATGAGCTCTGACAACTCAGAGATTTATGATAGCAGTCGCAGTGTGGGATCAGTATAGGAGACAGTGGTTTATTCCTGTGTTGAGGATGTGAGCATGGAGCTTTCTAGTGATGACACTCAGGATGAGAGTGTTGCAGCTGATTTGGGTGACATAGTTTCATGCCACACTTTAGTTGATTCACATGACGACATTGAGTCGTGTATGCAACCAGAGTTAGTAGAGGAGATGCCGATAGATGATGTGTACACTAGCATTGCAGATATCTTCGATGTTGAGAGCGAGGACGATGAGTGCTGTAGTGTTTTTGGCTTTCTATATTTGACCTTGGGCGTTGATTTAGCGTTGTCATTTGGCGATGGTGAGTTCCAGGGCTCTGTATTACAGGGACCCATAGATGAGGACAGGGAAGCTTATGAGTGGCAGGAGTTTGTTTCAGCCAGGGCTTCCATTTCTGGAGAGAGGGTTACTTCGTCAGTGACTCATGTGGATGTATCTCAGGGTCTGGAGGTCTGGATTATCAGATAGTTGCTGAGGACGAGGAAGTTGGAGATTGTTTTGAGTCAGTTTAAGTAGCAGCTTCCCTGAATTCAGATAACGATGTGTTTGATGCCTGTACTCAGTTTGTAGAGGTGTACTCAGATGTAAGTACACAGGGAGAGGGTGATCTTGAGGGGAGTTTGTTGGTTACAACTTCCTCTCATAGTGTAGACAGTGCATTTGAGGTTGTTCATAGCCTCATGTTGTCCAGAGTCATCATGTGACTAGCCAGTTGCGAGTTGATGAGAGGGATATTTCTTCTACTCTCGAGCATTTTGATGCCGCTCGTCAGTTGCTGGCTGTTTATGGTTGGAGTACTCCTATGACAGATGAGTCCAGCTGTGGTTACCTTTCATTAACAGAGGTTCACTCTTTGCGTGAGGCTGTCAAAATTTTGAGGCAAAACTATTTACAGATGGTAGCCGACTGAGATCACCTAGTGGACTGGGGGAGTATAGCTTATGAGGCACTGATGGATAGAGAGGAGGTGAGTGAGCTTACTCAGGAGCTCATAGCGACTACTAAGGTTTTAGAGGATACTTAGCGGGCTCTTCAGGAGTTGCAGATTCGATTAGAGGAGGTGACCGTGGAGTTGGAGCATTTACGGTCTACACCAGCCCCAGACCCAGTTCGATTGCACATTGAGGTGGTTGGTGGTGAGTTTGTTCCTACAGTTGGTGATGAGGGACATGATGATGTGGTTGACACACATGTTCAGGAGATGGGAGCACTTGGTACGGATGAGGTAGGAGTACCAGATGAGACAGGCTCTCACGTTGATTTGCTTCCTTTAGCTGGGAGTGAATCTACTTCATCATCTCACATAGCTGAAAGCATGGGACAATTGGCTGTGCCACATTTGCGGGGGGATCAGCTGTGGATGGCAGGGGAGCGAGTTGATGCTTCCACATATAATTTCTACTGCACTGAGTCATTTATGGAGTATCTACTTGAGAGTGCAGACGTGCATCAGGATTCTTATAGAGTGTTTGAGGGTACTCTCATTCAAGGCTCTTGTGCCATTCGGAGGTTGGTCAGGAAGATCGTGGAGACTCTTTCTACTATGATTTCCCACAGGGATTTTGAGGTTGGGTTTGTTGAGAGGGTTGCTCAGGTTCCTACCCAGCCTACAGTGATGGGAAGTCAGAGGTTGGAGCCATCTTTTGATTCTCAGTTTGGTAATGATGAGCCTTTGACAGAGATTGGGGATTCCTACCGGCATTATATGGTGGGGTATGCTCATCATTTTTCTTTTGACCCTCAGGTGGAAGATTTGATCTCATGTAGGGGTAAACTGGCTCCAGTATCCTACCATCCATTATGGGATGGATTAGCACCATTGTTTGCAGATGGATTTGGCAGTTGCAAGTTAGATTACTTGCAGTATCCACACACTCAGGATTGTTTATCAGAGGCCAGAGTTGATAACAGTGATTCAGGCACATTTGGTCACTGTTGTTTTCCTAGTGCAGTTGGGTGTGAGTGTCGGGTTGAGAGGGACTTAGGTTTCGACAGAGTTGTTATTTCAGTTAGGTTGAGTTCCGTTGGGTTGTTTTCAGCATCGACATCTACAGTTGGTTTACAGATGTTGTTTTCAGTGGTGTCTGTTCTGTTGATGTTGGTTCTTTCTTCATAGGAGTTTGGTGAGGATCGGAACATTACTTGTGACCATCCTTGGGATCCGGGTGGTTTATGATGTTGCTTGTTTTTCCTGATTGCTTGAGGACAAGCAAATTTTGGGAAGGGAGGATTGTAATGTCCCCGTTTTTAGACTTATGAGATTAGCTTGGTTTGGTGACCCTCACAGGCTAATCAGGTGACCAGAGGGGGTCAGATGGTGGAGCCAGTGTTGGGATTCCATTCTGGAGGTTCGACATATCAGGTCTGCTCTTCGTTCGGATCATTTTGGTCAACTTACTATTTTTAGTAAGTGGTATTTTGGGTATGGCCAGGATTAGTAGGGTGTCTGCACGGAGCGTCAAATATCTCAGGATCGAGTTTTAGAGAATCTCCAGTTTGAGACTTACTATTTTTAGTAAGTCTATTTTTAGCAGTGGCTATTTCTGGCAGGGCAGTGCCTATTCATAGCTGGGCAGTTGGACTTGGTGCTTTGTCAGAAGTTTGTTGATTGCAGTCAGACAGTTGAGTGGCTTATATTTTCAATGTGTTATTAAATTAAATTATTTTGATTTAATTTAATAACTTATGACTTTATAACTTAATGTTATAAAGTGAGATTATTTTTTAAAGCCAATTAAGTGAAAATATTAAAAAAGTGCTTTTTCCGAAAAAGCTATATAACCAACTCGAAAAAGCACTTTTCATTATCTTATGCAATCATTTTTTTTTCTTGGAATTTGGGAAGAAGACAAACTTGGCTAGGGTTTCAAGGACGGATTCCTCTTTCGTAATTTGAGCCATTATTCTGATGACGGTGAATTTTACAGCTGATTGTTTCTGAGCACAATTCGATGTTGAGGTATATCGGATCTGTGGAAATTAATTCTGTAGTTGTTGCTGATGAAATTGTATTCTTTGATACAATACAAACGAATTCTGGAATAGTTTCTTAGAGGCTATTGGTTTATTTCTGCCTGATTATCGAAAGAGATACAGAGAAGAGGATTATCGAATTTCTTGTAGAGTGCTGCAATTGTGAGTTGCGATTCATATTAAGTGGAGACGTTTTGATCAATAGTGAAATACATTGCAAACTGCCCACGTGAATTCAATGTGTTGGCATGTGGAGTGTAATTCTTGGTGGCTGCATATTCTGGACGGGTTTCAAATCCAACAGGGCTGTAAGTCTTGTTTTCTGGGACGACATTCATTAAGAGCCGATATCTTGTTGTCACTGATCAAAAGGGGAGCCGATATAGTTTGTTAGAGGTCCTGTGAATATTCCATGAGTATTCTCTCTTCCACGTGTTAGCAGTGGGAGTTCGGCAGGTTGTGTCAAGGACTGTCAGCACTTAGTCTCCCCTCTCTGCTCACGGTTTGTATTTGGGAGCCATGAAAAGGCATTGTAGAGGTTACAGTTCAACACAGGTGCCAGTCATGTCACCACTAGTAGTCATGTGAAACAACAGCAGGAAACGTTAAGCTTTCTGGCTGCAGCAAGGTGTTTATTCTAATGAACATAGCAGTTGCATGGTGGCGGATAATATCAGGTGCATCTAATTTCTATATTGAATAAATGTCTGAATATATTTTGTAATGAGAATAAAACTTGTTAATGTTATCAAGAATATTCAAGTTATTTGCTTGGTGTATCTGGAAGTAGTGAAAATTACTATATTATTGTTTTAATGATCCAATCACTTGAGTGAGACAATTTGCAAATTATATCAAATTTAGTATATTAATCCGGAAGAGCCAGATAGGTTCTTCACAGAGGAGAAGGAAAGTACTACAATACATCAAGATAAGTTTCATCTTTGAATTATTCTTAGTATTTTAAATTAAATATTATATCTTCAGATTTGATAAGGTATATTTGTAAATATATCGCAGTTCTAACCTCAAGTTGAAATCACCATTTCAAGGTTGTTGGATTGGATATTGGAGTTACATAGCGAGGTACCACTCACACCGAAGGTTTGAATAGCTTGAGGACAAACAATTTTGGGAAGCGCAGATTGTAATGTCCCCTTTCTAGAATGGGATTTAATAATAAATAATAGTTAAATAATAAGATTTCATTAAATAAATAATGTTAATGTTAAAATTAATAATAATATTAAAACATAAAATAAATAAATAAATAATAATAAATACAATTATAATTACAATATATAATTAATAATAATTAAATTAAATATAAAAATAATAAAGTTAATAATAGATTATAAATTATAATTATTAATATATTATTAACATAGTAATATAATAAATAAAATAATATAATTACAATCACAGTGGATATCGACTCAGGTGGAAATAACAATGACGTCCAAATCTCTACATACGGTAATAGCAATACTAAACACGATTGATGAAGACAAAGGATATAATTACACATAAGGTTATAGTGAATCAGCGATGATGAAGTAAAGACTATAGGGCATTGAGTATAAGTATTACGAACTTGTGGATATAGACAGTGAACATATGAATCAACTGGTTAGGGTTTGGTCCCACGAGGAGGGCTTCAGGATCTATTTTATGGAATAGGTGGTCCCATGAAGTCAAAAAAGAGTTTACTATAGGTTTAATTGGAATCTTCTCATCAAAAGTAGCAGCCCCTACTTTTTAGGGTGTAGATTTGAGTGGGTGGAAAAGGTGGGGGCCTAGAAATTGCCCCACCACCTTAGGCTTTTTTCCTACCAATTGTCAATCATATAAAAATTTCTAATTCTTATCAATAAATTTTTAATTTTTATTTATTTATTTAGTCATGTTAATAGAATATGTTAAATTAAAAAAATTCATGAGACCACCCACTTTCATAAATTGTGGAGCTTAAACTTTTAAGAATAAACTCCACTACAAAATTCATGGGACCTCCCACTTTAAAATAATCCTACAAAATCTCAGTAGCACCCGCTGAAATTGTTTAGGAAGCCCCCCTCCATGGGACCGCACCCTTACAGTAGATTTCCACGATAGTAGCATAGACTCCCGGCTCCCATATATTTCATATGTCAAACGATGTAAATTAATCATTGCACATATTAATATAATAAGAAAGAACTAATTGGCGATCTAGCAAACAAAGGTGGTGATTAGTCTTAAAGGTAATTAATGAAACAAAAACATTGATAAAAGAAGAGTCACGACCCCTACCAAAGGGTCTTTGAAATATATATATTATGACGTGATTTCATTCTCAAAGGGCATTCAGAAACTATTCAATAAAATTCTTCAGATTCGGGAAGATTACAGGCACTTAGAAAAGGGGATGCTGGACAGTATATCTGTGGTAAGTCCTTTATATTGATGAAAACATATTGATGTACAGCAATGAGGCCTAAAGGAGTGGCGTGCATTCATCCATTGTGAACGGGAGTATCTCCATATATACTATAGTCTTTGTGAATGATTGTGGAATTAATAGAACAACCTAATCATACTAAGGAACAGAGATCTGAATATTGTTTTGCAGTTACTCTTTCATTGGGTTTTGGTCAAGCACTAAATCTCTTGTTCAGTCTCTGCAATTATATTAGTTTCTCCATGAAGATTTCATAGAAAACTACTCTATAGTGCTGTAGTATTTCAGTCATTACTTCATCAAAAGGTCTGTAATATTTTCTTAATTATTGCCAATACCAATTAAGGCCCCATAGGATCACTATACATGCATATACCAAAAGTGTCAAGCTAGTTTAAAATACCTATTTTGCAAGCAAGGAAGCTTTGCTGTTCAGAAATTACAAATTGTTTGACAAATAACTAAGATTGGGAAAGGTGAAAAGGCAGGGACATTAAATAATCGCTGCTTATGGATAAAGGACTATCACCACCAAATAGCAAAATTACTATCATTAAATGAAGGCTCATATCAGAATTGATGCTTTATAATCTTTGCAAGATAATAGATCAATTATTGAATCTATAAAACACAAATATTAACGATATACACCTCTTCAATTGGCATTTAATACACTCATTTGTAGAATGGTATACAAATTATGGGTTTTTGTAATGTTCACTGTTTTCCGTATGCCACTATAGCTCACATCTCAAGATGACTATTGAACACAGTGGTACAACTGCATGCATAAATATATGCATGTGCAGATTGATAGATGGATATAGAGAACATTCCTTTTGATCATGAATGTAAAACCAAAGATAAATGTTTTGTATCTAAGTCACTTATGGATCAATGCCTCTGTCTGTGGAAAATACTGAATGCTAATTTTGTTGCTGGGTGTCCTAACTGTTTGATTATTTCCTTATGCACCTTTCAGTTAGTGAAACTGTTTGGGAAGCTTCTGAAGATGAGATTCTCAAGAAACAACCTCCATATCTGGATTGGCTTGCTCCCATCTTGATGCTAAATCTACGAACTATGAAGGGAAAAATGTAGAAGACTGCAAAAAATAGGAAATAAGCATACTAGACACCAAGACAACTTTGACCTTTCTACTTGCCCATCAATAAACTTCGAGATCAAAATATATAGCATTAATAAACAACTTTTCAGTTGAAACAAAGGAAAAAGAAACAGCACTCTCAAGAGATTGTAGAAATGATATACTGATATACTGTATAGAAGGAAAAGTAATTACTGAGCATTAATTTTCAAATATGTCATGTCCCCATTTTGGCTGACCTCGTTTAGCATGCCAGATTTGCCTATCCCCGACTCTCATAGGCAAATGGTGGAGAGAGAGAGAGTCATTTTTGCAGATCAGATGGTTATATTGGCTTTTGGAGAAGTTTAAGAGGTTATATTTTATTATTATAAGTTATCGGGGCCTACATGTTCTAATTTTAAGTTGAGTTGCACTTTTTGATTTATAATATTATTTTATTATAAAAAGTGCTTTTTAATGAGATTTTATAAAGGAGAGTTCTAGAAGTTCCTGGAAAAGTGAATAAATAGAGGGCTAGGCCTCTCATTTGGACAGGCTTGATTTGATGTCTCTTCTACTTCTTCATTGTGAAGACATTTGTGATCTTTTGGATCTGCAAATTATTATTCGATCTTTGGGAACGAATCACTCCCCTAGATTGGCAATTTTGAGGGTGTGAAATATCACTTGAATTATTGCATTTTTGGAGTTGGTACTCAGCCATCTCAATTGTGCTTCATTGAGAACTTGTTTGAAGGGTTTGCAATTGTTGGAATAAGGTTTGAAAATTCATCATTGGCATTGGTGAATCAATTTGGCAAAGGATTGAAGACAAATTTGATCATTTTCAGAATTGCCATAATCAGGGTTTGAACCAAGAAATTGTTCATATCTTCTCAACCCCTTGGAGAATCATTTTGTGCTTTGGTAGGGTTACTACCTAACCCTAGGCGCCCAAGTTCATGCCCTTTTGGGGCCTTAAAGTCTCTGCAATTATTTTATACAGAGGCACATATTCAGACTGCCAGTATCAGGGTTTGGACTCATACTTTTGCTCATATCTCACACACGGGCTGGAGAATAATTTTATGCTTCCGGGAGGTTACAATATAACCCTAGGCGCCCCTGTTCTTGGTATTTTCGGCTGCCAAAGGTGCAGGGATTATTTTTAATAGGGGCCGTACAATACAGTACAGGTATGGCCTGTACCTGCAGATTTCCAGCAGCGTTTTGGGGGATCAGTTTGGGTGCGGTTGGAAGTCTTCTACAGCGGTTTACATCTTCAGATTTCAGTCTCCAACAAGGGCTTCGAAACAGGTTTCTATGATCTGAAAATACATGTTACTTATGATGAATTTGCTGTGGTAATACCAGTCAGTGCATGTTAATTCCAGTCAATCATTTGTTGTTAGCTGTCATAAAATTTGAACTGGTTATTATTCATGTCAAAGCATAGCATTGTCAAGGGTTTGCTGCCTTAGAAGTGCACATTGTGACAGTTCCCTCAGTCTGATATTGTAATACAGTCCAGTGCATCATAATCAGTTTGGTAAATCAGATTTGTACGCATTGATATGGTTTGAATATGAGGGTGTATACAAACTATGTTAGTAATCAAAGGCATATGTATTAGACATCATAGCCCATTGTAATCAGTCTTTATAATCAGAATTGTATGCATCCATAGGAAGGCATTAATATATGAAGTTTTATATGTTAGACACACAGTCCATACAGTCTGAAAATGATCAACTGAAACTATATGTGGTAGCTGGGCTGAGGTAGTTGTAATTGCATTGGCTAGGGCATTGTCAAAGCATGAAAAGAAGAGCCTAACTTTGAAGTTGATTATTGTATGTCATACATATATATTCTGTGAATTATAATCAGAAGTTAGTGAGTTCCAGATTTGTTAGTATTGAGGCTCCACATTGTTTAGAGATTCATTGCAATTCATTACTTATATATTGGCATTGCTATCCAAATTGCATTTGGTTATCCAAGAACTATTATCACATTGGGAATACATCATTTAAAGCAAGAACATTCAGTTGCTTGCCAAGTGTTTGATGAATTGTTTCAGATCATTTTGAGGGTTTAGTGACCTATATAGTACGGGTCATTACAAAATACCAAAACACAGAGATTGTTGGCCTTGAAATCTTTCAAATACTTGCAGGAAGTGAAACTAAGGTTAGACTTGGGACTTCTGTAGTTCAGAGCTAAAGGTAATGAGTTAAAGGGTATCCCCCTTTTTCATTGTCATTTAACTTTTCTATAAGGTTTTTTGATTGCATGTTAGCTATTAGAATCTGTGACTGCAGTTGGATTAAGTTATATCAATGGTTCTCGCGGTTTTTCTTTGTTGTTAGTGTATGTTAGATGCCAAGGATTCCAAAAAATTGCTGCATGACAAGGAAGGATCCATTACTTTTGAGCTTTTCTTAGCCAATTTTTGAATCACGCATACATTTTGATCTAATACGATCAACGGTCCTTGGATGTTTTTTGTTGGACTTTGTCAGTCCTACTTTTTGAAAGACTGCCAAATATTTTTTTAAATCTGCGCTGGCCTCCTTTTCGAGATTTTGCTCATGATAGAAAATTTGGTGAGTATGAAGGCAAGCCATCAGATATGCAGATTTTGCCACATCTACAAGTGGTATAATCCTTTTGTAAATCCCTTTCTAGTCTTCTAAATTTATTCCTTGTTGATTCTTTTACATATTCAGAGACCTTCAGATTGAATTGAACCTTTGTTTTGAGTGATATTATCATTTGAATGATGCACAATGCTCAGGCTACTCAGCCTTTGCCTTAGGCAAAAATTGGTTTAAATTTTCAGAGGTAAAAAATCCCTTGGAGCATCAGCCATAGCATGGAGAGGCTCTGTTGTATCTAACAAATGCGAATAGGCCCCTTTAATTCCTTTGTCAAATGCCCACTGCATGTTGTTATGGTGTAGAAGGCTATACAGTTTTATGGCTGTACAGTTCATGTGAACAAGCATGTAAATGGTTTTTTAGGCTATAAGAGTACACATACAAATTTTGGTTCATTTATAAATTTCTATGGATGCTACACATACCTTATGCATTTTGGTTTTAAGGTACTTTTAGTCCAATGTAACTACTATACAATTATCATTAAATGAACATTTGTCTTATGTAATGTTGCTTGTTTTTACAGCCTAATCCAAGTTGTCATGACTGCTATCAAATACATTCCTCAGGTAATAGAATCTTTCCATTTATGATTTCTTAGTGGGGTTATTTTTTATGAAACATGCTGGTGGTCCTCATGTTACTGTAACTTGTCACTTTTCTTTTTATTTGTGGCACAGAAATTTTTGTGAACTAGCAAACAAGGGTTAATAATATACATCATATGATACAAGGTGAAGGGTTAATGTAGGATATAAGTTGTAGTTATACCATCTTGTAGGAAATTAACAAATGATCTATTGAGTTCTCCTTCTGACATATCCCATAGATATTTTGTTGATCAAGCACATGCTGAAGATTGTGTAGATCAGTGGTTAATGAAGATATTTTGAGTAATTTGTAAAAGGGTAAGTAATGTTGTGCAGATAGGAGGTCTTCCTGTCTAAAATTAAGATTGTTTGAAATAAAGAAATTCTGGTTTATCTGAATGACACAAACACACTCTGAAAGGAAGATATTTGTAAAATGAAAATCTGAATTACAGAAGCTCTGAAATGAACTGGTCTGATATGAGCATTTGTGAAATAAAGATTTGAAATTGGGTGTTCATCTCAGCCTGTTGATTCCATGGATTTCCCAGCTTGTGAATCAAGAGTACAAAATTGATTTTGAATTGAGGGAATTTTAGCTTCATTTAACTTGTATCTGGTATTAAAAGCTTGCTTCTTGCATCATATCTAATGCCTATAAGTTCATGCATTAAAGAAATTGTAAGAACAGATCAGCCTATTCCATTTCATGATGCACATTTCAAAGATGATTGCCAGTTTGCTTTTTTTTCCATTTATTGAGGTTTTCATTTTGTCTTGGTGCATCCTTGACTATTTAATGTGATTGAATAATGATGTACTAGGGCATGTTTCATGTATTGCAGAAATCCCCTGAACCATTTTAAATCACTGATGTTTTCTTCTCTTCAATTATAGAATCTTTGCGTCCATTGGAATGATGAATTGTATGAACTATGAAGATCCAATTGGCTATTTAGGAAATGTCACTTCTTTCTGATAAAGTTTGTATTGACAAAACTAAAGCTAAGAAGGGAGACATAAGTTAGATTAAGAAATATAGGTCCATAATAGAACAAAAAAAGAACTTCGCAAGCATAAGCAAGAATACTTATATGTGACCAGTTAGGCTAATACAATAGTATTCCTCTATGGCTGGGTATTTTTTCTTTCTATCCTCTATTCCCTTTGGCCCATAGTCTTGCTACCTTCAAACTAGTTCTATCCTATGTTCCACGGTGTTTCGGGGTCAACAGGGGATGGTGGTATATATATATATGTGTGTGTGTGTGTGTGTATTAGAGAGAGAGGTTAAAAAGAGTGAGAATTATGTCAATAACTGATAACAATAATATCAACATGTAAATAAGTCATGATAGCAATAATATAAAAGCATAATAAATTCCAATAAAGCATTATAACAGCAACCGTAGGCATCAAAAAACCATGGTCTACAATATCTTAAAGTCTCAAACATGTATCTAGAAGTCTCAAACATCAAAATACAATAGTCTATGAAACTAAGCCTCATTTGGGCTATCAATATCCAAAGACTCAAAACCATGAGAGGCACTATCACCCTATGGTAGAAGTGGATACATTTGAAATTAGATAGCTGTGTTGATTCTCATACATTTGAAATCTGAATTTATTGTTTTGATTCTCATATAGAGGTATAGAAGCTAACAAAATTGAAAAAAAAAACTTGATTTTTTTAACTTTTTAATGACTGGGTTCCTGGCCGATGGCTAGCCATCCTCGAAACGTCCCCCAACCCTCTTGGGGACGGCTAGCCGTCCCCAAATGGCAAGGGACGTTTCTTTCCGTTTTGGTCAATTTCTGCTAATCGGGGATGGGAGGGCGACATTTCCCTTGCGTCCCGCCATCTTGGAAATGCCGCGGGGATGGGACATGGGGGTGCATCCCCATGTAACCCTGGTTATATCTTCTTTACATAAGGTCCGCACAACAAGATCTTTTTGTGCTTGGGTTTGATTGTTGTTGACATTTTAGTGTGCCTTTGTATTAGTGATCTAGTAAAAAGTACCCATCCACACTAGATAAATCAGTGGGTGTGTAGGTGTTTGAACTTCTTGATCCATGTACCCGATGAAATTATGAATGATTCCTGACTATTTTTTAATAGTTAGATACCATTTGGACTAGATAATATTTGGAATTCCTATACTAAATCAAGGCATTTGTAATATTTTGTGTATCTTATCCGTGCAACAAGAAACTTTCAATTAATGCCCATTTGGTTTGTTTGCCTACCAATTCCTTGATTTTGTTTTTATTAAACTTTCTAGCTGAGAGTTTTATGTAATGTCTCCTTTTTGGGATGATATGGTTTATGATTGGATTAGCCTATTATTGGCCCTCGTAGGCTAAGATTGATGGTTGGAGGGTCCTAGTTGGCAGCACAAGAGGCTTATTCCCATTTCGGAGGTAAAAAATGTTTAGGATTGCTCTTCATTTGGTTCAGTTTGGAACACTTACTATTTATAGTAAGTCACCTTCTCAGTGAAGTCCAGTGTTACTATTTATAGTAAGGCACCTGGAGGTGATGGGTTTGTAGTGTCAATATCGTAGTTCAGTTGGTTTGGCCAGTTGATGAGTATTTATGGAGTTATTATCATTAAAGTTATTTTAATGATAATAAATTATTATAAAATCATAGTATAAAGTTTTATGTGCACTTTATATCCAATGGAGCCACGACCATTCATTTAAGTGACTTAAAGTGCAATTAATGATTTTAATATTTGAGGCCCATTTATTAATGCACTTTATAAAGTCAAAAAATGTCAAGAGCCTTGTTGGCACTTGGCTGAAGGTAATGTTTTTTCCCTCTTGAAATGTTTGAAATTTGTTTTTTTTATAATTTTTCCAGAATTTGAATTAACAATGACAACCAATTATTTCTAACTCCCAATCTCATCAAATAATCAAACTCAGTAATTTGACAATGTTTAAATAACATAACATGTAATAAAAATTATATGAGCACCTTTTTTAATAAATTGTGGCATGCCAAAGATAGGACACAGCCATTAGGAAATGTACGCTGCTATTGGTAGAGGTTTACACCCTCCAATGAAAGTCGCAGCCCTCAACAATCAACACGCAGCCTCCATTTGATTAGTCACAGCCTCCAATGAGTAACCTCAGCCCCCTAAATTTGTAACGCAGCCTGCTGTGAAAGAAATGCAGCCTCCAGATGAGGTACGGACAGACTGTGAGATGTTACGCCAGCCTCCAGATGTTTTTGCAGCTTCTTTTCAATGAAAGTCTGCAACACTTAATTGCCTTACGCTGCCTTCAGATGGATCGCAGCTCATGTAGAAGATGAACAGGCTTCTACCAACACAATGATCACTAGGAAAGAAATCGAATCACCAATTATACTTCAGAAATTAATCAAATCTTCTCAAATTTGATATACTTCAGCATCAAATTCGAATTCACAGGACCAGAATTGTATCTTTAAAATTCAGTGGCAAAATTCACCATCAACCAGTGATGATTCAAATTGCAAAGATGAGGAATCAGTCCTCAAACCTTAGCCATTCTTCTCCATTTCCAAATTTCACAAAAAAACATAAGTCCATAATGAATTCTTTTTTGCCCAAAGCATTGCTTTTATAATAAAAGATATCTTCTCTCACACACTTTTCACTTACGAAAGACTTTGCTTTATGTGCACATTTGAAATGTAATAAATTATTATATTTCTCTTCACTTTAATGCTGAAAATGACCCTTTTATTAAAATAATGCTATTTTGACACATAGGGTCCCCGTTTTATGAGCTCAAGATTTAAAACTTCTCAACCCGGTTCCAATGAGCTATAACACTAAGATGCCCAGAATACATTCCCAATAAAAATGGCAACCTTAGCCGATTTAATTAAATAATAATCATAATTCACCCATCTTGCGAAAACAACTGAGGAAGCATCAGAATCAAAATTTGACAGCACAAGAGTGATCCTGATGATGAATGAACTTGACAGGGTGACTTACTAAAAATAGACGCTCCCTTCAAGAATCTTGGAGTCCAAACCGGAAGCTGGAAATAAAATCTGAAAGCATCATAGAACTCCTCTAAATCCTCTGAGCTCAGTAGAACCATAAGTTGACTTACTATAAATAGTAAGTCCTTCAAAAAGGGGCCAAAACCCACAACAGGGTCCTCTAATCACCAGCATTAGCCTACAAGGACCCAATGATAGGCTAAATTCACTAACTCCAATGCTAGCTCAAAATGGGGACATTACAAAAAACAAATATAAAGTATGTTTTAAAATGATTATTAAAAATATTACTTTTGAGGGGCCATCTGTTAAAGCATTCAATGAAATTGAAAAGGAAAAAAATTATATAATTTTAAATGATTTAAAGTGCACATGAAGGAAATTGGCCTCTTGAGGAAAATATATAAGGCTTTTGAAAAGAAAGAGAAGACATTCGCTCATTTGACAATTGAAGGCTTCGAAGTTTGTGTTTGTGTTCTTCTAATGGAGAAGTAAATACCAAGGTTTGCTGGTATTGGCATTGGAGAACAAAGATTCTTCATTGTTTTAGCATTCTAAGGTTGTGAAAGACCAACTGAAGTTTGCCTGTGGGATTGGCTTTATTCAGAAGTCAACATTGTGTTTCATTGGGGATTATATCAAGGATTTTGAAGAATATTTAATTGCCGATCAGAAGTTTGAGGATTAATTTTGGAGAATACTTGTTGCTGGTTGTATGTCATTCTTTTTCAGCACGCGGGGTTTATATTGTGCATACCTGGAGCTGAAAGTTGTTCCTTTTGGGGTGGCTAATGGTCTGATATAAGTTTGTTGCATTTGTTTGTTGAAGAATTCATCTGTTGATATTCATCCTTTCAAAGGGTTTCAAGGCATGTATTACCTGTGAGTTCATTAATTGTAACTCCTAAATTTTTTGGGTATTGTTGTTTTAGATAATAGGGGTTATTTAATGAATTGGGTTGTCATTATATTATGAAAAAATTCTGAGTATTCAAGTTGGTATAAAAATCTGGAATTTTCAGCTGTGTATTTTCAATGCAATTTCAGTTTTGAGTTGGAAAAATAATTATTACAATATCTTTTATTTGCTGCATTATATTGTCATATCAACATTGCAAATATACCTCATTCATTCATAAAAAAAAACACAAACAAGACAGAAAATTTGTATTTACAAGAATTTGCCTAGAGAGGGTTCTTATTTATCCTTTCTAAACTTTCTCCTCCCTATTCTCGTTTTTCTTTTTATTTCTTTGATAATGTTTAGTCTTTTGTCTCCCTTTATCAATGTTGTGTTTTAACCTTTTTTGAGTACCTACTATGTAGATCATTTTTCTCCCTTTTAGCTTCCTTGAAAAATCCCCCTTTGAATCTTTGGCTTTGCTGTACCCAATATGAAAACTCCTGTGATTGTGTTGCATGATACCTATTTTCCATTGTTAATTTAAATATCAGTTGTGTCAAATCCAGATCCATATAAATAGTCACTCTTGAAAAGTGATAATAGTATCGTGTCTTATCCACTTTTTTATTTTACTTCTGGACAAACAAGTTTTTGCAGATTGATCATGATTGAAATATTATGAGTTAAAAATAATGTTCTCAACTATGGTGGCTGTGACAAATGGAGGACAGTGGAATGATTCTAAGAAGTATTCTTGGAATGTTAATGTCATATCTGAATTTCTTTTGCCAGTAAGCATGGCAGTTTGTTCAAGAAAACAATATATGCAAATTCACATTGAGTATTATCTTTCAAATGAATGACAGGGAAGGTGTGATTACATTCAAAGATCTATGTCCAAATGCTAATTTAATGGTTTTTGTGAGTGAATGGAGCTCCATTATATTATCATATCAACATTGCAAATATACCACATTCATTCATCAAACTGACACAAACAAGGCAAAAAAATTGTATTTACAAGAATCCGCCTGGAGAGTGTTCTTACATTTTGTGTTCGTCCTGCTTAATTTTTTTCAAACTTATGCTTTTTCTTACCCTTGGCATCATTTGTAGGCAGAACTGTCTGTTTCATTTTGGGGGGAAGAGTTGCAGCTTGGGCTAAAAGGAACCAATCCTCCTATGTGTGTTGTATAGAAAGTGCTCATGTGATCATAGGATATGATGCCTTAAATTCAAGGATGTCTTTGTTCAATTGCTGATACATGCGTGAAAGTAGATTGCAAACTTGGGAAGTCATTGAGGACATGTGATTTTTTCTTGTCCTCGAGTAATCACAAGTTTAACTCATCAAAATCCAGTGTTGATTTTTTGCCAAGTTTTGCAACTTGACTTGCTATGCTGTAAAATCCCAACTATAAATTTGACCAACCTTTTTTTGCTTTTCTTTTCTATTGGAAGTTCAGACATAACAATATAATTTTCTGCGTTTTCTGAGGTAATGCTATTTGATTTTGGCAAGCTTCTATTCTAAGGTTCTCTGCATGCAAACTACTAATCAAAGGGAATATAAATAACAAAATGAGCAAACATAAATAGAGTTTTCTTAATTTAATTTCTGCTACAGAAATACATATGTATTGTTTTAATTTTCTTACCCCATACAAAGCTAGAGAAACTGAAACCTTGATTCACTTGCAGAACTTCCACTGACCAGCATCTATGAATTGGTAAACTTAGAATATACTCAGAGTATGTGCAGAGGCTTTCAATGAATATTAGTAACAGTGAATATAGATTCCTCTACATTGCGGCTGCACAGAAGTCTCCCAATCTTCATTGTTGCAAACTGGTCTCAATATTCCCTTACATATAGCCTGTGAACTGAATTCTATAGCACGAATAATAATCATCATCAGCAGATTAAAGACTTATGCCTGAGTGAGAAAGATGGTGGCAGCTATAAGTCCAGTGTCCCATCATTTTAAACCATCGATCTGCTCTTGTAGAATTCCCATGACCTTCCAAGGGCTAGCAGCTTACTCCCCTTTAAGCGACTTGAAGAAATGCAACTCAGTCTGAAATATCCCTTCCAAATCTTGCTCTGGCACCCCCTTTTATTATTGCAGATTCACATACTCATGTCTTGCTATTAGGAAAGAAACATTAAAATAGATAGACCCCCAATCTCATGCTAGTTGGTCAGCATTGACTCCTTTCCTCACATCCTGCCCAGAAAGCTGGCTGCAACTGGTCTAAAATAAATTAGTTTTCTATTCGATCAGGAGTTTATACTTGGGCTATGGCCAGAACCTCCTCATGCACTTTTTATTCCATAAATTCATTCAGTAGAAAAAATATGGCGTCCAAACTCTACCAATTGATCACCAATTATCATCATGAAGCTTGTCTTTGCCCAAAAGATATTACAAATTTCAAAATTCCAATCGTTTAATCCCAAGGGAGAAATCTGAGTGATCCCTCTTGCGATTGGATAGGGTAGATAATTTCACTACTGAATCTAACATCCCTTAGGGTTTTTGTGCTAGTGTTTGGCTCTTCAAGCAGCTCCTCAAATCCAATTAGAAGAAATAATTCAAGCATAGTGAAAAATGAGTTTCAAAATGTTCTTTTATGATAACTCTAGGAAGGCTCTTGAAAGACTTTTCAGATTCCCTCACTTTTTAATATTTCATTAAGTCCCAAACATAAAGCGACTTTAACATTTCTCCTTTAATATTTCACGTAACTCACTTTATGTCACTTTGTTAAATTAATTTAATAAGATTACCCTTATAATGTAGTTTGTCGGATAATATTGAATAACATTACAAGAATAAGATAGGCTAAATGATCTCTTGGGGTACTCCTTGGAAGGGGACATCATAGTCCTCCCCTCTCAAAATTTCTTGCCCTCAAGCAATTGTAGATTAGAATGTTGAAGAATCTGTTCCCCCTCCTGAGTTACATCCTCAATGAGCAAGCTTTTCCATAAGAGATACTTCTTAATCACTCTGCCCATCAACCTCCTCTCTTTGACATCCAAAATCTTCACAGGAACCAATATCAATCTACCCTCCTCATCCGATGGTCTTTTCTTAGATGATGATGTGATTTATTGCCCTGATGCCTTCTTGGGGCATGATACATTGAACCCATTATGAATCCTTCTATTCTCCAACAGGTCTAGTTTGTAAGATACTTCCCCCACTCTTCGAAAATCTTGTAAGGGCCATAGAAGCAAGGTTTGAATTTCTTTGCACCACTCTTCTTAAAGGAAGATTGCATGTAAGGCTGAAGGCACAAGAAAACCAAGTCCCGTCACCTCAAAGCTTCACTCAACCCTTTGTCGATCTGCATATATTTTCTGTTGATTCTGGGCACTCTGACGATTATTTTGAAGTGTCTTAAGGATGTCCTAGCTCTCTTGAATCCTATCCTTATCTTTGGGAGTCTTGCTATCACCAAAGGCTAAATCCCTAAATGATGGAGCATTGTATCCATACAAGGCACTGAATGAAGTCATCCAAACTGACATTTTATAGTTGATGTTGCAACAATCCTCACCCAAATGCAACCACCTGCTCCAAGCCTTTTGCTTCCCTGCTACATAGTTACGCAATTGTTCACATCTCTTTGCCCATCAGTTTGTGGGTGGTAACTTGTACTTTAGATCAATTTTGTGCTAACCAATTTAAACAATTCCTGTCAAAAGGTACTCAAAAATCTGATGTCTCAATCATTGACAATATTCTCCAGCAACCCATGGAGTCTGAACACAATCTGAAAAACAAATCTACAAGATGTGGCACTTCAAACTCCGATGAGATGTCAAAGAAGTGAGAAAATTTGGTTAATCCATCAACTACTAAAAAGATGCAATCCCTGACCTATACCTTTGGTAGACTAGTGATAAAATCCATAGATACTCTCCTACTTCTGTTTTGGAATAAGTAATGTGTGTAGCAATTTTGTTAGGAAAGTGTGTTTTGACTTGTTTTGTTGACAAATCATGCATTCATGTTCATGTCTCGAGACATCATCCTTGAGACTGTTCTAAGGGAATCTCTCTCTAACCTGCATATATGTCTTGAAGTACCCTAGATGTGCTGCAAGGGGTGTATCATGAATGGATCTCAAAAGTTCTTTCATCTTAGATTCAGGAACCAAATTTTTTTTGTCATTGTAGTAAATAACATCATGTACCACCCTTTACTTGTCATCATGATTTGCCATCCATAATCTTGCATGTTTGTGTTTTCGAAATATTCAACCAAAAGGCAAGCCTTCCAATTAGCTGAGATTTCTGCCAAGGAACAAATAGTGGGCTTCTTGGAAAGAGCATATGCTACAAACTTCTTTTTCTCCTTAACATATTCTATAACAAAATCATATGCGTGCACCTTGCAAACCCACTCTTGTTGTCTCTCATTTAAATCTCTCTATTCCAAGAAGTATTTCAGGCTATTAACATCGTTTCTATGAGCAAATTTTCCACCTACTAAATATTTCCTAAATTTTGCCAACACATACATGATGGAAATCATCTCCTTAATCATCTCCTTGTCTCTCAGCATGTTGGAGCTTCCAGCTCTCATAGGCAATGGGTGCATGTTTTGCATCAACACTACTCCAAACCCCTCACCTAAAGAATCAAAGTCTAAAAACAACGGGCTGAAAGAAATCCAGTAAAGCCAACACAAGACAAGTACTCACCACCTCCTTAAGCCTGTCAAATACCTTTTGAGCCTTAGCCATCCACTTGAAAACCCCTTTCTTGGTGATATTTATAAGTGGTGCACCAAGCTAAGAAAACTCTTTAACAAATCTCTATAATAACGACACAAGCTGAAGAATCCCCTTAACTCTATTATTGTCCTCATTAGTGGCTACAAAATAGCTTTCTCTTGGTGTACCTGAATACCATTGGCATTGATCACATGCTTGATGTAGAGAATATTAGTCATTCAAAACTCGCATTTGGAAGCATAAGCATACAAAGACTGTTCCTCCATGATACCCAAAAGCTCGTCAAGATTTTTCAAATGTCCCTCCCAAGTCCATCTACACATGAGTATGCCATCAAAGAATACTGAAAGGAATTTCCACAACTGTTTGTTAAAAATGTGGTTCATGCAAGTTTGGAAGGTGGCTAAAGTGTTACTCAACCCAAAGGGCATGGCCAAGAACTCATAATGCCCATAGTGACACTTGGATGTTGTCTTATGAATGTCCTATTTCCTCACTTTGATTTGATGATACCTTGATCGAAGATCAATCATCAAGAAGTGTATTTATCATGCAACTCATATAACAACTTGATGATCCTGGGAATAGGGTACTTGTTCTTGATGGTCGTTTTATCCAATGCATGGTAATCTATATACATCCTCATAGTCTTGTCATTCTTCACTAGAACAATTAAAGAAGCAAAGGGACTTGAGCTAGGTCTAAGATGCCCCATATCCAGTAACTCCTTAATGGCCTTTTCTATCTCCTTGAATCTCTTCGGGTGCCTATAAGGAGTGGCGATGATGGGCTTGGTGCCCTCCTCTTGCTCAATAACATGCTCAAAGCCCTTGTCTGGAGGTCTCCTTGGAGCATTCTCACCGAAAACAAAATTGTGCTTGTCTAAAACTATTCTGAATATCCAAGTGATATTGGTCACTTTTGTCCATAGGGGCCTTGGATGAAATCAAACACTGTGCTGCCCACACTAAATCACCATGTCTAAAAATACTCTCCGTTCTCTTTGCTGATATGATCCTAGGACCACTATTGGACATACCTCTCAAAACAACTTTCTTACCATCCACCCTAAACTTAGACACCACAGTTTGAAAATTCTGAGAATACTTGCCTAGTGAGTGAAGCCCATTGGATGCATAATATAGCATTAGTATCTCCTAAGTCAATATCATAGAAGTCATCAATGACAATGTAATTGCTTAGCGTAATTTTCGGTTGGGTGCAAGCCATGTTAAAACCATCTTTTACCTTAACATTTAAGACCTCTTTGCCACCAATCATGAATCTATGAAGTTGTGGGTTGTCCCACTGTCCACTAAAACAGTCACATGATGCCCTTGCAAGACTCCACAAACTCTGAATGAACTAAATCTAGGGGTGCTGGAAAGAGAAGAAATGGTTTCACCTTTCATCCCCTTAGGTGATTGCTCATTATCTCTAATCTTCTCATCATTTGTATCACTTTTTTCACTATCTTGTATCTCTTCTTTCTCTTACTCCTCACCATCTGAGACTACCTCAATGTAGTGCACTTTACCCTTTCCCAAACACCTACAGCCCAGTTCCTAAGGCTCTTTGCAGCTGAAACATTAACTTTTTTCCACACAATTCATTTCGAACTTCATCATCCATACTGTTCTTTTTGGGCCAATCCTTTGGAAAAGGTTTCTTATCCTTTTTATTTGGAAGGGCTTAAGCTGAAATTTGTTTTTAGAGGCTCAACTTTCCATGTTCCTAGCCCTCTTGAGGGATCTTGTAAAATGCTGGGATCAAATGCCTTAATCCAACTAGGGAGTGGTTCTAACAAGCCCTCCATAAACAAAACCATCAATCTATGCTTTGACACTTCCGTGACTATAATTGATAATTTCTGGAACTCTGAAATATAGGAATCAACTAAACCAACTTGCCTTAGCTGAGCTCACTCTCTAAAATGCAGTCCAGATCCTTCCTGTCAATTTTTTTTTACTAGTCTCTGTGTGAAATCTGCATAGGAGGTTATGATATCATTTACCACATCCACCAAAGTCACTAGGCCATGGTACCACCACTCATGAACCTCTCCATCTAAATGTGGGGTAGCATATTTGATTGCTTGCATTTTTGTCAGGGATTAAGCTGGAAATGTGTCTAACTTCATAACACATGACATTTAGTTGAGCCATCATAACTAGGGATGGTTAGCTTGCCAACCTTTCACTGCAAATCTCTTTTATTTCCTTGTCCTTCTCTCCCCTCTAGGTCTGTTTTTGTATTTGATACCACAAAAATCTGCCAAGAACATTGACGCGTGGAACTCATCACCCAAAGATAGCTATTCCCGTAAATAATCAGCCCATCCTTCACCACCTCCTTTCTGTTCTGCTTGTTCCCTAGGTTGTGCATCCAAGAATCAGGCATTAGAGGCCTGAGAGTGGTTCTACTTGCTGCCCTGGAAGTGTTTATGGGAATGTGGATGTTACTACCTTCTCCTTGTTTACCATTATGCCTGTTATTGCCATTGTTCTCATAAACACCTTGATTATTTCTGTTATTTGCATTCATTGTTTCCATCATTAAGGTTAAGGTCTGAAGTAGTTGCTACTCGCCTCTAGGAAGATCACTGAGCATAGCCAACACACAAGGGTCTTGTTATTCTTGTCTACCCTACCCATCGCCCATGTTTTCTTCTTACTCTGAATCTGAACTAAGGAAATCTCTTGCTCTTTCCCTTCTCTTGTAGGTGATTAACTCTGCCTTCAGATTGTCTCCAGATTCATTAAAAGTTTTCAGTTATCAAATCTTTCATCACAACCACAATTAGGGTGGCAGGATGTACAGGTTTGATACCATTGTAAAATCCCAACTTTAAATCCTACCTCACTTTTTTTTAACTATTTGTAATGTCCCCATTTTAGCTCACCTCAAGTTGCAGTGAGGATTGGCCTATTAGTGATCCTCATAGGCTAATTAGTTGGATAGAGGGTCTCAGTTGGTCATGTCAGAGGCTATTTTCCCACTCAAGAGGTCAGGGATGTTCAGGGTTGCTCATTGTTTGAGTCAAATTGACACACTTACTATTTATAGTAAGTGACTATTTTGGGAAAGTCAGGGTTACAGTATTTAGTAGGGCACCTGAACAGTTTGGTAGCAGTATGGAGTTGTGGGGACACCGACAACGCTTTCAGTTTGAGACTTACTATTTATAGTATGTCAATTATGGCCAGTTGCTATTTGTGGCAGGGCACCTAGGCATTAGGTTCAGGCAGTGAACACCTGGAATTGGTGTTGATCATCAGGAGGAATTAATAAGCTATTCGTTTTATAATTATTAATTAAATTATACTTAATTAATAATTAATTTAAAGCTTATTATAAAGTGTCATCAAAATGCAATAAATGGTTATTTCGTAAGTTTAATACTTGGCGCCTAGTTGTTGAGGGAATATAATTATAAATTATATTTCAAATGTTTCAAAAAGCTTTTACATCCAAAAGCAAATATATACTAAAGGCTAAGTGGTGTTTTAAGTTATGAGAAGTGTGAATTTGAAGCTAGCTGGCTGATTTCTATTGGGAGTTATAAAAAGCCTTCACCTAAGGAAAATGGATTCATTCATGACTTGTGTATTTGCTTTTGTTGGTGTGAAGAAGGAATTGAAACAAGGGTTTCAGATTATCAGCTTAAGGAATTGTAAATTCTTCACTGTTATAGCACTTTGAATTGGTTGCAAGATACCAGTGAATTGTGCAAGTGCTTTGGCTTCATACAGAGGCCAAGAAGGTTTCAAAGTTGCAGGAAACAACAAGAGATAGGGCCCAATCGATCTCAGTTATATTAACAAGGGCAGAGGACAGTATATTGTGCAGATCACAGCCTTTTTAGAGGTCTGCGTTTGGGGTTTAGAGAGCCACCATTTATCTATAGAGAAGCGGCAGTCATTCTAGAGGCTGCATTTGATTATTTGGGGCAGCATTTGACATCTATGAGGCATGTTTCTGCTGTTTGGTGTCTTCATTCAAAGTTGTGAACCTTAGAGACAATCTGTGATCATTACGAAAGGGCTGCGGTACAATCTGGACTGTTTATACATGCATGCAAACTATTATAGGTTCCTCATAATAAGTTTCAAATTTATTTCAATTGCATTGTATTTGACATTATAAGTATTTAATACAGGAATAAAGAAATAAAGTTGTTAGGGGATAGTTGCATTGTAATTTGTCTGTTTCAAAGCATTGTTATTTGAATTCCATTTATTGCTCAAAAATTCAAAAAATGCAAATATTCAGAAAAATACAAAAAAATACAAAATCTCAAACCAAAAATCATTTTCAGTAATGGGAGCAGAGTTAGAACCACAGAGGGTTCTTACACTATTCTATTCTATTTGAAGTTTAGCCATATAAAAATATAATTTTTTGAGTTTTCTGAGGCAATGCTATTTGATTTCGACAAGATTTTATTGTAAGGTTCCTTGCGTACAGACCAGTAATCAAAGGGATTATAAATAACACAATAAACGGAGAGAGATTTTTGTATGTTTAATTTCTGCTACAGAAATAGAGTTATTAATTTTCTGACCTGATACAAAGCTACAACTGCTGAAACCTTGATTCAACTGCAGAATTTTCTCTGACTAGCATCTACTCAATTGGTAAACTGAGAATATTTTCACAGTATGTGCAGAGGCTTTCAATGAATATTAATAAAGGGAATGTAGATTTCTCTACGTTGAAGCTGTACAGAGGTCCCCAAACTTCACCATCGCAAACTGTGTGAAATCTTCCATGCATATAGCCAATGAGCTGAGTTCTAAAGTTTGAATAATTATCACTAGCAGCAGATTAAAGATGTACTCCTCAGAGAGGAAGATATTAGTGGCTACAAGTGCGGCATCGCATCTTTTAAACCATCGATCAACACTTGTAGAATGCCCACATCCTTCCAAGGACCAGCGACTAACTCCTCATTAAGTGGCAAGAAGATTCTAGAGGAAATACAACTCAGTCTGAAGTGTCCCTTCCAAATCTTGCTCTAGCACCCCCTTTTGTTATTGCAGATTCACAAGCTCATGTCTTGCTATTAGGAAGAGATGTGTTCAATACATAGACCCTCAGGCTCATGCTACTTGTGTAGCATTGACTCCTTTTCCCCATGTCCTGTCAGGAAAGCTAGCTGTGACTTGTTTAAAATATATAAGTTTTCTATTTGACCATGAGTTTATACCTGTGCTATGGGAACAACCTCCTCATGCACTTGCGCCCAAATCATTCCCTTTTGTCTTTGCCCACACACATTTCACAAATTTGAAATTCCAATCATTCAATCCCAAACAAGAAATTTGAGTGATTGCTCCTACAATTGGCTAGGGTAGATAGTTTAACTACTAAATCCAACCAAAGTTCCTAGACTCGGACTTGGCGAGAACTCGGCAAGGCTGACCCGACTTGGGAGTTGAGTATTAGCAAAAAGTGAAAAAACCCAAGAAACTTAGAGATTTTTAAGGATTTAAACCTTGTTTCATGCACCCTTTATTGAATAAATCTTAGAGACACAATAATGTCATCAAATAGAAGCTAATTTAATCACATACACAAGTATACATTGGTCACATAAGTATAAACACAAATTGTAGCTAAGGAAATAGCAAACATAGATATATAAAATTATAAATATTGTCAAATGTATATAAAACTCATGGAATATGAAATCCATGACATCAAATGTTCCAAACATATATCAAAACAAAAACAAGTCTATGGCTTAGCCTTAGCCTCAGAGGAGCTTGTATCCCTCCTACAAAGGCGTCTCAAGTAGGTCATGGATGAATGAGCAGCCATAGTCTATGCTTGTGAGATGCCATTTTGACCAACATTAGTTGTGCCTGTGCACGTGTCTAATTGTGCTCTATCTTTCTCCTCTGCCATGGCTACAATGCTAGCCTCTCTATCCGCTAGGTCAATCCACTCAAGGTCTCGTTAGTAAAGATAGGATCGTAGACTTAGTGATCCACACAGATTATGGATCGACCTCCTCTAGTGTGATCAGGCTGGAGTCATTATCCATAATCAGTCTTGTTCTAAGACGAAGGTTGTAATGAACATATATTAGATCATTCAACCTCTCCACAGATAGTCTATTGTGCCTTTTCGAGTGAATGTGCTCAAACATGCTCTAGTTGCACTCATAACTTGAAGTGTTGCATTGCTGACTCAATATGCTGATGACAATTCTCTTAAGGTTTGGTGTTTTAAGCCCAAACATTTCCAACTTTAAGAATAAATTATAAAATCAAATTATGCACTTACATATATTTTTACTTGGCCGCAATTCTGTGCGAGCAGCTTTACACATTTGACCATCAAATAGCTCCCCTTGTGCATTATCAAATGCCTCTATTTTGGGGAGTGTAGTTTTGATATTAGTATCACTAGTAGACATCTGCTCTAACACTGAATAGAGCCTAGTAAGAAGCTCATTATCCGCTTTGAAATCAAGGTGGAAATGGTATGCCAAATTGAGGTAATGAGCGGCTGCATGGACGGGCTTGTGAAGCTATAGGTGCTATCTCCTATCAATTATCGTCCAAATGGGACGATACTTACTCTTGTCTCCTCCATATATAGATAGATCTAATGGTCTCCTTGGCCCTATCCATGCCTTGTATATGAAGCCCATAGTGGGCTTCTCCCCATCAACAACTTGTAGGAGAACTACTAGGGCTCAACGACTTGCAAATACTGTGAAACAGTAACAATTAAATGTGAATGAAAATAAGAAAAAATTGCAAACAAAAGAAAATTTGAATATAAATTAAAAGTAAATACTAAAATATAATGTACAATTCATAAAAAAATTACTTGCGTGGTCTTTGCACAAGGGGTCCAAAAAACTGGCTCATCAAAAATGCAATCTCCCACATCAATCCCTGCAGTGGTCGTAGCACAGGTTGAGGAAGTCCACTCACCAACAAACACGCGCTTCAAAGGTGCCTTTGACTACATCAAGGATTTTAATGTGAAAAAATTTGAGGTGAATCTTGTGATTCTAGGTTGAGCTAGCTCCTTCTGCCCCGTATATTGCCTCATTATGCTAAGGACCAATGCATGACTGTAGATAAACTTGCAAGTGTTTTTGGCCTTATCAACGCATGTCTTGACCCATTCAAGCTTGCCTTTATCCTCCAATATGAGGTCAAGGCAATGGACTCCTCATGGAGACCAAAAAATGCTCGGGAGTCTCTTCATCAAAAGTTTACTTGCAGAAACATAACTTGCTGCATTGTCTGTCATCACTTGGACTACATTTTCTTCTCCCACCTCACCTATGAACTCCTCAATAGCCTCACATACATATGTGGCATTTTTGACATGTGAGGAAGCATCAATGCACTTAAGGAACTTGGCGGATCCCAAAAATAAAGCTAAATCAATGATCAATCAATAAAGCATAAATTACAAAATTTAAATATTAATCAGTAAATCAAATTTAAATTATTCAATGCATTTAGGGAAGTAGAATAATCAATCACCTCCACAGGAAACAAGAAAATTTAGGAGTGTCCTATTCCTCCTATTGGTCCAGCCATAGTTGAAAAACTTGAACTCAACAATAACTTGAGTGGTCTAAATTTTTCAAAAACTCGAGACTTGACAAAAACTCGGGGAAAAAATCGGCAATAACTCGACAAATTTATCGAACATTTGAAAATATATAATTTCTTAAAATATTCTTAAAAAAGCTTACACACCAATTTTTGTAAAACATCAGCGTCTTATTGATTTTCAAATATAAAGATTAATTATAAAATAAAAAATAAAACATATAGTAATACATCTATTAAAAATTACATATATTAATTATATATTCTCATATATATATATTAAAAATTATATTTGAAAAAATCATATGATATTAATTATTAATTATATATATAGGAAAAAATATAGGAAAACAGATCATATATATATAAAATCATAGTTGAACCCTAAGTCACAAGATTCAAATATAGTTTGATAATTATAAAATTCAGATGAAACTCGCCTTATATAATTTAAAAATAAATAAATAATTGGTATAAACACAAAATTGTCAAAAATAGTTTAACATTGTTAAACAATTTAACAAAGTCAATCTTTTTTTAAAATAAAACAATATTATATTGAATATTTAAATATTGTATTTATTAAATTAAATTTAAATATTTTAATTTACATATAAGTTCATTTAATATAAGTGACTATAAAATAATATAATATAATTTGACAGAACAATTTTTAATACAATATATACTATATTTAATTAATTATAACATTTTAAAATGTATATTATTAAAAATTTAAATACATATTAATAAATATAACAGTTTTGAATATAACTTATTACACATAATATTACAAATTATATCAAAATTTTATAATCCAAAAAAAAATGTTGTAGAAGAAATTGTGGACTCGACTTGTGACGCCGTAGACTTTGGCAACTTGCTTGACCGTGGAGTTGTTTTGATGCAAAAAATGATGCCAAAGTTAGATATTTAATTAAATAAAATCATCTTGTGCCCTTGTTTTATTCCTAAAAAATGAAATCAATATGCCCCTGCGTTTGTCATTTCTGTAAATAACAAATTCTGCATCATCCTATGCCCTTGTCATTTTCGCGACTAAAAACAATTTGAATCTCTTAAAAAAACTCTTTTTTTCTTGCAATAAATTGTCTTTCTACTGCATCGGTGGGTTTCCAACAAGTTTTAGGGGTAAAAAAACACACATTTCAATGATTTTTTTTGTAGAAAAATCACTGTGAGTTATGCAAAAAAATCAGTGCCAAGTAATAGGGCGATTAAATCATTTCCATGGGCAACTTGTGATATATTGCGATTTCCACAATTTTTGCGTGATTTTTGCAACTATGGGTCCAACCATCTATATGATGGTGCAATCCTTTTTGCTCCAAAACACTCGCTAGTCCTCTAATTCAACTTTTATATCATCAACCATTTCTAACATAAGTGGGCCACTTAACTCATTATTAGTAGGGGCTTTAAACCCCGTCCAACAAATGGTTATGACATCTATTATGCCTTGCTAGTAAGGAGACCCGTCGCAACTAGATTAAATAAGATAAGTATGTGTGTGGTAAAATTATAAAAATTCATTAGACAAAGCAAATCTTAAATGTTAAAAATAAAACAATCAAATAAAAAAGAATTACCTGGCTGCAACAATCAAAGCATCATGGACCTCCTTGTTCCAAGGCATGCTCTCAAGTGAGGGCTATGAACCAGTAGTGCGTGGCACAAAATATGAATCCAACCTAGATTTTTGAACTCTAGGACCAAAGCTAATAGTGCCACTAGGAGCAGAAGTAGAAGCACTAGCACTAACAAAAACACTAGGATGAAACAGAGGCAAGGAAAAACCCTCTCTTATACAACCTACGGATGCAGCTGAACGGGAACCAATACTCGCCAACTCCAACTTGTTGATGTGAGTTTTGTTCCACTACAAATACAAAATTGAATACTTAGTATTTCGAGATGAAACACCCAATTTCCAACTCTCTCTTGAATAAGGATGCTCATATGCTAAACAATGTATACAAATTGTGTGATCAAATGAGACAACCTCAAGGTTCTTTCTTATTGTGGACTTTTACTCAATTATAATGATGTGATATGATAGTTATCACAAAGGGACTTACGCTGTTCATTCAATGGATCTTAACTTGACTTTAACTTCTTCTCACCAAACAAATTGCAAGGGAAAGGGTTTAGAAAGCTAATCTACTAAGAATGTAAGAAATTGTGGATGTCTTTGTGACTCTACTAGACTTAGTTTAGCCATCAACATCAACCAAGCTAGTGCAATCTCCTAAGGTAAATGTAGGATGTTCAAACTACCACTATTCCATTAACATAATCCATCGATGCATATCAATGTGCAAGCAATAATTGAAGTTAAGTTCATAAATATGCCATTCAACCACGCAAGGCAAACTTACAATTAGCAAGCAGCTAGTGGTTTGGTCTAAGAGAGTTCACCAAAGATGCATCCAAAATCATTTTCATTCAACTAAACACTATTTCTAATCTACTCTAAGTGAGGAATTGAAGAAACCATGCAATACTCCAAAGCAAAACAAGTAACAACCATGAAGACCAACAATGAATCAACTACTTTGATAACATTATGGCAACAATTTCGACAAGTCTCCTCTCTTACTCTACTCTAATCTATTGAGTTACAAATGAGAAGGCTTTGGCCTTTTGTAGTTGCTCAATTATAATGAAGGGCCAAGATTTACCCATTACAAACCCCAATTAGGGTTGTCACCCCTATCATCCAATTACATGAAGGTGCCACCCTATGGGTCAATGAGAAAATTACAATGTTTTTGAAAGCCAATGAGAAAATAGATAAGGTAGAGGCACTAGATGCCTTCCACATGTACATTTGGCATAATATGATTAAATGTGTTTGAACACATGTAATTGGAGCCTTTTGATTGGTTGAAGATGATTGAGCAAAACCTCAACATTCTTATCTCATAGACTTGATCAACTCTTTGGTGGTGAGAAAATATCTCTTGATACTCAACCATTATCAAGCCTCCAATTGTAATGGCATAGTCCCAAATTGCTTCATCTTCTCAAATTTTCTCCATCCTCGTCCTTGGAATTTTCTCATTTTCATGCTTTTGAACTTGCTTGTATATAAAATCTTGGTGTTCCTTTTGATGCCTTGACCTTGATCTTGCATTTGAACTCGCTGAGGAACTTGATTGGCATCTTGACTTCCCATTCCAAGAGGTGTATATTTGCAATTCGATCATCTTCCTTGGTTGAATTCAAGTATACAACATTGATCATTGTATCAAGGATGCCTCCCTCTTTCATGTCATCTATTTGTACTTGGATTTTCATCTCACTTCAATTCTATCTTGCTTGAAGAGTTGAACCTTTGTATTATGCACCTCCATTTTGGCCTTTTGTAATGTCCCCAATGTATTAAAGTGACAATCAATTAAATTAATATTTATTAAGTTGTTGAAAATAAATAAAATATTTAAATGACAAATTAATACTAATTAATTAAATTAAATTAAAGTAAAATAATAAAATATTATTAAATGTCACTTTATAAATATTTCCCTCAAAGTTCAATTTAAAAATTAAAAGTGGGAAAATGTAAAGACAAATAAAGGAAATTTCAAGTGTTTTCTGAAATCTTCAGAGAAGGATTATAAAAGATAGCTTGGGCTTCATTTCATTCATGCTTGGTTTTATGTTTGGTTTATTATCTCCTCTTGGAGAATTTGGGAGCTTTGGCTTTTAGCAAGTTTGAGGATGGAACCCCTTGAGCTTGGAGGCAGTGGACAAAAACCCATTGTTAGGTTGGAGATATCACCCAAGTGTCTCACTTTATATTTACAAAGTAATTCAAATTGGTGAAGTCTCCACTGGAGACAAATTTGAAGAAATAAAATATCTGCAGGTTTAAGCTACTTCAAAATGTTATATTAGCCATTATCTGAAGTTTGACTGGATGCATATTTTAGACAAATTATAAGTTGTGGGAGATTTATTAATAACTGTTTTAGTTATTGGGGAAATAATTTTTATGAAGGAATTAGGGGATATAAGGCAATTCGAATATTTGAATTAATTTCTACAGTCCTTTTGCTGTGAATATATTTGCCGTGCAATCCCTTAAGGGTTATGATTGGAGCAAATACAAAGGTTGGCGTAGTGTTCTGTGGGGCACAATCCTCATTTGGGTTTAATTATTATAAAGTGGTGCTAGGCTGTAAAAATTATAGGAGGCGCTGCCTACTAAAAATCGTGAGTTTAAGTAATTGGTTGAAGGACAACATTATATCGGGCCAAATACATAAGTGGAGCCGACTTTTTTATTTTTAGCATTGGATGGGAATCTACGGGCCTTGTGCAATTAATGTACACAAATGATGTTAAATAATACCGAAGGCATATAATTCCCAGAATTAATAAGCCAATTGCAGAGCTTTGTGGAGGTTGTGATTCATTCCCTTCTCTACTGATCCTGTTGAGGTGGGATCCTTTCATATTGAGGTGGAGAGGAGTTGCTTAGGAGAGTTGTGGATGGATTGGTGGAGTATTCTAATTATTATCTGCAATTTGGTTATGGGAGCCAAGTCAAAACCCATGTTGCAAGTTGGGGGAACCTTTCAAAACCCTTTGATGGTTCTGGGTGCCATGTTAGAAAGCAGTGGTTCTTTAGCTGGCTCCTCATTGCCTAATCTCTTAAGGCTGTTTGTGAAGGTTAGGGGAGCCTTTCAAAACCCCTTGTCTCTCCTCTAGGTTTGGGAGGTTAAGTTGTATTTGGACAGGGTCCTCAAAGATTAATTTAAGAGTTCATGTTTTAAGGTTTTGGGAGCTTGTCAAAACCCAAAGTATGCAAGTTATTTACTATTAAGGTTCAGGGAGCCTTGAAAACCCTAATTAGAGGGGCTTAGGCCTATAGTGGTGTGTTCTCTTGAGCAGCTTGAGCTTTGTATGATCCATGTTTATAGGCTGTTGACCTTTTGTTGGATGTTAGCTGCTATTTCGTAATGCTTTATCACTTACAACTGATTGTTTCTTAGGGGTTCCAGATCCCCCTCAAAATCTATTTGTAAAGGGTTTCGGGGTCTCTTCAAAACCTATTTTTACCTTAATAACAAACAAATAAATTTGAACATAAATAATAAAATATTGAAGTTATAAAAATAAAAAAATTTAAATTTGATCATTAATACATTATTCATTTGTAAAACGGAAACTAAAATGATATTTTGAAATTTAAATTAGTAAATTTTAAACCCCTAAATAAATTACCAAATTATCAATATTGGCCAACATTAAGGTATCGACAAACATGAAAAAATAAGACTGTGACAGAAAACATAATAGAATTTATGTGATCATATATTTAGAGGATCAAGCAATATTTTTTTCGTGTTTGTATTTCAATATCTACATGTATATTATTTTAAAGTTGCTTTCATGATTTTCAACAGAGAAGCAGCCTCTTGGCATTTGAAACCTTGTTTGCTATGTTGTTGCATGACAGTGTTCAATTTAATAGATTCTCATGCATGGACCAATTGCTTTTTTAGCATTAAAGGTCTCTTATTTTCATTTTGTGTGGTTGGGATGTCTTGTTACTTGTTTCCTGAGATCCTCATAATCAGCAATCCTAAAATCTCAATATTCCTTTTTTTAGGCATGGATGAATTTTACAAGGAAGAGTACAGAAGGATGGAGCATTGGGAACATTTTATTGGATCTGTCTGGTGGAATTGCAAATTTTATGCAGATGGGCGTGCAATCTATTGATCAGAGTATTTCTTCTAACTTCAAAATGTTGGCTGTTTATATGTGACCTTTCTAGAGTGTTTAAATTAATGGGCATGCATAATTTACATTTGAATTGCAATAGAGGAACTGACTGTTATTTTTTTGTAGATTCCCTGAAGAACTTTAACGGAAATATAGGGAAGCTGCTTCTTTCATTGGTAATATCTCCCTGCTCTCAACTCTTCTTGGAACATGTCATTTGTACACACACATGTTGTCATGAGATATAATATAGAGGTTGCATTAACTTCATTCTTGATGGTTGTTAAATGGAAAACATCTCTCTCTCTCTCTCTCTCTCTCTCTCTCACACACACACACACACATGCGCGCGCGCGCATATGTATGCACATGCACGCACACACGCATACGCACAAATGAATGCATGCATGCACACACTTTCTTTCACAAATCCAATTTTTTTTATTTGTCTGGTTTAGAAATTAAATAAGTATGAAAATGCAACTTTAAAAGGAACAAGTTATAAAAAATCTGTATGATCAACTTGCCTAAGAGAAACTATAGATGAGAATTGTCTCATACCTACAATTTTCAAACTGTAATGGAAATACAATGTGAAGAGGTATAAATTATCATATATCTACATAAGCAACTTGCCTTCACAGAAATCGTATTTTCATACCTGCAGTATCCAACATGATAATATTTGGACTCAATCATTCAAGGAAGTTTAAAAGTTGATTCATATATCTTGATCAACTGTACATGCCTAGGAAATCCAAAAGTTTTTGTATATTCCCTGTCCCCAGCCTACTGTCCATCACATAGAATCTAGCAATGAAAATGCATTCTGTTTAATAAAAGTGCTGATGTTCTCAGAAAACATATGGTTTCTTTAAAGCATTCTTTATTGAAGAAAATATTATCGTCAAATTATTAAGTTTGGGAACATTTGTTGTTAATTCATTGTTAAATTCCTTAGTTAATTATGGCTTACGAGTGGGGATTTTGACTTAATGAACTATTTGATGAATTCAAGTTTTGCTAAGCTATTTCTTTCTGATTTTATTTAAATGTTCCTTTCATTATTTGTGCATGAGAGTTAGTAAATGAGATTTAACATCTTCTCATCAGCCAACGGTATGTCGTGGCCTTTTTAAATGTTTTGTGCAACTAGTTTGTTATGTTTTCTTGTTTGCTAGAATCTGGTTACATTGTTTAAAAACACATTCCCTGTTTTAGAAAACCTGCACACAGATTTAAGTAATCTCTGTATAAAGCAACAATATTTTTCAAGTTTGAACAAAATTACTTGATTTGCAAGACACTTGCTCTAGATCCCATCAAATCTGTAACACCCCATCTATACTAAAAGATAAAAGATGATACTAAAGAAGAAACCATCATAAATAAAATCACATAAAACCACTGTAATAATTTTTTTTTTCTGAAAAGAACAATCTGATTACATATAATCATAGCAACCGCTTTTAAAAGCTTTATAGTTTACAATCGATTTACATTAGAGTAATAATAATACTCTTTATTCAAAGATTAAGTCTCAAACAAAATTTTCCTTTTTTCCAAAAACCATTACATTCTACGAATAGATCTGATAACTAATAACCATGAAATGATCTGTTTCCCATAAAACTTAACAACTGCTATCCACTGTCCCATATTCATTGATTTATCCATCTAAAACCTGAAAATCAAAATGAACAGAAATGCAAATAGCAAACAGGGCTCAGTCACAATGATAAAGATAACGAATCATCTCCAAATATCTGCAATCATAAAAGTCAGTACAAAATAACATTTATGCAGATTTAGATACAGATGTAATTGAAAACTAAATAACATAATTTCCATTCTTTTACACCAAAATCATCAAGCACTAAATTTCTTTCTAACAGAAATAAACTCGCAAAGAAAATGACAAAGTAATGATCCAATAGTTCATGGGTGTCCACATAAGGACCTACGCTATGTATCCGTAAGGAACCTCGTAGTAATCCATTATGTTTGATGAAACCATAATGTTTTATCTTTGTTAATTGAAACCCATAACCCTTGAATTTTAATTATCACTTAATTAAACAACTGACAGAAATTCTTTCCCATAAGGATATAGACTAGTGTCAGTCACAACTGACAGAAATTCTATCATCACAAGGTACCCCCAATCTAAGGATCATACTTGCATTATCTTAAAAACACTTGATCTAGCAATCAATGAAAGCAGTGAAATGAACTACATAACACAATTTCACTAACATTCTGTTTCTAATGCATCAATTTACAAAATTGAAACAGCAAACAAAAATCCATTATAAAACCATATTGCCATATTTCTTAACATACATTCATAAATATGATGTTTCACGTAAGATGAAAAGATCACAACTCTTTCTCCATCACAAATCCAAACAAAATAATCTCCATATTAACTTAACATTAAAACTGTAACTGTACAATAAAATATCCATATCAAATCCATGTTTCCATTGAATAGAAAAGAACTATCATAACCATACATCGACTGAATCAACACAACACCCATCACTTTTAACAAACATACTAGTTTACCATAACCGAATTATTAAACTAAATGGCCATACACCCTGCTCTATTAATTACAAGTTTATACCATTTATATACATGTTGGCGTATGTACATGTATACACCACGGCTTGTGTATACATATACATATTCTAGCAGGTATATATATATATGTTTATATAATTACATAAGCTTGTAATTAATAGTTCAGAATGACAGTCATAACATCTATTATATACATGTTGGCGTATGTACATGTATACACCACGGCTTGTGTATACATATACATATCCCAGCAGGTATATATATTTATATATCTAATTGCATAAACTTGTAATTAATAATTTAAGTCCATGAATATGCAATAGAAAAACCATACTAACCTTCACAGTTCTGTCACAGAAAACAACTACCTTATTATACTACTAATCTGCCGAATACATAAAATAATGACAGAATAATAACCGACTTCTACCTCTTAATCAAATTACCAAAGTGTTTCTTTTCTTTTCCTTATTGTCTGTACAAGGTAGTAATTGATTTTCGTATAAATCCCTTACATTTCCTAATGTTGTATCAACTGTAATACACACTGGTGATAATACTGAAGATCATAAAACTCGCAATCAAGTTTCACATAACCAAGACATCCACATTCCTCTATTGACTGATATATACAGTGACAAACATCCTTTTAACCAAACATCAACACCAGAAAACTAAAGGAGTTCGCCCAAAAGAAATACCTTAATCCATACTTAAGTTGCAAGTGTTAACACAAAATACGACAGGTATCTAAAACACTAAGAAATACCACTAATTCCCTTTTCCACAATACAGCTCAAAGAAAACATCAACCTCGGTTAATGACAGTGATAGAGAAACCCGATTTCAACATATAACCAAGTCTATACAAATTGTATACATTATGATGCTACAGTGCTCCTAATAGTAGGTACAGTGCGAGAAGATCAAAAGAAATTTTTAACCCAAAAACTCATGCTGGTTCCATACTGTATTGATATGTTGATCATCAAACCCGACTAACTCCCTTAACACTGTCCTAGCAAGTAAACATCGACACCAAAACACACAAGGATATAATCCTATAACATCTACAAATCTATATTCCATAGTTTGGCACAGACTTAACTAAACATTGCCGAATTCATACTCAGAACAGAGAAAACCCCTTAATACATCATGCTCGAAACAACATATCAAAACAAGTGTTAAATACCACATTAAAACCAAACACTTACTAAACAGTCGTTTGTTACCAAGTTTCACCACTAATCGCAACATTATAACTAGATTGACTTCTTAAACTATCCAAGAAAGAAAAAGATCGATTCATGACCAAACTCACAAAATAGACAAACACAAAACTTCACATTTCATCAACTAACAATCAGTGATAACCAACATTCCATTAATACATTTGCAGAATCTTAAAATGGAAACAGAGGTTAAGGTAAGAGATGCCCCTGCCTGGTATTCGTATGGAGAAGATATCCAGAACCGGAATGCTAGAGCTAGCCCCTGCCTGGTGAGCTTCACAAACGAATCCCAAACTCAACCACGAAGATCCCTTATCAAAGATTACCAAAATGCCGTGCAAGAGAACCCAAAATGCCGAGATAACAGTGTGAAACTCCCAACCTCCTAAATGACCATGAACAGAAGGGTTTATCTTTGCCGTGAAAACCCCTTTCATTCCAAGCCACTTATCAAGAAGGATACAATAGTAACACGGGTCCATAACCAACTGTTTCCCCAAAATGCCGCAGCATAACATGGTAAAAAAAATGGAGTCATATACAAACTGTAACTCCTTAACCAGAGCAAATGGCGGATTTCAAACTCAACAATGAATTCCCATCGATAAGTTCATTCAATGCAAACTTATCTCTTGCAGTGAACACAACTCAATACCTGCCAAATGTCCAACATAGTACATTTCCACAACCCGAAAAACAGCTTAAACCCCACTAACACCTCAAAGCAATGCAAGTGCATTAATTCCCTGCCGTAAGTCATGTCTTCGAGCCAGTTAATAATATGAAGACTTAGGGATAGGTTAATACATGTCTTTGCCAATAACATTAGTCATTAACTAACTTAATCATCTAAGATAACAGCGCATGACATTGCCAATTAACTAACACTTCATCACACTAACCTCCTACTAACATACAACATAGGATATACTAACTTAGTTAATTCATATAGTTTTAGTAAATGAAATACCACATTATTACTAAAACATTCACTCATAGTTATATGTATAAAAATACATATATTTCAAATTCATTAATTTTGAATTCAGAATTTGATTAAAGTTAAATAACAATAGTACTCTAAATACTGTCTATATACATCAAGATACAGTTAACAATAATAATGTAACCATTTCTAATTATGTCTAACATATTACTAAGGATTCCAAAACAATGAATCAATAATCAGACAATTAACTAACCGTATAGTTTGTCCTTATTTCATAACCAAACCAATGTTCAAAATTCAGTCTAAGCCAATTCTGTCATCAGAATAGGACTCATAAAGCGACAGAAATAGACATAATTCCCTGAATGTCTGGCAGAATAACAGAGATAACATATTTAATCCAAAAACAAAGTTCAAAAGAACGTAGTCAGAGTTCGAACTCAAAGAAATCTAACATAACATAGAAAAGTAAAGTCTGGAACTGTCAGGGGCATGACAAAATCCATTTGTCTCCTTCACGCACCTTTGATAATTAAAGTACTACTCTGTAGGTTTTTTTATTATATATTGGAATTCTAATCTACACTGAAGCAAGTATGTTGGACATAAATAAAAGTCCTTTGGATTTATTCATTGAACTAGACATTTAAACCAATTAACATATGTTGTCACCAAGACAGTCCAATAACAAGCCATATCTATTTCTTGAAGTCTTATTGACAATTGATTCCAAGTCCACTACTTTATATATCTTGTTTACTTGAACGAAACCAGTGACTATAAATTTCATTCTTTTACAATTAGAGTCAAAAGGATTTTGGATGTGTTGGCATCTTCCTCAGCAGTCCAATTTCTTCTAGGTCATGTGTCCCCTTTGTTGCTTTGGCCTACTTTTTGTTGAAGCGTGGAACCAAGATCTGCAATCTGCAATACCAAATAACCTTCCAAACACACATGAGGAAAAAAACAAGAAAATATGTTATTATACCAATCAAGAATACATTATGAATATAATATTTTCTAGATATTGCTTAGCATGCAAGAGAAGCCATGCTATTAAAGGCAAGGCAAGACCTAGAAAGGCATTGGATTAGGACAAGTTTCATACTCATGTGAATAAGACAAAGTGGTAAGTATCCTAGGAGTACTCTAGAAGCTATCTAAGTAAACTTAAGTACTAGGTGCGAATACGTCCTAGAAGAGAACTATTTAGGGAATAACCTTTTCCGCACCAACACACCTTGCATATGGGGACGAACAAACCAATGCAAGAGTGCAAAAAATTGGTTTTGACAACAAGGCTTGATAATGTACACATGTACAAACAATTTCTCACAATAAAAAAAGGAGAAAAACCCAATGGGAAAAATCTCTTTTCCAAAAGAGAGAAAACATGCAAAGAAAACATAAAAAAGTAAAGGAAGGACTCAAGAAGACCCTCCGAGGACAAAGTCCTTCAATCCAAGCATAGATCACAATTGAAGATAACAAGGCATTGAAAAAGGTTTATGAAGATGTCCACAACTTGCTGCATTGTAGGAAAGTAGTCCAAGCTGAGAACGCCATCTTGGATGAGGTCTCTGATAAAGTGCATGTGAATTTCAATACGCTTAGTATGTTGATGCTCCATTGGGTTGTGTGAGATATGAGTGATACTCTGATTATCACACCAAAAAGTAGTGGAATGTTCAAGGCATTGATCTACTGTTGTTTATCTACGACCATTACAATTACCACATATATAAACTATCTCCCATTTTATTTTAATGTAGGTTATGTTCTACAAATTCTCATGAGCTACGAATATGTATTTTAGTGTTCAATCTGCTTTACATGAGGTCTTTGACTCTACCCATGACTGCTATCAGGACATTGCTGGTCAAGACCTAGGTTTTATATCTTCAATATCTTATTGAGGCCTCAAGAGAATATCCCCGTAGGGTTTGTAGAGCCTAAGTAAGAGGATGTTCCCTAATCATATGTGTTGTCGAAAACCACTGACTCCTTGTTGATGTATCAGTCTCTATCCTTGAGATACCTTATTCCCTTATCTCACTTTGGGTTATGGTGCTAGAGGAGAAGGCTTGTGCTCTTTTAGCACCAATAGGATGCCTTCTGTATACTATGTATATAATTGAGATAAGCTTGTACTTGTTATGATTTTGTCATATTTTCCTTTTAGTTAGAGAAGTATCTTGAATACACTTCGATAAAAGAAAAGTCAATAGAGTGGTCATGACAAGTTTTTAAACTTAGCCCAATTGATCAATCATAGGATATTTTAAAATTTCCTCTCTTCATTGTAATGACTCGGAACAATTACCTTCATACATTAGTATGCCCTATTCTACTCTTGAAAACAGCAACAAAAAATTGTAAGATAGTAGCATACAACAAGAAACTTTTTCTTTCTTTCTTGTATCATTTAAATGCAATTCGAAGAAATTTCAGCATCAGTAGGATGCATGTCCTATCCTAGTGGCTATAATTAAGATAAGCTTGTACTTGTTATGATTTTTGTCATCTCTTCCTTTTAGTCCTAAGTTGCTGGTTCGGGTTCAAGTTCAGATTCAAAGAACCGGTTTGCTGGTATGACAAATTTTTTTAATAGGGTTTGGGTTCGTTAGTACAAAAAAATTATATACACACACACACACACATATACATACACACACACACTCACTTGTATTTATGCAACTTAGAAGGATGAGTTTAGATTAGAATGTCATGTAGTATCATAAAAACAACAAAAGCATGATAATTTTGTAATCATAGCATCATATCAACATCAAAATATTAAAATAATAATATTGAGTTCAAGTATCATTGTTTTGACTTTCAACAATTGGTGTTAAGTTTTGATCAGATTTATATTGATGATAATTTTAATTTTATTTCTGATGATTAAGTAGAGTTATTATAATTTGATTTATATCAAACTCTCCACAGTTTGATAATCTGAATATTATCACTGCTTTGTATCAGAAGAAGTATCTCTTTACAATGAGTATCGATCTGCACAGTATATTATTATATATCAATCTGCAAGTACATGAATATCATCGATATATATTATCGATCTTCAACTAATATATATATATATATATATATATATATATATATATATATACATATACATATACATATATATACATACATACATACATATATATATATAAATCAATCTGCAAGTAATATGTATTATATATATATATATATAAATCGATCTGCAAGTAATATGTATTATATATATATATATATATATATATATATATATATATATGTATGTATGTATGTATGTATGTGTATATATATATATATATATATATACTGATCTGCAAGTACTAACTATTATTAAACTGCAGTATGTATTATTGACTTGTATGTGTTATGTGTTCGACTTGCCAAAGATATGGCTGTGAATGTGGTTATGTAGTCTCTCGCAGAGGTACGACTCTACGCGAGGCCACCCTTTCATAACAATGCCGATAACAATGTAACTATAACAATGAAATAATAACAATGCAAAACGATAACATTAATGTCATTAATGTCTTCAACTTGCTGTGCATTATATTATTGATACTTATTTGGAACAATATAATTATTAAATACATTCATTAATAAATATATGAATATTCAGTAACATGAATATTACTGAATATTCATATATTTAGTAATGTTTATTATTACTAAATAATTAATAGTGATAATAATAATATTATATTATGAGTGAAGCATGATCATAATATATTATTATTAATAATCAGATCTTACATTCATTAATAAATATATGAATATTCAGTAACATTAATATTACTGAATATTCATATATTTAGTAATGTTTATTATTACTAAATAATTAACAGTGATAATATTAATAATATTATATTATGAGTGAAGCATGAATAATATTATATTATGAGTGAAGCATGATCATAATATATTATTATTAATAAGCAGATCTTCCATAGATAATGGATAGCAATCAAATGTTCAAGGCCGACAGGCCACTTATACATTTGATCATATCAATCAGAGTAATCCGACCAAAGCTACATATCTTTAACACTCCCTCTTAGCTAGGGAGGAGATTTGTAAACACAATATATCCATTTATTGTGTAATAGAGAGATATTACCTCATCGTGATATCAGGAGTTATGGCATATCCACGGATATCACGTCACATGATATCCACCATAACTCACCTTACGATATGTGCACTAGTATCAAGTCACATGATACCTACCATAAGGATATTAACTCATTACATATCCACGGATATTAAGTCACATAATATCCACCATGAGTATCTCAGTAATATCATTCATCATGGCTTATCCATAGATATCACATCTCATGATATCTACCATAATTTGATATATCTTAAGAGATGTCAACTATCATGACATGTCCATGGATATCAAGTCTCATGATATCCATCATGATAGAGAGGTCAAATATTGTAAAGTTGTCACCTTACAATAATAACCAGAAATACAAGTGTTCACCATTGAGAGATCGTCACCTCTCAATGTTGTTCATAGGGGCCCATAAACCAATGAAGTCATGGAGTCACACACATGACAATAAAAGAGTTTACACATTAAATATCTTTAGAATATATTAGTACAATAAATTAACATTGCTGAGACTCAATCTCAGATGAGGTTACAATTTCTACCATGCCAAGCTTACCTCGAAAGTATTCAACTTTTGCCTTGGAGAGTGGTTTGGTGAGAATGTCTGCCGTTTGTTCACTTGTACTAACATATCTCAAGTGGATAACATTTCTCTCTTTCATGTCTCTAACATAATGGTAGGGAATTTCAATATGCTTCGATCTGTCATGAAACACAGGATTCACTGAAAGTTTTATACAACTCTGGTTGTCACAGTGAATGATAGTAGGATCCAAGGATTGTCCTAACAATTCGACAAGAAGTTTCCTTAGCTATATAGCTTCTCGAGCTCCCATGAATGCTGCAATTTACTTGGCTTCTGTAGGACTTTGTGCAACTGAAGATTGCTTCCTACTAAACCATGAGATCATAGCTGATCCTAAGCTAAAACAACACCCTGCTGTTCTTTTCGAATCTATTACACTTCCAACCCAATCTGAATCAGTATATCTATGCAGATTTAGGTCTATCTTATTATATTTAACACCATATCCTATTGTGCCACGCAGGTATCTTAGAATGTGTTTTGCTGCAACTAGATGTTATTGTCTTGGTTCACACATAAATGACTAAGTTATTTACTACATAGCAAATGTTTGGTCTAGTGTTGACCAAGTACATCAAGGACCCAATAATTTGCCGGTAGAGAGTAGGATCTACAAAGTCTGAGTTTGCTGCAACTTCTTTATGTAAGTTTGTTTCCATGGGAGTAGACATGGGTTTACAATCCATCATTCCAAACCTTTTCAGAATGTCAATAGTGTACTTTCCTTGATTTAGAGAGATCCCATCAGCCTGTTGCCATACTTCTAACCCAAGGAAATAGTGTAAAGGACCTAGATCCTTCATGTCAAACTCAGATGCAAGATCTTGTTTACATTTAGTAATGAGATGGTCTTCTCTTGTAATCAATAAGTCATCAACATAAAGAATGAGAATCAACATTTCACCATTAATTACCTTGAAGTAAAGATTTGGATCTGCATCATTCTTGTAGAATCCAAAGCCTAGAAGGTAATGATCTATCCTCTCATACTAGACGCGAGAAGCATGTTTAAGACCATACAGTGCTTTCGTCAATTTGCAAACATGAGAATCATTGCCATGTTCTACAAACCCTTCAGGTTGCTCTAGGTACACTTCTTCTATTATGCCATTAAGAAAAATAGTCTTTACATCCATTTGGTGAATCTTTCATCCTTTTGATGCAACAATAGCAATCACAATCCTGATAGAGGTATATCGAGCAACTGGAGCAAATGTTTCCTTGTAGTCAATTCCCTCCTTTTGAGAAAATCCTGTGGCAACGAATCTTGCTTTATATTTTTCAATACTGCCATCTGCAACATGTTTGATTTTGAAGAGCCACTTAAAGGAAACCATTGATTTATTCTTTGGTCTAGGTACAATGTCCCAAACATCATTCTTAATAATAGATTGATATTCTTCTGTCATAGCATCTTTCCAAACTTGGAGTTTGAAAGCTTCCTCAATGCTAGACGACTCTGACTTGATGATTTCACTCATTAAGGCAACATAGCTGGAATATCTATGAGGTCTTTTTCTTTCCTGGAAGGTTCCTTTAGGCGCAGCAAAATTTTCAGCCTCTTGAATCATTTTCCTTGCCCATAGAGGTCTTTTCCGGTTCACAGTTGTGTCTCTAGGCCCATCAACAGGATCCATATGTTCACTTGGATTTTCATCTTCCATAAATTCATGGTTCTCCCTCAGAATCTCAGAATCATGATCCTCTTCCATATTTTGAGGAGACTCTTGATCTTCAATGTCCACTTCATGAATGTTCTTGGATCTTTTGAATGCAACATCCTCTTCAAAGATTACACCCCTGCTTAGCTCAATTACTTTTTTTCCAGGAATATAAATTCTATAAGCTTTAGATGTTTCACTTTAGCCTACAAATATTCCCTGTTTGCCTGAGGGTTCTAGTTTAGTTCTCTTTTCTTTGGGTATGTGAATGTAGTCAGGACAACCAAGATTCTTAAATGACCTATATCAAGTTTTATCCCTGTAAATGCTTCTTTAGGAGTTTTGTTTTCCAAAAGGGAGTGAGGGCATCTATTTTGAATATAGACAACAGTATAGAGGCTTCAGCCCAAAAGGAAGTATGAAGGTTTTGGTCATGCATCATGGCTTTGGCTGCTTCTACAATTGTCCTATTTTTTTTTTTCTGCCACCCCATTTTGTTGAGGGTTATAATGAACACTAAACTCCCTCTTAATCCCATCATTATTATGAAAGGTTTTGAAGTTATCAGAGGAGTATTCTCTTCCATTATTTGATCTGAGGGTTTTGATTCTTTTTCCAGACATATTTTCTACTAGAGCTTTGAATTCCTTAAACTTCATAAGGACTTCATTAGCCATTTACATTTCAAAAAATATAACCAAGTTTTCCTAGAATAATCATCTACAAAAATAACATAGTACAAGAATCCTCCTAAAGAGGTTACTGACCTTGGTCCACATAAGATCTGAGTGAATAAGTTATAGTACATGTTTAGATCTACTTTCACTATTATGGAAAGTATTTTTGGAGTTCCTTCCCAAGGCACATCCTTTGTACGTTCCTTCATGTCCTTGCTTAAGTTTAGGTAAACTTGGCACCATTTCTCTATTGAAGGTAAATCACAAAAATGGAGATGCCCTAATTGTCTATGCCAAATCTCACATGTATTTGAAGATTCATGAATTAAGGCTTGAGAAGGAGAAGTGCAAAGTGTATATAAACATCCATGTCGAACTCCTATGATGTGAGCTTTCTTGATATTTGAATTCTTGGGCCATGCTAAAACTTTGCCATCCATGAAGGTGATTCGGTATCCTTTGTCTTCAAGGGCTGATATGGAGAGCAAGTTTCTCTTGATTCCTGGTACAAATAATACACTTGTTAATTGAAAGGAAATGCTTGATTTTAAGTGTATAGTACAAGTTCCGACTCCTTTCACAGGATAGTTTGTATCATCTCCAATGGTGACTTCCTCATGTGAACTTTCCACCAAGTTATCTAGGTGCTCTCTAAATTCTGTGATGTGACGTGATGCCCCACTATCAATTACCCAAGTGTTAAGGCAGGTTGACACTTGACTTGATAAGGCTGAATAAAATACAAGTCTTTCTAAGTTCTTTTTGGAGCTTGCCTTACCAGAGGAGGCTTGAGGCCTGTCTGGACACTTCATTGCATAGTGACCATATTTATCACATCTGAAGAATTGTACTTTAAACATGTCCCTCCTTTTCTTGAATGAGCGTTTTCCATCTTTGTCTTTTTTCCTTTTGAAGTTTCCTCTTTTATCCTTCTTGTGAGAATGAGAATTTAGAACTTGAATATCTTCCTTTGCGGAGTTTTGACCAATCCCTCTTGTGACTAGTCTTGTGACTAGTCTTGAGTCTTCTTGAATGCGATCAGTTTTTAGATGATCAAACATAGGAAGTTTAGATCGAGCACTTATCCCTTGGATGAAAGCTTCCCATGATGTTGGAAGTCCATTTAGAGCCAACATGGTTAACTCATTGCTATCAATAGTGTGACCAATGGTGGATAATTGATCTCTTAATTCTGTTATCCTCATGAAGTAGGATGCAATGGATTCTCCTTTGTTCATTTTCACGTGGTGGAGCTGTTGCTTTAGTTTCAGAGCCCTGCTTGTGTTATTTATTTCATACATGCTCTGTAATGTTGTGAACATTTGATAGGCTATATCTAATTTGGAGATTATTGGAACTATCTGATCTTTCATTGCATCCACCAACATCTTCATGGCTTTGTTATTGGTTTTCGCCCACTGAAGTTTCTCACTATCTTCATTAGGAATAGGTACTGCGTTTTTCACAAATTCATTTAATTCATGATCTCTTAGGGCTAGCATGATCCTAAATTTCCACGATACAAAATTTGCAGCCCCTTCAAGTCGGTCCTCAAATCTAACACCATTCACCATTTTGAAGAATATAGGGAGATCTATAAAATTTAATGGTGATTAGATTGATTGTGCTTATAAATCTGATTGGGTCTTCCTTAGACTGGCTCTGATACCATGTTAAGTTTTGATCAGATTTGTATTGATGATAATTTTAATTTTATTTCTGATGATTAAGCAAAGTTATTATAATTTGATTTATATCAAACTGTCCACAGTTTGATAATCTGAATATTATCACTGTTTTGTACCAAAAGAAGTATCTCTTTACAATGAGTATCGATCTGCACAGTATATTATTATATATCAATCTACAAGTACATGAATATCATCGATATATATATTATCGATCTTCATCTAATATATATATATATATATATATCGATTTGCAAGTAATATATATATATATATATATATATATATATACCGATCTGCAAGTACTAACTGTTATTAAATTGTAGTATGTATTATCGACTTGCAAGTAATATATATATATATATATATATATAGATATACCGATCTGCAAGTACTAACTGTTATTAAATTGTAGTATGTATTATCGACTTGCATGTGTTATGTGTTCGACTTGCCAAAGATATGGCTGCAAATGTGGTTATGTAGTCTCTCGTAGAGGTACGACTCTACATGAGACCGAATGGTCTCACTTAGGGTCATGCCTCTACGTGAGGCCACCCTTTCATAACAATGCTGATAACAATGTAAAGATAACAATGAAATAATAACAATGCAAAATGATAACATTGTTATTGTTAATGATAACAATGTTATCATTAATGATAACAGTGGTATCATTAATGTCTTCAACTTGCTGTGCATTATATTATCAATACTTATTTGGAACAATATAATTATTAAATACATTCATTAATAAATATATGAATATTCAGTAACATGAATATTATTGAATATTCATATATTCAGTAATGTTTATTATTACTAAATAATTAACAGTGATAATATTAATAATATTATATTATGAGTGAAGCATGCTCATAATATATTATTATTAATAATCAGATCTTACATTCATTAATCTATATATGAATATTCAGTAACATGAATATTACTGAATATTCATATATTCAGTAATGTTTATTATTACTAAATACTTAACAGTGATAATATTAATAATATTATATTATGAGTGAAGCATGATCATAATATATTATTATTAATTATCAGATCTTCCATAGATAATGGATAGAGATCAAATGTTCAAGGCCGATAGGTCACTTATACATTTGATCATATCGATCAGAGTAATCCGACCGAAGCTACATATTTTTAACAATTTGAACTTTATACTAAGTTTCAATCATCTAATTGATTATCTAAATCTTCATTTTCTTCTTCTTCATCAAAGGCATTAGTTAATTCACAAACAGTGCCAATGCCGATGGGATCAGCCGCACCAATAACATTCTCACTTTCCAAGTCCTCAAATGCTTATTACTTTTTCTGTTTTCACTGTACAGAGAGCTTGTTTGTTTGTAATTAACATCCTACTTGAAAAATGTTAAAAAGGTAGCTTGCAACTCCCTTCACCTATTGAAGATATTGGTTAACGTTTAAAATATAATTTATCACTTTAGAGAGCTTGCAATTAATCAGACAGGGGTCATTATCAGCAATTGGATATAAAAATTTCACCGGAAGAAATCTTGAGGGCTAGTTTAATTTGATATAATAAATATCTGAACTTCAGAAAATTTCGTTTTGTAATTTTTAAGATCTCATTCAAATTCTGTAATAATTGTTTCCTGCACTAAATTATAGAATGTTTCTCAGTGGAAATGTACCTGGTTCGCACTTGGTCTGCCTGGGTTCAGCCCAAACAAACCCCCCTGCCTGGGTTCGAATCCTGGCCGAACCACAAGTGAACCAGACTTGAACCCAAACCCAGTTCAAACCGGACTGGTCCCAGGGTCCCAGGCAGCCAAACCTGACTTCCTAGTTAGATAATTATCTTGAATACAAGTGCAATAAGGAAAGCCCATATAGTGGTCATGTCAATTCTTTACACTTAGCCCAAGTGATCAATCATAGGATATTTTAAAGTTTCCTTTTTAGTCGTTGTAACTACATGGAACAATTATTTCGATACATTAGCATGCCCTATTCTACTATTGAAAATAAGTTAAATTACCACAAAAGAGTTGTAAGATAGTAGCATTCACTAAAAAATGTTTTTCTTTCTTTCTTGTATCATTTGTAACGCATTGGAATGATTATCTTGAGCATTAGTATGCCCTATTCTAAAATTGGAAATAACCACAAAAGAGTTGTAAGATAGTGGCATTCAATTACAAACTTTTTCTTTTCTTTCTTGTATCATTTGAATGCAATTCTAAGCGGGAATTTGATGTACAGGAAACGATTTTGTTCGATATAATTTTCATGTTGCAACATTATGTGTTCTATAAGATCAAGATGGAAGAAGATAAAATCCCCATCGAAGATGTTCAAGCAACACTGTTAAATGAATCAGCAAAAGAAAATGATGAAAAAATTTAAGTTGGTGTACTTATTTGTTTCATTGTATTATATTGACACATTCAATAATTGAATTGTGAGTTATCAACCAAGCACATCTTTTTGTTTTTTTATTATGAAGGATGGTCGCGTGGCCTTATCTAGCCTCAATTCAGAAATATGGATGTTGCTCACTATCATGATTTAAAACAGTCCCTATTCAAATTACATTTGCAAAAAATACTTCAACATTGTTAGAAAGTTGGTTATTAATAATATGAATGCACAATGCATATATTCAGTGCATGCTACTGACATTTTTGTTTTTGGAAGTGGTCATAACTTTATAGCCAAAGATTTTCTTTTACTAAAACTGGCAGCTTGAATTTTGGGACAAAAATATTATAAGCCACTTATAACTATAGATCTGTAAATCAGGTAAATCCTGATTGAATCAAGAGAAGATACAATACAGACGATATAACATAAAAGCCTATACAGAACTGACCTTAGTAACACTTAACGAGCTTTGATTACCATATGCCTTATCTCTTTCATGGCAATTCATAATCTTGTTCATTACAAAATTAAGACTAGTAATATTTGTCAATAAGATTGGAGTCCCCTTCTAATGTATTTAGATACCCTAAGGGTCCCTCCATAATGCCTTTGATTGTTGGACACACTATCATACTCAATATTAATTTAAAAACAAATATTTTACTTCTTTTGGATACACCCATCTTATATTACTCCAGAGAACAAAATATGTACATCAAGTGAGCACTATACTCTCAATGAAAATCTCTCCCTTTATAGACAAGAACCAATAGAAGAAATAAGACGAACAAAATAACATAAAAGTCTACAGAACTGACCTTAGTAATGAGCTATGATTACTATATTCGTTCTCTTTTAAGTTATTCATATTCATGCTGATTACAAAATTGGGATTATTAATATTTGTCTATAAGATTGGAGTTCCCTTCTAATGTATCCAGATACCCTGGCCCATTTGGTTGCTGGAATTAACCTGGAATTGGAAAATGGGAATTGGTTTCCTTTATCAAAATTAAATTCCCAATTCCAATTCCATGCCTCAATTCTAATTCCAAGTTCTGAGGAGAATCGACTCAATGCTCATTTTGGACCAAAATTAGAATTGGCCTATACCAATTCACCAATTCATGTTTTCCAATTCCAGGTCATTTCCAGCAACCAAACTAATAATTTTGATCTTTGGATCTGACTGAACCGAGAGAAGAAAGAAGACATAGTAGAACATAAAAGCTGATACAAACTGACTGTGATGTCCCCCTCGAAATATGATTTAATAATAAATAGAAATTAAATAATAAAATTTTCAATAATATTAAAGTATAAATTAAATAAATAATTAATAGTATAAGTAGGAGATATTTTCCACAGCAAGTCAAATTGTGATATATTAGAATTTATATATCAATGAATTTGACTAAAAGACTACATAGTTGAATCCTAATAGCAATAATTATAATATAATATTTTAATTGTATTATAATGTCATATAATGTATACTTGACAATTACAAGATAAATAATAATAAAAATAATAAACAATAAATAAATAATTAAATAATTAGAATATAATGTTCTAAGAATAGAAATCATAAAGTGAATATCCTAAACAAATAATTGATCATACACATTGATAAGACAGAGAGATAAGACAATCTCTATCAGTAAGACTAATAACAAATATAGAAATTATAATTACCAATCATAAACAAGAGCTCTGTAGAGCTAGAGTCCCGCTTTATGGAAAAAGAGAAGCATGAAGCATTGCATAATGCTATTCAAGATTTGTTTACAACTAGGTGTTTAATAGAGTCCTTACCTTTTTTTTTGTTTTATGCTTAAATCATTTTGATTGAACTCACAGAAAAATCTGTTATTAATTATTTTATTTTGACGAGATTAGGGAAAGGAAAACTTTAAATCACTAGTGCACTTACCATGGAAAACTAGGTTTTAATTTTGAAAATTACCCATACGTTTACTTGCTCTCACTTTGTCACTTATCCATTTAAGTTGTGTGCGTCTCCAGAGCCGAATTAAATTTCATCTTCATATGAATTCATGGAACATTGAATTATATTATATTATTATTTTTAATTTAAATAATTAATTTTATATTTTTAAATTATTTAATTTTATTATAATTATAGTTTAAATATTAAAAATATAAATTAATTCAATTATATAATCTATAGTATATGTATAAGTAACTACATTATAATTTAATATATAATTATATATTATAATATATAAATATAATTTATTATAGTATATTATTTGCATTATTTATTTTTATTAACTATAATGTTATGATGCATTATTAAGAAAAGTATTTTACAAAAATAATTTTATCACATTAATCAATTTTACATTGAAAAATAATAAATTATAATTTTGATGTTTAGAGACAACTAATACACTACATATGAATGCTAAATTTTCTATATGTGCAAATTATCTATCATATTGTGTTAATTAGTGTCCATATAATAATATTATTATTAAAGTTTGAATCTGTATTACATTATTAGACATCCATATGTCTTGTTATTTAATCTCAATGTAATATTCCTTTCAAACCCCTCTACTCGAGCCAAAAAAAATTATATACAAATAAAATTAAAAAATGCATATTCATTACAAATAAGATTTAAAAACATATTTATAAAAAAATATTTGATGTTAATAAATTTTAAAGTTGTTTATAAAGAGTCATCTAAATCTATTAAATTAAATGAACACAAACCTAAACTATACTCAAATCCTAAAAATATTAAAATCTATAAAACACATGAATATTTCTTTGTGCTACTTTTTAACTGATTGGACAGTTTTTCCTCAATTTTCAGAATGGAAAAATAATTATACCCCTGGCAAAAATATGAACAGCCAATTGAAAAAAAGAAATACTCTTAAAAAATTTAAAATATAAATCAAAAGACTACCAAGCATTATAAATCATGTTTAATATTTCTGCATAGCACAGTTTTTGAGGTAAAGTAATTGCAAAAGACTCGGTGAAAACAATAGTCTCCATATAGGCGGGACTAATAACAACAGCGACTAATTAATAATAGCGATTAAGGATTAGTAGAGATATTTGATTCCAAAGATAAAATGGAGAGTTGCATTTATGATGAACAAATATGTTCTTTCATAAGGATTGCTGCAGTTCAATTGGGATATCCGGATATGGAATGGGAGGAAGGAATATTTTGGTAATCGCTGAGATACAGCATGGAAGAGAAGCAAACCGACCAATCAGCATCAAAGATTAATAATCCAATCAAAGAATGGATACACATACGGTCAGCAAACAAATAATAGAGCCCACGTCAAACATAAAATAGGACAGATCAATGGAAATCATAGATCATTATATATATATAGAATAATGGAAGAATGAGATACTATCTTGTGGTATGCTGTATTTTACCTATAAATTAAGAAACACTGAATTACAAAATATTATATTTGGATTCTATTATATATATATAAAATTATAACTATAAATCAGGTATGTTATGTCTATGTTTTATTTGTAATATATATAAGATATTGATATTTACTTAGCTCATTCTTTAATCATCACTGATATAATTAAGAAGATAGGGAGTTTGTGAAGAGAGTAGCAGAATAATTTAGTCACATGTCAGGAGGGTCTCAATATAGGTAAAAACCTTGAGGTAGCTTGCTTGTAAACTATTTCTGTGCCCTAGTCACGGTAATTCTATCATCCTTCTTAAGGTTAGTGATTAGGAGAGGAGTAAGGAATTAGGGCTTAATGTAAATATTGTAAATCATTGATTGTTTCATAAAGGCATAGTGAAGTATGTTAATATTTGGGAATTGACATTCTCCTAGTAGGGAACATCACAAGTTGCCATTCTCAAATGCAATCCAAAGCCTAATTGGGAATACAGGGCAAATTAAGTATGGTCTTAGTTGGGGACATTACACCGACCTTAGTAACACTCAATGAGCTATGATTACCATATTCATCATACCTTTTAAGATGTTTATATTCTTGCAAATTACAAAATTGGGACTAGTAATATTTGTCAATAAGTTTGGAGCCCCCTTCTAATGTATCTAGATACCCTAAGGGTCCCTCAATCATGCCTTTGATATTCAGACACACTACTTATACTCAATATTAATTTTTCAAAAAAATATTTTACTTCCTTTGAATTCATACATCTTATAAACAACAAAGAGAAAAAGATACCCCTCAATTGAGTACTATGATCACAATGAAAACCTTTACGGACAACAACTAAAAGCAAGCTAGGCTTATACCCTAATGTAATGTTCCCCTCTTCATGTTCTCTTGCTTTGTAGTTGGCGTCGACTTTCTAAGTTTGCATCAGCCTAAGCAGAGGGGTAATTTGATGTTACAACTAAACTTAGATGGTCTAGTGGAATTGTATGATATTTTCCGATGTTATTTTTTATTTTTGGTTTGATCTCCAAGATTCTTGGAGGGAGCGTCTATTTTTAGTAAGCCATCTGGTCAGGTTTGTTTATCATCTTTCATCATTGGGATTATTCCTACATAATCAATTTTTTATCTTGTCATTTTTCAACCATTGTTGCTACTTGGGTGTAATTTAAAGCTGTACTAATTAATTTCACTAAGGTTGCCACTTCAATTAAATAATTTATCGAACACTGTTATAGCTCGTTAGGAAGATAATGGAAAGTTTTAAATGAAGAGATGTTGAAAAGTGACTTCAAGTGACGAAAATCTCTTAAAAATAAAATAAATCACTTTTTGGAGTTATAAGACTTATTAAATTAACAAAATGATTTTATAATGGGGTTTTTTAAAAGTTCCCTAGAAAGCTTATAAATAAGAGGTTTGAGAGCTCATTTGGTATGTTGAAGTTTATTCATTTTCTTTGATTGAGATCCTTGTAGTTTTGGAGATTGGAATTGGTTCATCTCATCCTCTAGATGATAAAAACCCTTTTGAGAGGATCAATTTCAGTGGTGAAAGATTCCTCCCTAACTATTGTTTTGGCAGAGTCACTGAGATTTCATAATTGTATTCAAAGTTTGAGGTTTGGAAATTTGTAAAGTCCCATTCTAAGAAAACTTTTAGAGTTTATATGTTTTGAAGATTTTCCTAGGAAATTTATGTTTGAAAGCTATGATTTCAATAAGGCTTTACTAGACGAGTTAGGATTTATTAGAGGTGTTAAGAATTTTGGTATTGGTCAATTGGTTATTTCTCTTCATACTCCTAATAGAGGCTGAAGATTGTTGTTGATTGTGCCATCTTAAGATATAGTTGAAGTGTGATACAAGGGTTTGGAGGGATCAAATGGAGCTTTTCTTGGTGCATGAGGCTTGCACAAGTAGCATAAGGTTTTATTGTACTCATGGAGCTTCTATGGAAGCATAATAAACCCACAGTTGATGCATATTGGGGAGGACAGTGGGAAAAATCTCCATTCTAAACTTTTGTGTCCCTTCTTACACAATTTGTCATATAGTCCTTGTAATGTCCCCTTTTTAAGCCAGTTTGGAATGAAGAGACCGTTAGCCTATTCATGAGATTCGTGTAGGCTAATGAGTGAATTTAGAGAATCTTGAGGTGTTGACAGAAGTAATTTCTTGTTCAAACAGGTATAAGGGGAGTAATGTCATTTTCTAGAGCGTTTTCAAACGCCTCCTATACTTACTATTTTTACTAAAACACTGATGGAGTCAATTGCTATTTTTAGTAATGCCAATGGAGTTGTTTTTTTAGTTTATCATGAGATTTTATATAGTCTATAATTATTAAATAGTGATAAGTTATTGATGTATAAAGTTAAATTAAATATTTAACTTTATTGTTATTTTAATTTATTTATTGAATGAAGGGACTATAGAGGCCAAATATTAAATCAATGGTGCTTTATTTTAATGGATGGACCTTTATTATTTAATGCTATATTGGGAGATTAAAAAGGGAATTGATTCTTATTGAATTAAAAAAAAAAAAAATTCCCAAAAAATAACAAAAAAATACTCTTGAAATAATAGCGAAAAAATACTCTTGAAATAATAGTGAAAAAACATTTCCAAAAAAATAGCGGAAAAAAATTGTCCCCCAAAAACAGTGAAAATAGTCTTGAAACCACAATTCGCAACTCAGACTTAGAGAGTACTTGGCAAGCCCAAAATTTTGAACTTGGCAAAAGCTCGACAAAAACTTAGCCAAGAATCGACTACTTAGAAAATACATAAAATTAAAATATCTTAATGAAACATTTTTTTTGAAAAGTTCAATTACAAAATATATTAAATTAAAAATTGACACCTTGAAAGAGAAAAAACATGGTGTTGTAACAAAAAACATGTGAAATACACATTTTAATCAACGTTTTACCTGAATTGATATTTTTACCCATTTTCTTTTTGTGTTTGTAAAATTGCGAGAGTTAAATTTGTGAAAACTCACCCAACAAAAAAATAGAGTACTTGGCAATTGGGGGAGTATTTGCAGAGTTTGCAAACCATGCCTAAAACAATAGCATAAAAGAATTCTCAAAAAAATAGTGGGAAAAAGTAGTGCCAAAAAAATAGTAGAACAAAAAGGTGCTTTTTGAAAAAGTAGTAAAAACCTATAGGAGGTTTGGGACTCTCATTTGGGGAAGTTGAAACCCTAACTTGTTGCTTGAAGTGATTAAGCAAAACAAAATGATGGTCGAAAGCCCTAGTAAAACAACCGTCTAGGGTAATGTATTCCATAATTACCTTAAGGAGCTATCTCCAGACTATCTTGATCTTTGAAGTGTCATAACTACTCTTAGACCCCCGCTCTAGGTACTCACGTTCCTTCTCAGTCTTAGGGAATTTATGCACAACAAGGTTGTGAGTATTTCCTATCCCTCTAAAATTTGATCCCCTCAGTAGACAAAACCGTAAACTTAGAGATAAGGTTCTCATAAATGGTCACCCTATTGCCAAGCAGAGTAATGTTGTCATTATTTGAATCCTTAGCAAACAGGTTAATGATTTTCGGGTCCCATCTGAGGAGCTTCTCCATATAAGGAGTAACCCCACCACTCCTCAATAATCTCCAAATAGTCAGCTTATTTTCTAGCCTATCATAGTCAATAGGCTCAACCTAACACCTATCACCACCCATTTCAGTTATTGTAGAGTTTAAGGGAAATACCCAAATTAGAGCAAAAAGAAAGCCATACAAAAATCCATATAGCCTAGAGTTTGTGTGAGAAATAATAGCAAGATCAGGCCCAAAATGCACTAACACATACGCCATTATTGGAAATGACACCTCGCCATAAGGACGAAATGCCACACTACATAATAATCTTAAAAGCCATCATTGAGAAAAAACGGTAGGAAGTACCCCTTGAATTCTATTGTAGTGAAGCAAAGCAATGACATTGACCTCTAGCCTGTCCTCCCTTTGCCACGTCATGCACTCCTTGTCCAAAACCCCTTTGTTGGCAAAGAAATCTGTCACTATGTTGGCTTCATGTTAAGCATGAGAAACAATACATTTATCAAATGAGGTTGTGATTTCCTTAGATTCATTAATCCAACTCTCAATAGTCCAAGAGGGCTTATAGATGCCTTTAAGACATTGAATTATATTATTTGAATCACTTTCAATCCAAACACATTTGTACTTAAGTTGACAGGCCAAATTTAGACCCTGGTAGGCACCAGTGGCTTCAATAAGGTGTTTGGTCTAGCTGCCCAAGGGGAGTGCCACTTCCAAAATCAAATTGTCATTCTCATCCCTAATCACTCCCCTACACCTAGTTGGCCAAGGGTTTCTCTTGGCCACCCCATCAAAATTAATTTTCACCCAGCCAGGAGGAGCATAGTTCCACACACAACCATCTCTAGGGTTCTTTAAAGATTTTAGATCTTTAGAGATATCCAATTGGATTTTCTAGCTATTAGCCACCTAATAATCAATCTTTACAAGTCAACTTCCCCTTAGTCTTAAGAGTAACATTAAGATAATTAAGGTTTTCACTAATAGATCTGAAGATTTTCCAAAAAATAGTTTCATTAGGAAGAAACTTCTTTCTAAAAATTCTATTATTGCACTTTGTTGTCTTGCTTTTTGTCACCACAAAATGTAGGTAACAGTATGAAACTTTTGAACTTATTTTCATGTTTCTCTATGTTGATTCACTATTTAATTAGCCAATATTAATCAATCAATTGATCTCAATATGTTTAGCGAATCTTTTTGCTGAAGATTTTCGTCAAGTCTTTTTCATTTTTTCAGTTTGTCTTCCTATACTTGATTTTTGAATCCTTCAATGTCTTTTGGTGTGTTTTCAAGTGTGTTTTTAGTCTTTTTGTTTCGTCCAATCTCTTGCTTTCGATTTTCCCTTTGATTTGATCTATCTTAGGGCTTAATCAGACTTATCAATAAAAAGATATGACTATTTAAGTGCCCAAAAAGTGGACTCTCCAAGCTCAACTGCATATTTTAAAAAATAGATGTTATTTTCTATAGTTGAGTTGCACTTTTTGAAAAATATAACATAAATTCATTTTATGTTATGTTTTTAAGTTACTTTATCACTTAAGTGATTATAGTGCACTTTATGTTATATTTTAATGTTGAGTTGCTTTTAGATTTTTCACTTAAGTGACTTTATCACTATATAGTTCTAATTTAATGTTGAGTTTTACTTTATGTTTTTAATAAACATATAAGTGAAATATTACTTTATGAGATAATGTTTACACATTATATATACAACTATATAGTGCAAATTATATAATTGTTGAATTGAAAGTAGTCATGGCCACGATGACTGCTCCCGCATATTCTCCCGCTTTCGCCAGTTTGAATTTTGATCTGGCCCAGACGTTTGGTTCAGCAGTTCCTGTTGCGGTTGGGATTGTTGGTGCTGCCTGGCTATCTGGATCTAATGCCCTTCTAGCGGCTGTGCCTGGGCCGTCTCCTGTGGGTGAGCATTCAAAGGTTTTGGGGTCTTTTGGTGGCTCTGCGATCTCTTATGTGGATGTGGTTGCCTTTGAGGCTGGCATCCATGGCCCTGTCCATGTTGGTAGGGGGGGATCCAGATCTTCTCCTCTTGTGCAACCTATCTTTGTAAGTAAACCTCTTTTGATTAAACTGGATGCAAAAATAGTTGATGAGATCTCAAAAACTGTAGATGATTTCTCCTCCAATGCTGCTATTTTTCACTTTAGGGGTTTTTGGCCCTCTCTTTCTGATTTACATGCCTGGATTTCCAAACATTGGGAACCCATTTTAATCGATGCTGTTCATATATACCCTGTGGCAAGGGGTTTCTTTATTGTAAAGTTTGAGAATGCTGAAGATAGAAAACTATTTTGTGTAATAGTTGTTTTACTTGGGAGGAGTGTTTTCCCCTCATGGCCAAACCTTGGTATCAAGGGTTTGACCCTCTTTCTGAATCCTTCAATAAAATACCCGTATGGGTAAGCTTGCCGAATCTCCCTCTTCATCTTTGGTTGGATTCAATTTTGGACTCTGTGGGTGAGGATATTGGAGATTTCCAAATGGTGGATTCCAACTCCTCTGAAATTTTGAAGATGACATATGCTCGTATTCTTGTGGAGGTTGATGTTTCCAAGGGTCTTCCTAAGAAGATAACTTTGGCTTCTCCTTTGGGCTCTTGGACCCAGAATCTTGATTATGAGGGAATTCCTTTCAGATGCAGAAAGTGCCACATGACTGGTCATCTAGCTGCGTGGTGTTTATCTGAAAAGATCAAACCAAATAAATCACCTACTTGGTGGGTGGGGGCTTCTGATAACATTATACGGTTCGCAAAGTTTCTAAGGATGGGGGCTCGGTTGCTTGCTCTCCTCAGATTGATCATGCTTTGGCTGGTGCTTCTGTGGATGCCTCTGTTGCTTCTGAAGCTGTCTTGGAAGCTACGGATGCTGTCTCTAATGCGGCTTTGGTTCAGACTGGTTTTACTGCCTCTTTTGGTGTTGCTACCATTGTCCCCGATCAGTTTGTTGATGCTGTCTATGGCAGTGATACTATTCATGTCCTTTCTATGGTTTCTGATTTGACTTGCCCTTTAGTGGGCTCTTCTTGCTCTTCTTTGGCTTGGCAGAAGGCTGCTGAAAAGGTGGAGGATGGATGGACAACAGTTAAGGGAAAGAAACTTAAATCTTCCACTCCTTTTGACATGAATTTATGGTCTCATAAGGATGGGCATAAATGTAAATCTTGAATGCCCTTTGTTGTGTTTTGTGGTTTCACTTGGTAGGAACTATGGTTGGTTCCTCTGGTCTGTTTGGTGGGGTAGCACAATTGTATTGGTCTTTCATTGTCATATCTTTTAAATGCTCTTGTAAAAGGTTTCGGGTCCTTTCAAAACTTGATTTTAAGTAATCAAAACTATATAGTGCAAATTGTTATTTTTGACCTCTTTAGTAATATTAGACTCAACAAGTAATTAGACATGTGCTAAATTAATCACTTAAGTTGTGCAATACAACAACATGCCTTTATTCTCCTACTTTTTATGCAAATGCATCTAGAGAACCTGATTTGCATGTAAAAGTGGCTAAAACTTGATGAAAAACATGTCATTGCATATATGCAATACCTCCTAGAGAGTGCAATTTGCATATGAAGTAAAAAATAAAACTTGCAAATGCACTTGGAGAGTGTGATTTGCATGTAAAGGGCTTTTCTCATAAAAAACAACACATGCAAATACATCCAAAGAATCCGATTTACATGTAAGGCATCATCTACACCCAAAAACGTTACATGCTATTGCATCTCAAGACCCCGATTTTGCTTGGAGTTATTTCCCAAGTCATTTGCATTAAAAAATAAAACAGATATATGCATCCTAAGAGTCCGATTTTGGCTGGGAGATTTCTTCTAAGACAAATACATGTAAAAATGTTGCATGCAAGAGCATCTAGAGACCACGTTTTTGCTTGGAGTCTCTTTCCAAGGCATTTTCTTGCAAAATAAACCATGCATATGCCCTTGGGGAGTGCAATTTTTCTCCAAATGCATGTTTCTTCCTTCCAAGAACACATTTTTTGCATTCTCAACCCAAAACGGTTCATATAAGGGTATCATTAGAGTGTGTTTTTCACTAAAAACACTCGGCAAGCTTGTTCTTGACAAAACGTTTTGCATTAGAAGGGTTTGAAAGTTTGTTTTTGAGGAAATACTTGCAAAAATGTCCCATGTATTTGCATTTTGAGTTCACATTTTGCAACTTGGAATTGATCAAAAGCTTCTAAGTTATTGTATGCAAATACACTTCAAGAATCCGATTTTGGAAAATACAAGTGCGTTTCAACTTCTCCTTCTTCCATTTTTGGCTCATTGAGCTCCAAATAAGTAAATGTATTTGATTTTGCTTGTGTTTTTCACTTGTTTTCCTACATTGTTGCATTTTATGACTCATTTTATCCATTTGTTCAAATGTAACCAATGAATTTTGCATTTTGTGTTTAAATAAGTTGAAATCTTCTTTTATCAAATACATAAAAATCATCCAACACTCAAAAATGGATTTGCATGTAGAGGATTATTTTCAAGTTTGTCATGTTTGAGTCAATAGCAAGAGGAATGTTTTTGGTTTTCATTTTGTTTTCTTGCTTGTTTGTTGTTTGTTTTGTTTTCATTTTTGCAAGAAAGTTGAAGTCATCCTCTCAAGAATGCAAGTGCAAACATTCATGCCAATTCATCCTTCATTCCCCAACACATGTGATTACATCCCCCAAGCCCATTACATGTAAAAACATGTCATTTTCATTACATGTAGTCACCTCTCAAGAATCCGATTTTGGTAAAAGGTCACTCTTTTAAATACCAAAATTATCATTTACACATATCCATGTACTTCCAACTTGCATTCTTGACCATACAAACAAAGCCCCACATGCAATCCATCTCCATAAGTCCGATTTTTCTCCTATTTGCCCGCATACATGCGCCATTTGTTGCATTTCCAGCCAACACATGTTCTATGAGTACCTAATCAATACTCTGGACACCTTGATCTTCATAGAACTATCATTGCAAACCAAAGCCTAACCTTCTCATGGATCTAATCTCCTCAAATGATGTATTTACCCTTTGGAATTTCTATGTTGAATGTGAGGCCTCACCCCAAACCCGTCATAGCTTTTCCATTGATCATTATGATAGACCTAGTAATTGGCTCAATGTTTTGATGAATTAAGAGATTTTACCATCTTGACATGAATTAAATTACGTTAGATGATGATACTTTATATTTTATGATGCTTTCCATATTCATGATGTTGACCTTATGATACATTATGACTAACATTATGATGATTGATTTAGATGAATATTGAGATGTTGCAATTTGGGTATATATGTAGATATGAGATGTGTATGAAGGTGACAATTGGGTTTTAAATTATGTTGAGATGTGAATTTCATTAAAGCTTAAAGGTTAGGAGATGAAATATATTGTTGAATTTCAAGACATTATTAGGGTTATTACTTGATGATTTGGTTACTTGATTTTATGCCATTTGGATAATTTTAGAATTAATAAAATTAATGCTTATGTAATCTAGATAAAACTATATCATGATTGATATAGATTAGGAATGATTAGTGTGACATGTGAGTTAAGGAAATCATGTTCTTTGATTCAATTTGCATATGTTCGTTTGTAAGTTAAGGATTAAATTTATGGTGACTGATTATAGAGACTACAAGGATGTAATTTGTGTTAGAGAATCTAAATGATAATCGTTATTCTGCATTTTGAATTTTGATGATTATACTTCTTGAGGTTACTAATGTTTAAATTAAGTGTGCAGGATCATGACCATGGAATTTTATCGGAGAATCATGACTAACTCCTATGTGAATTCTATAAAGCCAAGGTTGTGTCTATTGAAAGACAAAACCTCGTTGTAATGTATTTTATTTTGTATAGTGTATGGTGTGAATTTTATTTGCATTGCATCCATTAAATTGTGTAATTAACAAGTGGACTTGCCAAGTGTGTTGTGATGTGTAATGTAGTGTCAATTGGCACACTTGTTATAAAAGTGATGTGGCATGGCATATCCACTCTGAAAGCTTGAGAACCCACCTTTCCCACTTGGTACCTAGTTATGTTCCCCATAAGGACCACTTGGTTTGTGAGCCCAAAGTGGAGTCTAATCCTTTGGAACTCGTAGGTGATCTTAATTGGGGTTTTTGGGGAGGTCATATGACTACCTGGGGTTGAGTTTAACCCATTTTTTACTAGCCCACTTCATATACTTATGGGTAAAGGGAGTTTTTGATCATAGGACACCCTATTTTGACCTTGAGAAGCCTCCAAAAAATTGATTTTCCAAGATGACCGAAAATCAGCTTTTGGAAGCATGGTCTTGGGAAGACTACCATCCATTTGGAGGGCAAAGCTTGTCTACTTTTCAGGCCACCTGTTTAGGAACCCATTTTTAGTAATGTGTAAGGGTTGGGGAATAGTGACCAATACGAACTCACATTTCTTCAAAGGACTTGGAGAATGTGAGGATTTTGAATTTAGAGGGGAAATTGGAGAGAGTTTTTCTCAATCACCCACTCTCTAGTTTTAGAGACTACTAGTAAAATTTGGAGAAGGAAAATTAGAAGGAAGGATATAAAAAAGGGAAAAGGGGGCTCTACTTCAACATTCTTTCTATAACTTATTTTTGCAAGGTTGGTGGTTCTCAAGCTTTACTTTTCACATTTATGGTGTCTTACTTATGGCTTCCATGAAAGAATGAAGAAAGTTGCTCCATGTTTATGTTTCATAGTGTTGTGTTACTAGTATGTTGATTTTTGTCTTATGTAGTGTTGTGAAGTGAAAATTTGCATTTGTATATGTTATTTGTGTGAGGTTAAGAGAATTTGTGCAAGGCCAAATTCACCCTCGGGAGGACAGAGTAGCCTTGTGGGTGAAGGAATTTGTGACAACCCTCTTGGTGTAGAGTCTCTCTCCTTGGGAGAGAGGGATGGACCATGGATTATGAGGTCAATGGTAGGCTTGTAGCATTGATATGCTTGGGAGTCATAAGCATTTTTGGCCATTTTGGTTGAGTATGATTTGGAGTTGTAAAGAGAAGTTATGATGCTTTGTATGGAAGACTTTTTGCCTTGTTGAAGGGTTGTATTTTATCTCTATCCTTGTCTCGCATTGGGTACTTGGTCCACCTTCACCCTTAGGAAGCTTTACTTCAAGCTCCTTGTGTAGCCATGGGAGGGTGTAACCTTGTGTGTATTTTTTTTTTAATGGGTAATAGGCTGAAGCCAAGATCAACAAGGGGCTCAAGAAGACTTGAACCCAAGACCTCCCAAATGAGAGGCTCACAACTTACCGTTGCGTTGTGGGGTCTTCCCAAACCTTGTGTGTATTATGTTGTGTGTTTGTGACTCTATTGGTTTTAAGCATACCTGGATTAGCATTGGTTCTCCTAACTCAAGGGTGGCCTTATAAAGGCCTAGGATGAGAGGTGAACCTCCATGGCCAAGAAAGTCTAATTTGTTTGCAGGTACATGCATTGAAAGGAATGATAAAAGGAAAATATTTGGATGAAATAATTGTCTCTTGAAAAAAAAGGATGTCACTATTCTTATTTTGTTAGAATGTGAAAAGTAGATTTTGCATATTTCTTGTAACTGCAAAAGTTTGGTAAAGAAATTGGCCACATTTACATAGGGAAAGGGTAGCAGACTTTACTTCATTTTACATTGTAAAGTCTTTGTTTTCTTGTTTGATTCTCTTAAAAAGCAATCAAATTTATAAAGAAAAGAGATCTTGAGTAAATCTGACTTTTATTTGATTATGTGGTTCTTTTGACATTGTTTTATGCTTTATGTTTATTCTTTTAAAAAGAAGCTAGTTGTTATCTTAGAAGTTGTTTGCAAATAAAAATAATAATAATAAAATTTTATTTCATGAAGGATTTCTTGAAAATCATTTAGTTGCTGTTTCAAAATTGTTAGTGGTAAAGATCTAGCCAGTTTTTAAAGATAACATAAATTTCAATGTTTGAATGCATTAGAGTAGAGAATAATTTATTATTCCTCCCTTATTATGAAGGATCATAAATTTGTACATTACAAAATTGTATACAAAAGTATATATAAGTGTATGTATATATATACATTTAAAGCATATATACAAATATATACCAAGTATATATATATATATATATATATTCAATATATATATGTTCTAGGCTATATGCCTTCAAACGTTGAGATTCTCATTATTCAAATATATATAAATTATATATTTATATTTGCTATATATATATATATATATATATATATATAATAACATAATATAAATAAAATAAAATGTAATAATAATAAAAAAAATTTAAGATTTAAAAAAATAAAAAAAATAAACATTGCTGTGTGGGGGATTGCAGCATGGGCCTGCTACTGCAACCCCACTGGGGTTTGCAGGAGGCACAGTCATCACATCCCCAATGGAGAGCGGCAGCTTGGCTACTGCATCCCTAGTGTGGTGCGGGTGGCTTCGGCCTTCGCATGTCCAAGCCATCGCACCCTACTGGGGATGCGGTGGCTGAAGCCACCGACCGAACCCCCATTGGGGTATGTAAAAATTTAATTTTTTTTTATTAAGTTTTATATTGTCATTTTTTGAAAGAAAATGCAATCATATTTATTTAAAAAAAGGAAGAAAACTTGCAGACATGTATTTAAAAAAGAGAGTACAGTCTGTTGCACACATTTGCAATAGCATAATCTTTAAGGAAATAAATTTAATAAACAACAAGAAAATAACAATTTAATAACAATTTAATAACCATATTGGTTTACCCTTGAAATTTGGACATGAATTCTTCATCTTGTAACATTTTCATATACACAAAAGTAAATCTGTGTATATGTACTCACCTTTGGTGAGTATGTATATGCATATACACTCTTGTGTATATCTCTTTTCTTCCTCCTCCGTGGAAACTTGAATGAAACCTACAACAAAAAACAATAAGGTAGAAACCCTAGCAATACCAACAAAAGAGAAAATTTTGGAGGCTAAAATGAAGAAATGAAGTTTAGGGTTAAGTCATCATCTTTTGTTTTAGCCCCAACCCTAATTTCAAATTAGGGTTAGGGCTAAACGTGTTGGCTTTTGTATTCTTTTTTTATATTTTATTTTAAGGGCCTTTTGATTTCAAAATTTAAGTGGGATTATATTCCTTTCATTTCTGAGGTTTCTTTTTAATAAATAAATTGTCTTTTGTCTTTTATTCAAAAGGTTGTTTTTTTGTTTTTTAATATTTTCAAAAATAGAGTTTTGGATTAAAATATTAAATATGTTGAGGGAGAAATTTATTGATTTCTTTTTAGATGATTATTTAATAAATTTAATGGCGATGGAGATTCAAATTAGATCTTTGGGGAAAATTTAATTGGGTAAATATTTGAACTTGGAAATATTTTAATTAAATTTTTAGTGACATTTTATTTATTAGTGGGATATTATATTTGCACCTTTGACTTAATTTATTTTGATAATGTTGTTATATTATTAAATTGGCCTTTAATCTTTTAAGGCAATACTTGGAGAATGTTTAATTTCTAATTTATAAATTTAATGGTTATCTCTAATGGGATATTAATTTTAATATTGAATTATGTTGGAAGTTGTGTATTATGATTTTAAAATTTTATGAGAAATTTCAATTAGAATATTATGTTCATTTATTTTAATGTTGAGTTATTAATTAATATATATTTAACCCGGTTCACGCTTTGGAACCCTTAGGGTTATTAAAACTTTATGATCAAACTAATTAATTAATCAAACCATTTGTCGAGCAAAAGAACTTAACTTTCATAATCATCAAGTTATATATATGCTTCTAATATTCTTTTTAATTATAACGATCGATGTTAACCTTGTTAGGTATTCTTCGAAGCCTAGTTAGGGTTTTTGAGTTGTCTAACGTAGTTCGATCAAAGGACGTTGACAAGCCAACGCTTTTCATGATAACCCTTGCATGTCAACTTGTGTTGTGTAAGTGTTGCGATCTTGTTAAGTGTACCTTAGTATATTTTCCTAGTTGACTTTTGTGCTATTAAAAAAAAATTGTTGGTGTGTTTTGCCCTAAATTTTGGGCATGACATTGCAGCACAGGATATGTCAACACCATCAAAAGTCAAAGGAAAGATGAAATATCAATATGATAAAGAGCTGGCTCATTCCATAGCCTCACTTGTTTCATCATCTCTTGATCAAATCTCAGATACAAAAATTGGGTATGTTGACATGACCAATTTTTTTCAAAGGATTGAAGATCTTGTCAACAAGGAATTACAACATATCAAGAGGAGTAATATTCACTTGGTATCTACCTTCCCCATGCCTTCTCTAGAACCTGAATTTGCCTTTGAGTGTGCACGCCATTTCAATCCCAAAGGCAAGACAGTCAAAGATGCAAATGGTAAAGCGATTTTTAGTCTGGATCCAGATGTCATTGAATAGATTTTCAGAATTCTTGTAAATCTTGAATGTCCAGACTTGTCTAAAGATATGTCTATCTAGCTGTGGAACCAAAATGAGTTAGATTATCAAAGGTACAAGAATGATCAATGGTTGGTCAATAAAAGATCAAATTTCTCTAGATTGCCAAAGAAAATACACAAATTTGACTTCTCTCTAGAAGTTAATGATTTGATAACACTCAGTAGAATTTGTGGTCTCAAAGAATCTTGTAACTTTGAACCATGGATGTATAAATTCATATTTTAAATTCTTGAAAATAAAGAACCTATCTATTGGGGAGAGCTCATAAGCACAACATTGTGCAAACAACTGAGTCATGTGGGAACATCAATACCATTCTACATGAACTCTTATTTGGTCCACATTGCTGCAGCCATAGGAACATTCTTTGGACTCTCAACCAAAGGTGATCGATCACTGGTGTCCATTTGGGAATATCATGTTCAAATCATGCTTACACAGAATAAATTTCATTACAGGAGGGTACAAGATACATTATTTGGGTATTTTAGGTAACTTTTTGATAAAGAGTTGGCAATTAAGAGACTATCAGATGAAGCTTGGGAGAAGGTAAATCAATTTGGGTGCATCTTCCTGTAATTTCCAACTTTTACCTATTTGAGAGTTGGGTATTTTCAAGGAGAACCGTATACCTTACCAAGATAACCTACTGAGAGGATCATCCTCATGGAGATGGTGAGGTAGCTCATGTGAGTGCAATCATATCAACATAGTTAGCATAGGCTAGGTTTCAGTATCACCACTGCCAAACCCCTCCAAATTGGTTGATATACACTCAATTCAGTGTATAAGGCAAAAGCTATGGAAGTAGAACTTCAACTTATTAAATTGAAGAAATTCAAAGCTAGATCTGATTTTGATTATCAAGGGATGAATTCTAAAATCAAAAGGGCCTTCACCCATGTTCATCGCATGGAGGATGTGTGGATTGACTTGTGCACTGAGGTAGACATCATGAGAATTGATTACTATAGGCTCACAGTACGACAAATCATTGATCTTAATATGATCGAGATTCCACAAGACTTTGAGATCGAAGATGATGGCTTAGTCCTAGATCCATAGTATTACAATACTCAATTTGAAAATCTTGTCCCTTTTCCTATTTAGTGACAACAAAAGGAAGGAAATTTTGTCTTTGATAGATTCCAGTCCATTTTGCTAAATACAAATAAATGGCTGAAAAACAAAGGCCTGAAGAGAGTACATCCGAAAGTTGGGGTAGACTACAATTATTTTGGCCCCATTGGAAAGAGATCTTAGGTAGAAATCAAAAGCAAGGATGATTCTTCTTCTTCACATCTAGTTAAAACTATCAAGTTTACACTCAAAGGAGAAAATAATGCAGGAGCATCTCGGGTCCTTGGAAATCTTGTGTCACCAAAAACATTTTGGAGTTTGTCTGTGTTGCTTAGTTCCTACTTTGACCGAGTTGGTCGGTAGTTGGTCAGTTTCCTTTGGTTACTGAGTGTGGTTGGTTCTTTCATTGGCACTCGACGTTGCTTGTCTGCTGCTCGGTTATCTTTGCTCACCGGCGGGTTTAGTTTTAGTTTCTATTATGGCCGACTTGTGCATTTATGTTGGATCACAAATTTAATATTGATATCAATCATTGGGAGGTGTGTGGTCCCAAATCTAACCGTTTCTTCCATTGATTGTGGATTTGAAGGCTGACTCAGTTCAGTAGACTCTTGTAAAAATGTAGTTGTTGGTTTAGAGTTTAGGAGGGAGTTTTTTGGATAGAAGATAGAATTAGAGATTTTGACACATCCTCGCATGTTTGAGGACTTCTGCAATTCATTGTAATATTAGGCTGTAACCAAGAAGGCCTTACAACCTGACATGTATGGTTCTATTTGATGAAATATATGAAAGATCTTGCATTCTCTCTCTCACTGTTGTTTATTTTCTTCCGCATGTGTTGACCAGGCTTGGATCATTAGGGTGTGCCATTGTTTGGCCCCTCTTGACTCTGTCTTGAGTCAGGAGGTATTAGAGTGAGGTGAGATCTTGATCTAGGTTTGTAGGTTCCTCTTGAGAAGCCCTAGTTGATTGTTATAGGGTAGCAGATTGTGATCTGACCTACAATTGTAGAGGGTTGTCAAGATGGTTCATGGGAGGTGAGATACAGATCCAGGATTGGCAGATATGCTAAGGCAGATTGCTGCTAGGTTATAAGCTGTTGAAACAACCCAAAGAAGAGGCAGCCATCTTGAAGATGTTAGTGATGATGAAGTTGAAGAAGAATAGGCAAATGCAGAACCTGCACCTGTTATGGATCAAGGTGAAGAAAGATTTTTGAAGGATTTGACAAGTCTGAAGTCTACACCACACTTCAATCCTTCTGAGTATGGTGGAAAGCTAGATTCTGATGAATTGGTGGACTGGATCACCGAGATGGAAAAATATTTTGAGAATGAAAACATTCCTGAAGATAAGAAGGTGAAGATTGCAAGCACAAAGTTGAAAATTCATGCATCCTTATGGTGGGAACATCTGCAATTGGATAGGAAGAGGAAAGGCAAAGACAAAATCAAGGTATGGAATAAAATGGTGAATAAATTGAAAGGAAAGTTCTTACCTTGTGATTATCAGATTAACCTAGTTCGGTGAATGCAAAGTTTGAAGTAGAAAAATAGCTCGGTAAAGGAATATACTGAGGAATTCTATAGATTAGATATTAGATTTGGACATGATGAAGATGATGTGGAAAGAATTGGTAGATACCTGAATGGTTTGAGAGTTTCCATCCAAGAGGAAATTAGTATGGTCAAGTTGGAAATCATTGAAGAGGTTTATCAATTTGCATTGAAGGCCGAGGAGAAATTGAACAAAAGACATGAGCAAAGACAAAGAGGTTGAGGTGGTAGATTCCTTAGAGGAAGAGGTAGATCTAATGGTGAAAATGGTAGATCTGAACCAGAAAAGACAAATCTGGACAAAGGCAAGACCGAGTGGAAAGGTGAATCTAGAGGTAGAGGAAGTAACTACCGAGGTGGTTGTAGTAGAGGAAGTTTACGAGGAACTTGTTACAATTGTGGAGAAGGACATAGATATTTTGAATGTACATGCTAGTAAGAAGGCTGGTAGCAGTAGAAATGCTTTGGTGCAAGAAGAGTCACCGAATGAACCTGAGAAAGAAAATAACTTAATGGTAAGGAGAGCATTGTGGAATGAAAGCAAGAAGGAAGATCCGGTAAGGAAAAGTCTGTTCAAGACCAGATGTAGAGTTTCTAACAAAGTTTGGAAAGTAATCATTGACAGTGGTAGCTCAGAGAATCTAGCATCTGAGGAGATGGTCACAAATTTGCAGTTGGAAAGGTTGGTGCATCTGAAGCCCTATCAGATTTCATGGATCAAATATGAGCATACACTCCTGGTAAGTGAACAATGTTATGTGAATTTGAAGATTGGAAAGTACTATGATAAGGTGCTATGTGATATCATGCCTATGGATTGTTGTCATATTTTGTTGGGTAGACCTTGGCAATATGATAGACATGCTATATATGATAGGAGATTGCACACGTATGCTATTGTGGCTGATGGAAAGAAAAAAATCTTGTTACCATTGATGAAAGAACCTGTTAGTAATGTTTGCACATTTGTGAAAATTTGTTTGCTGGAGGGAAGAAAGTTTGTTAACTCTTTGAAAAAGAATGATGTATGTTTTGTTGTGATCCCTAACAAACCAAGTACGAAAACATAGGATAATGTCCTCGAGGAGATTGATAAGTTACTCACCAAGTACAATGATATCATTTTTAATAATGTACTTGATGGTTTGCCACCGAAAAGAAGTATTGATCATTGTATGGATCTAATCCCTGGAGCTAGTTTACTGAATAAGGCACCTCATTGGTTGACACCTACAAAGAATCAGGAATTGAACTGATAAATTCAAGAGTTGTTGGAAAAAGGTTTGATTAGAGAAAGTTTGAGTCCTTGTGCAGTACCTTCTATATTGGCACCAAAGAAGAATGGAGAATGGAGAATGTGTAATGATTCCAGAGAAATCAATAAGATAACAGTGAAGTATAGGTTTCCTATACCGAGAATGGATGATATAATGGACAATTTGACTAGAGCAAAGTATTTCAAAAAGATTGATTTGAAAAGTGGGTATCATCAGATCAGAATCAAAGAAGGTGATGAATGGAAGACTGCTTTCAAGACAAAAGAAGGTTTGTATGAGTGGTTGGTTATGCCTTTTGGTTTAACTAATGCACCGAGTACTTTTATGAGGCTAATGAATGATGTTTTGAAGAAATTCTTGGGTAAGTTTGTGATTGTATATCTTGATGACATTCTGACATTCAGTAAGACCAAAGAAGAACATTTGTTTCATGTTAGACAAGTTTTGCAGAGATTGAAAGAGGAAAAGTTGCTGATAAATCTGAAAAAGTGTTCATTCATGAAAGAAGAGATTGTGTATTTGAGATTTATTATTTCAGCTGATGGTTTGAAAATGGATCTTGAAAAGGTTGAAGCTATTTTGAATTAGCCTACACTTGTGAATGCTAGTGAGGTAAGATCATTTCAATGTTTGGCAAGTTTTTACTGAAAGTTCATAAGGAATTTCAGTTCAATTTGTAATGCTATGACCAAGACTATGAGAGGAGATAAAAGAGAATTCAAGTGGACACATGGAGCTGACAAAAGTTTGAGACTCTGAAGGAGAAGGTTTTTGAATTACCTATTTTGGAATTATCTAATTTCAGTAAGGTATTTCAAGTAGAATGTGATGCAAGTGGAAGTGCAATTGGAGCTGTATTAAGTCAAGAAGGTAAACTTGTTGCTTTCTTTAGTGAAAAGTTGAATGATGCTAGAAGGAAATATTCTATGTATGATCAAGAATTCTATGCTATTGTTCAAGCACTGAAGAAATAGATACATTATTTGATACCAAGTGAATTTGTGTTGTATACCGATCATAAGGCTTTACAGTATTTGGGTAGTCAAAATAAGTTGAATCAGAGACATATGAAATGGGTTGAGTATTTGTAGAGTTACACATTTGTGATAAAGCATAAGAGTGGAGTCACTAACCGAGTTGCTGATGCATTGATTAGAAGAAGATCTTTGATGACCGAGATGAAAATTGAAGTTCTTGGTTTTGATGAGATGAGATATTCTTATGAGTTTGACCCTGATTTTTCTGAGCCATGGAGAAAGTGAAGAGCATCTATTAAAGATCAAAAAGATACTAAATGGGATGAATATTTTATTTAGGAAGGTATGTTGTTTAAAGGTATTTAGTTGTGTATACCGAGAGGAATAATGAGAACTAATTTGATAAAAGAGAAGCATAGTAGTGGTTTGGTTGGACTTTTTGGTATTGATAAAACATGGAATTTGCTTAAGGAGAAATACTATTGGCCGCAGTTGTATAGCGAAGTTCAGAAATTTGTGAAAAGTTATGGAATTTGTCAAGTCACAAAAGGAGTATGTCAGAATACTAGATTGTATGTACCGATTGCTGTTCCTGAGAAACCTTGGATTGACATCAGTATGGATTTTGTTCTTGGCTTACTGAAGAGAGTAACAGGTAATGATTCTATATTTGTTGTTGTGGATAGATTTTCTAAAATGACACATTTTATACCTTGTAGAAAGACATCAGATGTCGTACATATAGAAGATATTTTTTTTAAGGAAATTTTCAGATTGCATGGATTACCAAGGAGTATTATCTCTGATCGAGATAGTAAATTTGTTGGATACTTTTGGAAAACCCTTTGGAAGAAGTTTGGCACTGAGTTGAAATATAGTTCTACATTTCACCCACAAACTGATGGACAGACTCAAGTTGTGATAAAAAGTGTGGGAAAGCTTTTGAGATGTTTAGTTGGAGACACACTGAGTAATTGGGATTCTGTATTGGCACAAGTAGAGTTTGTATACAATAATTTAGTGAATGGCACACAGCCAAGAGGTATATATGATTTGAGAGACATTGCTGATGAAAATAAGAGAAGTGCTGAAGAAGTAGAATTTGTTGAGTACATGAAGACATTGCGTGAAGATGTGAAGCTGAAGCTAGAAGACAGTAATTAGAAATACAAAGACAAAGCTAATAGATCAAGGAGACATAAAACTTTTGATGTTGGTGATGAAGTGATGGTTCATTTGAAGAAAGGTCGATTTCCTGTTGGAACTTATGGGAAGCTGAAGATGAAGAAGTTTGGACCTTGCAAGATTTTGAGGAAATTTGATAGTGGAAATGCATATGAGATTGAGTTACCTGAGGACATGGACATATCACCTATTTTCAACATTTTTGATTTGTATGAGTATCATGAACCTAATGAAGAAGTGATAGTACTGACAAAATATCCTAAGAAGCAAAATGAAGAAATTGAACACATTTTGAAGGAAAGAGTTGGCAACTGGTAAAGTGGAAGAATAGACCGATGGAAGATAGTTCATAGATTTCACAGTCTGAGTTGGATGCAACTTGGACTAGACCTACCAAATGATTCAGAGAATCATTTCAAAATAACCCCAGGTGTTTGATGCAGGAGCATCTCGGGTCCTTGGCAATCCCGTGTCACCAAAAATATTTTGGAGTTTGTCTATGTTGCTCAGTTCATGCTTTGACTAAGTTGTTTGGTAGTTGGTTGGTTTCCTTTGGTTACCAAGTATGGTCGGTTATCTCTTGGGTAGTCAGTTGTTTCATTGGAGCTCAATGTTGCTTGTTTTCTGCTCGGTTATCTTTGCTCACCAGCGGGTTTAGTTTTAGTTTCCGTTATGGTCGACGTGTGCATTTATCTTAGATCAAGGATTTAATGTTGATATCAATCATTGGGAGGTGTGTGGTCCCAGATCTGACCATTTCTTCCATTGATTGTGGATCTGAAGGCTGACTCAGTTCGGTAGACTCTTGTATAAATGTAGTTGTTGGTTTAGAGTTTAGGAGGGATTTTTTTGGATAGAAGATAGAACTAGAGATTTTGATAGATCCTCGCATGTTTGAGGACTTCTGCAATTTATTGTAATATCAGGCCGTAACTGGGAAGGCCTTACAACCTGACATGTATGGTTCTATTTGATGAAATATATGAAAGATCCTGCATTCTCTCTCTCACTGTTGTTGTTTATTTTCTTCTACATGTGTTGAGCAGGCTTGGATCATTAGGGTGTGCCATTTTTTGGCCCCTCTTGACCCTTGCCTTGAATCAGAAAAAAGATCAAATCCATCCTTAGGATCTTTTCAATCACCCCTGCAAGAGGAAGAATCAAATGATGAAGAAGGATAAATAATGATCACATCTCCTCCTTGTTAGATAGCTGAGAGGGTGGGGGGTGAATCAATTAATTCCAATTATCCTACAGTCCCAAACTCCCATATGTATATATTGAAACTTTTTCAACCAAATAACAAATTTAGTAAGATAGCAATAACAATATTTCTATTCATTTACCAAATACCAGTAAAATCAATACTGTGTTTATCAGTTAATCCAAAATATGAAATATTTAAGGTAAACTATCAATCCAATCACATCAAATAACACATAACACAAGGATTTTAATGTGGAAACCCTGCTAAGGGAAAAACCACCTGGGACCAATAACCTAAAATATTTCACTCTTCTAAAGTGAGCTTAGTTAGGAGCCAACCTTATTAAAGGTTACAATGCACACTATAAGGTGTGACCTGGTTAAAGGATTTATCACTACTAGTTAACTCTTGACCAACATTCACTATGGGGTCAAAAAGAAAACCATCAAAATTCATAGAATGTCATATTGAAATGGAAATAAGACTGTTAAGTCCACTTGGTTAAGAGATTTAGCTGTAACAATGGTTAAACTGATACAGTAGTGATCAAATTCCATTACAACTAAGATTGCAAATTTTTAGATCTAAGCTAAGCTCAAAATACCTCCTCTGATCAATAATCACTTCAATCCTTCATATCCTTCATCATATTCAGCTCGGTCAACAATACTTTGATGCTCGGTTATGCCTGGAGTTATGCTTGGTTTTGTCTGTAACCAGTTTGATTAGTGGTGCATGAAAACTTCCTTCCACATGATTTCTCCTGCAGATTCAATTAGCTCCAAGACTCAATAATGAATCTCATGTCTTTTTAAATAGACATCATAAACTGATTTCATATCATCCTTTAGATTTTTCCTCTTAATCTTCATCGTCCATTTTTCCACTTCAATCTTCCTCGGCAGATGTGTCAATAACACATTTCAATCTCTTCCATTCGATCATCTCTAAATTTGTCAGTCGTTAGATTCTCACAACTAACTTTATCTTTTACCTCGAAATCATACGCAAATTGCCAGCTCATCAATTTAGTCAGCTATTATAAAATTTAATTATTTTCTCTTACTCAGTCAATATAGAATGTGTCAGTGAATACTAACTCGGTTATTATTGATACTTGGTATAAAATGCACTAGCTCAATGTATACAAAAATCTTCAATTACCGACCACATTAACTTGTTCAATTTTGATCTTCAATATATAACAAATTCATGTAATACAATCAAGTCAACAAAATGATGCCATAGGCTCATCAATAAGTTACCCAATGTATACCTTAGCCATATCTCCATATCTATCTCTTCTTCATGTAGATATCTCTTTCCTTTACCATTTTTCTTCTTCAGATGTTTGTAACTATCATGATACGTATACTCAAAACTAGTTGACATGAATGAAAACATATTAACTAATTTAATTGCCTTACATATCAATTTAATAGATCAGTGATCTCTAATCACTATCTTTCACTTGTCCTTTCAGTTCATCAGGTTATTCAATCAGATGTAGATTATCAATCTCTCCCTTTGGCATTGATGACAACATAATATGAAATATGCCATATAATACCAAACATCTGTACTACAACTCTATCAGTAAATGCTATAGCTCGGTAAGATCTCCCTAGCTTGATCATTTAATATATTTAATCACTACATAGCATTTCAACAGTCTCTCCCTACGGATTTGATCTTCTTCTTCCTTTCTAATACTTCTTTGATTCTTTCTCCCACTGGATAGATATTAGACTTTCTCTCCCTTCTTTGTGTTCTCTCTAACTGATATTTCATTGAATTATTTCTCTCCCTTTGACAACAATGCCAAAAAGAATAAACATCTCTTTTAATAGCCAAAAAATATCTTTGTTCTTTAGTTTAGATCATGTACCATAATGTAAAAATATACAATTTCCTGTTCCAGCTTTCACAACCTTAGGAAACCTAAAGTGTGAATATTTTTGCATCAACGTTATTTGATTTTATGATAAAGTATAGGTTGATGCAACCTCCTAATCACCTTAGTGATTGATAGATAGGGGATGGACCCCTAGTCTATTCCTCAAGTACTCAAATGTATCCTTCAATTAGGGTATAGTAAATATGTCTGCAAGTTGCTCCTTAGAATTCACAAATTCTAGTTTCACTTTCTTTTCTTGTACTTGTTCCCTCAAATAGTGATAGTTAATAGATATATGCTTTGTCTTAGCATGCATCACTAGATTCTTGGAAATGTTTATAGCACTTGTGTTGTCACAATATATAATCAGTGGATCACTGATCTCCTCATTCATGCCTTTCAATAGTTATTTTATCCATGCAATATTTGAACAATTGGCAGCAACATCAACATAATCTACTTCAACAGTAGAGTGAGAAATACATGTTTATTTCTTACTTATCCAAGTAACTAACCTTTGTCCCAAAAAGAATGCTCCACCGATTGTGCTCTTCTAGTCATCTATATTTCCAGCCCAATCTGCGTCGATGTAAACTTTTAGTTCAAAATTTCCTTCCTTTTTGTACCATAAACCATAATTCTTAGTGTTCTTCAAGTATCTTAGAATCCCGTGAACAACAGTCATATGTGATTCCTTAGGATTAGCAAAAAATATTTCTACGATCCTAACAACATGTGCAATATTTGGTCTACTATGCACAACATACATAAGTTTTCCAATCATTGATCTATATAATGTCTTATTTACCTTAGTTGACTGATCATCTTTTGTCAATTTGCATCCTATGACCATCGGTGTACCTATCGGTTTTGAATCTTCCATGCCAAAAGTCTTCAACACTTCTTTGATATACTTTGATTGTGTTATGAATATCCCTTCATTTTGTTGTAGAATTTGCAGACCTAGAAAGAATTTAATCTCTCCAAACATTGACATCTCAAATTCCTTTCTCATTTCAGTAGCAAATGCTTTGCAAAGATTATCATGTCCACCAAATATAATATCATCAACAAAAAATTCAGCAATAAGAATATTGTCACCAGTTTCTCCTTTCAAACACAAATTGCTATTATCACTTGTCCTCACAAATCCAATACTAATAAGATAAGCATGAAATATTTCATACCATGCTCTTGGTACTTGTTTTAGTCCATATAGTCCTTTGTGCAATTTACATACCATGTTCTACTTATTTGGATCAACAAAACCTTCAGGTTGTTCAATATAAACTTCTTCCTCAAGTTTTCCATTCAAGAATGTAGATTTAACATCCATTTGCTATACTTTGAATCCTTTGTGTGCAACATATGCAAGTAGTATTATAACTCCTCTAAGTCTAGAAACTAGTGCAAAAGTCTCACCATAGTCTATACCTTCTTCTTGTGCATATCCTTTACAAACAAGTCTTGCTCTGTTCCTAGTGACTTCACCATTCTCATTCAGCTTGTTTCTAAATATCCATTTGGTTCCAATTACATTTTTATCACATGGTCTTGGCACCAATGTCCATGATTTGTTTGTTAGGAATGAATGTTGAATATATCATATGAAGGATTATTCATAGCCATTATGTAGCAGTTGAAGTTGCATTCATGGCTGTGATTGTCATTGATGTCAACACAGTGATCTACTGAAGATTGGCAGAGAAGCAAAAAATATTTGTGTTAGCACTCGTGGGATATTGCAGATAAATTTATGCAGAGTTGAGGAACTACTCTATATTATGTCCTGAGATTGTGGTCAAGAGCGCATAGGGAAATTCAACTATTCATGACAGTTATGTGTAAATCAGTGGAAGCAGTATTCAGACAGTGTTCCTGAGAAGTGGCTTGTGGAAATTGGATGATGTCTCCTAATCAGGATAGAATCTGGGCATATGAAGTTATACAGTTGATAAAGACATTATGATAGTGACGTTGACATGACAACAAGGTCAGAGGTTGCACAAGTGAAGAATTATCTTTTTTGGAAGCCGACAGTTTTATTTAATTATAAAATATTGTGTAACATGTGGAAGTTTATATTTTATAATTGGTTAAGCCTTGTTGACCAACTCATTTGTAATTATTTGAGTGTGGTATAAAGGAAGGATTGTTTTCCTTTATTGTAAGAAGGAATGAGAGATTGTATGAAAGTGAATTGCATAATTGAGCAATATTTGTTGTAAGAGGATATGTGAAGTACAAAGATCTATATTGAGATATGATGAAGTAGTTGGTGCGGTTTGGCACAGACAAAGGAGAAAATATAAGTTTCTAAGATCTCTAAATATTTGATATTATTCTATTGAGTAATATAGAGATCAGTTGGACAGTGTGTTCAATGATCTTACCCTTGAACCTGTTTGGGCAGTGGGTCCTTCTATCTTCCATAACTCCTAATAGAGTTAGAATATTTTAACAGGGATTCAAAGTCTCCTAACAGAGACTCATATGTACTGAATGTATTTCATAAGGCTCTTAACAGAGTCCATCCTCTCACAAGGAATTTTCATATTAGTGCATCTTTTGTGGGCATAATTCCCACTGGGGTTTACTCTCTGATCAAGAGGTTCCCCAGTTAACATATCTTGTGTTATTGTGTTAATATGTATGTTTATCTTTATATGGTTGTTGTTTATATTGTTTACATGGTTGAAATCTGTTAAAGGAGAAAATAATTATAGTTATCTGATAACTGATTCACCCCTCCTCTCAGTTATCTTGGCGGACTTTACTTTCTAACAACTGGTATTAGAGAAGCAGGTCCTTGAAAGAAAAAGTTTAACAACTTAAGGAGATCCATGGCGAATCATTTTAGGAAAGAATGCCCTAAGTTTGATGGAGTGAACTTTGACAGCTGGAAAGAAAAGATGAAGACACATTTGCTATGTTTAGGACCAGGATACTGGTTAATCACAAAGAATGAAAAGAATATCATTGAAGATGACAAAATTGAAGAATGTACTAATGAAGAGAGAGATCTATTCATGTGTAACATACTTGATAAAGAAGCATTCTTGTCAGCCCTTCCAGAAAATGAGTTCAGTCAGGTAAAATATCTAAGAACATCTCATGAAATTTGGTTAGCTTTACAATATACTTTTGAAGGTGATGAACATGCAAAGAGAGTTATATTACATAATTTGATATGTGCATTTGAAGATATAAGAATGATGGAAGATGAATCTATTAGAAGTTATATTGGTAGAATGTCAGAAATTGTTGCAGGTATCAACTCTTGTGGAGGAAACAAGACAAAGAATGAAGTGATATGGAAAATTCTAAAGACATTAACTCCTGTATTTAAGAATACATCGTAGATGATTGAGAAAGTTATACCTAGTACTGAGAACTTCACTAGAGAAACCCTTCTTGGAAGACTAGAAGCAGTAGAGATAAACTTGACACTGTTAGGAGATCTACCTAGAATGGAGATAACATTCAGTGCACTTAGTGTTTTTCCTACCTTGTCAAGAAGCATTAGTGTAAGTGGAGATTATGCTAGTGGCAGAACATCTAAGAATGAAGAAGACATGAAGATTGAGGAAGGAATTGGCTTGCTTGTGAAAAGAGAACCAAAAGGTAAGAAAATTTAAATGTTGGACTTGTCAAGAATATGGTCATTTTGCATCTAAATGTCCTAAGAGAGTAAAGAAGTATAGAAAGAACTTTAAACCTAGAAGATCTAAAGAATGTTACTATGCTAATGATGAAGAATTTGAGGCTAGTATGGAGAAATCCCTAAGTGAAAGTGATAATTAGAATGATGATATATGATTTGTAGTAATAAAAGAAGAATACTCTGAAATTGAAGTTAGAGAAGAAAAATCTTTAGTTTCTCAAGTAGAAAAGAGATTTGATTGGACTATATACAATGGTTGTTCACATCATATGACTGGAGACATCAAGAAGTTTATAAAGTTTAACAATTATGATAGAGGAATTTTTTGAGTTGGAAACAATGCACCTTGTTTGATAAAAGGAATAGGATCTATTTCTCTTGATGGGAACACTAAGACTGATGATGTTTATTTTGTGGATGGATTGAAACATAATCTTTTGAGTGTTGGACAATTAGTTGATAAGGGATATCAAATTTGGTTTACTAAGAAAACTTGTGTAATCAAGGATAAAGATGGTAATTTGATTAGAACTGGATAAAAAACTAGAGGTAATGTATTTCAGTTGAATCCTACTGAGATGGCATGCTTGATTACTAAGATTGATGACAGTTGGTTATGGCACAAAAGATTTTGTCATATAAACTTTGATAACATTGTGAAAGTAAGTACTACACTTGTAGTAAGAGATTTACCTAAAATTATGAAACCTACTAACATGATTTTCAAGGAATGTGTTATGGCTAAACAGAAGAGAAGCTCATTTCCTAGCAAGAAGTTTACATTAGCAGATTCATTGGAAATTGTGTTAGGAATAAGGTGTCTCAACCTTGGATAATTCCTATTCTTATTATTTGTTTTGTAAATGTATTTTTTGCAAATAATGAAATTAAGTGTGAGTGTACATGTCTAGTTGGCATGTTGATGTGTCACTCCACTTGATGTGTCGACATCTTGTGCGTAAGGAGATCATGACTAAAATGGTCATGACGGATTCCTATGATGTGTAAGAACTATTTAAGGAATGTGATATGATAGGTGTAAGAGAATCTTATGACTTGGGCCTATTTGGGTGCCCAAGAAGAAGTGGTTGGTGTGTGTAAGAGAATATGCCAAAAATAGGTTGGTATGACAGATTCTCTTACACTTCTTTTATGACCGTTATTTTTGGTGGATTCTATGACAAGCTATCATAGTCTATTCTAGGGATGGATGCCTATTCTTGGGATTGCATGTAATAGCTATGTACATGTGGCTTTGTGCATGGGTCTTGGTGGTTGGACGCCAAACTCCTTTTTTGGGTATTTGTTGGGTCCTGAGGAGTCTATATATATGATGCTGCTTCTATGGGAGAGATACAATAAGTTTTACTAGTCTCTCATCTCCTGAAAGAACTTACATTGCAAGTGTGTTGTAGTCTTTGTGTTGAAGATAATACATTGTGCAGGTTTTGGAGGGGTGGGGTTGTTTTACCGAAAGGTTTTTCCCCACCGGCATATCTTTGTGTTTATGTGTTTCAATCTTCTCTATCTATTTTCTGTATGCATGGTATATGGCTGCAATATCTTTGTTAAAGTAGTTAACGAATTTGAAATTATAAGGATTTAAAAAGAATTTGCACAATACTTTCCTTTAGAGATTAGTGTAGGAAGCTGTTTCTGCACCTGAGTTTCCTTACAAGTGGAATCAGAGCCTGATCAACTTTTGATCCTAGTTGTTGGGTAGGGTTTTTTGAGCTAATCTCAAGTTGAGTCAGAGTTTTGTGTAGAGCATTCTGAATCTTATTTGCAGATTAAGATGGCGAGTTCCTCATACAGTAGAATGGAGGTGGAGAAATTTAATGGCACTAATTTTGAGTTGTGGAAACTCAAGATGGAAGACATGCTTGAAGACCACGATCTATGGGAGGCTACTTCACTTGATGTGAAACTTGCAATGATATCACTAGTGGATTGGGAGATCAAGGATCGGAAGGCTAAGGGTCTCATCAGACTTTGTCTAGCAAATGCTATTCTTCTAAATGTTCTTGATGAGACTACTGCAAATTCTTTGTGGCAATGACTTGGGTTTGTGTATCAGGCCAAATTTTTGGTGAATAAGTTGTTCCTATGAAAGAAGTTGTATTCTTTAAGAATGGAGGAAGGTGGATCCATAACTGATCATCTCAACGCATTCAATTTATTGATTGCACAGTTGGCATCATCTGGTGCCAAGATCAAGGAGGAGGATCATTGTATGATCCTGCTTTGTTCCTTGCCAGATTTGTGGGACCATCTTGTGATGGCTCTCGAAAGTACTATCGTCACATTCCGTATGGATGATGTGGTGTCTTCATTTCTATCTAAGGAGATGCGAAGAAAGACTTTGGATTCATCTAAGGAAGCCCTTGCAGTTCGCAGGAGATCCAGCGATAGAGGAAAGCAGAATGACAACAAGTCAAAGAAGGGTAGATCCAAATCCCATGGGAGTTCTAAGACTCTGGGAAAGTCCAAGGTGAAATGTTGGAATTGTGATAAAACTGGGCACTTCCGGAGGGACTGCAAAGAACCGAAGAAGAAGAAGAAAGGCTCAGATTCAGCTTTCAAAAAATCTCAAGAAGATGGAGATGCTTTTATTGTAGCTTTGGCAGCCCATGCATCTGATGATGTGTGGTTGGTAGACTCGGGTGCTTCTTTTCACATGACCTCTCGTCGAAACTGGTTCTCAAAATATGAAGAGTTCGATGGTGGAAAGGTGTACTTGGGTGATGATTCTCACCTAAAGATAGTTGGACGCGGGAGGGTCACTATCAAATTTCCTAATGGACAAGTAAAGGGAATCAATGGAGTTATGCACATTCCAGGTTTGGCACAAAACCTATTAGCTATAAGTATGCTGAATGATGTAGGTGTGCAAGTTGTCTTTTCAAAAGATGGATGCAAGATGATGAGAGGTTCTATGGTGCTCGCTAGAGGTACTAGGAGAGGTACTTTGTTTCAGCTTGGAGCATGCATTTCTTAGTGCAATAATTCTTCTAAGAGAGTGGCTATCACTTCATCCCCACCATCTGAACAATCAGTAAAGAAGACTATGGCAATGGGTTCCGATGGTAGTGCAGTAAGTGTACCTAAGGGTGCAAACACTTTGGAAGGCAAGCTTCCTACAGAAAATATGATGTTGTGGCATATGAGATTTGGCCACATTGGTGAGAAGGGTCTTAGGAACTTGAAGAATAAAAACTTTGTTGAGGGGTTAAATGATTGCAATCTTGAGTTCAACTTCTGCGAACATTGTGTCTATGGTAAACAAAATCCTGTTCAGTTTTACTCTAGTTCTCACAAATCTTTTGATGTTTTAGATCTTATTCATTCTGATGTATTTGGTCCTGTAAAAGTTCCTTCAATCTCCAAGTCTTTATTTTTTGTATCTTTCATAGATGATTACAGTAGAAGGACTTGGATTTATTTCCTTAAAAGTAAGACACAAGTCTTTAGTCGGTTCAAGGAATTTAAAGCCCTTGTAGAGAATCAGACTAGTAATAAGATTAAGTGTGTGAGAACTGATAATGGTGGTGAGTTTTGCTTAGCAGAGTTTGAACAGTTCTATAAAGAATGAGGTATCGAGAGGCATAAGACAACTCCTTATACCCCACAACAAAATGGAGTTGTAGAGAGAATGAACAGGACACTGATGGAGAAGGCTAGGAGTATGCTTAGTGGAGCTAGTTTAGAACAAAGGTTTTAGGCCAAAGTTATGGCTACTACTTGCTATCTGGTTAACAGATCTCCTACATCAGCTCTTGTTGGTAAGACACCCATGGAGGTGTGGTCTGGTAAGAAGCCTTCAATTAGACATCTTCATGTTTTTGGTTGTGAAGCTTATGCACATGTTCCAAAGGAGAAAAGATCTAAGTTGGAAAACAAAGTTGTCAAATGTATTTTCATTGGATACAGTGTTGGTGTGAAAGGATACAAGCTTTGGGATCCTGTGACTAGTAAGGTGTTGTATAGTAGAAATGTTATTTTCAGAGAGCTAACATCTTCTCCTATTGCACTACAATTAGATGAAAAAGAAAAAGAAAAAGATGTTGTTCAGTTGCCCCCTACCCCTGAGAAGACTAAACAGAGGGACCATGTTGGGTCTAATGATGAGGAGAGCTCTAGCAGCTTTGATAGTTCAGAAGAAGAGGAAGAACAACCTCAACCTTAGCACTTGAGGAGATCCACGAGAGAAAGAAAGCAACCAAAAAGGTTTGGTTATTCTATGTTAGATTCTAGTTGTGCCTTTGCTTTGATTACTAACACTGATGAGCCTAGATCTATCAAAGAGGCTTTGGGCATGGAAGATGCAAGTTCCTAGATTGAGGCTATGGATGATGAGATGGCTTCATTGGAGAAAAACAAAACTTGGGACCTTGTACCTTTTCCTAAAGGGAGAAAATATATTGGCTATAAATGGGTGTTCAAGAAGAAATTCTATGCAGATGGCAGTGTTGAAAGGTACAAAGCTAGATTGGTTGCAAAGGGGTATTCACAAGTAGAGGGAATAGATTATGGTGAAATATTCTCTCCTATTACAAAGTTGACATCCATTAGATTTCTGTTATCTCTTGTTTCATCATATGATTTAGAGATAGAACAGATGGATGTGAAGACAACTTTCCTTCATGGTGATTTGGAGGAAGAGATTTATATGTCACAACCTGAGCACTACATTGTTAAAGGTAAAGAATCCTTAGTTTGTAGATTAAAAAAATCTCTATATGGTTTGAAGCAATCTCCTAGGATGTGGTACCTTAAGTTTGATGCCTTTGTGTTTTCAATTAGATTTGTAAGATTGAAATCAGATCATTGTGTTTATTTCAGAGTTGAAAATGATCACCTTCTTATTGTTGCATTATATGTTGATGATATGTTGCTATTTGGGAAGGGTAAGGGTATGATTTCTAATTTTAAATCTCAGTTGTCAATACAGTTTGAGATGAAAGATCTTGGGGCAGCTAGGTACATCTTGGGTATGGAAATCAGTAGACAGGTCTAACATAAAACTTTGGTTGAGTCAGAGTAAGTATGTGAAGTCTGTGTTGGATAGGTTCAGCATGGCAGATTGTAGACCACTTTGTGTTCCTATTTCTATGGGAACAAAGTTATTTGTAGATGATTGTCCAAAATCTCCTAGTGAGGTGGAGGACATGAGTAGAGTACCTTATGCTAGTGCAGTTGGCAATCTTATGTATGCTATGGTCCGTACTAGACCAAACATTACCCAAGCAGTGGGAGTCTTGAGTCGGTTCATGGCTAACCTTGGATGGGTACATTGGGATGCAGTTAAGTGAGTATTCAGATATTTGAGGGGTACATCAAATTACTCCATATGTTATCATGGTAACTCTTCTGGATCTCCACATTCAGTTTGTATTCATGGGTTTGTGGATTCAGATTGGGCAGGTGATATTGATAGCAGGAGATCCACCAGTGCTTATGTGTTCACTATGTTTGGTGGTGCCATTAGTTGGATGAGTAAGTGACAACCTGTGGTTGCTTTGTCCACTACAGAAGTTGAGTACATGGCTTCTACTCATGCTTGTAAGGAAGCCATTTGGCTTAGGAGATTGTGTTCTAGTGTTTGTGTTGATGCATAACAGATTACTATTTGGTGTGACAGTTAGAGTGCTATTTGCCTTGCAAAAAATCTAACTTTCCATGCCAGAACGAAGCACATTGATGTGCAATTTCACTTTGTGAGAGATATGGTGGAAGATGGAAAGGTAAATTTGGAGAAGGTAGATACTATGAAGAATGTTGCAGATGCATTAACGAAACTAGTGGGCACTAAGAAGTTTAGATGGTGTTCGGAGTCTATGGGCCTTTTGGCCTATAGCGGTTAAAGTTCATGTTATGTTCCTGTTGCTCTTACAAGGTGTTCAACAAGTGGGAGAATGTTAGGAATAAGGTGTCTCAACCTTGGATAATTCCTATTCTTATTATTTATTTTGTAAATGTATTTTTTGCAACTAATGAAATTAAGTGTGAGTGTGCATGTCTAGTTGGCATGTTGATGTGTCACTCCACTTGATGTGTCAACATCTTGTGCGTAAGGAGATCATGACTGAAACGGTCATGACAGATTCCTATGATGCATAAGAACTATTTAAGGAATGTGCTATGACAGGTGTAAGAGAATCTTATGACTTGGGCCTATTTGGGAATCCAAGAAGAAGTGGTTGGTGTGTGTTAGAGAATATGCCAAAAATAGGTTGGTATGATAGATTCTCTTACACTTCTCTTGTGACCATTATTTTTGGTAGATTCTATGACAAGATATCATAGTCTATTCTAGGGATGGATGCCTATTCTTGGGATTGCATGTAAAAATTATGTACATGTGGCTTTGTGCATGGGTCTTGGTGGTTGGACACCAAACTCCTTTTTTGGGTATTTGTTGGGTCCTGAGGAGTCTATATATATGATGCTACTTCTATGGGAGAGATACAATAAGTTTTACTAGTCTCTCATCTCCTGAAAGAACTTGCATTGCAAGTGTATTGTAGTCTTTGTGTTGAAGATAATACATTGTGTAGGTTTTGGAGGGGTGGGGTTGTTTTACCGAAAGGTTTTTCCCCACAGGCATATCTTTGTGTTTATGTGTTTCAATCTTCTCTATCTATTTTCTGAATGCATGGTATATGGCTGCAATATCTTTGTTAAAGTAGTTAACAAATCTGAAATTGTAAGGATTTAAAAAGAATTTGCACAATACTTTCCTTTAGAGATTAGTGTAGGAAGCTGTTTCCACACCTGAGTTTCCTTACAAATTGTTCATACAGATTTGAGTGGTTCCACAAGGACTAGAGGATTCTATGGTGAAAGGTACTTTATGATTCTTGTTGATAATTTTACAAGAATGATGTGGATTGCATTTCTTATAAAAAAGTCTGAGGCATTTGATAAGTTTAGAGTAATTCTGAACAAAGTTGAGAATGATTCTAGGATGAAGATTAAATGTTTAAGATCAGATAGAGGTGGAGAATTTACTTCAAGAAAATTTAACACTTTTTGTGAAGTGAATGACATTAAGAGATAATTTTTAGCCCCTAGAACACCTGAACAAAATGGTATTGCAGAAAGAAGAAACATGTTAGTGAATAAAGTAGCAAGAGCTATGCTATTTGAAAATGACTTGTTGAAGACATTCCAGAGAGAAGCAGTGAATACAATAGTATATATAATGAATATAGTACAAATCAGAGCAGACACAGACAAGACACCTTATAAATTATGGTTTGGACATGCAACATCAGTTAAGTATTTCAAAATTTTTGGAAGTAAATGTTATATTAAGAGAGATGATGTAATTGGAAAGTTTGACCCTAGAAGTGATGAAGGTATATTTCTTGGTTATTCATTGAAAAAAAAAGCTTATAGATGTTTCAATAAAAGAACTAAAACTATTGTTGAGAGCACAAATGTTAAAGTTGATGAAAAGTTCAAAATTTAGGAAAGAATGCTTGATTATGAATCAGATGAAGGAACTCATCCTAGAATTGATCAAGAAAATATTGAATTATTCTATGAAATTGATAGTGAATTGCAGAATGAAAGTCACATTGAGGAAATCAAAGAAGAACCTAGAGTTGAAGAAAGAACTGAGAGAGTGACATCTAACAGGAATCTAGCAAGAAATCATCCTATCGAGAAAATTATTGGGAGCATAGAAAAATGAGTTCTAACATGGAATAAGGTACAAAAAGAACTATGTTTAATTTCTCAAAATGAACCTAAATCTACTGATGAAGCTTGTAGAGATGAATATTGGATTAAAGAAATGAAAGAAGAACTAGATCAAATTAAAAAGAACAAGACTTGGGAGTTGGTCCCTAGACCTAAAGATAAGAATGTTATAGGAACTAAATGGGTATTCAAGAACAAGATGAATGAAAAAGGAGAAGTTGTAAGAAACAAAGCAAGATTGGTATGTAAAGGATACTCACAACAAGAAGGAATTGCCTATGAAGAAACTTTTGCACCTTTTGCAAGAATTGAATCAGTAAGAATGTTTTTGGCTTATGCAACCTATAAGAAATTCAAAGTATATTAGATGGATGTGAAGTCAACATTTTTGAATGGAGAATTAGAAGAAGAAGTCTACATTGAGAATCCTAAAGGTTTTCCATTAACTCATGAAGGAGACATGGTATGTAAATTGAACAAAGCTTTATATGGACTTAAACAAGCACCTAGAACTTGGTATGCAAGACTGGATAAGTATTTGATAAAATTAGGATTTACTAAAGGCACAACAGACAATAATATGTATATGAAAAAAATTAAAAATAGTTTGTTGGTTGTAGTTATTTTTGTTGATGATATTATCATTGGAGGAGAAGATGAAGCCAGTGATAAATTTGTAGATGAAATGAAGACTAAATTTGAAATGAGTATGATTGGTGAGATGAAATAATTTTTAGGATTGCAGATAACATAGAATACTGATGGTATCTTCTTATGTCAAACAAAGTACTTGAATGACTTATTAAAGAGATTTGGAATGGATAATTGTAAGCCGGTTGGCACACCTATGGTAACTGGACACAAGTTATCTAGCATAGATGAGACTCCTATAGTTGAACAAAAGAGGTATAGATCTATGATTGGAGGATTGCAATATTTAAGTCATACAAGACCAAACATATCACATGCGGTTGGAATCATTGCAAGATTTCAAGCTGATCCTAAAGAATCATATTATGCAGCAGTAAAAAGAATACTGAGGTACTTGAAAGGCACAATTGAATATGGACTGTGGTATGAAAAATCTGATGATTTTACCCTATGTGCATATACAGATGTAGATTTGGGAGGCAGTGTTGATGAAAAAAAGATTACAAGTGGTGGAGCATTTTTCCTTGGAGGAAGATTGGTTTCTTGGCTAAGAAAGAAACAAAATTGTATTTCATAGAGCACAACAGAAGCAAAATATGTAGCAGCAGCAAATAATTGTAACCAGATAATATGGATGAAATAAATGTTGAAGGATATTGGAATAAAATGTGATGAGCTTATTGTTATACACTGTGATAACACCAGTACAATAAGTATGTCTAAGAATCTTGTAGTACATTCTAAGACAAAGAATATAAAAATAAAGTATCATGTAGTAATAGAGAAAGTTGCAGAGAAAGAAGTCAGACTTGAGTATATAAGTACAAAAGAGCATATTGTAGATATATTTACAAAGCCCTTACCTAAAGATACATTTGAGTATCTAAGAGGTATACTTGAGGTTATGCCCCAGCCTACTTTTGAGAAGTGATGCAGATTGTTGCATTAGTCCAATGGTATATGAGCTCTATCTTTTTCTGGACTGGATGTTGGTACTTCCTCTATGGGAGAGTATGTGTTTCTGAGCCGAGTCATAAAGGACTCTAGTGAATGTATTCTCTAAAAATAGTGTCTTTTGACATTGAGCGGTAATTTGAATCAAATTGAAATATTGATGCTTTACTGTCATTGATGTCAATGGGGGAGAAGGATACATGAAAAAGATCCATTGATGAGGAAAATTTAATAGGAAAATGAAGCAAGATTTGATTGATGAAGAGGACTTGAAAATATTTCAGAGCAGTAGTAATGCAAGTTGGTGTTTATGGAACTTGGATGATTTTTCATCTATGTTGTCATCAATGCCAATGGGGGAGATTGTTAGGATTGAATGCTGAATATATCCTATGGGGGAGTATTCATAGCCATTCTATAGCAGTTGAAGTTGCATTCATGACTGTGATTGTCATTGATGTCAACACAGTGATCTAATGAAGATTATCAGAGAAGTAGAGAGTGTTTGTATTAGCGCACAAGGGATATTGAAGATAAAGCTATGTGGAGTTGAGGAACAACTCTATATTATGTCCTGAGATTGTGGTCAAGAGCACATACAAAAATTCAACTATTCATGATAGTTATGTGTAAATAAGTGGAAGCAGTATTCAGGCAGTGTTCCTGAGAAGTGACTTGTGGAAATTAGATGATATCTCCTAATCAAGATAGAATCTGGGCATGCGAAGTTATACAATTGATAAAGACATTATGATAGTGATGTGGATGTGATAGAAAGGTCAGAGGTTACACAAGTGAAGAATTATCTTGTTTGGAAGTCGATAGTTTTATGTAATTAGAAAATATTGTGTAATGTGTGGAAGTTTATATTTTGTAATTGGTTAAGCCTTGTTGGCTGACTCATTTATAATTATTTGAGTGTGGTATAAAGGAAGGATTGTTTTCCTTTATTGTAAGAAGGAATGAGAGATTGTATGAAAGTGAATTGCGGAATTGAGAAATATTTGTTGTAAGAAGATATGCGAAGTACAAAGATTTGGTATTGAGATCTGATGAAGTAGTTGGTGAGGTTTGGCACAAACATAGGAGAAGAGATAAGTTTATGAGATCTCTAAATATTTTCTATTATTCTATTGAGTAATACAAAGATTAGTTGGACAGCATGTTTAGTGATCTTGCCTTTGAAGCTGTTTGGGCAGTGGGTCCTTCTATCTTCCATAACTTCTAATAGAGTTAGAATCTTTTGATAGGGATTCAAAGTCTCCTAATAGGGACTCATATGTATTGAATGTATTTCATAAGGCTCTTATTTAAAACTGAATGTGGACCTCTAATTCAATCATAGACTTCAACATGGTCATTTCTCATTAGCTAATTACGAAAATGAATATGAATTATTCACTTCGCACACATACATGAATTGACCTGTTGCCTCCTATTTAGATGGGGTTTTGAATCACTCTCAGAATTGAGAGCCCAAAAACCATAGACCAAGCTCTAAAATGGAGGATTTAATGCATAAGAGACAATTGTAAATGAAATTAAGCTAAGAATGATAGTGCAAATTAATCTAAGAACTTGTAAGAAAATGAGTTTAATCTAAGAGCATAATAAGCAAACTAATTTAAGCATGATGATGCATCAATATACTAATAAAATGGAATTACTCTAATTATGAAATGCAAAAGTAGCTTAGAATGTAAGAATGAGACAACAATTCGAAATAAATTCAATGCTCAAAAACTGCCTCCTCAAATGAGGAAAGAAAGGTCTCTAATATAGAAGAGCCCAGGTGGAGACTGAAGAGTTTCTTGCAAAGAAACGATTGACCCTTAGTCTCCTTGGTGGGAGGTGAAACAAATTGGAGAGATTTATTTAATAAAATAAATGAAATATTGCCACATGGGTGACCTTTCTAATTTCTTGAATAATTAAATTCAAGTGAGGATATTTCATTCGTATAACTAAATAATTATTTAATTCCTTTTGATGTGTATTAGCTAAAAGGGGTGGAATTAATTTAATTAAAGTGATAGGACTTTTTTAATTAAATTAATTAATCATAGGGTTTATTTAGCCAATAAATGTCGATATTTAAGAATTAAATATAGTATGTAATTAATGCAAATCTAGGGTTTTTTGCATTTTACCCTAGGTCAAGTAAATTCAATTAGGAGACATAATTGCCTAGTACAATAGGACTTCGATGATGTAGAAATTTGAATAATTGCACCAAAATTGATTAGAATTGTAAGATGCCAATTTTGGGGTATTACAGCTCCTAACAGAGTCCATCCTCTCACAAGAAATTTTCATATTAGTGCATCTTTTGTAGGCATCATTCCCATCGGGGTTTACTCTGTGATCAAGAGGTTCCTTAGTTAACATATCTTGTATTATTGTGTTACTATGTATGTTTATATTTATATGGTTGTTGTTTATATTGATTACATGGTTGAAATCTCTTAAAGAAGAAAAGAATTGTAGTTATCTGATAACTGATTCACCTCCCCCCCCCTCTCAGTTATCTTGGTGGACTTTACTTTCTAACATTGATTTTCTCTATCTGCTCAATTTCTTCATTCATGGTTTTAATCCATTCCACATTCTCAAGTGCATCTCTAATATTTTTAGGTTCAAATTTAAAAACTAAGCATGTGTTCAAATTCCAATGATTTAGTTCCGTGGATGGTATCTTCTCATAAATTTAGCTAACACTTCCTCTCTTCTCTGTTCATTAGTCGGTGTAGGTTCAATTTCTTCCTCGGTAGCAATTTCTTGATTCTCTATGTCTATAGGCCGATTCTCAATGTCTTTATCCTATTTCTCGGTAGCTTCTTCCTGTCACTTAGGTAGAGGGTCAGGTAACTCAATGAATGTATATCTACCTTAGTCATATTATTCTTTCCTTCTTTCTTCATCATTTTTCTTAGCAAACTCATGAACTTTCATATTAGCACTTTCAATCATTTTGTTAGAAACTTTATTCAAATATTTGTAAGCTTTTATCTTAGTAGAATATCCAAAAAATATTCCTTCATCACCTTTAGAATCAAATTTTTTATTTCTATCATCTTTCAGAATATAACATCTACTTCCAAAAAATCTGAAATAACTTACATTAGGTGTGTACCCAAACCATAACTCATAAGGTGTCTTGTTTGAATATTTCTTCAGTTGTACTCGGTTCAATGTGTATACAACAGTGCTAACAACTTCTCTCTTGTACATTTGTGCAACATCTTTCTCAATCACTGATGAAGGGTGCTCCCCTTAATACCACAAACACATAACAGAAACAGAGAAACAACAACAATATGCAAGAACATAAAATGGGCTTCTTATTATCTCCACAAATGTGGAATTACAAATTTTCAGAATTACAATATGCAAAGCCACATGGGCATTCCCTTACAATATTCTGTAGGATAAAGCCTCGAATCAATACCCAGATCTACTACCCAGAGCTGCCCTAGACAAAACTATGGGCCTTCTTTATATAGGCAATTTCCACCGCTCGAGAAGGTTCCAGAAATTTAGCCCTTAAGGCCGACTATACATAGAATTATTTTATTTTCACAATTTTTACAATAGGGTTAGCTCAAAAGAAATACAAAATATGCTTTTAGGCAGCCCAACTTTTGGAGGCCATAACTTTTTAACCGTAGCTCCATTTTTCTATTGTAACCACTTTTCAAAAATGCCATGACGAGATCTACAGTGGTTGACACGCGCTAGCGCCAGTCAGCTAGGGGTCGATCGTGATCTAGAGCCTCTAAGGCCTTCAAAATTGACTTGAAAGATTTCATACCCAAAAACCTCAATAACTTCACCAATATTGATGATGTTGCAATGAAACTCAACTGGTAGGCTAAAATGACTAGGATGAACCTCCAACTGTGAAATCAAAACATTCTGAGATCATATGACCAACTTACTAAAAATAGTAAGTTTCCATAAATAGTAGCTCTGCACAAGATAGCCCTTATTGAAAAGCAAACAGAAATATTTTTGGGTGATGCAAGATTGTTCTTACACCCAGGATGCTCTCGCATCAATCACCAATTTTCTAGGACAATCAACTATGGATCTATTCCTCCTTTCAACAATACCATTTTGTTGTGGTGTGCTCGATGCAAAAACTTTAATTCCATGCTCATTACAAAAGTTAGTGAATTCATTAGAAATAAACTCACCTCCTCTATTAGATCTTAATCATTTTAACTCTTTTATAGTTTCCTTTTCCACTTTAGCTTTATACCATTTAAATTTTTGAAAGCTTCAAATTTCTCTTTTGAAAACATAACTGTCGTCATCCTAGAATAGTCATCAACAAATAGAATAAAGTATCTATCACCATAATAACTCTGAGTTCTCATAGGACCACATAAGTTAGTATGAACCAACTCCAAAATAGCTTTAGATGAGTAGGTCTTGCTCTTGAAACTAGATTTTGACATTTTTTCCATTTGACGTTGTTTGCACATGACATGGTCAAGTTTAGATAAGCTTGGTAAACCTATAACTTTTCTTTTCTTATTGATTTTAAACATGTTGTCAAAATTCACATGACATAACCTTTTATGCCACAACCAAACATCTTCAGTTCTAGTCATTAAACAAAAAGTTTTAGCATTGTCAAGATAAGATAGATTACCTTTAGATTGTTCACCAGTACCGACCAAATTTCCTATTTCATCATAGATCTTCACCTTCCTACTTTCAAATGCAACTCGATGACCTGAGTTATTCAAATGTGCTATACTTAACAAATTATAGTTAAGTCCCTTCACCCAATATGTATTTTTACATTTAATCTTATTTTTCAGCATGATAGACCATTTTCCTTTCACTTGACAAGGTGTATCATTACACATTTTAATAGATCCTCCATTATAGTGTTCAAGATATTCAAATTTATCCCCATCACCAATCATTTGATGTGTACTACCACTATCAATTATCCATGTATCATTCTTTCTAACTTTAGAGATAAGTGTTATTTCTACATACCTTTCTTCTTCTTGTGAATATTCTTTCAAAGCTACGAATACCACCTTAATGTCTTCATCAGTGTCAGTATCGGCGTTATCATCATCATCTCCAACAATGTAAAATGCCTTCTTGCCTTTGTCTTTTTAGTCTTGGTTGTTTCTCCTATCATATTGTCGGCTGCCTCTACGATCTTGGTTATTTCTTTTGTCATATTTCTTTTCACTAGATCGGTCATTTTCTTTGTCATCATCTTTTCTGTTAGGACATCTAGCTGCAATATGACCAATTTCTTTATAGTTAAAACATGCTAGAGGTAGTTTTCCTTTATACCTTCCTTTACCTTTCTGTAACTTTCTACCCATAAGTGCTTCAAGTTCATCAAGTCCATCTTCATCACTGTCACTATCACTTTCATTCCTTATCATATGTTGACTGCTTGACTTTCCAAATTTCAAAGATGACATAAATGCAAGCTCACCACTTGGTACAATATTGTTATCATAGTTATTCAACTCAAAAGTAGTCAATTTACCGATTATATTATCAAGTGTAAGAACATTACCTGGCGCAGATCTCATTTCATGTATTGTAGAGATTCTAATATCATAGAATGGAAGCAAGTTTCTAAGAATTTTACTCACAATAGTGTCTTCATCAATAACACCTCCTGCTCCTCAGATAGCATTGACAACCACCTTGATTTAGTTACTGTAATTTGAAATTTTTCTCCTTCATGTCATCAAATCTTAATCTAAGGCTTTTAGCTCTTGCTCTCATCACATTTGCATCTCCTCCGTAGACTAGTGCAAGTTTGTCCCACATTGCTTTTGCTGAAGTACATGCTTTGACATCTTCAAATTCTGCATCAGATAGGGCAACAACAATCTCTATCATTGCCATGTTGTGTTCATGTCTATCTCTCAAATGATCAACAGTCAAAGGTCTAGTTGTCAGTTGTATGTAAGCATTGGTCAGGTGAAATATTGTAGATTCTCGAATTCCAGATATGTGCAACTTCATTGTACTTTTCCATGTTGAGAAGTTGTCTTTGTTTAGCTTTGGAACCTCTCTCTTATACATCTTGTGATCATTAGATCAAGTCCTTCAAAATTCCTTTTCAAGCACACAAGCTCTGATACCAATTATTAGATAAATGAGAGGGGGGTGAATCAGTTAATTCTAGTTATCCCGCAGTCCCAAACTCCCAAATGTATATATTGAAACTTTTTCAACCAAATAACCAACTCGGTAAGATAACAATAATAATATTTCTGTTCATTTACCGAATACCAGTAAAATCAATATTGTGTTTATCAATTAATCCAAAATATGAAATGTGTAAGGTAAACTATCAATCCAATCACATCAAATAAAACATAATACAAGGATTTTAATGTGGAAACCCTGCTAAGGAAAAACCACCTGGGACTGATAACCCAAAATATTTCATTCTTCTGAAGTGAGCTCGGTTAGGAGCCAACCCTGTTAAAGGTTAAAATGCACACTGTAAGGTGTGACCTGGTTAAAATAATTATCACTACTAGTTAACTCTTGACCAACATTCACTATGGGGTCAAAAAGAAAACCATCAACATTCATAGAATGTCATATTGAAATACAAATAAGATTGTTAAATCCACTCGGTTAAGAGATTTAGCTATAAAAATGGTTAAACTGATACAATAGTGACATGATTCAAATACAACTAAGATTGTAGATTTTCAGATCTAAGCTAATCTCAAAATACCTCCTCTGATCAATAATCATTTCAATCCTTCATATCCTTCATCATATTCATCTTGGTCAACAATACTTTGATGATCAGTTATGCTTGCAGTTCTACTCAGTTCTATCTATAACCAGTTTGATTAGTGGTGCATGAAAACTTCCTTCCACATGATTTCGCCTCTAGATTCAATTAGCTCTCAGAATCAACAATGAATCTTATGTCTCTTTAAGTAGACGTCATAAACCATTTTCATCTCATCCTTTAGATTTTTCTTCTTAATCTTCATTGTCCATTTTTCCACTTCAAGCTTCCTCGACAAATGTGTCAATAACACGTTTCAATCTCTTCCATTGCATCATCTCTAATTTTTTTTAGGTGTTAGATCCTCATAACTAAATTTATCTTTTACCTTGGAATCATACACAATTTGCTAGCTCATCAATTTAGTCAGCTGTTATAACATTTAATTATTTTCTCTTACCCGATCAATACAATGTGTCAGTGAATACTAACTCGATTATTACTAATAATCAGTATACACTACACTGGCTCGGTGTATACATAAATCTTCAATTACTAACCATATTAACTTGTTCGATTTTGATCTTCAATACATAACAAATTCATGTAATAAAAGAAAGTCAACAAAATGATTCCATAGGCTCATCAATAAGTAACCCAATGTATACCTTAGCCATATCTCCATATCCATTTCTTCTTCATGTAGACATCTCTTTCCTTTACCATTTTTCTTCTTCAGATGTTTGTAATTGTCATGATAAGTATAGTCAAAACTAGTTGACATCAATGACAACATATTGGCTGATTAATTTCATTACATATCACTTTAATATCTTGGTGATCCCTAATCACTGTCTTTCACTTGTCTGTTTAGTTCATCAGGTTATTCAATCAGTTGTATATTATCACTCCTTAGTTACCAAACATCAAGGATCCATTTAATCATGAGGAACCATTTCTAAGTGTTGTGGATATTGATGTGGATTCATTCTCCACTGTATTCACACCTACTATTTATATTTCAGAGGTGAACATGTCTACATTTCCCATCTCTTCTACAGCTCCTTCCATCGTCACGACAGGGCATTGTGAGAATTTGGTAAATGTTTTTGGTGATTTTTGGGCTCTCATGGAAGGTCAAGTTTCCCAACTTGATACTTCAGTTGGAGGTTTTGAAACATTCACGGCATAGTCATCTCAAAGAAAACCCATGACTTCTATTGTGCAAATATAGCCATGTATCATGACAACAAAGATACAATCAGGATCAATGCCTACCATGATCACTATTCCAAGTCCAATAAAGGAGGGTTTCAGTTTGCCATCATGGCTGGGAAAAATCACCATGAAGAGAAGAAAGATCAAATTGCCTTTAGAATATTTCTTTACCAAGAAGGGTAAATCTAAAACCTAAAAGGCCAAAGCTGTTTCAAGAATCATGGTTGATGATGAGAAAACCAAATATGCTGAAATTGTAGAACCCTTGGTAGATAAACCAATTGAAGAGCTTACTTTCTTTGATTACAAGTTCACCAAGGTTGAGCTCGGTAAAAAATCATGGCTGGGATATCTGTAGGATTCTCAAGATGCACTCTCAAACGTGTCAAAAAGAAATCATGAGCTCTGGGAAAAGAAGAACTTGTTAAAACAAGAGAATGCTCATCTTCATGAGATTATTCATCAACATACATATCTATCTATGACCATTTCAGCTCAGGTAAATAGGAGAGCATAAGCATCAAAGGCTTGGTTCAAATAAGTTGTCTTAGAAAAAGTTCAATCAATAAAAAATGTGCACAAAGTCCTTAAACACATTACAGAAATTGAGGAAAGATTCCATGACATGATTGCTTCCTTCATCTAGGACATCAGTAACCTAAAGAAGACCTAGGCAACTGGGAGAAAATGGAAAAAAAATGATTTAGATGTTCTTCTCTCATATGACATCATTCCATCCACGAACATGCCATTCTGATATCAGGGACTCATGGACCACAAAGTCCAGGGAATGGAAAATATTTTGACAAAGTTACAAGGGGAGCTAGAGAGTTGTCAGGTAGTAGAAGTGGACATCACCAGTAATATCAAGAAATTCGGATGAAAAGTTCTTACCAAAGATGATAACCTCTTCACTAAAGAGGAAATAACTACATAATATACTAACAGAGTTAATGCTGATTTCGATTCTAAAGAATTTGGAGTGCAAACAATGGACACATTTTCTACATATAAATTTATGGAAAAACACTTAACTGATTCTCTTGCAGATGATTACAAAGTTGTAAAATTATTATATACAAATACAATCAGATTTGAAGCTATTTCAGAGATAGTGAAGATTCTAGATCTTCCTGTGGTTCATGATTGTATTGTTAAATATAAGGCCTTCCTTGATAGTTTCAAGGATTGATTCACCTTTCTTCATCTTTTTGTTTTAGTTTTCATGCTTTGTAGATTGGAGAAGATGAATTGCATGTGATGCAATTGCATGTCCTCATGACATGTAATCTAATAATTCTTCTCACCTAGTTTTACAGAGTTAAAGTAGTTGAGTTGCTCCCACTTTTTCCTCCTTTCTTCTCATTTCTATTCCTATAAAAGGAATGTCCCTTTCATTGTAAAACCCATCTTTATTTAATGCAAGAAAGCTTTGCCAAACTTGTGGAAACATAATTCTGATTGTGTAGTACTATTTTGGAGAAAAATAAATAGAAAGAAACAATTGGAGCTGAAGCTGTGACTGAGTGCAATTGTGGTGAATCAAATTGGAAGTTGTGACTGCAATTTTGTTTTAATTTCTTTATATTTATGTTATTCTTGTGTTTTACTAAGAGCAAAGTGAAAATCTGAGACAATTGGAGCTGAAGCTATGACTGGGAGTGGTTGTGGTAATATAAAACTAGAAGCTGTGGTTGTAGGTTATATTACCATCTTATTTCCATGCACTTTGTTAGAATAGTTAGAAAGTCTCTACTTCTGGAAGTCTGTGTGCCCCAATGGTAGAGGTATTTATTATATAATAGATAAATAGGTCTTAGAGCCAAGCCAATACACTTTTCAATTAGCATGTGAGTTTGTGTTGGTCTATTGGTATCACTATTTCTAGCTTTTAGATAGAAGTGTAGTTTAGAGATTAAATTTTTTCCCATTACTCATTCTTCGGGTAAGTGGGTTCCTTCTTTCTTATTTCTCAACTTATTTCTTATCTTGAGTTGATCTAATGAATGGTGAGAAGGGGGATCCTTCCCTTTAAGGTAAGAGAGACACTGTCTCATATGATGTGGATGGTATACCTATTTTGTGAATGGATTTTTTTTCCAAAACTATCAGTTGCAAAATATCCACCCAACAATTTTTTGCGACTCTATTGGGGACATCGAATGCATTTGAAAGCCTTATGTTTTTGTTTGAAGTTTTATATCCTTTTATTAGTGTTTGAATTCTATAGGTTATCATATTGGAGAGTTTTGAACAATTCTATACTCGGAAAAAGAAGGATGAATATTCATCAAGTTCTACTGGATCAAGCTAGGCTAGACAAACTCATTTTGACTTGCTTACCAAAATCCCTTCTCTTTCCTGAACCACCAGTTTTCTTCCTTCTCGCAAGAAGCCATCTATTCCCAGTGAGAATTCTTAGTTTATTTTTAAAACCACTATTTCCCACTACTCAACTTATTCCCACTATTGATATCCTAGTTATTGAAAATATGGCTATTGGTCAATGGGGAAAGGATTTTGGTCCTCTGAATCTTGCTATGCCATTGCATACATTACCCCAAGGTTCCTGTAAAATTTTTCCTAATTTCTACAAAGATGGGAAGCAACACCCTAATGAGCATATCAAAGCATTTTACATTGCATATGGTGTGATTGGTGTGGAATATCAGGATGTTTTTGTTTGAATTTTCATTGAAACCCTACAAGGTATCACTGCAGATTGGTTCTACAATTTGGCTACAGGACCAATCATTGATTGGGACTCCTTGGAAACAAAGTTTGAAGAAATTTTTAAGCCTGTAGAAGATGAGCATGCTTTTCTTGATCAACTCACTCAAATGAAGGACACGCAAGAGGGTATGCAGGAGGTTATTACTAAATTCAACAAGTTGGTAAATCATATTCCAACTACTTCACAACCTACTACCAAAAATATCAAGTGTTTCTTCATCAACACTCAACTTCCAGAATTTGGTTTCTTGCTAAGAAGGGCTCCTCTTGGGACTCTAGCTCAAGCACAAACTCTGGCAACAAAGATTGAAGATCAATTGATACTTGTAGGCAAAATTTGAAAAGATTCAAACCGATTCAAGAACAATTCCTACATGAAATATTCTTCAGTAGGTTCTACTAATACATTGGTTCAAAAACTATCAAATGAGCTTCTTGCCCTTAAGAAGCAAGTCTCACAAGGATCATTCATTTCTCCATGCAAGGATATACCAAGGAGGCCATATCCTAATGCTGCAAACAACTATGTAGCCAAGAATCAGAACAAGCTTCCTCCTCCCCCAGAGAGGCTTGCACTTGAAGAACCACCAAGTAACTCAACCACTGGTTACTACAGAGATGATCTTGTCGGTGATACTCAAGAAGATTATCCTTTTGTGGATAACGTTTCTCAAAATCATGAAGATAATAAAGCAGCTAGCGACTCTACTATCAGGTACATTCAATACAATGAAGAAGATCATGAAATAGATTTTGCACAAGCATATGTAGTCATGACACATTACAAACCAAGTTGGCTCAACAAAAAAAGAGGCAGGAAAGAAGCTAGATGATCCTCAGTTGCTTGTTACTATTGTAAAAAGAGGCACACCATTGCCAACCTTACCTGATGAACCAACAAAAAACCAAATAAGTGCATATCTTCCTCATTCTTCATCTAGTATTTCAAAGCCCAATATGCCTAATACAAATACTAAACCTCAGTTTGAAAGTTCTTCTTTAGAAAGTTCATTTCAAGCTTTTGATATCATAGATCATGTTAGGAAAACTAAAATTTAGAAGTCCGAGGTAGAATAATTACAAGCATATCCAGATCAGCTGGATAGACTCACAAAATTTGTCAAAAAATCTCAACCTGCTCAAACTCATATTGCTGCCCCAGAGCATAAAACTATGCGCAATAATCTAGTCACTATACCATCCTCAGTCCCAGGAAAGATTGAACCTTTCTACCTTTTTCTGTTGATCAATAGATACAAATTGAGTAATTGTGTCATAGATTCTGGTGCATCTGATATTGTCATGTCGGATAAAGTGGCAGACACTTTGGGATTAACCCTGAAAAAATCCTTCAGTTATTGCTGTTCCATGGAAAATAAGCAAGTACCTTTGAAAGGAAAAATCAAAGATGCTCAATTTACCTTTGCATCCTTCCTAGATAAAAATTTCAAAATGATTGTCTTGGTTTCTAATGTACCCACTTCTTATGGTATTTTGCTTGGCTGCAATTTCTATAAAGATGTGGGTGGTGAGCTCAACATGGACATGGCTGAAGTACTTATACTTGTCAAGGGTGTTATGCAGAAGTTGAATCCTGAAAGAGAAAAAAAGTATGTGGTGATAAATTCCAATGATCCTCATGCTCAAATTATCTTTGAGTCAACCATAATGGGTAATTACTACCTGGATGTTGATGAAGTATTAGAATTTGCTAAATATTAGATAGATATTTCTAAGAGTTCATCTTTACTCTTAGATTCTAATAGATTTTATAATGCTAACAAAGATCAAGAGGTGGTGGTTGTTCCCGATGAATCTCCTATGGAGGTTGAAGAAAATGTCTTCTCTGAAGATGACTCTGTAGATTCCTTTGAAATTATTCTTATAGATTCTTATGAAGCAAGTACTAACAGTTCTAATGAGGTTTGGATCATGAAATTTGATAGAAGTTGTGCTTCTACGGGGTCCGGTGCAAGAGTTGTCATAATTTCACCAGAAGGGAAAATTTTTCCTTACTCTTTCAAGCTATAGTTTGCCAATACTAATAACACAGCTAAATATGAAGCCCTGATATTAGGATTGGAAATGGCTCAAGCAAATGAAATTAAAAAACTACATGTCAAAGGAGATGTTGAGCTAGTGGTATGTCAAGTTAAAGGTTAGTACCAAGCTAGAAATGATCGACTTAGGCATTACCAAGACTTAGTTTGGGACTATGTAAATATTTTTGATGCTTTCAATATCTCATTCATTTCCATAGAATTAAATGATAGAGATGTTTTGCTTGCGGTGTCAGCTACTCTACTCATCCCTCAATGATTTTGAAAATAACAGGTATGAGGTACAAATAGTTTTCCAGCCAAGCATCCCAGACAATTGTGAACACTGGAAGGTGTTCAATGATGATGATCAGATCATAAATTTCTTTGATTCCAAGGAAAAATTTGATGATCAATATTTTGAAGGTCATTGTGACAAATTGCCAGGAGATGTTGTTTATGAAAAAGATCCTGATACTGGTCAAGACATTATACAACTAAAGGGAAATAAGATTGCTAAGGGCCTTATTTCTCTCAAATATTTTTTTGACCAACATGATAGATATGTTAAAGAACAAAAAAACACAAGGGAAAGTTCCTCTTCAGGATAGTTTGAGAAATACAATATTGGGACTGAAGAGGATCCAAAAATGGTTAACATTGGTAACTGGTTCTCTAATGAAGACAAGGAGAAATTTATAACATTTATCCATGAGTACAAGGATGTTCTAGCTTACTCCTACAAAGATCTGAAGTCTTTCCATCCCAAGGAAATCCAACATGACATTCCTCTAAAGTTTGGCACAAATCCTCTCTATCAAAAGTAGAGGCATTATAATCCAAAGATTTCAGGAACCATTCTCACTGAAATATAGAAGATGCTAGATGCAGGTATTATTTTTCCTATTCATCATTCATGATGGGTAGAAAATATAGTTTCTGTACGAAAGAAGAATGGAGAAATCCGCATATGTGTGGATTTCCATAATCTAAATAAATTATCCCTCAAAGATAATTATCCACTACCCATTATGGATCAAGTGTTTTGATTATGTAAAAGTAGGTTTTGAAAGGACCTAAAACCTTTTACATCAAGATTATAAGATATGCATTAAAGCTCCAATAAAACTTGTGCAATAGCACCAAAAAAAGCCACACAAATGAATACTCCATAAATAGAAAGAACAAATAGAAAGACAAAGGACAACAAAAAGACAATAGGATAACAACCTACTGGCTAAATACATTTCATAATATCTACTGTTTGATCAGCCAGCATCTGCATGTTAGCTGTGAAAACTTTTAGTTCTTCAATGTCATTGTTCTTATCATCCTCCAGCTTCCTGAACCTAGATCTAGTTCTCCTGATGGGACCTTGATCATCTTTGACCTCTGTGATCACCTGCTCCCCTTTCCCTTGGTCCAACTTGTCCACCAGAATCTTCACATGCTCAGTCGATGCCTTTAGAATAGAAAAGCTCTACTCTGCAATATTTCCAACCATTTTCTCCAGCTTGTCAACTTTGTTTTCCATAATCTCAATTCTTTTTTTCATCCCTTCACAATTTTCAATTTTTTCTTCCATAGCAATGATTATGTCATTAAAGACAGTGAGCCCCTTAGCCCTTCTTACAGTCTCAATGAGCTCATCAATAGTTTGGCCCATGTTTTTCTCCCTTAGATTCATCTTTTTAAGGACCCCAATCTCTTTTTGGAGCTAATGAATATGAGACTTCATAGCTGTGATGTCATTTTTCATAAGGGTAATCTGAAAAGCCAAACAACCTAGGTTCTCAAAATTCTTGTTCCCTCCCTCCATCTTATCCTTGGAACTCTCCACCTTATCCTTTCCTATGTTGACCATGTCCTTCTCCTACCCATCCTTCTCAATATTTATCACATCCTGGGCAAATTATGGATCAAGTGTTGCAATTTGTCATAGGTTGAGAAATTCTATCTATGCTTGATGATTTTTTTTGTTACAACCAAATTGAGGTTTGAGAGGATGATTAGTATAAGACTGCATTCACTACCCCATGGGGTAATTTTGCATATTGTTAGATTCATTTTGGTATAATCAATGATGGAGCAACTTTTCAGTGAGAAATGGGTTTTTCTTTTAAAGGATTAATTAACGAATGCATCATTATGTATCTAGATGATTTGACTATTTTATCAAAATCAAGTCAAGATCATTTTAGTCATCTTCGACAATTCTTGGAAAGATGTAGACAACATGGTGTGTCTCTCAATAACAGAAAGTTAGTCTTTGGCTTAATGGAAGGTAAGTTTCTAGGACATATCATGTCCAAGGAAGGTATCAAAATTGATCCAGATAGGGTGAAATCTATTCAATCCCTATCTTTTGCATCAAATAAGACAACAGTTCATTCTTTCTTCGGAAAGGTAAATTTCTTGAGAAGATTTGTGCTTAATTTTGCTGAAAACACTTGTCATATTGTTGATATGATGAAAGGAAAAGATGCTTTTCACTAGAGTCAAGAAGAGCATACAAAATTTTCAGAAATCAAAGATGCAATAGCACATGCACCAGTGCTTGTTTTCCCCAATTATACAAAGAGTTTCATCATGTATAGTTATGCTTCTCAACATACTCTTTTTGATATCCTAATGTAGAAAAATGATGAAGAGATCGAACCATCCATTTCATTTATGAGTTGTCCTTTGAAAGCTCATGAACTAAAGTACACTCAGATGGAGAATCATGCTTATGCTGTGGTCAAAGAAGTGAAGTATTTTAGGCTCTACATACTGAATTCTCATGTCATAGCCTTGGTCCTAGATACTACTGTCAAGACTATTTTGACACAACAAGATTTTGGTACCAAGAGAGGAAATTGGATTGCCAAAATTCAAGAATATGATATGGAGATAAGACTAACTAAATTGGTCTGAGGTAAGGGTATTTTTTAGCTTATGGCTGAGAATGTACCATTACAAACCCATTCTCTTCCTACTATCCTTTTTTGTTAGTACTATAGATGGGTGGTTTTCTAATATGGTTCATTACTTGAGTTATTGAGAATGCCCCTCACATTTAACATATAAAGAGAAGAGGACTCTCAATATCAAAGCTTCTGGCTTTATCCTATGAGAAAATTCCCTTTACAAGCATGGGATGGATGAGACTTTCCTCCTATGTGTTGACAAAATCCAACAAGTACGAATTCTGGATTCCTTCCATAATCAAGCATTTGGAGGACATTCTTTAGCACCTGTCATTGCACATAAAACTCTAAGGGCTCAATAATATTGGCCCACACTTTTTCAAGATGCTTATTAGTAGGTAAAGAAATGCAAACCATGTCAACAATTCATAGGAAGACAAAATCTTGTTGATCTGCCTTTGAAGCTAGTAGTGATTGAAGAACCATTTCAGTAGTGGGGAATTTATTTTATTAGTACTATCAACCCATCCTCAAGAAAAAGGTCATTCTTACATCCTAGCAGCAACATACTACTTCCAAAAGTGGGTAGAAGCAATCCCTATAAAGAGCTCCACATCAGAAGTAATTTGTGACTTTTTGAAACATACCATCATCTCTCATTTTGGTGTTCCCAACAAGATTGTCATAGATAATGTAGCTACTTTCTCATCCAAGGAAGCTATGAAGTTTTTTTATACTCATGGGATTACCTTAGCTCATGCTTTGGATTATTACCCACAAGGTAATGGTCAAGCCGAATCCAACAATAAAAAATTGGTGACTATCATAAAGAAGCTGGTGGAAGAAAATCAAAGAACATGGCACAAACCATTGTTCGATGCTTTGTGGGCTGACAGGATTAATCCAAAATGAGAAATTGGAATGTCATATTTTTAGTGGCTGAGATTCCAATAACTTTAGAGCTTCCTGCTCTTAATTTGATGCGAGCTATCGAAGATGAAACTTCTTTAGATTCAATGGATAAGTGAGTTATGTTTCTTCAACAATTGGAGGAACAAAGAAAATAAGTGGTGGATTGACTCGCTACTCACTAGAAGAAATTCAAGGTCCTCTTTGATAAAAAGGCCAAATACAGAGAATTCCAAATTGGTGATCATGTTCTACTCTGGGATAAAACGCAAGAATGGAAAGGATCACATAAAATTTTGATTCCCTATGGAGAGGCCCTTTCAAAATTAATTTACTTGTAGGAAAAAATAGTTTCTAGCTTGCGTATCGAGATGGAACACCCATTCCATTGCCACATAGTGGGAAACATTTGAAACATTACTTTCAATGATTATCAGATAAGTATCCCTTTGTATCGTCTTAAAATGGAAGCACTTCCACATTAAGAGCATTTAGCCCTTCAAGTAAGTGGTCTGGGGTCATGTCAGGTGCCTTGATTAGGTCTTTTCATGCATCTAGATTTTCCCCCTTGTTATGCTTCTCTTCACTTATTTCTAACCTTTTCCTTGCAGCTGTCCTGAGAATTTGAAATTTGTCACCTCAGGGTCAAAGTTGACCTCACCCCTGACCTAGGGAAAAGTTGACCTCACCCCTAACCTAGGGAAAAGTCAACCTCACCCCTAACCTAGGGTAGAGTTAACCTCACCCCTGACCTTGGGTCCAATTTTTAAATTTTGGAGGTTTTGGGATGGCGGGCTTCGGAAAGTTTTACTTTCCCTCTTGTGGGTCAGTTGTTTCAAGTTTCAAAATGGTAAACTCCTAAATTGCATTTAATTTAGGTCCATTTCTAGGGGTTAAGGTTAATTGGGATTTAATTCTCTAATGTCGGCCTTCTCTAGGAGTTTGTTCCCTAGATCACTATAAAAGGAAGCCTTCCTCTCTCATTTTTTCCATCTTCCATCCACTATCAAGAGAAAGATCTCTCCATCAATTATTCATGAGCATCCATCAAGTTTTGGCATCAAGTTTTGAAATCAAGTCTTCTCCTAAGAAAATCAAGTGAGCAAGCATTCAAGCAATCATCCATTCAAGCATTCAAGTTCTCCATTGAAGATCAAGGATTCAAGCATTCAATCCTTTGAAGGGATTTGGTTCGAGCATTCAAGATTCATCATTCAAACCTTGGATCTATCTATCATGGTGGTGTGATCTTCCTTCAAGATCCTTTTTTCATCTTCAAGATCCATTCATTCTCCTTTCAAGGTTGATTCCAAGCATACAATCATGGAGGTTTTGGATTTACATTTATGGTTTTGATTTACATTGTTGAGTCCAAGCTTTCATATCATTATACTTGTTTACATTTCAAATACAATTGCGTATCTATTGAATATCATAGCTTCATTGTTAGATCTACTTCTACTACTTGCTAGCATTCTCTATTTCAATTCCATTATTAAGGTTGATTCCAAATTGGGGTTTGACCAAGGTAAACCCCTCATCTAAACAACAAAACCCTTTTTCTTGCAGATACAGGTGTGAGACAATGAATTAAAGTGCAGATTTGGATACCCTTTTCATCGAACTTCCAAGATCCACGAATAGAATTTCTGTCGGAGCATTTGGGTCAAGGACAACCTTCAGTGAGGGGTACAATTGTGCCTCAGGGTAAGATTGTGCCCCGCTATCTGGGTCAAGGTCGATCTACCCTCAGAAAGACAAAATTTTTTTGGGTTTTCTCTGTCTCAACATTTCCAATTTGGAGCAAGTTGCAAAATCTCCCGAAACTGAACATAGACATAAAAAAATAATAATTTCTGCATCAGCCTTCTTTCGAGATAAGTATTTCTATTTTATTTAGTTTGTATGTCTACAACATTTTCCATCATAGATATTTCACACCCTATCTATCTATTCACATTTCAATCCTATACCCCTATCCACTATTTAATCCTATTCATAGTGGTGAACTCATTTTACCACTATTCACCCTTGTACATAAGTTTTCTTTTGTGTCATAGATTTTTCTTTAGTTTTTATCTTTTTAGTAGTCACCCGACGCTATTACCCAATGGAGTGGATAAAGGCACTTAGAGAATTGGATTCTATGCCACTCTTTGTTTCCAAGAACAAATGAGTAACATTCCCTTGACATAGCCATATGTTGTCCTACTTTTTGTCACCACAAAATGTAGGTAACACTACAAAACTTTTGAACTTAGTTTCATGTTTCTCTATGTTGACTTGCTATTTAATTAGCCAATGTTGATCAATTAATTGATCTCAATATGTTTAGTGAATCCTTTTAATGAAGGCTTTCATCAAGTCTTTTTCATTTTTTCAGTTTGTCTTCCTATACTTGATTTTTGAATTCTTCAACATCTTTTAGCATGTTTTCAAGTGTGTTTCTAGTCTTTTTATTTAGTCCAATCTCTTGCTTTCGGTTTTCCCTTCATTTGATCTATCTTAGGACTTAATTAGACTTATTAGTAAAAAGATATGACCATTTAAGTGGCCAAAAAGTGGACTCTCCAAACTCAACTGCACATTTAAAAAAATAGATGTTATTTTCTATAGTTGAGTTGCACTTTTTGAAAAACATAACATAAATTCATTTTATGTTATGTTTTTAAGTTACTTTATCACTTAAGTGATTATAGTGCACTTTATGTTATATTTTAATGTTGAGTTGCTTTTAAATTTTTCATTTAAGTGACTTTATCACTATATAGTCCTTATTTAATGTTGAGTTTTAGTTTATATTTTTAATAAACATATAAATTAAATATTACTTTATGAGATAATGTTTACACTTTATATATACAACAATATAGTGTAAATTGTTATTTTTGACCTCTTTAGTAATATTAGACTCAACAAATAATTAGACATGTGCTAAATTAATCACTTAAGTTGTGCAATGCAACAACATGCCTTCATTCTCCTACGTTTTATGCAAATGCATCTAGAGAACCCTATTTGCATGTAAAAGTAGCTAAAACTTGATGAAAAACATGTCATTGCATATATGCAATCCCTGTTAGAGAGTACGATTTGCATATGATGTACAAAAAATAAAACTTGCAAATGCACTTGGAGAGTGCGATTTGTTTGCAAAAACACAAGTTGAGTATTACATGTTAATGCAAGTTTTAAAATACATGCAAATGTACTTGGAGAGTACAATTTGCATGTAAAGGGCTTTTCTCAGTAAAAAACAACTCATGCAAATACATCCAAAGAGTCTGATTTGCAAAAGGTATCATCTACACCCAAAAACGTTACATGCTATTGCATCTCAAGACCCTAATTTTTCTTGGAGTTATTTCCCAAGTCATTTTCATTCAAAAATAAAACATGTATATGCATCCTAAGAGTCCAATTTTGGTTGGGAGTCTTCTTCTAAGAAAAATACATGTAAAAATGTTGCATGTAAGAGCATCTAGAGAGCACATTTTTGCTTGGAGTCTCTTTTCAAGGCATTTTCTTGCAAATTAAACCATGTGTATGCCCTTGGAGAGTGAGATTTTTCCCCAAATGCATGTTTCTTCTTTCCAAGAACACATTTTTTGCATTCTCAGCCCAAAACAGTTTATGTATGGGCATCATTAGAGTGTGCTTTTCATTAAAAACACCCAACAAGCTTGTTCTTGACAAAACATTTTGCATTGGAAGGGTTTGAAAGTTTATTTTTGAGGAAATACTTGCAAAAATGTCCCATGTATTTGCATTTCGAGTTCACATTTTTCAACTTGGAATTTGTCAAAATCTTCTAAGTTGTTGTATGCAAATAGACTTCAAGAATCCGATTTTAGGAAATACAAGTTCGTTTCAACTTCTCCTTCTTCTATTTTTGGCTCATTGAGCTCCAAGTAAGTAAATGTATTTGATTTTGCTTTTGTTTTTCACTTGTTTTCCTACATTTTTACATTTTATGGATCATTTTTATCCATTTGTTCAAATGCAGCCCATTTATTTTGCATTTTGTGTTTAAATCAGCTAAAATCTTCTTTTATCAAATTCATAAAAATCATCCAACACTCAAAAATGGATTTTCATGTAGAAGATTATTTTCAAGTTTGTCATGTTTGAGTCAATAGCAAGAGGTATGTGTTGTTTTTTCATTTTGTTTTCTTGCTTGTTTGTTGTTTGTTTTGTTTTCATTTTTGGAAGAAAGTTGATGTCATCTTATCAAGATTGCAAGTGAAAAAATTCATGCCAATTCATCCTTCATTCCCCAACACATGTGATTGCATCCCCCAAGCCCATTACATGTAAAAATATGTCATTTTCATTACATGTAATCACCTCTCAAGAATCCAATTTTGGTAAAAGGTCACTCTTTTAAATACCAAAATTATCATTTATACATATCCATGTACTTCCAATTTGTATTCTTGACCATACAAATAAATACCCACATGCAATCCATCTCTATAAGTCTGATTTTGTTCCTATTTTCCTGCATACATGTGCTATTTGTTTTATTTCCAACAAACACATGTGTTCTTTTAGTATCTAATCAATACTCTGAACACCTTGATCTTCATAGAGCTATCATTGCAAACAAAAGCCTAACCTTCTCATGGATCTCATCTCCTAATATGATGTATTTACCCTTTGGAATTTCTATGTTGTAGCACATGATATGTCAACACCATCAAAATTCAAAGGAAAGATGAAATATCAATATGATAAAGAGATGGCTCATTCCACAACCTCATTTGTTTCATCATCTCTTGATCAAATCTCAAATACAAAAATTGGGTATGTGGACATGACCAATATTTTGCAAAGGCTTGAAGATCCTATCAACAGGGAATTACGACTTATGAAGAGGAGTAATATTCACCTAGTATCTACCTTCCCTATGGTTGCTCTAGAACCTGAGTTTGTCTTTGAGTGTGCACATCATTTCAGTCCCAAAGGAAAGATAGTCAAATATGTAGATGCTAAAGTGATTTTCAGTCTGGATCCAGATGTCATTGAGCAGATTTTTAGAATTCCAACAAAGCTTGAATGTGTAGACTTTGCTAAAGATATGATTATACGACTATGGAACAAAAACAAGTCAGCTTATCAAAGATACATGAATGATCAATGGTTGGTCAATAAAAGATCAAATTTCTCTAGATGGCCAAAGACAATACATAGACCTAAATTCTCTCCTAAAGTAAATGATTTGATAACACTCCTCAGTAGAATTTGTGATCTCAAAGAATCTTGTAACTTTGAACCATGGATGTATAAATTCATATTTTAAATTCTTTTACACAAAGAACCTATCTACTAGGGAGAGCTCATAAGCACAACATTGTGAGAATAATTGAGTCATGTGGAAACATCAGTACCATTCTACATGAACTCTTATCTGGTCTACATTGTTGCAAGCATGGGGACATTATATGGACTCTCCAACAAAGGTGATCGATCACTGGTGCCCATTTGGGAATATCATGATAAAATCATGCTTACACAGAGAAAATATCATTATAGGAGGGTACAAGATGTGTTATTTGGGAATTTTAGGTACCTTTTTGATAAAGAGTTGGAAATTAAGAGACTATTAGATGAATCTTGGGAGAAGGTAAATCAATTTGGGTGCATCTTCCTACAATTTCCAACTTTTACCTATTTGAGAGTTGGGTATTTTCAAGGGGAACCCTATACCTTACCAAGATATCCTACTGATAGGATCATCCTCATGGAGATGGTGAGGCATCTCATGGAAGTGAAATCATATCAACACAGTCTACATAGGCCAAGTTTTGGTATCACCACCACCAAACCCCTTCAAATTGGTTGATATGCACTCAATTTAGTGTATAAGGAAAAAGATGTGGAAGTAGAACTTCAACTTATTACATTGAAGAAATTCAAAGCTATATCTGACTTCTATTATCGAGGCATGCATTCTAAAATCAAAAGGGCCTTCACCCATGTTCATTGTATGGAGGATGTGTGGATTGACTTGCGCACTGAGGTAGACATCGTGAGAATGGAAACTATAGGCTCACACAACTATGACAAATAATTGATCTTTATATGATCGAGATTCCAAAAGACTTTGAGATTGAAGATGATGGCTTAGTCCTAGATCTAGAGTATTACAATACTCAATTTGAAAAGCTTGTCCCTTTTCCTATTTAGTGGCAATAGAAGGAAGGGAATTCTATCTTTGATAGATTCCAGTCCTTTTTTTTTAATACAAATAGATGGTTGAAAAGAAAAGGCCTGAAGAGAGTACATCTAAAAGTTGGGGTAGACTGCAATCATTTTGGCCCCATTGGAAAGAGATCTCAGGTAGAAATCAGAAGCAAGGATGATTCTTCTTCTTCACAACCAGTTAAAACTATCAAGTTTACACTCAAAGGAGAAAAAGGATCAAATCCATCCTTAGGATATTTTCAATCATCCCTACAAGAGGAAGAATTAGATGAAGAAGAAGGAGAAATAATGATCACATCTCCTCCTTAGTTACCAAACAATGAGTATTCATCTAATCAGGAGGAACCATTTATAAATGTTGTGAATAATAATGTGGATTCATTCTCCACTATATTCACACCTACTATTTCTATTTCATAGGTGACCTTGTTTGCATTTCCCATCTCTTCTATAACTCCTTCCATCCTCACAACAAGGCATTATGAGAATTTGGCAAATGTTTTTGGTGATTTCTCGACTCTCATGGAAGGTCAATTTTCCCAACTTGATACTTTGGTTGCAAGTTTTGAAACATTCATGATGAAGTCATCTCAAAGAACACCCATGAATTCTACTATTAAAATGGAGGCATGTATCATGCCAACAAAGATACAATTAGGATCAATGCCTACCATGATCACTATTCCAAGTCCATCAAAGGAGGGTTTCAGTTTGCCAACATGGTTGGAAAAAATTACCATGAAGATAAGAAAGGTCGTATTACCTTTAGATGTATTCTCTACCAAGAAGGGTAAATCTAAAACCTCAAAGGCCAAGGTTGGCTGAAGAATCGTGGTTGATGATGAGAAAACCAAATATGCTGAAATTATAGAACCCTTGGTAGACAAACCAGCTGAAGAGATTACTTGCTCTCATTACAAGTTCACCAAGGTTGAGCTCGGTAAATAATCTTGGCTGGGATGTCTGTAAGATGCTCAAGATATACTCTCAAACATGTAAAAAATAAATCATGAGCTCTGGGAAAAGAAGAACTTGTTGAAATAAGAAAATGCTTGTCTTCATGAGATTATTCATCAAAAAATATTTCAATCTGTGACCATTTTAGCTCAGGTAAACAAGAGAGTAGAATCAACAAAGGCTTGGTTTGAAGAAGTTGTCTTAGAAGGAGTTCAATGAATAAAAAATGCACACAAAGTCCTTGAACGCATCAGAGAAATTGAGGAAGGACTCCATGACATGATTGCTTCCTTCATCCAAGACAAATTAGTAACCTGAAAGAATACCTAGGCACCTGGGAGAAAATGGAAAAAAATGATTGAGATGTTCTTCTCTCATATGACATCATTCCATCCATGAACACACTATTTCGATATCAAGGACTCATGGACCACAAAGTCTAGGGAATGTAAAAGATTTTGACAAAGCTACAAGGGGAGCTAGAGAGTTTCCAGGCAGTAGAAGTGGACGCCACTAGTAATATCAGGAAATTAGGATGTAAAGTTATTACCATATATGATAACCTCTTCATTGAAGAGGAAATGACTACAGAATATACTAACATAGTTAATGCTGATTTCAATTTTGAAGAATTTGGAGTGCAAACAATGGACAAATTTACTGCATATAAATTTGTGGAAAAAAAGTTAAGGGATTCTCTTGCAGATGATTACAAAGTTGTGAAATTAGCATATATAAATGCAATCTAGGTTGAAGCTATTTCAGAGATAATGAAGATTCCAGATCTTCCTGTAGTTCATGATTGTATTGTTAAATATAAGGCCTTCCTTGATAGTTTCAAGGATTGATTCACCTTTCTTCATCTTTTTGTTTTAGGTTTCATGCTTTGTAGATTGGAGAAGAGGAATTTCATGTGATGCAATTACATGTAATTTGATTGCATGTCCTCATGACATGTAATCTAATAATTCTTCTCACCAAGTTTTACCAGGTCAAAGTGGTTGAGTTGCTCCCACTTTTTCATCCTTTTTCTCATTTCCTTTCCTATAAAAGGAATGCCCCCCTCTCATTGTAAAAACTACCTTTATTTTATGAAAGAAAGCTCTACCAAACTTGTGCAAACATAACTATGATTGTGTAGTACTATTTTAGAGAAAAATAAATAGAAAGAAATAAATTGGAGCTGAAGCTGTGACTGAGTGCAATTGTGGTGAATCAAATTGGAAGTCGTGATTGCAATTTGGTTTTAATTTCTTTATATTTATATTATTCTTGTGTTTTACTTAGAGAAAAGTGAAAATTCAAGACAATGAGAGATGAAGCTATGGCTGGGAGCAGTTGTGCTAATTTAAAACTAGAAGCTGTGACTGTAAGTTATATTAGCATCTTATTTTCGTCCACTTTGTTAGAATAGTTAGAAAGTCTCTACTTCTGGAAGTTTGTGTGGCCCAATGGAAAAGATATTTCTTATAAAATAGATAAATAGCTCTTAGAGCCAAGCTGGTATGCTTTTTAATCAATCTGTGAGTTGGTGTTGGTTTATAAATATCACTATTCTAGCTTTTAGATAGAAGTGTAGTTTAGAGATTAATTTTTTTCTCCATTACTCATTCTTCAGGTAATTCAGTTCCTTCTTGAAAGATAAGAAGAAGGAATATTTGTAACATCCTATTTGATAATCTCTTAACTTCTTTCTTACCTTGAGTTGATCCAAGTAACGGTGATAAGGGGAGCCTTCCTTTTAATATAGGAGAGACACTGTCTCATATGCTATGGCTGGTATACCAATTTTGCGACTTGATTTTTTCCCAAAAATGTCAGTTGCAAAATATCCACCCAACACACTATTTCCATATTGCCTATATGATATACGAGAAAATGCAAGATGAAAGCAACTTCAAAATATGGTTGGTAGAAGGTAATCTCCACTGAGAGTAAAACTCCATAATAGAACTAGGAAAAACCTAGCTAAGGTTCCAGATCTATAAGACCCGACCCCATATGTTAGAAGCAAATGGGCATTAAAGGAACATATGAGACACAGATTCAACCTCAACTAAATAGAGGTAGCATATGTTGGTAGTGGAGAACCCCTCTTACATAGATTTTTAATAGTAAGAAGTTTATTTTGAAGTAGAATCCAAGAAAAAATATTAACCCCAAAAATATTAAGGGATGAGATTTTTGATCCAAGGTTTAGTCCAAAAAGTAGGGGACAAATAGATTGAGAAAGAAAGTCAACAACCAAAGAAACATAAAAGACACCACAAGAGGAACCTTTCCAAACCAGTTCATCCATGTTGATGTTATGATCTAACATAAAAAATTGAGGGAACACTAAAGTGGCATAAACAAAGGACTAATATGGGTCAGATTGATCCATCTTCCATTCACCCAGTAATCACCAAAAAACCATTCAAATCTGACTTTGTAATCCTCAATAAATTTCCCATAGATAGTGTTATTACATAATAGTTCATGGCCAAGCTAATAGTCTTCCCAAAACAGGGTTTTTCTTCAAGTCCCCACTTTCTAGCAAGGCCCCTTAGTAACAACCTCTCTAGCTTTGATAACATTATTCCACAAGGAAGAACCAATAGGGAGATTATGGGTTTTAAAGAAATCCTTGAACGAGTTAATAATATGAAGGTATTTATTGTGCCATATAGAATTCCATTCACACCTACTACAAAAAGTTCTCTAGACCTATTTGGCCAAGAGGGCCTTATTAAAAGTCTCAATGCTCCTCAAGCCAAGCCCTCCAAATTTATCAGGTTTACAAATAACCTCCCAGATAATTAAAGGAACCCTCCTTTTCTCTTCTACCCCGACCAAAGAAAACATTTTTGGATTGTTTCAATTACATAAGAAAACTTTGAGGGGATCTTGAATAAATTTAGAGCATAGACTGACAAATTATAGAGAGATGGCTTGAGGAGCTGTCTTTTACCACTAGTATGATCCGAAATGTTGATGTTAAAAATGCATACACAATAAAAAATAGAAGTCTATGCACAATATTCAAATGAATTATAGAAATATGATTAGTTTGTATTTTACCATCCTGACTGAGAAAAGGACCCTTCCACCCCACAAGTTTTTTGTTGAACCCGTCGATAAGAAAAATATAGAAAGAATTAGGAGGTTTCATACAAAGAGGAAGACCCATATATAAAGAAGGGAGAGTACCAATAGTGCAGACCAGGATATCAATAATATTTTTCTATCTAGATTTAGATGATCTAGGAGGATTTAGAAGACCTAAAATTTTTACAGTCTCAAAATCCAAAGAAATAAATATCATTGCATAGAGCTCTCTAGTACATTCTTGATGCAAATTGAATCTAGTTAAGAGGAGCTTGTATGAAAAATTTATGGCTAGTCAAAATTTGGTCAAATAGGTAACTCTGACAAGTATTTTAGCCAAAAACTTAATCACCTCAAAATTAGATAAAAGTGGTCTCAAATTGAAGAAATTGTCAAGAGCTTTCCAATGCAACTTGAATGGGCTCAAACATAGTCCATATGCAAAATTTGTGGCCAGTCAAATATGATACTCTAAAAGGGTTGAATTGATGATGTCAACAAGTACAACCAACATGGATGTTGATGTTTCAAATGACCTGGCGATGATGTGGTAAGGTGAGGTGATGTGGAAATATGTACAATTGGTCCAATCCAAACATGACAAGTGTCATCTAAGAGTTGACAATATTGTACCACGTGGCCCAATGGTTAGGTTCCATGTGGCACCATAGTATACAACTACGGTGGTAGATGGTTATGGGAATTGAACCCCCAACCTCACATATCTGAAATTGCCTCCTCACCACTGCACTTCGTGATTCACTCAAGTCTAAAAGTGGCACCACTTCTATTTTAAGTAGAAATAGGAAGCGAAAAAATTGAGTTAATAGGTTTTGAACCTTTGACCTCCAAAGTATCATGCATCGCTCTATACCAATGGACCACACAATAGTTTTAGGATGATGTTGGCATTTTTTAATGTTTATATTGTATGGTAAATTGAGAGTTTAGGGCTTTGGTCAAACCCAAGCCCTCCCCGTTTGCAAACATAACTAATTCACATAAGCTTGAGAATGTTTAAAAGAATTTTAAGGATTTAAATTGTTATAAGGGCTTAATTTAGGGGATTTGTTCATATTTTATTATTAAACCCTTATATAGAACATAAAATTATATATAAGGGGGATTTTTTTTGACTTGTAAGGGGGAATCAATTTTTCTTGGGATGAAAAATTATTGATATTGAAGAGTAGGAGTTTTGGGGATTTTTGTGAGCACAAATACATCGTCAGTTTGTAATACTTTTCTATGTAATTTGGTTAAGAGGAAGTTGAAGCCTAACTTGAGAAGCAGAGTACATGAGTGTCTTTAGGTGCAAGAGGAGACTGTGAAAGATATTGTAATGCAAGTTTGAAGCTTGGATGATGTAAAAAAAAGTTAAAGTTGACATCATTAATAAAGCAGTCTTATATTGAGAAGCGAACCCATAGATATAGCCCAAACAAGGGTGAACTCTGTTATCAAATTCTTTCTTGTCTCTTTATTCTTTTTTATTTGTTTTCAGTTGTAATTCCTTATTTATGTTATTAAATTGTGCTAAATTTTAAGTGAACTCAATTTTGTAATTTCAACAGTTAAACAACATAACCATGCAATTCTATTTGTGGTCAAGAAAATCTATAATTTGGGTTAGGTATAATTTAATTTTGTAAACCTTAATTATAGATCATTAGAAGTATTAAATAAAAAAGGGAAGTCTTTTATGTATTCACCATTTTTCCTAAAGCACTCTCATATAACCTTAGTACATTCTTAATAGCTTTAGCTTCCCCAATCTTGGAACTTACCATCATAATAGTATCATTTACAAACTATTGGTGGGAGAAAACCAAGTTAGCCAAGGAAGGTTTGAGATCCTTAAGAGACCCATTAAGGACCTACTTATGCATAAATCTACCTAGAATTTAAGCCATAATAGTAAAGAGGATAGGAGATATAGGATTGCCTTGCCTCAATCAAGATGAAAATATGACAACAGATAACTAAGCGGGGGGGATTGGTTGTCACACAAACTTTCAAAACTTAAATCTTACTCTCAAATCTGATAATTAAACATGAAAGCATAGATCAAGAACATATAACATCAAGATGTTTTGCGTGGAAACCTAGTAAAGGGAAAAATCATAGTGGGGATGAACCCACAAGATTATATACTCTATTAAAAGTATTATACCCTATTAGGAGTATACAATGGGAATGCACATACATTTAAGAACACTTCCTAGAGCTCACTACTCAAATGAGAAAGGCTTACTACCTAGGGAAGGATCATTGAATTAAAAAAAATTAGGATTACATCCACATATCATGAATTGGATAGTAGAATCTTTGTCATGCTTGGATGAGTTCCATTGAAGCACAAATACAACTTTATTTTCCACACTTTATCACTACCTTCAAAATATGTATACCTTTAGCACACTCTCATCTCTCTCATGCACACACACACATAGTCACTCACCAAATACAAGATCATTACATGTATTTATACATGTCATCAACCTTGAAAAGATCAACAAGGTCAACCAAACACTCTCCACTTAATTGTAAAAATTTAATCAACCTCAATTACAATATTAAATGCGGACCAAAAAAAGTCAGCTAAGACATAGCATGAACCAAAATATTCATCCTCAACATGAAACACCTCTAAGAATATGCCTTGATCATCTGCAACATGATACAATCATTAGGTCAACCAAGAACATGAAGAACCCAAACTTGCCAACATAAATCACCAATTGCAAGTATAATGACCAATGTAGACCAACAACACAAGAAGCACATGATCTAGAAACAATCACAAGCATCATGAATTACTATGATAAAATCCATGTCAACACAAATTCTGGAATCATCAAGAACATGATATCATCTCTCAAGAACACTAATAGAAATAATTTTCAAGCTTAAAGAATAGCTTGTGGGTCTCCAAATCACAAACTACTTGAATTGAGGACACACATCAATGTCCCAAACATGTTAGTAGATCCATGAAACAAGATATTAAAGTGCAGAGCAATGAAAATCAAAATTTTGTGACCCTGTCACCTTTGAACAATTGAAAACATAGTCACAACATGGATACCCATAGCTCACTTAAATATTCATGTGAAACACTACAAGTTGAACTGAATCAATTACAGACAATTCACAAAAAAAATGCATACATCCACAAAATTTGATCCTTAATATACTGGAAAAATGAACTCATTGAACTTCACCGCAACACTATCATAGAGAGAAATATGTTGACAACAATGACAACACATCTCTTAAGTGCATATTTGTATATCATTCAAAAAATCTCCATCTTTACCATTGATGAAAACATATGATGTGAAAAATAATCAATGTCAAAGAAATCAACAATCTCCCCCTAAGACTTTGCACAATATAACTCTTCATGACTCTCTTTGCCAATGCTTCACTAGTTTTTTACATAAACATCTCTCCCCCTTTGACATCAATGGAAAAACACATATTTGCAAAATGCTGAATCTATCTCCCCAAATCTAACTCACAAAAACACAAAACTGACTACTATTGGCATTTGATGTAGGTGATATAAGTTTTGGTCACATTTTTGTATTGTGGTGTTGTTATTTCTAGCAACATGATCTATTTATGACAAGAGGTCACATTTACCAATAGTTTTGAAGGATCAAATTCACAAAACAACTAAGTGTTTAGTTAATCGGTAAAGAGACAATATGCAAGGTACATGCGACTGGATCTAGAGTTGGAGATCAAGTTAAGGTGTGTGATTGGATAAACATTATCTATAGAGGAATATTTGACACATCTATGCTCACATCAATTAGTTTAAGGAATTCAGTAAGCTATTGAGGATTGAAGTGGCATTGGTAGTAAGAACAAAGTACCGGTTGATATAGTTGGTTAGATTGGGATTGCAGTCAAATGTAAGTGATGAGATAACATATTTATGATATTAGATATTTTGGGTCGACATCAAGGATCTTGAATTTTAGTTTTGGCATGCTCGCTCATATATTTTTGTTGGATATTAGTGTTGACTTGTAAAATGTTTTAGGTTTCTATCATCGACTTAAGACAAGTATATAAATGGTTATGAAAATCATTAAGTGTGTTATTGTCATGGTACGTGGTGATTGAAAATAATTGTTGAAGGGAGTATAGAGGCAATAAAGTGTTTAGAGCAGTGAAATCAAGTAGATAATTGGATCTATTTGGTTGTATAATGCTAATTTTAGATCATACATTTGAGTTCTTATACTCAAGGAAAACTCTAATCAGTTTGTGATCTAAATCCCTTAGTAGGGTCACTTCTAACATAGTGAGAAAGATACTAACAAGTCTGAAGATCAAAATCCTTTAACCAAGTAGCTCTTTAACTAGAGTTTTGAAATCCCCTGATTAGGTAGTCTTTAACAAGACTTTTGTAGCTTCTAACAAGGATAAGTACTCTTAATTGTGTATAACCTCATAAAGGTTTTGTAATTGATCCTAATAGGGTGGATTTCATGGTGCACTAGTGAAATTTATGGGCATCATTCCCACACATGGTTTTATCCCTCTAACAAGGATTTCCACAGGAAAAAATACTGTGTCTCATCCTCATTGTGTGTGAATGGTTTACTTGTTATGCTTCTATGTTATATTATCTTTTTCATGTTGGTTATTGTAGAAGATTATTGTTAAAAGTTTCAGATTTATGGATGCACTAATTCACCCCCCCTCTTAGTGACTTATAATACTAACAATTGGTATTAGAGCTTTGGTTCCCTTAAGAATCCTAATATCTTGGGAAGGATCATTAAGGAAAATATGGAGGGTTTGAGATACAAAAGGAAACTTGATGAAGATGAAAGGGTTATCAAAGAGCTAAAAGATCAGTTGAAGAAATCTTTGACCAAGCATCAAGAGCTTGTTGAAAAATTCAATGAGAGTCAAGACTACATTGATAAATTGTTTGAACAAAGTGGATTTGAGGAATTTGAAGCAACCCTAGAATCCATGGCTATGGAAAATGAACAATTACACAAAGACAAGAAAAATATTAAGAGAGAGATTGAAGCCCAATCAATTAGAATGTGTGAAGAGTTGGAATCAAGGAGAGTTGAAGAAAATGCAAGGAAAATTATAGAAGATGCCCTAAAAGACAAGGATGAAGTATTGAAAGCTATAGAGGATGAACTTCTCAAGACAAGAAAAGATGTTGGAACATTGCATGATACAAATGAGGAAAATTTAAAATTCCTAAGGGAGAATGAGAATCTAAGAAATGAGAATGAGAAATTAAAATGAAAATTGAAGAATGCAAATAATCTGTTGAAGAAATTCAATGAAAGCACTGCAAAACTTTATGAGAAGATCAAAAGTCAAAGAAGAAGTAAAGAGACCATAGGCCTAGGATATACCAATTTTACTACTTTTTAAGTTGGTGAATCATCTGAAACAAAAGCAATCAAGCAAGAAGTAAATTCTCCATCAAAGGTAATACAAATTAATTTTGGTAAGAAAGCCTACATGCCTATATATTTTAATTTTCACATGGTAGTTCATGTTGCAAGTGTGTGTATAAGTAGATATGCAATAGGATTAATACCTTTGATGGATATTGCTATAACTGCAATAAGTATGGACACACTCCTCATGATTGTAGATCTAGATCTAGTAGCTTTGATGGTTACTATTACAATTACAACAAATATGGTCACAAAGCCAATGAGTGTAGGTAAAGAGTGAACAATCAATGGCTACCTATGAATAGGGGAAGACCTTACCAAAGGGAGAGACAATTAGATGTCACATGATCAATGTATGGTAATTATGGACACAAAGCTATAAATTGTAGAATGAGGACTACAAGAGGTAATTTTAAACCATGGAGAAAAACTAGTATGAAATGTTCATTTTCACATAATTGAACATCTAACAATGAACTATAGGTCAAGGAACCAATTGGTAAACTAGTCAAGCAATCAGAAAGGAAAGAAGTTTGTGAATGTAGAAGAGATCAAGAGAGATATGAACATGACTTGTAAGAATAAGGAAGATAGTAATTCATCAGAGGAATCTGCATCTCCATCGGGTGTGGATAATTCTTTAGCTACCAAGCCTTCATGTGGCTTAGGGGGAGCAAGTATTGTTGAATCCATCTTCAGACTCTTATAGGTGTGTGATAAGATCTATCAACACTTTAAGATGCAATAAATTCTTTTTGAGTATATTGTGAAGTTTTGTTAGATTACATAATTTTTTAATCATCGGTAATGAGCTTTTGGGTCAATCAGTGAAAATGTATGTTCTATCAGTAAGCACATTTATTACACATGCAAATGTAGATAAAAAGGCAACTTTGAATTTCATTTTCACCCACACATTTCTAAAGCTATTATGGAGCCAAATAAGCTTTGTTTGAGCCATTTGTAGAGATCCAAGTGATAAGAAGGAATTATTTGTAGTGATCTGAAAGAGAAAAATGATCAGTTGTTGTTGTATTTTTGGAAAGAACCCTAGTTGTGAACAGTTTGAGGTATTTATCTGTTATCTACACTTGTTGGAAATTTGAGATTTCTACTCCTAAGTTGATAGACATAATTGAAAGACCTAGACTGGAATTTAAAAGACATCCATTCAAATTGACAAAAAATGGCCTAGTGGGTGCCCTAAATAGCATGCCCTATGGTGTTCTGCATATTGAGGATGTTAGAGCTTATATACACTGCAAGTTGGAAGATCTAGGATTAGGGGTAATCTATGAACAATACAAGAAACTATGTGATGACAACTTAGTATTGAAAGATGAACATAAACTCATAGTAGATAAATTTTTTCATCACATGGTCAACTATCCTGATGAATTTAAAGAAGACTAGATCAGATATGTCTTAAGAAGAATCTATGATTAGTTCATGTGCTGAGACCACCCACATAAAATTGAAAAAGAGGCAATTCATGTTGTAATCGGTCTATGTTCAACCAATGAAGTACCTGTTCTTTTCACTATACCCAAAGAAGAAGTAATCAGTTTGACTAAATCCAAATGGGATGGTTGTGCAATGACTATGAATGACACTACAAATGAAGAGGTATGCATGAATGGTCATAGGTTACAAAGTTTACCATTCTAGTTGATTCAATAGCATACCCATTGGTGCTATTCATATATCATACAAGATGATTGAGGAAAAAAATGACTACAATATGGATGAAGCAATGAGAGAGAAGTTAATGTTGAATCTTGAGAAGATAAAAAAGGATGAGAGACATAAATTAAAATATGGATAAGTGATTATGTGCTTAATTTTCTATTTCCAAAACATGTTCCTCAGTATCAGTGATATTGCATGGACTATTGGTACTCTAGTCTTTATACAGATAAATAACAACATCATAATCTTAGGAAGTGATTTCACTAGCAAGGTTTGGGAATATTTCAAGGAATTTTAGAAAAAGATGCATGAAAAAGAAAGGATACCTTATAAGATTGTTGACAAATACAAGGACACTATTTGATTTATGATTGATATTGAGACTTGTATGATAGAAGAAGTTGAGCCAAGGACCTCATGGGTGATTCCTATGGGTTATGAGGTAGATGGAGATATTATGATTATGTATGTAGAGAACTTAGTAGCTCAACTGGTAGATCCCAAGACTCCAATGTTTGAGACATTTCAAGATAAGTCACTCCAAGTGCACAATGACTTGATGACACCAATTATTGAGAAGAAAGTGGGAAAGGAAGTTGAACAATTTATGATTGAAAAAAAAATTACTAAAGAAAAAATTGATAAGGGTAGAGCCAAACATGCTACTAAGAAAGCTAGCATATCAGGTACAACAAAAGAGAAATATGTTGAAACTATTAGTGCAACTGGTAGTGCCTCAATCATTTGGCAAACAAGAAGTGCAACTATTGTGAATAAGGATAAATTCTCTTCACCTACCAAAGAACCTAAAGAGAATGTTAAGTCTCAAAATTTACCAGCCAAGGAGACACATAGCACAAAGAAGGAAATAGGAAAAAGAAAGAAGGAAAAAGAAAAAAAGATTTGAGAAAACTGCAAAAGGAGAAAGTGAAGAGACAAAATTGGAGAAAGAGAAGAAGGATCTTAAGGTAAAAGGCAAGAAATCTAAAGTAGTAGGTTCTCTCACTATTAAGACTGTTGAGTCTTCAATTGGTAAGGTAGTTTAAATTGATGCAATCATTCAAAATGTTAATAAATATGGTATACTTTTTGGAGTTAACAAGTATTATGATTAATTTGGCAATGAGGAACAAGAACAGATTGAAGATGTTGTAGTGTATAACATGAATAAGTTTAGAAAATTTTTAATGGAGTTACAAGGACAAATACCCAATTCCTTGTATAATAAACTTGATGTTAGGTGGCATAGTGCCATTAGAATGGACAAGGAGTTAATTCAACATGTTCTTCTAAAACTTCAACAGGAAATGTTAGAAGAAGAAATGAAGAAGATACTTGCAGAGACAAGACCACTCTTCAAAATAAAGAAGAGACTAAAAAGAATTTTATATGGTGAGTCTCTTAGAGTTTAGGATGAAACTAAAGAGATCCTGATGAAACACTTGGAAATGATTGAAGATACAAAGAAGGAAGAACTTGAAGAGGAACTGGTAAAAGAATAAGAGAGTGATCCAATGATTACTCAAACGGATGATGGATTTACTATTGATAGTGTGAGGGTCACACTTGAGGAAATTAGAGAAGAAATAGAAAACATAAGTGATATCCTTGTCATGGAGATACATGACGAGTCTATGGACACTCAAGATGAAACTAATGAGAAAAAGGAAGAAGAACCAATAAATATGGGTACCAGTTAGGCATGACCGATGATGAACAAGGTAAAGTTCCCATGGATGATCAATAGAAAGATCAAGAAAAGAAAGATGAGATAACTATAGAGAAGGAACAAGAAAAGATAATATTTTCCTCATTGTCCAAGATGAGTATTGATGATGATGCTATATTGATCAAAGGACAAGTAGACTTAAGCACAATGAGCCATGAGGAAATGATCAATTTTGAAATAGAAATCAAGTCAAAAGCTAAGAAGGATAAGATCAAGTAGGAGGCATAAGTAGTTTTAATGGCGAGAGATATATTGTGTGATCTTATGCCTAAAGTAAAATATGAGGACAAGGCTACTCCAATGGAACAATTAACACATCTAGTCACTGCCACCGGTGATGAGATAATTTTTTTAGAGGATGCAACTATTGATAAAGAAAAAAAAGAGTATATTATGAGAAAATTAGAAAAGTTAGCACAATCTATTACTGAAGACACAAATACTCTTGCATTGGCTGTGAACTGGGTGAAGGACACATTGCTTGAGGGAGGTAAGACACTGAAGACTATATGTGATATTTCCCATTTCATGCAAGATCTTGAATAGAAAAAGGGTGAAGCTCAATAAGAGCTGAAGTTGTTGTCACAAAATTTTGATCCCCAACATCTTTTGGAATCGAGATTGGAAAGATAAATCATATATTGAATATCTAAAAGGAAGAATAGGATAAACGGATCAAAAAATTAATGGAGTTATATAGTGTGTTGATTACTAAAATGGATATACTACAATAGAGTTTACAAGAAGCTGAGAAAGTCTTAACACCTCGAATTTTGAACAATTGATGGATTTGAGGAATTAACATTTTTTTTTCATGGACAAATACTTATTATGGATAATCTTCACAAGCCATGGGTCATTGATTGGAAACTTTTTAAGACTAATTTACATGAGATATTCAATATAATGTACTAGGTTATGCTACTCTTGATTAATAAAATTTTGGTTTTTGCATATCTTGTAACACCTTTGTCGTTGTTGTCAAAGGGGGAGAATAGTGTAGGGGAAAGTTAGTATAAGGATACAAACAAAACATTGGATAAAATGTTTAGGATGCATATGATTACATGTTTGTAATTATCACTATATTATACATGTTTGTTTGGGGAGATTGATTGTTGGCACTTAGCAAAAAAAATTTCTAAGTGTTTCCATCAAATTCCAAAGGGGGATATTGTTGACATTTGATGCAAGTGATATGAGTTTTGGTCACATATTTTTATTGTAGTTTTTTCCTATCGGGAACATGATCCATTGATGACAAGAGATTTGATTTACCGATAGTGTTGAGGGATCAAATTGGCAAAACAACTAAGTGTTTAGTCAATCGGTAAAGATATAATATGCAAGGTACATGTGAATGGATCTGGATTTGGAGATTGAGTTAATGAGTGCAATTGGATAGAAATTATCTATAGAGGCATATTTGACTACATCTATGATCACATAAGTTATTTTGAAGAACTCAGTAAGTTATTGAGGATTGAAGTGGCACTGGCAGTAAGAACAGAGTACCGGTTGATACAGTTGGATAAATTGGCATTGTGGTCAAATGTAAGTGATGGGACAACATGTTTTTGAGATTATATGTTTTGGGACAACATCAAGGATGTTGAATTTTGGTTTTTGCTTGCTTTCTCATATGTTTTAGTGATGACTTGTAAAACATTTTAGGTTTCTAGCATCGACTTAAGACAAGTATATAAGTGGCTATGGAAATTGTTAAGTGTGTTTTTGCAATGGTATGTGGTTATTGAAAATGATTTTTGAAGGAATTATAGAGGCATTAAAGTGTTCAGAGAAACAAAATTGAGTGGATAATTGGATATGTCTAGTATTCTAGTGCTAATTCCAGATCATAGATTTGAGTTCTTATACTCAAGGTAGATTCTAACCGGTCTGTGATCTAAATCCATTAGCAAGGTCACTTCTAATAGGGTGAGAAAGATCCTAACAGGTCTGAAGATCAAAATCCTTTAACTAGGTAGCTCTTTAACTAGATTTTTGAAATCCGTTGACCAGGTAGTATTTAACAAAACTTTTTTAGCTTCTAACAAGGCTAAGTACTCTTAACTAGGTATAACCTCACAAAGGTTTTGTAATTTATCCTAATAGTGTAAATTTCATGGTGCACAAGTGAAATTTATAGGCATCATTCCCACACATGGTTTTCTCTCTCTAATAAGGGTGTCCACGTGAAAAAATACCATGTCTCATCTTCATTGTGTGTGAATGGTTTACTTGTTATGCTTATATGTTATATTATCTTTTGCATGTTGGTTATTATGGAAGATTATTGTTAAAAGTTTCAAATTTTTGGATGCACTAATTCACCCTCCTCTTAGTCACCGATCATCAATCCATACCACAAGTTATGTCTGTAAATGCACCAGATTGATGAAAACCAATGCACTTTAGTTCTGATCAAGAGGGGCAATCACCCCTAGCTTCCCTCTGAGATACTCAAAAGTGTCTTTAGGAAAAGTCTTTGTGAAAATATCCATGATCTATTCCTTATTAGGCACATACTCCAATCTAACTTCTTTCTCATTAGTATTCTCTCTCAAAAAGTGAAACTTAATTGATATATGTTTAGTCTTTGAATTTAACACTAGATTCTTAGAAATATTAATTGCACTTGAATTATCACAGTAGATAACAATAGGTTCATCATATACAACTTTGATATCCTTCAACATCTGCTTCATCCATACCACATGAGTACAATTTATTGCAACAACAATATATTCTACCTTTGCAGTAGATATTCGAAGTAAAATTCTTCTTTTTTCTCAACCATGAAACTAATCCTTTTCCCAAGAAAAATGTACCACCACTATTATTCTTCCCGTCATCCACATTTCCTACCCAATCAACATTAGTAAAGGAACTCAAAGTAAAATTATTATCTTCAGGATACTATAGAACATAATCAACTATCCCTTTCAAGTATCTGGAAATTATTTTAATAGCTACAACATGAGATCCCTTAGAATTTGTTTGAAATCTAGCAACAATGCAAAGTACACTCATGATAACCTGTCTTGTCTGAGTCAAATATAACAATCCACCTATCATAGATTTGTATCTAGTATGATTTTCCTTAGGCAAGTAATCATATTCAACCAACTTACATCTAGTCACTATAACAATACTAACTAGCTTTGAATCTTTCATTCCAAACGTTTTACACAAATATTTCACATACTTGGACTAAGATAAAAAAAATCATTATCTGACTATGTGATTTGCATACCTAAAAATAATTTCATTTCTCTAATCATAGACATCTCAAATTTATTTTTCATTTCTTTGGGAAAATCTTTTCTTAGCTTATCATCCCCTCCAAAGATAATATCATCAACAAAAATTTCAACAATCAGAATGTTATTATGATCAATTTTGAAATACAGATTACTATCACTAGTGCCTTTGTTAAATCCAAGTTTTAGTAAATACTTATCCAATCATGCATAACATGCTCTTGAGAATTACTTTAGTCCATAAAAATTTTTCTTCAACCAACAAACCATGTCTCTTTGATCAGTCAATGTAAATCCACCCGATTGCTCAATGTACCCTTCTTCCAATTCATCATTTAGGAATGCTGACTTAACATTTATTTGATAGAATTTGAAATCCTTTTAACCAACTTAAGAAAGAAACATTCTCACAGCTTCAATTCTCACCACATGCGAAAAAATATTCTCAAAATCAATACCTTCCATTTGTGAATATCCTTTACAAACAAGTCTTTCTTTTTTCCTAATAACTTCAACTTCTTCATTCAATTTGTTTTGGAAGAGTCATTTTGTTCCTATTACATTTTTGTCCATAAGTCTAGGAACAAGAATCCATGTTTTATTCTTTTCAATCTGATTCAACTCTTGTTCCATTTCTTTTACCCAATGTTCATCATTACAAGCTTCATTCATATCCTTAGGTTCAATCTTTGAAATCAAATAATACTCAACTTTATCTTTAGCAATTCTTTTTCTAGTTTAAACACCTTTATTTTTATGTCCTATTATTTGACTTTCTGAATGATTCAATATTACATACTTGAGATTCTTAGGTTTTGTTTGAATTTTAGACTCTTATGTTCTTTCTTCACTAGTTTCTTCATTTGGATCCTCTGGAATAATCTAAACTTGATTCTGGGATTGCCTTTTTTTATTTTTACTGTCATCTTGATCATCTTAATCATATCCACAAGATCTAGATTTTTTCATATTTCCTTCATCAATGTTGACATTTTCACTCTCAACTATTTTCCCTAGTCTATTATTGTAACATCTGTATGCCTTGTTTTTTGTTGAATAAATAATAAAAATACCTTCATCTAGCATCAAACTTTCCTATATCTTCATCTCTCTTGATATAAAAGTTTCTTCAAAGATTTTAAAATATTTAATAGTAGGAACATTTCCACACCATAATTCATAAGGAATCATACCAGTATCACCTTTGATTTGCACTTGGTTAAGTGTTTAAATTTTAGTACTCACTACTTCTCTTCAATAAACATGCAAAAAATTTCTCCATCATCATTTTCCTCACAATGTCTAGAATGGTTCTATTTTTCATTTCCACCACACCATTTTGCTGAGGGGTCCATAGATCAAACATCTGTATCTTTATCCCATGTTCTTCACAAAATACATAGAACTCACTAGAAGTGAATTCACTACCTCTATGAGATCTCAAACATGTCAACTTCAAACCTATCTATGTCTCAACCATAGCCTTGAAAATGTTAAATTTGTCTAGGGCCTCAGACTTCTCCCCCAAGAAAGTAGCCCACGTCATCCTTGAATAATCATTAATCAACAACATGAAATATCTGTCTCCCTCAAAACTTGTCACTCTAGAAGGACCACATAAATTAGTATGAACAAGATCTAACAATCCACTTGAATTATGATTCTTACTTCTAAAAGTAGATCTAGTTTGTTTTCCCAATTGACAATCCTTGTATATAGGGTTACATGTTTCTTTAATTTAGGAAGATCTCTCATAGCTTGAATATAACTTATCTTAAATGTTAGAATTTTAAGTGACTCTACAACATCCCTGGGATCAAATGAAAGACCAAGATAACTTCCACAAGATAATGGAAAGATAATTGCATTAAGATGCAAGAATGATGTTATTGATAATGGACATGATTAAAAATATACATTATAGGCCTCCTTATATAGGAAAGGTGATAAGAAACAATGATAAGGAGAAGATAAACTATCACCTACACAAGGTAGAATCACATGTCCACCAAAGGTGGATCATCCTCCATTATGCAATGAATTATGTGTCATGATGAGGATGATAATGTGATATGTGCAAAAAAGGTGGATCTCACACCTAAAGTGGAATCTCTCCTACACCATGTGGTTAAATTAGGTACAAACTCCTAGGTGTCTCAATGAAAAACTACTATGCAATGCATTATCCTAAGTAAGATTAAGTAAAGTGTAATTACATAATATTTAATTACACCAACACCCCCCTTAAGTGAAACTTAGGGGAATGCACTTAAACTCAAAATCCAAGATGGGTCCCGATTACTAGGCCATGTTAGTTGTTGGAAATGTTAAAAATATGGCTAAGTATTTGTTTATTTTCCATCAAGAGTGATGTCAGACTATTTCATCCTACAATTTTTTTTCCTATGTTAGATGGATTAGGGTTTTCAATCAAGTGGAAGTTAGAAAATGCATGAAGACTGAGATGGCATCCCCAATAAGTCCCACTGGTCTAAGTGTTGTGTCCTAATGGTCAGGTGAAGTCAATGTTCAAGTTTTCCTTTTATCGCTGGTTCATAAGTCTTAGTTGGTAACTAGTTTTTGAAAAGAACCATTCAAGGAGTTATCCCACATTTCCTATCCTGGGGGCTAACTTGTTATTTTTATACAATGATGCACACATAAGTGCCAAAAAGGTAGGCACCTTTTGAAAGGAGTTTCATGCACAGATGTACAGTTGGACCATCGAATAGGTTACTTTGTGGGCCCATGCCCATGTAGAAGATGATATGGTAGACAACCAATTAATAAGTTGGTAGTCCGAGAGTGAATCAAAACTTGACATGTGGAAGAGGTGATAAAGTAAAGGTGATTAAGAAGTGATCAAATCTGACATCTTTCATGATCTCCCATAAAAAGTTTCAAGGAAGATAATGAGAATCAGATCACGAGATGCTACCATGTGGCGAGGCCAATCGCAAGAGGATAAACTAGATGGTATGCTTAGAGATAACAAATGGCACGATCTCATGATTTTTCAATCTAGGCTAATGAGGAGAGAGAAGTACATGATTGAGAGAGGGAAACACATTGCGCAAACAATTAAGATAAGTGGTGGGCCCAATGGTGACAAGTGGAAAGTGCTCATAATCTTGCATTCAAGGCTGATGACGAGAGATAAAGATCACATGATCATGAGGTGTTACCACACATCCTAGTCCAACAAATGATTGTGAAGTAGGACTAAGGAGGTTTACAAGAGGCAAATTATGATATGTTGTGTGTTCTTTACTTTTCCACTGCTAATTGAATTTTATTAAGGATAAATACTTTTGGCCATAGTTGTATAAGTATATTTAGAAATTTGTGAAAAGTTGTCGAATTTGTCAAGTTGCAAAAGGAGTAAGTCAGAATTCTGGATTATATACACCGATTTATGTTCCTAAGAAACCTTGGATTGATATCAGTATGGATTTTTTTCTTGGCTTACTGAAGACAGTGAGAGGTAATGATTCTATATTTGTTGTTGTGGATAGATTTTCTAAGATGGCACATTTTATACCCTATAGAAAGACATCAGATGCAGTACACATAGAAAATATTTTCTTTAAGGAAATTGTCAGATTGCATGGATTACCGAGGAGTATCATCTCTGACCGAGATAGTAAATTTTCTAGATACTTTTGGAAGACCCTTTGGATAAAATTTGGCACCGAGTTAAAATATAGTTCTACATTTCACCCACAGACTGATGGACAAACAAAAGTTGTGAATAGAACCTTGGGTAATCTTTTGAGATGTTTAGTTGGAGACACACCAAGTAATTTGGATTTTTTATTAGCACAAGAAGAGTTTGCATGCAATAATTTAGTGAATAGGAGTACTGGAAAAACACCTTTTGAGATTGTAAATGGCATGCAACCATGAGGTATATCAGATTTGAGGGATATTGCTGATGAAGAAAAGAGAAGTGCTGAAGGAGTAAATTTTGCTGAGTTCATGAATACATTGCATGAAGATGTGAAATAGAAGTTGGAGAAGAGTAGTCATAAATAAAAAGACATAGATGATAGATCAAGAAGACATAAGACTTTTGTAGTTGGTGATGAAGTAATGGTTCATTTGAAGAAAGACATATTTCCTATTGGAACATATGGGAAGCTGAAAATGAAGAAGTTTGGTCCTTGCAAGATTTTGAGGAAATTTGACAGTGGAAATGCTTATGAGATTGAGTTACCTGATGACATGGATATATCACCTATATTCAACATTGATGATTTGTATGAGTACCATGAGTTAAATGAAGAAATGAAAGTACTGAATGATTATCCTAAGAAACAAATAGAAGAAGTTGAGCAAATTTTGGAACAAAGAATTGGCAGAAGTTCAAGAGGAAAACAATATGTAGAATATTTGGTAAAGTGGAAGAATAGACTGATTAAAGGCAGTTCATGGATTTCACAATTTGAGTTGGATTTAGCTCGGATTATACTTGCTTCATGTTTCAGAGAATCATTTAAAATAACCCCAGGTATCTGATGCAGGAGCATCTTGGGTCCTTGGCAATCTTGTGTTGCCAAAAACAAGTTTGTGTTTTCCTTTGTTTCTCGGTTCCTTCTTTGACTGATCTAGCTCTGTAGTTTCTCATTTTCCTTTGTTATCTGAGTTGGTCAGTTAATTCCATGGCACTCAGTTATCTTTCCTGGTGCTCAGTTATCCTTGCTTACCGAGTTGTTTGTTTTAGTTCTCTATTGAGGCTGGCTTGTGTAATTAATTATGGTCATAGATTTAATGTTTAAATCTATCATTGGGAAGTGTGTGGACCTAGATCTAGTCATTCCTTTTGTTGATGGTGGATCTGAAGGCCGAATTTTTCGGTAGCCTCTTGTATATATTGTAATCTTTGGTTGTAGTCTAGGAGTTTGTTTTAGATAGGAGATAGAAGTTATAAGATAGAAGATAGTTTTAGATCCTCACATGTTGGAGGACTTCTGTACTTGAATTGTAATATATGGCCCTAACCGGGAAGGCCTTACAGCCTAACATGTATTAATCAATTTAAATGAATAAAAGAAGTTGATCTACATTCTCTCTCTCACTTGTGTGTTATTTTCTTCCATGTGTGATCTCTGCAAGGTGGATCTAGTTAGGGTGCACCTTTGGCCCCTCTTAGCATCCTCCCTTGCATCATTATTGTATCAAGTCACATAATCCCTCACCGGCTCATGAATATCCTTCTTCATTTATGTGAGTTGCACCAACAAAGAGTGTTCATCATCAATACTCTTAAAATGACTTTCAAATGCAGTCTTCATGGTCTGCCAATCTGTTATTAACCCAGCTGGTACATGACCAAACCATTCTGCTACTCCTTCTATGAGATTTTGAACAAAAATCCTAACAACATCTTCATGTTGCACTGCCAATATACTAGTGGCTATATTAAATGAATTAAAAGTTCCTCAACAGAAACCTTGCCATCTCCAAATAATTTAGGAAGAATGTCCCTAGCACCTTTTGGAAGATTGTTATGACTAGCAAGGGTGAGAGGACCAACTACAACACCCCATGGTTGTGGCATAATAGCAGATGGAAATATTGTTAAGAGAAGAGGGGCTTGAATACCAAATAGAGTTAGGGCTTTCAAAATACTATTATATGGAGAGGCATTGGGTGTGACTTTAGATGGATAAGGAGGCCTACTCTTTTCCTTTGGCTTTGGGGTGTAGGTATTTGGAAACTAAAGGTTTTGCAATTCTTTGTAGAAAGCGTCATAAACTCCCTCCCTCTTTTGGGATTTGGTATAGGGTCAGGAATCTAGTATTTTTAATTCTTAGGGTCTTTGGACAACTCTATTGATAACCTCAGCTTCTTGATAAATTGGGAGTCCTCTCAACCATTCATCTATATCTTCTTCTTCTTCCAGAACCAAGAGGACTTGTTGATATTATTGATTGTTGGTCTTTTCTTTCCAAGTAAGGCATTCAAGTCTGCATTGATATCTTCCTGTGTGTCTTGGAAGTTCAAGTTTGGTTGAATAAAAGGGGGAATTTCTTGTTGATTAGGTAGTATAACTACAGGTAGAACCATGATTATTTATTAATAAAAACATTATACATTGGTCCACACTATTTGTGTTCCCCAGTAGAGTCACCAAAAATATATTAGTAAACAGATTTATCTTTCATTAAATCTTTCTTACAAAATCACTTTATCACCCATTTGAAAGACAAACCAATCACTAACAATTAGGTAAGTGTTCTTCTAATCACTTCCCTCTGAATTTTATCTTAGGTACGACTCCCTAGGATTGATTTTCAATAAATCTAAAATACTAATTTGTGAGCTCAGCTTTTAACTAGAAAGCTTCAAAAGGTTGGTGTATCATTCTTAGATGACAAGCTCCTCAAGATTATTTAAAGAAAAGAACTTAAGATAAAGAGAGTAGAAAATGCACAGTTTTCCATTGCTAGTAACCACTTTAAGACTGAAATGTAAAGATTCTTCTAAATAGTAAACAAGATAAAGATTGCAAATGATCCAAGTTACTGTGAAACTTTCAAGGCACAATACAGAATGAATTAAAATGTCAGCACGAAACATTCATCCATTCATTTCAAACAACGCAAATTTAAAATATAAATGGATATGTAAATCACTATTGCAACATAGGAAAAAATGTATATAACTATTTCAACAGTGAACTAGATTCATCAGGTTTTTCAAAACAATAAACTAAAATAGAAAATTTAACTAGTTTCTTCCAAAATTTTTGAACCCCTTTGCAGTTTTTAACTATCCTACTTATAGTTTTAGCAAACCAAAAGGTCTCCCTAAAAACCCAACCTCTCAGACAAACAATTATTTAGATAAACCAAAGTAAAAAGGACACATGTCCTTAAGAGTTTGCATGCAACAAAGAAAAGAAACTATATTTCCAAATTAGGCTCCTTATCGATGGCGCGTTCCTTGCTTCCAGTGGGGCTTTCTCCTTCACCTGCAATAGAATGAGTTGACTCCCATTGTTTATATGCTTGGATGAGCTCTTTAGCAAGTAGAAAATGTAGGATTTTCATGTTTAGAATTCTATTCATCGAGGCCTCTATAGTCCATTTCAAATTTTTGACTTTCTCAATTGTCCCAGGAAGTTGATCAATGCACATGTACAATAGGGACTCAATTCTAGTCATCTGTGTGAAGTCTACAGCTTTTCAGTTAACCTTTTCCTTAATTTTATTCATGGTGGCTTCAAACACCTCCAGGACTTCTTTTAGTTCCTGATCACCATAATGTTTTGAATATACATAAGTGAAGTTGATAAATTTTAGCTCATTGAACATGGTTTTATGTATTTGTTTAATCTCATTCTCACAGTCATTAGTTTCAGCTATAGTACTTCTGATGGTATAAATGCGCCAGCTAATGTTCTTTCTTAAGATGAAGAAACTGGACTCATAAGAGGATTTCAAAGACTTCTCAGTACAAAATTTGGTATATCCATACCTCTAAATTTATAGGAACTTTGTCATAGCAAAAACCCATGTTTCTTCCTCTCTGTCCCATACTTGTCGATGTACCTGCAATTCTCCCACCAGGGCTTCAACATCATGGAGAATGACCTGAGAATATTTAACATATTTGAGACCACTACTAATCACTTCATTCATCCACTCATCTACTGTGGAGACTAGGGCTCAGCCACATTAAACTTGGTTCAATTGAATTTTTCTCTGTTGAATTTGGATCAAAAATCTGTAGAGATTGTATCAGGGGAGTAGCATCAAAGCTGTAGAAGGTGTTTATGAATTGGGACACAGTCACAATTATCTTCTTTAATTATTTATTTTCTTTACTTTCTTTCCAAGAGGTCAATAGCATTTTTTGGGTTGTTTCATTAAATAAGTGATTCTTCCCTGTAGGGTCCATGGTTCCCAGCTCAACCTTAGTGACCTCAAAATCATTAGCCTTGAGTTCATTCTCTCCTTCCTTTGGCCTTTAAGTGGCTACTTGAGTAGTCCACTTCATTGTTTTTGCATTTGAAAACATTTGAGTTGTACTCTTCACCTTTTTAGCCTTAGGGGTTTTTTTAACATATTTACTAACAATATCTTGAACAGGAACCAGATTGCATTTTTTTATTCACAGAAGAGGTTAACCATTTAGGTGTTGTATCAGATACAGTTTCTTTTTCAGGTGTCTTCATTGGTGTGTTTATGACCTCAAGTGTCACATCATAGAGATCAAATAGATCTCTTTCCACCTTCTCTTCCTCAACTATTTGGTAGCTTATATCTTTGAGTTTGTCATCATCCAAGTTGATAGTTTGCACATTTTCCTGAGCCATCTCTTTCTTTATTCTAGATCTTGTCCTTGATCTTGTCAGCCTTTGAGAAGGAAATACTAGTGAGTAGTCTATTGTAGCTTTCTTCCAAGTAATTTTAACTTGTTGTTTCCCCGAAGATCCTAGATTATCAATTGGTGTAGAAATATTAGAAACAGAGGGTGAAGAAGGAAAATAAGTAACTCTAACTTCATCTGACTTATATTTAGACTGCTTCTATTTTCTCTTTGTTAACAACCATTCTTTGGTTAGGTGAATCACATGTTGAGTCCTTTGTTCAATGTTATCTTCTTCATCTTCGGTCCAGTTGATGACAAACTCATCTTGTTCAATTGATTTATTGAACTTAGGCTCAATTAAACTAGAACCATCATCAGTTACTCCTACATTTATTTGTAGTCTCATGGATAGGATTTGTGATAGACACAACCTACTGTGCCCCCTTTCTTTCACATGAGATTCATCAGAACAATCCTCCCATAAATCCTCTAAATGAGGAATAGGGAACATGTGTGACCTAAGCCCTAAACTTCCACTGGCATAGTTTTTGTTATTAAATCCAGTCCTCTGAGTATAGAATTTGAAGTCAAAGTTTTGGAGGTCACTTCCTATACTTATTGCATCTACCATGGATCCACATGAGAATTTACCTAATTTAATTGGGAAGGCCTTTTCCCATTCCTCTTCAAGGAGAAATATCTTTAAAATAGTGGCAAGTTGTCTACAAACTTCGGCTAGAATAAAGCAATCAAAAAAATATCTGGGTAATCTCATAGGAAAATCTTCAAAACCCCCAACCCCAATGTAGGTAAATTTAGGAAATTGGATATAAAATCTTCCATATTTGGTCACAAATCCTTGGGCTTCTGGGCTGATCCTCTTGGTAGAGATTCTAGCTAGCTCAAAATAGAGTTTCCCCATGAATGTATCATGTACCTTTCTATAATTTTTTATTATATTATCCTTCTGTAAAATAGAGTAATATTCATAGACATACATGTCATTGAACCAGGGTTCATGTGGCATTCCACACCATTGTCTACTACAAGGAAGACAATACATAAGGTAAGAGAACATAGGGAAACCATTGCCGGTCAACTTGGACATAATAAGTTGTTCCCTCATAGAACTAGCAATCAGTTCAACCCAGTTTAAGAGTTGTTTCCCCTCTAAGATAATCTGAACATAGAAATATATCCATTCAGAGAAAAGATAGGCTACTTGTGATCCTCTTACTCTATGTAGCATAACCATGATATCATTGATGTAAGAGTGCACATGACTGTTGTTGAACTTCTTGGGTGGTTGTGAACCTCCTCTCTGTGGGTTCAATAGCCATCTTTTAGCCATAGAATTTTGATTCCCATTGTTGTTTTCATTAAACTTAACAATAGATGATGTAGGAGAAAAGGCAGAAAAGGTATTTTTTGGGATTTGTAGAGTTAAAGATGCGATTTCCCTATTGAAGGACATCAGGACACTACCATCTTTCTTTCTAATAGTTTCAGTATGTGCATCATAAGTTTTAATACATTCTAGAATTAGCTTTGGACATATGACAACATGAGGGAAAATTATAGTTGAGCACAACCCACTATGTAAAATTTCTAAAGTTGGTGTACCCTCAAGGAAATTAAGAAGATTGTCTATTTAATCTTCTAGACTATAATTCTCTAAATCGGTATCTGTTACTAAAGGACCATCACATACCAGAATTGATACATTTTGAAACAAATGAAAAGAAGAATTCATGGCTTCAGCAACTCATATTCCCTATTTAGATCACTGTTTTGCTATTAAATTTGAAAATACCATGAAAAGGCAGCCAAAATCACCTTGCTCTACAAATTTTACTGATCACTAGAGCTCCAATGTCCTTACCTCCACTTGTCAGTTTCTCAATAATTCTAATACTTAAAACTTTGAGTGTAAGGATCAACTTAAATAGGAGCGTGAGAAACTTGATTATTAATTGCAAATCTTTACGAAGGTGATGATAAAAAAATTTGATTTGATAACTTACACATGCAATCCATAATTACTATTTTTGCAAGTCCCCATGTCAGAAGAATTAATTATTATTTGGACATCTCAGACATGCCAACTTCCCCCACTATCATTAGCATTAAATGCACAACTTCTCACGGGACATGCCATTGAGATATTAAAAGATTTACCTTTTTAACCTCTTGTTTTATTTTGAATACCTATGAACATGAGCGAACAAAGTTCATGATGGTTCAAGAGTGTTCAATGTAGTTTAGGACCTCTAACCTCCAAGTTTACCATTTGGTACTTCAAGTGTGCTGATGTTTCATAATGCCATGATTGATGTGTCAGCTTTCCGCATGACATAGTAGCATGTTGATAGTCTATGTGGTCTTCATAAACCTGTTAGATTTATCAAAAGTAATGAATCCAACTTAAATGACCTTGAACTGACTTGAATAGAGTTCAAGCCTCTTCAAAGGTGTTCAAGGATTTTCAAGAAAACTTGTTAGCAAGAACTTGACACCTTTTTTTTTAAATCATGTTAAGACCCGAAAGACTAATGATTTTTATAAATAGCTGGGATGGAGGGAAAAATGAAATAATAAAGGGAAAATAAGGTGATCCATCTGAAACAAGACCAACTCAAAAAAAAATATAAGGAACAAGTGCCAAACTTGGACTAACAACATCATATTATGTGCATCTAGTCATGCTAATAGATAATTCAGCTTATCAATATAAGGGACTAGTAGATATAAAAGTGGGTTGTCCCTAAGAAATACTTACTTGCTTAGTTGGATGATGAATCCTCTCTACTAGAGGATGATGAGTTACCTATTGATGTGTTGGTACCTTCATTTCTTCCTTCCTTCTTTCTCCATATCTTACTCATCTCATTCCTCATTTCTTCAATATTTATAGTCCTTTTGCTTTTTCTACATTCATTGCTTGGTGACCAGTTCCTGTACAAAAAATCTCTTGCAAGATGTCCAATCTTGTGACAATGAAAATAAGTCACACCTATTGACGTCTAGGGTCCAAAATTATCTCTTAGATTCCTTAATTGACAATTAACTTTCATATGTCCATAATTTCCACATATAGAACATGAAACATTTATGTTTCCTTCTCTTCTTAGATTATTCATTGGTTGGTTAGCCATTCTTTTTCTACAATGTTCTGACCTATGTCCATATTTTTTGTTGGTGTAACATTAACCATTGAGGCTTCCTTCAAATGATCTTCTACTAGATCTTGATTTGCACTCATAAGCTTGGTGACTGTATTTATTGCAATTATAACAGTGTCCATTAAATGGTGTACCTCTAGATACATTAACTAGTTTAATTCTATAGACATTAGATATATGACCAGGTTTTCCACAGTTATAACAAGTAGGTTTAGTGGGTTTCTTACCTTGCATGTTGATAGGATCTTGTGATGATTTCTCTTCTCCAGATTTGGATGACTCTCCAAACTCAAGTTTTCTATTATCGGTATATCCTAGACTAGTAGTATCCTTATATCTTATTTTGTTCTTCAATTGTTCATCAATATTCTGCATGCTCAACTCAAACCTTGTGATTCTTTCATTGAATTCATTTTTATCTTTTAGATCATTCCTCAATTTTTCTACCTCTTTTTTTAGTTTTTCATTTTTGGCAAGTATCTGTGTGTTTTCTTCACTACTTTCATTTAGTGTGTAATTTTCCTATTGTAGTAGTTGCATGATTGCATCTTTGTCTCTAATAGTTTGTTCAAAACTTCTCTTTTCAAATTTAAGAATTCCTTTTTCACTTTCAACTGCTCTCATTCTATCAATTATTTCTTCCATCCTCAGAGCTTGACTCTCTTGTTCTATTTTCATGTTGATCAACTCTTCATTTAGGGTATTGTTCTTTTCCATCTGATTTTCAATAGTTGCATCAACTTCTTCTAAGTTGACACTTCCTTTTGATAGTTCCTCAATGTTGTCAAGACTTATCTTTAGTTGCTCTAATAATTCCTTTCTTTTTGCAAAAGAGACCTTCAACTTGTCTTTCTGATCTTTTATCTCTCCAATTACTACTTCCAAGGCATCCACTAGTTGTTTCTCTTTCCTATACTTATCCATCTTCCCAGATCTCTCAAGTTGTTAAAATTGCGTCTAGAGAACACTATCTCTAATACCAATTATTGGAAATAATAGGTACTAAGAGGGGGGCGAATCATTACTATAATACTTCACCAGTTTAAATTGATAACCTCTTACTTGTAGAAAAATACACTTACATAACTATAAAGAATAAGACTAAAATGTAAGGTATTAATGCAATGAAATCATAAATAGTCCATACACACAACACTTTAATTTGGTATTATAGAAACCCTTGGTTAGAGGGAAAAAATGCGGTGGGGATGACACACACAACTCTTCACTGTAGAAGGGAAAAATTTCCCGGTTAAGAGCTACAAATTTCACTTTCTAGGTGACTTTCCCTATTAGGAGTGATTGATACATTGTTAAATGTATTTAAAAGTCCTACTACAGACTACCCTGCTAAGGGATTTTATCCCACTATTATAGTGTTTACATGGTTAAGGGATTTACAATAAGTCTTGTTAAAGACTACCTTTTTAGAGGATTTTAGTAACTTGTTGAAAGTTGTTAGGAATACAACAAGAAATTTGACCTATAATTTGCAATCTTCAATGCTTGATTAGATCCTTTTAAGCTATGTTTATGTTCATTCAAACCTTCTGCATCTTTTATGAAGTCATCTCTACAACCACACCTTTATCCTACATTAATCACTTCAACTTCTCAATCTTATCTCTCTCATACTCTCATTGTGTATTTCTCAATGTACATATCTAGATGTAAAATGTTTTAGGGTACTTGATCCTACAAGTGAGAAACCCTAATTGTAGAAAACCTAAATATTTCACTGCATTGCTTAGGTAGACATTAATGATTTTCATTTCCTAGGTGTGTTAATGCTTCATTATTATTCACCAATTATACCTTGAAATCAGTATAAGGTCTAGTTTATCATTCCCTATAAACTGCTTTAGTTGACTCTCCAATCTATGTATTACATTTTCCTTTTTGTCCAGGTTAAATGAATCTGCTTCCATTATGATCAATTACATCAATTGTTGAAAATTGTTTATCTTTCACCTATTTTTTATCTGACCGGTGGGAAGTTTACCACTTCACCTGTTTACTTATTTACTAATAGGTCTTTACATGTTAGTCCTTTATTGATAGTGTAGTTCTTCGATGGGTGAATTGGTTTACCAATTGCGTACCTATTTACTAATGGGTAAAACCTTCTTACCTGTGTAATGGTTTTCCAACAATGATGAGTATACTTTCCAAAATCATCATCAATGACCTTATTTTGATTCTTCAATAAACAAATGGTTCCTTAGTAAAGGCATCATATATCATTGGAAAATGTGTGAAACTATGAGTAGCATAGGAATTTTTGGGTAAGGTTATAAAAACATATGTAGAAATTGCATGGAAAGGAACAAAAATTGGTAGATCCTTGTTTATTGAAGAGTGTTGATGCAAATGTTTAATACATTGGAAATTTTTTTTAAAAAAATAATATGGAGGAGAAAATGAAGGGTGGTGTAGACTACTTTCCTAAGGACACAAGTGAGGTGATTTTTTTGGATTACATAAAACCATTGATAACCTTGAATACAACATTGGATAAAACATTGGTGTCAAATTCCTCTTCCAAATATGAATTGTTGACAAATTTGAAAATCATTTACCATATTTTACAACAAATTGGACTTCCATCAAATGGAGAGTGGATCACCCTACAAAAATTGATACAATGATTTCTTATTATGTATTGTATCAAACTGGTGATATCCTTGAAAGAATCTTTGTTTGGTACAATCAGTTCAAGTATGACTTCCCGCACTGAATTATCAATAGAATTACAAGTTAGATATAGAACATGGACACGATTGTAGTTCATCAAGTGATCAGTGGAGCATGCTACAAATAGCATTCAAACCAGTCACCATAGGCCATCCTATAAAGATGTAAATTATACCATGTAAACTTGTTAGTATGAAAGAGATAAAATAAATTATAATTTCTTTTGTCTTCTATGACTATCCAGTCATTCAAATTTCATTGGAAATAAATTTTATTTTAATCTGAACTTCATTTTAATTTTTAAAGGATTCTAGGAAATGTTATTTGGGTGGGGTTTTGTGTAATTGTATTATATTTTAGTTTCACATATGTAATGATAAATTCTTGTAAAATAAACAACTTATTCACTTTTAGTTGTAAAATAAACAACATATTCACTTTTAGTTATATAAACAACATATTTAGTTTCAAATCCAAGTAATGATAATGAGAAAAAATAAAATTTATGTAATCATATAATTATAATTAATAAATATATGTATGTAGGTATGTATGTATGTATGTATTTTTTTATGTGTGTGTAACATGTTGTCAAACAAAAAAATGCATGTCCAATTACAAAAAGAGATTTTTATTTGTAAGTTTGTTCCAAATCCTCTCTATGATTCAGGCCCAGGGAATTGATTACTTGTGTCATATGATAATTCTTATATTCATCAACCACAATCTGCATCTTGCAAAAATTGAGCATCCAATACTCAATGGAGTAAAATTCATCCAACATATAATTTAGCACTCATTTTATAATTCCATAATTATCATATCCTCTAGTTGAATGATTGACTTTAAGATAAAAATCGGACCTCCAAATTCAAAATCTCTCCAACTCCCCTTTTGTTGTCAAAATAGGAGAAACTTGTATTGTTTGGTCCTCATAAAACCTTGCCAACCCAATTAACTTGTCATAATAAATATATGATTTTGTAGAATAATGCACAACCATCAAAATTTTCAATAACTTTTGAAATGGAATTGAGACTAATATCATCCAAATTTACATGATTGACCAAGATTTGTAAACATTCCACTTGAGGAGACTATTTTTTTTAAGCATCTCAATCTGATTGTTACCTTGACATGACTATCATTTATTGTATTATGTAATTATTTATAAGTCACCCAAACAAGTTTAGCAATGTCAAAGATGGGGATCATATTGTAGTCACATAGATTTGTAGTCAACGGAGATAAATCACTTGCCATCACTAGCATGTAATCAAAAGGTATGAGTGAGACCACCTTATTATTCTCTTCTACCAAATCACTCAATCTCTTCTCTCCATCATCAGTTGACCTTTTCTCAGCCACTTTTCTCCTTTTGAGATCATATTCTAACCTTGCTACTTCATTAGAAGGGAGGAGTGACACCGCCATTTTATTATCTTCTACCAAATCATAGATTCTCTTCTCTCCATCATCATTTGACCTTTTCTCAGCCACTTTTCTCATTTTAATCTCATCTTCCAACCTTTCTACTTCATCTTTAAGTTCCTTTATCTCTTGAATTGAACTTGAAACGTCTGACATTGATCGATGGGAATAAGTTGAAGTAAGATGTGGAGAGGGTAGGAGTGACACCGCCTTATTATAATTTTTTATCGATTTTCCATTTTAAGGTTTTAACTAACTCAAATTTTTTTGAATCTTGTTAACATCTTCCTAATAAATCATTGTTTATTTTTTTAAGAGTATTGCAGATCTATTAGTTAACCTCATTTTCATAACAATCAAGTTTCTGGTAAGATCTCCTACCCTCTTCTTAATCTAAGCCTTCTAAATCTAGGCATCAAGAAATATTGACCACACTGCCAATGCCTCATACTAATATCTATAACATTACCCAAAATACAACTCCTGAGCCTTCCCTTCAGTTTATAAATTTGGCAAGTCTGAAGATTCCCTTCTTATGGTGTCCAATACAATTACAAAAGAGAGGTCCCATTCTTCAAGTAACAAAAATATACTATTCCTTATAATTTATCTTACATCCTCAGGGGTCATCTTTGATATGAAATAATTAACCTCCTCTAAGACTTTATCTATGAATATATCAATATCACTATCTGTTAGATTCCATGATGCCAACCTTTCTCTGAGCATATTGGAAAATCGCCCCCTTTTGTTTTTTAGGACAAAGTCTCTTAACTCTTAGGACTGCATAAATATATCATTAGATATAAATTTAGAGCATTCCATTTCTCTAATTTAATCTCCTACCTCTCCTCTTTTAAAATTTATAAGCATCATATCTCGAGGCTTGTCCTCAACCAACAATCTACGAGATGAGCTAACAATTTATTACTCTAATTTAGTGTCTACAACTTTATATGTTGGGTCAATATTTTTCATTTTTTCTTTTACCTTTTTTATTTTCCTATGAACTTTGATATCAAAAGAAGTATTTCTAATTAAGTCCTCATGATAGTTCTTATGACCAAAGGTTTCCAATCTAATCCTAACTCTAGTCTAACAAATAAAGTATTTTGGATAACATTTTCTAATTTTTTCAAAATTCATCTTGTATGATAGTAACTTAAAATATACCATGATGAATCTTCCTTTTCCCAAGATCTCAAAATCATATAAAAATATTGTTTTTTGGAGGAAAGAGACCTTCTTTATCTTAAGTTTTCTTAAATGAGTCTTTTCAAACTCATTAAACTACCAAATAATTTCTCAGAAAGCAATTCTATCTTGTAGACCTCTAGGCAAAACATGGGATTTAACTAGTGCACCATAATATCTAATGATAGTGTACTTGGGGTAGAAAATCTAGTCTCCCTAGTTATGGTAGATTCCTAAATGGGGTTATAGATAAAGGGGCATCATAAATCTCCTCATCCTGACTGGTAATCTCCAGTCGATTAGGTACCCCAAATTTTGCATCCCAATTTTGACAAAGAATTCTCAAACATAAATTATTTGGAGTTGGCACAGTGTATGTCCCATAAATACATTCATTCTTGAATAGGAAACCTCTAGTTTTGTTCATCTACATTGATCAAATTTAGCTTTGGGCCCCAAGGGAAAGGAGAAACCTTACTTCCACCATACAAAATAATGTGGCACAATAGATAATCCTTCCTAAGTTGAACAACAGGGCTACTCATTTTGATATCCAAAAGGGTTTCATGAATAGAATTATAAATGTGCAAGGAAAATTCAAAGAATGTGTTTCTGTATGTGTGTTGAATTTAAACATCCAACATCATAATATATGCATAGGAATCTTTGACTCTACATCGATTCCCAACACTTGGATAAGTGCAAAGTAAGTGTATATGAAAGAATCCTCAAAAATTTCATAATCAAAGGGCTTGACATTTGTCTTCCAAAATGCAGTAAGTTTCATGTCCTTCTTCTCCCTTTTATGAAATGGAAGACATTTAACCTTCAAGCTATCTTTTTCCCTATCGCATTCCCTCCTTAGAGATAGAAAATCAATGAGAACATGGACAATAGGGTTCGATACAAATGTTTCACAAATATATTCTCTATCAAACCCAACCTAAAAAATACCCTTCTCTATGGACAGAGACTTGATGTCTGGGTTATATTTTTTTTTCACATCTCTAATTAGTTCTACATTGACAAAAACATTTGGGACAACAAGCCTTCCTAAATATAATATCCATGCATTTTTTACTAGTATTGGGGCTCTACTCTTGTTGTAAGAATACAAGAACAAATCCATTCTTCTAATTTGGTTGTAAGGATCCCCATAAGATGTTTCCTTGACTGCAATTGTATCAGATAGAATACCTAAACCTTAGGTGCATGTCTTCCCCTTTTTGAATATCTAGGAAATTGAGCAATAATAACTTCATGTAGGCACCTCTTAGCATTAGCTAAACCTCTTCTTTAATTTCCATTCATTGTATTTAAACTTAGGGTATTTAAGAAATGTACAAATAACACTTCCTAAACAAAATTAAATATTCAAAATTACTTTTCTCATAATTAGAGTACTTCTTTTCTAATACTAAGCCCTAAAATACTGAGAAACCCCATTTACATATAGAAATAATTAAACCAAACAAAGGGATAACAACTTACTCAAGTACTTGATACCGCACTAAGAAAAGTTGAAGTTTAAACCATTTTAGTTTCATTAGTTTCTCACACTACTTGAATTACACATGTTCATCAACTAAGGCTCTTCATAGATATTGAATCCTCTAAAATTGAATGCAATTATGAAGTGACCAATTGGTTACTCGACAAGAATCATCGTAAACTACCATTAAGGACCATATGTGCAAAGAAAAAGTATAAAACAAACCCTAGCCTGTAGTTTTAAACTTGGGTCATTGATCTTCACCAGTCACGAAGATCGTTAGTAGTAGTAAATCAATTATCAATCAATTGTGTTTATTTCTAATAAAATGGGACACCTAGCACTATTTTTCATAATCACATATTGATGATAGGACCCACCATTTAAAGACCGAATAATAATTTTACTTGTTTATAAGATGGTCTCACTAAGGTACATGGAAAGCTATGGCTTCATCGCATTTTGGTGGCAAGACTATCTTGCACAACATGTGATGTTGTGTGATAGACTTAGCCAATCATATAGAACCAAAACTCACTTGGTATTATTTTGCATCATTGCATATTGGTAGTAGGACCCACCATTTGAAGACAAAATTAATAGTTTAAAGCCAATTCACAAATTAAAAGAATTAAAATTATTTCAATTTGAAAACCTATAGAAGTAAACACTACTACATTTGAGGTCAAATTCTGATGGCCATTTGTTGGATTTGCAATGCTAATTTGTCAGCATTTCAACAGATGAGTTTGTCACCATTTTTGTGTAGGAAATTGCGAAAGAAGATGTATCCGTCGATTTATCGACACCATATCATGATAAAAACTTGCACATGGCGAAAACTTCGTTATGGCATTTTCTGCAGTTCATCCATCGGAATTTTGACACAACGACCTATCAAAAATATACAATCTCTATCAGAATTAATTGTCGAAAACATATCCTTTCCGACATTATAACTATTGGAATAGTGATAGTTTCCACCTAATTCTGACAGATATACCTATCAGTGATATGGCATTAATGTTGGAGTTTCTGTCAAAAAATTTCTATTTTTGACACTTAAACTATCGGAAGAGCGACAGTCCTTCAGCATTTCTCCAACAGGTTTCCCTATCGAACGTATAGCATTACTGTCAGAAGTATTGTCATAAATTATTTTTCTCTAACATTTTATCTGTTGAATGCATAGCACTTTTGTCAGAATTAATTATGAAGTGTCAAAAAATTGACGGATATGCACATTAAAGATAAAACAGCTCAAGAGACCATCATAGGTTCTCTCTTTCTTCGGTCTATATTATTGATAGAATGTTTTACCTTTCATTAGCTCATCAAATCCGGGGATTTGAAAGAATTTAATAGAATATTTTCATGACAACGTATATTATTTAAGTTGACGTTGCACCAATTTATCTACTTCACGCACTTGTAGACTATGAGGACGGTGATAAAGAAGCATGGCCATGGGAGGAGATGCTTCTTTATCGCCATCTTTATAGTATACAAGTGCGCGAAGTAGATAAATTCATGCAACGTCAACTTAAATAATATACGTTGTCATGAAAATATTCTATTAAATTCTTTCAAATCCCCGGATTTGATGAGCTAATGAAAGGTAAAACATTCTGTCAACAATATAGACTGAAGAAAGAGACAACCTATGATGGTCTCTTGAGCTGTGTTATCTTTAGTCCTAGCTACTGTCCTAGCTACTTGTCGATCGTCGAGAATAATCACTGCCTTGCATTTATGTACACTGGACAAATTGATCCTAGTTTGGCAAAAACATTTTACACTTGTACATCTCATCAATACTAGAAGCCTAAAGTAATTTTATACGATCACTAGCACATTTTGTGCATGGATGAGAAACAGTATCCAAAGTTTCTAGATAACCATTTTTGAGAAGAGGAATGAGTGTAGGCCAAAGAAGGGATAATTCCACAATAGAAAAGAAGACATCTTTTTAGCCTAGGTCTAGATCCTACCCCAATTGTCAAAGGATCCAGGGCCAGTCTAGAAAGATGTCTTCCCATTCTATCTGCAACATTGTGTCCATCCATGATCTCAGGAATATCATCATCTTTCTACTCTTCATTTGCCAAAATATATCACTTCTTCAAGCTTGTAGAGTAATCTTATTAATAAAAGAACTCTTGCCAACATTAGGGTACCCACAGATCAAAATAGTTGATGTTATTGGTGCTTGTGCTCAAGGATATCGATTCATTGTTTTGAAATGGCCAAATCATTTTTATTTCATTTGTAGAGAAAAGGAGTGGGAGAAAACGAGCGGGTGAAAGTTGATAAAAATCATTTTTTTTGGTTTTTTTTTTCCCATATTTAGTAAATAAAAATCATGGCGACAACCACTTAGCCATCTTTTTGATGTTCCAGGTATTTTACAAAGATACAAGTATGTGGATTTATCATTCAGTTGCTTGCAGTTATTGGTCAAATGCAAATATTTTGTCAAGTTGAAAGGGCAAGATATCAGTTTGGTGTTTTCGGTTTATGTTAAAAGTTGATTTGGTAAAATCCTCAAAAAACACACTACATGTTCTAAAATGTAAAGAAGTTGAATGTTGAATGTAAGATATATATCTCATCCATAGTAATCAAAAGAAAGGACATGAAACTTATAAGGAGATTTACCAATCCAAAAATATAAGTGAATAGGAAACATGATTGGTACCTTATGAATTAGTTTTTGAGGTGCACAATCTTCATCACTCCTGAGAACAAGACCCCTCCTCATGAAAAATGCATTTAACAAATTAAACAAATCTACAAAACTGAACCAATGGCATGTTTAGAACAAAGAAATAGATTGATAATAATATGCTGAAAATTCTATTATGTTTAATACACGCAAAAGGACCAGTCCCAACAATTCTTAAACATACTTTATCTGATATGATAATAACATGCTAATTAAACTAATAAAGGTGTTATCTACATTTAATCTGCCAATTACTAATTACACAAAAAACAAATTACAAAATTGAACCAATGGCATGTTCTTCGTGTGGTACAAGGAAGATTTGGCTATGAAAAAAAGAAAGTGAAACGGCCTCATCATTTTTATTTCGATTGGATAGAGGAGAAAAAGCTAAGCATGAGAGAAAGTATGTGATTTCTTCATCTTTCGAGTATCTGGCATCATATTTGACTACAAATTTCAAATGCATTTTGTTTTATTTGATCACGAATGCTCTCTGAAATTATCACATTCTACTAGTGTCGTGCCCTAGGCCGTGCTTTATCTCCATTATTTGATATTATTGGTGCTTGTGCTCAAGGATATCGATTCACTATTTTCAAATGTTTGCATCATTTAGATAGTTACATTTCCTGACTGTTCCTCTAGTACACAGTCAGGAAATGTAACTGTCTAATGATTATATGTAATGTTGAATGGATTAAATGCTTTAGTCTTGGTAGAAGTGAATGGAAGGAATAGTGTGTATTAAATACAATCCAGTCACTTATTGAATGCTTTGGAGACTACTAGTTTGACTATCCATGCGCTACCAGTGATTGAGATTCATTAAAGGATACAAAACCCTTCATTTTGGGGTTATTGTGTGTGGATTCAAATGTAGGTTTGATTTGGTTAATGTTTAGAAGAGATCAATAAAGTATTTAAAGACAATCTTACATGTTTGGAGAGGTTTGAGAGGCACTTATCATGACTGTACCCTCACAAACATCGGCATATACTAGTTTTACTAAGTTTCTTTTCTCTATTTTGAGGTTTCCTTTCTCTACCGCAAGGGTACAGTTAGAGGGTTCATTGACAAAATGATCCTTCAAATGGTTACTATGAATATGAATGATTTGATATAACATATTTCTCATTTTACTTGAAGTTTGGAATAGCTTGTGCAAGGGTGAAAGTAGTTTTGATCATTTTGGTCATGACTGTTCCTCTACATAGTCAGGAAATGTAACTGTCTAATGATTATATGTAATGTCAAATGGATTAAATGCTTTATTCTTGGTAGAAGTGAATGGAAGGAATAATGTTGGTGTTAGGTTTCATTTATTATTGAATTCAATGGTTTCCAACATGTGTTGAGGAGTTTTCTCCTTGTTTAATGTTAATTGTTCTTGCACAATCCACTCATACAACAGTGAAGTTACAAAACTGAACCAATGGCATGTTTACAACAAAGAAATAGAATGATAATAATATGCTAAAAATTCTATTCTATTTAATACACGCCAAAGGACCACATTCTAAATTGCTGTCACTGAAATGACTACATTCTACTGGAGTCGTGCCCTAGCCCCTGCTTTAACTCCATTATTTGATGTTATTGGTGCTTGTGCTCAAGGATATCCATTTTTTTGAAATGTCAACTGTGGTTATCAAATGAATAGCCTATGAGCTTCTAGCTAGGTGCCATTTGTATTGATAGCTTAGGGCATCAAATGTATTGTATCATTGATAGTTGATACTTTGTTAAAAGGAAATAGGACAAAGAATGATTTTTATTTAGTTTCTCTATTTTGATCCCTAAGTGGCTTACAACCCTAGAGAAGTATATGTAGATTTACGGATGCAATTGCAGGATACATAGTAGCCGATAATTCACAATAAATCCATGCATCCAATTTGAATAGCAATTAATACAAAGAACTAGGGTCCTCCAATGGCCCAATCATCCAGACCTTGACTGTCCCCTCAACTAGTGACCCTTCAAAACTGGATTATCATGCAATTAGTGAGTGATCCTTCATTCTCTTAGTGAGCTTCTAGGTAGGTGCCATTTGTATATTTGATAGCTTAGGGCATCAAATTTATATTGTATCATTGATAGTTGAGACTTTGTTAAAAGGAAATAGGACAAAGAATGATTTTGATTTAATTTCTCTATTTTGATCTCTAAGCGGCTTACAACCATAGAGAAGTATATGTAGATTTATGGATGTAGTTGTAGGATACATAGAAGCTGATAATTTACAAGAAATCCATGCATCCAATTTGAATAGAAATTAATACAAAGAAATAGGGTCCTCCAATGGCCCAATCATTGGGACCTTGACTGTCCCCTCAACCAGTGACCCTTCAAAACTGGGTTATCATGCAATTGGTGAGTGATCCTTCATTCTCCTGGTCTGCCTTGCAACCAAACATATTGGAAATACACAATACAATGATAACAAGTCTTTCACAATCACCCTTCCCTCAAGGAACACTATCAACCATCCCTTCCACATAGAATTTCACCGTTGTATGAGTGGATTATGTAGGAACAGTTAACATTAAACAAGGAGAAAAATCCTCAACACATCTTGGAAACCATTGAATTCAATAATAAATGAAACCTAACACCAACACTATTCCTTCCATAGTTGCAGGATACATAGTAGTCGATAATTCACAAGAAATCCATGCATCAAATTTTTATAAGGATATCCTACTAATCAATAGGAATTTTCTTGAGATGACCAATGATTATGCATTTTGATGGCAGTGTGCTAGTTCAAAAGGATAATATAAATCTGAAACAATTTTTTTCTGATTTTCTCAAACTATAAATGTGGTTAAAGGGAAAATATTATGTGGAAAACCCACAAACCAAGCTAGCAAATGATTTACATCAAATTATTCCTATATTCATTCAAGTATTTCTATGCTTTAGCTACCTAACCTTTGAGCTTCATCTAGAGGAATGTGTAGCTTTAAGATAGAGTTACTTCTTGGGCCTTACAATAGGGTGGAATTTGATCAAGATTTGTTTAGGATGTATCTTTGTTAGTCCCATTGTTAGGTTCTTATAGTTCATGGTTTGAATCTATTATGGTTGTGTAAGGGATTTGTAGATGCTTTTTCTAACATAATTATTGGACACCATGATTGGAACAACTGGTTGTTGGCTATTGTACACATGAATCATATCTATCAATGGTTCTTTGTGTTCAAGAATTCATTGATCAATCTTTGAGATTTATTGTCCCAACTTTAAAAGAGTGATAAAAGATATAGTGAGTGCTATCTTTTCCAAGTGTTTTGTGAGTGCCATTATCTTCTAGGAGTAATTGCTGGAACCAAATTATGTTCTTTGCCTCTAGTAAATATTACAGACACAACCATCTTCTTGGTGAGAGGTTTCTTCCATCCCCATGAGGCACTATTGCATGGTTTCCATTCCCTTGTAGTATACTGAACCTAATTTAATACAAGTGTGCACTATTTTGGGTTCCATAATTTATGGCCCCTACATTGTGGTTGTTAGCCTAATTAAGATAGACCTACCTTTGCATATAATAAGAGGCCAACATGAAACAAACATCTAGAGGTTAGGGGGTTGTTCCCTGTCCATAATTTATTATTTAAGTACTAAGCGATGATGGGTATATCATGTAATTCATACCTAGTGTGTCTCTTTCTTTCTCTCCACATTTTACATTAGGAGTATATGTTATAAAATACTAATGAAATCAACTATAGGGCAAAACTAATCAAAATTGTAATATAAAGATTAAACTAGATCTTGAAGAAATATGGGAACCATTTTTGACAGATATTGTATAAATGAAGAGAATACTCCAAAGAGGAAATGCTTCAATGTGGAACAATTGAAGGACAATCTTTTACTTTTATATGCACATCTGCAATGTTTTTGATATATTTCTGAGATAAGAAAACCATAGAAACATTAGCATATAGAAGAAAGTAAAGAATAATGATCATACTTTGAGATATTGTGGAAAATTAAAGGAAAGAATGCTTTGTGGGGTTATCATGCAATCAGTGAGTGATCCTTCATTCCCCTCTTCTAGTGACCCTTCAAAACTGGGTTATCATGCAATCAGTGAGTGATCCTTGATTCTCCTCATCTGCCCTGCATCAAAACATATTGGAAATACACAATACAATGATAACAAGTCTTTGAAAATCCCCCTTCCCTCAAGGAACACTATCAACCATCCCTTCCACATAGCATTTCACTATTGTATGAGTGGATTGTGTAGGAACAGTTAACATTAAACAAGGAGAAAAATCCTCAACACATCTTGGAACCATTGAATTCAATAATAAATTAAACCTAACAACAACACTATTCCTTCCATTCACTTCTACCAAGAATAAAGCATTTAATCCATTCAATGTAACGTTGAATGGATTAAATGCTTTATTTTGGTAGAAGTGAATGGAAGGAATAGTGTTGGTGTTAGGTTTCATTTATTATTGAATTCAATGGTTTCCAAGATGTGTTGAGGAGTTTGCTCCTTGTTTAATGTTAACTGTTCCTGCACAATCCACTCATACAACAGTGAAGTTACAAAACTGAACCAATGGCATGTTTACAACAAAGAAATAGAATGATAATAATATGCTGAAAATTCTATTTTATTTAATACATGCCAAAGGACTGCATTCTAAATTGATGTCACTGAAATGATTGCATTCTACTAGTGTCATGCCCTAGCCCATGCTTTAACTCCATTATTTGATGTTATTGGTGCTTGTGCTCAAGGATATCCATTTTTTTGAAATGTTGACTGTGGTTATCAAATGGACAGCCCATGAGCTTCTAGCTAGGTGCCATTTGTATTGATAGCTTAGGGCATCAAATATATTGTATCATTGATAGTTGATACTTTGCTAAAAGGAAAGAGGACAAAGAATGATTTTAATTTAATTTCTCTATTTTGATCTCTAAGTGGCTTACAACCGTAGAGAAGTATATGCAGATTTACGAAAGTAGTTGCAGGATACATAGTAGCTGATAATTCACAAGAAATCCATGCATCCAATTTGAATAGAAATCAATACAAAGAAATAGGGTCCTCCAATGGCCCAATCATCAGGACCTTGACTGTCCCCTTAACCATCGACCCTTCAAAACTGGGTTATCATGCAATCGGTGAGTGATCCTTCATTCTCCTAGTCTGCCCTACAACCAAACATATTGGAAATACACAATACAATGATAAAAAGTCTTTCACAATCCCCCTTCCCTCAAGGAACACTATCAACCATCCCTTCCACATAGCATTTCACTGTTGTATGAGTTGATTTTGCAGGAACAGTTAACATTAAACAAGGAGCAAACTCCTCAACACATCTTTGTTGTAAACATGCCATTGGTTCAGTTTTGTAAATTTTTTTTTTGTGTTAAATGCATTTAAATGGAACATTAAGCATAGTAATAATATGCTTAGTCTATTAGTAATTGCAGATTAAATGCCCATAACACCTTTATCAATTTAGCATGTTATTATAAGATACTAAAGAAGACCTGCTATTTGTCAGAGAAATCTTCACTATCCCCCACAATGAAGACAATGGAGATTGACCTCCTACCCACAAAAAAACAACATTGTAATAAGAATAAGATAGTGCCAAGAAACATTTTCACAAATATGAAATGTGAGGAAAAGTAATAACATTAACAATGCCAAGATTCACAACATTAAATTTCACCTGTGGATGAGTTTCTGCAGTGGGTTTCCCAGCATCAAAAATATGTTGAGTTGTATTTGAGCTATAACTAAGAGTATCATGTAGAACAGACCCTAAACTTTGAAAGCATTCTCCAGCCTGGCAATTCAAAATTCAATCTAGGCAAGCATCAGTAAGTGAAATAAATTATAGACATCAACATCAACATCATCATAATCATTAGACATAAATTATAGACATCAACATCAACATAATCATAATCATTTGGAGGGTATTTGTTTTGGTCCTTGGATATTACTATGTTTCTTGAAAATTCTTGTGATGCTTCTAAACTTTAAAGACATATTTTATGGCTTAATGATAATATAGATTAGTGTTTTGTTTTCTAATGGAATGTTGTTGATCATTCATGGTCTTGAAGAAACTTTTGATTGTTTTGATTCTCGAGTCTTGACGTTGTTTCTCAATGTGATATAGACTAACCACAAGATGGTTCAGTTGGTCCTCTCTTTCTATTTAATCATTTGTCTTCTTCATGGTGCAAGTGTCAATATGTTATAATCCAACCAGCATGTCATACCCCCACTTCTGACAAACCTCACAACATGCAAATCATAGCCAAAGATTGGCGTGATCATCATACACAAACAACGATTACCCTTAGGAAACAATGATCATTAATATTCATTAATGATGGGTGGTGATTCCTTGGTAATAAAGGCATTGCCAGCATTCATCATCTTAACCAAGTCATGGGTGGTGATCCTTGAATTTGGAATGAGGAAGAAGGAAAATTGGAAAACAAAATATGGAATAATCAGGTTGGAATTGGAGAAGAATTCAGAAATAAACTTGAATTAGAAAAAAGCCAAGTTATCTAGTTCTTTGTTTAAGGCTGGGTTTTGATTCTACTTTTGTTCTCCTCTAGGTTCGACTTGGGTTCCTTTGGTAAGAACTTGGGTGCCTAGGCCAATCCTGGGTGCACCTACAATATTATAAATATGATACATGAGGTATTTTATTCATAATTTTATAGGCTAACTCATTATTATGGTAACATGGGCATTACCACACTCCATGCCTTATAATGGTACCCGACATGGAGTGTGGTTCAAATGAAGTTGAACCAAATGCTAACCATGATGGCTATGATCATGATGAAGATAAATATGAATATTAAATCTAAAATATGGCTTGTAATTTGAATTTTCATTGTGAATGAAGAAACTATAGATTCAAGTTGACTCATTCTATGTTGTAGTATATTTGTTCCCTAGATCTACCATATTATATATGTGTATCCTGTAAGGGACATCTTCTGCTCATCCATGTATCATAGCTCGGTGAGAGTTCTTAGGAGAAAGACAAGATGTTAGTGGGAGATGGAGAAACCAATATCAGAACACCACTTGAAGCCTTGCAATGTTGAGAGTGGGATAAAAGCTACACTTGAGACCCTATATAAGGAACAAAATTATTGAGCTTCACTTTGTTTCAAGAATAGTTTTATATTATGTACTAAACAATGCCAACCACGTGAAGGTGGAAGCTCATTTGGCCCCACCACCCCCCCCCCCCCTAACATCACTCTAAATTCCTCGTTAACATCTAACATTCATTCATTATTTCATCTATTAATAAAATGTAACATTCATTAATTATCACACGATAACATTCATTCACACATTAATAAAATGTGACATTCATTAATTATCACACGATAACATTCATTAACACATTATAAAATTTATGACCATTCACTGCCAGATAATTAAATTCATTGGCATATAAAAATCAGTCATTATCAATTAAGGTGCATAGATGACAATCATTTCTTTTTTTTCTTTTGATTTCTAGTTTTTAAGATGTAATTGTTAAGATGAGTATCGATATCATCATGATGATCATGATGCAAAGGGGGGTCATCTGCAATAACATATAAAAGGGTTAAATTAAAAATATTTTATTATAATTAAAAACATTTTAAACATTTTCAATTATTTTAGTACTTTACAGGCCATAATCGTATAGCTCTTTACCTGATCTTGTCACATCATCAACATCGAGGTCAGTTTGTCTAGCCTTAGCCTCAACCTCAACATGCTCATTAACAATGGCCTCTACACTCTCAGCTGCAATACAAATTGTTACATTAATCCAAACACCAATTGCAATTAAATTTGTATTACTACACCAATCAATTTAAGATGTTTACTTGTATTACTGTGATGCACATCCTCATTGTTATCAACATCCACAGGTTGTGTACGGCAAGAATCGGCAGGCTGCATTTCAATTTCATACGCATTCATGTTATCATTGTTTTCTTACTTAAAACAAATTTACTCACTTTATGTTGGAACTTAACATCAAATGAACTAATTGGTAAATAATTAAATTTGAAATATCATCTATTTAGCTTACTTACCCCAACAGATCCATCAGTAGAACCTTGTGCACTTCTTATTCTTTCTGCCACGGCTTTATAGCTTTTTTAGAAGCCAATTCTCTTGTCCTCTTCTGTGAGACTTATATTGAACTCCGCGCCCTGCATTTTTGCTTGGTATCGTCAAATTTTATTTTATTGTTTCATCAAAACAAAAAAAGATTTCAAATTATAAATAAATATTTAAAGATCAAAGAATTATTTTCAGTGTTAAAAGCCATGTAAATATTGTATTTTTCCAACACTTACAACTCGTGCAACAAGTTTCGAATAACCGCCAGAGCCTAGCTTGTGTTGCCTGTGCTTTTGCAATCTTGCCTTTGTTGCCTTTGATGTGTTAGGCAATCTATGAAGAGATTGAAATATGTTAGTTCATATAAATATGAAGAGTATTTAGTACACAATTACATTCTTAACAGTATCACATACCTTCTTCTGTTCTTTGGTGGTGTATTTCCTTTTTTTACTTCAGTTTTCTCATTCGCATCCAGAATAATAGATTTCCACTCTATATCAAGAATGCAAGGGGGGCGCTGGTAATGTGGGTTTTTGGTTAATGTACACCTGTACTGGTCCCTAATATACCTCAAACATATCCCAACTCTTTGAAGGAGCTTACCCTTCTCAAATGCACGAGGTCCAAACAAGTTTGTCATACTCTCTACGAGATCATCCTTTAAATTTTGATTTTGGGTTTTCCACCTTTTAAGAAAGAAAATAGTGTTAGATTCAAAAATGGATGTAATGATAACTATCCTAGCAATGATATGAAATCAAAATAGTGGATTGGGGTTTTATTTTAGATATGATGTTTCACCCTGTACAGATGGTGGGCCCGAATATCTGCAAACACTCATCATTAAGTTTACTATAGAAAACATCATTCCCTACAAAATAATCATGGGATCATTAGTCGAAGGATATAATAGTATAAAATAAGAACACAATAGATGTAAGCTTCTCATATTGAATGCAAGGTGTAATTAACATACAATTGTATAGTAAAAGAAAGGTCCAATCTTTAAAGTACCTAGAAGTTTTTCTACTTCCAAGGGAAGTCCTTCTTCTTCGAACACAAGCAATATGAAATCCTTCACCATTCCCATACTAGCAATACTAGTACATCTAGGAAAATCACCATCAAGTGTTGCATCCCCTGTTGCATAAATTGAATCCATTATGAAATGGCCCTAAGAAAGAACACTTCAAGGGAAATAAACATATATATAATGATAGAGAAAATAAAATACCTGTACGAGTAGGTGGTGCCATGGCATCTGTGGCTATGCTATGTGTTGTTGACATTGCAGGATGCAATACATCTGAGCCTGCCATCGTATGAGCTGGTGATAGTAAATGATCATTGACATGTGCTGAAGAATAAGATTGTTAGAGCATAATAAAACTAGTGATTAGCATGGACTATATTGTTAGAGAGTAAAAAAAATATAGTCCAACACGTGATCTACCTGAACTAGCTGTAGTACCCTCATCATGGCCGCAAGGATCAAAATTATGCAAAAAAAGCTGTAAAAGAAACACATCCGCTTATTTTTTAATGACATAAAAGACTACTATAACATAAAAACTATTATTGAACTTTTTTTATAATTAAAAATTACATTAATACTTACTCGGTAATTTTGAGATAGGTGCATTAGTTTAGTTGCCCTCTTTTGTGACTCAAGAGTCAGAGGGAATATAGATGCCAATTCAGCCAATCTATTTCCAATTTTGTGGAGGCATTTTTTAATTTTAGAGGCTGGCTCATCACAAGCACCCAAATCAACAACTAGGTCCTTGTCAAAGGACTTCTCTTCAGGGACTGCGGGTTCCTTTCCCTTTCTCTGCTGACCACCTATCTATGACAACAATATTACTAACACTATTAGAATTAATCTGAAACAGTGATGAAAAGAATATAAATAAAAACTTTATTTAACATTTTGCTTGAATCTAATTCATAGTTCAATAACAAAGAGGTTTACCTGTTGGGAAGAAGTGCATGCATGATCATCATTGTCCCCACTACGTGGTTGCTCCATATTGTGGTCCTGTGTTATTATTTAAAGTTAACCAATAATTAGAAAGGACTACATTAATAAATTTCATTACAAAATGATGATGGAGATGAGGTGGATGGTGAGGAGACTCTCTAAATGTGGTTGGCAAAAAAACTCAATTATTTAATGGTACATAGTATGTACCTACACCCTAATGATAGTGACATCATTTGTATCTATGTGATTCAAATTGTAATCAATAAGCAACTCTTCCCTTGCACTTATTGATTTTATCGCACATACAAATACATGATTTCCCTCGTGCACCTCAAATATGCAATTGGGTTGCTTAATAGTTGACAGAGGTTGCATGCTATTTATAAAACCTACAATATTCCCAAATGCTTTTGGCCTTCTGTCAATGTATATAGCCACTCTTTTACTTTTCTCATTGTCTTTTTGTTGAATATAATTTGCCAAGAGTGCATACCTACACATACTTTTTTATATTAAACAATTTGCATCCAAATTTTGTAATCGTAACAAGGTCCAACATACTCCATCAATTCAAAAACTTTTTTGTAAGAGACCTTTATGCCATCCATGGAAAATAAGCCCAAACCATGTATTGACGATGGTGCAATACGATATATCTTGCCTTTAACACTAAAATCAATGTTTATTGGAGGAAGTTCCTTGGGGACCCATTGTTTCTATAGATTTTGGTACCTAGAGGGCACCTTGATGTCACCTTTGCTCTCATCATCATAAGAACAAGACCCCCCTTGAGCAAGGAAAAATTTCATGCATCTATTGAATTTCCTTCTAGTCTTTTGACCTCTAGTTGATCTTCCTAATTCAGACATACTAAATGACTCACTTTCTTCACCCGAGGAAGACACATCTAACAAATACCTATTTTCTACTACCTGCACTCCATCAAATGAGAGAGATAGCAAGTAATGTGAGATATTTTGCAAAATATGAAATATATTAATCTCTATAGGGTGTATTGACTTATACCTGTCGATCCATGAGACTGTGTGGGATGCTCATGAAAGGAGTCTAGGTACCTACATATGTAATTCAATTATCTAATGTTAGCTAAAAAACTCATGATACATATTGTGAGTTTGAAGAGAGTTCGTGCCATGTGTGATAGAACCTACTTTATCTAATATGGTGCATTGTTAAACAAATTAAGGGTAGAGTAGTTATTACTTAGTTTTTTGTGGGGGGCAATGAAGATATGTTTGACAAATAGTAGGTCTTCTTTAGTATTTCATGAATTTTTACCACATATATTGTTTTAAGCCTTTGAGTCTTAGAGAAGAAGAATGGTGTAAGTTGAATAGATCAAAGTGAATGGGGTGTTGAAACATGGTGAATAGACCATGATGAGATGATACTTGATGTCATGACTAAGTTTCCCTCACAAACATCGACATAGACTAGTTTTACTAAGTTTCCTTTCTCTACCGCAGGGGTACAGTTAGAGGGTTCATTGAAAAAATGATCCTTCGAATGGTTACTATGAATATGAATGATTTGATATAGCATATTGCTCATTTTACTTGAAGTTTGGAATAGCTTGTGCAAGGGTGAAATTAGTTTTGATCCTTTTGGTCATGAGTGTTCCTCTACACAGTCAGGAAATGTAACTGTCTAATGATTATATGTAATGTTGAATGGATTAAATGCTTTATTCTTGGTAGAAGTGAATGGAAGGAATAGTGTTGGTGTTAGGTTTAATTTATTATTGAATTCAATGGATTCCAAGATGTGTTGAGGAGTTTTCTCCTTGTTTAATGTTAACTGTTCCTGCACAATCCACTCATACAACAGTGAAATGCTATGTGGAAGGGATGGTTGATAGTGTTCCTTGAGGGAAGGGGGATTTTGAAAGACTTGTTATCATTGTATTGTGTATTTCCAATATGTTTAGATGCAGGGTAGATTGGGAGAATGAAGGATCACTCACTGATTACATGATAACTTGGTTTTGAAGGGTCACTGGAAGAGGGGAATGAAGGATCACTCACTGATTGCATGATAACCCCACCAAGAATTCTTTCCTTTAATTTTCCACAATATCTCAAAGTATGATCATTATTCTTTACTTTCTTCTATATGCTATTCTTTCTATGGTTTTGTTATCTCAAAAATATATCAAAAACATTGCAGATGTGGATATAAAAGTAAAATATTGTCCTTCAATTGTTCCACATTGAAGCATTTCCTCATTGGAGTATTCTCTTTGTTTGTACAATATCTGTCAAAAATGATTCCCATATTTCTTCAAGATCTATTTTAATCTTTATATTGCAATTTTGATTAGATTTTACCTATAGTTGATTTCATTGCTATTTTATAACATATACTCCTAATGTGAAATGTGGAGAGAAAGAAAGGGACACACTAGGTATGAATTACATGATATACCCATCATCACTTAGCACTTAAATAATAAATTATGGATAGGGAACAACCCCCTAACCTCTGGATGTTTGTTTCATGTTGGCCTCTTATTATATGCAAAGGTAGGCCTATCTTAATTAGGCTAACAACCATAGTGTAGGGGCCATAAATTATGGAACCCAAAATATTGCACACTTGTATTAAATTAGGTTCAGTGTACTACAAGGGAATGGAAACCATGCAATAGTGCCTCATGGGGATGGAAAAAACCCTTCACCAAGAAGATGGTTGTGTCTGAAATATTTACTAGAGGCAAAGAACATAATTTGGTTCCAGCAATTACTCCTAGAAGATAATGGTACCCACAAAACACTTGGAAAAGATAGCACTCACTATATCTTTTATCACTCTTTTAAAGATGGGACAATAAATCTCAAAGATTGATCAATGAATTCTTGAACACAAAGAACCATTGACAGATATGATTCATGTGTACAATAGCCAACAACTAGTTGTTCCAATAATGGTGTCCAATAATTATGTTAGAAAAAACATCTAAAATCCCTTACGCAACCATAATAGATAAACCATGAACTATAAGAACCTAACAATGGGATTAACAAAGATACATCCTAAACAAATCTTGATCAAATTCCACCCTATTGTAAGGCCCAAGAAGTAACCCTATCTTAAAGCTACACATTCCTCTAGATGAAGCTCAAAGGTTAGGTAGTTGAAGCATAGCAATACTTGAATGAATATAGGAGTAATTTGATGTACAATCATTTGCTAGCTTGGTTTGTGGGTTTTCCACATAATATTTTCCCTTTAACCACATTTATAGTTTGAGAAAATCAGAGAAAATTGTTTCAGATTTATATTATCCTTTTGAACTAGCACACTGCCATCAAAATGCATAATCATTGGTCATCTCAAGAAAATTCCTATTGATTAGTAGGATATCCTTATAAAAATTTGATGCATGGATTTCTTGTGAATTATCGACTACTATGTATCCTGCAACTATGGAAGGAATAGTGTTGGTGTTAGGTTTCATTTATTATTGAATTCAATGGTTTCCAAGATGTATTGAGGAGTTTTCTCCTTGTTTAATGTTAACCGTTCCTACACAATCCAATCATAAAACAGTGAAATGCTATGTGGAAGGGATGGTTGATAGTTTTCCTTGAGGGAAGGGGGATTGTGAAAGACTTCTTATCATTGTATTGTGTATTTCCAATATGTTTGGATGCAGGGTAGACCAGGAGAATGAAGGATCACTCACTGATTGCATGATGACCCAGTTTTGAAGGGTCATTGGTTGAGGGGATAGTTAAGGTCTAGATGATTGCGCCATTGGAGGACCCTATTTCTTTCTAGCAATTGCTATTAAAATTGGATGCATGGATTTCTTGTAAATTATCGACTGCTATGTATCTTGCATCTATATCCGTAAATCTCCATATACTTCTCTAGGGTTGTAAGCCACTTAGGGATCAAAATACAAAGACTAAATCAAAATCATTCTTTGTCCTATTTCCTTTTAACAAAGTCTCCACTATCAATGATACAATATAAATTTGATGCCCTAAGCTATCAAATATACAAATGGCACCTACCTAGAAGCTCACCAAGAGAATGAAGGATCACTCACTGATTGCATGATAACCCGGTTTTGAAGGGTCACTGGTTGAGGGGATAGTCAAGGTCCGGATGATTGGGCCATTGGAGGACCCTAGTTCTTTGTATTAATTTCTATTCAAATTGGATGCATGGATTTATTGTGAATTATCAACTGCTATGTATCCTACAACTGCATCCGTAAATCTGCATATACTTCTCTAGGGTTGTAAGCCACTTAGGGATCAAAATAGAGAAACTAAATAAAAATCATTCTTTGTCCTATTTCCTTTTAACAAAGTATCAACTATCAATGATACAATACATTTGATGCCCTAAGCTATCAATACAAATGGCACCTAGCTAGAAGCTCACGGGCTATCCATTTGATAACCACAGTCAACATTTCAAAAAAATGGATATCCTTGAGCACAAGCACCAATAACATCAAATAATGGAGTTAAAGCACGGGTTAGGGCACGACACCAGTAGAATGCGGTCATTTCATTGACATCAAATTACAATGGCATCATTAAACATATATGCCAGTAATATCAACAAATGTGAATCCAAACATTTGAATATAGTGAATCGATATCCTTGGGCACAAGCACCAATAACATCAAATAATAGAGATAAAGCACTAGCTACGGCACGACACCAGTAGAATGCGATTATTTCAGAGAGCATTCATGATCAAATAAAATGAAATGCATTCGAATATGATGCCAGAGGCTCGAAAGATGAAGAAATCACATAACTTCTCCTGTGCTCAGCTTTCACTCCTTTTCTCCCGCTCCCTCTATCCAATCAAAATAAAAATGATGAGGTCATTTCACTTTTTTTTTAATCTATAACCCAAATCTATCAAAATTCTGATGGTCAATTAAACACCCATTGGAATAGCGACATCATCGGGGCCTATTACAAAAAAAAAACACTAAATTCATAATAAAAAGTTACCCATCAGAAACTTCTATCGAAATTTGGCCCCAAATGTAGTAGTGAAAGTACACACAATACACATTACTATCACATAATAATATTAACAACCTATTATCTAAAATAGTTAATGTTCCCATTTTGTTTATTGATATTAACAAAAATTAGTAAATTAAAACTGAAGATAATGTTTACAATATATATATTGATATTTAAATTTCATAAAGAGAAATTAAGAATTTAATAAATCAAAATTGAAGACAATTTTTACAAAAAGTATACAATGAATCATGGAACACATTAAAATTACTCAACACATTAATAAGTAATTTATAGATGAAAAATTAAAAAGTGCACGTGAATTTTCATTGGTGTAAAGACATCAATTTGCATTTTTCAATATGATTCATGAATTACAATAAAAAAGTATAAATACCTAGTAGTAGTCTAAGGCTCAGGAATCTCCTAGACAATGCTAAATCTCACTGACTAACTTGTCACAACTGACCCAAATCCGATTGCCAATCCATCTTGTCAAACTATACTTCACTTTTTTTTTTCATTCTGGCCTTCATTTTATTTACTTTGCGATTTTCTTATGTTCCTCTCAGCACAGGAACTTGATGTGCTCTTTATTTTAACACTTTCATTGTTATTTAAAATATTTCCTAACCCTCACCTTTCACATGTAGAAGTCCAATGTGTGAGTGCTCCATTATAAGGAATATTTTTAATATAATATTGACTGCTATAAACCCTCAAAAAAACTTCCAGGTTCTTGTCGAGTTTGTTTCTTGTCTTTGATTTCAAGAACCCTAATGTACTAAAAACTCTCTCATCCTCAACAGAATCCAATATCATGCTTTAACAAAAATCAACAAGTTTTAAGAATTCTAAGAGTTCATGACACAACATTGGGCTCTAACTTATTTTTTTCCAAAGATGTGTTATTGATCTTGGTAGGTATAGACTATCCAAATACTTCACCTATTCCTACATTTTTTCTACAAAATAGATTGATTTCTCTACAAGTTTAGTTTTACTTTTAGCCCTACTACTTCTTCTCCATCAAATTTGAAATTGACACTCTTACCAAAATAAGTCACCAATTCTAGTAGCCTCTTTTGAAAATATTTTAGATCAAGATTTCTCCAGTAATTAGGATACACAATAGACGTGGCTTCTAATAGTTCTTCCTGAGGGAATCAATTTAAAATCTTTGATGAAACATATTTTACAATCTTCTGTAAATTGGTTTTCTGAGAACTCACAATGTTGTTGAAATCTTCTAGTCTAGCAAGTACATCTTTTAATATAATATACCATGAGATAGATGATGTGTTATAGTGTAACATTGGTATTTGATGTCCAAAAGCAAAGATCATAACTCCCGACTACCATTAAACTATAAAAAAATATCAACACGACCCAGATATGTAATCTGATTCCAAATACTAAATCCTTCATCATTGAATGGATATTGATTTAGATATTGATTATCGATGGCCATGACAGATATTCTACATATCATAGCATATTCTTGAATAAACAGAGTTCTCTCTTGGGTTTTTTTAACAAGTGAGCTGAATTGGTTCAACATAGGGAGAATACCATCCAAGGTTAATAATGTCTCTACATCACTTAATCTATGCAAATGATGAGGAGCTTTCTCTACTGGCTCACATTATTTGTACATTAGTCCAATTAAGGATTTGTATTATGAGAAAACTCATCCTGAGGGTCCACACAAGGAGATGCATATGGTGTCAATATCCTTAAGTATCTTTTTTCCACACTATTGTATTTGACAAGAAATTTTGATGAATGTTTGTTGACATATTGACAAACTATTATTGACTTATCGATAAAATGCTGATTTAAAGTTCATTTTTAGATTTTTGTCTCTTTCCCGACCAACTTCTATATGTCAAAACTATGACTCAACATCATCGGTCAATTCCATGGAAAATAGAAGTGATATTCATCACAAAATCGACACAAAGCCTTGACACAATTTTATCTGTCTATCGACGCCAAAAATAAGAAAATGTTATAAAATGCCCATTTAAAATCATCAAAAAATACAAAAATTCCATCCATGTTCTGACAAGGTAGAGAAAACCTTTCATTTCTAGTACGATGATAATAATGTCGCATGTACAACAACCTCATAGCAAATTATTGTGGTTCATCGGGCTATGTTTGTTGAAATGTCGACAAAACCTTGTAGTTTAAAAAAAAATATTTGTTCAAAGATCTTCCCTCCCTAGCACCACAAAACATTACAAAATGTCCATTTGAAATCATAAAAAAAATACCAAAATTTCTTCCATGTTCCAATGAGGTAGCGAAAACCTTTTATTGCCATTACGATGAAAACAATGTAGCATGTACAATAAACTCATTGCAAATTATTGTGGTTCATTGAGATATGTTCATCCAAATTGAAATGAAACCTTTTAGTTTTTTAAAAACACATATTTGTTCAAAGATCTTCTCTCCCTAACACTACGGTAATGTTATTGTTAGGAATGGGAACATTGAGAGGGGGGGGGGGGTGAATCAGTGTTCACTGTATTTTATCTTTTTGCTTAATCTTTAAAATTCTTAAGTACTGAAATGAATATCCACATAAACATGAAACATGAAATCAACACATAACACCAATATGGTTATGGGAAACCCAAATAGGTAAAAACCCCGGTGGGAATTGAAACCCACTAATATTCTATACTAGTGTTTAGTGATCCTTGTTAGAAGATCCTTAACCCTGTTAGGAGTTGCTTTACAATGTATTAAGTACAGTAGACCTTGTTAAGGGTCAGACCCTATTAGGAGTCTTTTACAATAGTCTCTATTAGGGGAGTGGACACACTATCTTAGAGCTCACTGCTCAAGTGGTGAAGGCTGCAACCTTCTGATCTCAGATACACACTATATTTGTTGGATGAATTGTCACTGTGACACTGCTTGTCATATCAGTTCCTTTGATGCACTAATGCTTTGACCCCTTGAAAAGCTCTAATACATCTTATAGTCTCTTCACACACTTCTTCTCTTCTTACTACAACTCTATATCGAATTCCATGCCAATTACAATGGGTGCATCTCATATTCATATGCGCATACAAAATAAACAACTAAGTTGGCCCTTAAAACTATTACATACAATGCTTCCAAATGAATTGGCTCGAGCATGTTAATAAACAAAAAAATATACATGTCAGAAACCTAATTACAATAGTTGCATATCCATTACATCAATAGAATATAACCACAACTCAAAATGATAATAGTCACCTTCTTACTTTGTTCTTCATTGGCACTCACTGGTTGTGTAAATTCATCTATCTGTATCTTCCTCATACTTGCATATCTAATCATGTGATCATAGACTAAGCATGAATATAGTCTAACCAACTTAACTTCTAGGGTGCACACCATAACTTAGTCATACGCATGTGCGCTAATGCTCTGAGCTTGAGGAATTCTGTACACTATCCAGTCTTCAACACTTAACCAATTTCTGATCTTTACATCAAGTGCACTCACTCCAAACTTCTATATGACTTTGTTGCCATAATGATAACCCTATATTAATCCATATACACTAGTATAGCCAACTTTCCAACAATCTCCCCCTTTGTCATTTATGGAAACAAAGGAATATGGCCAAGTTGCTAACTGTCCTTAATACAAAAAACTTTTGTCTCCCTATACATATCTTTCTATCTTATAGCTCCTTATAAATATATATTATCCATATTCTATACATGCTCCCCCTTTGAAATTAATGAAAAAGGTGTGTCAAAATTGGAATCTACAAAAACTTACTATGATACTACATTCGGATATGCAATTTATAAATTTTGGATCTCCTTCTTCCAAAATGTGATCAGAGAATTCACAATCTGTAGATGGGCGCATAAAGCATAATGAAGCTTCTCCATCTTCTCTAGATCAGTGCTAGGACCTTGATCATATGTCACCATAGTGGCATCAATCTCCTTGATATTCTGATTTAGTATGTCTAATCAGGGCGCAAAAGCATTCCTTAGCTGAGTTTGCCTAGCCCTTATCTTGGTAATCTCTTTTTTTCCTTTCTCAATTTTATCAATCTATCCTTGGTAGACATTGTTGCACATGTTCACATCAACAGATGGATCTTCCAATGATTTCCTGATGCTATCTATCATAGCTTCAGCCTCTTGAATCTTCTTGTACAAATCACCAGTTAACTTGTCTTGGTTCATGCATTCAGCAATGATTTTTCTTCCCTTTGCTGCAAATTCCTCTAGGGATGCTTGACCAGCCTTTAGTGAGCTTAGGTCAAGTGCATAGTTGTTGACCAGTTCATTGAGCCTTTTCTTCATGTATTTATCCTTGGCAACTAAGGATGCATATTCTTCCAAGCTAGTGAAGTTACCCTTGAACTGTGAAATCACTAAACTGACATCATCAAATGAGTGTACTTTGGACACTTTCTTGTCTACAGGTAACAAACTATTCAAGATGTTCATTGATTCTATAAGGAGGGGATTCCTCATCACTTTTTTCTCCTTGGCCTTCTCCATAGCTAGGATGTTGAGCTTAATCAAGTCTTCTTCTCTCCATGAGTCCAAAATAGTTGTGTCAGGTGTCAAACTTGACAACAATGCTGCTGAAGGAGTGATGGGAGTGCTATCCATCACTTCTTTTTTTACCTTGAGTAGTTCAACTGATGGTTCATTTCTCTCTACTTCTTTTTCTATATCTTTCTTTTCTTCTTCTTTTTCTTTTTCTTGTTCTTTCTTCTCTTCCATCTTTTCTTCTTCTTTCTCATCTATTATATCTTCAATCAATACTTCTTCTTGATGAGTGGGAGGTGAGTTGCTGCATAAAATTTCAGCTTGTTGTGTGCTCACAAAAGATTCTTCAAACTCATCCAATTTAGTGTCAGTGGTCACCATGGATTTCTCTACATTGCCAATGATAAAGGTGCTATCCTTTAGTGACTCTGTCATGGGTGCATTGTTATCTACCTCTATTTGAGTTTCTACTATAGGCACTAAATCTTGAGGACCTGTTACTGATGCATTAGTGGGCTCTTCCACCTTGACTTCCTTTATGGGTACTTGTGTTGTGGGTGCAGTAGCTAGATACATGTGCCTATTCATGAATAATTTCTTTAATGCCTTCTCTATTTCCTTAGAAACAAGATCATAGTTCTTGTCCATAATGTACAAAGTCCTTGACTTTGTTCTGAGATGTGGCTTTACTAAGTCTAACAATAAATAATTCTCCTCTAGAGACCATACAAGAAGGGTATCATCTAGAACCTTTTCCCTTATCTATAGGCTTTCTTCAATAGCTTGTCTCTTTTGGAATTCTAGGATAGTTCCATACATTATTAGGGATCATAGTCTTAAGTTCCAAGACTATCTTTTTGAACTTTAACATATGTTTGACTATCATACCATGTATCTTAGATTTTTCTATTTCGCTATATTTTTCATAAAAATTCCCTACTTGATCAATTCTTCCCTCATCAATTATTCTTTCACTTAGCACACTGAGACTAGGTTTGAAACTTACTTCAAGAGATGCTTGGGAGTTCTTTCTATTCCTTGTGACTCTTGAGGATGGATGACTAGTGGTGATCTCTTTCTTCCTCTTTGACATTGCCTTATACTCAAGAGGATCAATAAGGTCAATGGTTACTTTGGGCGTAGAAGGAGTATCATAAGATTTACCCTTCTGTTCATCAGATTTTTCTATCTTTACCTTCTTTAACTTGGGATCATTTGATTCTACCTTTTCTGCAAGTTCCAAAGAAATATTTTGTTCCCTTGCTTTGTCTAGGTCTATGGTGCAGGAGCACCTAGGCTAACCTCTACTAGTTAGTCAATTTTTGGCTTGTACTTGACTCTAGCCAAGTCAAGAAGTTAGTATAGTTTGGTTGAGGACCTTAGAAGGTCTTGTTTTATGTTGGATAGGTGAATTAGTCACTAAGACTAAGGTCACACAAATAGCCTTTGTTAGTTGTTATTTAAATTCTTAATGCTAGGAGTTAGGGAGATTGAGTCATTAATATGTCTTAGGCCTAAGAATGGTTAATGGTTGTTAAATAAATATGATGATCATGAATTATCTTGGATCCTTGAAATATGTGAGGATAAGAAGCCTAGAATATAGGATTAAGGCATCTATCAAAGTTACCAAGTGTTGTAAGAATGTTGTCATAACCACATTTACACTAATTGCAAATATTGCATGCAACATGGCTAGCCTTGGATTCATTTGAATGTGGGAGGTTATTCTTGAAAAAATAGGTTTTATAATATTGGAGGAGACACCTAATGGAGTTATGGCTTGATCCTCCAAGCATTGGTTGCATTATTGTAAAAGTTTGAGTGAATGTATTGAGCTCTGGAATTCTATTTTGAAGTGATATTTCGGTTTTTGAAGGAGGAGTCATACTTGTAGCTGGAAATGCATTGATAAAGTGGTTTAGTAGTGTTATATAGTAATTTTTAAGACTTTTTCATTTTATGTGTTAAGGGTTTAGAGTATATTTATCATATTTTTCAAGTTGTTTTAGTTCAGGACTTTCTTTTGGTCACACTGTGAGAGATTTTGTAAAAATGGCTCCCACATGAGATTCAACCATGGAAACAAAAAATAAGTGGTTGAATATTTAAGTGGGGCCTCTGTAAATATTTTATCTAAATGTATTAAGCATCATGAGGAAGGGATCTAGCTTAATGATCAGGCCCTAGGCGAGTTAGACATACCCGGTTAGAGGCTTGACAGGGAGAAATCAAATCATTTCATGTGGGGAATGGGAAGTACAGAACTTCCCTAGGAATTTTTATGGTATTTTTTCATGTTATTTGTCCATCCTAAGCATTGGGAAGTCATCCCAATCCATTAGGATAGGTTTTGAGCAATTTTCATCAGTCCTAGACAAGCTGTCCTAGAAACTAGGCCTTTTAGCCCTGTTTCTCCTTGATATTAGGAAGGAGGTGTACGGTCACTTTCAGACCCAGAACCCTTAATGAAAATTTTAAAAATTCCAAAAGGGAATCCAAATAAAGTTTTATTTTTCTGAGTTTTTTGGGAAAATTTTACTAAAAAGGGGGGAAACGGACTGGTGAAGGCTACAAGGAAATAGGCCTATTTTAAGGTCTCTACATGATGAATTGATGAAGCTGATTGGAAGATGACTCAAGATCCTTCCAAAATGGTTCAAATGGGAAATATTATTATTTTTTAAATGATGGAGAACATCCCTACAATTTTGGAGCATGTTTATGGAGATTTGGCACTTAGAGCCTTCTAAGTGAGTGTGGAGAAGTGAATCAAAACTAGGGTGGTGATCATTCAAGGTGAAGTTTTTAGAGATTGACTCTTATATAAGAGTTTGAATAGGTCTTAGTTAATGATCTAAGCCTATTGGAAGATCCTATAGAGGAATAGGATACTAAGAGGCAAGTGAAGTCTCTTGGAGGGTGTGAAAACAAGCCTTGGAATTTATCATACACCATATTGGTATCAGAGCTTGGTTGATCAAGCTTGTGGTTAATGCATCAATATTCTAAATTAGTAGGAGATAATACACTAGCTAGAGCCATGGTGACTAATGCTGAACTAGAAAAGAAGGTTGAGGAGAAAGAAGAGGATAACAAATTGTTAAGGCAAAGACTAGCTCAAATGGAGTAGCTCTTGGGTGAAGTCCAAGACAAAGCTGATAGGGTCAAAGAGAAGATTGACCTTAAAGAATAAGCTAAAGAAAAGGAGAAGGAATTAGAGTTGGAAGAAGAAGGACCAAATCCTGACCCTATTCTTCCTGAAGAGCCATTCTTAAAAGCATTGAAGGCATTGAGTAGCAAGGCTTTAGAAGGTGTTCCACTTTTTAGTGGACAAATGGATCCAGATTCAGTTGTGGATTGGATAGATAGCATTGAGAACCATTTTGAATGTGATGGTATCTTTGAAGCACAAAAGGTAATGGTGGCCAAGTCTATACTAAGAGGTTCAACTCTTACTTGGTGGAAGTTTGTGCAAACCGAGAGGGAAAAGGATGGAAAAGGTCCTATTGTGACATGGAAGGGAATGGTATCCAAAGTGAAGCAAACCTACCTTCCTGATGATTATGAAGTTCAACTTCATAGGAGGAGACACAATCTGAGGCAAAAGGAACTAAATGTCCAAGCCTACATCGAGGAATTTCAAAAACTATGTTTGAGATCCAAGGTAGTTGAAGATGAGAGTATAAAGCTAGCAAGGTATTTAAATGGCCTCAAATGGTCTATTCAAGAGGAGATGAGCCTAGTGAAATTCAAATCCATTAGGCAATGCTATCAAATGGCCTTGAAGATGGAGGAGAAGAGCAAGAGAAATCAAGAAAGCTCCAAAGGTAAAGGCAAAGGAAAAGATACCAAAGGTCAAAGAGGTGGCTATGGTGGAAGAAGTTCTGATTCAAGAGCTCAAGGTGAGGTAAAATTTAGTGAGTAGCAAGAAGGAAGCTCAAGTAGAGGTGGTAGAGGAAGAAATTCTAACTCTAGCTTTAGAGGAAGAAGTGGTGGTTCATCACAAGGAGGAAGAGGCAATTATTTTGCCAATATGAAGTGCTACCATTGCAATCAAATGGGGCACCCTACCTATAGATGCCCTGAGAAAGGTGGTTCATCACAAGGAGGTGATAAGAGAGCTAATCTTGTTCATGAATACACAAATGCAACAGACAAGCATTCTGAGATTCCTTTAAATTTAGAGGAAGGAGAGAACCTCATGATGAGGAGGACTCTAATCAAGGAACCAGTGAAGGAGGAGCCAAGCCAAAGAAGATCTTTGTTTAGGATCAAATGCAAGATAATGGGGAAAGTATGTAGGGTCATCATTGATTTAGGCTCTACTGATAATATAGTGTCAGAGGAAGCAGTTAGCAAGCTCAAGTTGACAAGGATACCTCATACCAATCCTTACAAGGTCACTTGGCTTAACAAAGGCCAACATGTGTTAGTGAATGAGCAAGCATGGGTGGAGTTCTCCATTGGAAGGTACAAAGACAAAGTTTTATGTGATGTGTTGCCTATGGATGCATGCCATTTTCTCCTAGATAGACCTTGGCAATTTGACCGCCAAGCCATACATGATGGAGCAAAGAATTCATATTATTTCAAGAAGGATAATAAAACCTTCAAAATTTAGTCATTATTGGAGGATGCTGAAGTAAAGATAGTAGGTTGAAATGTTCTTATGGTAGGTGAAAAAGAGTTCCTATAAACCATGGAAGAGAGTGAAGGCATAGGGTATGCATTGGTGTTGAAACCAAGAGAAGGAGGTGAAGACAAGGTGACTAAGAAGATTGAATTACCAAAGGAGATTCAAGGTGTGTTGCAGACTTACCAAGGCATTGTAAGTGATGGTAAACCTTCAACCTTACCCCCTCAAAGAGCCATAAGTCATAGGATAGACCTTATCCCAGGAGCTACCCTACCCAATAAAGCAGCCTATAAGATGACCCCTCAACAAAATGAGGAAATAGCAAGGCCAATACAAGATCTCTTAGACCAAGGCCTAATTAGAAAGAGTATTAGTCCATGTGTTGTACCCACCATACTTGCACCTAAGAAGGGAGGAACTTGGAGGCTATGTACTGACTCAAGGGTTATCAATAGGATAACATTAAGATATAGGTTCCATATCCCTAGGATTGAAGACTTAATGGACTATTTAGGTGAAGCAAGGTACTATATCAAGATAGACTTGAAGAGTGGCTATCACCAAATTAGAATCCATGAAGGAGATGAGTGGAAGACAACCTTCAAAACCAATGAAGGGCTATATGAATGGCTTGTCATGCCATTTGGATTGTCAAATGCCCCCTCTACATTCATGAGGCTCATGAATTAAGTACTCAAGGACTACATAGGTAAGTTTGCAATTGTATATCTAGATGATATACTGATTTTTAGCAAGACAGAGTGAGCATTTGGAGCACCTCAACATTTTCTTCAAGAAGCTGCAAGAAGAGAGGTTGATGATCAATTTGGAGAAGTGTGAGTTCATCAAATCAGAATTGGTGTATCTTGGTTTTGTCTTATCTCATAGCAATCTAAAAATGGATAAGAGAAAGGTAGAGGCTATCATGAATTGGCCTACTCCAAGGTCAGCAACTGAGGTAAGGAGTTTTCATGGTCTTGCACAATACTATAGGAAGTTTATAAGACAATTTAGTGCAATTTGTGCTCCTATGTTAGACACTATCAAAGGAGGAATGAAAACTAAGTTTGTGTGGAATGAAAATGCTAATAAGAGCTTTGAGTTGTTGAAGGAGAGGATAGCTACACAACCTATTTTGGTGCTGCCAAGCTTTGAGAAGCTATTCACCATTGAATGTAATGCTAGCAATTTAGCAATTGGGGCTGTTCTAAGCCAAGAGGGCAGACCGGTGGCTTTCCATTTTGAAAAGTTAAGTAAGGCTAAGAGGAAGTACTTCTCATATGAATTAGAGATGTATGCATTGGTCCAAGCTCTAAGAAAGTGGAGGCATTACTTGCTTCCAAAGGAATTCATTGTGTATTCAAACAATCAAGCACTTAGTTTTCTGAATTCACAAGAGAAGTTGAGTCACAAGCACATGAAGTGGGTTGAGTACCTACAAGCTTACACCTTCAATATCAAGCACAAGAAGGGTGTACTAAACAAGGTGGCTAATGAATTGTCAAGAAGAGCCCTCACACTCCAAGAAATTCAATTGAAAAGCATGGGGATAGATCATTTCAATGATCTATATGCAGATGATGAAGACTTTGCTGACATCTACAAGGTATGTGCTGAATACAAGAATCATTTTCATAGTAAATATGCTGATTATACTTTGCAAAGTGATCTCTTGTTCAAAGGGAATCAATTGTGTGTTCCTAGAGGCTCCATTAGAGAGAATTTGATTTAATAAAAGCATAATGGTGCTTTGAGTGGTCACTTTGGGATCACTAAGACTCAAGAACTTGTTTCAAGGTTTTACTTTTGGCCTAGAATGAATCTTGATGTTAGGAGGTATGTGGAGAGTTGTGTAGTATGTCAAAATGCCAAGGGAACTTCTACAAATGCTGGTCTTTATTAGCCACTACCTATTCCTACTAGGCCATGGGAATCCTTAAGCATAGATTTTGTAGTTGGGCTACCCAAGACAAGACAAGGAATGGATAGTGTTTATGTTGTTGTTGATAGGTTTAGTAAGATGGCTCACTTTGTGACATGCAAGACTACAAATAATGCAAGTCAAATAGCATCTCTATTCTTCAAAGAGATAGTAAGAATACATTGACTACCTACGAACATTGTATCAGACAGAGACACAAAATTTATGAGTAATTTTTGGAAGACTCTTTGGCAAAGATTGGGTACTAACTTATCTTTTGGGTTAGTCTACCATCCCCAAACTGATGGTCAAACTGAGGTTGTTAATAGGAGCCTTGGAAATCTTCTAAGATGCCTAACTAAGGAGTATGGTTAGCAATGGGATCAGTTGATTGGGAAAGCTGAATATGCCTACAATGACACCATAAATAGATCCACAAGGAAGAGTCCATTTGACATATTAGATGGCCTACATCCTAGAGGTGTCTATGAATTGAGAGATTTGAAGCATGGAGTGAAAGGAAGTGGATATGTTGATGACTTTGCATATGCTATGCAAGAGATTCATGAAATAGTGAGGAAGACATTGACAGAGAACAAACATAAAGCCAAAGTGGATGAAAGTAGAAGGAAAGTTGAGTTTAATGTTGGTGACTTGGTTATGGTGCATCTCAACAAGTCAAGACTACAAAAAGGAGTCCCCCAAAAGCTGAAAATGAGGAGGATAGGACCCTATCCTATATTGGCTAAGTATGGTGACAATGCATTCAAGGTTGAACTACGGGAAGACAGTGGACTATCACCCATTTTTAATATTGTTGACTTAGTCCATTATAGAGGACCACAACAAGACATGGATCAAACTCTTCATGAAGTGATCAAAGATTTGGAGGATCTCCAATTAGCTATTGCTATAGTCACAGGCCTAGACAACATACTAGATACAAGAGTCTATAAAAAGACAAGGACTAAAGAGTACAAGGAGCATCTCATTAAAAGGCATGGACAGAATGCTGCTGATGTTATTTGGGTCAAAGACACAAATTTTAAAAGGTTGGGAATTGATCCTAGCCTCATCAATCCAAGGGTGGATTGAACTTCTTATTTTGGGGAGGATGGTATAGGAGCACCTAGGCTAACCTCTACTAGTTAGTCAATTTTTGGCTTGTACTTGACTCTAGCCATGTCAAGAAGTTAGTATATTTTAGTTGAGGACCTTAGAAGGTCTTGTTTTATGTTGGCTAGGTGAATTAGTCACTAAGACTAAGGTCACACAAATAGAATTTTTTGTTTATTATTTAAATTCTTAATGCTAGGATTTAGGGAGATTGAGTCATTAATATGTCTTAGGCCTAAGAATGGTTAATGGTTGTTAAATCAATATGATGATCATGAATGATCTTGGATCCTCAAAATATGTGAGGATAAGAAGCCATACTTGTAGCTGGAAATGCATTGATACAATGGTTGAGTCATGCTCTATAGTCATTTTGAAGACTTTTTCATTTTATGTGTTAAGGGTTTAGAGTAGATTTATCATAGTTTTCAAGTTGTTTTAGTTCAAGACTTTCTTTTGGTCACACTGTGACAGATTTTGTAAAAATGGCTCCCACGTGAGATTCAACCATGGAAAAAAAAAATAAGTCATTGAATATTCAATTGGGGCCTCTATACATATTTTATCTAAAGGTAGGAAGCATCATGAGCAAGGGAGATAGCTTAATGATCAGGCCCTAGGTGAGTTAGACATACCTGGTTAGAAGCTTGACAGGGAGAAATCAAATCATTTCATGTGGGGAATGGGAAGTACAGAACATCCCCAAGAATTTTTATGGTATTTTTTCATGTTATTTATCCATCCTAAGCATTTGGAAGTCATCCCAATCCATTAGGATAGGTTTTGAGCAATTTTCATCAGTCCTAGACAAGCTATCCTAGAAACTAGGCCTTTTAGCCCTGTTTCTCCTTGATATTAGGGAGGAGGTGTATGGTCACTTCTAGACCCAGAAACCTTAATGAAAGTTTTAAAAATTTCAAAAGGGTATCCAAATCAATTTTTATTTTTCCAAGTTGTTTGGGAAAATTTTACTGAAAAGGGGAAAAACGGACTGGTGAAGGCTACAAGGAAATAGGCCTATTTTAAGGTCTCTACATGATGAATTGATGAAGCTGATTGGAAGATGACTCAAGATCCTTCCAAAATGGTTCAAATGGGAAATATTATTATTTTTTACATGATGGAGAACATCCATGCAATGTTGGAGCATGTTTATGGAGATTGGGCACTTAGAGCCTTCTAAGTGAGTGTGGAGAAGTGAGTCAAAACTAGGGTGGTGATCATTCAAGGTGAAGTTTTTAGAGATTGAATCTTATAGCAGAGTTTGAATAGGTCTTAGTTAATGATCTAAGCCTATTGGAATATCCTATAGAGGAATAGGATACTAGGAGGCAAGTGAAGTCTCTTGGAGGGTGTGAAAACAAGCCTTGGAGTTTATCATACACCAGTTTTCTTGAGACACTCCATGTATTCTCAAGATTTATGAGGTCACTTTAGAAACCTTTCTTTTGTTGTTGTGATGTTTAATACTACATCAAATTCTCTATTTTTCTCCTCATAGGTTCACCATCTTGGCTCATTAGGATCTTTAGGTGCTGCTAATAGGACTTGAGCATAAGCTTCTAAAACTTGTTAATCTACTTCATATCCAAGTGGATGAATCCACTTTGTTCTTGGTTCCACTTCCTTCATGCATGTTATGTCTATCTCAACCATGAAACAAATGGTATCCTTGTACTTTTCCACTATCTTCTCTGGTATCCTATACCTCATCTGCATCTTAGCCCTAAATGTCTTTAGCTCCAATGTCATGTAATCCTTCAAGGTTCTCTCAATACATGCCTTGAGAGATATCTAAGGCATTGTGGGAATGGATTTGTCTAGATACAAATCAGATACTTTTCCAATAATGAAAGTACATATAGATGATCAAAGACCCAAATCTAAATATTTTGGTTTGATCATGCTTGATTTCCTTAATGTTATCAATCAGTTGTGTGAGCAAGATTTCACATAGATTGAACTCTCCATGTTATTTAACAATTCTTATGGCTACAAGAATTGTGTCTACGGACACACTGTTCACCCTACTGGTGTGTTGAAACCTATATCCAAGTATCATAGACATCAATTTGATGTCATTTTTCTCAATAGGCTCTATGGTCATTCCGCGCCTATCACTCCTTGACTTACAAGTCTATTCAACAATCTTCCTCACATATTTACCTACTAGAATAATGATGCCAATCCTTGAGAGCCCTATCATTTCATGAATTAGGTCACTGGTAATTCTGACTGGTACTTCACCTATCCTAGGTCATCATGAATCCTACTCAAAAGAATCTTGATCCATTATGATTCATAGAACTCATATGCCATAGCATACTCCACTATAGGGTGATTATCCCACCGCACATACTCATCCAAGAAGGTTTTTTCTGGTTTCAACATGGTTTCCATGTGTACCCTTAGTCTATCCAATCCTACTGGTTCTTTCTTACAGTAGATGTATGTTGTAATGTCCTTGACATGCATAACACCCATAGGCGTGCCAGAGAATGCCCCTTCTGGGTCATCTAGTGTAGACTTAAATGGATGTCTCTTAAACACATATAATTTATTCTCTGCAACATCAAATACTATAGGAATAGCCATCACTTACTTGAATATCACTTTCACAAAAGTTTCCAAGGGATTCTGAATCAGTGCGATGAACTAGGGTTTTCGCAACTGATCAAATGCATAAAAAATCACTTGGTAAATCAAACTACAATCCTTCTCAATCAACTACTAAGACTCTTGTGCTCTTCAATTGATCTTAATTCTAATGCAATGAGAGATCTTCTAAATTTTTTGTACTTTAACGTATAATTTCTGCCATTAATTTTTGTTGTGTAAACCAAGCTGTCACTTGGAGATTTCTATCTTTCATTTTGTAAAGAATCAACTAGTGCACTCTTGTACGAAGGTTTCTCTAGTCTACAAAAGCTTAAGTCCAAAGGTGCATACTCTGAGAGTGAGTATACCAGCCACACAAGGGTCTAGAGATAAATTAGCTCCCCCTATGACCCTAAGGGCCATTCATCCAGATGTAGAGGGTGCATCCACTGTGGATGCATTCAATACATACTCATCAACCTTGTCCTTCTTTGTTTTTGACCAAATCAAGCTCACATCCTCTAAAGCTTTTACAAAATTGACTTCTCATTCGGGATCCAAAACTGGTTCTTCGGGCTTTTTGGGGCTTTTCTGACCTTGTGTCCTTGATCTGCAAAACTTTGAGATGTGTCTTCTACAAAACTCATAATAGTAACCTTGTGTCTTAGGTGGTTCACCATTATCTTTGGTTTGATCTTCAATCTTCTTAGTATCAATAGAGTCTTTTTGTGCATTCATTCTTGCTCATATGTTGTCAATCTGATTTTGTGCTTCATTGTATCCAATGTAGCTAGTATCTCCTTTGGCTCTTCTTGCATACAACTAAGATTCCATTAAATCAAAACTGGTGTGTAATTTATCAATGTGATTCTTAGCCTCTTTCAATTCAGATTCCAATCTTTCCTTCTTGTTTCTTAGTTCTAAGATTTCCATATTTGCTTGCCTCAATTCTTCATTCACTTGAAGGTTCTCTTTGATCTATTCATCATAAACTTCCTGATTGTTAGTCAACTTATCATCAAATTCTTCAAGTTGTTCTTTTAAGGATTTATTTTCTTCATTCAACTTCTTCACCATTGTCCCTAGATCACTGGTAGAGCATTTTTTCAAATCTTTCCTTAGCCTTTTGATGACATATTGAGCATCACTAAGTTTTTCCCTTAGTTCTTCAGTTTCTCTTTCAGATTTGTCCAGGTCTTCAAGAGTAGCTTCCAGATTTCTTTTCAGATGTTTCATTTCTACTTTGTCCATGATCTCCTCAAGTGGTTAAACTTCTTTGCTGAGGACCAGAGCTCTGATACCAATTGTTAGGAATGGGAACACTAAGGGGGGGGGTTTGAATTAGTGTTCACTATATTTTATCTTTTTGCTTAATCTTTAAAATGATTAAGTACTGAAATGAATATCCACATAAACATGAAACATGAAATCAACACATAACACCAATATGCTTATGGGGAAACCCAAATAGGTAAAAACCCTGGTGGGAATTGACACCCACTAATATTCTGTACTAGTGTTTAGTGATCCTTGTTAGAAGATCCTTAACCCTGTTAGGAGTTGCTTTACAATGTATTAAGTATAGCAGACCTTGTTAGGAGTCTTTTACAATAGTCCATGTTAGGGGAGTGGATGCACTTTCCTAGAGCTCACTGCTCAAGTGGTGAAGGCTGCAACCTTCTGATCTTAGATACACACTATATCATCTAGATGAACTATCACTGTGACACTTCTTGTCAGATCAATTCCTTTGATGCATTGATGCTTTGACCCCTTGTAAATCTCTAATACATCTTATTGTATCTTTGCACACTTCTTCTCTGCTTACTACAACTCTATATCAACTTCCATGCCAATTACAATGGGCGCATCTCATATTTATATGCGCATACAAAATAAACAACTAGGTCAGCCCTTAAACCTATTACATACAATGCTTCCAAATGAATTGGCTCAAGCATCTTTACAAACAAACATATATACATATCAGCAACCTAATTACAATAGGCACATAGCCTTTACATCAATATAATATAACTGCAAATCAAAATGATAACAGTTGGTTGCTTACTCTGTTCTTCACTGGCACTCATTGGCTGTGTAACTTCATCTATTTTTATCTTCATCATACATGCATATCTGATCATGCGCTCATAGAATAAGCATGAATATAGTCAAACCAACTTAACTTCTAGGGCGCACACCATAACTTGGTCGTACGCATGTGCGTTGATGCTCTGAGCTTCAGGAACTCTGTACACTATCTAGTTTTCAACACTTAACTAATTTCTTATCTTTACATCAAGTGCGCTCACTCCAAACTTCTATATGACTTTGTTTCCATAATGAAAAACCTATATTAAGCCATATACACTAGTATAGCCAACTTTCCAACAATTATGGGCTATAATATTACATTAGTATCAAAGTAGTACACCTACCATCCTAAGGATGAGAATTTTAAATGGATGCAATTGATCAAGATGGATTTAAGAGCTTTACAAAGAAAGAAAAGGATATTTGCAACTCACAAATAGATGTTAGCATTGGAATAGGATAATTTGTGATGGAATTATTTTATCTAGAAATAATATTTAAAAAGTAGCTATTCATCCAAATATACAACAAATGAAATCCACTCTAACCACCACCAAACTACATTAAATCACACTAGTGAAGGAGTAACTAAAATGATCCAAAGTTCAAACAACCATAACAAGGATTCAACTAGATCAAAAGTTAGACCTTTCGGACTCACCTTCTTACCCAAGAAAGAGGCTTTATCTAAAGTAGAACAACATGATAAACTACAACTGATTGAATATCTTAAAGGTTAGTTTGACAACTATTCAAAAGATAATGATTAATGATCATCAAGCTACTAAGGTATATGTGAGACATTAAATTAGTTAATGTATTTTCATTGATGTCATTTAGCTTTGACTGTACTTATCATGATGGTTACAAACATCTTAAGATGGAAATAATGGTGAAGGAATGAGATATCTACATGAAGATGAGATGGATGAGGAAGATATGGATATGGTATTCATCAAGGGTAACTTATTGATGAGTCTATAACATTATGTTAGTGATTTGATTGTATTACATGATTTTTTTATGGATTGAAGATCAATATTGAACAAGTTTATGTGGTCGGTAAATGAAGAATTTAGTATACACCAAGTTGGAACAGTGTACACCAAGCAAGTGTAGTGTATACCAAGTACAGTGTTAACCAAGCTAGTTATCACCGATGCATTGTAGTATTGACCAAGTGAAAGAAATAAATAGAATTTATGACTATCGATTAAACATGATGAGTTAGACAATTATTGATGATTTTGAGGAAAAATATAATGTTTTTTATGATGATCAAATGACTGAAAAATTCAAGGATGATCAGATGAAGGAGAATAAAATGTGTTACTAACACAATTGTTGAGGAAGGTTAAAGAAGAAAAATCAATAGTGAAGATTAAGAGGTAAAATATATGGATGTCACTAAAATATTTTATTATATATATAAAAGAAGATAAGAGATTCATATTGAATTCTAGAATGTGCATGGAAGATTGCATTCATGCAAAGCTGGTCAAACAGGTTGAAGACAAAATCGAGCAATTGTTAGAAAGTAAAGTCCACCAAGATAAATGAGAGGGGAGCTGATTCAGTTATTAGATAAATACAAATTTTATCACCTTTAATAGATTTCAACCATGTAAGCAATGTAAGCAATGTAATCAACAACCATAGAAAGATATACATACACAACAATACAATAACACAAGATATGTTAACTAGGGAACCTCTTGATCAAAGAGTAAACCCCAGTGGAAATGATGCCCACAAAAGATGCACTAATATGAAAGTTCCTTGTGAGAGGATGGAATCTGTTAGGATCCTTACGAATTACATTCAGTACGTATGAATCTCTGTTAGGAGACTTTGGATCCCAGTTACAAGATTCTAACCCAGTTAGGAGTTATGGAAGATAGAAGGACCCACTGTCCAAACAACTTCAAGGGAAAGATCACTAAACACATTGTCCAAAAAATCTTTGTATTACTCAACAAAATAATACCAAAAGATTACTAATCTCAATAACTTATCACTTCTCCTCTGACTGTGCCAAACCACACCAACTGCTTCATCAGATCTCAATACCAAATCTTTGTACTTCGCATATCCTCTTACAACAAGTATTGGTCAAATCCACAATTCACTTTCACATACTACTACAAAATATTACATTACAATAAGGAAAATATTCATTCCTTTATACCACACTCAAATAATTACAAATGAGTCGACATACCAATTACAAAATAAAATCTTCCACACGTTACACAATATTCCACAATTACATAAAACTGTCGGCCTCCAATTAAGATAATTCTTCACTCATGCAACCTTTGACCTTGATATCATGTCCACATCACAAATATCATGTATTCATCATCTGTACAACTTCACATGCTCAGATCTGCTTCTCAGGAACACTGCCTGAATATTGCTTCTACTGAATTACACATAACTATCATGAATAGATGAATTTTCATATGTGCTCTTAATCATGATCTCATAAAACATCATAGATTAAGTCTCAACTCTACATAGATTGATCTTCAATATCCCACATGCGCTAATACAAACATTGTCTGCTTCTCTGCTAATCTTCAGTAGATCACTGTGTTGACATCAATGACAATCACAGTCATGAATGCAACAACAACTACTATAGAATGGCTATGAATAATCCCCCATAGGATATATTTAGCATTCATTCCTAACAATCTCCCCCATTGGCATTGATGGCAACATAGATGAAAAAGCATCCAAGTTCCATGAATACCAACACTGCAACATTGTTGCTCTAAAATGTTTTTAAATCCTCTTCATCAATCAAATCTTGTTTCATTTTCCTACTCAATTCTTTTAGTTTTCCATTTTATATTTATTGTATCCTTCTCCCTCAAATTCTCTTCAATAGATGGTTTTTCATGTATCCTTCTCCCTCATTGACATCAATGACAAATGGCACATCACTATGTCAACAACAACTTCAATGTCAAAAGACACTTTTTTAGAAAAATACATTCACTAGAGTCCTTATGACTCAGCTCAGAAACACATACTCCCCTATAGAGGAAGTACCAACATCCAATCTAGAAAAAGATAAGGCTCATATACCATTGGACTGATGCAACTGTGTGTGTGAAAATTGTACCTGATCTGTAGACACAACACTCAGTAAAACATTAGAGGTTAGCAAAAATCAAAATCGTGCAAAATTGAAATCTAATCTAACCAAGTGATTTACTGCCTTCTAGTAGGTGCGAGATTAATGTTCTCAGATTATTATCGAGATTAGTGACCTAGACGACACCTAAATGAAGGATTTGAATGCAATTGATCTAGATATGAGATTGAATGCAATTATTCTATTTTTTTGGATTTTTCTATGCAATAAGAATGATAAAAACTTGATATGAATCTATGCTATTGAAAACTGATATGCTATGCTAATCTAGAAATGATATGAAATATGAATCTAAATGAATGCAAAAAAAAAAAAAAGATTGATCTCACAAAGATGTCGATTCGCAAGAGCTTTGATTCTTCAATTCCAATTCTCCAGCGTGATTGTGCAAAATATGAGATGATTTGTGAAGAGCTAAAGCCTTAATTTATAGAAATCCAGGGCTTTGGAGGTACATGGGAAAAAGCCATAAATCACTCAAATTAACTCATCTTGATTTTTGAGTTATCTGATCATAAAAGATAGTTAATTCTCAAAATCATGCAAAAACATGCAAAAATAGCTTTTTAACTCAAATTAGAGTTTAGATCAGCTTTTTGAACTCCAAAAAGATGTTGAGTTCCAAAAAGTCAATAACTTGCATTGATTTTCTGATTTGGAGTTTAACTGTTTCTTTTGAATATGCATAATAATTAAGAATTAAATAAATAAATAAAGTGATTTATCCTCAACTCAACTGATTTTTGAAAATAAATAATTAATTTATGGGTTAATTAACTATTTTACCAAACTTTTATTATTAAATAATGACAACATGCTTTAATTAATTAAATAAGAATTTAATCAATTAAAGATAGGAATTTTGATTTATTGTCAAAATTAAATAATACAATTAATAATAGATAGAATTAAATTTAATTACACAATTAAGTGGCAAATATTAAATCTAATTAATTAAATATGAAAATATTCAATTAATCAAATTTTTAGGATAAATGTGATTTATCGCCAAATAATCATTAAATTAAAGATAATTAAGATAATTAGGAATATTACTAGGAATATTCCCCGATGCAAAATTTAAGATAATCAATTATGATTCGATGATGTTTAGATGTGCCTTAGGTTAGGACTTTGATGTCGATTTCGTTCGAATTGAAGATATAGGAGATTAATGAACTTATAGCCTATTTTTGGGGTATTACATTTTGCCCCTCTTTGAATTACTGTGCGAAGCGCAGTGGTTCAAAGAAAGTCTATGTTTGATAGAGATATGAAACTGATTCGAAAGATAAACCGATCTCAAGATAGAAACTAATTGAGAGATATTGAGATAGGAGTTGATTGATATTGAATTGATATGGAGATAATAGGTCTTGAATGACCAAAGATAATGTTCACTGTAGCAGCAAATGAACCTATGATTGCGAAAAAGTGTCAAAATGCCTGATTCTAAACCTTAGGATTGATAAGAAGTGAGTGACCCATTCTAGACTCGAAAGATATTGATAGATTTGATCGATAGAATTTGATTTACAGACTTTGAATGATGTGCAATACCATGCACCCTTCGGGATTAAAATTGAAATCTGACAAGAAAAGTCAGCGTTATAGTTTAGAAGCATGTTAATTGATTTGAGAAGTGTGGTTATACATGTCCGAGAATGCATTCTGCATCGTTTGGAGGTCCTGGAGACCGAATTTGACTAGGTTTGACCATGAGTTGACTATGGTTGACCAAGTTGAAATTTTGATAGTTTGATGTAAGATAATTAGTTAAGTTGAATACTAGATTTCTGTGATGATTGAAGGTTGATTATGCAAGCAGTGAATAAGATAAATGATCTCAGATTTGAATTTTGATCCCAAAAAAGGATTCTACTTGCTATTTCATTGGAGGAACCTTCGTGTGAGATTCAGCTCTTGTTAGATTTGAAGAGACAAGTGGAGAATTGTTTAAGCATTGAAGTTCATTTAATCATTGTGAGATCATGCAAAGATGCAAAATGCAAAGAGACATGCAAAATGAAATGCAACCTAAGACCGAGGACCTAGTCACTGATCATATGTCGATTTGTTATCATCATTGAACTTTTAGGTAACCGGATAAATCAATACAATGCCCACTAGCCATGAAACCATAGACATATGAATATCAATTTGTATGCACAAGAATCAATACAACACCCATTGGACAACAACCATGGATATATGAATATTGACTTTATTTTCAAAATGTTGGATTAAATATAAGCATCAAGGCACAAATGCCAGGATGACCTGAATATCATGTCCATTTTGATATAGCAATTTGTACAAGCATCAAAACATACACTTCATGATGACCTGAGTACACCTTGTGTTGCAAACACATCAAACAGTCAAGAGATCATTCTAAATCCAATGTGAATTACCCGTAGTGACCCTTTATCGTTCACATCCTTAGGCAAGATTGCCTTCCACAGTAGGAGAAAGAACTTACTCAAAAAGATAATAGTTAGATCAAACGTCCTTGAATTTTTTTGGGTATCAATGGTCGAGGTACGCATGGCCATCCAATTCAAGATAGAGGCTCTTACAGTCGGACACCATTTCAATCCAAAATTTCCAAAGTTGTTAGATTTTCACATACAAGCAGAAAATAAAGAAAAGATTATGCCCCCAGTCATCACTCTCTAAATCCTATAAAGGACATCATCGAAGAGCTCGAAGGGACACAATATGCAAAAATCTCAATGCGAATCAGTAAGCATACAAGAAGATAAAAGCATGTAAAAAGCACAGATTATTTTCAGTTGAATTTTGATGTTTGATTGTTGTTGATGCAAAATCCTTTCTGGAGACGAGACTGACTGACTGACTCAACTTGAAGCTTCAAAGGACTCTGAGTGGATATGACACGTCTAAGATACATGGGAGACCATAGGATATGACATTGATTGCCCCCAAGTGTGAACATTGATAGGATGCAGATGCTTGAGCTAGTTGGTGTACAGGCCAACTTATTGAAAACTGGAAATGCAGGAACAAACCGGGAGATATGTACAAACTAAAGCAAGACTGAAAGCTGGGAAATACCAAGATTGTACTGATAGATGGAACATTTTGGAACAAGTGGCGCCTGTTTGCCAGGTTTTCACCATCTTGGTAGAGATTCTATTTTTGCTACCAAGGTGCCTGTTTCCAAGTTTTCACCAAGGCACTTTTTTTTTCTTTTTTCATTTTTTTGTATTTTTCATTTTTTCAATTTTTTTTGTACTTTTGATTTTTTTTGTGAATCATCAAGGTGCCTATTGCTAGGTTTTCACCAAGATGTTCATTTTTTCAGGACTTTTTCTGATTTTTAAGATTTTTTTCAGGACATTTACCAAGCACTAAATGCCTTAGGCATAGAATTTCTTCAGATGAAGAACGTTGATTGGTTCTCGGAGCTGTTCTCCTTCAGTTGTTGAGAGTTGATAGGCACCAGAGCCAAAAGTAGCAGTGATTACAAAGGGACCCAGCCAGTTGGGTTTGAACTTCCCCTTGCGTTCTCGATGTGATTGATTTTTAGGATTTTCTCTCAACACTAAATCGCCAACCTGAAATTCTCTATGTCTGACTTTCTTGTTGTAGCCTCTAGACATTCTTTTCTGATACACTCTGAGATGATCATACACTGCTTATTTGTGCTCATCTAGTAGTTCAAGTTCTTGTAACCTTGACACTTTGTAGTCTTCATCAGTGACAAGTCCATGCATTCTGATCCTGAGTGATGGGATTTCAACCTCAATAGGCAGTACCGCTTCAGACCCATAAACTAAAGCAAAAGGTGTAGCCCCTGTAGGCATTCTGATACTAGTTCTGTATGCCTAGAGAGCTGGATTGATCATCAGATGCCAATCTCTTCCTATTTTATTCACTATTCTGTGCAAGATCTTCAGGAGATTTTTGTTTGAAGCCTCAACTTGTCCGTTCCCTTGAGGATAGTAGATAGATGACCAATGTTGAGTAATTTTGAACCTGGCACATAAGTCATCTAGATCCTTATTTTTGAATTGTCCCCCGTTATCTGTGATTATAGAGTGAGGGATCCCATATCTGCAAATGATGTAATTCAAGATGAACATAGAGATATGTTTCCCTGTTGCTTGTGTTAGAGGAACTGCTTCTACCCATTTTGTAAAATAATCTATAGCTGTGATTATATGGGTATGTCCATTAGAAGAGTGCGGATGGATAGCACCTATGAGATCAAATGCCCATTGTTGAAAAGGCCATTGTGTAGTAAAGGGAATCAAATCTCTCCCTGGAGCATGAATCAAGTTGCCATGTACTTGACACTGTTGACAGTTTTTAGCAAATTTAATAGCTTCTTTTTCCATTTTAGGCCAATAATACCCAGCCCTAATAAGTTTTTGAGCTAATGTTAAACCGTTCGAGTGTGACCCACATATACCCTCATGGACTTCCTCTAATGCACGTTGAGACTCTTCTCGTTCTAAACATCTAAGCAGTGTACCATCTAGACCTCGTTTGTACAGATCATTACCAATGATGACATATCAGGATGCAGATCAGATAAGGTTTCATTTCTCAAAATGGTTAAAGGACTCAGGGATGATTTGGTCATGGAGATAGGAGAATAGATTTTTGTAGCGAGATGAGTCATAACCTACAATAGTGCAAATCATGCGGGTTTCAGGGGAGTCATATGCAGGATAGGATAGGGCTTCCACCAGGAACTCGTAGCGTAGTTCATGTTCGGGCTGCTGTAAAAGAGTAGATAATGTCACCATTGCGTCAGCAGCCTTATTCTCCATTCTGGGTATTTTCTCAAATGTGATAGAGATGAAGTATTTCTTTAAATCATCTACCATTCTCTTGTAAGGAATGAGCTTTTCATCTTTGGTTTGGTATACATCATTGACTTGGTGGATAATCAGTTATGAGTCCCCATGGATGTGCATCTCTGTAACTCTCCACTGTATTGCCATTTTCATACCATTGAGAAGTGCCTCATATTCAGCAATATGGTTTATGCAAGGAAACTTTAATCTGAATGCTTTGGGTATCGATTATCCTTGAGGAGTGATGAACAATATGCCTGCTCCAGATCCATTCTGTGTGTAGGAGCCATCAAAGAATAATCGCCATGCTCTAGAAGAGAGGTGCATGATAGAGGAATCGGGAAATTCCATTTGCATGGGTGTATCATCAAACAGTGGTGCTTCAGCTAATTGATCAGCAATGACCTATCCTTTGATAGCTTTTCTTTCAACATATTCAATGTCAAATTCGCTCAAGAGCATGACCCATTTAGCTAGTCTACCTGTGAGGGCAGCTTTGCTTAGGAGATATTTCAGTGGATCAATTTTACCTACCAAATGAGTAGTATGAGCTAACATGTAGTGTCTCAATTTCTATGATGCAAAGATCACAGTGAGACATGCCTTCTCTATCATTGAGTAGTTCTTCTCATAGGCCACTAAAGTTTGGTTGATATAGTAGATGGCTCTTTCTTTCTTGTTCTCATCATGTTGTGCTAGCAATGCCCCCAGTGATGTATCTGTTGTGGAGACATATAATATTAATGGCTTCCCATGAATAGGAGGCATCAACATAGGTGGATTTGAAAGATACTTCTTGATATGTTTAAAGTTGTTCTCGCATTCTTCATTCCATGCAAAGGTCACACCTTTATGTAATGTTTTTGTAAAAGGCTGTGAGATGTCCGCTAGCTGTGATATGAATCTTCTGATAGATTGAACTCTGCCTTGCAACGTCCTCATTTGACTGATATTTGTGGGAGGTTGCATTTCTATTATAGCCTTGACCTTAGCTGGATCAACTTCAATGCCTTTCTTGGAGACGATGTATCCTAGGAGCTTTCCAGAAGTGACTCCAAAAGAACACTTTTTAGGATTTAGTCGAAGACTAAATTTTTCCATTCTGTCGAGGATCATGCTCAAGTCTGTTAGATGTTCAGTTCTAATCATGGATTTTGCCAAGGTATCATCTACGTAATCCTCCATTGTTCTATGCATCATATCATGAAAAATAGATGTCATTGCTCTTTGATATGTAGCTCCAGCATTTTTGAGTCCGAATGGCATAACATTCCAACAGAAAGTTCCCCACGCACATGTGAAAGCTATTTTCTCTTGATCTTTTGGAGCAATTTTGATTTGGTTGTATCCAGAAAAGCCATCCATTAAGGAATACATTTCATAGCCTGCAGTCATGTCCACTATCATATCAATGTTAGGCAGTGGAAAATCATCCTTAGGGCATGCTCTGTTCACGTCTCTAAAGTCTGTGCATACTCTGATTGAACCATCTGGTTTGGAAACAAGTACAATGTTGGAAATCCACTCAGCATAGTCTATGACATGGATGAATCCAGCTTTTAGGAGTTTTTCTAGTTCTACTTTGACTAAGAGTGCAACATGAGGATGCATCTTTCTCAATTTTTGTTTGATTGGTTTTACTCCGGGAGCAATGGATAGATGGTGCATAATGAGATTGGGATCCAATCCTAGCATATCTGAATATTTCCATGCAAAGTTGATCTTTTTCTCTGATAAGAAGGTAGTGAAGTTTTGTTTCTCTTCGTCTGATAGAGATTGTGCTACATGTACCAATTGTGGTTCCTCTGTTGTACCCAAATTGATGGATTGAGTTGGCTCAATCAGAACTGGAGATCTATCCTATAAATGACTCGGAAGGACATCAAATATCTCATCCTTATGTGCCTCAGAGAGGTTTTCACCTTCAGATACATCTTTTCTTTTTACTTTTGTCAGTTCTGAGACTGCCACAAAGTGGTTTTCACCCTCAAAACTCTTTTTCTTTTTCTTTTTACTCTTGTTTTTCTGACTAAGATATTTGATGTCCGACTTGGTCATGCTGACGCTCGGTTCACTAATGGAAGTACTCATAGGCTCAACTGCATTGAGGTAGCAGGCAAGGGCATAGTCATTTGGGAAGGTATACATACCATGGTTTGGGTTGGTGGAAGTTTGGTCGATAAGATCAGGGCGTTGGATAGTCAAAGCGGGAAAGGCTTGGGATATGGTGTTCATAGATGTGGATATGTCATCATTGGTCCTAACTTGACGCTCAAGTTCAAAGGTGATATTACAGCTCAGAATGTTCAATTCGTGAATAGGCTCAACATCATCATGGGAGTCCTCTTCAGCCATAGGTGGATCAGACACGTTAAGTTCATTGTTTCCCTCTAGACCTACGTTGGGTTGAGAGACATATTGGTGAATAACATCAATAGATTTCTCTGTTATAAGCTCATCTTCTTCTGGAATGGCACCCCATTCATAATCATTTGACTCATCTTCCGATTCAGAATCTCTAGGAAATCTTAGAAAGTGCGTGAAATCAGGATGAATACCCCAAGAAGGATTACCCTCAGTCTCTGACTTGAATTCATATTCATGGGAATCAGTGTCAGAATAACTACCCCCTTCTTCTGGATCAGTTTGATTGCCTTCGAGATTGGCTGGTTCTTGTGGTGCAACCATCTCTTGCGTTACAGTAGGTTCTTGTGTTTCTACTACATTAATTCTTCTGATAGGATCATCTATATCATCAAGAAGATCTTTGATCTCTTTAGGCAATTTTTCATAGGGGATAAGCTCAGAGCTATCTGAATCATCATCAGAGGGTTCTGTGTCTTCTTTCTTAAGAAGGGGATCTCCTGGTGCAATTTGTTCTATGACATGAGAACAACCACCTTTGAGATGATAGGGTTTCTTCTTAAACCCTATGCCACCAGTATCTTTTTTGGCTTGACCAATGTGTGAAATGGGGGTCATGAGACCCTTTCCCCTAATTCCTAGAGGTCCTTGACCGGAATATCCCATCTTGGCTATCAATTTGTTTCCTGGACCATATAAATTAGAAGGGATTGTAGGTGCTATAGATTCACTAGGTTGAACAATTTTGGATTCAGAATCATCTTTGTATAGCCATGCAAGCACAGCTTCATCTTCTTCAAATTCTTGTTTGGATACTTGCTCCACCACAAAATGTCTTTTGTATGCTTCCATAGGTTCCTTAGGTTCTGATTTAGACTGCTTCAAGGATTGGCCATATGACTTAGGTGAGATTGGGAGAGATGTTAGAGACAAGACTGGCTCTATAGTGTATTCTCCCATCCCATTTTCTTTGATATTGATCTCTTTAGAAATGTCGTCCATCTTAGATGTGGAAGCCACATTTTGTTGCTTGATGGAAGATTCTCTATTATTGGGAACAATTTTATCGGCACTTTCCTTCAATGTATTGCAAGTTGTACTCAGATCAGCTAGGATAGTAACCTCCACTCCTTCATAGGGAAATTTCAAGCATTGATGGTATGTCGAAGGAATAGCTTGCATTTCATGTATCCAGGGTCTCCCTAGAAGGATATTGTAAGCCAATGGTAGATCGAGCACCTGACATGTGGTATCTTTGATGACTGGACCCACCCGGATGGGCAAGAAAATGGTGCCTTTAGAAGCTCTTTCTTGTTCATCATAGGCTTTTATGGTGATCTTCTTTCGAGGATCAATAACCATCTCTGAGAATCCCAACTATGTGATTAAGTTGTAAGAACAAATGTTGAGGCCTGTGCCCCCATCTATCAACACACGTTTGACTCGACAGTTTTGGATCAAGACTTCTATGTGCAAGGGCTGATTATGTGGATGACTTAGGGAGTTGTCATCCTCTTCTAAAAAGGAGATATATTGCAGAGATGTTAGATGACCAACCATAGTCTGGAACCTGTCTAGATCTAGATCATCAGGAACATTAGAGCCAAGCAAAGCTTTGTCTAGGATATCTCTGTGAGCTGGAGATATTCGAAGTAACTCAAACATAGAGATTTTGGCATTGGTATGCTGGAGTTGTTATATGATGCTGTAAGATGTAGGTCTGGTATCCTTTGGATTAGAAGATTTCGAGGCAACCTTCTGTTTAGAATCAGATGTGAGATTGAAAGGTATCTTAGGGACATCAGATGAATTTGGTGTTTGTCCTTTCAGATGCATCTGAGCTTGTGATTTGGTAATTGCATTAGCTAAGGAATGATTTCTATCTCTTCATACAATCATGATGACATTACAGCTCTCAGAGAGGCATGGTTCCACCATATTGATGATAGCATCGTTTCCAGGGTAGGCATAGTTGACTTTTGCCCCCATGTTAGGCTGAGAAGTGGAAACTCCCTTGCCATGTTGTGGAAAAGGTTTTGCAAATGCTGTGTGATCATTATTGCTGGTAGGATTATCGATTGTGATGTCCCCTTGATCTATCAAGTCTTGAATGGTATGCTTCAAATGGAAGCATCCATTAGTTCTATGGCCTTTAGTTCGATGGAAAGCACAGAATTCATTATCTTTCCACCAACATGGTTTTGGATCCAGATCAAGTTTTCAGATTGGTGGTAAAGAGATCATGTTATCAGCTATCAGGGTCCTCAGAGCAGATTCCAAAGATTCTCCCAGGGGATTAAACTTTCATTTATTATCCCATCGTTTGAATGGCTTCTTTGGAGATGGTTCAGTAGATTTTTGCTCTGAAGCTTCAATGGCTTTGGTGGCAAGGGTGAGATTGTAGGCTGGTGCCTTTGATGGGGTGTGGATAGTGTCAACAACACCATCAGAGATGATACCTTTGTTTCTATTCCAGCTCTTGTTTTTATCTTTTGAGCTAGATCCTGATTCAGACTTGTCCTTTTGAAGTGTGATTTCTCCTTTCTTGACAAGTACTTTCTCAATCTTGATTGCATTATCCACCATTTTATCAAAAGATACATGATCTTGCATTTGTAATGGATAGTTGAGCTCTGGAACAAGGTTATTGATAAAGATTTCAAGTTTCTCCATTTCGGGAATTGGTCTAGCATATAAAGAAAACTTCTTTCGCCACCTCTTGAGAAAAGTTAGGAATGATTCCCCTGGATATTGCTTGAGGTTACAGATATCGATCATGGTAATCAGATGTTGAATATTGTAGGAATATTGTTGATAAAACAATTTAATCAATTCCTCAAAAGTTTTGATCATAGAAGGTAATCTTGAAAACCACTGAATGGATGCTCCTCCCAAGGATCTAGGAAAAAGATGCATTAGATAAGTCAGTTCATGCATGAATTCCATGGATTGCATATAGAACTCTCTGACATGATCTTGAGGATTAGAGTGTCCGTCGTATTTGTCATACTTTGGTATCTCCACTCTTTTTGGGAATGGAGGCATATACAAGTCTTTGTCAAAAGGGAAAGGACAAAGGGCCTCCATGGAGAATTCCTTGGGTTCCTTCTCTTTCTCAATTTTATTCATTTTGACCTGCATAGCGTGCAGCTGGTTCATTATGGCCATCATCAGAGTTTCTTCCTCATGCATGATGATATCTTCGACATTGAAGTGAGGAGGAAGTTTAGCTCCTTCTTGGGCTAATTGCAAAAAGTATGCCTCTCTATCCATTTTCAAGAAATGCCTCATCATTCTTTTGAATTCATCATCATTCTGACACCGATGGATTTCAGAGGGTGTAGGGTCTTGGTCGGCATTATGTTGAGAATGGTGTCCCTGGGATCCTCCTCCTAGAGAACCATGGTTTGTCCCTGCTTGAGACATGGTAGGAGTTTTTGGGCTCCTTGGAATAGATTGAGGAGTTTGTTGATTACCTCTGTGAGTTGATAGAGGAGGTATGTAATCAGTTTTTAATCGAAAGTTACCGAGACCGTCATCTTCGTAGATACCTGACTTGATGAGTTGTTCAAGAGTTGGACCCGGGGTATTGGTCAAAAGTAAGTTCTGAGATGTTTCTTCTAATTTCTTGTGTGAAGAAGCTCTGGTCTCCACCATTAACTTTGAATGAAATAGAAGAAAAGGATGAAGACAACTGAAGAACAATTTGATTTGAGAAAATCAGATGATGCAACCTTGTCAAGATTATGATAGTTTTGAAGATCTGATGAGATGTGGGTGAAGGAAACTGTGCCCTGGATGTATGGGATAGATCACCCAAAAGATAGCAGACACGAGTTCTCAACACTTAGTTTGTTTTTGAAGATTGATTGATTGAAGATTGATAGTTATGACAAGGTTTTGACACGAGATAAAAAGGATTCAAATTGATCAAACAGAAGACTAGATCGGATTCAAAAGATCAAACTCGGAAAATGGTAGAATGCTCAATAGCTACTGCTCTGTTCCTGACACAATGATATTTTTGACAGATTCTGGAACTAGGCTGGAAACATTGGATATCTTGCAATTTGACAATTTCTGACAACTCTCTCAAATTTTTCCAAACGACACTCTGTAGACTCGTACGACACTGGGTAGTCTATGAAATGACAGTTGCTAAACTCATACGACAGTTGGGTAATACTGAAATGACACTTGACAAAACTCGTATGACTTTTGACTCCAGAAAGAATTTTACGTCAATTTTTGCAAAATTTAAGGTTTTCAGTTTTGGATTGTTTGCAAATTGTACTATCCAGATTTTGAAGGTTATACCAGATTTGATCATTTTTAATAGCCAAGTAGATAAATAAGCATGCAGAACAGCAAGCAAGTGATTCCAAGCACGTCTGAAAACAATGAACAAGGGCAAAAGCAACCTTGCGCATGAACAATCAAGTGACCAAATTGTGCTAATCCCTGAGAGTACTAATTGTGTATGTTCTGAAAAGTTTTGCAATAACGCACATATACCTGAAAGTGAAAAATTGGCCTCTCTAGGGTTTTTAGTAATGGTTTGACTCTACAAATTTTATGATTCAAAGGGGTGAACTCCAATCCCGGCGCACCAGGGTTTTGACACAGTCTGAGAACTTAATCTTCAAGAGCTGCTAGGGAGATCTGACAACCCAACAATGAACCATACCCGTGGAGATTTCTTCCACAAGGACATTTATATAGCGGCTGTCACTACCATGGCGAAAATGGCTATTACCGCTTGAGGTTTCATCAACGTAGTTTGCCCTGTGAAGGGATTGTCCGCTACGGTTAACCTTCTCTAAAGATGACTCACAATAGTATACCACAAGGGGACTTGGCTCCAGATTCAAGGTTTTGACACCTCTTCACTTTTAACCCAAACAAAGCAAGCAGATTAATCTGACACGCTAAGACAAAGTTTTGTTCCACCAAGGTCTGTGCTATCAACTCCACGTGATCTATCAACCTCTTCGAGGAGAGAATGTATCAATCAATAAGAGAAGATGCACTAACCAATTTTGATTCACCAAAGCTCATGATATCAACCCCACGTGATCTATCAACCTCTCCGGAGAGAGAATGTGTCGATCAATAAGAGAAGATGCACTAACCAAGTTGAATGTGAAATGCACTAAGTATCCTCCCTACCTACAAGGATTCTGTCGTCAAGGAAGGATTTCACTAGGAATCCAATCTCTCAAGAATCACGAATAGTGTTCATAGGGCCTAATTACTATGTGAGCACAGATATATTCCCGAAAGCAAATCTACCAAAAGCATCCAAAAAGTAGAAAGAGGAACACTTAACGCTTAAAGAAAATATGAGATGAGTCCACAAGGTGGAACACTTAACACCTCACACAAGCTAAAAATGAGTCCCCAACTTAGAAAACAAGTGAGTTCCTAAAAGCACAAAAGGGTTGCCAAGTGGAACACTTAACGCTTATGTCCTGTTGACCCCTCCCCTTTATGGCGCTGAGATTGCAACCACGGGGTGGAAATGAGGGGCCGGTGGATTAGCGAGTCCAATAACCCAAGATAGCAATCAAGATCAATCACAAATATTCTAAGACTACTTAATGAATCCTCAAGGGTTCACAACCTAGTATCAATTATGCAAGTGTGTAGAAATAGATCAAAAGCATGAAAAGATGCACACAAGCTTGACACATAAGAGATTTATTTTAAGTCCCAAATCAAAATATTATTAGATGAAGGAGAATACCTAGGATCCTTGCAACGCGCTTAGTATATTTTACTTGATTTTTAGCAATTTTTGTTGAGCTTTTCCATGCAAGCAAGTGACGAACTCTCCAACAAGCAAACAAGCAAACAAGATATGCAAAATATATTCAACTTATGAAAACCATAGGGTTAGCTCTAAAAATAAATTATTATCAGTAATAATAACCAGTAATCAACCCAAATGACAACTCATATCATTCATTGAACCATGTAAAAAAATAAGTGTATACCCATCACAAAATTTTATTTTTTTTGCTGCATTTGACCTAGTCAACAAGATCTAATTTTTTTGATATGATTTTGGCCACAAAAATAGAAATTTAGAATAGAGACCCCTTTTAAAAAATAGAGAGCTTTCCAAAAATGCAAAAATTTTAGAAAAATCTCTTCATTTGTGCCCTAGAGACCCATTTTATCAAAATAGACCAGTTTTTGTAAATTGACTATTTGAGCTATGATATCATGTCCAAATTTAAAATAAAAAGAATGGACCCCCTGTATAATTTAAAGAGCTTTCCGAAAATATAAAAATTTTCAAAAAATATGCTGATTTGCGTCAGATATTAATTTTTTCCAGAATTTCAAGAAAAAATTATTAAAAATTAAAAACATCTTAGAAAATTCTATATTTTTTACTGTAACTTCCATGATATGTTACCAACCTGAAAAAAAAATTTCAGACCAAAATTCCAAGCTGTTTGTGAGATAAAATTAAATCTTTGAAACTTTGGGGTTTTAGCTCCCAAAAAAATCAAAACCAACATGCAAAGGTGGGTTGCCCCACGGTGGGTGCCAGAAATGTGTGTGTGAAAATTGTACCTGATCTGTAGACACAACACTCAGTAAAACATTAGAGGTTAGCAAAAATCAAAATCATGCAAAATTGAAATCTAATCTAACCAAGCGATTTACTGCCTTCTAGTAGGTGCGAGATTAATGTTCTCAGATTATTATTGAGATTAGTAATCTAGACGACACCTAAATGAAGGATTTGAATGCAATTGATCTAGATATGAGATTGAATGCAATTATTCTATTTTTTTGGATTTTTCTATGCAATAAGAATGATAAAAACTTGATATGAATCTATGCTATTGAAAACTGATATGCTATGCTAATCTAGAAATGATATGAAATATGAATCTAAATGAATGCAAGAAAAAAATAAGATTGATCTCACAAAGATGTCGATTCGCAAGAGCTTTGATTCTTCAATTCTAATTCTCCAGCGTGATTGTGCAAAATATGAGATGATTTGTGAAGAGCTAAAGCCTTAATTTATAGAAATCCAGGGCTTTGGAGGTGCATGGGAAAAAGCCATAAATCACTCAAATTAACTCATCTTGATTTTTGAGTTATCTGATCATAAAAGATAGTTAATTCTCAAAATCATGCAAAAACATGCAAAAATAGCTTTTTAACTCAAATTAGAGTTTAGATCAGCTTTAAAAACTCCAAAAGGATGTTGAGTTCCAAAAAGTCAATAACTTGCATTGATTTTCTGATTTGGAGTTTAACTGTTTCTTTTGAATATGCATAATAATTAAGAATTAAATAAATAAATAAAGTGATTTATCCTCAACTCAACTGATTTTTGAAAATAAATAATTAATTTATGGGTTAATTAACTATTTTACCAAACTTTTATTATTAAATAATGACAACATGCTTTAATTAATTAAATAAGAATTTAATCAATTAAAGATAGGAATTTTGATTTATTGTCAAAATTAAATAATACAATTAATAATAGATAGAATTAAATTTAATTACACAATTAAGTGGCAAATATTAAATCTAATTAATTAAATATGAAAATATTCAATTAATCAAATTTTTAGGATAAATGTGATTTATCGCCAAATAATCATTAAATTAAAGATAATTAAGATAATTAGGAATATTACTAGGAATATTCCCCGATGCAAAATTTACGATAATCAATTATGATTCGATGATGTTTAGATGTGCCTTAGGTTAGGACTTTGATGTCGATTTCATTCGAATTGAAGATATAGGAGATTAATGAACTTATAGCCCATTTTTGGGGTATTACAGCAACAATCTACATCACTTCTCAAAAGTAGGCTAGGGAATAACCCCAAGCATACCTCTCAGATACTCAACTGTATCTTTAGGCAAAGGCTTTGTAAATATATTTGTAATTTGCTCTTTTTTACTTATGTACTCAAGTCTAACTTCTTTCTCTGCCACTTTCTCTCTCACTACATGATACTTTATTTCTATATGCTTTGTCTTAGAATATAGTATAGGATTATTATACATACTAACTATACTAGTGTTATCACAGTGTATAACAACAGGCTCATCAAATTTTATTCCAATATCCTTAAACATTTGTTTCATCCATATTATTTTGTTACAATTTTTTTCTACTGCTACATATTCTTCTTCTACTGTGCTCTAAGAAATATAGTTTTGTTTCTTGCTTAGCCAAGAAACCAATCTTCCTCCAAGGAAAAATGCTCCACCACTTGTACTCTTTTTGTCATCAACACTGCCTCCCCAATCTGCATCTATATATGCACATAGGTTAAATTCATCGGATTTCTCATACCACAATCCATATTCAATTGTGCCTCTTAGATTCCCCAGTATCCTTTTTACTGTCGCATAAGTGATTCTCTAGGATCAGCTTGAAATCTTGCAACAATTCTAATCGCATGTGATATGTCTAGTCTTGTATGAGTTAAATATTGCAATCCTCCAATCATAGATTTGTACTTCTTCTGTTCAACTGTAGGAGTCTCATCTGTGCTAAATAACTTGTGTCCAGTTACCCTAGGTGTTCCAATTGGCTTACAATTCTCCATTCCAAATATCTTCAATAATTCATTCAAGTACTTTGTTTGACATAAGAAGATACCATCACTATTATATGTTATTTGCAATCCTAAGAAATATTTCATCTCACCAATCATACTCATTTCAAATTTAGTCTTCATTTCATCTACAAATTTATCACTGGCTTCATCTTCTCCTCCAAAGATAATATCATCAACAAAAATAACTACAACCAACAAACCATTTTCAATTTCTTTCATATACAATTTGATGTCTGTAGTACCTTTAGTAAATCCTAATTTTATCAAATACTTATCCAGTCTTGCATACCAAGTTCTAGGTGCTTGTTTAAGTCCATATAAAGATTTCTTTAGTTTACATACCATGTCTCCTTCATGAGTTAAGGGAAAACCTTCAGGCTTCTCAATGTAAACTTCTTCTAGCTCTCCATTCAGAAATATTGAGTTCACATCCATCTGATACACTCTAAATTTCTTATAGGCTGCATAAGCCAAAAACATTCTTACTGCTTCAATCCTTGCTATATGTGCAAAAGTTTCTTCATAGTCAATTCTTTCTTGCTGTGAGTATCCTTTACATACCAATGTTTCTTTATTCTTTACAACTTCTCCTTGTTCATTCATCTTTTTCCTGAATGCCCATTTACTTCCTTTAACATTCTTATCTTTAGGTCTATGGACCAACTCCCAAGTCTTGTTCTTTTCAATTTGATCTATTTCTTCCTTGATATCTTTAATCCAATTTTCCTCTTCATAGGATTCACTAGTAGATTTAGGTTCAATTTGATAAATTAAACACAATTGTTCTTGTACCTTATTTCGTGTCAAAGATCCTTTGTTTATGCTTCCAATAATTTGCTCAACAGGATGATTTCTTGTTAGATTCTTGTTAGGTGTCACTGTCTCAGTTATTACTTCAGTTGTAGGTTCTTCTATGATTTCCTCAATGTATCTTTCATTCTACAAATCCCTGTCAGTTTCATAGAATAATTCAACATTTTATGGATTAGTTCTAGGATGAGTTCCTTCATCTGATTCATAATCAAGCATTCTTTCCTGAATTTTGAACTTTTCAACTTTAACATTTGCGCTCTCAACAATAGTTTTAGTTCTTTTATTGAAACATCTATAAGCTTTTATTTTCAATGAATAACCAAGAAATATACCTTCATCACTTATAGGGTCAAGCTTTCCAATGTCATCATCTCTCTTAATATAACATTTACTTCCAAAAATTTTGAAATACTTAAGTGATGGTGCATGTCCAAACCATAGTTCATAGGGTTTCTTATCTGTGTCTGCTCTGATATGTACTTTGTTCATTGTATATACTATTGTATTCACTGCTTCTCTCCAAAATATCTTCACCAAATCATTCTCAAATAGCATGGTTCTTGCTGCTTCATTTATTGACCTATTTCTTCTTTCTACAATACCATTTTGTTCATGATGCAAGAGCATCTCGGGTCCTTGGCAATCCTATGTCACCAAAACCATATTGGAGTTTGTTTGTGTTGCTTGGTTCCTTCTTTGACTGAGTTGGTTTAGTGTTTCTCGATTTCCTTTTTTCACCGATGTTGGTTGGTTATCTCTTTGGTGCTTGATTATTTCCTTGGTGCTCGGTGATGCTTGTCTGGTGCTCGGTTGGCTTTGCTTATCAACGGGTTTCTTTTGAGTTTATGCGGAGGCCGACTTGTGCATTTAATTTGGGTCACAAATTTAATGTTGGTATCCATCATTGGGAAGCATGTGGACCTAGATCTTGTCATTCTTCCATTAATTATGGATTTGAAGGCCAACTCAGTTTGGTAGCCTCTTGTATAAATGTAGTTGTTTGGTTAGAGTTTAGGAGTCAGTTTGAAGAAGAAGAAGAAGATAGAAGTTAGAGATATTTGGTAGATCCTCGCATGTTGGAGGACTTCTATAATTCATTGTAATATTTGGTTGAAACTGGGAAGGCCTTATAGCCTGGCATGTATGAATCTATTTGAAGTAAATATATGAATGATCTTGTATTTTATCTCTCCCACTATATTATTGTTGCTTCCATGTGTTGTTGAGCAAGGTGGATTAGGTTAGGGTGTATCATTTCTAGCCCCTCCTGCTCTACCCATTTGCATCAGGTGGTATTAGAGCGAGGTGAGATCTAGATCTGGGTTTGTGAATCTTGATTTGAAGGTTCCTTCTGGTGAAGCCCTAGTTGATTTTTTGTGGGGTAGTAGATTTCAATCTGACCTGCAGTTGCATAAGGTTTTCAAGATGGTTCATGGGAGGTTGGATGCAGATTTGGGATAGGCAGACATGTTGAGACAATTTTTTGCTAGATTAGAAGCTATTGAAATAGCCCAGAGAAGAGGAAGACATCTTGAAGATGTTAGTGATGATGAAATTGAGGAAGAAAAAGTGAATGTGGAACCTGCACCTATGATGGATCAGGGTGAGGAAAGATTCTTGAAGGCTTTGACAAGTCTGAAGTCTACACCACATTTCAATCCTCTTGAGTATGGTGGAAAATTAGATTCTAATGAATTGGTGGATTGGATCACTGAGATGGAAAAGTAGTTTAAGTATGAAAATGTACCTGGGGAAAAGAAAGTGAAAATTGCAAGCACAAAAATTAAAAGTCATGCATCCTTGTGGTGGGAACATCTGCAGCTAGACAAAAAGAGGAAAGGAAAAGACAAAATCAAGGTATGGAATAAAATGGTGAATAAATTGAAAGGAAATTTCTTACCTTGTGATTATCAGATTAACCTAGTTAGGCGAATGAAAAGTTTGAGGCAAAAAGATAGCTCTGTAAAAGAATATACCAAGGAATTCTATAGATTAGATATCAGATCTGAACATGATGAAGATGATGTGGAAATCATTGCTAGATACCTAAATGGCTTGAGAGTTTCCATCCAAGAGGAAATTAGTTGGGTCAAATTAGAGAACATTGAAGAGGCGTATCAATTTGCATTGAAAGCTGAGGAAAAATTGAATAAGAGACATGAGCAAAGACAAAGAGGTAGAGGTGGTAGATTCCCTAGAGGAAGAGGTAGATCTAATGGTGAAAATAGTAGATCTGAACCTGAAAACACAAATATGGATAAAGGCAAGACCGAGTTGAAAGGTGAAAGTTCATCTAGAGGTAGAGGTAGTAACTACCCGAGGTGGTTATAATAGAGAAAGTTTTTGAGGAACTTGTTACAATTATAGAGAAGGAGGACATAGATCATTTGAGTGTACGCATGCAAGTAAGAAGGTTGGTAGCAGTAGAAATGCTTTGGTGCAAGAAGAGTACTGGATGAACTTGAGAAGGAAAATAACTTGATGTTAAGGAGAGAACTTTGGAATGAAGGTAAAAAGGAATATTCGGTAAGGAAAAGTTTGTTCAAGACCAGATGTAAAGTTTTTGATAAAGTTTGGAAGGTAATCATTGATAGTGGTAGCTTGGATAATCTGGCATCTGGGGAAATGGTCACAAAGTTGCACTTGAAAAGGTTGGAACATCCAAAGCCCTATCAGATTTCATGGATCAAAGATGAGCATACACTCTTGGTAAGTGAAAAATGTTATGTGAATTTGAAAATTGGAAAGTACTATGATAAGGTGTTATGTGATATCATGCCTATGGACTATTGTCATATTTTGTTGGGTAGACCTTGGCAATATGATAGACATGCTATATATGATGGGAGATTGCATAAATATACTATTTGGGCTGATGGAAGAAGACAAATCTTGTTACATTTGATGGAAGAACCTATTAGTAATGTTTGGACATCTGTGAAAGTTTGGTTAATGGAAGGAAGAAATTTTGTTAAGGATTTGAAGAAGAATGATGTATGTTTTGTTGTGAGTCCTAACAAACCAAGTAAGAAAATAGAGGATAGTGTCCCTGAGGAGATTGATAAGTTACTCACCGAGTACAGTAAAATTATTTTTGATAATGTACCCAATGGTTTACCACCGAAGAGAAGCATTGATCATTGCATGGATCTAATCCGTGGAGCTAGTTTACACAATAAGGCACCTCATAGGTTGACACCTACCGAGAATCAGGAATTGAACTAACAGATTCAAGAATTGTTGGAGAAATATTTGATCAGAGAAAGTTCAAGTTCTTTTGTAGTACCTACTATATTAGCACCTAAGAAGAATGGAGAATGGTGAATGTGTACTGATTCTAGAGCAATCAATAAGATAACAAAGAAGTATAAGTTTCCTATACCGAGAATGGATGACATAATGGAAAGTTTGACTAGAGAAAAGTATTTTACTAAAATTGATTTGAAAAGTAGATATCATCAAATCAGAATCAAAGAAGGTGATGAATGGAACACTGCTTTCAAAAAGAAAGAAGGTTTGTATGAGTGGTTGGTTATGCCTTTTGGTTTCACTAATGCACCGAGTACTTTTATGAGATTGATGAATGAAGTTTTGAAGAAATTCTTGGGTAAGTTTTTGATCATATATCTTGATGATATTCTGATATTCAGTAAGACCAGAGAATAATATTTTTTGCATGTTACACAAGTTCTGTAGAGATTGAAAGAAGAAAATTTGCTGATAAATCTGAAAAAGTATTCATTCATGAAAGAGGAGATTGTGTATTTGGGATTTGTAATTTCAGCTGATGGTTTGAAAATGGATCCTAAAAAGGTTGAAGCTATTTTGAATTGGCCTACACTTGTGAATGCTAGTGAGGTAAGATCATTTCATGGTTTGGCAAGTTTTTACCGAAAGTTCATTAGGAATGTCAATTCAATTTGTAATGTTATGATTGAGACTATGAGAGGAGACAAAAGAGAATTCAAGTGGACACATGGAGCTGATAAAAGTTTTGAGACTCTGAAGTAGAAGGTTGCTGAATTGCTAGTTTTGGTATTGCCTGATTTCAATAAGGTATTCCAAGTGGAATGTGATGCAAGTGGTAGTGCAATTAGAGCTGTGTTGAGTCAAGAAGGTAAACCTGTTGCTTTCTTTAGTGAAAATTTGAATGATGCAAAAAGGAAATATTTTGTATATGATCAAGAATTCTATGCTATTGTTCAAGCACTAAAGAAATGTAGACATTATTTGATACCAAGTGAATTTGTATTGTATACCGATCATAAGGATTTATAGTATTTGGGTAGTCAGAATAAGTTGAATTAGAGACATATGAAATGGGTTGAGTATTTTCAGAGTTATACATTTGTGATAAAGCATAAGAGTGGAGTCACTAACCGAGTTGCTGATGCATTGAGTAGAAGAAGATCTTTGATGACCGAGATGAAATTTGAAGTTCTAGGCATTGATGACATGAGAGATTCTTATGAATTTGATCCTGATTTTTCTGAGCTGTGGAAAAAGTGCAAAGCACCTATTCAAGATCAATCGACTACTAAATGGAATGAATATTTTATTCAAGAAGGTATGTTGTTTAAAGGTATTCAATTATGTATACTGAAAGGACCAATGAGAACTAATTTGATAAAGGAGAAACATAGTAGTGGTTTGGCTGGACACTTTGGTGTTGATAAGACATTGAATTTTATTAAGGAGAAATACTTTTGGCCACAGTTGTATAAAAATGTTTAGAAATTTGTGAAAAGTTGTGGATTTTGTCAAGTTACAAAAGGAGTGAGTCAAAATATTGGATTGTATACACTGATTTTTGTACTTGAGAAACCTTGGATTGACATCAGTATGTATTTTGTTCTTGGCTTATTGAAGACAGTAAGAGGTAATGATTCTATATTTGTGGTTGTGGATAGATTTCTAAAATGGCACATTTGATACATTGTAGAAAGACATCAGATGCAGTACATGTAGCAGATCTTTTCTTTAAGGAAATTGTCAGATTGCATGGATTACCAAGGAGTATTATCTCTGACCAAGATAGTAAATTTGTTGGATACTTTTGGAAGACCCTTTGGAAGAAGTTTGGCACTGAGTTGAAATATAGTTCTACATTTCACCCACAAACTGATGGACAAAATGAAGTTATGAATAGAATTTTGGGAAATCTTTTGAGATGTTTAGTTGGAGACACACCAAGTAATTGGGATTATGTGGTGGCACAAGTAGAGTTTGCATACAATAATTCAGTGAATAGGAGTATAGGAAAAAAACCTTTTGAGATTGTTAATGGCATACAACCAAGAGGTATATTAGATTTGAGAGACATTGCTGATGAAAGAAAAATAAGTGTTGAAGGAGTAAAATTTGTTGAGTACATGAAGACATTGCATGAAGATGTGAGACACAAGCTAGAAATGAGTAATCATAAATACAAAGGTAGAGCTAATAGATCAAGGAGACATAATACTTTTGATGTTGGTGATGAAGTAATGGTTCATTTGAAGAAAGGTAGATTTCCTATTGGAACATATAGGAAGCTAAAAATGAAGAAGTTTGGACCTTGCAAAATTTTGAGGAAATTTGACAATGGAAATGCATATGAGATTGAGTTACCCGATGACATGGATATATCACCTATTTTCAATATTACTGATTTTTATGAGTATCATGAACTTGATGAAGACATGACAGTACAGACGAATTATCCTAAGAAGCAGACAAAAGAAGTTGAGCAGATTTTGGAGCAAAGAATTAGCAAAAGAACAAGAGGTAAAAAGTATATGTAATATCTAGTAAAGTGGAAGAATAGACTGATTGAAGATAGTTCATGGATTTCACAATCTAAGTTGGATGCAGCTCAGATCATACATGTTCAATGATTTAGAGAATCATTTCAAATAACCCCAGGTGTATTATGCAAGAGCATCTTGGGTCCTTGGAAATCTTGTGTCACCAAAAATATATTAGAGTTTGTTTGTGTTGCTCGGTTCCTTCTTTGACCAAGTTGGTTTTGTGTTGCTTGGTTTCCTTTGATCGCTGGTGTTGGTTGGTTATCTCTCTGGTGCTTGGTTATTTCCCTGGCACTTGATGATGCTTGTCTGGTGCTCGGTTGGCTTTGCTTACCGACAGGTTTCTTTTGAGTTTTTGTTGAGGCTAACTTGTGTATTTAATTTGGGTCATGGATTTAATGTTAGTATCCATCATTGGGAAGTGTGTGGACCTAGATCTGGTCATTCCTTCCATTAATTTTGGATCTAAAGGCCAACTCAATTTGATAGCCTCTTGTATAAATGTAGTTGTTTGGTTATAGTTTAGGAGTCAATTTGAAGAAGAAGAAGAAGAAGATAGAATTTAGAGATATTTGGAAGATCCTCGCATGTTGGAGGACTTCTGTAATTCATTGTAATATCTAGCCAAAATTGGGAAGGCCTTACAGCCCGTCATGTATGAATCTATTTGAAGTAAATATATGAAGATCTTGTGTTTTCTCTCTCCCACTATGTTATTGTTGCTTCTGCATGTTGTTGAGCAAGGTGGATCAGGTTAGAGTGTGCCATTTTTGGCCCCACCTTCTCTACCCATTTGCGTAAGTTTAGGTGTTCTAGGGGCTGAAAACTATCTCTTAATGCCATTCGCTTCACAAAAAAAGTGTTAAATTATTTTGAAGTAAATTCTCCACCTCTATCTGATCTCAAACATTTAATCTTTATTCCAGATTCATTCTCAACTTTTTTCTTAATTACTCTAAACTTATCAAATACCTCAGATGTTTCTTTAAGAAATACAATCCACATCATTCTTGTAAAATCATCAACAAGAATCATAAAATACCTTTCACCATAGAATCCTCTAGTCCTTGTGGGACTGCTCAAGTCTGTATGAATAATTTCCAACTTCTTTATTGTTGTAAACTTCTTGCTAGGAAATGATCTTCTCTTTTGTTTAGCCATAACACATTCCTTACAAATCATGTTAGTAGGTTTCATAATTTTAGGCAAATCTCATAGTGAAAGTGTAGTACTCACTTTCAAAATGTTATTAAAGTTTATATGACAAAATATTTTGTGCCATAACCAACTGTCATCAATCTTAGTAATCAAGCATGTCATCTCAGTAGGATTCAACTAAAATGCATTACCTCTGGTTCTTGATCTAGTTCCAATCAAATTACCATCCTTGTCTTTGATTACACAAGTTTTCTCAGTAAACCAAACTTGATATCCCTTATCAACTAGCTATCCAACACTCAAAAGGTTATGTTTCAATCCATCCACAAAGTAAACATCATTAGTGTTAGTCTTGCTATCAAGAGTAATAGATCCTATTCCTTTTATCAAACAAGGTGCATTGCTTCCAACTCTAACAATTCCTGCATCATAATTGTTAAACTTTATGAATTTATTCATGTCTCCAGTCATATGATGTGAACAACCACTATTTATAATCCAATCAAATTTATTTTCTACTTGAGAAACTAAAGCTTTTTCTTCCTTGACTTCAGTTTTAGAGTTTTCTTCATTTATTGCTACAAATCCTATATCATCATTCTCATTATCACTTTCACTTTGAGATTTCTCCATACTAGCTTCAAATTATTCATCATTAACATAATAAAATTATTTAGATATTCTAGGTTTAAATTTATTTCTATACTTCTTTACTCTCTTAGGGAATTTAGATGCAAAATGACCATATTCTTGACAAGTCCAACATTTAAAATTTTCTTACCATCTGGTTCTCTTTTCACAAACAAGGCAATTCCTTCTTCAATCTTCCTATCTTCTTCATTCCTGGATCTACTGCCACTAGCATAATCTCTTCTTACACTAATGTTTCTTGACAAATTAGGATGAATATTAAGTGCGTTGAATGCTATCTCCATTCTAGGTAGATCTCCTGATTGTCTCAAGTTCATCTATGTTGCTTCTAGTCTTCCAAGAAGGGTTTCTCTAGTGAAATTATCAATACACAACATAACTTGTTCAATCATCTATGTTGTCTGCTTAAATGCAAGAGTCAATTTCCATAGAATTTTCCATATCACTTCATTCTCTATCTTGTTTCCTTCACAGGATTTTAAACTTGCAACAATTTCTGACATTCTACCAATATAGCTTATAACAGATTCATCTTCCATCATTCTTATATCTTCAAATGCACATATCCAATTATGTAATTTGGCATTCTTTGCATGTTCCTCACCTTCAAAAGTAGATTGTAAAGCTAACCAAATTTCATGAGATAGTTTTAGATATTTTACCTAACTGTACTCATTTTTCAGAAGGGCTGACAAGAGTGCTTCTCTAGAAAGTATGTTACACATGAATATATCTCTCTCCTCATTAGTACATTATTCAATTTTGTCTTCATCAATGATAGTCTTCTTCTTCTTTGTGATTAACCAATATCCTGGTCCTAAACAAAGCAAATGTATCTTCATCTTTTCTTGCTAGCTATCAAAGTTTACTCCATCAAACTTAGGGCTTTCTTTCCTAAAATGACTCACCATAGATCTCCTTAAGTTGTTAAACTTTTCCTTCAAGGATTTTCTGCTCTGATACCAATTGTTAGAAAGTAAAGTCCACCAAGATAACTAAGATGGGGGGGGGGTGAATCAATTATCAGATAAATACAAATTTTATCACCTTTAATAGATTTCAACCATGTAAGCAATGTAATCAACAACCATAGAAAGATATACATACACAACAACACAATAGCACAAGATATGTTAACTAGGGAACCTCTTGATCAAAGAGTAAACCTTGGTGGGAATGATGCCCATAAAAGATGCACTAATATCAAAGTTCCTTGTGAGAGGATGGAATCTATTAGGAGCCTTATGAATTAAATTCAGTACATATGAATCTTTTTTAGGAGACTTTGAATCCCAGTTACAAGATTCTAACTCGGTTAGGAGTTATGGAAGATAGAAGGACCCACTGTCCAAACAACTTCAAGGGAAAGATCACTGAACACATTGTCCAACTGATCTTTGTATTACTCATGAGAATAATACCAAAAGATTACTAATCTCAACAAATTATCACTTCTCCTCTAACTATGCCAAACCACACCAAATGCTTCATCAGATCTCAATACCAAATCTTTGTACTTCACATATCCTCTTACAACAAGTATTGCTCAAATCCATAATTCACTTTCACATACTACTAAAAAATATTACATTACAATAAGGAAAATATTCCTTCCTCTATACCACACTCAAATAATTACAAATGAGTCAGCATACCAATTACAAAATAAAATCTTCCACACGTTACATAATATTCCACAATTACATAAAATTGTCACCTTCCAATTAAGATAATTCTTCACTTGTGTGACCTCTAACCTTGTTGTCACATCCACATCACAAATATCATGTCTTCATCATCTGTACAACTTCTCATGCTTAGGTTCTATTGTGATTAGGAGATATCATCTGATAAACTGCTTCTCAGGAACACTGCCTGAATACTGCTTCCACTAAATTACACATAACTATCATGAATAAATGAATTTCCATATGTGCTCTTAACCATGAGCTTAGAAAATATCATAGATTAAGTCCTCAACTCTGCATAGATTGATCTTCAATCTCCCACATGTGCTAATACAAACACTATCTGCTTCTCTGCTAATCTTTAGTAGATCACTATGTTGACATCAATGACAATCACAGTCATGAATGCAACAAAAAATGCTATAGAATGGATGTGAATACTCCCCCATAGGATATATTCAGAATTCATTCCTAACAAAAATTCTATAGAGAATATCAAGCGTCATAAAAAGCAATTACCGAGCATAACAGAGTTGGAGGAAACAAAGAGATTGAATTGAGATTATTGACTAGAGGTATTTTGAGCTTAGCATAGATCTAAAAATATTCAAAATAAGTTGTATTTGAATCAAATTATTACTATAAAATTCTAACCATTGCTACAAATAAATCTCTTAACTGAGTGGGACTTAATAGTATTTATATTTCAATATAACATTCAATGAATAGTGATTGTTTTCTTGTTGACCCCATAGTAAATATTTGGTGAAGGTAGAACTATTAGTGATAAATCCTCTAACTAGGTCATATGTTATAGTGTGTTTTGTAACCTTTAACAAGTTTGGCTCTTAACCAAACTCACTTCAGAAGAGGGAAATTATTTTGGGTTACCACTCCTAGGTGGTTTTTCCCCTAGGATTGATCGGTAAATACACTAGTTAATTTATTGCTATTCGATAAATGAACAAAAAGGCACAGTTGTTATATTACCGAGTTGATTAAATTGTTTGAAAGATTTGTTCTATAGATCAGGGAGTGTTTGGGACTATAGGATAACTCAACTTAACTGATTCACCCCCCTCTCAATTATCTAACAATTGGTATCAAAGCATAGAGTGCTTGAAGGAAAAGTTTGAAGGACTTAAGAAAATGATTACAAGATGTATAAGAGAGGTGCCAAAGCTGAACAAAGACAAATTCTCGACATGGAAAAGAAGAATGAAATTTTATCTATTAGGAATTGGTGAGTCTACAAAATACTACTTGGAAAATGAGTTTATCTTACCCATTGGACCTTTGACTATTGATTAGATGAGAGAAAGACATGAACACAATGCTATGATGATTGAGATTGATTCTTCCTTATCAGATGTTGAATTTGAAGATATTAAGACATGCACAACTACTAAATAGATGTGGGAAAAGCTTGCACTAGTTCATGGAGGAGATGTGAATGTGCTAAGTGCCAAAGCTAAAAGTCTTAGAGGAAAGTTTGATGACATGAAAATGAAAGAAGATGAGAACATATCTTAGTACAGTAACTGAGTCAAGGAGGTTTTGAATGATATCCAAGGAGAAGGTGGAATTATTGATGAAGACACTATGGTAAGTAAAATTCTTAGAACCTTGTTACCCACCTATGCTATGAGTTTTTACAATTGATGAAATGAGAACATCTCCTAGTAATAATGTTACACTTGATAGTCTAATCGGTAGACTAACTACATTTGAGTTGAACAACTTTGACAACAATATTGTTCCTACTATTGAATATGCAATTATGGAATCTTTGAAAATTGGTAAATCAAGAAGAAAACATAAGATAAGAAATGAAAGTGATACTAAAAGTGAAGAGGATGAACTTGACGAACTTGAAGCATTAATGGATAGAAGATTGAAAAAAGGTAAAGGAATGTATAGAGGTAAAGTACCTTTTGTATGCTTTAAATGTAAAGAGATTGGCCATATTGTTGCTAGATGTCCTGACAAGAAAGAAGATGAGAAATCTAATGAAAGGAAGTATGACAGAAGAGATAACTAAGATCACAGAGGAAATAAATGGTATAGAAAGAGAGATAACTGAGATTAAAAAGATAAAGGAAAGAAGGCATGTTACCTTGTTGAAGATGATGATGACACCGACATTGAAACTGATGAAGACATAGAAGTGGTATTTTTGGCTTTAAAAGAAGATTTTGAAGAAGAAGAAAGGTATGTTGAAACAACGCTTATTTATAAAGTTATCAATAATGATACTTGGATAATAGATAGCATGGTTGTACACATCATATGACTGGTGATGAAGAGAAATTTGAATACCTTGAACATTATAATGGTGGATCTATGAAAATGGGAAATGATACACCTTGTCTAATAAAAGGAAAAGGGTATTATTGTTGAACAATAAGATTAGATGTGAGAATGCATATTGGGTGAAAGGACTTAATTATAATATGTTGAGTGTAGCACAAATGAAAAATACAGTTCATCAAGTTGCATTTGAGAAAAGAAAGGTGAAAATATATAATGAGACTAGAAAGTTAGTCGTTACTGGTGAATAATCAAAAGGTAATCTATTATATCTTGACAATGCTGAAGCTTCTTGTTTGTTGGATAAAAATGAAGATGTATGGTTATGGAATAAGAGGTGATGTCATGTGAGTTTTGCAACATTGTTAAGATCAATAAGAAAAGAAAAGTTAGATCATTGCCGAGCATATCCAAACCTGACCATGTTATGTGCAAACAATGTCAAATGGGTAAAATGTCAAAATCTAGTTTTAAGAGCAAACACTTTTCATCTAATGCTATTTTGGAGTTAGTTCATATTGACATGTGTGGTCCTATGAGAACTTAGAGCTATTATGGAGATAGATATTTTATCTTGTTTGTTGATGACTTCTCTAGAATGATGATTGTCATGTTCTTGAAAGAAAAATTTGTAGCTTTCAAAATGTTTAAGTGGTATAAAGAAAAAGTGGAAAAAGAAACTAGTAAAGACTTGAAATGCTTAAGGTTAGATAGAGGTGATGAATTTATTTCTGATGAGTTCACTAATTTTTGTAATACACATGGATTTAAGATATATGTTTCTGCATTGAGGACACCCCAACAAAATGGGATTGTTGAAAGGAGAAATAGATCAATTGTGGATTGTGATAGAACACCGGTGATTAGAAAAGATGTTGCACAAATGTACTGGAGAGAAGCTGTTAGTATTGTTGTATACACATTGAACCAAGTTAAACTAAAGAAAGAATCAAACAAGATGCCTTATGAATTATGGTATGGTTACACACCTAATGTGAGTTATTTTAGAATATTTGGAAGTAGATGTTACATTTTGAAAGATGATAAAAATGGGAAATTTGATTCAAAAGGTGATGAAGGAATATTTATAGGATATTCTACTAAAAGTAAAGCTTATAAATGTTTGAATAAGGCCACTGACAAGATGATTGAAAGTGAAAATGTGAGAATTGATGAATTTACTGAGAATAACGATGAAGAAAGTAAAAAGGAGCTAGAAGACTATGGTAGATTTGTTTACATTGAAGAACCAAAAACTCTACCCAAGAAATAGCCTGGCGTTACTGAGAAATGAGGTAATTTTGCTAAGCATCAATCTTTACAGACTGAGAATTAGAAAACTATTATCGTTGAAGATCATGATCATGCACTAAGTGGACAACACATCAAAGAACAAATAACTAAACCTACACTTGCAAGATACATAAGCAGACATCATGATCCAAAAAATTAGATCATTCAAGATAAAAGAGAAGGAATGATGACATGAAGTAAGTTGAGAAATAACAGATGCTTAGTTTGTGAATTTGAGCCTAAAAGTGTTAGAGATGCATTGGAAAATGATGAATGGATCAAAGCGATGAATGAAGAGATAGAGAAGATACAAAAAAACCATACATGGACATTGTACTGAGCCCAAAACATAAAAATGTGATTGGAACCAAATGGATATTTAGAAATAAATTGAATGAGAATGGACATGTCATTAGGAATAAAGAAAGACTAGTATGCAAAGGGTATACACAAGAAGAAGGTATTGATTATGGTGAGAATTTTGCACCGGTTGCTAGACTTGAAGGAGTAAGTATATTTCTTGCATATGTTTCTTACAAAGGATTTAAAGTTTATTAGATGGATGCTAAATCTACATTTCTGAATGGGATACTTGAAGAAGAGGTAAACATTGAACAACCTGAAGCTTTTGTTCATCCTAATCATAGGAATATGTATGTAAGCTGCACAAAGTATTATATGGATTGAAAAAATACCAAGACATGATATGAAAGACTACATTCCTATGTAATTAGTATTAGATTTTTTAGAACAAGTGACAACAACAATTTTTATTTGAAAGGTGAAATTGATCACAAAATTCTTATTGTAGAAATTTTTGTTGATGATATAATATTTGGAGGACTATGGTTTATGGTACAAGAAAGAAGGAAAATTTGGACTGAAAGTTTACACGGATATGGATTGGGTTAGAAACATTGATGATAGAAAGAGAACTACTAGTAGATCATTCTTTTTGGGAGAAATATTGGTTACTTAGATAATGATGTGATCACAATAGGAAGTTGGTAGTTGTTCTTGCCACTTGGTTAGGATCACTAAGATTCCCAACTACACCAAGTATCCAATGGCTCAATGAATACTTCACAAGGCTCCACCTTGTCACTCCAAGGATTCCTTCAAGGTCCCTCACTCACTCAATGCTTCACTCCAACTCCTAAGAGATCACCTCATTATTTCAAGATCAAACTCTTCATGGTCTATTCTCAAGAAAATTGCTTCTTACCTCCTTAAAAAGTTGATGATTCTTGTAGGGGTGTGGAGGTAGAATAATTATGTGTTTTTGGAACTTCTTGATCCATTTGATCAAGATATGTCACTTGGATTCTTATCAATTTCACCAAAGTCTATGTTTTGGCCTTGTAGCCCTAGAGCCCCAATTAGGCCTCCTTACCTAGATTTATAGGACTTCTACCAAAAGCCTGCCAAAGATCTCACCAAAATAATTATGGATTATTGATACCTAGGTAATTTACTTTGGGATTTTGTGGTTCTTTGGGTCTCAAGACTCCATACAATGCCCTAACCCAAAATGGTGGGTTTGGTGAGGGTTTCGATGGTTTTAAGGCTCTCACTATTCATGGAAAGTTTAGGATGGGTAAATGGATTGGTGAACCCTTCATATCTTCATGTTCATGCTTTCTAGTGCTCTTATTTATCTCCAATGTCTTGGATTTGTGTTGGCAAGCCACCCCTACAAGTAAATAATCTTTTACACTACCTTATCCCTAGTCAGGTAATGTCAGTGCTCACCTAGGGAAAGGCCTTAAATTTGGCCATCTTACTTTCCAAGCCTCCAAAAATACTATGTACATTTTACATTGGCTCCTCTACCATGCCCTAACTGGACATGATGAACACATGATAGGGTCTCATGGGGGATCCATGTTTCTAACCAGAACTATTTACAAGCTAGAGAACTAGCAAATATAAAACAATTAAACTAAGCTTAATAAAACACCTAAACAATACTCATAATGATGTAGAATAGAACATAAACACACAAAATATGTTTCTCCTTCCTTGGTAAATCAAAACAAGTACAATGGATGCTATTGTGCCATCAAGATAACATATTGTGTGCTTATAAAAAATAACCATGAATTCAAAAACACTAACCAATAGTTGTCAAAAGTGCCAACCTTGAGATTTGTCCCTAACATGGCTTAAATATCATTTAGGTTTGAGATTTAGGCTTTTTAGGACCCTAGGTGACCTAAAAACAAGCTTGGTCCTTTTAGGAAAGAAGTTGTCATGCAACTTTTGCAAAGTTACAAAAGTTGTCATGACAACTTTTTAGCAACTTTTGCTAACTTGATCTCTACCACACACAAACCTCAAATAAACCTATACTAGGCTTATAAATCCATACTAAAGTCATTTGGGATCATTTAAGATAAAAAAACATCATTTTATTCAATTTCCCATACATGTACCCCTTCTAGAAATTTAAGGACTAAGTCAAGTCCTAAGGGTAGCTTAGCTCTTTGGCCTTTTTATACTACCCAAGCCCTACATTATCCCTCTCTAATAACCTCATAACACACTTAGGTATACTTAGGACCTATTATTTACCTATGGTCTAGCTAGGACCTATACAAGCCAAAATTTGAGAAGGACCCTCTAGTCAAGGTCCTAGTGCTCTTGCACCATTCTCCCACAAACAAAGAAATCAAGTCCCATTGATGGGGACTAAGTTAGGGCTAATTCCTAACCTCTGAAACTCTAACTTTGAGACCCATGTAGCCTCTATGTCTTCCTTTCCATGTCATTTGATAAGGTATTCAAGATAAGTTTTGTACCTAGTCTTCTTGATGACCCAGGAGCTCAAGACCTTCTCTTCTTGTAGGCTAGGTGTAATAGGTAACTATATACCTTCTAAGTCCTTGGTAAATTCATCTTTTCCTTCATTTACAATAGGGATGGGTCCCTTATAAAGGATTAGATCTGCAATGTTGAAAATTGGTGAGATACCTAAGTCTGATGGCAAGTCCACCTTGTAAGAATTGGACCCATGCTTCGATAGGATGGCACATGGGCCAATAATTTTCATCTTCAACTTATGTGGAACTCTGTTATGCAATCTAGCTTTATTGATATGTATCATGATAAGATCCCCCACTTTTAAATGAAGTTATCTTCTCCTTTCATCTACCTTGTTCTTGGTCCTAGTGACATTGTCTTAGAGAGTTTGTTTGATTGTATCATGGACTTCCTTCATGGACTAAGAAAAGTCCTCTACATAACCAGTTATTGTTGTTGTGTCTCCAATTTCCCTCAATTCAAGAATTCCTCTTGGGTGTATGCCATAGAATATCTCAAATGGTCTCTTATCGGTGGTCCTATTGATGGTATCATTGTAGACATACCCAGTTTGTACAATTACCTGATCCCTTGACTAACCATACTCTTTGGTTAAGATTTTTAGAAGATTCCCCAAGATTTTTTTGACTACCTCAGTCTGCCCATCCATTTGGGGGTGGTATGCAAACCCAAAAGAAAAGTTAGTGCCAAGTTTATGCCATAAGGTTTTCCAAAAATGACTCATGAATTTAGAGTCTCTATCAAACACTATACTTAGTGGTAGTCCATGGATCCTTACCACTTCTCTATAGAACAAGTTGGCTATATGGAAAGTATCATGGGTAGTCTTGCATGGCACAAAATGATCTATCTTTTTAAATCTATCTACAATCACATGCATGTTGTCAAGTCCTTTCTTGGTCTTAGGTAATCCTACTATAAAGTCCATGTCGAGGCATTCCAAGGGTTTATTGGGGATTGGAAGGGTTTGATACAACCCTGCATTGGATGAAGTGCCCTTGGCCTATTGAAAAATGATGCAAGTCTCCACATATATTTTTATGTCTTGATTCATCCTAGGACAATAACAAAACCTTTGGACCAACTCTAATATATGAACTCCAAAATATCCTCCTAATGACCCATTATGCTTCTCTTGAATGAGGTTATCCCTCATGGATCCTCTAGGCACACATATTTTCCCTCCCCTAAAGAACATACCTTCTTGGATGAGGTAATCAACATATTCACTATGGAAATGGTTTTGTAAATCCTTACATACCTTATAAGGTTCTGAGAATTCTTCATCTTCTAGGTACAAATCATTAAAACTATCTATGCCTATGCTTCTTAGTTGAACTTACTGGACTGTCAAGAGTCTCCTACTTAAGGCATCTGTCACTTTATTTTTCTAACCCTTCTTGTGCTATATGGTGAAGGTATAGGTCTGAATGTACTCAACCCACTTCATGTTCTTGTGACTTAACTTATCTTTAGATTTAAGGAAACTTAGAGCTTGGTTATGAGTGTAGACCACAAATTCCCTAGGAAGGAGGTAATGCCTCCACTTCCTTAAGGCTTGGACCAAATCATACAACTCCAAATCATAATATGAGTACTTCTTCTTACCCTTAATCAACTTTTCACTATGGAAGGCCACTGGTTGATTTTCTTGGCTTAGGAATGCCCCTATAGAAATATTACTAGCATCACACTAAACTGTGAATAAATTCTCAAAACTAGGTAACACCAAGATTGGTTGGGTTGCATTCCTTTTCTTCAAGGTCTCAAAACCTTTCTTAGCTTGTTCACTCCATTTAAATTTAGCCTTCATGCCCCCTTTGATGGTGTCAAGAACCAGTGCACAAATTTCACTAAACTATCTAATAAACTTCCTATCGAATTGGGCCAATCCATGGAAGCTTCTTAGTTTAATAGAATATTTGGGAGTAGGCCACTGTAAAATTAACTCCACTTTACCCATGTCCATATTCAAGTTACCTTGTGAGTTCACAAAGCCTAAGTATACCATGAACTCACACTTATCAAGATTAATAGTAAGCTTCTCCTCATGCAACTTTTGTAGAACCTCTTTCAAATGCATCAAATGATCCTCTTTGTATTTTCTAAAGATGAGGATGTCATCTAGGTAAACCACCAACCATTTACCAATGAAGTCTTTCAACACTTCATTCATCAATCTCATAAAGGTAATAGGGGCATTGGACAACCCAAAGGGCATAACTATCCACTCATATAGGCTTTCAATGGTTTTAAAAGTGGGATTCCACTCATCCCCCTCCTTAAGTTTGATTTGGTGGTATCCACTTTTGAGGTCAATCTTGGTAAAGTACTTGGCCCCTCCTAAGAAATCAATCAAGTCCTTAGTCCTAGGGATAGGAAACCAATAGCTTATGGTAATCCTATTGATGGCCCTAGAGTCGGTGCATAATCTCCAAGTTCCTCCTTTTTGGGGTGCTAGGATAGTGGGGATAGTACAAGGGCTAATGCTCTTTCTTATAAGGCCTTGATCAAGGAGCTCTAGAATTTTCTTGGCTATTTCCTCATTTTGTTGAGGGCTCATTTTATATGCAGATTTACTAGGTAGGGAGGTTCCTAGGATAAATTCAATTTAGTGACTTATGGCTCTTTTAGGAGGTAAGGTATTTGTCTTTCAATCACTTACTATGTCCTTTTATTTCTCAAGTAACCCTTGAACTTCTTGAGGTATTTCTTGCTTCTTCCTTGTTTCTTCCTCTTTAGGATTCAATACTAAGGCATACCCCACTCCTTCACCTTCTTCCAAGGTGTTTAGGAATTATTTCTCTCCTACCAACAACACATTGGGACCCACTGATTTGACTTCTCCATCCTCTAGAAGGGACTGAATCTTGAAAGTGATTCCATCCTTTTTGAATGCATAGGAGTTCTTGGATCCATCATAGATTTCTTGCCTATCAAATTGCCATGGTCTCCCTAGTAGGAGATCCATTGGTAACACATCACATAGTACTATGTCCTTGTACCTTATAATGGTGAACTCTAACCAAGCTTTCTCATTCACCAAGACATGCTGACCTTTATTTATCTATGTGACTCTATAAGGACTGGTATGAGGTATACTTTGGAGGTTTAACTTTCTTACTGGCTCATGAGAAACTATATTGTCAGTAGACCCGGAGTCAATAATGGTCTTGCACAACTTTCCCAATATTTTTCACTTTATTCTAAATAGAGATCTCCTTTGATTGGATTCCTCCTTAATTGGCTCTTTAATCAATGTTCTCCTTATCATAAGGTTATCCCTCACTTCTGAATCTAGGGATACTTCTACTAGCTTACTACTTGAAGACTCCTCTTCAAGGTAATTGACTCTTTTCTCCCCTCCTTGTGAAGTGGATCCTTTCTTAGGGAACCTATAGGTTGGATGTCCATATTGATGGAAATGGTAAAATTTCATGGTGGAGAAGTAAGACCCTCTCCCTTGTCCTCTTGATCTTCCTCTAGAGTTAACATTTGTTTCTCTACCTTGGTTATTGTAGCCTCATCTACTTAGAGGCTTCTCCTTATTTCTCAGTGATTTTGGACTCACCTTTGGCTCTTGAATATGGTGTTCTTATACCATAGCCTCCTCTATGACTTATATTGCCTCTACCCCTACCTCTTCCTTGGCTGCTTGTATCCTGCCTCTTCTTGAGCTTCTCCTCAACTTTAAGTGCCAATTGGTAGCACCGATGGACAATCTTGGGGCTTAACAAACTTAGTTCCTCTTGGATATTTCATCTAAGACCATTGAGGTAACTAGGCACTTTTAGGCTCTCCTCTTCCATCACATGGTATCTAAGACATAATTTTTAGATCTCTTTAGTGTAAACACTAACCTCTAGGTCCTTTTGTCTCTAATTGTATCTATTTTTATGCAATTGTACTTCATAATCATCAGGTAGATATGCTTCCTTGATCTTGGCCACCATAAATTTCCAATTTTCTATGGGGTTCTTTCCTTCCTTCACCCTCTCATCCTACACAAACTTCCACCAAGTAAGAGAAGCCCCTCTCATCCTTTATTTGGCCACCCTAACTCTCTGAGCTTCACTAATTCCCTCACCTAAAAAATAATTCTCCATACCTTCTATCCATTCCATAACCAATTCATCTTCCATCTTGCCACTAAATAGTGGTACCCCTTCTAGTGACTTGTCACTCATATCCTTGAGTTCTCTCAAGAAGGGTTCTTCAACTAGAACAAGGTCAAGATCAATGAATTTGTCCTCCTCTACTACCTCTTTACCCTTTCCTTCATCTTCTTTTAGTTTTTCATTCATCAGTTCAACTTTCTCTTCTGCCTCCCTTAGCTTATCTCTCAAAGCTACCATTTCCTCTCAGAGTATCCTATTCTCCTCCTTTTGTTCTATCACTTCCCTATCCAATTAAGAATTGGTCACCATGGTGGTCTCTCCCACTGACTCTAACATAAACTAATGCCCAAATCTTATATTTCTCTAATACCAATCTGATGTGATCACAATAAGAAGTTGGTAGTTGTTCTTACCACTTGGTTAGGATCACTAAGATTCCCAACTCCACCAAGTCTCCAATGGCTCAATGAAGACTTCACAAGGATCCACCTTGTCACTCCAAGTACTACTTAAAGGTCCCTCACTCCCTCTATGCTTCACTCCAACTCCTAAGGGATCACCTCATTGTTTCAAGATCAAACTCTTCATGGTCTCTTCTAAGGAAAATTGCTTCTTACCTCCTTAAAAAGTTTATGATTCTTGCAGGGGTGTGGAGGTAGACCAATTATGTGTTTTTGGAACTTCTTGATCCATTTGATCAAGGTCTATCACTTGGATTCTTACCAATTTCACCAAAGGCTTTGTTTTGTCCTTGTAGCCCTAGAGTCCCGATTAGGCCTCCTTACCCAAATTTATAGAAATTCTATTAAAATCCTCAAAAAGATCTCACCAATCTAATTATGGATTATGTATACCTAGGGCATGTCCTTAGGGATTTTGTGGGTCTTCGAGTCTCAAGCCTCTGTACAATGCCCTAACCCAAAATGGAGGGTTTGGTGAGGATTTTAATGGTTTTAAGGCTCTCACTATTCATGGAAAGTTTAGGATAGGTAAATGGAATAGTGAACCCTTAAGATCTTCATGTCCTTGTTGTCTAGTTCTCTTCTTGATCTCCAATGTCTTAGAGTTTTGCTGACAAGACACCCCTACAAGTAAACAATCTTTTACACGACCTTGTCCCTAGCTGGGAAATGCTAGTGATAGCATAAGGAAAGGCCTTAAAATTGGCCATCTTGCTTATTAGGCCTCCAAAAATAGTATGTACATTGTACATTGGATCCTTTATCATTCCCCAACTGGTCATGATGAACATACGATAGGGTCTCATGGGGATCCATGTTTCTAACCAGAACTATTTACATACTAGAGAAGTGGCAAACACAAAACAATTAAACTAAGCTTAATAAAACACCTAAAAAACACTCCTAATGATGTAGAATGGAAACTAAAGACACAAAAGAGATTTCTCCTTTTTCAAAAATAAAAATAAGTACAATGGATTCTACTGTGACATCAAGATAACAAATTGTGTCCTTATAACAAACAACAATGAATTCAAAAACACTAACCAATATTTCTCAAAAGTGTAAACCTCAGGATTTGGGCCTAGCATGGCTTAAATAGAATTTAGGTTCAAGATTTAGGGTGTTTAGGACCCTAGGTGGCCTAAAAACAAGGTCAGTCCTTTTAGGACAAACATTGTCATGCAACTTTTGCAAAGTTGTAAAAGTTGTCATGACAACTTTTTAGCAACTTTTGCTAATTTTCTCTCTACCACACACAAACCTCAAATCAACCCATACTAAGATCAAACAACCCTAATAAAGTCATTTGGGATCATTTAAGATCAAAACACATCATTTTATTCAATTTTCCATACCTGTACCCCTTCTAGCAATTTGAGGACTAAGTCAAGTCCTAAGGGTAACTTAGCTCTTTGGCCTTTTTATACTACCTAAACCCTAGGTTATCCCTATCTACTAACCTCCTAACACACTTAGGTCTACTTAGGACCTATTATTTACCTCTGGTTTGACTAGGATTAGTACAAGCCAAGATTTGAGAAGGACCCTCTAGCCAAGGTCCTAGTGCTCCTGCATCATTCTCCCCTAAAAAAATAAATCAAGCCCCATTGATGGGGACTGAGTCAGGGCTAATGCCTAACCTCTACAACTCTAACTCTGAGACCCATGTAGCCTCTCTATCTTCCTTTCCATGCCACTTAACAAGGTATTCAAGGTAAGTTTTGTGCCTAGTTTTCTTGATGACCTGGGAGCTCAAAACCTTCTTTTCTTGTAGGTCGGGTGTAATAGGTAACTGCATACCTTCTAAGTCCTTGGTAAATTCATCTTTTCCTTCATCTCCAACAAGGATGGGTCCCTTATAAAGGATTAGATCTGCAATGTTGAAAATTGGTGAGATGCCTAAATCTAATGGAAACTTCACCTTGTAACCATTGGACCCATACTTAGCTTGGATAGCACGTGGGCCAATCCTTTTCATTTGCAACTTATGTGGAAATCCCTTCTACAATCTGGCTTTATTGAGATGTATCATGACAAGATCCACCACTTTTAAATGAAGCCCTCTTCTCCTTTCATCTACCTTGTCCTTGGTCCTTGTGACATTGTCTTGGAGAGTTTTTTAATGGTATCATGGACTTCCTTCATGGACTAAGAAAAGTCCTCTACATAACCACTTCTTTTTTCTTTGTCTCCAAGTTCCCTCAATTCAAGAATTCCTCTTGGGTGTATGACATAAACTATATCAAATGGGCTCTTTTCGGTGGTCCTATTGATGGTATCATTGTAGGCATACTTAGTTTGTGTAATTACCTAATCCCATGACTGACCATACTCTTTGGTTAAGCTTCTTAGAAGATTCCCAAGCTTCTATTGAGTAACTCATTCTACCCATCCATTTGGGGGTGGTATGAAAACCCAAAAGACAAGTTAGCGCCAAGTTTATGCCATAAGGTTTTCCAAAAATGACTCATGAAGTTAGAGTCTCTATTAGATACTATACTTAGTGGTAATCCATGGATCCTTATGATTTCTCTAAAGAACTAGTTGGCTACATGGAAAGCATCATGGGTGGTATTGCATAGCACAAAGTGAGACATCTTTCTAAATGTGTCTATAATCATATAGATGTTGTCAAGTCCTTTCTTGGTCTTAGGCAATCCTACTACAAAGTCCATTTTGAGGCATTCCCAAGGTCTATTGGGGATTGGAAGGGGTTGATACTATATTGTGATCACTGACTTAGTGATTTTATACTTTGATAATAGAAGTGAAATTAATATTTCTAAGAATCCAGTGAATCATGCAAAGACAAAGCATATTTCTATTAAGTATCACTACCTAAGGGAACAATTTCAAGAAAAGAATGTAAGATTGGAGTATGTTAAATCACAAGTGCAACTTGTTGATATATTTACTAAACCCTTACCTAAGGACACATTTGAATACTTAAGGAGAAGACTAGGGGTCCATCCCATGTCTATCAGTCACTAAGATGATTAGGAGGTTGCATAAACCTATACTTATCAAAATATCTAATGATGTTGATGCATAATATTCACACTTTGGGATTCCTAAGGCTATGAAAACTGAAAGATGAAAGACAAACATAAATTTAATATCAGTACATGCAAGGTACAAGATCTAAACCAAATAATAGAGATATTGATTTGGCTATTTAAGAGTTGATTATTTTATTTTTGGCATTGTCGTCAAAGGGAGAGAAATTACATGAAATATTCAAGTTAAATATGTACAGAGAGAGAGAGACTACATGAAGTAAGAGAGAGAGAATAATAGAGAAATATTACTTAGAAAAGAAGCTAACTGAAAGGGAGAGTATTGATGTTGTGTAGTGATTAAACATATTAAATAAATAAGCTAGGGAGATCTTACCGAGTTGTAGAATAGATGTTTGGTATTCTATGGATAATTTCATATTGTGTTTCCATCAATGCCAAAGGGAGATATTGATAAACTACAACTGATTGAATATCTCAAAGGAGAGTTTGAGAACTATTCAAAAGATAGTGATTGATGATCATCGAGCTACTAAGGTATATGTGACACGTTAAATCATTTAATGTATTATCATTGATGTCAAATAACTTTGAATGTACTTATCATGATGGTTACAAACAACTTAAGAAGGAAATAATGGTGAAGGAATCAGATATCTACATGAAGATGAGATGGATGAGGAAGATATGGATATGGTATTCATTGGGTAACTTATTGATGAGTCTATGACATTATGTTAGTGATTTGATTGTATTACATGATTTTCTTATGGATTGAAGATCAAGATTGAACAAGTTTATGTGGTTGGTAAATGAAGATTTAAGTATACACCGAGTTGGAATAGTGTGCATCGACAAAGTGTAGTGTATACTGAGTACAGTGTTAATGGAGATAGTTATCATTGATGCATTGTAGTATTGACCAAGTGAAATAAATAAATAGAGCTTACGAATACCGACTAAAGATGATGAGTTGGACAATTTTTTATGACTTCAATGTAAAAGATAATGTTTGTTATGATGATCAAATGGCTGACAAAATTCAAGGATGATTGGATGAAGGAGAATGAAATTTTTTATTGACACAATTGTTGAGGAAGGTTAAAGAGGAAAAATCTACAGATGGAGCTAAAATAGTTTATTATGTCTATAAAAGAAGATAGGAGATTCATATTGAATTCTAGAATGTGCGTGGAAGATTGCATTCATGCAAAGCTGGTCAAACAGGTTGAAGATAGAATTGAGCAATTCTGCATAGAACACCGTGTTGGTGCTCAAAAATGTTGGACCATTTTGAGGCCAACTAACAGGCACAAAAAAGTGCCTTTGTAATTCTGACTCAATTGAGCCAAGGCTAGTAGGCCTAAATTCACCAATGCCCTATGCTGCAAAAATGCATGCATATACAAAATAATAACTCCTTCCAAAGGGGTAAACAATCCTTGGAGGAAAAACTATAATCTCCTAATAGTTAAATTGCTTGAAATCTAAACTAAAGCTTAAAATTATTACTAAAACCTAATTTAATGCTTTGTAAAGAGAGATTATCAGATTAAATATGTAAACAATAGAAAGAACCAATTAACAATTACAAATGAAATGAGATAAGTGCGTGATGCCAAATTGGGAAAAGAGTCAATTACATTCAATCATACGTATAGTCAAAGATGGTTTTAAGGGAACTCACTCCTATAAAGTGAGACCATCACCCAACAGGCTTCCACTGAATCACAAATTCAAAATAATTTATACAATTAGTCCTATCGATTTTAACCCAAATTAAGAGGCTGAAAGGAACAACTATAGGTTCACAGACCTTGCAATTATTGTTTGAATTGTACAAATTAACCTTAAACAAATGAATCAAGGAAAAGAACATAGTAGGATACCCTAATTCATAGAGTAATCTGAAAAACTAATTGAAAATAAAAAAACTGTATAACCTTAGAAAGCACACAACTTATCTAACATTTGCACTTGCAAAATTGAAAATTAGGTCCAAATTCGTAGTCCAAGAGATTTTTCCCAATTGTTTGTCGTGATGATGATGCTGATTGATTACAAATTTTTTGAATATAAATATAATCTTCAATGTTTCTCTATGAAAAGACATGCCCCTTCACAGGACCTAATCCCAGCAACTAACCCAATAAATACACAATAAACCATAATAATGGTTTTTAGGGAAATATTTCCCGTTCAAAAATTTGATTTGTTATGATCTTAGGTATTTGTGCATAATAATCTAACGTTTAGTTCCTGCACAAAAAACACCCGACATTAGATAGTCCTTTAATAAAACCTAAAATCAAAATCATTATATTCATAATATATTAGGCTTCCATAAAGACCACTATCATTTATTTATTAATTAATAATTAATTGAAATAAATTCATGCCATACTTTATAAATGTATTTGATAAATAAAGTGGAGTATAAATAAAAATTAAATATTAATCATAAGTTGCCCACATTAATTATCAAAACATAAGAAATTTCATTAATAAGATAATACTTAAAACATTAAATAAAAATATGACATTATGTTTAGAATTTTACTTTTATTTTCAAAATAAAACATAATGCATTTATATTTATTTTTAAAATATATCTATTCATAAACATAATGCAATGTAAATTACAACATAGAAATATTTTAAAAGCATTAGGGTAAAAAGTTTTATAATCCACCCTAAAAGGGGGCATTTACCCTAAATTCACAATAATATTCAAATAATTTCACATAGGGTAAGTATAAATTTAATAACAACCCTAATGTTATAAATACTTTTAATGTAAAACCATCTAATAGAACAAATTTAAGGTTTTTAGAAATAAGATATTTTCAAAACACAAACCCTAATATACATATATTAAAATGAAGGTGAGAAATCAATTAATTATTATTTACAAATAAATTGCAACAATAATGTATAATCACTTAAGCCCTTTTACCCTACAAGTTAAAATTTTAAAATTAAAAATAAAATTACAACAAGGTAAAATTATATGACAAAAATTAATATAAAAAATATTTCACAACCCTAATACATAGTAATCTTTATCAACATTATTTATCTTATCATATTTTTCACTGTAGGGTTTTTAGGAGTAAATTATAAATTAAAATTAAAAACAATAATATTGGTAAAACAATAATTTCACGAAATATAAAATTGCTATGACACACAATACTAAAAAACAATATACTCATTCTCTTAATAATTTATTTCAAAAAAGGAAATAAAATTATCTTTAATTAATACCTTTATTTATACATACATTCTCAAGGAATAGCGTAGGTCAATCGGTAAGGGTATAGTCAGGTAGTTAGGTAGGAAAAAGGATGGGTTGAGAGGTCGAGTGTTCAACTCCCTCTCCCCATTCTTTTTTCCTAAAATCAAGAAAATGAATAATATATAAGAAAATAATATTTCATCATTGATTTGAAAAGTAATTAAAGAAAGGATTACTCCCTCTGTAAGAAGTTGTATTGACTTCTCACCTGCACATGGAAAAGTAAATAAATTACTTTCTCCTCCTAATCCTCTCAAAGAAAATAAATAGACTAACTAGTTAGGGGGTAGGAGGGTAGGTAGGTAGGAAAAAAGGTTGGCTTGAGAGGTCGAGGGTTCAACTCCCTCTTGCCACCTTTTTCACTTAATTACTTTATTTATTATTTTTTAGAATAATTATTTATTTCAAAATGAATATGCATTAAATTAATTGAAATAAAATAATTAACAACCTAATACATGAAAATAGAATAATGACAAATATATTCCTTTTTATCATTTTAATTTCTTAACATAGGGAAATTATATAAAACTGAAATTGAAAATCATACTTACCTGATGTTTTTTGTGTATTTAGGTGTCAACATTGGCTCTTATTGGGGATGTGCATTCATGCCTGGATGCAGCGAGATCCCAGTTATCTCTGGAAAAGAAGACCATAGTGAGAAAAGAAACATGAGGCTTAAATAAAATAAAACAAAAACAATAACATACAAGCTAGAGAATACTTCCTGTTTTAAGAGAAAAATGGCTTCAAATACTGACTGTGAGTTGGGAACTCCTGAATAACTTCATCAGTATCCTGTAAATAGTATGAATTCTCACCTGCCTTTGAAATGACCATGGAAGGTCCTAGCCATAATGCCTCAAACTTACCATGCTTTCTTTTATCTTGGTCTTTTGCATTCCATTTCAGTACCCAATCACCTTCTTTAAAAGGCCTGTCTGATGCTTTCTTGTCATGAAGGGTCTTAATTTGTCATTGTTGATAAAGATTCATTTCTTGTACTATTCTTCTCATCTCATCTAGCTTTGATAACTGGCTCAACCTATCTTCCATAAAATTTACATCCACAAGCTCTTCTTCCTGGATGAACCTATAAACTGGCAGGAGATTGTTTAATGGTAACCTTGCTTGTTTTCCATAACCAACTCATAAGGAGAAAAACCTATCGATCTTTTCACTATTACTCTATCTACCCATAAAGCTAGATTTAGCTTTGAGTCCCATGCATTTTTATTATTGCTCAACATTCTTCTGATAATTTTTAGTATATTCTTATTGCTTGATTCTGCTTGACCATTCCCTTGCGGATGATACGAAGATGAGTATGATAGGTTGATGCCATATTTTTCACAAAGTTCTAAAAATTCCTTAGATCTAAAACATGTCATTGTCACAAAGAATCTTGTAAGGTACTCCAAATCTAGTAAGTATGTTGTCTGTCAAAAACTTGATGACCACCTTGCTTGTAGCTTGTCTTGTAGGTATAGCTTCAACCCATTTTGTAAAGTAGTCTGTCGCAACCAATATCCACCTGTGCCCTCCACTCGATGCATCTACAATTTCCCCAATAAAGTCTATTCCCCACATTTTGAAAGGTTCCTCAGTTTGTAAAGGGATAAGGGGTAAAGCACCATTGTATTTTAGTTTCCTGGAGAACTTCTGACAAGATTCACACTTTTTAACATATTCATAACAATCTTTGAAAACATGTGGCCAATAATACCCAGCTTTCAATATCTTATGAGTTGTTGTCTTAGCTGAGAAGTGACCGCCGCATACCCCATCATGTAACTCTTTAATAACCAACTTAGCTTGATATGTGTCTAAACAAAATAGGAGGATAACATCATTATTTTTCCAATATAGGTCTCCTTGAATCAGTACATATCTTGACACTTGTAACTTTATAGTTCTTTTCTAATTGTCACTTAGTCCTTCTTGACACTTCATATGCTTTAAGAAGTAGACTATATCAGTGTACCATGGACACTGTTCGATGCTCATTTCTGCACTTTCCAAATCTACTTGGTTTAGTTGGTTTGCATCCAAATTTGTCTCTGCCATGAGTTTAGCCAATCCTTGTCCTCTAATTAACTTAGTGATCTGAATCTCAATATGAAATTCCTAAATCTGATTAATCCATCAACATCTTTTACCTGTGACTTTTGATTGCCTCAATATATCCTTAGTTGTTGCATTAGGTACATACGCCACAATCTTGGCTCTAACCAGATAGGGTTTGAATGATTTCACTGATTTAACTAATGCGTAAGCTTGCTTTTCATGTATATCATAATTTAGCTTAGAAGATTGTAATGTTTTACTGAAGAAAGCTATTGGTTTCTCATATCCTTCATCATGTTTCTATAGTAGAACTGTTGTGATGGTGTGGAAAGAAGAAAAGGAGAACAACTGAAATGGTTTGGAGAAATCAAGAGATTTCAAAACTGGGGCTTCTTTGATTTCTTTCTTTAATGATAGAAAATGCTTCTAAGGCCTCATTTGTCCAATTTAGAACTACATCCTTCTTTAACATCTTTGCAATAGGTTTTATAATTTCTAAAAAATTTGGGATGAACCTTCTCACAAAGTTGATTTGTCCAAAGAAAGATTGAATCCCCTTAACATTTTTAGGAATCTGAACCTTATCAATAGCCTCAATCCTTTTTGGGTCTATTCTAACTCCTTCCCTAGAAACAATGTGACCCAGAAGTTTACCCTTGGTTACTCCAAAATGACATTTCTTTGGGTTTAAGGATACTCCATTTTCAAGGGCTCTTTTGAAAATTTTCTCTAAATGCTTGCAATGGTCTTCTACCTTCTTGGAATAAGCTATGATGTCATCCTGATATATTACCATTATAATATCAATGAAATCCCCAAAAGCCACATCCATGGCTCTCTAAAAAGTAGCTTTGGCATTTGTAAGTCCAAATGGCATTCTTGCATAAACATATGTACCCTATGGTGTAGTGAACATTGTTTTGTACTGCTCTTCTTCTTTAACCTTCACCTAATTGTACCCGGAGAACCCATCCATCATGGATAACAATTCATTCCCTGTAACCTTCTGTAATAATGCCTCCATATTTGGTAATGCATAGTTGTCCTTTAATGAAGATATGTTTAGGTTTCTGAAATCCACACAAAGCCTGATATCTCCATTTTTCTTCCTAACAGGTACCAAGTTTGAAACCCAACTAGAATGTCTAATTGGTTTGATGATATCGACATCCCTCATCTTAATGAGTTCCTCCTTCATCTTAGGAGCCAAAGTCAGATTGATCGGTCTTTGCCTTTGTCTAAAGGGCTTTGCATCAGGTCTTAAGGGTATCTCATGTTGGAACAAGTCTTCTCTATAAGCCTTAAGATCATCATAGGACAAAGAAAATACATGTCTATAGTTTCTTAATAAATTAACAATATCAGCTCTGATTTTAGGTGTTAACTTTTTACCAATGAGAACCTCTTTAGGAGTATGTTCATTTCCTAAATTTATCTTTTCTACTTCCTCTATAGTAGTATTTTCCATTTTAACCCTACTATTAGAATCCTTATTATCAAACATTCTCTCTAATGCAACAAGGCCCTTAGGAATTTTATTAGTTTTAAGTTGAATTACATCTTTTCCAAATAAAGTATCCTTTTCATCTATTGTTTCAACATAAGCATTTTAAATCAATAGACTGATATTGATACCTTTCTTCACATGCAAGGAACTTTATGATGTCTCTATCATCCTCAAAGATTTGCCAGTTATGAATGTTATCAAGTATTATTGGTCTTGATTTGATCTCTACCTGTGCAATGTCCTCGCATGGAATATCTTTATGCTTAACTGCTAGGTTATCCATGAAATCAACAAGAATATTTTCAGATCTATCTATCCATGTTATTGAAAAAGCATCAAAACATTCTATAGAGTCCCAAACTTCATTCTTGTACCTTTTTAGGGTATGATTCTTAGTAACAAACTTATCCCTAATCTGAGACAACCAATTCAGAATCACCATAAATAGAAAGAATTTTGATACCATGCTTACCTGCTATTTTTAGACCTAATAGGAGTGCTTCATATTCTCTAGTATTGTTAGTACATTCAAAAGCTAACAAAAAAGAATATTTAAAGGATTTCCCATTTGGGGATATGAAGACTACACCTGCTCCATTAGCACTTTTGCTACATGATCCATCAAAAAATATTTTCCAAATTAAATCACTATTTTCCTTAGCACATATTTAAATAGGACTAGTATTTTCAATGAGATTTTTATGAATGCTTACCTGGCAATTCTCCATGTCGGTATGGAAAAAGTGTGTAACCTGACTTGGATCAATATCTTCAATGATGTAAGTAGATCTTGGTTCCCTGTCGATCCTTATAATCCTATCATTCACTGGGATAGAAGCTTAAGATAGATCTAATTGAACATTTCCACCTACTAAATTGGACCACTGTCTAGATAATAAAATTCCATAACTAGGTGGTACTTCTACAATAGTAATATAAATTTTATGGGACTTTTCAGGACAAGAAGGAAACTTAAATTCAATATTTTTCATTATTCCAATAACTGGAACCAATCTATTATCCATAGCATAGCATTTCCCATAAGTAGTATCCACATTCATTCCTAATTCCTTCATTACCCCATGAGGCATAATATTAACCACTACTCTAGAGTCTAACATACAATTTTTAACTAATTTATTGTTTATCAACAAAGATAGAAAGAAGGGATCTACTTTAGTAGCATCTTCATTAACAGAAGTTCCTAGGTAAATAACTGGTAATTCTTCATTATCCTTTTGTTCCTTTGAATCTTTTTTAACAACATCATTTATTATCTTGATCATTTCATTCCTGCAATTAGTTAATTTAACTATTTCCATTAGAGGGATAGAAAGTTTTACTTGAGATAATGCTTGAGACATGAATGAGGTAGACTTTGAAATTTGCTTACCATTGTCTTGCTTATCCACGGGTTTGCTTATCTTTGATGTCTAATCAACTTTCCTTTTAGGGACATCTGTCTTTACCTTCTTTATCTTGGCATTCTTGTTTGAAACTTTGTACATCCCTATTGTTTGCCCATTGCCTGAGTTTACATTCTTGTTCCTTAGGCAATAGTTTTTGAGAACCCATTCCATCACTGCCACATTGTATGCTTCTCTTTCCTCTTTTGTTGTCCTTCTAATATTCAGACTCTCATCACTATCTGAAAAGACTTGTTGTTCCTATTGATAACCTAACTTCCTATAACTTTCATCTGGCATGTATTCTCCGTCTAAATCATCACTATCTCCTGACCAAAAGGGTGTAGATGAAAGAGCATTTATCACAGGCCTCTCTTCACATCCCTAGTGTTCTTCCTCCAGAATCTTCTGTGCTATAAGGCATTGCTCCTGGGGGTGAGGCATCTTGCAAATGTTGCACCAAAGTTCATCCCCTATAAAATGATTATTCTTCTTAAGAGGGTTTGGAGTGTCTATCTATCTTTTTAAAGGATTTCCATCTTTCCATTCTGTATGATAAGGCATTTCCTACAACCTGTATCTGTCATTCTTGTTGAAGTTTCTGTCATTCTTTCCTTCTTGAAAATGACTTTTATTTGATTGCAAATTTTTTTATCAAATTCATTAGTTCATCCATCTTATCATTTTCTTCATTCTTCTTCAGGACTGTAGGATTGAATAGCCTGGGATCATTTCTCTTATCCACTCTCCTTGTAGCTATCCTATTGTTTTCGATAGTTAATGCAATTTTCAAAGCTTTCTATAATGTTGTCGGGTTATGAGACCTTATCTCATAATTCATTTTGACATCAAAGACTATCAAATAAAAAGTTATTAAAAAGGAATCCACAGGGCGAATCTCTTTCAGAATCTTATTCAACACCTTGTTAAATCTTTTATTGAATTCTTTTACTATCTCATTTGTATTTTTCCTTATACTGGTTAATTCATGAGATGCAAAAGATGGATCTCTGTGATCCCCAAACTCTTCAATAAATTGATCAACAAAGCTTTTCCAATAGGTAATAGATCCATCAGGAAAATTTCTATACCATTCGTCTGCACTATCCTTAAGTGAATGCACAAACATTTTCATACACACATCTTCATATGTTATATCAAATTCATAAACAAGGTTTTTAACATTTATAACATGTTGTTCTACTAATTGTAGCTAGTCACCGATAAATTTAGGAACAACAACTTTTAACTTATTAGGTATTGGGTCAGGAGAGCATATAATATTAGAAAAATCTAATGGTTTATATCTCTCATTTATTTCTTGAAATCTGATATCAATTTGATTTCTATTTTGATTATTATTCTCTAAGTGTTGATTTTGGCACACAGGATTACCTCTCTGGTGTTGATTTTCCTGGTGACTATGCTGACCTGTGTGAGGTTGCTGAGCCATATTCATTGGATTTTGTACCCATCCTTCATGTTGTTGACATTGTTGCTGTCCTAGATTTGCACACTGTTGATTCATGCCCATACCATATTGTTGTGCATAATTTTGATTTCCATTTGGATAAACTGAACCTTGCATTTGTTGTGGATGATACTGTTGTGTAGGATTTTCTCCAGGTCGTATATTAATATGATAATTTTCTCCTCTTCCCTCTGTGTAATTTCCACATTGCTGCAAGCCTTCAATGCTTATATCATCAGTATAGGTATCAAAGTATTGTGTACCACCCTGGCTTTGTGCATAGTTTCCTGGATATGTATATTCTCTGGCATTCCCAGCATAGTTATATTTTCTATCATCTTTATTTTCTCTCATATTAATGTTTCTGTTATATAAATAGTCACTTCATGGTAAATGAATATCTTTATTACCTTTTACATCTTCAAAGTTAGTGTGAATATCTTTATTACCATATTCATTTTCCCTGTGCTCAAACTGGTAAATATTATTTGGCATATATTTACCTTCAGTTTTTACATGTTCACTATGTTTTCCCCAATCACACTACGCATTATTATCATTTGTTTGATTATTTCTTTTAAAGTATTCATCTTCACCCTATGTGAATCTATGTAGTTCATCTGGCTGCCTATCAAAACAATTTTTATATTGTTTATTTTGAATACTTACATATCCCTCCTTCTACGCAAGTGGAAGAAATTTATCTGGCTACTCATATAAAGTCCTATCTCTTTCCCTCTTTTCATGCACATGAGACCCAAAATGATGCATTTGTTTTTGGTAATCTATATTATTATTATAGTGATTATTATTATTTCCTAGCGTAATATTTGTTGGGTAATTATTTGCATGCCATGCAATGTGATTCAAATCATACCAATCCCCATGCTCATGGTACATGCCTTGAAGTTTTTTGTAGACCCTGGCACGCTGGTCATCAAAATTTGTATTATTATAATTTGCACGAACCTTCTTTTCACCACGCTCACCCTTTGTTTGCGCAGGTTGGTAGACTTCATTATGTTGCGTGTGATGCACACCACCACCCAGACTATGAATATTATGGTATTTTGTGAGTTGCATATTGTGCTAGGAATGACCATATGTATCATGATCTTTCCAATCACATATATTTTTCCCTCCTATCTCACATGCCAAGGTCCTATCCTATTGTGCATGGTATAGTTGTGTAGGCTGACTTCTTTGGTTAATACTACTGAGCTTTTCACTTTGATCTCTTACGCCATGCATGTACAAATCTGGACAATGTGCGTGTAATTCTTGATTGCGTAAGTTAAGCATGTATTCATCTCCTCTTTTGTCACGTGTTACAACATCAACCTGCTGCACATTATTTATTTGGGGCTGCCTCATGCCTTGTGAATGTTCATTTCCACATTTTGCTCCAATGTTCACATGCCAACCACTTGTGGAATTATCTGGTTGGTTATAACATTTATTACTATATTGCTGATTTTGAGTATTCACATACTCCTCTTACGTGAATTTGTGAGTCTCATCTGGATGCTCACATGGGTTTCCATGAAGAATATGGCTTTGATGATATATATTATTATTTTTTTGATGATGCATACTTTGATGTCGCGCGTGAACCCCAGCATGCTGATGGTACAGCTCATCATCTTCATTTTGGTTATGAAAACCATCATTCTTGCAAATGCCTTTGTTACCTTGAGCATTATTATTGTAATTTACGCTAGTATTCCTTTTACAATAATTACCTTCCACCTATGCAGGTTGGTTGATTTTGTCATATTATGAATTACTATTCTCTTGCTTGTTAGGCTATGCTGCTAACAGTTCCTGTGATGGGTGGGATAATGGCTATCATTGTGCATATCATAATCTCAAAGGTCATATACATATTTCTGGTCACTTACTCCTTCATTATGCTAATTCCATGTATTAAAAGGCTTCTCTCCATCTAGCTATAATTGAAAGCCGTCTTCACACAAGTCTCCACATTTTCCCGGCATCTTATCTGAATTATGAATATTATCACTCCATTCATATAGCTGCAAGTACATTTTATATCTCGGTTGAAATATACTGCTATGCATATTATTATTTTGTAAACTTAACTTATGTATATGTTCTTGAGCAGGTTTACCGTGAATGTCTCGCGGGTGCACATCTAGATGTTTTACATTTCCCTTATTTTGTAAATTATACATAGGATAACTTCCCATGCTATTTTGTAGATAATTTTCACATTTTCCTCTATTATTAACGTGCGGGTTAAGTTTTTCTTCATTTGCCTGTGAATGGAACAAATAAAGATTATCTTGCCGAGGCACAATATTAAAATGATTTTTCATTTTATCAAAGTTTTCTTGTCTTGTTTCTCCATATTGGGCGTGAGCATTTTGAGGATGATTATCACCATTTATTTCACTGTCATAATCATGTTTTCTTCTATCACTCCCTTTTTTCCAATAACCTTCATCATGGTTATTGTTTCCCATTCCAAATTCTGTAGATTCTTCATATTGCCACAAATGGTTTTGGTTCATCAAACTAAAACCTTTTTTGTGATTCCAATTATCTGAATCACTATTCTGTCATTGCCCAATTAAACTTGTTCCCTGATTTGTATCAAACAATGGATTATTATAGTTATTTAAAATATGTCCAGCATCCTTTTTATGTGGGGGAGTGTACTTTAATGTTCTGATATTTTGATTTATTTCCCCTTCATTAACCTTTTCTCCTTCATTTAGTTGCTTTGATCCTTTTATACTCTCTGGAGGAGTAACAATGTCATCTCTCTACAATCCAAAACATTCTAAAATATCAATTGGATGTTTTCTAAAATTCTTTGTGAATCTTTTCTTATCATGAATATGTTTGGCAAATTGTCGAATTGATTGTTGCATTTGGATATCAACTTCGTCATCCTCTTCATCATTTTAGTAATTGCACTGATTGACATTTGAATGAAAAGGATTTATATTATTTTCCTCATTGCTCTAACTACTCCCACTATGATGAGGATCTTTGTTCTCATATGGTTCATCCAGGGATTGTTTAGAACCAATATGTGATATCTCCATATCAGGATTTTTGAGTTTCCTTGGCCAATTCTTGAAATCTAATTTAATATGGTTGTATGTTTCTTTATGCAAAGATCTTCTTCCCCGCATTAGTTTTATCACACTTCACTCAAAATTGATTGTAGAGTCATCACCACACTATCGTGCATAATATATAACTGTTCTGAGTCCTTTATCCCAGTAGAGTCTCTGTAATAGTAACCAAATATTCTAAAACTGTCCTTTACTGATAGCGTCCCCAGCAGAGTTGCCAATTTGTTGGTGCTCAAAAATGTTGGACCATTTTGAGGCCAACTAATAGGCACAAACAAGTGCCTCTACAATTTTGACTCAATTGAGCCAAGGCTGGTAGGCCTGAATTCACCAATGTCGTATGCTACAAAAATGCATGCACAGACAAAACAATAATTCCTTCCAAAGGGGTAAATAATCCTTGGAGGAAAAACTATAATCTCCTAATAGTTAAATTGCTTGAAATCTAAACTAAAGCTTAAAAGTATTACTAAAACCTAATTGAATGCTTTGTAAAGAGAGATTATTAGATTAAATATGTAAACTACAGAAAGAACCAAATAATGATTACAAATGAAATGAGATCAGTGCCTGGTGCCAAATCAGGAAAAGAGTCAGTTACATTCAATTATACATATAGTCAGAGATGGTTTTAAGGGAACTCACTCCTATAAAGCAAGACCATCACCCTACAGGCTTCTGTTGAATCACAAATTAAAATAATTTATACAATTAGTCCTATCGATTTTAACCCGAATCAAGAGGCCGAAAGGAACAACAACAGGTTCTCAGACCTTGCAATTACTGTTCAAATTGTACAAATTAACCTTAAACAAATGAATCAAGGAAAAGAACACAACAGGATACCCTAGTTCACAAAGTAATCTGAAAAATTAATTGAAAATAAAAAAATGTATAACCTTAGAAATCATAAACAACTTATCTGACATTTGCACTTGCAAAATTGAAAATTAGGTCCAAATCTGTAGTCCAGGAGATTTTCCCAATTGTTTGTCATGATGATGATGCCGATTGATTACAAATATTTTGAATATAAATATAATCTTCAATGGTTCTCTATGAAAAGACATGCCCCTTCACAGGACCTAATCCCGGCAACTAATTCAATAGATACAAAATAAACCATAATAATGGTTTTTAGGGAAATATTTCCCGTTCAAAAATTTGATTTGTTATGATCTTAGGTATTTGTGCATAATAATCCAACGTTTAGTTCCTGCACAAAAAACACCCAACATTAGATAATCCTTTAATAAAACCTAAAATCAAAATCATTATATTCATAATATATTGGGCTTTCATAAAGACCACTATCATTTATTTATTAATTAATAATTAATTGAAATAAATTCATGCCATACTTTATAAATGTATTTGATAAATAAAGTGGAGTATAAATAAAAATTAAATATTAATCATAAGTTGCCCACATTAATTATCAAAACACAAGAAATTTCATTAATAAGATAATACTTAAAACTTTAAATAAAAATATGACATTATGTTTAGAATTTTACTTTTATTTTCAAAATAAAACATAATGCATTTATATTTATTTTTAAAATATATCTATTCATAAACATAATGCAATGTAAATTACAACATAGAAATATTTTAAAAGCATTAGGGGAAAAAGTTTTATAATCCACCCTAAAAAGGGGGCATTTACCCTAAATTCACAATAATATTCAAATAACTTCACATAGGGTAAGTATAAATTTAATAACAACCCTAACGTTATAAATACTTTTAATGTAAAACCATCTAATAGAACAAATTTAAGGTTTTTAGAAATAAGATATTTTCAAAACACAAACCCTAATATACATATATTAAAATGAAGGTGAGAAATCAATTAATTATTATTTACAAATAAATTGCAATAGTAATGTATAATCACTTAAGCCCTTTTACCCTACAAGTTAAAATTAAAAATAAAATTACAACAAGGTAAAATTATATGACAAAAATTAATATCAAAAATATTTCACAACCCTAATACATAGTAATCTTTATCAACATTATTTACCTTATCATATTTTTCACTTTAGGGTTTTTAAGATTAAATTATAAATTAAAATTAAAAACAATCATATTGGTAAAATAATAATTTCAAGAAATATAAAATGTCTATGACACACATACTAAAAAATAATATACTCATTCTCTTAATAATTTATTTCAAAAAAGGAAATAAAATTAGGTCAATCGGTAAGGGTAGAGTCAGGTAGTTAGGTAGGAAAAAGGATGGGTCGAGAGGTCGAGTGTTCAACTCCCTCTCCCTATTCTTTTTTCCTAAAATCGAGAAAATGATTAATATATAGGAAAATAATATTTTATCATTGATTTGAAACGTAATTTAGGGAAGGATTACTCCCTGTGTAAGAAGTTGTATTGACTTCTCACCTGCACATGGAAAAGTAAATAAATTAGTTTCTCCTCCTAATCCTCTCAAAGAAAATAAATAGACTAACTGGTTAGGGGGTAGTAGGGTAGGTAGGTAGGAAAAAAGGTTGGCTTGAGAGGTTGAGGGTTCAACTCCCTCTTGCCACCTTTTTCACTTAATTACTTTATTTATTATTTTTTAGAATAACTATTTATTTCAAAAAGAATATGCATTAAATTAATTGAAATAAAATAATTAACAACCTAATACATGAAAATAGAATAATGAAAAACATATATGTCTTTTTATCATTTTAATTTCTTAACATAGGGAAATTATATAAAACTGAAATTGAAAATCATACTTCCCTGATGTTTTTTGCATATTTAGAACATGAATTTTTAGGTGTCAACACACTGAGCGTGAGAGAAATAAATTATCGAGTAGAATAGAGTTGGAGGAAACAAAGAGATTGAATTGAGATTATTGACCAAAGTTATTTTGAGCTTAGCATAGATCTAAAAATTTGCAAAACAAGTTGTATTTTAATCAAATCGTTACTGTAACATTCTTTCCATTGCTACATATAAATCTCTTAATCGAGTGGGACTTAACAGTCTTTATATTTCAATATGACATTTAATGAATGTTGATTTTTTTTTGTTGACCCCATAGTGAATTTTTGGTCAAGGGAGAATTGTTAGTGATAAATCCTCTAACTAGGTCACACCTTACAGTGTGTTTTGTAACCTTTACAAGGTTGGCTCTTAACCGAGCTCACTTCAGAAGAGTGAAATTATTTTTGGTTACTGGTCCCATGTGCTTTTTCCCCTAACAGGTTTCCAAGTTAAAAATAAAAGTGTTATATGTGTATGGATGTGGTGAATTTTTATTTTACTTTACACATTACTATAACTGGATTGATCGGTAAATACACTAGTTAATTTACTGTTATTTGGTAGATGAACAAAAAGGCACAGTTAATATATTACTGAGTTTATTAAATTATTTGAAATATTTGTTTTATACATTAGGGAGTGTTTGGGACTATAGGATAACTGGACTCAAGTGATTCACCCCCCTCTCAATTATCTAGCACAACAAGATCGAGCAAAATGTAACATCAATACTTGCATGGATGTGTATATCGACCTTGATTTGAGCATCAAAAATTAACTTACATTTATAAACTATTTCAATTTTTAATCTAGAGTGGACCGTAGTTGGATAGAAGGCTTACACATCAGTCCCAAAGATATTTGTAGCAAAAGTTGAGCAAGCTATTTCACTTCCCCTTTTGATGCATTAGGAAAAAGTGTTGCAGAAGCTTGGATCCAAAAATTGTAAACCTATTTGTCACTTAGCCTATGTTGGAAGAAGAAGATACCAAATTTGTAAATTGTCCATTTGAGTATATCCCATGAGTGATGAAATCATAAAATAATCACCCAAGGATTTTGCCCAATTCTATAAGATAAACTATTTTTCTCTCAAAATTACAATGTTTTTTTAGAATTTATATAAAATCCTTGGACATTTAAGTATTTTTACAGAATTATCACCAAATATTTTAATATAGTAAGTTGGCATTACAAGAACTAGTAAGACTCAACCAATGTGCAACCAAGATAAGTACGAATTCTTAAGATTTACCCTTGGTTCAAACAAACCGCTAAGGATGTTTTTGACCCAGAGCTGATACAAAGACTCCAAAATGACTAAAGAAGCATCTACCAAGAATAAATTCCCCCTTCTTTACTACATAACTCAGAATTTCATCAGTGCATTTGAAAACAATTATATTGGAACTCATGACAACTTTCATAAGCATCACAATAAGACCATTTTTTGGTAACAACACTAGTTTGAGTATCTACCCTTTCTTTCACAAGACACTTTTCATGGATTTCAAAGGGAAAAAAGATCTTCCATTTCCCATAAGACATAACCTACTCTTGTGTGTGTGAAAATTGTACATGTTTATGGACACAACACTTCAGTAAAACATTATTGGTTAATAATAATAAAATATGCAATAAGGACAAATATCATTAACCAGGTGATTTACTACCTTCTAGTAGATGTGAGTATGGTATTCTTAGAAATTGATCGAGAATCAGTGATAGTGCAACACCTAAATTAAGGATTTGAATGACAAAAGCTATGAAAATGGATGCAGGTTTAATCTATATTTTTGGATTTTTCTATGCAATAATGATAAAAAACTATATAAAAATGATCTAAAACTTTGAAAGATGAATTGAAATCTAATCTAGAAATGCTATGAATGCTATGAAATGAAAACAATGGTTAGAAAGAATCTCAAAAATTTGCACAATCTCCAATTCACCAGATTGCACGTGTAAGGATTCTCCAAATTCAAGGTCGTTTGTAAAGGACTGAGGTTTGTTTATATAGAAATCTAGGGTTTTGAAAACTCATGGAAAGCCAAAAATCTCTCCCTAATCAGCTGAGATTGATTGTTGATTTATCAGGAAATTAGAAATAGTTATCTCACAAAATCATGCAAAATCAACTTTTTGACTCGAATTAGAAGTTCAGATCACTCCAATTTTCTTTTCAACTCACAATCACATGTTGAGTTTAAAAAGTTAACAAATTGAATTTAATAGCTGATTTTGAGTTTAACTGCTTTTCTGATTTGTGCATAGATAATTATGAATTTATTTAATTTTCCATGTGTTTTATTCTCAACTTAACTTATTTTTTAATAAAAATAATTGATTTATGGGTTAATCAATTATTTAATCAAACTTTATTCAAAATTATATTATTAATTTGACAATTTTATTTAATCAATTAAATAAATATTCAATCAATTATTTTTAGAGATTTAATTTATTTGTCAAATAAAAATAATATTGATTAGGAATAAATTCAATTAAATCTAATTAAAATTAAGTGGCCAAATTAAGTTTATTAATTAAATATTTAACATATTCAATTAATTAACTTTAGGATAAATAAAATAATATCATTTATCACCAAATAATATTTAATTAGAAATAATTAGGATAGATAAGGAATATTTAAGAATATTCCCTGATCTAGAATTAAGATAAGATCAATTAGGGTTTCGATTATTTGATGTGCAGATGTGCCTTAGGTTAGGACTTTAAAGTCGATTTTGATCGATTTGTTGATGTAGGAGGTCAATGGTTCTGAAGCCCATTTTTGGGGTATTACATTTTACCCCTCTTTGAATTACTATGTGAAGTGTAGTGGTTCAAAGATTAATTTATTTTGATGAGATCTGGACTTAGTTATGTGCTAGAGAAACTAATCCTGAAAGATTAACCAATTCTGAGATAGAAACTGATTGGAAGATTTGAAGATGTTGATCTACGTCCTGATTGACCAAAAATTGAGATGATGTCAACAATAGCAACAATGAACTGGTGATTACGAAGAAGTGATAGAACACTTGATTCTGAACCTATGATTATGAGGAAGTGACTATCCTCACTCCAGACCTGATTTTCCAAAGGAATCGAAAGGATGCCAAACCTGAACCCTTCAATTCACTACTACATTTGGGGCTCAATTTTGATGGAAACTTATGACAGATAGTTTTTTTGTATGAATTTGGGGTTTTTTTTTTAATAATCCTCGATGGTGTCAGAATTCTGATGGGTTTTAAATAGACCATCAGAATTTTGACAGTTTCAGGGTATACATGAAAAAAAAGTGAAACGGCCAAATCATTTTTATTTTAATTTCTCGTGAAGAGAGTTTTAGAGCAAGACAAAGAGATTGACGAAGACCATTTTTATTTTGATTGCAACTCGCGAAGAGAGTTTTAGGAGTGAGACGAAGTGATTGACGAGGACCCTTGATATATTTTGAGGTATGTGATTATGGAGCCCCCAAAACTCCGCATTGCAATTATCCATACTCTTAATGCTTTGGCTTCCCCTTTTCTACCATTATTTTGGCCTTCTCCTCCCAGCTGCGTTAGGTCTGTTTCTTTCAATGTGACAGGTGAGAACAAGTAAACTATTGCTTTCATCCCAATGAATGCGGTAGTTTACTTGTTCTCACCTGTCACATTGAAATAATGATATAATTTAGGCACTGAGCACCTAAATTAGGGCATGCTTATGAAATTTTTTGATTAACTAAATGGTAAAAGAAAAAAAAGGATTTCATTCTTTCATTATATGTAAAGTTTACTTGTTCTTGCTTGTCACATTGAAAGAAAGAAATAATTTATGTGCTGAGTGCCTAAATTAGGGCATGCTTATCAAAAGTTATATATTCAGCTAGTGACAGTTCCTCAAAAGATTCTAATCATTGAATATATTTTCTATTTCAAAAGAAAACATCATGTTTTCAAAATTATCTTGTTCTTTTCATAATAGCTTTGGACTTTTCAACATGGAAATTATACTCTTTGATGGTGTGGTGTTGATGAAACTAGTTTTCCTTGAAGATAATACATAAAGAAAAAGAGATCATCGTGTACACTTCTTAGGAGTTAGATATTTGTTGATAGTTAAGAAGTACATTACCTAGCTTCCATATGAATTGTGTTTTTTCATCATAAGCATAAGTGCATGTTGTCACAATTGGTGAAATACAATAGACATTATTTTGTCTTGTTTAATCATTACAAGTTGTAGTAAGATGCAACAACATATGCATATTGGATAAATTGTGTGTCTGTATTTGCATACAATAAAGTCAACATGTGTTTTGCAAATGCATTTATCCATATATTAGCTGGATATATTTTTAGCATTACAATTTTTCATGACAATGTTGATTGTAGCATTGCAATATAATTTTCTTCATCTAATTTGAATTCATTAAAGAAATAGTCGAATGTATCTTCTATTGTGTATTTTTTGGTTCTGAATTGTTTGAAGAAGTCTCTTTCATTGTCTTTCATTGTAGAATTTGGATTTGGCAAGGGCTCTAATATTTTCATTCTTCTTATTGGAGGCAATAGAAAACTAAATCAATAACTAAAAGTTTTTTTTATTTTTTATAGGTTTTTGTATTATGATAAGTTTGTATTTTGATAAGATTTGCATCAAGCAATGAAGAATCACATGTGATGCATTTGTCCACAAAATTTTCAATTTCAATGTTCATGCACTTTCTAGAGATAGGTGCATCTTTTATCCATAACATAAAATGTACATGTTCATTTCCTCGATTCTGAAATTTTGCGACAAAAAAATAGCCTAAGAGTTGATCATTTTTTAGCATCATTATTCAAAATCCATTGACCCTATAGTAGAAGTAGCGACTACAAAGTAATGGTTTTTTTTATAATTTCAAATTATAAGTCTCTATCCTCTATTTTATAAAAATACTTGACTTCTTGGGCCTATTAGATATACATAATAAGGCCTTGCATAATGGCTCCCAAAAATGTTCTTCACTTGTCAATGTTACAAAAAAAGTTGGAGGTTCCTATTGTCTTATCATTACAAATATGTTATTTTTTGTGTTCTCTAAATAATCTAGAGATATGCAAATACTTCTCAGAGATCTAAAGCCCAATGAACATCTTAGTATTTTATCCAGATTTACATAGGAACGTGCACATCCTTAACAACTAGCTTTCTACCTTTTAACTCAACTTTTCTTATGCAAATCCATGCAAGCAAAGGTATTTGTTGAATAATGGTTTTAATTGCTTTAAAGAAAACATTTGTTATCTGCATTGAAAATTCATTATTTTTATGTATGAGCTCCCCTTTTTTTGGTATGATAATTTCTTTGTAACATCAATTAGCCGAGGAGATCCATAGAATAGAGTTTAGAATTTTGTCTCTTCTAAATAAGTGTCTTGAAAAATACCTAGAGGCTTAAAGCCTTTCGATGGAAAAATTCCAATATTTTTTGTATCAAAATCTTTGATTATATTTGATTCATTAAACCAATAAATAAGTGATTTGTTTATTAGCTCTTCATCATGTTCAAACATGTCATCATCTATGTATGTTTTTTATTCAATATTTGCATGTATCTTTTTTTTGTTCTTTAGAAGAAGAGTTTCCTAATCCTTATTTATGGAGACAATTTCAGAACCAATTGGTGATTGATTCACCATCCATACAACGTGGTAAGACTATTTGGATCATAAAAATACCATGCCCTTCAGAACAAACTCCCACTGTTGTACTGTACCTAGCAAATTCACTAGGTTACCTTCACTGTCCTGTGAAGATCAGTCAAATATGCACTTGTTCCTGCATTTAATAAGTTAAAGGGTTATCATACATGTTAGATTTATTCATCCCATGAATCATGGGCCCTTAGAGTTCATGGGATGATTTCATCTTCAAAGAAAACTCAGACTGTTACCAAAAAAACCTATTAATCCAGACTGTGAATCAATGCCAGGCATGTAAGCTCTTCAAATAGGATATATTTTAAGTAGTAGAGATTGATAATGGATAAAAAAAAACTCCTAATGCATCTCTAACACTTCTACAAAGATCTCATACAAATGAAATACAAATTCAACACCAATATTGCAAACAAATGTAACTTTCTTTATTATTCTTTGTCCAACCCGTACACACCAGGTCTATCATACCCATACTAAGGGTTTTGATTACAAATAGGAATCATAATCCCAACTTCCCCAACCTCTCCCAATTGGTTAGAGGGATTAGTTGAGTGTTTAGATGTCAAAATCCTAACTTCCCTCCTAAATGGCTACTAGCCATTGTATTTTAAATATTTGAAAAATTAAACTATGAAAATGCTTTAAAAACCTTATTAATAGGAATTTTAAGAACTCCAAAGGTTTCCAAACACCTAGGAGACTTAATTTCTTCATTCCTATAATTCTAACTACCCTAAGACACCCTTGGACACTAATGGTCCATATTACATCCAAATGACCCTTAAAAATTTATAATTGAAGTCCATACATTTGAATGCCATTTCATGGCATTAAAACATTATAGGTGCCAACACATGATAATTAATGTAATTTACATCTTTTAGAATCCCTTTGACCTCATTTTCCCTTTGATCCTCATTAGGTGTCTTGAATGTCTCTATATTTTTCTTCTTGATCCTTGGTTCCCCTACACCATACTCCCTACCAGCAATGAAACTCTTTTCCCAAGAGTTACTGGTCTTGAATGACTTCCAATATGTAGGGGTGAAGTAATTCCCCAATGTAATCTCCCTTCTCCTAGAAGACCCTGCATTCAAACACAATTTGTTAAAAGAAAATCAAGGGAAAATGAAGTCCTAGTAGGGGACATTACAAAAAAATCAAGCTCCAAACCACAACCAAGAAAAACAAAATAGATCAAATGAAGAGATTTCAGAAGTGTCACCCTCACTAGGATAGTGGAAATGGGAGAAATATAGTGAAAGTTGTAACTTTAAGACATACTACTATATGCATCCTTCTATATTTTGGTTATGTATAGCACCTATATGTATCCTTTTGTATTTTGGTGATGTATAGCTTTGACTATATATGTTATTTTTGTATAGGACAACTGTATATGACGTATTTTGTATAACCTTCAAATATATGCTACAGTTTGGGACAATGACCTAAGGGTCTTTGGATGTAACTCTTCCTCTTGTACTTCATTTATATTATATTTAATACAAAAAAAATAAGAGATGGAAAAGGATTCTCTTGTTCCTTTGCTAGGATTAGAAAATGGAGCAGTGCTTTGAGGAAATAATAGCACACACATGTTAGAGCTACATCACTTAGAAGTTTAATTTTGAAAATAAAAATCTAGCTCATTCCTTGAATATGGAAGAGATGCAAAATGTTCTCAGGCTTTTATGTACGTATTGCTACTCATAAGGCCTACTTTAGCAATGGTAGCCACTGGACAAGACAAACACAAAGAGCCAACACAATTGGACTAGATTATATACAGAATGTTGTGTCGAACATAGATAAATCTTTTCATGGCATAGAGAACTTCAAAAAAAAGAACCAACCATTCATTGTCAAACTAACTATAACTAGCAAGAACATTGCTAAAATAGAGATTGAAGACCAATTGCCTTAAATTTTTTTATATAAGATTACAGAGCTAAGGTGAGGGTCTTGGATTTAAGAATGCTGCCAATGAAATCATGCATTGGGATGAGTCAAGCATTCCTAAGGAATCTGATCTCATAGTGGAAGACCAACAATTATTTCGATCAATGTTCACTTTCATAAATCATCTAATCCTATCAGATGGACTCTCATCCTTATCATGCTCCATTGATTGGGATTTGGTGGAGTGGTTTAAACATATAATTGCCCTTTTTCCAAACAAATTGTTAAATAAGGAATAAATAAAATCCACGTTAACCCACCCCTCCCTTCTTAATTTATACTCCCATACATAAATATGCCTCTTTTAACATCAAAAGGTAAATTCTCATTCACATATTATTGTCCCTCATAATCAAGATATATCATCTGACCATGGCCAATACCCAATACAATAAAGATATGTTTTTATGTGGAGATTAATTCTCTATCTTAAGAAAGAGGTTCAATATTTGTCAACTTGTTAAAAAGTTTTTAGGAACTTTGATTCACCCCCTCTCAGAGTTCATTCACTTCCAACATCTATCCCATTAAAAGAATGAAAGCTTTTTGTTTAAATAGCTTCCATCATACTTGATTTCATAAATTACAAATTATAATCAAACATGAGGTGCTTTATTCTACTCTCCCTATCTTCCTCAATTGTAGTGATGTTTTTATGATAATATCTTTAGGGATAAAAGTCCACTCCTTTTGTGGATGTTGACCTCCACTTAAGGTCTTTATAGACATATATGTATTTAATGATAATATTGAAACCGATTAGGATACATGTCTGTAGCTTAGATGTGATTTCCCCCATGAATGGAAATCCTTGTTTTGCTGGTGTGATTATTTATAAATGCTAAATTGGATAGTTTAGTCTGAATTTCCCAAGGAAAGGGATTGGTCCACATGATATTGTTCTCAGGACCAGATCTCTAAATATATAAAATTATTATCAGTGATGGTCTCACACCTACATCACCTTGGTTGCACACTAACATGCTCTCAGCTTCATTCTTGTAGGCCTTGGCTTATTTTCTTCAAAGGATAGTTATCTCTCACCTCACACTCATCTATCTCAATTTTTTTAAAGCATATCAATAGTGCTTAATCTTTATGTAATATTGTTTATTATTTTCTTAATTTATTGATCATATCTCTATCTTGGTTGAATTTTGTAGGACATTCAACACAAAATTAAAGCATCAAACCAGACTTGATCAAGTTATAGGTGGAACATGCACTCAAATAGTAAGTAATGTAGAACAACAAAATAAATAATCTGTCGTGTCTACATTTTGTTATTTTCTGAGATTACATCCATGTTCTATATTCACAGAATGGTTAAAAATTGAAATTTACAATTCGATAAAAGTACTAACAGATGTTGTTCCCTGTACCCTCAATAAGCAACTTGCCTCCATTTATGGTCTCAAGTTGCCTCCATTTGTTGTTCCCTACACCCTCAAAAAGCATTAGATAGGCATATTTGTCATTTTAAGATCAAAGATAAAGGCCCCCTTTTTTATGCACGCACACACACACACACAACATATACAACATGTACAAACTTCACCATGAAGATTTGCCTAAGCACTATTGGGACCTTACCTTGCAACAAATGTATTATTGTGAAAATCATCACAAGTCCATTTGTTGTTGGGTCTAGCTCCCAGTAGTGCTTGGTCAAATTTGATGTACTTCTGATATATTTTGTGTATAATATATATGATATTTTATTTTGATTTACAAACTACTATATTATTTGAATTTCCTTCTTTCTTTCCATAATAGAAAAGAGTTTGAGGTGGAAGACTACAATAACATAAGTGTTTCAATTTGGTATACTATACTAAAACATCATTTCATAACTAACTTTTCAATTTCTATATATAATTAGGTTATAGATAATCTAAGTGAAGAAGGATCATGCCAAACAATCCAAGTGAAGCACATAATGGGGATACAATCAATAGATTGTGGTCTAACTTGAAAAGAAAAAGTGATGGAAAATGTTATTGTCCTTGCAATATTTGTAAGGGCTTAAACACTAGAAGATTTCTAATCAAAATAGCTAAGAGATATTGTAGGGATAGTGGTCACATTGAAGGGGGATTTGATTATCATCAATTGGTAAGTTTTTCATTATATTTATTTAACAATTAATATATATATATATATATATATATATATATATATATATATATATATATATATATATATATATATATATATATATATATATATATATATATATATATATATATATATATATGAAATACACTTGATGATGAGATCATTATCATGGTTTATTTGTGTTCATCATTTTTATATAGGTCGACCTCCCCAGGGGAGTACATGATATGGACCATGGAGGTGCGAATATGGAGAATATGGCTTTGGAAGTGGAGGATCATGGAGGTGCGAATATTGAAGCTAAAGATTATGATCCCATGGAAGATGGCGATCATGCACTTGATAACACATTTAAAGATGATGGTACTAATACATTGATCCATGACACATTTGGTACTGGAACAACTAATGATGATGATCAGGATGATGTTGATGTCATCCATGATATACCTCTACTTGAGAAGGCAGCCACGACCCTTTACGAAGGTTCCCAAACAACTCTTCTCTCTACTGTATTGTTGTTGTTGAACTTGAAGGTTATGAATAGTTTATCCAACATAACAATGTCACGTATGCTAAGGTGTGTCATATATGTCATTATAGTAATTAAAGGGTGAAACATGTGTTGGAAACTACAATTGAAGCAATTTTTGTATTGCCATTAATGTCAAACCTTAACTGGTAAGACTATTACTATTTAAGAAAGTACTATATCTATTTGAGTGTTGCTAAGGGGATAGGCAAGGTTGGTAACAATAGCACCTAAGGAAAGGTTGAGTATCTTGATACTTCAATGAGTACTTGATTATGTGGCACAATGATAAGACAATGTATTGTTTATCTAAGTAAGAATGAAGACTAAACTGGTAGGATTAACCGAGCAAAAGTGAAGAAATCTAGTTTAAGTCGAGTGTTGTTTGTGTTGACTGAGCTAGTGAATACCGAGTAAAATCAATGTTGATCAAACACTAGTTAATTGTTGAGGAAGACAGTGTTAGCCGAGGAAATAGTTTATGTGCTGATCGAGCTTTCTAGAGAAGATCAAGAAGTTGGACACAGTATTGACCGAGTGTCAGTATTTTGCATTTGATGAAGAATTTAGATTTCCAGCCGACATCATTGAATTCTTGGATTATGTAAAATGTGTTGACTTTATTTATTGATTGTATGAAAGCATTTAATGCATTGTAAAACATTTTATTGTAAATCTTTAAGAAGATTTGAGATATTTCTAAAAGGATAGCTGAAGAACATAATGTAGGATGGATTCAATGAATCTGACCTAACCCTAAGATCTACGAAGGAGATTAAGCAATAAAAGATGTATTGACCTAATAAAGGTAGTGTTAAGGAAACCTAAGTGAGAGGTTGAACAGAGGAGAAGTGGATGCTGGAAGTATTGTTGATGTTATTGACTGTCTAAGCAGAAAAGGCTGAAGGAGAAGTGTTGTGATCGCTTGAAGGGTTCCAAGCATATTAGTGATGGAGATGGAAAAGGTTAACAGTCAGTAAGCCAGCATATGTGTACATAATTGGATCTGATATTTGCAAAGGTTGGCTTTTCACTGAGCTCACTTTAGAAGAGTGAACATAATAATAACATGTTACAAAGTGGTTTTTCCCAAATTGGGTTTCCACTATAAATCCTGGTGTTGATACTTGTGTGAATGTTTTAGTTTGAACATTTATGTGTTTTACAAGTTAGATGCTATTGGATAAGTGGATTGCACTGTTATATGTTTCTATTATGCAATCAGTAATGATTGAGTAGGTGTTGGTTATTAGATCTGATTTGTTAAAGAGTTGAAAGATTGTTTTTATACATCTGGACCTGAGAACAACTGATTCACCCCCCCCTCTTTTTTGTTCTAAATCATATTAACAATTGGTATCAGAGCTATTGGTGCTTAGAGAGAACAAGTTTGAAGGTACTTGAAGCAAATGATCAAGATGTATAAGAAGGAGGTACCAAAGTTGAATAAGGAAAACTTTCCTGCATGGAAAAGCTTGATGAAGCTACATCTAGCCGGTATTGGTGATTTTGCTAAGTATTACATTGAGCATGACTATGTCACACATGTTGCACCTCTGACTACCAAGGAAATGAAAGCTAAACAAGAGCACAACCAAGCAATGTTGGAGATTGCGTCTGCCCTAAGTTATCCAGAATTTGAAGACATCAAAGATTGCAGTACTGCAAAGCAAATGTGGGACACCCTTGCAAGCATCTATGGTGGTGATGTGAATGTGTTGAGAGAAAAATTCGAGAGCCTAAGAGGTAAATTTGATGAAATGAGAATACAAGAAGGTGAGAATATTACACAATATTGTGGTAGAATAAAAGAAGTTGTAAATGCTATTAGAGGAGCAAATGGACCTATTGAGGATGAAACTGTAATAGGAAAAGTATTGAGAACTCTACATCCTATCTATGCAAATCAAAATTTATGCAATCTAGGAACTAGATGTAACTCTCCCAATGCCCTTACTTTAGAAATTTTGGTTGGTAAGCTTACTACTTTTGAACTTTCTAACTATGATAACTTCAATGTTGGTAGTATTGAATCTGCTTTTAAGTCACAAATGGTTTTGAATAATTCAAAGAAGGAAAAAGAAAGATACATAAGTGAAAGTGAAAGTGAAAGTGATAGTGACAGTGGCACATCTGATGAAGAACTTGAGGATCTAGAAGCTCTTATGGCTAGAAGAATGAAAAGGGGAAAAGGAAGGTACAAAGGTAAACTCCCTATTATATGTTTTTCATGTAATAAAGTTGGTCATATAGCTGCTAGATGTCCTGATAGGGATAATAAGGATGAAGAAAGAGACAACAAGAATAAAGACAAAAGAGAAGATAGAGGTTACCAAAGATACAAGGACTACAAAGGGAAAGGTAAGAAATCCTACTACATTGCTGAAGAAGAGACTGACACTGATAGTGATTATTTTGAAATTGAAGTTGTCTATGTTGCAATGAAAGATGAATCTGATGAGGATGAGAAAATTGCATTGATATCTTATGTGAACAAAAATGATAAATGGATTATTGACAGTGGTTTTTCACATCATATGACTAGAGATAAGAGTAAGTTTGATACCTTAAACCATTATAAAGGTAGGAGTGTGAAATTTGGAAATGATGCACCATGTCCTGTTAGAGGAAAAGGATTGATTAAGTTGACTGATAAGATCTCTTGTGAAAATTCTTATTGGGTTGAGGGTCTTAATTATAATCTGTTGAGTGTTACATAGCTTAATAGCATTGGCTACCAAGTGGAATTTTATCACAGGAAGGCCAAAATATTTGATGCCACAGGTGAACTGATTGGAAGTGGAGAATAGACAAGAGGTAATTTGTTCTATCTAGACCTATCTGAAGAAACATGTATGATTGCACAAGTTGATGATATTTGGTTATGGCATAAGTAGCTATGTCATGTTAACTTTGATAATCTGGTAGAAATTAGCAAGAAAAAGAAAGTAAGAGGTCTACCTAGATTGAAGAAACCTAAGAATGTAATGTGCAAAGAATATCAGTTGGGTAAGATGACTAAGTCTAGTTTCAAGAGAAAAACCTTTACTTCTGAGAATATCTTAGATTTGGTTCATACTGACCTTTGTTGATCGATGGGTGTACAAAGCTATTATGGTGCTAGATATTTTATCTTGTTTTTTGATGATTATACCAGAATGATGCATGTAATGTTCTTAAAAGAAAAATCTGATGCTTTTTAATTCTTTAAGTGGTATGTGGCTAAGGTTGAAAAAGAGATAGGTAAAAACCTGAAGTGTCTAAGATCTGACCGACGTGGAGAATTTACATCAAATGAGTTTAATCTATTTTGTAATGATAGAGGGATCAAAATATAGATGTTTGCACCTAGAACTCCTCCACAGAATAGTATAGTAGAGAGAAGGAACAAATCTATCTTGAACTTTGCACAAACATTAATGATTGAAAAGAATGTTGCATAGAAGTATTGGAAAGAAGCTGTAAGTACAGCTGTTTATACTCTTAACCAAGTACAGATCAAAAAAGGTACAAATCTGACACCTTATGAATTATGGCATGGGTATGCACCAAATGTAAAGTACTTGAGAATTTTTGGAAGTAAGTGCTACATATTGAAGGATAGTAGAAATGGAAAATTTGATGCTAAAAGTGATGAGGGTATATTCCTAGGCTATTCCACAAAAAGTAAAGCTTATAAGTGTTTGAATTCTAACACTAAAAAAATTGTGGAAAGTGTGAATGTCAAAGTTGATGAGTATGTAGAGAAAAATGAAGCTGACAGTAACAGAGTACCAGAAGATTATAGATCTTTTGTGTATATAGAGGAAGAAAAGGCAAGTGATAGACCTGCACCTGATGCTGAGTCTCAAGTAAGCAATGTCGAGCATCAGGATAACAATGCCAAGAGAGAAGAAGAATGTGTCGAGCGACAAGAAGAAGTTGTCGAGTATCAGGAAGAGGTTGTCAGGAATTTAGAAGCTAAATATGACAATCTTGTTGGTGAACTTGATGAGCCAAATGAAAGAAGAGTAGAACCTATTCTTGCACAATATGTAAGGAGACATCACAAGTCTGAATAGATTATTGGAGATAAAGATACTAGAATTTAGACTAGAAGTAAGGCAAGAGATCCAACATGTTTACTATGTGAATATGAGCCTAAGACAACAAAGGAGGCATTAGAAAATGAAGACTGGATAGAAGAAATGAATGAAGAGATTGACCAAATAGAGAGAAGAATGATACCTGGACACTGGTGTCAAGACCAAAAGATAAGAATGTCATTGGGACAAAGTGGGTATTTTGTAATAAGCTGAATGAACATGGTCAAATCACAAGAGCTTTCTAGAGAAGATCAAGAAGTTGGACACAGTATTGACCGAGTGTCAGTATTTTGCATTTGATGAAGAATTTAGATTTCCAGCCGACATCATTGAATTCTTGGATTATGTAAAATGTGTTGACTTTATTTATTGATTGTATGAAAGCATTTAATGCATTGTAAAACATTTTATTGTAAATCTTTAAGAAGATTTGAGATATTTCTAAAAGGATAGTTGAAGAACATAATGTAGGATGGATTCAATGAATCTGACCTAACCCTAAGATCTATGAAGGAGATTAAGCGACAAAAGATGTATTGACCTAATAGAGGCAGTGTTAAGGAAACCTAAGTGAGAGGTTGAACAGAGGAGAAGTGGATGCTAGAAGTATTGTTGATGTTATTGACTGTCTAAGCAGAAAAGGCTGAAGGAGAAGTGTTGTGATCGCTTGAAGGGTTCCGAGCATATTAGTGATGGAGATGGAAAAGGTTAACAGTCAGTAAGCCAGCATATGTGTACAGAATTGGATCTGATATTTGCAAAGGTTGGCTTTTCACGGAGCTCACTTTAGAAGAGTGAACATAATAATAACATGTTACAAAGTGGTTTTTCCCAAATTGGGTTTCCACTATAAATCCTGGTGTTGATACTTGTGTGAATGTTTTAGTTTGAACATTTATGTGTTTTACAAGTTAGATGCTATTGGATAAGTGGACTGCACTGTTATATGTTTCTATTATGCAATCAGTAATGATCGAGTAGGTGTTGGTTATTAGATCTGATTTGTTAAAGAGTTGAAAGATTGTTTTTATACATCTGGACCTGAGAACAATTGATTCACCCCCCCTCTTTTTTGTTCTAAATCATATTAACAACATGTACCATAAGTATTGTTAACATTAACAACTTATATTTTTTTCTATAGATTGATAGGTGAGTTTTTGTTACCACCATTGAATATTCTCCCTCGCTCATACTAAGAATTATGTATGAAAGATATTGGAATAGAGTATCAAGCAATAGATGCATGTCCCAATGATCATATTATTTATCATAAAGAACATGAATTTGCAACAAAATGCCCTGAATGTTATACGAGTAGATATCGAACAAATCAAATAACAAAAAAGGTGCCTCACAAGTTTCTTCATTACATCTCCATTATACCACATTTGCAAAGATTTTTCAGGTGTAGTAGCTTGGCACCATTTATGGATTACCATGCACATAATAGGAGTCAAGATGACATTATTTAAATGCATGTGGATGGGTTTGAATTTAAGGACATAGAGGAAAAGTGGTTGCACTTTATCAAAGAACCTCGAAATCTCAAGCTTTCATTGGTAGGGGACGGTGTCAATCCATTTGGAGAGCTAAGATCTATTTACTCTATTTGGCCTATTTTTGTCATCAACGATAACATTCCTTCATGGATGTCAATAAAGAGGGAGCACATTATGTTAGCAATGATTGTTCTAGGTATTTGATCATTTAATAGTTATTTACATGTAATTATAAATCTTGTTGTAAAATGGTCACAATAATTATGTAATGTTGTTCATTCAACTAGGTAAATACCAAGTTAAAGATATGAATGTATATATTGAGCCTCTGATCGACGAGTTGCTAGAGTTATGGAATGGTGTCACTATTTATGACATCTCTAGACAATACATGATGCCCCAGGGCTAACACATTTTTTTGGTATGTTATGGTGAATTCAAGTTGCACATGATAATTCTAAATATAAAAATTAACATATTTAATCTAATTGTATCATTATCTTGTAGGTCTAAAAATAAAGGAAAAATTTTCATGTCCAGTTTGTGGTCCAAAGATGAAATTGTGTCATTCAAAAAGTTTAGGAAAGTAGGTGTTTGATGAGAATAGACACTTTTTTCACAAAAATCATAAGTATCGAATTAATGAAAAACATCTTTTCAATGGGAAAGAAGAGACTACATCTAAGCCACAAAGAATGACACCTCACCTATGGAAGTTAGAATATAATAGAATTAATCGTCAAGGTACTACCATTCTACCTAATGGTTTATGTTTGAAATTTGTATATTTATATTGTGTTTTTTTTATGATTATGTGATTTATGATCATGAATGTCATGGCTAGCCCTGATTAGTATAGAATATAAAACTATTCTTGAAACAAAGTGAAGTTCAATAAGGTTGTTCCTTATATAGGGTCTCAAATGTATCCTTTATCCCACTCTCAAAATTGCAAGGCTTCAAGTGGTATTCTAAGATTGGTTTCTCCATCTCCCACTGACATCTTGTCTTTCTCCTAAGAACTCTTACTAAGCTCTAATACCACTTGATGTAGAGCTTATAGCTTCACTTGTCCTCTAGGACTGAATCTCTCAACTTTTCAACTAGATCTCTTACTATAGGCTCTACACCTTTGAAAACAACTTCTAACTTCAATATAGCATCCAAACTTGATTGATGCAGAGCCCTCCACTATCACCCTAAGGAGACCAATGCAACTCAAGGATTCAACAAGTAACTTGGAATACACTCAAGGAATTAGCCTCACTCAAGGATCAAGTAGATTTCCTTGACTTTGTTAATCACTCCCACATCCATGCTACACAAGTTCACTTCCTCATTCCTTTGTAATTCCTCCTAGCACCAACTCCATCCTAGGCCACCTAGTGCACCTAGTGCCTCCACCATGTCAAAACTAAAACTAGACCCCACACTCTGATCCTAACACCATATATCATCTCATCATGGTAACCCCAACTAAGCCTTTTAGGCTTATATTGCCAAAATAGGCAATTTACAAGTATTTGCACTGTTAGTGCTTTTAACAATATTTAAAGTCTCTAATGGCCTGATTACATCCTTTTAGACACTTATAGGTCATTTTCATAATCCCCTAACCTAGGATCAATACATATCCATTCCTAGTGACCCCTAGGTAACTTTTAGGCTTATCAATGCCAATAAGGCTTACATTCAAGATTTAATTACAATATGATCAATATGTGATCCAAACAAAATTACATGACCATTATTGGTCTAATACATAATCCAATGACCCTTGAATGCCATATTGTCTTCAACTCCACCCAAGGCTCTATTAGTGACCCTGGTGCACTCCATGGCTCCTGCCTTTAACCTTGGTGCTCCTGCACCATTGATGATTCAAGTTCCTATTTTGGGCTGATTTGGATAATCACTCCCAATGAACCTACTTGGGTACAACAACTATTGGTAAAACACAATTGTAATACCCCAAAAATGGGCTATAAGTTCATTAACCTCCTATATCATCAAATCATATGAAATCGACATCAAAGTCCTAATCTAAGGCACATCTAAACATCATCAAATCTAATTGATTATCTTAAATTTTGCATCGGAGAATATTCCTAGTAATATTCCTAATTATCTTAATTATCTTTAATTTTATAATTATTTGGCAATAAATCACATTTATCCTAAAGTTTGATTAATTGAATATTTTCATATTTAATTAATTAGATTTAATATTTGCCACTTAATTGTGTAATTAAATTTAATTATATCTATTATTAATTGTATTATTTAATTTTGACAATAAATCTAATATCATATGAATAATTGATTAAATTCTTATTTAATTAATTAAAGCAAGTTGTCATTATTTAATAATATAGTTTTTAATAAAATTTTGATTAAATAATTGATTAACCCATAAATCAATTGTTTTATTTTTTAAAAAAGCAGTTAAGTTGGAAATAAATCACTTTATTATTAAATTAATTCATAAATAAAACATGCACAATCATAAAAGCAAACAACTATCAATTATCAATTAAAGCTAAACTCTATTTTTAGTTAAAACTTAGCTTTTGCATGTTTTTGTGAGTTAATTATCTTTTATTTAAAAATAACTCAAAAATCAAGTTGAGTTATTTGAGTGATTTATGGCTTTTTCCCATGCACCTCCAAAGCCCTGGATTTCTATAAATTAAGGCTTTAGCTCTTCACAAATCATCTCATATTTTGCACAATCACGCTGGAAAATTGGAATTGAAGAATCAAAGCTCTTGCGAATCGACATCTTTGTGAGATCAATCTTATTTTTGCATTCATATTACATATCATTGTTAGATTCATAGCATATCAGTTTTCAATAGCATAGATTCATATCAAGTTTTTATCATTCTTATTGCATAGAAAAATCCAAAAATATAGATTACTGGCATTCAATTTCATATCCATCTTTTGCATTCAAATCCTTCATTTAGGTGTCGTCTAGGTCACTGATCTCGATAATAATCTGAGAACATTAATCTCGCACCTATTAGAAGGCAGTAAATCGCTTGGTTAGATAGCTTTCAATTTTGCACGATTTTGATTATAGCTAACCTCTAATGTTTTACTGAGTGTTGTGTCTACAGATCAGGTACAATTTTCACACACACATTTCTAGTGCCTACCGTGGGGCAACCCACCTTTGCATGCTGGTTTTGATTTTTTTGGGAGCTAAAACCCCAAAGTTTCAAAGATTTAATTTTATCTCCCAAACGGCTTGGAATTTTGGTCTGATTGTAGGCTTACTGATTCGCATTGAGATTTTTGCATATTGTGTCCCTTCGAGCTCTTCGATGATGTCTTTTATAGGATTTAGAGAGTGATGACTGGGGGCATAATCTTTTCTTTGTCTTCTGCTTGTATGAGAAAATCTAACAGCTTTGGAAATTCTGGATTGAAATGGTGTCCGACTGTAAGAGCCTCTATCTCGAATTGGATGGCCATGCGTACCTCAACCATTGATACCCAAAAAAATTCAAGGAAGTTTGATCTAACTATTGTCTTTTTGAGTAAGTTCTTTCTCTTACTGTGGAATGCAATCTTGCCTAAGGATGTGAACGATAAAGGGTCACTACGGGTAATTCACATTGGATTTAGAATGATCTCTTAGCTATTTGATATGTTTTTAACGCAAGGCATACTCAGGTCATCACGACGTTTATGTTTTGATGCTTGTACAAATTGCTATATCAAAATGGACATGATATTCAGGTCATCTTGGCGTTTGTGCCTTGGTGCTTATATCTAATCCAACATTTCGAAAACAAAATCAATATTCATATATCCATGGTTGTTTGACCAGTGGGTGTTGTATTGATTCTTGCGCATACAAATCAATACTCATATGTCTATGGTTTCATGGCTAGTAGGCATTGTATTGATTTATCCGGTTACCTAAAAGTTTAATGATGATAACAAATCGACATATGATCAGTGACTAGGTCCTAGGTCTTAGGTTGCATTTCATTTTGCATGTCTCTTTGCATTTTGCATGTTTGCATGATCTCACAATGATTAAATGAACTTCAATGCTTAAATGATTCTTCATATCAATTCTTCAAATCTAACAAGAGTTGAATCTCACACGAAGGTTCCTCCAATGAAAGAGCAAGTAGAATCCTTTTTCGGGATCAAAATTCAAATCTGAGATCATTCATATTATTAACTACTTGCATAATCAACCTTTAATCATCACAGAAATCTAGTATTCAACTTAACTAATTATCTTACATCAAACTATCCAAATTTCAACTTGGTCAACCATGGTCAACTCATGGTCAAACCTAGTCAAACTTGGTCTTTTGGGACCTTCCAACGATGCAGAATGCGTTCTCGGATGTAAATAACCACTTCTCAAATCAATTAACATGCTTCTGAACTCTCAACATTGACTTTTCTTGTCAGATTTTAATTTTAATCCCGAAGGGGGCATGGTATTGCACATCATTCAAAGTCTGTAAATCAAATTCTATCGATCAAATCTATCAATATATTTCATCAGTGATCAAGACAACAATCACGTCTAGTCGCTGATTTATCAAAAGTCCTCATCGCTCGGGGCAAATCTATCATCACTTGGGGCATATCAGATTCATCGATCCATATCAATCTGGTATTCTCCTAATCTTGTAAACTGTATCAGTTTTTGCAACCATCAGATCATAGTGTTCTTTCCTTGGTTCTTCGACAACTGAAGGGTTTGGATGTGATACTTGCTAGTTCTGCTAAGACAATCGAGTCTAGAACGGGTCACTCACTTCTTATCAATCCTAAGGTTCAGAATCAGGCATTTTGACACTTTTTCGCAATCATAGGTTCATTTGCTGCTACAGTGAACATTATCTTTGGTCATTCAGGACCTATTATCTCTATATCAATTCAATATCAATCAGCTTCTATCTCATATCAATTATCAATTTCAAACATCAGTTTCATATCTTTATCAAACACAGACTATCTTTGAACCACTGCGCTTCGCACAGTAATTCAAAGAGGGGCAAAATGTAATACCCCAAAAATGGGCTATAAGTTCATTAACCTCCTATATCATCAAATCATATGAAATCAACATCAAAGTCCTAATTTAAGGCACATCTAAACATCATCAAATCTAATTGATTATCTTAAATTTTGCATCGGAGAATATTCCTAGTAATATTCCTAATTATCTTAATTATCTTTAATTTTATAATTATTTGGCAATAAATCACATTTATCCTAAATTTTGATTAATTGAATCTTTTTATATTTAATTAATTAGATTTAATATTTGCCACTTAATTGTGTAATTAAATTTAATTATATCTATTATTAATTGTATTATTTAATTTTGACAATAAATCTAATATCATATGAATAATTGATTAAATTCTTATTTAATTAATTAAAGCAAGTTGTCATTATTTAATAATATAGTTTTTAATAAAATTTTGATTAAATAATCGATTAACCCATAAATCAATTGTTTTATTTTTTAAAAAAGCAGTTAAGTTGGAAATAAATCACTTTATTATTAAATTAATTCATAAATAAAACATGCACAATCATAAAAGCAAACAACTATCAATTATCAATTAAAGCTAAACTCTATTTTTAGTTAAAACTTAGCTTTTGCATGTTTTTGTGAGTTAATTATCTTTTATTTAAAAATAACTCAAAAATCAAGTTGAGTTATTTGAGTGATTTATGGCTTTTTCCCATGCACCTCCAAAGCCCTGGATTTCTATAAATTAAGGCTTTAGCTCTTCACAAATCATCTCATATTTTGCACAATCACGCTGGAGAATTGGAATTGAAGAATCAAAGCTCTTGCAAATCGACATCTTTGTGAGATCAATCTTATTTTTGCATTCATATTACATATCATTGTTAGATTCATAGCATATCAGTTTTCAATAGCATAGATTCATATCAAGTTTTTATCATTCTTATTGCATAGAAAAATTCAAAAATATAGATTACTAGCATTCAATTTCATATCCATCTTTTGCATTCAAATCTTTCATTTAGGTGTCGTCTAGGTCACTGATCTCGATAATAATCTGAGAACATTAATCTCGCACCTATTAGAAGGCAGTAAATCGCTTGGTTAGATAGCTTTCAATTTTGCACGATTTTGATTATAGCTAACCTCTAATGTTTTACTGAGTGTTGTGTCTATAGATCAGGTACAATTTTCACACACACATTTCTGGCGCCCACCGTGGGGCAACCCACCTTTGCATGCTGGTTTTGATTTTTTTGGGAGCTAAAACCCCAAAGTTTCAAAAATTTAATTTTATCTCCCAAACGGCTTGGAATTTTGGTCTGAAATTTTTTTTGCAAGTTGATGACATGTCATAGAAGCTACAGTAAAAAATTAAGAATTTTTTGAGATTTTTTTAATTTTTAATAATTTTTTCTTGAAATTCCAAAACAAATTAATATCTGACGCAAATCAGCATATTTTTCAAAAAAATTTATATTTTCGGAAAGCTCTTTAAATTATACAGGGGGTCCATTCTTTTTATTTTAAATTTGGACATGATATCATAGCTCAAATAGTCAATTTACAAAAACTGGTCTGTTTTGATAAAATGGGTCTCTAGGGCACAAATGAAGAGGTTTTTCTAAAATTTTTGCATTTTTTAAAAGCTCTCTATTTTTTAGTAGGGTTCTCTATTCTAAATTTCTATTTTTGTGGCCAAAATCATATCAAAAAAATTAGATCTTGTTGACTAGGTCAAATGCAAAAAAAAAAATAAAGTTTTGTGATGGGTATGCACTTATTTTTTTTACATGGTTCAATGAATGATATGAGTTGTCATTTGGGTTGATTGCTGGTTATTATTACTGATAATAATTGATTTTTAGAGCTAACCCTATGGTTTTCATAAGTTGAATATATTTTGCATATCTTGTTTGCTTGTTTGCTTGTTAGAGAGTTCGTCACTTGCTTGCATGGAAAAGCTCAACAAAAATTGCTAAAAATCAAGTAAAATCTACTAAGCACGTTGCGAAGATCCCAGGTATTCTCCTTCATCTAATAATATTTTGATTTGGGACTTAAAATAAATCTCTTATGTGTCAAGCTTGTGTGCATCTTTTCATGCTTTTTATCTATTTCTACACACTTGCATAATTGATACTAGGTTGTGAACCCTTAAGGATTCATTAAGTAGTCTTAGAATACTTGTGATTGATCTTGATTGCTATCTTGGGTTATTAGACTCGCTAATCCACCGGCCCCTCATTTCCACCCTGTGGTTGCAATCTCAGTGCCATAAAGGGGAGGGGTCAACAGGACAGAAGCGTTAAGTGTTCCACTTGGCAACCCTTTTGTGCTTTTAGGAACTCACTTATTTTCTAAGTTGGGGACTCATTTTCAGCTTGTGTGAGGTGTTAAGTGTTCCACCTTTTGGACTCATTTCATATTCACTTTAAGCGTTAAGTGTTCCTCTTTCTACTTTTTGGGTACTTTTGGTAGATTTACTTTCGGGAATATATCTGTGCTCACATAGTAATTAGGCCCTATGAACACTATTCATGATACTTGAGAGATTGGGTTCCTAGCGAAATCCTTCCTTGACGATGGAATCCTTATAGGTAGGGAGGATACTTAGTGTGTTTCACATTCATCTTGGTTAGTGCATCTTCTCTTATTGATCGACACATTCTCTCTCCAGAGAGGTTGATAGATCACGTGGGGTTGATATCACAAGCTTTGGTGAATCAAAATTGGTTAGTGCGTCTTCTCTTATTGATTGATACATTCTCTCCCCGGAGAGGTTGATAGATCACGTGGAGTTGATATCACAGACCTTGGTGGAACAAAACTTTGTCTTAGCGTGTCAGATTAATCTGCTTGCTTTGTTTGGGTTAAAAGTGAAGAGGTGTCAAAACCTTGAATCTGGAGCCAAGTCCCCTTGTGGTATACTATTGTGAGTCATCTTTAGAGAGGGTTAACCGTAGCGGACAATCCCTTCACAGGGAAAACTACATTGACGGAACCTCAAGCGGTAATAGCCATTTTCACCATGGTAGTGACAACTGCTATATAAATGTCCTTGTGGAAGAAATCTCCACGGGTATGGTTCATTGTTGGGTTGTCAGATCTCCCTAGCAGCTCTTGAAGATTAAGTTCTCAGACTGTGTCAAAACCTTGGTGCGCCGGGATTGGAGTTCACCCCTTTGAATCATAAAAGTTGCAGAGTCAAACCATTACTAAAAACCCTAGAGAGGCTAATTTTTCATTCTCAGGTATATGTGTGTTATTGCAAAACTTTTCAGAACATACACAATTAGTACTCTCAGGGATTAGCACAATTTGGTCACTTGATTGTTCATGCGCAAGGTTGCTTTTGCCCTTGTTCATTGTTTTCAGACGTGCTTGGAATCACTTGCTTGCTATTCTGCGTGCTTATTTATCTACTTGGCTATTAAAGAACGATCAAATCTGGTATAACCTTCAAAATCTGGACAATACAATTTGCAAACAATCCAAAATTGAAGACCTTAAATTTTGTAAAAATTGACGTAAAATCTTTCTGGAGTCAAAAGTCATTTCAAGAAGTCAAAAGTTGTATGAGTTTTGTTAACTGTCATTTCATTGCTACCCAACTATCGTATGAGTTTAGTAACTATCATTTCATAGACTGCCCAGTGTTGTACGAGTCTGCAGAGTGTCGTTTGGAAAAATTTGAGAGAGTTGTCAGAAATTGTCAAATTGCAAGATATCCAATGTTTCCAACCTAGTTCCAGAATCTATCAAAAATATCATTGTGTCAAGAATAGAGCAGTAGCTATTGAGAATCTGTACACATGTCTCAAAGAATCAGTAAACAAGAGGAAGAAATTCTGATTGCCACTATGATGAAGTAGCTGCAACCTATGCAAGTCCAGCTTGACAAACTTGAGAAAGAGAAGGAATCTAAAAAGTTCTCCATAGAATCTTTATACTCTTTTCCATTTGATAAAGACTTGTACATGTCACCATGCCCCCGAAAAAAATTTGAGAAATATGATACCTCTTCCACGGAGAGTGACACATCTAGCTTTGAAGACTATGATGACTATGACAACAGACAATGTAATGATACCTATGACACCTCTGTTCCTAAGAGTCCTCCTCATCGTTCATTCTTGCTTACTACAAATGGGCCATCACATTAGATAGATCATGATGGTGATCCATATGATTCTAATTTTGAAAGAGATTTTGATGGCTTTTGTGGACAATACCTTGATGATGATCCATCTACTACTGCTAAGGACTATAAAATACATCGTGCCAGCTTGAAACGTCAATACTATAAGGATCTCTCCTCTCAGAACTCTCCAGCTGAAAATAAAGATTACACTCTCAAGCAAGATCATGTTAATGTTGGACCTTTGTCTTGTGATGGTTCCCTTCCATCCCCTACTTCCTCCAATACCCATACATTTCCTAAAGCTTTCGAGTCTTTCAAATCTTTCACAGAACCTTCATCCGACACAAGCCTTGATACTTTTCATGCGATTCCCTATAGTTATCCTCCAGGGCTACCTCTTAAAGAAACTCAAGCTAACCTTCACTTGGCTGCAAATACTTTCAATAATGATAAACCTAAAGAGCCTAAGCCTTTATGCGCTACAATCCCTACTTCAGCTAGTCCTCCACCATCTCTTCCAAAGTCTTCCATACAATCCCAACATGCTTCCTTGTCCTTAGAAGTGGCTCCATGTCAAGAGGACTCTAAAAATAATGAAGAAAAGAACATAAAGAAAGATCAAGATCAAGAACCCTCCATGTCATCCACTCCTTTTCATGATGTCTCTTATCTGCTTCATGGTTCTTTTGATCCTATACACCCTTTTTCATGCATTCCACCATGTCTTAAGTCTTTGCCTAAGCAAGATCAAGCTACTACTTACACTGTTGAGCTTATTGACAATCAAAATGACCTTACTACACTTGTGCTTTCCAAAGATGATACTTCCATTAAGGTTGGTAAAAATAGTGTTGTTACTTCCAATGTTAAGCCTATTGAAAATCAAAAGACAAATTATGCGTTTATGCTATCCAAAGATCCTTGTCAAGATCAAAGTCTTCCATCTTCTTATTCTACCACTCCATGTTCACTTCCACTTTCTACTCTTCCTAAGTCTTCGCAAGCTTTGAATGATCCTATCAAAGAAAATGCTCTTATTCAAGATGTCCATGATTCTATTGAAGATCCTAATGCTCACTCTAAAGATGCTGATATCTTTGGTTGTCATATAGATGCTGATGAACTTATTGATTATCCTTTTGCGTCTTCCACTTCCATCCTTGGACCTCTTCCACCACTACTAAGGGCTTCATACCTTCCTTCCATCTTGGGTCCTTATGTCCCTTCACTTTCCCCTCCTAACTCTCCTAATTTTCCATCCATCTTGGGTCCTTACATACCTCCATCTCCCATCTTTCCTCAAGATCAACATAGATGCATACCCTTGAATCCTTTTCATCCACCCACCCATCTAAACCAGTCGTATCCTCCCTCTTCCACAAATCCCAAGTCTTTTGGAAGTAACTTGAATGTTCAATACAAGAAAAAGAAGCAATACAAGAATCCATCAAAAAAAGAAGATCACCATGTCTCCTCTCATCGACATGGAGGCATAAAGTCAAAAGAGATATCTAAGAAAAAAATTACAAGACAAGTATGGGTTCCAAAATCCATCATTGAAGATATTATCTCTAAATCATCAAAAGGAAATAAAAAGCCTATGGCTATATGGATTCCAAAGTCTCTCTTGAAAGAGTCTAGTGTTGAGAAAAAAGTGAAATTGACATTCAAGCTTCCAAAGGCTTCCACTTCATCTCCCTCCAAAAATATTCTTCCATTTCATGTGCCTAAACTACAACCTCTGCTATCCATTCGCCATATTCCTTCACGTATTCCTTCATTCACGATTCCTCCACCCTCTTGCCACCCTTCAAGGTGTGTGTTTATGTTGATCTTGCCTTCCTTTCCATCTACCCTTTCACAATCCTTCCATTCATTAACCTTCTACCTTCTATCCTTTTTCCTCATTTGTCTATTCCTCCTATCTTCCAACCTCACTCGCTTTACATAAAACCCTATCTTCCATTTTTCTCTTCCATGTTCCTTTCCCTATCAGCATCTTTGAGCATATCATTTTGAATCATTAGCATATCATGGTTTATCCTTTCAAGGAGCATTATCTAAAAAGCATGCCTTCTTCCAAAAAAGAAATGAAAAATGAAAAAAATTAAAAATGTGCCTTGGTGAAAACCTGGAAACAGGCACCTTGGTAGCAAAAGTAAAGAGAAATAAATTCATCCTATGGTGAAAACCACTTCCTTGTGGCACCTTGGATAAGTACCATGATGAAAACCTGGCAATCAGGCATCATGCGTAGTTCTTCTACATATTTCATCCATTCCATCTTCTCTCTTTGATCTTGACAATGTTGATCTATACACGAACATTTGGCTATTTTGTGAGCTATCTTATGATGATCTTGCTTTCATTTCCTTCCTATTTAGCCTTCATATCCATCTTCCTCCATTCATTTTCTCCTATCGCTATCCTTTTCCCCTTTGGTCTTGATCTAATAAAAAAAGAAAGAAAGAGTAAAACACGGTGCTATGAAGCCTCTTGACATGTCTACTCCTTTGGATTCCATCATTTCCTGCTCTTGCATTATGATTTTGTGCTTATCCTATGCTAGCCTTTCATTTCTTTTCCAAATGCGCTTTACATGACAATTTTTCCCTAGCTTGGGTACCCTTGAGGAGTTTTCCCTTGAGGATTTCTTCCCTTCATTCTCCTTCATTCTCTTGTCTTCCATCTCATCCACCAGCTTGCCAATCCCTCTTGTTCTCCACCTTGCTAGACATTGGGACTGCACGATATGATCTTGCTTGGGAGTTTGCAATGGAAAAAAGATGCTATCAAGTATACCAAGTATTAGAATAATTATCAGATCAAGTATCAGAATCAGTATCAGAACCAATATCAGAAAAATTATCAGAACAAGCATCAGAACCAATATCAGAACAATTATCAGAATCAGTATCAGAATCAGTATCAGAACTAGTATCAGAATAAGTATCAGAATCAATATCAGAACCAATATCAGAACCAGTATCAGAACAATTATCAGAATTAGTATCAGAATCAGTATCAGAATTAGTATCAGAACCAATATCAGAACTAGTATTAGAATGCCTACTGGGGCTACACCATTCTCTTTAGTTTATGGGTCTGAAGCGGTACTGCCTATTGAGGTTGAAATCCCATCACTCAGAATCAAAATGCATGGACTTGTCACTAATGAAGGCTACATAGTGTCTAGGTTACAAGAACTTGAACTACTAGATGAGCGCAGACAAGCAGCATATGATCATCTCAGAGTGTATCAGAAAAGAATGTCTAGAGGCTACAACAAGAAAGTCAGACATAGAGAATTTCAGGTTGGCGATCTAGTGTTGAGAGAAAATCCTAAAAATCAATCACATCGAGAACGCAAGGGGAAGTTCAAACCCAACTGGCTGGGTCCCTTTGTAATCACTGCTACTTTTGGCTCTGGTGCCTATCAACTCTCAACAACTGAAGGAGAACAGCTCCGAGAACCAATCAACGTTCTCCATCTAAAGAAATTCTATGCCTAAGGCATTTAGTGCTTGGTAAAAGTCCTGAAAAAAATCTTAAAAATCAGAAAAAGTACTGAAAAAATGAACATCTTGGTGAAAACCTAGCCATAGGCGCCTTGATGATTCACAAAAAAAAATTAAAAAAAATGAAAAGTACAAAAAAATTAAAAAAATGAAAAATACAAAAAAATGAAAAAAGAAAGAAAAAGTGCCTTGGTGAAAACCTGGAAACAGGCACCTCGGTAGCAAAAATAGAATCTCTACCAAGATGGTGAAAACCTAGCAAACGGGTGCCACTTGTTCCAAATGCTCCATCTATCAGCACAATCTTGGTCTTTCCCAGCTTTCAGTCTTGCTTTAGTTTGTACATATCTCCTGGTTTGTTCCTGCATTTCCAGTTTTCAATAAGTCGGCCTGTACACCAACCAGCTCAAGCGTTTGCATCCTATCAATGTTCACACTTGGGGGCAATCAATGTCATATCCTATGGTCTCCCATGTATCTTAGACGTGTCATATCCACTCAGAGTCCTTTGAAGCTTCAAGTTGAGTCAGTTAGTCAGTCTCGTCTCCAGAAAGGATTTTGCATCAACAACAATCAAACATCAAAACTCAACTGAAAACAATCTATGCTTTTTACATGTTTTTATCTCCTTGTATGCTTATTGATTCGCATTGATATTTTTGCATATTGTGTCCCTTCGAGCTCTTCGATGATGTCTTTTATAGGATTTAGAGAGTGATGACTGGGGGCATAATCTTTTCTTTGTCTTCTGCTTGTATGAGAAAATCTAACAGCTTTGGAAATTCTGGATTGAAATGGTGTCCGACTGTAAGAGCCTCTATCTCGAATTGGATGACCATGCGTACCTCGACCATTGATACCCAAAAAAATTCAAGGAAGTTTGATCTAACTATTGTCTTTTTGAGTAAGTTCTTTCTCTTACTGTGGAATGCAATCTTGCCTAAGGATGTGAACGATAAAGGGTCACTACGGGTAATTCACATTGGATTTAGAATGATCTCTTAGCTGTTTGATGTGTTTTTAACGCAAGGCGTACTCAGGTCATCATGACGTTTATGTTTTGATGATTGTACAAATTGCTATATCAAAATGGACATGATATTCAGGTCATCCTGGCGTTTGTGCCTTGGTGCTTATATCTAATCCAACATTTCGAAAACAAAATCAATATTCATATATCCATGGTTGTTTGACCAGTGGGTGTTGTATTGATTCTTGTGCATACAAATCGATATTCATATGTCTATGGTTTCATGGCTAGTAGGCATTGTATTGATTTATCTGGTTACCTAAAAGTTCAATGATGATAACAAATCGACATATGATCAATGACTAGGTCCTAGGTCTTAGGTTGCATTTCATTTTGCATGTCTCTTTGCATTTTGCATGTTTGCATGATCTCACAATGATTAAATGAACTTCAATGCTTAAATGATTCTTCATATCAATTCTTCAAATATAACAAGAGTTGAATCTCACACGAAGGTTCCTCCAATGAAAGAGCAAGTAGAATCCTTTTTCGGGATCAAAATTCAAATCTGAGATCATTCATATTATTAACTACTTGCATAATCAACCTTTAATCATCACAGAAATCTAGTATTCAACTTAACTAATTATCTTACATCAAACTATCGAAACTTCAACTTGGTCAACCATGGTCAACTCATGGTCAAACCTAGTCAAACTTGGTCTTTTGGGACCTTCCAACGATGCAGAATGCGTTCTCGGATGTAAATAACCACTTCTCAAATCAATTAACATGCTTCTGAACTCTCAACATTGACTTTTCTTGTCAGATTTTAATTTTAATCCCGAAGGGGGCATGGTATTGCACATCATTCAAAGTCTGTAAATCAAATTCTATCGATCAAATCTATCAATATCTTTCATCAGTGATCAAGACAACAATCACGTCTAGTCGCTGATTTATCAAAAGTCCTCATCGCTCAGGGCAAATCTATCATCACTTGGGGCATATCAGATTCATCGATCCATATCAATCTGGTATTCTCCTAATCTTGTAAACTGTATCAGTTTTTGCAACCATCAGATCATAGTGTTCTTTCCTTGGTTCTTCAACAACTGAAGGGTTTGGATGTGATACTTGCTAGTTCTACTAAGACAATCGAGTCTAGAACGGGTCACTCACTTCTTATCAATCCTAAGGTTCAGAATCAGGCATTTTGACACTTTTTCGCAATCATAGGTTCATTTGTTGCTACAGTGAACATTATCTTTGGTCATTCAGGACCTATTATCTCCATATCAATTCAATATCAATCAGCTTCTATCTCATATCAATTATCAATTTCAAACATCAGTTTCATATCTTTATCAAACACAGACTATCTTTGAACCACTGCGCTTCGCACAGTAATTCAAAGAGGGGCAAAATGTAATACCCCAAAAATGGGCTATAAGTTCATTAACCTCCTATATCATCAAATCATATGAAATCGACATCAAAGTCCTAATCTAAGGCACATCTAAACATCATCAAATCTAATTGATTATCTTAAATTTTGCATCGGAGAATATTCCTAGTAATATTCCTAATTATCTTAATTATCTTTAATTTTATAATTATTTGGCAATAAATCACATTTATCCTAAAGTTTGATTAATTGAATATTTTCATATTTAATTAATTAGATTTAATATTTGCCACTTAATTGTGTAATTAAATTTAATTATATCTATTATTAATTGTATTATTTAATTTTGACAATAAATCTAATATCATATGAATAATTGATTAAATTCTTATTTAATTAATTAAAGCAAGTTGTCATTATTTAATAATATAGTTTTTAATAAAATTTTGATTAAATAATTGATTAACCCATAAATCAATTGTTTTATTTTTTAAAAAAGCAGTTAAGTTGGAAATAAATCACTTTATTATTAAATTAATTCATAAATAAAACATGCACAATCATAAAAGCAAACAACTATCAATTATCAATTAAAGCTAAACTCTATTTTTAGTTAAAACTTAGCTTTTGCATGTTTTTGTGAGTTAATTATCTTTTATTTAAAAATAACTCAAAAATCAAGTTGAGTTATTTGAGTGATTTATGGCTTTTTCCCATGCACCTCCAAAGCCCTGGATTTCTATAAATTAAGGCTTTAGCTCTTCACAAATCATCTCATATTTTGCACAATCACGCTGGAGAATTGGAATTGAAGAATCAAAGCTCTTGCGAATCGACATCTTTGTGAGATCAATCTTATTTTTGCATTCATATTACATATCATTGTTAGATTCATAGCATATCAGTTTTCAATAGCATAGATTCATATCAAGTTTTTATCATTCTTATTGCATAGAAAAATCCAAAAATATAGATTACTGGCATTCAATTTCATATCCATCTTTTGCATTCAAATCCTTCATTTAGGTGTCGTCTAGGTCACTGATCTCGATAATAATCTGAGAACATTAATCTCGCACCTATTAGAAGGCAATAAATCGCTTGGTTAGATAGCTTTCAATTTTGCACGATTTTGATTATAGCTAACCTCTAATGTTTTACTGAGTGTTGTGTCTACAGATCAGGTACAATTTTCACACACACAACAATAGGCTATGTACAATTGACCATCGATCTATGGTGTAGGGAACCCTGGCAAAGGCATGTAAAGAGAGTCATGTAGACTCATGAAGGTCAAATGGTCTTGAAAGATCAAGAGTTGAATGTAATTGGACTTATGGTTTCATTATTCACTATTTGGCAAGGGTGTGATATGTTTCATTATTCACTACAATTCCACATAGGCTTTGTATTGTATGATACATAGTAATTATGGATAAGCTTACAATAATGAAGTGAAACAATTGATCTATTGGTTTCCATCTGTGTTTTAGGATATAATTTATAAGCTACCACTAGGTAGGTGCCATGAAGATATCATTGATTTGTAGTTTGGATATAGATTATTGATTCTTTCTATCTATATCTGGTGGCATAGGAGTGACAATTTATGCTATACTAACCACATAAGCATAATACATCGATAACACATGAGTAATACCCTAGGGATTTCCCAAATAATCACTTCCACACCTTTCTAGATTCTTTCAATGGATCAAACATCATACTATGACCATATAATGATCATCTATGCAAAGAAATAAGGTCCTCTAATGGACCAATCATCCAAACCTTGATTGTCCCCTCTACAAGTGACCCCCAAACCAGGCTATCCAAGCAATCAATGAACTAACTTGCACATCTCTTGTTTTCCCTACATTCAACATAATTAAAACCTCATAATATATGATAATAAGCCTTTAATATTCCATTCCCTTCAAGGAACACTCTTAACCATCACTCTTTCACAAAATTTCATTGTTGCCTGTACTGACTGGTTAGGGACAGTCATCCATAAATAGGGCTCAAACCTCTCCATTCATCTCAAAGACCCTTGAAAACATTAAGAAATGAAACATAGCATCAAGAGAAACCATACCACATCTTTACACCAAGGTTAGAGGATTTAAAGATTAACCATACCTCTTTATTCTTTACTAATAGCAATATATCCAAAGATGCAATAACTTCTTACTTCCAATGTCCCCTCAAGTACTCACCTTCTAGGCTACCCCAAATGCACCTAGTGCCTCCCATACACCATATTCTCACATAAGACTTCAATGTTCATTATAACTCCATAAAAACTCTCCTCATGTCCTATCTACCATGTTCCATGAACCTACTAAACCTGGACAACCAATCCTTTCCCTAATTCTCATCATTAGCCCTTAAAGCTAGTAGCCCACACCAGTCAATATTTTACCTTTTTCTCCCACATTTCCCAAACAACCCAAGAAAGTAAAGATACTTTCAAATACCCTTTTGGGATCTTAAAATCCTCCCCAAGATTTAGTATTGACTCCTTTGGACCATATCCAATATCTAATACCCTAGCACACCCTCACTAGGCCTAATCCTTCCCCATTTACAAAACAACTCACAATCCCAGTTACTCTCTTGACTTCAAAGGGTGAAATAGTCCTTCCAGGGGTTACAAAATAGCCAATTTTCAAATAACCAAGACTCCACCATTCACCTATGGCTTTAGCCACTAAACCCTCACTCCTAGGGTCACACATCCTAGGGTCTTCTCAACAAGACCTATAAACTCATATCCAAATAAAAAAAGCTGCACAAACATTTCAAAAATATTCCCCCCATACATAATCCATCACTAAATCTTTTCTTCCTTGAAGCAGTCCACTTTCATGTTGACCAGTGTCTAATCTGGGCTCTACTTAGTCAGCAAACTATCACCACTTTCTAGTTATCCAACCACATTCTTCAATGCCCTACATAAGATGAATATGACACAAGGAATATAATACACGGTTGTTCTCTCCCACCAGTAATAGTAACCACAGAGGGTAGGAGAGTTACAACATTAAAAAAACTCAAATCAATAGTGTTGACTGTGTCTAACCAATCACTGTTCTAAAGAACACCGGTCAAGTATTCAACTTAAAAATGCAATGGAAACAACAAAAGAATGCAAGGAAAGGTACGTAAAGTCTAATTATTTGTCCCTACATCATTAATCAATCACAAAACATGTTTAAACCAGTCATTGAAAGTCACTATTCCTTGATTGTACCCACGAGACAGTGAGTCAATTTGTAGAGAATAAAACTTGTTTATTGACTGGAAACTTTGTTACATGGATTTTTAAACTCACCACCATCTCCATATACCTTCTACAAATTCCTACTCTCCACCAAATAGCCTTTCAAGGCCAGTTACACCTTGCACAACTGTAACAGTCAGATACATGATTGTTACTGGTTAGTTATTTTTCAAGACTTTGTTGTCTAGTTGACACTAAAGTGTCAACTTCAACAACCTTTTATCATTAAGGTGTTTAAAGTTTTTCCTTAACCTTTTCAAAGGTCTATCACCCCATTAACCCCTTTAAAACTCTTATATCCCCTTACAAGTCTTACTAGGCCTAAGTTGCCAACATGGGCAAACTACACCTTTTGGCACTTTGTGCTTTTACAATATGTTATTGGCTCTTAGTGGCCACATTACATTTATTATATACCCTATAGGCCTTTAGATCCCCTTAATAGACTAAGATCAACCTAATGACCCTTAATGACCCCCCTACATATATTTTTGAACATCTAATGCTACTCACCTCTATTACATTACCTTTATAGTTTTAGGCTCATTACATTAAAATGTATCAAATACAAAATGTACCATAAGTCCAATTACATTCAATGCTTGATCTTTCAAGATCATTGCACCCCCATGTGTATACATGAATCTCTTTGCATGCCTTTTCCAGGGTTCCCTACACCATACTCCCAAGGATCAAATCAATCAAAGTCTCTTTGGATTGGGGAGTTTCTTCCTCTTCCTCCAGTCTTTGTCCACCTCTTGTGGAGGACCTGCAACAAAATGGTATCCTTTATTCATTTTCTTCATGCCAAGCACAAAATCTTGCATCCTTCATGTCATATATGTCTACAACATCATCACTTGCATAAGCATCAAGATAACATCCCTACAACCCTGTCATAACAATGCTAGAAACAAAACTAATCAAATCTTTCATATTCACCAAAATAAATGTTTGGTGCTTCACTACTTCATCTATTTCTTTCACCACTTCCCTTGTCTGCTTCCACACTCCTTGTGAGTTTTTTCTCCTTGTAGAAAAATCAGATTCCAAGGTCTCTCCATGACCATCTACTCTTTCCTCTTCATGCCCCTATTCTAGGCATTCTTCCTCTATACCACCTTTACTTTGCCATTCCTCAACGATGGCATCAAATGCATCTCACAAATTCATCTCTTCTCCAATTATTTGAACACTAGTTTCTTTGCAACTCTTTGTGACTTGGACATTCTCCACATCAAAAAATCCTTGAACTCTCTCAGTGAGTTCCTTCTACAGTAGTCTCCTCTCTACAATAAGCCTTTTGACAAGCCACACAACCCTTTGCTTCATCCTCTTATGCCAACTTGTGGCATCTTTCCTCAAATCTATCTTCAAGAGCTTTGACTCCTCTCTCTCTAAGGTCCTTGTCATCTCTAAGACCTCTAGCACTTCACCTTCCCAATGCCATCCTTCTTGGCATTCAAAAATTTCATCCATGGCTTCTTTCATAGCCCTGTCTTCTCTGTTGTTGGACTACGATCCTGGACTTCAACAAGTTCAGTTATTGAGGATGCCTTACTCATGGGTGCTGATTACTACAAAGTATCAACTCTTTCTATCATGCTTTTCTTGTTTAACTTTGATTTTATTTTTGTATTCCCACTGAAGTAATATTCATGTTAAGAAAATTTTGTATATATTTTCCATCTTTTACTTAGATATTTTCCTTGATATCTTACCTCAAATTCAAGAATTCATTGAGCTTAATATTTATATGATTATGTGAAGATGGATGAAGAGAGAATCTTGCTTTCAGGAAAAGGAGGTGTCCCATTGGCATCGGAAGAGATAGCCATGTGAAAAGAGCAATTATTGACAAGAATGCTCGAATAGGAGATAATGTTAAGGTACAGTCATTGTCTTTTTCTTGTCGCTAGCATCTGGAAAGGAGAATGAGGTGTCTATCATATTTTCTAAAGGTTTTTATACTTGATTAACTTTAAAGTTGTTTTTTATGGGTCAGATTATCAACAAGGATGGTGTGTAAGAACTTGCAAGGGAAACAAATGGTTACTTCATAAAGAATGGCATTATAACTGTTATCAAAGATGCATTGATTCCTAGTGGTACTTTCATTTGAAATCATGTACCTGTATGCAATAAGTAAGTGAAATAAATTATAGACATTAACATAATGTACCTATACTTAGTTAAACATCTTGATTTTTAGTGAAAGAAAATGCTATTTATAATATTGGACATGTTTATTTTATAATTATTGTGCTACTAAGCTATTCTTGTGGGCTCATGTAAGAACCATTGATTGTAGATATTCTTATGGAGGAGAAACTAAGTATCATAAACTATGGTTTGAGAAAGTGAAGAATATTTAAAATAGGTTAGCCTCTTGTGTTAGCTATGGTTGTCATTTTAGTTAAATTAGACTTACTATCCAAATTGGACAAATTATTTTTGTTGTACCTGGCACTTGGAGTCAAGTGTGTCTCTAAACATTGTGAGCTTTCCTTATTCTTTAAGTGTTCTATCACAATTTTATTTGTCAAAGATTGAATTAGGGATTAAGCATTTTCTCACAATTTTATTCGTACATTGATGAGAATCAATGATGGAGATTTTTTAGATTCTGAGAAGATGTATATTCAGTGGAGGCTAGAAGGGATTTTTGTGGAGATTTTCTAGTGAGGATGAGGGTTTCTAGATTGAGTACCAGTGTAGAGATGATGATTAATTAACCTACGTCTATAAAACCTTCACAAATATCCCTTCTTTGGCCTCTACTCATACCTCTTCTCGGAATCTAGAAACTTTGGATATTGTTTCTCATCTATGCACGAAATGTGCTAGTGATCGTACAAAATTACTTTTGTGAGACTAGGATCAATTATGAGAAGGTAAACAACAAGATAATATTATTGTATCTTTGATTTCTTTTATCCATTCATATTTTTTGCCTTCTCTTATATTGGAGACTGTGTAGTGTACATAAAGGCAAGGTGGTGATTATTCTTGATGATCGATAGGTATAAGTCTTCCAGGCCTTACCCAGTAGCTAGGACTAAAGATAGCAGAGCTCAAGAGACCATTATAGTTGGTCTCCATCTTTGGTACATATTATTGACAAAAATATTTTACATTTCATTAGCTCATCAAATACGTGGATTTGAAAGAATTTAATAGATGATGTTTTTATGTATAACGTACATTATTTTAGTTTGACGTTGAATGAATTTATCTACTTTGCACACTTATAGACTACGAGGAGAGCCATAAAGAACCATCCCCTCCTGTGGATTGAGTAATGTAGGCTATGGGAGGAGATGCTTCTTTATCGCTATCCTCATAGTCTATAAGTGCACGAAGTAGATAAATTTGTGCAACATCAACTTAAATAATATACGTTATCATGAAAATATTCTATTAAATTCTTTCAAATCCCCTCATTTGATGACTAATGAAAGGTAAAATGTTTTTTCCATATATGGACCAAAGATAGAGACCAACTATGAAGGTCTCTTGAGCTTTGTTATCTTTAATGTGTATATTCATTGCTTTTTCAATGAGAATTAAATTTCTTTTGATAGCATTGTTATACGTCTGACGGGTTTTCCTATCGAACACTCACTAAATAATCGTCACCTTCCCAACAGGTATAATGTCAAAGAGAACCCCATTTTGATAGATATGTGTGACAGGAGTGTTATACATTCAATGGGATGTCCTATCAAAGAGTCACCATGTATCCATCACACTCCTGATAGTTATAATGTCAGAGAGAGTCCCTTTTCGATAGATATTCACGATGGGAATGCTATCTCTCCGATGGGTTTTCCTGTCAGACAATCATTGCATCTGCATTTTCAATCCGATAGACTTTTTGACAAATGTTTGTCAGAGTTCTGATAGATATATTGTATGAAATTCCATAGTAAAGTTGTTATTAATGTGGCAAGTTCTGACGGAAAATGATGTTAGAATATCAATGGTTATCACTTTCATAGCAATTTGTAATGCAAAAATGCTGACAGACACATCTGTCAAAGTGTTGATAAATAGGTGTTGCAAATCTGACAGATAGCTGTTAGAATATGGCCTCAAATGTACTAGTACTTACAAAGAATCAAGGAAATAACACTAATGAATTGATGGTTACAAAGAGATGATACAGTTTACAAGATTAAAAGAACACCAAATTGATATGAATTTTGATGAATCTGATTTGCCCCAAGTGATGTGCCCCAAGCGATGAGGACTTTGATGAGTCAACAACTAGATGTGGTTGTTGTCTTGATCACTAAAGAAAATTTGATTGATAGATTTGATTAATGATGTGTAATATCATGCCCCCTTCAAGATTAAAATTGAAATCTGGCGAGAAATCCAATGTGATTTGCCTGGGGATGCATTTTATATCATTTAGGGGTTTAGTTGACCAAGTTTGACTAGGTTTGACCATGAGTTGACTATGGTTGACCAAGTTGAAATTTCAAGAGTTTGATGTTAGATAATCAATTAAGATGAATATTGGATTTATGTGATATCATGAAGGTCGATTATGCAAGTAGTCGGTCATCCTGGGTCCAGACATTTTAAATCACATTTTTGATAATGTAAATGATCTCAAATTTTGATTTTGATCCCAAAAATGGGTTCAGGACATCAAAATTAGCCAGGGGTGTAATTTTTATGCAAAACAAAGCACTTTGAAAAATTAGGTCAAAACCTATATAAGGTCAAAAGGGTCATTTTCAAATCAGTTCAAACAGTTGACTTTAGAAACCTTGTGGAGCCCTCTGAGAGAAAAATGCAAGTTCCCGTGTCTTCACATCATTTCAAGCACTCTAGGCGGTACCAGAGACCAAGACAATATGGTAATCCGGTAAGTGGACCTCTGTGCCTTTTTGTGAATTCAATTTAACACATTTTTATTTCTTTTTAGGATTTGAGCACATTTTTTAATTTTTTAATTTTTTCTTCACGGGATGTCGTACAATAACCTGTGGCTAATTAGTTGTAGGGACCTTCACGTGATGCTCATTCCTTGTGATGTGATTAGTGAAATCTAGAATGATTTGGTCTCGAAGGTAGGAGTATATGTTTTTGTAGTGGGAGGAATAATTACCAAGAACGGTGTAGATCATGTAGGTTTTTGGAAAATCATAGGTGGGGAATGATAGTGCTTCCACTAAGAACTCATAGCGTAGCTTGTGTTCAAGTTTTTGTAGTAAAGATCATAGCATTTCCATAGCGTCAACAACCTTGTTCTCCATTCTAGTTATCTGTTCAAATGTGACTGTAATGGAATGCTTCTTTGGAGCATTGACCATGTGCTTGTATGGAATGAGTTTTTCATCTTTTGTTTGATACACATCATTGACTTGGTGTATGACCAGTTGTGAGTCTCCATGAATTTTTAGTTTTATTTCTCTCCATTCGATTGCTATCTTCATGCCATTTAGCAAAGCTTCATATTCATCTAAGTTGTTGGTACAAGGGAACTTGATCCTGAATGCCTTTGGAATGGAGTAACCCTGTGGTGTTATGAATAATATGCCAGCTCCAGATCCATTTTTTGTGTAGGATCCATCAAATAATAAATGCCATGTTCTGGAGGATATGTGCATGATAGAAGAATCAGGAAATTCCATCTGTAGTGGCTGGCTATCAAACATTGGAGCTTCTGCTAGTTGATTTGCAATAACTTGTCCTTTGATGGATTTTCTTTAAACATATTCAATGTCAAATTCTCTTAGTAGCATTACCCATTTTACTAGTCTACCTGTTACGGAATATTTTCTCAATAAGTACTTTAATGGATCATTTTTTTCTATCAGATGTGTAGTATGAGCTAACATGTAGTGTTTGATTTTTTGTGATGCAAAGATAATAGTTAGAAATGCCTTCTCTATCATGGAATAGTTCTTCTCATAAGCTACCAATGTTCTATTGATGTATTAAATAGCTCATTCCTTCTTGTTTTCATCATGTTATGCTAGTAATGCCCCCATTGATGTATCTATAGTAGAGACATACAATATTAATGGCTTCCCTTGAATAGGAGGCATGAGGATTGGTGGATTTTCCAAATATTGTTTGATGTGATTGAAGTTATGTTCACATTCCTCATTCCACATGAAAGTCGCACCTTTATGTAATGTTTTTGTGAAAGGTTGTGATATATCTTCTAGTTGAGATATGAAGCACCTGATTAATTATACCCTCCCTTGTAAGGTCCTCATTTGACTAATGTTCTTAGGAGGTTGCATCTCCATGATTGCTTTGACTTTTGCTGGATTCACTTCAATACCTTTCTTTGAAATAATATACCCTAGAAGTTTTCCTAAAGTGACACCAAAGGCACATTTCTTAGGATTTAGTTTGAGACTAAATTTTTCCATTCTATCAATTATTGTACCCAAGTCACCTAGGTGTTCAAATTGTTTCATTGATTTAGCCAAGGTGTCATCAACATATTCTTCCATGTTCTTATGCATCATATTGTGAAAGATTGACGTCATAACTCTTTGATATGTAGCACCAACATTTTTAAGACAAAATGACATCACATTCTAGTAGAAAATACCCCATGCATAGGTGAAATTTATCTTCTCTTGATCTTTTAGAGCTATCTTGATTTGATTGTACCCAGAGAAACCATATATTAAAGAGTAGATCTTAAAGCCCACAGTCATGTCCACTATCATATCGATGTTTGGTAGCGGAAAATCATCCTTAGGGAATGCTTTATTTACATCTCTAAAGTTTGTGCATACTCTAATAGATTTATTTGGTTTTGATACTGGAACTATGTTTTAAATCCACACTGCATAATCTATAACTTGGATAAATCTGGTTTTTAGTAGTTTCTCTAGCTTAGCTTTGACAAGGAGTGCAATGTGAGGATGCATTTTACGCAACTTTTTCTTGATTGGTTTTACTCTTGGAGTGATAGAGAGATGATGCATGATGAGATTAGGATCTAATCCAGGTATATCTGAATACTTTCATGCAAATTTGATCTTCTTTTCTGTTAAGAATGTGGTAAATGCATGTTTCTCCTCTACTGACATAGATTGTGCTACATGGATCAATTGAGGTTCCTCTGTTGTGTCTAGATTGATAAGCTGATTTGGTTCTATCAAAATTGGAGATCTCTCCTACAAATGATTCAGAAGGATATCAAATATCTCATCCTTAGGCACCTCAAAGAGGTTTTCACCTTCGGATATGTCTTTTGCTTTTACTATTTTAGGTTTAGAGACTGCCACTTAGTGGTTTTCACCCTCAGAACTCTTTTTCTTTTTTCTTGTATTCTTTTAACTGAGATATTTTATATCTGACTCCATCATGCTAATGTTAGGTTCACTAATGGAATTCATCATGGGTTCTATTACATTTAGGTAGCATGCAAGAGCATAGTCGATCTGGAAAGTGTGGATGTCTTGGTTTGGATCATTGGATGTTTGGTCAATAAGCTCATGATGTTGGATAGTAAGCATAGGAAAGGATTATCTGATAGTGTTCATGTATATAGTGTCATCATCATTGGTTTTGATCTAACTCTCAAACTCAAGGATGATATTACTACTCAGAATGTTCAGTTCGTTAAGCATCCAATGTCATCATTGGATCCTATGTTAGTGATAAGTGAACCACACTCACGAGGTCTATTGTTTCATTCTAGAATCATTTCAGTCATAGGTGCATATTGGTGAATGACATCTATGTATTTTTCTATTATAACCTCATCTTCTTCAGAATAATTCCCCATTCATAGTCATTTGATTCCTCATCTAGATCCCTGGGAAAGTCAAGAACATGTGTGAAATCAGGATGAATAACCAAAGAAGGGTTACCTTCCGAGTCTGAGAGGAATTCATATTAGTGGGAATCTATCTTAGAATCATCATTGTGTCCCAAATGTTCATCTATTGTCAGAGGTACACCTTCATTCTCTTGTTTGTTTTCAGGATCAGTCAGTTCTTATGTTGCGACTGTCTCTTGTGTAGTAGTAGGTTCTTGTGTGTCTACCACATTGATTCTTTTAGGTTTTTTTTTCATTTTCAAGAAGATCTAGAATTTTTTGAGGTATATGTTCATAAGGAAAAACATCAATTGTATCTGAATCATCACTGTCTGAGTGTTGTGTTTCTTCTTTTGCTAAGTATCTTTTTCTGGTTCTATTTGTTTTAGGACATGTGTAGAGATTCTACTAAGATGGAAAGGTTTCTTGTGATAACCTATGCCTTTTGTATCCTTGGTTTTTCTCCCACAATGTTCAATGGGTTTGACAATGCTTTTTCCTCTTGTTCCCAGAGGTCCTTTTCTAGTGTATCCCATATTAGACATTAGTTTATGACCTGGTCCATATGATTTTGTAAGAATTTTAGGTATTTTAGAGTCACATTTTTTAGTTGTCTATGATTGAGACTCATCTTTGTATAGTTATAGCCTCTTCCTCATCTAATTCTTGTTTGGAAACCTTCTTTGTGATGAAACTCCCATCGAAGATAACCTGAGGTTATTTGGTTGTAGGTCTTACTCTCTCTAAAGGTTTTCCATAAGACTTAGGCAAAAGTGGGAGAGATGTGAGAGATAGGATTGGTTCCATTGTGTATTCTCCCATGCCTGTATCTTTGATCTTGACTCCTTTTGATAGGTCTTCCCTTTTAGATGTAGACACTATGTCTATTTGTTTGGTAGAAGACTCGTTGTTATATGGAACAAGTTTATTTGCACTTTCTTTCAAAGCATTGCAAGACACTGACATGTCTGCAGGTATAGTGACCTCAACTCTATCATAGATAAATTTGACACATTCGTGCTATGTCGATGGAATATCTTGCATCTTGTTAATCCAGGGCCTTCTTAGAAGAATGTTGTAAGCCAATGGGAGATCTAGTACTTGACAGGTGATATCTCTAATGATAGGTCCTATTCTGATAGGTAGCACAATGACTCCTTTGGAATTCCTTTCTTGTTCATCATATGCATTTATGTTTATTTTCTTTTTAGGATCAATAGAATCTTCTGATAATCCCAGTTCTATAACCAATTTGTAGGAAAAGATATTCAGACTAGTGCCTCCATCTATCAACACACATTTGACATGATGGTTTTGGATTAGGACTTCAATATGTAAGGGTTGGTTATGTGGATGACTCAGTGAATTTTCATCTTCCTGTGAAAGGGATATGTACTAAGGGGATGTCAAGTGACCTACCATTGTTTGGAATCTATCAAGATCCAGATATTCAAGAACATTAGAGACAATTAGATCTTTGTCCAAAATTGCACGATGAGTAGGAGAGATCCGTAATAGCTCAAATATAGAAATTTTGGCATTAGTGTGTTGCACTTGTTGGATGATGATGTATGATACCACTTTGGATTCTTTATAATTTGAATATTTGGAAGTATTCCTTTTTTTAGATGCAGATGCAAGATTAAATTGTACCTTTGAGGTGTTTGATGAACCTAATTTTTGTCCTTGGAGAGTTAGCTGAGTTTGAGATTGAGTTACTAAATTAGCTATCTTATTATCTCTGTCCTTTTTGACAATGGTGATGACATTGTAGTGTTCATACAGGAATGGCTCTACCATGTTGATGACATCATTGTTTTCAGAGTAAGTGTAATTGACTTTAGTACCCATGTTTGGTTTATAAGATGAGTCTCCTTGATTATGCTTCAGAAAAGGTTCCATGAATGTGTTGGAAAGTTGTCTATACTGAAGTATATGACTAGATATAGTTTTATCATTATGGAAACAAAGTCATATAGCAGTTCGGAGTCAGCGCACTTGATGTAAAGATTAGAATTTGGTTAAGTGTTGAAGACTGGATATTATACAGAGTTCTGGTAGCTCAGAGCATCAGTGCACATGTGTACAAATGAATTATGTTATGAACCCTAGAAGTTAAGTTGGTTAGACTATATTCTTTCTTATTCTATGAGCACATGATCAGATGTGCAAGTATGAGAAAGTTACAGTCAGTTGAAGTTGCACAACTAGTGTGTGATAGCAGAGAATAGAGCATGGTGCCGACAGTTAGCATTTTGGTTTGCGATTATAATGTAAAGTTGTAAAGACTATGAGCCCATTGTATTTAGGTTGCCGAAATGTTTATATGTATAATTGTAAACATGCTTGAGCCAATTCATTTGGAAGTGTTGTTTTTAATTAGTTATAGGGCTGACCTAATTGTGTATTTTGTATAAGCGCATAAATATAAGGTGCACCCATTGTATTTGGTATGGAAATCAAGATAGAGATATTATAAGTAGAGTAGAAGTGTGCGAAGACACTAGAAGATGTATTAGAGCTTTTCTAGAGGTCAAAGCATCAATGCATCAAAGGAACTGATCTGACAAGTAGTGTCACAGTAACAGTTCACCTGGTAGATATAGTGTGTATCTAAAATCAGAAGGTTGTATCCTTCACCACTTGAGTAGTGAGCTCTTGGATAGTGCATCCTCTCCCCTAATAGGGATGATTTTAAAAGACTCCTAATAGGGTTTGACCCTTAACAAGGTCTACTATACTTAAAGCTTTGTAAAGCTACTCCTAACAGGGTAAAGGATCTTCTAACAAGGATCACAAAACACTAGTGCAGAATATTAGTGGGTATCAATTCCCACCGGGGTTTTACCTATTTGGGTTTCCCCATAATCATATTGGTGTCATGTTTTGATTTCATGTTTCATGTTTATGTGAATGTTTATTTCAGTACTTAAGAATTTAAGTTTAGCATAAAGATTAAAGTGAAAAGTTAAAATATAGTGAACACTGATTCCCCCCCCCCCCCTCAGTGTTCCCATTCCTAACAATTGGTATCAGAGCTATGGTCCTCAGCATAGAAGTTTAACCACTTGAGGAGATCATGGACAAAATAGAAATGAAACATATGAAAAGAAATCTTGAAGCTTCTCTTGAAGATCTGGACAAGTTAGAAAGAGAATCTAAAGAACTAAAGGATAAACTCAGTGATGCTCAATTAGTTATCAAATTATCTCAGAGATCAGTTGGAAAGCATTTATCAAGTAAGTCATGGCCACTCCCATTGTTTATGATGTCGCTAAAAAGAAAAGATATGTTTTCAAGAGGCACCCTTTCAAATCAACCCTAGATGATTTAGAGGGAGCTTTCTCCCCCATGCCTATGGGCGTCATGCATGTGGAAGACATTAGGGCTTAAATTTACTATAAGAAGGAACCTATTGGATTGGATAGGCTTAGGGCGCACATGGATACCATGCTAAAACTAGACAAGACATTCATGAATGAATATGTAAAATGGAATGATCATCCTATTATTGAGTATGCTATGGCATATGAATTCTATGAGATAGAATGTATAAAGATCTTATTGATCAGAATTCATGACGATTTGTTTTGGATTGGTGATGTACCAGTTAGAATCACCAGTGACTTTATTCATGAGATGACAGGCCTTTCTAGAATAGGCATCTTCCTTCCCATGGGAAAGGATGTCGGGAAGATGGTTTAGCAAACATGTAAGTCAAGGAGTGATAGGTGCGGTATGACTATAGAGCCTATTGAGAAAGAAGACATCAAATTGATGTCAATGATAGTAGGGTACAGGTTTCATCACACCAACAGGGTGAATAGTGTGTCTGCAGGAACTATTCTAGTAGCCATTAGACTTGTAAAGGAAGATAGTGAGCTCAACTTGTGTGAGATCTTGTGTGCATAGTTGATTGATAACATCAAGGCTATCAAACATGAAAAGACTAAGATATTCAAGTTTGGGTCTCTAATCATCTATATGTACCTTCATATAGTTAGAAAATTTTTAGATATGTATTTGAACAAGTCTATTCCAACCATGCCACAGATATCCCTCAAAGCATCCACTGAAAGTACATTGAGAGACTATGTAACATTGGAATTGAAGATCTTTAGGGTTAAGATGCAGATGAGATACAGAATTCTAGAGAACATTGTGGAAAAGTATAAGGATACAATATGCTTTATGGTTGAAACTGATACTACTTGTATGGAATTTGTTGAGCCTAGAACTAAATGGATTCATCCACTTGGTTATGAAGTAGAGGAACAAGTCCTAGAAGCTTATGCATAGGTACTTCTATCAGCCCCCAAAGACCCCAATGAACCTAGGTGGGGAAATTATGATTAAAAGACAAGGGAAGTTGATGCTAAATTGAACAGTGAAACAACTAAGAGGAAAGCCTCTAAAATCACATCAGAAATCTTGAGAATACATGGTGTGTCTCAAGAAGACCTTGACAAGGCAAGGGAAGAAAAGATTGCTTTGGAATTGAAGAGCGCAACAGCAAAAAAAGAACAAGAAGATCCTAAGATGAAGAAAATAAAAATTGAAAAAGATGACACTCAGAAGGATATGACTGATGACACTCCTTATGTGCCCAAAGAAACCAATGATTCTAATGCTCCTCCAGAGTATAAGCCAATAGCCAAAAGGAAGAAAGAAACTAGCACTAGTCATCCATCCTTGTGGGCTACAAGGAGCAAGAAAAACATTCAACCACCTCCTAAGGCAGGACTCAAACCTAGCCTTAAATTATTGAGCACAAGAATTGTTGATGAGGGAAGAATTGATCAAGTGGGAAAGTTTTATGAAACATATAGTGAAATTGACAAATCAGAAATACATGGTATGAATATCAAACACATGATAAAGTTCAAGAAGATAGCTCTTCAATTGAAAATAGAAATTCTAGATAAGGTATGGGAAATAATGGATACCTTAAAAAGACAAGCCACTGAAGAAGATCTCAAAATAAGGGAACAAATTCTTGATTCCACTCTTCCAGTATGCTCTATTGAAGAAAGGTCATTATTACTAAATCTGGTGAAGCCGCACTTAAGAACAAAGATGAGGACACTTCACCTCATGAACAAAGACTATGAGCTGATTTCTTAGGAGACAAAGAAGGCCTTTGAGAAGGTATTCTTAGAACAACACATGACACTTGTGTCTGCACCCATCTCTCAAACACCTAGTAAGAAAGACAAAGTAGAAGAGACTATCAAGGTAAAATCTACAGGTCCTTAGGATTCAACATCTACATTGGAATCACAAACAAAGGTAGATAAATCTGCTCCCATGTTAGAGTCACTTAAGGACAACACTTTTATCATTGATAATGTGGAGATAGCCATGACGACCATTGACACATAATTAGATAAGTTTGAGGAAGCTTTTGTGAGCACACAAGAAGCTGAGATGTTATGTACCAGCACTCCTCCCACTCATCAAGAAGAGGTATTGATTGAAAATGTATCAAATAAGAAAGAAGAAGAAAAAGAGGAAGAAGAAAAAGAGGAAGATAAAAAACAAGAGAAAGATGAAACTTCTATTGATCTAGCCAAGGTAAAACTAGAAGTGATGGACATCACTCCCATCACTCCCTCTTCAGCATTGTTGTCAAGTTTGACACCTGACACATCCAGTTTGGACTCATGGAAAGAGGAAGACTTGATTAAGTTCAGCATCTTGGCTATGGAGAAAGAAAAGGAGAAACAAGTCATGAGAAATCCTCTCCTTGTGGAATCAGTGAACATATTGAATAGTCTATTTCCAGAAGACAAGAAAGTATCCAAGGTACACTCAGTTGATGATGTAAGTTCAATCATATCATAGTTCAAAAGAAATCTTTCAAGCCTTGAAGAATATGCATCCAAGGTTGCAGAAGATAAGTATCTAAAGAAGAGATTGAATGAATTGATGAGAAAAATTTCTCTAGATCTGAATTCTCTCAAGATAGAACAAGCATCCCTGAAAGAATTTTTTGATCAAGGAAGGAAATTCATTGCGGATTGCATGGATTAGGATAAGCTTATTGATGCCCATTTCAAGGAAATAAAAGAAGAAGAAGAAGCTATGATTGAGCAGGTGAAGATTTCAGTGACAGACACATCCACTAATGTGAACATGTGTAATAATGTTTACCAGGGTCAATTGGACAAAATTGAGAAGGCAGAGAAAGAAATGGAAAAGATAAGGTCTAGACAAACTCAGTTGAGGAATGCTCTTGCACCCTCACTAGACATTCTCAATCAAAACATAAAGAAGATTGATGCCACAATGATTACTTATGATCAAGGTTCAAGCGTAGATTTGAAGACAATGGAGAAACTTCAATATGCATTATGCACCCATCTCCAGATAGTTAACTCTCTGATAATGTTTTGGAAGAAGGAGATCCAGAATCTCAAGATAGCATATCCAAATGTTTTCCCTAAGTAAGTATGTGCAGTTACAGTTTTTTTGTACACCTTTGTCATTAATGTCAAAGGGGGAGTTGTATATAGAATATGGAGTATAATATGTATAGGGAGATATAAGATTATGTATAAAAATGTATAGAAGACAAAAGTTTTTTGTGTTAAGGGACAGTTAGCAACTCGGCCATATTCCTTTGTTGCCATCAATGACAAAGGGGGAGATTATTGGCAAGTTGTCTATACTGAAGTATATGACTAGATATAGTGTTTTCATTATGGAAACAAAGTCATATAGTAGTTTGGAGTCGACGCACTTGATGTAAAGATCAAAATTTGGTTGTGTTGAAGATTTGATAGTATATAGAGCTTCAGTAGCTCAGAGCATCAACGCACATGTGTATGGATGAATTATGTTATGTACCCTAGAAGTTAAGTTAGTTAGACTATATTATTGCTTAGTTTATGAGCGCATGATCAGATGTGCAAGTATGAGAAAGTTACAATCAGTTGAAGTTGCACAGCTAGTGTGTGACAACAAAGAATAGAGCATGGTGCCGACAGTTAGCATTTTGGTTTTTGATTATAATGTAAAGTTGTAAAGGCTATGTACCCATTGTATTAAGGTTTCCGACATGTTTATATGTATAATTGTAAGCATGCTTAAGCCAATTCATTTGGAAGTGTTGTTTGTAATTAGTTATAGGGCTGACCTAATTGTGTATTTTGTATAAGCACATAAATATAAGGTGCACCCATTGTATTCGGTATGGAAGTCAAGATAGAGATATTATAGAAAAGTAGAAGTGTGAAAAGACACTAGAAGATGTATTAGAGATTTTCCAGAGGTCAAAGCATCAGTGCATCAAAGGAACTGATCTGACAAGCAGTGTCACAGTAATAGTTCACCTAGCAGATATAGTGTGTATCTGAAATCAGAAGGTTGTAGCCTTCACCACTTGAGCAGTGAGCTCTTGGACAGTGCATCCTCTCCCCTAATAGGGATGATTGTAAAAGATTCCTAATAGGGTCCAACCCTTAACAAGGTCTACTATACTTAAAGCATTTTAAAGCTACTCCTAACAGGGTAAAGGATCTTCTAACAAGGATCACAAAACACTAGTGCAGAATATTAGTGGGTATCAATTCCCACCGAGGTTTTACCTATTTGGTTTTCCCCGTAATCATATTGGTGTCATGTGTTGATTTCATGTTTCATGTTTATGTGATTGTTTATTTTAGTACTTAATCATTTAAGTTTAGCATGAAGATTAAAGTGAAAAGTTAAAATACAATGAACACTAATTCAACCCCCCCCCCTCTCAGTGTTCCCATTCCTAACGGAATATTGTATGATTGTTATTGGATTTATGGTTTTCAATCACAATTTCTCTAGTGTCAATTTTGTCTTGAATAATATGTTTCAAACACATGTAGTTATTGGTTTTATGACCCTTGTTTTGATGGAAATCATAGAAATTGATCTCTTTCTACCATTTAGGTTTGACTTCGAGATCATATGGTTTGATTTCAAGTAATGTGATGATATTGTTTTCCAATAGAGTTTTCATGGTATATTCTAAGGACTCACCCAAAGGAGTGAACTTGTGCTTTGGTTTTGTAACCCATGGTTTCTAGTCAGTTGACTTTTTAGCAAGTTTAGTTGCCTTCATTTCTGAAGCTTTTATGGCTTGGGTGCCAATAGTGAGATTAAATGTTGGTGCTTTGGGTGGAGTACTGATGTGATCAACAACACCATCTGTGACAATTTTTTTTTTTGTTCCAAAATTTTCCCTTATCCTTTTTGTTGGAACTAGAACTTGAATCATAATTGTTCTTCTTATGAAGTGATATGTCTCCCTTAGAAACAAGTACATTCTCTATTTTTATGGAATTCTACACCATTTTGTCAAAAGAGGTATGATTCTACATTTGGAGATGATAATTAATTTTTGGAATCAAATTATTGATGAATATTTGTAGTTTCTCATTTTCTGGGATTTGTCGGGCATAAAGTGAAAATTTCTTCCTCTAGCATTTGAGGAAGGTCAAGAAGGGTTCTCCTAAATTTTGTTTCAGATTACAGATATCGATCATTGTGACTGGATGTTGGATATTGTAGGAGTATTGTTGGTAGAACATTTTGATCAATTCCTCAAAAGTCTTGATGGTTGGAGGCATCTTAGAGAACCAATTGATGGCTCTTCCCCCCAAAGATCATGGGAAGATAAACATTAAGTATGTTGGTTCATGCATAAACCTCATGGATAGAGTGCAGAATTCCCTGACATGATCTTGAGGATCAAAATTTCTATCATTTTTTTCATATTTGGGTAGTTCCAATCTTTTTGGGAATGGCGTCATGTACAAGCTTTGATCGAATGGAAATGGGCATAGGTCCTCCATAGAGAATTCTTTAGGTTCTTTCTCCTTTTCCAATTTGTTGAGCTTGAATTGCATATCATGCATTTGTTTCATCATAGTTGTGATCAAGGTTTCTTCCTCTTGTGTTACGATATTTTCAACATTAAAGTCGCAAGGAAGTTTGGCTCCTTGTTGAGCCAGTTGTAGGAAGTACACCTCTTTTTCTTCTTGTAAGAAGTGTTTCATCATTCTTTTAAAGAGGCCATCATCATGAGATCATTCAATTTCTGATAGTGTGGGTTCTTGATCTCCACCATGATTGGATTGTTGGCTTTGTGAGCCCTAGTTAGCTCTTCCTTGAGACATGGCAGTTCTTTGATTGAGATTTTGTGTTGATGTGAGAGGGGTTGTGTGACCTCCTTTTAGGTGCAAATTGCCAAGGGCATCTTCTTCATAAAGATTTGTGTCATAAGGTTGGTGTAAGGTCTGAACAATAAGAGAAGATGAAGGTGAGATTTTTGGTTCTTCTCTGGGTTTCTGTGTGAAGAGGCTCTAGTTTCCATCATTAACCTTAGGTGAATCCAAAGAGCACAATAAGATAATTTATAGATGATCTAAATTAGGAAATATCAGGTGATGCAACCTTGTCAAGATTGGTTTGAAAAATATTGATTGGATGTAAATGAAGGATATTGTGCCCAAGATGTATGGATAGACACCCAAAAGATGGTGGACATGAATTTGCAACACTTAGTCATTGTAAGATGATAAATTGAGGTTGTTCTGACAAGGTTTTTGACACAAGATGAGATGTGGTTTAGATTGATTGATCAGATGAAAAATCATGCTAAATGGATCACTTTGGGAAAATAAGCTGAATTTTCTATTTCTCTTCTCTATTCCTGACACAATGAAGATTCTGATAGAATCGCTACAAGTTGGTTGAATTTCTGACAAAATTTAGAATTTCTAGTAATTTTGGGTAAACTATCATATGAAATTATCTAGGCTTGTATGACATAGAAGGATGTCTAGCATGACAATTGCAAAGAATTGTACAACAACTGATACCAGGGTTTACTTTTGTTGAGGATTTTTGACAACTTTTGTATGACATAGTATGGGTTTTTGTACGACACTTGGGGGTTCAGGTACAATACTTGTAGGTCAAACACAATTTTCATATGATAATTGGAGGTTTTGGATGACAATTAACACCAGAAAAGGATTTTGTTGCAATTTTTCAAGTTTTTCAAGATTTTCCAGATTTTGGTCTCAATTGGTTTGTTGATTTCTCTGTCCACTTTTGAAGATCTATGTATTGGATTGTCTGAGGTTGTTTATCATAGAAATAGGATCACAATCATAGAAAACATGAGGGAACTAATTCAATGAATCAATTACACCTACCTTACCCTATCTATAAGGAGAAGACATGTATTACTTGCTCGTTGACTTAGGAACACACTCAAAGATGTCTAAGAATAAGTAGGTCCAACAACACACAATGTATGTTGAAGCCCATATTAGCCAAGTTCAAGCATCAAAGAGGGCTCGATATGATGAGTGTCTTGGGGTGATTACTATTCACCTTGCACAAGCACTACAAATCCTTCAGAGGAAGATCGATAGAAAAAATAGCTTAGCCTTTTAATCAGGGCATCTATTCACAACTGTCTCCCATAGTCCCACAAGTAGGATTGAGGCTATCAAACCTATGAGTACTCTGATCTATGTAGTCTCGTAAGAAAGATTTAAGCAGGTCCACTCTATTAAAAATCAAAGCATGTTCATGGAATGAATCCAAGGAACAAGCACAACTATGTCTTCAGAGGCTTTAACCTCAAGGAAGAATCAAATTTTATAGTGGGGTGGAAGAGTCAGCTTAAGACTTGTCCCCACTTGGATCATTCCTGGGAGCTTTTTACCTCTCCGAAAGGCCCTCTAAAGGATTAAAGAAAATGTGAGGTTGGAGACCACAAGATCTGGGTTTCTGATTCTCTAAAAGAGAAGAGCATAATCCCCTAACCTTATCATTTTCCCTATCCAAAACACATCAAGCACAATTAATTGAGAGACAACATGCAAATTGGCACTAGGGAAGATACCTTCTGGATTTCTAATTCTCCTAAGAAGGAGAAGAGCATAATCCCCTCAATATCTTCCTTAATGGAAATGGGTGCACGTACCTAATTATGTAGGTGCCTATAAAAATTAAATACTAAGAAAACAAATTATTTTCTTGATGATGCTTTTCCAACCTACAAAATCACTCATTAGAAATCTTTATTGAATGAGCTTCTTTGACAAGTGATTTTTTGAAAGGGTTTCCTGCAAAAGATGGGCTTAGAAGTTAAGATAAGAAGAGGCTAAAAGAACAGTTTTTCAACTCAAGTCTTTGTCTTTCATCCTGCAAAGATGTGTTAGGCTGTGAAAATGATTAGGCACCAGTAAACAACAAAAGTCAGTGTTAGCCGTCAGTTGAAATCTCAAATCAAATGTCTTCAAAATTGATCAAGATTTGATACAATAATGGAAAACTAGAGTCAAAACTTGTATGACAATATACTTTCTCTCATACAACAATTCATTCATGATACAATTTGGGTACCTGCAAACACGACAATCCAAGGCTAATACGACAATACGTAACAACTGATATGATAATGTAAAATGTCATCTGTCGTACAATAGAAAGAGGGTTCTAGTATGACAATCTGCAAGTTTCGTATGGAATTGTACAGAAAATAAAAATAAAAAATTGAATCTTGAGCTTAAAATGTTAGAAAAATGAAAACTTGAAAATGGAAACCCGTTGTCGGGCCCCACGGTGGGCGCCAGAAATGTGTGTGTGAAAATTGTACCTATTTATGGACACAACACTTCAGTAAAATATTATTGGTTAATAATCATAAAATCTGCAATAAGGACAAATATCATTAACCAGGTGATTTACTACCTTCTAGTAGATGTGAGTATGGTATTCTCATAAATTAACAAGAATCGGTGACAATGCAACACCTAAATGAAGGATTTGAATGATAAAAGCTATGAAAATGGATGTAGATTTAATCTATGTTTTCGGATTTTCTATGCAATAATGATAAAAACTATATAAAAATGATCTAAAACTTTGAAAGATGAATTGAAATATAATCTATCAATGCTATGAATGTTATGAAATGAAAACAATGGTTAGAAAGAATCTCAAAAATTTGCACAATCTCCAATTCGCCATATTGCACATGCAAGGATTCTCCAAATTCGCAGTCTTTTGTAAAGGACTGAGGCCTATTTATATAGAAATCCAGGGTTTTGAGAACTCATGGAAAGCCAAAAATCTCTCCCAGATCAACTTAGATTGATTGTTGAGTTATCAGGAAATTAGAAATAGTTATCTCACAAAATCATGCAAAATCAGCTTTTTGACTTGAATTAGAAGTTTAGATCACTCCAATCTATTTTTCAACTCACAATCACATGTTGAGTTTAAAAAGTTAACTAATTGAATTTAATAGTTGATTTTGAGTTTAACTTCTTTTCTGATTTGTGTATAGATAATTATGAATTTATTTAATTTTCCATGTGTTTTATTCTCAACTTAACTTATTTTTGAATAAAAATAACTAATTTATGGGTTAATCAATTATTTAATCAAACTTTATTAAAAATTAATTAATAAATTTGATAATTTGATTTAATTAATTAAATAAATATTCAATCAATTATTTTAGAAATTTGATTTATTTGTCAAATAAAAATAATATTAATTAGGAATAAATTCAATTACATCTAATTAAATTAATTAAGTTTAATTAATTAAATATTCAACATATTCAATTAATTGACTTTAGGATAAATAAAATAATATCATTTATCACCAAATAATATTTAATTAGAAATAATTAGGATAGTTTAGGAATATTTAGGAATATTCCCCGATCTAGAATTAAGATAAGATTGATTAGGGTTTTGATTATTTTATGTGTAGATGTGCCTTAGGTTAGGACTTTAAAGTCTTTCGATCAATTTTTTGATGTAGGAGGTCAATGGTTCTGAAGCCCATTTTTGGGGTATTACAACTCTCACTATCATATCTTAAGAAAAATCAGGCATAGGTGATTATTAGCCCTCATTAACAACTTGAATGATCACAACTTTCCCCAACCATAGAGAAACTCTCCCTTGACTCAAATGAAAAAAAATATTTTACAATATTCGAACTTGTATCCACATAGGGGTAAAAGCACAAAGTTGTGTCACACTAGAGGAAAAATTTTATGGTTCCAACCAAAACTATTTTGGCTGAAAGGGTTCTGGTTGAACCTGTTCTCACTAGAAATATGTGGTGCACACTAGGCACCATGTGGCATCGATGTGGCAGGGGTGTTCCGCCCGTAATCATTTTGGCCAGAACGGTTATGGTCGAAACCCTCAAAAACTATATAAATTGAAAAAATTGAATGGGTAGGCTGATTTGAACAGAGCGACTTGCAGATTTTGTGGAGTGCCTTAGGAAGTTTTCAGCTGAAATACGTAGGCCCTTTTTTTTATTTTTTTATTTTAACATTTTTTAATTGTTTTTAATGTTTTTAAGTTGTTTTTGTCCATTTAATATTAAATAATTGTAATTTGAATAAAAATGTTAATTTAATAGTTATTTTTGTTCATGTAATTTTATTATTTGTAATTGTAGAATTTAAATAATTTGATTTTATGTAGATTTAGTTATTTAATTAATATAGTATTTTCTTTTGTTAAGAAAATGTGTTAGTTAGTTAGTTCATTTATTTATTTTTATTAGATATATTTTAAAATATTATGAAAATATTACAAAACATTAGAAAAATGTATATAAATTATTATAAACATGATATTAAAACATGAACCAACATAAATCTTAACATTAAATAAACATGAACCCTAACCATAAACCTAATTTAAAAAAAGATCCCTAAACCTAATTGAAAAATAAACCTTAATATGAAATGTACATGAACCTTAACATTAAACCAACATGAAACTAGAACATGAAGCAACATAAACTCTAACACTAGAAACCAACATAAACCAAAATACTAGAAACCAACATGAACTTTCTCTCTCTCTCTGACCAATTAAGACCTAACATGAAATTAACAAGACGTACTAGGACCCCTTAAGAGCTAACATGAGTAATAAGACCTAATTTTTCCTATTAAGACCTAACATAATTAATAAGACCTAATAAGACCCTTAAATTGATTAATACGACCTAATAAAACCTAATACCTATTAATAAGATCTAATAGGACCCTTAAGAACTAATAGGACCTATTAAGACCTAACATGTGACTAATACTTGACCAATTAGGACCTATTAATTGACCGATTAAGACTAATTAAGACTTAACATGTGACTAATATAATTAATTAAGACCTAACGTGAAATTAATAAGACATAATAGGACCCCTTAAGACCTAACATGAGTAATAAGACCTAATATTTCCTATTAAGACCTAACATGATTAATAAGACCTAATAATACCCTTAACATCTAATAGGACCCTTAACATGATTAATATTTCTTATTAAACTCTAACACTAGAAACCAACATAAACCAAAATACTAGAAACCAACATGAACTTTCTCTCTCTCTCTCTCTCTCTCTCTCTCTCTCTCTCTCTCTCTCTCTCTCTCTCTCTCTCTCTCTCCAGGACCAATTAAGACCTAACATGATTAATAAGATGTAATAGGACCCCTTAAGAGCTAACATGAATAATAAGACGTAATATTTCCTATTAAGACCTAACATGATTAATAAGACCTAATAAGACCCTTAACATCTAATAGGACCCTTAACATGATTAGTATTTCCTATTAAACTCTAACACTAGAAACCAACATAAACCAAAATACTAGAAACCAACATGAACTCTCTCTCTCTCTCTCTCTCTCTCTCTCTCTCTCTCTCAACCAATTAAGACCTAACATGATTAACAAGATGTAATAGGACCCCTTAAGAGCTAACATGAATAATAAGACCTAATATTTCCTATTAAGACCTAACATGATTAATAAGACCTAATAAGACCCTTAACATTTAATAGGACCCTTAACATGATTAATATTTCCTATTAAACTCTAACACTAGAAACCAACAAAAACTAAAATTCTAGAAACTAACATAAACCAAAATACTAGAAACCAACATGAACTTTCTCTCTCTCTTTGACCGATTCAGACCTAACATGATTAAAAAGATGTAATAGGATCCCTTAAGAGATAACATGAATAATAAGACCTAATATTTCCTATTAAGACCTAACATGATTAATAAGACCTAATAAGGCCCTTAAATTGATTAATAGGACCTAATAAGACCTAATAGGAATTAATATCTAACATGTGACTAATACTTGAATAATTAGGACCTATTAATTGACCGATTAAGACTAATTAAGACTTAACATGTAACTAATATGATCAATTAAGACCTAACATGATTAATAAGACATAATAGGACCCCTTAAGACCTAGCATGAGTAATAACATATAATAATACCTAATGCAGGTACTAATAAGAC